>OX463246.1:62447828-63697828 GCA_949820135.1 Sylvilagus floridanus | reverse complement strand
CAGAAAATCTAACTTAATGCAGCATTGTGCCTATTACCTCAAGAAGGAAAAGCAGGGTATGGCAGTCCCTTAGGAGACACAAGTGCTGCCATGTCAAAATTCATCAGAGCCCTAGTTTTCTTCATGTCATGGCAGAGTGCCAGTTCAGCTGCAGCTCAATTCTCTTGGGTTTAGAGGCAATTGGCAAGGGATGCATTTTGAATCTCAGAAATACACTGCTCTTATGCATTTGTTACTTTAACCTTTATATATGCTTTAAACTCATGTGTCAAATCTTTTTATATGCATGTATATATCTCATACAAGTGTTTTCTATTTCATGTGCTGCCGAGTCACTGGAGAGAAAACTGGTCTGTGTGCACACACACACACACACACACACACACACACACAGAGTCCATAGATTAAAAACTTAACTTTGTCTTTATTAGCTATGTTTAAACATTGATATGTATTTTTCTGTTTCTTTAAATTTTTATTTGAGAGGCAGAGAGTGTGAGAAAGAAAGAGAGGGAGGGAGACAGAGAGAGAGAGAGAGACAATGTGTTCCCACCCACTGGTACAATCTGTAAATGCCTGCAGTCACAAGGGATGAACTGTAGCTGGGGCCAGGAGCTTGAAGCTTAATCCAGTTCACTCACATGGGTAGCAAGAACTCAATTATTGAGCCATAACTGATGCCTTCCGGGGTCTTCAGTAGTAGTAATCTGGAGCTTGAGGTGACACTCATTCAAGCATTTTGATATAGGACGTGGATATCTTAGCTTAAATGCTAGACCAAATGCTCACCCCTTCTGTTTGTTTTTGAATAAGTTTCTCAGGCGCTGGATAAACAGCCTGTGTGGCTACTTAGCATTGTATGAGCCTTTCTGAAATGAGGTTTCCTGATGATTGCAATGACTTTTAAATTGCTCACCAAGTTAGAAAAGACAGGCAGAAAGATAGATAAGTATTTATATAGATACATAATATATAGATAGGTAGATGATAAATTCAGAGATAGAGAAATTTTATATGGTGAGAGAAACAGACTGAAACCACTTACAACTGAATATTGATGAGAAGTGAATGCAAGTGAAGAATATACAGTATTCATTGTATATTTGTCTTTAACTCAGTAGATTAAAAGGTTTCCAAGTAAAAGCTTATGAGAAAATAATACATATGCAAACACAACTTTGGACCTTGAACTTTTAATAGGATAGGCAGGGTACCATATCTAGAGTTGAATCGGCTGCCTCTATGGATTGGGTTCAATAGCTTTGAGATGTGCATTTTGGTTCTAGGCACTTTGATCTAACTGAAAATCTACCAGTTCAAAACAATTTCACTACGGTCTGAGAGGAGGCAAAGACATGGAAAACAGAAAATTGTTCTTTAAGTTGGAAAGAGCTGAACTTGGCTTCTCTTTGAGAAAGAAAAAAAAAAAAAAATAGGAGCTGGCCAGCCGTAAAACACAGGGAAAAGGAAAGAAAAATTGACTTCCAACAAACTGGCATGTTATTAAACTATCCCTTTTCTAAGTCTGTGAGTAGGAAGGAGGCATACATTGTGGGTGGATGAAATGAAGGCTAGGTGAAAAATCAGTCAAATCCTAAAGGGTCCTTGGCAAGAATAAAATGAAAGGGGGGCATTGTGCTATCTATCAAATTATCAATCAATCAATGCTGTCAAATCCAGCCTAGTAACAGCCACTATTCCCCCAGGGAAATGTCAAGAAAATGGAAGTTCTTGTCACTTTTGTGTTTAAAAATTGGGGGCTTTCCTTTAATGCCTGGATTCCGAGCTGCTCTAAGAATTAGTAAAGGGAGTAAGAATAATAGCACAATTCTATGTTCTGGGAATCACTTTACTCCCCTGTAGGAATCAGAAAATATCTTGGCACATGAACCAGCAAGCTTGCACTGAGTGGATTGTGCCAGTAAAATCCAATAGCCTAAAAGTTCTGCAACTCAATTGCTAGAGAAAGAACTTCTCTAAAACTATCATATGGCTTCACTGATGGTAGAAATTTGATTTAGGGAAGATACAAAGAATTAAATTTATTTCTAAATAATCCAGTAAAAATACAATAAGAGACTAAGATATTCTAGTAGCAGCACTAGAAGCTGAGGATATCGAACCATGGAGGGCAGGTAGATCCAGCTCACAGGGAGTGAAGTTAATCAGTTCCTTGCACAGATTCAGTGTCTAACAAGAAGCTTTCGATGAGTCATGGCATCTCCCAGAAAGCTTCCACAGACTTGTAAAAGCTTCCACTTGGAGTTAAATGTCCAGTTGGCATCTATATAAATAGATGCTATTATGGAAAATATCTTTGAGAAGTTCTAGAGAATTTGAGTTCAGTATAACCCTATAGAAACTCACCCAAAATCAAACCCAGATATAAAAACAAAAATCAAGACCCTCTTTAAATTAGTGTTTACATAGTCTCAGAATAGCCACCTAGGAGAATACTGTCCAATCTCTAATCTCCTTGAAGATACATGTAGCTCAAGGATAATAGGCAAAGTCCTCTCAATTTTGTCGGTTTTTCAGTGTTTTAAATCCAACAGTAGGAAGGTATTGTTATTGAAATACTAACTTGTACTTGTACCATTTCTCCCAGTGTTCTCTTGTTTCCCTTCTGCTCTTATTGTCTCTCCATCCAACAGTTGATAGGTCTTGAGTTTTCTTTGGTGGAGTGATGTGAAAGAAGTGAAAGAAGTGGGGAAGATGTGAAAGAAGTGGGGAAGAAGGAAATCTCTTTCTACTTTTTGAATTCCAAAATTTAAAATTAAAAGCTCAGGGAGAGCATCATAACTAAGAGCAATTTCTCCACCTGTGAAAAGAAAACTAATCTCTTCATTCTCAGCAAAATAACATAGATTCAAAGATTAACCATAAAGGACAATGCTCTCATAGTAGACAATGTGAGCTCTTAAAAATAGAATTAAAACATAAGTTTATTCCATTGCAAAAAAATTGAAATCCATATTTTTATATTATGTATTTACCATAATGTTTTTGAAGATTCCTCATAGACAGCATGTGATCTCAAAGAGATTTTAATGGGTACTCATTATTATCTGGTTTTGTTAATGATGATAAGAGATGAGCAAGACTTCAAACATGCCTATTTGTTTTTTTTGTTTGTTTTTAGAATTATTTATCTAGTTGAATGGCATAGCGGACAGAGAGAGAGAGGAAGACACACACACACACACACACACACACAGAGAGAGAGAGAGAGAGAGAGAGAAAGAGAGAGAGAGAGAGAGAAATCTTCCACCTACTGGTTCACTCCCCAAATGGCCACAACAGCAAGGGCTGGTCCAGACCGAAGCCAGAGCTTTGATCTCCAATCAGATCTCCTCTGAGGATGGCCATCTTCTGGGGGCATTATTAGAGAGGTGGCAAGCAGAACACTCATATCCACAATCCGAGTGGATGCCAGCATTCTGAGCAGTGGTTTAATCCACTCTGTCACAGTGCCAGTCCCAAACATGACTATTTCTTATCCTGCCCTGTGAAACTTCAAATTGAGCTGAAATCATTCCACTCTCTGTGATGGAGTATGGACAATTTCTGACAGAGCTGGCCACAAAGAAATGATTATATGTCTGAGTTTCAATGATTACCTCAGCCTACATGATAGGAAGAAGAATGTGTGTCATCTTCTAAGTAGAATAACTGGAAATAGCACAGTTGGCAGTCCCCATCTGTGGATTTAATGAACCACAGATAAAAAATATTCATAAAAAACTGTATTGTATTAAATATGTATGGGCTTTTTTTCTTGGTCATTATTCTTTAAACACACACATAGTATTTACATTTACATAAGTAAAGGAAATAATTTGAAGTATGAAGGAGGATGTGTATAGGCATTTGAACATACCACACCACTTTATTTTAAAGGAATGAGCATTTACAGGTTTTGTTATCTGAGGGAAGTCCTGAACCAAATCCCTTTGGACATCAAAGAATAGTTGTATTTAGGTAGGTTAATACTGAAAGAAGAAAAAATGAAAAATTTGAAAATAAAATTGTCAAATTTGAAAGACAAACTTTTCATGAATAACATTTTTATGTGTGTAAATAAAAATCGTCTCATTTCATACAATTTTATAAAAGATGCCAATTATTTGTTCTCTTCCGAGAATACCTTTTATAGCATTCTATCAAAATCTACCTCACTGTAATAGTATCTCTCATGCAGTTTTCAACCACTGATTTCATCTACTTTCTCTTGCTCTGCTCCCATCTGCACACTCAAAGGGTCCAATAAGAAAGACTTATGTGAGGACAAATGTACTGCAGCAGGTTAAGCCCCAGCTTGGTATGCCCACACCCCGTATTTGAATGCCTGGTTCACGTCCTAGCTACTTTGTACTTTGAATCCAGCTTCTTGCTAAAGCTCTTAGGCAGCAGATGGGGCTATGAACTTGGCTTCCTGTCACCCATATAGGCAATCCGGATGGAGTTCCTGGCTCCTGACGTCAATTTGATCCAGTCCAAGCTGTTGCCATCATGCGGAGGAATATACCAGTGGGTGAAGGATGTCTCTCTCCCCATCTCTTTGTCACTCCTTCTTTCAAATAAATAAGCAAATCTTCAAAAAAAGAAAGGATGCAACTAGATTCAAAACTTCAAAAATGCAAGACCATCTCAGTGGTTGTAAGAGAAAAAATTAAAGGTTAGGGAGAACACACAAACCAGGAGAACTAAGTATTCTCTCTTTACCAAAACCTTACCACACAGTATGCTGGAATGAAAAGAAGAAAATAGAGCGGTTGATTCTAAATTTAAGATAGTGATGTAAAGTCATTCTCTGATCCCTGCCATATGCAGGTGTATTTGATGAGATTGGGGAGAGCGATAGACCTCTGTAGATGGAAAGACACACACTCATTGGCAGATTTTTTTTCTTATGCAAATTAAAAGTCAATATTGGGGAAAATGTGACAAGCCTTAGTCATTTCTGCAATTAATGAAGTAAAATCTCTGCACAGTTCAGATTTGTTATCACAATACAGTATAAATCAAGCATCATTTCTCTGCATATTTCATTTATTCTTTCAAACCCTTTAGAACAGAATATGATATGATCTATATTTGTGCTGTATGCAGAAAAACTTTTAAAAAACATTCATTTATTTTATTTGGAAGTTAGAGTTACAGAGAGAGATATTCTTCCCACTGGTTCACTCCCCACATGTTTGCAATGCCCAGGGCTGAGGCTGCCAGAAGCCAGAAGCCAAGACTTTCTTCTGGTCTCCTATGTGGGTTGTAGGGCCCAGGCACCGGATCATTCCAGGCTGCTTTTTCCAGGCCTTTAGCAGGGAGCTGGATTGGAAGTGGAGCATCTGGGGCAGTAACCTGTGCCTCACAGGTGGGATTTCAGCATCACAAGTGGAGGCTCCAGCTACTATGCCACAATGCCAGACCCTACAGAAATACATTTAATAAGTAATCTATGATTAAGAAAAGTTTGCCTGTATTAGATACTTGTTTATATGTTCATGTATATTTTGTGTATTTTTTTATACTTTGAATGCTCTCATATCTTGACTATCCATAATTTTTATACCCTCACTTCTATTTCTTTAAGTCTAATTATTATCACACTCAACTCAATATTTCAATAGTGACTTTCAATTGTGTTTTCATATCTCTAGCCAACATTTTTAAATTACTATTTGAAAAATAAACATTTCAAGATTAAATAGTACATGCTCATTGTACAAAATTTGGAAAATACAGAAAAATAGGAAAAAAATTATCAGTAATCATTTAGTCAATGATCATTTTGGTTTAATTATTTAATATGAGTTCATATGTAAAATTTTTCCTCTCAAAATTTACTATTAAATGGTTTATGTAATTTGGCGTTTTACTCCCTAAGTATATTTATCATTGATATTAAAATTAAAATTCTTCGGATGGCGCCGTGGCTCAACAGGCTAATCCTCCGCCTTGCGGCGCCGGCACACCAGGTTCTAGTCCCGGTTGGGGTGCCGGATTCTGTCCTGGTTGCCCCTCTTCCAGGCCAGCTCTCTGCTGTGGCCCAGGAGTGCAGTGGAGGATGGCCCAAGTGCTTGGGCCCTGTACCCCATGGGAGACCAGGAAAAGCACCTGGCTCCTGGCTTCTGCCATCGGTGCGCCGGCTGCAGCGCGCCGGCCGAGGCGGCTATTGGAGGTTGAACCAACGGCAAAGGAAGACCTTTCTCTCTGTCTCTTTCTCTCACTGTCCACTCTGCCTGTCAAAAATAAAAAAATTTTTTTAAAAATTAAAATTCTTCAATATTATAGTTTTGAAAAGCCCACGTGGGATGCTGGCATCATAGATGGCAGTTTTACCCTATATACCACAATGCCAACCCCCAACAGTCAATTTTCTATCCTTATAGTCTGCATCACTTCTTAGACTCTCTTTGTTGAAGCACTCTATGTTTGCTTGATTTTGACACCTCACTCTTTTTAAGTTTTCCTCCAATTCCAGTGATTATTCCCTTTTGATTTCATTGTTGATGTCAATTTTTCCTCCCTTTCCTCCATGTAAGCATTAAATGCTGAAGACATCAGGTCTATTCTGGCCCCTGTTTTCTTCCCTAGTTTTCTTTTCTCTCTATGGATTTAATCCTGTTTATAGAAATAAATAGCAACTATATGTTAATGATTTTAAAATTTATTTATCTTCTTTTCCTCAGTTACAGATTCTTACAACAAACAGCCTAAGTGCTATCCTCATTTGTGTAATGCATTTGAGACTTTTAATTAAAATATTAAAGTTGCAACACAGATCAAATTCATTATCTGAATATGTTTAGAATGGAGATGATTCTGGACATGTTCAATTTGTCTTCCCGACCTAGCAATTATGTGAAAGAATTGAGTCTTGGAGAAAAGTGTTCTACAAGTTTGTCCAAGTCTTATGCACACACTTAAATCATTTCAGGACATATGTGTACCAGCTCCACATGGAATAGTCTGTGAAGCATTACTTCAGTCTCTAATTTTGCATCTTTGATGTTAAAAATTTTAAAAATGCTAAATGTTATGTACAATTAATAAAAGGAATACATATATTCAAAAATTTATTTATCTAACACAAATTAATACTTTATTATATCTGCATATTTTACTTGGTGTGTTGGTGGATTATTTTTAGGTTGTGTCATTATTTTTCGTGGTGTTTCAAAAATAAATTGTCAGCCTAACAGGCTAATCCTCCACCTTGCGGCACTGGCACACTGGGTTCTAGTCCAGGTCGGGGTGCCAGATTCTGTCCTGGTTGCCCCTCTTCCAAGCCAGCTCTCTGCTGTGGCCCAGGAGTGCAGTGGAGGATGGTCCAAGTGCTTGGGCCCTGCATCCCATGGGAGACCAGGAGGAAGCACCTGGCTCCTGGCTTCAGATCAACGCGGTGCGCCGCCTGCAGCACAGAGGCCGCGGTGGCCATTGGAGGGTGAACTAATGGCAAAGGAAGACCTTTCTCTCTGTCTCTCTGCCTCTCTCTCTCTCTCACTGTCCACTCTGCTGTCAATAAATAAATAAATAAATAAATTGTCTTAGGTATTTCCAAAATTCTATAAATTCAACTCTAGTCATCTATGATTCAAAACACATAAAAATGTGATATGTAGTCACTTTTTTGAAATGAATAAAAAAGTGTTAAATTAGTGTGTATGCTTTCTTGTAGAGGAATAAGCAAAGGACTGGGTTGCACCTGCAGAGTTACACGAATTCATCAAGGAAGGATATACCCTATGTATTTTTTTATTTGATCATTTTTGCAAGTAAATTGTACATGTTTTCATGACTACTTTATACAGTAATATCACATAACTATTACTTATACCACTAAAACAAATTTAACTGACAGATTAAACAACAGCAAAAGCTCTTGAGATTACCAGATAAATAATTTACAAAATGACTATATATTTACTCCATGGTATTTCTCTTTCTTAAAATATACATAATAAATGTATCCAGTTATTTTTCCAAATGTGTACATGAATTTGGGAACAATATTTTTAAAATATTATGAGAAAGTTATCTAATATATACTTATACAATCTCAAGTAGCTGTCTTTGTAGTTTTTTCCCTTTCAAATTTCTTACAGGAATAATGTGGAGTATAGAACTCTCCAAACCAATTTCCATGTAACAATAAAATTGAGTAAATTCAGCACAAAGATCTGTATTATTCAAATAAAATGTTACTATTGCACCTGAAACTGTGAAAGATTAGAGGTTTTATTTTTTGCAAAAAAATCTCCCTCTTACATACCAAAATACTGTCTGTGGAACTAATTTAAAACACCCAAAACTGAATGACATCTACTAGTTTTTGGAATAGTGCTGTGGATTGAAGTATATCTTGTATCAGAATCATGAAAGAGTAGAATTGGGGTAGATTATTCGATTAATCATCTATACTCTACTGAGATGTTTAATTCTATTCTTTCTTTCTTTCTTTCTTTCTTTCTTTCTTTCTTTCTTTCTTTCTTTTTTTGTAAGGCATTTCCCAAAGTAAATTCAGTATTATGTTATTCTGATATAAAACTATTATCATTCACTTGATTCTGTCCTAAATTTATTATCTTTCTGGAAAACAGAAACTAAGTGCATATAGCTAACTTTTTTTAAAAAAAAAGATTGATTGATTGATTTGAAATCTTCACAGAGAGAAAGAGAGACAGACAGACATGCACATACACACATACACAAAGAAAGAGGGAGAGGGAGAGGGAGAGAGAGGAAGAGAGAGAGAGAGGGAGAGAGAGAGAGAGAGAAATCTGTCTGCATGTTCAGTCCCCAAGTGGCTTCAATGTCCTGGGGCTAGGCCAGGACAAAGTCACGAACTCCACCTGGGTCTCCCATGTGGGTGCAGGGGCCCAAGGACTTGGGTCATCTGCTGCTGCCTCCCCAGGTACCTTGGCAGGGAAGTGATCTGAAGTGGAGCATTCAGGACTCCTGGCACTCATATGGGATGCAGGTGTTTTAGAACGTGTCTTTATCTGCTACATCACAACACCAGCGTGAGATCACTCTTCTATATGGAAGGAAAAGAAACAGATAAGGAAAGTAAGAAGACAGCTTTTCCTGAGGCTGGTGTGTGCAGACATGCAGCTGTGCACTACGAAAGAGCTCTGCACAGAAATGCGAGGATTCCTGTCCAGTTTCTTTCACTTGCCAAATCATATGAAAGCCTCAGCCTGGTAAAGGGAGGACTTTTTGCTCATTTGTTTTAAGTTTTCGCAGTGGAACAATGACCTATTGGCCAAACCAAGAGCCTGAATACTGAATGACATCTACTCATTTTTAGAATACACTGTGAAGTGTCTTTTATAAGCACCATAAATTAGTCTCCACTAGCAGACTATTGAGAGGCAAAGGCCTGGGCAGGACATTTAGAAATGGAAGCAGAAATAAAGTTTTCAAAAGGACAGTGTAATCTATTTTGAACATTATTTAGCCTGAAACTGCGGTCAGCTACAAGCGCTGAACACAGGTAAGAGTTTTCTGTGGGACAAAATGAAAAGGAAAACAAGACATAAAAATCACAATCTTTTTTCCAAAAAATTCATCAAACACTTCTGAGTGCTATCTATGGACACTTCAGAATTTTAATTTCAAGGAGAAAAAACAATAAGAAAGGAGAAGGGAAGGGAGGATAGCAGGAAGATGTGAGGGAGGGAGGCGTGGAAGGGAAAAAAGAAAGGACTGGATTAACAACATCTTCACTCCAGTTGCAATAGAACTTCACACACAAACTTTTAAGTTTACTAAAGACAATGTTTCCATTTTTCAGATGAGGAGAAAAATCCAGAGGTATTGTGAACTTTCTAACCCGATTAGGGAGAGAAAACTCAGAAAGGGGTTTTCAGGTTTGTAAAGTCCATTATATGTTCTTTCCTATATATTCTTACAGTCATTACTGAACGTATCACCCCTTAACATGTCTTAATGCAAAATCTTTGTTCCTCCTTTATCAACATTTTTACATGATGAAGTCTTTTTTTCACAGTTTATTTACATTTTACTACTGAGAACACTGGGGCACAAAGAAAGCTAGTTAAAAGCTCACAAATTGAGCTGGTACGGTGGCACAGAAGGTTAAGTCACTGCTCGTGATACCGGCATTCCACATTGGCTCCCGTTTGAGTCCTGGCTGTTCACTTCTGCTCCTGGGAAGCCAGCAGGGGATGGCCCAAGTGTTTGGACCCCTGCACCCATGTGGAAGACCCAGATGAAGCTCCCGGCTTTGGCCTGGCCCAGCCCTGGCCATTGTAGCTGTTCAGGGAGTGAATCAGCGATGAAAGATCTCTCTTTCTCTATCTCTCCCTCTCCTTTTCTTCTTAATCCATTTTTCCAATAAATAAATAAATTTTTAAAAAAGCAAAAAACAAAAATCACATAGTTTGACAAAAGAAAATTGGCCCAAAATAGACTGCACAAAGAGAGACTCAAGGCCAGACAATGTCAAGTATGAGCCCATAAACTTGACCTTCACACTCTGCTGATTTCCATACAACCTTAAAAAGGAATAATTCAAGAAATGCCATTTAAGACTGATGTCTACCTGCCTAGGGGGACTAAGAGGAAGGGAATCCATGAATGGAAATGAACTGGGAAGCTGTTCTGCAAGAGAGGCCTTTTTTCCTTTGTAAAAAGCGTATTTATTTATTTGAAAGGCAAAGTGGCATGGGTAGGATGGGTTGAGGGGAAGAAATCATCAATCCACTGATGTGTTCTCCAAATGGCTGCAACAGCCAGGGTTGGCCTGGACTCAAGCCAAGAGCCAGGAGCTGTCTCCCACATGGGTGGCAGGGACCTGAGCACTTGGGCCATCTGCTGCTGTTTTCCCAGGCACATTTGCAGCCAGCTAAGTGGGGGCAGCTGGAACTTGAAGCAGCACTCTGTTGTGGGATGCTGGTGTTGCAAGTGACAGCTTAATGCATGGTTTAAACTGCTGCATTGCAACACCAGTCACTAAAGCAAGGGCTTAAGTCAGACATTGAGAGATAGAAAAACATTAAATTGTATTAGCCTAAGTACTGATAAAGGAGAAAAAATTCTGAGCAAAGAAATAACCAACTTATAAATTCAGAAGCTATCAGATATATTCAATGAAAAATTAATAATATTATAGAGATTTTCGTTTTACTTAGAGATGTTCTCAGGTTTGTTTTTTTGTTTGTTTTTGTTTTTGTTTTATAATGGGTGCAGTGGGAAGCCAATGGTTAGTGAACAGAGTAAATAAATAAGTTGTGGCCTTGATATGAAAGCACTACTCCATCTGATTTTGATTGGAATCTAAATATATGGAGAAGATGGAGCAAATTTTTTGAATTGTTCAGAAGAAATGACTTAGAAATGTTATTTGTTAATCTCTTTCCAGTGACTATGTTTCTAATAATTTTATCTTCATCATATATTTTGCCCTTAAATACAATGAACTCAAAAACGCTTTTAAAAAGTGATGGCATCATTCAAAATTGTTATTGTGAATTGCCAAGAGCCATTGACCAAATCACACACATGCACATAGACAAGGGAAAATTAAATTGAATCACAAGGACCTTTAATATTAAGCAGAATCAGTCAGATGATACTTCAGTTTGATTAAGTGTACTGACGAGTTGATAATGCTCTCCACTCACTGTGGATATGCTTCAACAACTTTCTAAACTCACTTTTCATTTTATTATTAAAACAAAAACA
The DNA here is from genome assembly GCA_949820135.1 of Sylvilagus floridanus. Taxonomy (NCBI): domain Eukaryota; kingdom Metazoa; phylum Chordata; class Mammalia; order Lagomorpha; family Leporidae; genus Sylvilagus; species Sylvilagus floridanus. The sequence goes on along the minus strand of OX463246.1, from coordinate 63,686,116 downwards.
AGTTAAATAATACTGAATCCAATACTTTTTAAATAATGGTTTAAATTTTATTTTACTTATTTGAAAAGCAGAAGGACAAAGAGACAGAGAGTGGTGAGAGAGAGACAGACACACATACAGAGAGAGAGAGAGAGAGAGAGAAACAGAGACAGAGACACACATACACAGAGACATACACACAGAGATATAGACACACACACACACAGAGGGAGAGAGAGAGAGAGATCTGCTGCTGGTCCATTCTCCTAAATGGCTGCACAAGTCTGAGCTGGGTGTGGTGGAAGCCAAGAGGCAGGAATTCAATCTGGACTTTCCACAGGGATAGCAAGGACCCAACTAGCTGAGCCATCTGAGCCATCACTTGCTGCCACCCACATTATAATACTGCTTCCCCCACTAGAATCAGAAGTGGATCCAGTTCAGGAACTCAGGAACTCCAATATGGGATGTGGACGTACCAAGTGGTGTTTTAACTGCTGCGACAAAGACTTGGCCTAAATTCCATATTTTTAAAGACTTGCTTTGATAAAATATCTAATCAAATGATATTTAAGGGTACGGCGCTGTGGTGCTGCGGGTTAACACCCTGGCCTTAAACGTCGGTATCCCATTGGGCGCTGGTTCTAGTCCTGGCTGCTCCTCTTCTAATCCAGCTCTCTGCTGTGGCCTGGGATAGCAGTGGAGGATGGCCCAAGTGCTTGGGCCCCTGCACCCACGTGGGAGACCCAGAGGAAGCTCCTGGCTCCTGGCTTCAGATCAGTGCAGCTCCGGCCCATTGCGGCCATTGGGGGGTGAACCAATGGAAAAGGAAGACCTCTCTCTTTATCTCTAACTCTCTCTGTAATTCTCTTTAAAATAAATAAAATAAATCTTTAAAAAATGATATTTGAAGTCTCACAAATATTACAAATTACTCAGTAATTTGTGTAAAATTTGTGTAGAAAAATGCCCACTTTTAAATTTACTTCGAAAATACGTATTCTAATACTTGTGACAATGCTTATTGGACTCAGAAAACTTTTTTTTTTCATTACATTCTCAGTTTAACATTAAAAATAAAGAACAGGGGGATTGACTAAATAATCCTACTAATTTTAAAGTATAATTATAAGGTAAATATTAATGGAATAACAAAATATTAGCAATTAAAATCCACTTATCATTTGGAAATGTTATTTTTGCTTATTGAAAATAAGTTTGATTTTTGCCATCATTAATACTTTTTGGGATATATAAAGAATAATTTTAGAATATAAAGGATGTGAAATATAAAATATCAATAACATTTAGTGAATAACATGTTAGTCTGTGAGATATCCCTACAGGTTAATTATAGCTATGTGTGTCTTCATTGTTTATATAAAGAATCATCATGGGGCTGGCGCTGTGGAAATTGGGTAAAGCCACCACCTGCAATGCTGGAAACCCATATGGGTGCTGGCTTGAGTCCTGGCTGCTCCACTTCCTATCCAGCTCTCTGCTATGGCTTGGGAAAGCAGTAGACGATGGCCCAAGCTCTTGGAACCCTGCACTGGCATGGGAGACCCGTATGAAGCTCCTAGCTCCTGGCTTTGGGTTGGCACAGCTCCAGCTGTTGTGGCCAGTTGGGGAGAGTGAATCAGCAGATCGAAGAACTCTCTCTCTCTTTGCCTCTCCTTCTCTTTGTGTTAATTCAGACATTCAAGTAAAATAAATAAATCTTAAAAAAAAGAACCACCTTAAAACATTATTTAAAATACAGTATTACCTTAACATGTTCCAATAAATATAAAATAACTTTTGAAATGTAAGAAATTATAATTTCTATAAAGACAAAATGATATTGTGATGATCCTTCTCTCAAAAATTTAAAAGCATTTATTCAATGAAACAACTTTAAATATATTTTATGAGACTCACATAACCAATTTATTCATCATTAGCTTTTAGATCTGCAGAGATATTGTGTAAGATCTTTATCAATCATACGGAAAATGCTAGAGCAATAATCTTCAAACTTAGTATTCATCAGAAACTAAGTGAAAGCAAAAACTTCAGAGCTTCAACTTCAGAGTCTCTCATTCAGTCGTTCTGGAGTAGGGCTAAGGAATGCATTTTTAACCAGCTCTTCATTTAGGAAGATGTAATTGATCTCAAACTTCATGAGCTTGCAGAATCTGAAGTTTATTCAGAATCAAAGGCAGATACCACTGCGATTCTTTCTCTTTTACTTGTCCATTCATCAAACAGCCATACCATATGATGAAGCAGTTGCATGACATTATCTTTTCCAGTTTAACAGAAAAAAGTTTTAGACCAGAAGGAAGAACTGGGTCAAATTCAACTGGTCATGTGTTATATGCATGGTTTGGGGTGAGTTAATGACTTTGAATTTTAGTTTCCTCCTTGTAAAATAAAGATAACTGTTTTCAAATTGCAGACTGCGAATATGAGTGTTAAATACATATATTTCTTTTAAATTATATGTTCTACACAATTGGAAGTTACATGTTTAGAACTCAGAATTTCTTATGGTGACATAGTTATGAAGGAACATTCATTAAGTTTACTAAAATCTATTTGAATAACATTTGGAACATTTAAAGAGTACTGAACACATCAGTCCATCAGAGTGCTTTCCCACATGCAGCCATTATTCGATACTTTTCTTTCCAAGGAGTTTTCGAGTCTGTTAAACATCCACAGAGCCAGAGTGATTCCCAAAGTGATTCTCCATTATGGCTGGAGCTACACTGATCCAAAGCTAGGAGCCAGGTGCTTCTTCCTGGTCTCCTATGTGGGTGCATGGGCTCAAGCACTTCTGCCATCCTCCACTGCCTTCCCAGGCCACAGCAGAGAGCTGAACCAGAAGATGAGCAACCGGAACTAGAACCCAAAGCCCATATGGGATGCCGGCGCTGCAGGCAGAGGATTAACCTAGCACGCCACAGCACCAGCCCCTAACTCTACCATTTCAGTTGACTTTTAAAATTTTTTAAAGATTTTATTTATTTATTTGAAAGGTGGAGTTACTGAGAGGGAGAGGCAGAGGCAGGGTGGGGGGTATCTTCCATCTGCTGGTTAACATCCCAAAGGCTGCAACAGTCAGGGCTGGGCCAGACCAAAGTCAAGAGCTAGGAGCTTCTTCTAGGTCTCCCATGTTGTTGAGGGGCTCAAGGACGTAGTCCATCTTTCACTGCTTTCCCAGGGAGCTAGACTGGAAGTGGAGCATCCAGGACTCCAACCAGTGCTTATACTGAATGCCCATGCTGCAGGCAGCAGCTTAACCCACTGTACCATAGTGCTGGTCCAGTAGACTATTTAGATTTTATCAGTGGGGAGTATTACTACCTCACTAATTGGGGAGAGCAGCAAGGTGCTATCAAGATGCTGCTTCTTGAGGCATGGAACCTTCACCTTAGCAGGACTGGCAGAAGCAGACTTTTCAGTCTTTGGGGGGCTACACCTAGCTGGACTCATTTGTTGGGACAATACAAACATTATTGTTCTGGACCCAATAGTGAAGATGTCCTGGCCCTCTTAATTCTTATTGCAGATCACATAGGAGTCTTCTGACCTATGCCATCCACAGAACTTGTTAAGCCACCAGAGAAATCATACTTAGCTGTCAGTGAAGCCACTGTAATTGTTTCTGCTATAGGAACTTCAAGATAAAGCTCTTCCATTCAGTCAATGAAGGAATCAAGTTAGTCATCTCCACGAATATGGGAAGCTGCATTTGATGGGCTAATCTTCCAAGAAGCTATTCAGTTAGCCAAAGAAATAAAGTGAAATCTCTCTAAGAGTGAAAAGAAAAAAGAAATGAAGGCTATGGTAGAAGTGTTGGAGAGGGAAACTTTGATCAACAGAGTAGGAAAAAAGAATTCCTAAATTTGTGAGCCATTACTGTATTTAGCATTCTAAATTTAAGTCACCACTCTAAAATATCTGAACATTGTTGATTGTTGTGTCAGTTTAAAACAATAGAGTTGGAGCCAACGCTGTGGTATAGAGGATAAAACCACCACCTGCAGTGCCAGCCTCCCATAGGGGGCAGGTTTGAGATTGGCTGCTCCACTTCCCATCCAGCGCTCTGCTATGGCATGGGAAAGCAGTGGAAGATGGCCCAAGTCCTTGGGCCCCTGCACCTGTGTAGGAGACCTGTAAGAAGCTCCTGGCTCCTGGCTTCCGATTGGCGCAGCTCTGCCCATTGGTGACAATTGGGGAGTGAACCAGTGGATGGAAGACCTCTCTCTCTCTCTCTCTTTCTGCCTCTCCTTCTCTCCCTGTGTAATTCTGACTTTCAAATAAATAAATAAATCTTTAAAAAATACAAAATAATAGAGTTTAAAACAATACAGAGGTGTTTGCACAAATTGCTTAGTTCTGGCTTGTATCTGTTGTTCCAGGAGATACCTGTCCATGGGGAGAGGATGCTTCTAGACAGGAATCACCACTTGAGTAACTGCAGTGTGGGGAGGTACAGTGCTCTTATTTACTCAGAGACTGAGGAGTCAGTGGTATATGAGTAGGATATTTCCAGGACATGGAATGAATATCTAGGGGACTTTCAATCAAACTACATGTGAAGGGGAAGATTGCTATTCATATACATATATGTATATGAATTTAGTATAGACAACAGCAAAACAATCAAAAAGATGTTCAGATGATAAAATTGTACATCTGGTTTTCACAATGCATCACCTGTCAATGACTTGCTGAAGTTGATTTCATTAAATATATAGGTTGAGGGGTTGGCTATCTATTCCTCAGTTGCCTTATATTCCTTTCTTTACTTTATAGTCCTCAGTAAGTGTGTCTTTTCAGATTAACAAAATATATCTGTATATAATGTATTAACCCAATAGAGCGCATCTACATAGATCACACTTACACACTTATTTTTACTCCCCTGGGTGGATACCTTGATTTGTTCTTGGTCTTTTATGCCCATTGTGTCAATATTCCACACACACTCACTAGAGTGAAATGTTATTGTACAAAAATACTTTAATATATTTACTTAAAGCTATATTATAAATATTAATTATGTAATTATTTTTCTAAAATGATCTTTGTGGATGTGAAATTCTATATGTATGAATTATAATTAATAATAAATTCTTGATTTACAGATTTTTAAATTATTTCCATGTTTCTACTATTACATGTCTACTATGAATATTTTTGTAATGTATGGTTTCCTTATAACATATTCCTGTTACAGAATTGCATTTAACATATGAATGCTTTCTTCCAAGAGTTTGTAGCAATGGATACATCCCCACAGATATGAGGATGTTTTCAGCCCTATGTTTTTATTAACATTAAATACTGATAATTTTGAATTACCATATTTATATATAAAAATAATACTGCATTTGGTTGAGTTTGTTATTCATCTCTTTTAAATAATGTTAAGTATAATTAGTATGTTTATTGTCTTTGAACTTTTTCTTTGGAAAAGTGTAGCAGTTATTATTTGAGTGTGCATGTGTCAATGTACATATATAGTGTATTTTAATGGTTTGAACTTCTTTACCTGTATGGGAAGTAATCTTGGAACATATAATGCAAATTATTTTCCAATTTTAAAAATTAAGTAAGTAGCTAGAGATGCATAGACACACACACATACACACACACAGAGGTATATAGAGAAACAGACACTGGTTAACTCCCCAGACGCTTACAACAGCCAAATGACAAAGACTGGGGCAGGTCAAATCAAGAACCAGAAATCAGGAACCTAATCCAGGTTTCCCACAAGGGTGGCAGGGACCCGCTCATCTGAGCCATCCTGTTATGTCCAAGGATACAAATTAGCAGGGAGCTGATATTGAGAACAGAGCTAGGACTCAAACTTAGGCATTTCAGTATGGAATGTGCACATCTTAACTGCTGTGCCAAATGCCTGGCCCTCCTATTGAGTTTTGTGTTTTTATTTCAATGTTTAATATTTTGCTCTATTCAGGCTACTACTTGTCATCTTTCTATGAATAGTTCTCCTGTCATCTTTAAAGTGTTTTGCATTCTCTAAGAAATAGTATATCTGTATATTTGTTGGATATTTATATTTTTATTAATTTTGCTTTCCATTTAGCTGCTTGTGCCAACTATCACTTATTTTGCATTATGTGAGTTAATTCCAATGAGCTTAATTCATTTGTCTTCTCAAAAAGAAAACTTGTTTTTGACATTCACCACTCACCCTTGCACAACTTTTTACATATGTCTAGGTTCTTCTATAATTCCCTATCTAAGTCCCACTTCCCACATTTTTCATCTTCTGATTATCCCACTTCATTGCTTTACACATCCAATACTTGCTTTTCAAGTTCGTCTACCATTTGGGATTGATAATCAGGTTTCTGGCCAGAATTTATTTAAGCTATTCACATTATTCATGTTGGCCAATATATGGCATTTTGGTTCACAGTATGGGAAATCCATTTGTGTATTTTGAAAAGCCTTTATCACATTGTACTGGATCTTTCCCTTCTATAATAACCACTCACAACTACTTTAAGCAACTCAACCTCTTTCAATTGACTGCAAAAAGAAAATCTTTTTTAGCCTCTGTTTTCTTTCTTTTATCCCCAACCTTGATAGTTCACGCTATTTATTGGGATACCAAATCATGTGTTAAATTTTAGTGAGTTGTCCTTAAATTTGAAGTTTTATGTTTTTCTTTTTTTTTTTTTTTTTGACAGGCAGAGTTAAACAAAGAGAGAGAGACAGAAAGAAAGGTCTTCCTTTTCCATTGGTTCACCCCCTAAACGCTCACTATGGCAGGCGCGCTGCGCAGATCCGTGCCAGGAGCAAGGCGCTTCCTTCTAGTCTCCCATGCGGGTGCACAGCCCAAGCACTCAGGCCATCCTCCACTGCCTTCCCAGACCACAGCAGAGAGTTGGACTGAAAGAGGAGCAACCAGGACAGACTCCGGTGCCCCAACCGGGACTAAAACACCAGTGCCAGCACCACAGGCAGAGGATTAGCCAAGTGAGCCATGGCGCCGGCCTGTTTTTCTTTTTTTTAACCCTTTGCCAAAGACTCTCAGAAAATTGATTCCAAATAGCAGAAATCCCAGTGACCTTAGTGATCACTCTTCCATGTTAATGACAAGCATTAATTGAAAAGGGAAAGAAAATAAACAATAATTCGCATGTAGTACCACAAATGTAAATTCTGCAGTGAAGATTAAATTTCAACACCAATAGGAAGGAAGACCAGAAGATAAAACAGGCTTTATTTGAAGCCAGTGTCATGTGCAGGAAACTGAGAATCCTATGCAAAGTCGGGTATAAAGTCTGGCAAAGATCTGCTATCATGGTCAGAGAATCAAAGGAAGTTTCAGAGAAATATTTGGAAAGGTGTAAGCCCTCAACCAGTTTATTTCTTGGCCCTTTGCCAAATGCAAGAACTGCACAAGTGGGATATTAAAATCAAGGAGATAGTCTTAGAAAAGCAAGTGATTTTATTTTGACATTGCCATAGCTCGGAGTTTTGAGTTTTAATCATGGGAAGAATCTCGAATAAAGTAATTGAAAATCTTATAGGTTCCGAAGTTCAGAGTAGAGGAACTCTTTCCAATGTTAGCAGTCACAAAGCCACACACAGACCTCCACACTGACACTTACTTGCTTAAGATGATCACAGCCCACAGAGTATAACAAGGAACTCCTCTTGTTTGAGGACAACTTTACTTGGATTATTCATTTTTAATACAGAATGCCTAGTGCTTAGTAAAACAAAGGATGCCAGGCAAATAACTGACAACACAAGATTAAAACATAAATAAAAGCACTGCATCTAGAAATGACTAAGAAACTTCATTTAGTGCACACAAGCTTTTCAGTGATTGTATTTAATGTGTTCAATAAATTGGAAGCAAGTGATAGTCAATATAAATGAAATAGGAAGTATTCTGAAATGAGAACATGAAGTGAATGGGGATCTAATTTTTTTTTTTTGACAGGCAGAGTGGACAGCGAGAGAGAGAGAGACAGAGAGAAAGGTCTTCCTTTGCCATTGGTTCACCCTCCAATGGCTGCCGTGGCCAGCTTGCTGTGGCCAGCGCACCACGCTGATCCAAAGCCAGGAGCCAGGCGCTTCTCCTGGTCTCCCATGGGGTGCAGGGCCCAAACACTTGGGCCATCCTTCACTGCGCTCCCGGGCCATAGCAGAGAGCTGGCCTGGAAGAGGGGCAACCAGGACAGAATCCAGCACCCCGACCAGGACTAGAACCTGGTGTGCCGGCACTGCAAGGCGGAGGATTAGCCTGTTGAGCCACGGCACCAGCCGATCTAATTTCTTAAAGAATCAAATAGTCATTATAAACTGAAAAATAAAAATTAGAAATTAATTCATTAAACAAGATTAACAATAGATTCACCACACTGTGAGAAAAGGTTAATGTCTTGAAGGCAGTTCAGTAAAAATACTCAAACTGAAACACAGCGAAAGAACATAAATCCAGAAAATATATTTCATATGTGTAGTTCTCAATGGAAATATCGAATACACATGATATATTAGCAAAAAGGAGAGCAAAGAAATAGAGTAGAAACTCTACTTAAGGCACAAAGAGGAGAAAATCTATTAATTCTAAGCAGAATAGAACCATACAAAGACATTTTATGGATACACTACTAATTACTAAAGGCAAGAAAAATCCTGGAAGCATCCTGAAGATAAACTAAGATTGCCTTTCAAAGAACAACAATATACTTACAGATGAGTTTTCAACAGAAATGCTGGAAGCTATTATATGATGAAACATTTTAGTACACTTAAAAAAATAACTGTGCATTGGAATTGCATATGTATTCTGAAAAAATATTTTAAAAGTGAGAAAATGATTTAATTACAAAAACAAATGAGGAAAAAATTTTAAGAGCATGTCTGAATAAAAGAAAAATAAAACAAAGAAACAAACTGATTGAAAACAATAAAAAAAACCTGGATAAAAACATTTCTGGATGATAAAGGTACCATCAAAAGCATCAAATACACAGGAGGAAACTTAATAGAAGATATACAAGACCTCTGTACTGAAAATCATAAATGTTACTGACAGCAATTTAAAGCACTTAAATAAAGTAATATATGAAGTTCATGGATTATGATTCTTAATTATTTTGAATTTTTTAATTATTCTCTAGCTAAGCAATAGACTTAAATAGCTTTCAGAATCATAGCTCTAGGGTATGGGTGTGTATGTGTATATTGTGCTTACAAAAAGTAAATGATTGAATATTTCACATCAAACAAATGGAGAACTATATAAAGAAAACTGTTGAACTTACTGTACTAAATGAAAAGACAAAAGCTGGAGTAATTAAGACAGTACAATATTATCTTAAGGATAGATACATAGATAATGAAAGAAACAGAAGTTCTAGAATCTGATCCATAAATGCATTTCCTGATTTATGAAAATATGGATATTGCATTGTAGTAAAGGGAAGAATAAAATTTTTAATAAATTGTGCTGAATCAAATGGCTTTTTAAGTGAATTTGTGTGTGAGAGTGTATGTGTACTTAAAAATTCTTTGCAAATGGAATTAAAAGATAATTTTGGTGCAAGATTTTTTGAAATCCACTTATATGCCATCTTCAAAATGTTTATGGAAAATTTACATTATGGAAAAGCTATGAGAGGTTTCAAAAATTTCTTATAAAAATAAATTTATATTTAATACCATTTTCACATAGTTTTTGAAACTGTGTGTGCATAATATCTCTATCTTATATAATACACCAAAATCAAAACCAGATGGTTATAAATCTAAAAGTGAATAGTAAAACAGCGATACTGAAAGAGAATAAATAGCTTTTTGTCTTAAAGAAGGCAACATTTCTCAAACAAGATGTGAATAGCAATTATTCCTAAACTTAGAAACCATTAAATTGGACTACATTATGATTACAATTTCAGTTCACCTAAAAGTTATATTAGGAACTAAGGAAAAAAATCACAAGCCATTCAAAAGGAGAAAAGACAAGTGTAATCTTTATTGCATAAAATATTCATGCCATGAATATAAACATTATACTGTCAATTTTACAGTGGGGAAGTGGGAGAAATTCTATTTTTATAAGAAATTCACAAAAACACATAGCTAGATGGTTTAAACAATTACATAATTAGTTTTCAGATTAATGTAATTTAAAACTTGCAGCACCACCAATACAGCAGCAGTAGCACTGTTAAAAGGAAAAAAGACATTACCAAGTCTTGAATGTAAATGGATTAAATTCACCAACCAAAAGATTTAGGCTGACTGAAGGGATTTAAAAAAGTGAGAACACACTATACACTGCATATGGGAAACTCACTTCAGAAATATACACACACTGAAAGTGAAGGGTTGGAAAAAGGTATACAAAGCAAATCAAAACCAAAAACAAGGAAAATTAGCTATCTTGATTTCAGATAAAACAGACTTCAAATCAAAAATTGCAAAATGGCATAAAGAAGGACATTATATTTTTATAAATTATTCAATTCAGCAAGAATATATAAGTAATAAATATATATGTGCCTGGCACAAGACCATCCAGATACATACAGAAAATACTATTAAAATTAAAAGGAGGGCCTGGTGCTGTGAATAGTGGGTAAAGCCACTGCCTGCAGTGCTGGCATCCCATATGGGCACCAGTTTGAGTCCTGGCTGCTCCACTTCAGCTGTAGCTCTGAGCTGTGATCTGCGAAAGTAGCAGAAGATGTCCAAAGTCCTTGGGCCCCTGCAATCACATGGGAGACCCAGAAGAAGCTCCTGGCTCCTGGCTTCGGATTGGCACAGTTTTGGCCATTGTGTCCAATTGGAGAGTGAATCAGTGGATGGAAGACTTTCTCTCTCTCTCTCTCTCTCTCTCTCTTTCTCTCTCTCTCTCTGCCTCTTCTTCTCTCTGAAAGTAACTCCAACTTTCAAATAAATAAATAAATCTTAAAAAAAAAAAACTAAATGGAGAGATAGGCTATAATACAATAATAGTGAGCGACTTCAACTCCCATTCTCATTAATGGACAGATCATCCAAACCAAAATAAATAAACAAATAAAGATACACAGGAGTTGAAACGTACTTTCCAGCAAATGGACCTACCAGACATTTACAGGACGTTTCACCCAACAGCTACAGAATATACATTCTTCTCATCAGCACATGGAACATTTTCCATGATAGAACACGTATTAGGCCAAAAATCAAGTTTTGATGAATTCAAAATGTTGAAAACTTATCATGTATCTTCTCAGACCATAAAGGAATAAAACTGGAAATCAACAAGAAGAACAATACAGCACTCATTAAATACCTGGAAATTAGCAACATGCTACTGAATGATCAATTGTCATTGAAGAAATTAAAAAAGAAATCACAAACCTCCTTGAAATAGATGAAAATGAAAATACAACATATTAAAACCCTTGGAATACAGCAAAAGCAGTATTAAAAGGAAATTTATAGCATTAAGTGTTTACATTAAAAATGATAAATGTCTCAAGCTGAAGATATAGTGATGTGGGGCTGGTGCCGTGGCTCACTTGGCTAATCCTCCGCCTGTGGCACCGGCACCTGTGCCGGGTTCTAGTCCCAGTTGCTCCTCTTCCAGTCCAGCTCTCTGCTGTGGCCTGGAAAGGCAGTGGAGGATGGCTCAAGTGCTTGGGAGTCTGCAGCCACATGGGAGACCAGGAAAGAGCACCTGGCTCTGGCTTCAGATAGGCACAGTGCCAACCATAGCAGCCATTTGGGGAGTGAACCAACGGAAGGAAGAACTTTTGTTCTGACTCTCTCTCTCTCACTGTCTATAACTCTACCTGTCAAATAAAAAAAGAAGATATATTGATGCTAATAATGTATCTTGAAGACAGAAAAACAAGAGCAAACCAAACCCAAAATGAGCAGGAGGTGAGAAATAGTAAGGATCTGAGCATGAATAAGTAAATTGAAACTTAAAAATACAAAAAATCAATAAAACAAAAGCTATATTTTGAGAAGATAAACAAGATAGATAAACCTCTAGATAACTAAAAAAGAGAAAGAACTCAAATAAATAAAATTGGAAATAAAAAAAAAAGAGACATTACAACCAACACCACTGAAATACAAGGATCTTATGAAATTACTATAAAGAACAATATGCTAATAATCTGGAAAGCCTCTAAGAAATGGATAAATTCCTGGATTTATATAACCTTCAAAGATTAAATCAAGAAGATATAGACAATCTAAACAGACCTATAATGAACAATTAGTTTGCAAGAGTAATCAAAATTCCTCCATCAAGGAAAAGTCCAGGACCTGATGGTTTTACTACTGAATAATGGAAAACATTCAAGGAGGAAACAACTCCAATACTCTTCAAACTATTCCAAAATACTGAACAGGATGGAACTCTGCTAAATTCTTTTTATGAGGCCATCATTACTTTGAACCAAAACCTAACAAAGACATAAGAAGAAAAGAAAATGAAAGACCTATACCCTCAAAGAATATAGATGCAGATTCTCAACAAAATACTAGCAAATTGAATCCAAAAATCATATATCATGATCAAGTGGGATTTAGCCCAGAAATGCAAGGGTATTTCAACACTCACAAGTCAATAAATATCATAAATCACATAAATATAGAATAAAAAAATAAACCATATGATCATCTCAATACTTGCAGAGAAAGCATCTGATAAGATTCAACAGAACTTCATGTTAAAAATCCTCCACAAAGTAGGTACAGAAGGAATATTCCTAAAAATTATAAATGTGATGTATCACAAACCAACAGCCAATATCACATTGAATGGGGAAAAACTGAAGAAAACTGAAACAGTTTTCCCTCAAATCTGGAACAAAACAAGGATGTCCACTTTCACCAATCTTATTCAATGTATTACTGGAAGTTTTAGCAACAGCAATTAGGGAGGAGAAAGAAATAAATGGCATTAAAATTGGAAAAGAGGAAGTGAAATTATTCATATTTTCCAATGTCATGATGTTGTACATGGAAAATCCTAAACACTCAAACCAACAGCTGTTATAATTTATAAACCAATTCAGGCAAGTTACAAGTTACAAAGAAAATATACCCAAAACAATAGCTTTTTGTATGCTAATGATGAACTCACAGAAAGAGAAATTAAGAAAGAAATCTCATTCACATTAACCACAAAAAAAAAATAAAATGTTTAGGAATAAATTTAACCAAAAAAGTGAAAGATTCTACAATGATGTAAGAAATAATAGAGAACACATAAAAAAATGGAAACATATTCCTTGTTCATGGATCAGAAGAATCAATATCATTAAAATTTCTATACTATCTAAAGCAATCTAGAGATTAAGGAATCCATATCAAAATATCAAAGGTATTCTTTACAGAGTTAGAAAAAAAATCCTAAAATTCATATGGAATCACAAAAGATCCCCAATAGAAAAAGTGATCCTGAGCAAGCAAAAAACAAGCTGGAGGCATCACAATACTTGATTTCAAAAAATACTATAAAGCTATAGTAATTAAAACAGCTTGATACTGGCATAAAAACTGATACATAGATCAATGGAATGGAATACAGAGCCCAGAAATTAATCTATGTACATCCAGCCAGGTGACTATTGACAAAAGTTCTCTGAGCATACAGTGGAGTAAGAATAATTTCTTCAACAAATGGTCTTGGCAAAATTGGCTGTATATATGTAGAAGAATGAAATTAGATCCATACCTCTCCTCATATACAAAAATCAACTCAAGATGGATCAAAGACCTACATTTAAGATCTAAAACTAAGAAGTTGCTGGGAGAAAACATCAGGGAAACACTCTAAGACATTGATCTAAGGGATGACTTCTTGGACAAGACCTGCAAGATACAAGCAACAAAAGCAAAACTAAACAAATGGGACTATATCAAACTCAGAAGATTTTGCACTTCAAAGGAAATGATGAATGAAATGAATGAAGACACATACAATAGAATGGAAAATATATTTGCAAACCACCTACCTGACAAAGGATTAATATCCCAAATATATCAGCAACTTAGATAACTCAACACAACAACAAAAATCAATCCACTTGAGAAATAGGAAAAGAACTTCAGTAGACAGTTCTCAAAGAAGAAATACAAATGGCTAACAAATATATGAAAAAAAAATGCTCAATGTCACTAGCCATCCAGGGAGTGCAAATCAAAACTACAGAGAGATACCACCTCATCCCTGCCAGAATAGCTAAAATCCAAAGCACAAAGAATAGCAAGTGCTGGCAGGGATGTGAACAAAGGGAGACACCTATACACTGTTGGTGGGAAAGTAAATTTGTGCAGCCACTGTGGAAAACAGGGTGGAGATTACTTTAAAAACTAGAAATAGACTTGTGGTATGGTGGTATGATCCACCAATCTCACAACTGGGTATATATCCCAAAGACCTGAACACAATGTATCTGAGAGATACCAGCACCATCATGTTTATAACAGCACTGCTCACAATAGTCAGAATTTGGAATCAACCAAGATGTCTATCATCAGATGACTGGAAAAAAAAAAGTGCTGTGTGTGTGTGTGTGTATGTGTGTGTGTGAGTGTATTATGGAATACTATTCAGCTATTAAAAAAGAATGAAATCTTAAATGTATATATATATATATATGTATATAATATACACAATGGAATATTATCCAGCTATTTAAAAAGAATGAAATTCTACCATTTGCAGCAAAATGGACACAACTGGAGGACATCATGTTGAGTGAAATATGCCAGACCCAGAATGATGAATATCACATATTCTCCCCTATATGTGGGAGCTAAAATTAATAAAAGAAATGTCTTTGTGTATCAGTATTGCTACAAATATAGTTTTGTAATACTTTGTTTTACACCTTTGTCAAACCAATGGTAAAGAAAGTTATACTACTATATAAATTTAATGATCTGTGATTAATTTAAAATCTACTGTTTATGGGGGAAATGGTCATTTTTCTAGTCAATTATTGTTTATAGCCATTGGCTATATTCCCACTGATCTAGGGTCTTTTTGCTTTACATTTCTTAAACTCCTTATTCATTGAAGCATTAAGCCTTTTTAGTGTAATGTAAGTTTGAAATATATTATCTCAAAAACTAATAAAAAAGAAAGGGCAAAGCAAGGAGAGTGAGAGGGAGAGAAGGGGAGGGAGGGAGGAAGAGAACATTATCTTCTAAGAACTGTATCTACAAATGACATTGATTCTGTTAAATACTATTTAAAAATATTTAGAACTTAAAAAATTTGGATGCAGCTGTTTAGTGGTCTAGCATGGAGTAAATTATTTCTATTGACTTAGAATGACAAAATGAACAAAATTACAATAATACTAATTGATGTTACAATATTTCTTAATTGTTGGTTGCACTGTTATAACAATTAATTCATGTCAAAACTGCAAAGCAATAAGAATAGACTTGCCCATGACAAAAATATTTAATTTAAAAATTCAATATGTCACAGTCATAAAAATGCAAAGTTACATTTCGAGTCATAATGATCTAATGTTAAACAACCAAAATAACTGAAAGATTAAATTGGATGACAGTGACGATATTATTCATGCATTACATATGCACAAGAGTGCTGTGACAGATACATTTAAATATGCTTAATGCTCCAAAACCTGCAAAGGCAATTAGTGGCGATAAAATTTGTATTGAATTTGGATAAATTTTAGACAATTAGCCATCTTCTAAATGTGATTTTAGCCAAGTAATCCAATGGGACATATGACTTATCCACATTTATTACTCATTAAGGAGAGTAATTCCTGTCACAGCTGAACATCAAGGGATTTATTGTCATAAATTCAGATCAGCTAATGGACTCTGTAACCCTTTTTGCCCAAGTACGAATCCCTGGGTAAGACATAGAACTATAAATTGATCACTGATATGTCTCTAAAATGGATAAAATGTGAACACATACCTGAAATTTTCCAATCTACATATTCTATAGACATTATAGCTACCTATGCATCCTATGTGAATTTAAGAAATTCACATAGTATTTAGTTAATACTACACAGAGTGGAAAATTCTATTTCTCTTTGTTTCTGTCAAGATGTGTGTGTGTGTGTGTGTGTGTGTGTGTGTATAAATTCATATACCATGTAAATGTTTACCTTTAAATCTGACACACACACACACACACACACACACACACACATTTTTCCCCAAATGTTTCAATATCACACACTGTACAAAAGGGTCTCAGCTACTCATCAACTGCCATGAATTTTAAGACACGTCTCCACCAGAGCTCAAATAGCAGATTTCGACTGTTTTCCTCCCCTTCCTAGTTCCTCCGCTATCACCACCTCTTTTCTAATATCGTTTCCCATTGTCTTTAAGAGCTGTATACTTTCCCCTAAGATTCTTTCAATGCTCTCCCATTCAAAAAAGACACAAACAGGCTCCAGGAAGTCACACATACTCATCCAGGCCACAGGTCAGTTTTGTTTACATATGGGCTGCTTCTCCCCATCTGTCTCTGATACGTTGGAGACGGCAGCTTGCTGCCTTCTTTCCGAGCAGTGACATTTCCTGTCAACAGCAGAAATGGCAAATGAGGCTGGATTTTATGAGAACCGGCCTGTGGCTTTCCATCAGATTTAAAACATATGATGCTCACGTGTGTGGGAGGAACTTCATAGAACTCTTTTGTTTTAATATTTTCAATTCCGATACACTGTGTGCCAATTCATTTGGAGGTTATCAAAATATGAGAAGAAATCATTGAACTATCTTTTTTTATTATTTTTATTATTTTTTTGACAGGCAGAGTGGACAGTGAGAGAGAGAGACAGAGAGAAAGGTCTTCCTTTACTGTTGGTTCACCCTCCAATGGCCACCGCTGCTAGCGCACTGCGGCCAGCATACTGCGCTGATCCGAAGGCAGGTGCCAGGTGCTTCTCCTGATCTCCCATGGGGTGCAGGGCCCAAGGACATGGACCATCCTCCACTGCACTCCCGGGCCACAGCAGAGAGCTGGCCTGGAAGAGGGGCAACTGGGACAGAATCCAGCACCCCGATCGCGACTAGAATCCGGGGTACCGGCGCCACAGGCTGAGGATTAGCCTAGTGAGCCATGGTGCCGGCCATGAACTATCTTTTTATTATTGATTTTAAATTTTATTACACCTGCCTAGCAGTGTTTTCAATTTAATCTTTTTTTGATATTTCATTGGAATTGAGGTCTATCCAATCTTGTTATCCATGAAATATTTGTTGGGGTTCCTCACCCAGGAAATTTTTAAAAATATTTGTAAAGTCAAGCCATGTACATGTGTGTACATGTATGTGTGAGGACAAAAATTACCAGAAATATTAAGGCCTTTAAAAAACTTTCCATTCAAAAACAAATTTAAGACCTGTAATAAAATACTGATCAAATGTGGGAGAATTCCTTTTCTCTAGAGGTTGGAGAAGGCTACAGATTATTTGAAGAGTGAAATGGCCAATTTAAAAGCCAAGAAAAATACTATCCTGCTTTCTTGGTACTCTGACATTATCATGTCAAGTTAACTTTTTATTTCTGAAAAGGAACAATAATATTTTCTTATTGTGTCCCAGAATGAGAAGATGGGCTTATAGGAACTAAATTAAGCTGGTGTAAATCCAGCAACACAAACTGGCCAAAATAATCATGTAGTCCAAAATGTTCTCTATCCAACCTCCCTGCCATGGTAAGTCATTTCAATCTTTACCCACAGCTATATTATATTTTATTGATTTTAATTGAGTTTATTATCACATGGCATCTCTCTGTCTCTATATGTTTCTGTTACACATACACACACACAAATACACAAATGTGATATATTATTTGTTATTACCAATAGAATGCAAGAAATCCATGTTTTCAGGGATTTTTTTCCTCCAAAATGCCTAGTCCCTAAAATATGACCAGTATATGGTAACACCTCACTAAATATACACCTAATTAATGAAATTGTGGACTGTGAAGGAGATATCCCAGTCAGGGCGCCGGATTCTGTCCCAATTGCTCCTCTTCCAGTCCAGCTCTCTGCTGTAGCCTGGGAGTACAGTGGAGGATGGCCCAGGTCCTTGGGCCCTGCACCCGCATGGGAGACCAGGAAGAAGCACCTGGCTCCTGGCTTGGGATCAGCACAGCGCACCAGCCACAACACGCTGGCCGTAGCGGCCACTTGGGGGTTGAACCAATGAAAAAGGAAGACCTTTCTCTCTCTCTCTCTCTCACTGTCTAACTCTGCCTGTCAAAAAAAAAGGCATTTGTTATAAGTTCATAAAAAAAGAAAAATGATGATACAACTAGATGTTACAGCACATAGCAGCCCTTTATAAAAGAATAATTAATGACATAGAAATGCTTATGACATATAAAGTAAGAAGTAGATATAGGGACCGACGCTGCAGTGTAGTAGGGTTATCCTCCGCCTATGGCACCGGCAACCCATCTGGGCGTTGGTTCTAGTCCCAGCTGTTCCTCTTCTGATCCAGCTCCCTGCTGATGGCCTGGGAAAGCAAGTACTTGAGCCCCTGCACCCTTGTGAAAAACCCAGAAGAAGCTCCTGGATCCTGGATCCTGGATCCTGGCTCCAGACCGGCTTAGCTTCAGCTGTTGTGGCCTCTTACGGAGTGAATCAGCAGGTGGACGACCTTTCTCTCTGCCTCTCCCTCTCTCTGTCTGTAATTCTACCTTTCAAATAAATAATAAATAAAATATTTTTTTAAAAAACGATGCATAGATTCCTACATTTTTGGAAGAAAGCATTCTCATACCTCAGCAGGAAAAAAGGCCAAGAGAAATGGACCACAGCATAAAGCAGCTCTGTAAGATGTGTGGGTTATATACACAGCTGTAATTCCCAAGTGATCAGGATGAAGATATCTCACTGTCACAATTCGTAAAATGAGATGAGGCTTTAAAAACACATATTTATAATATTTGTTTAAATATTTATAAATATTTATAATATTTAAAAACAAATATTTATTTGCTTATTTTAGAAGAGGGGATGAGTATGAGCAAATGTTCCTATCAAAATTATCTAAGTTATGGTACATTACACCTCAGCTTCTCAAGCCAGTGGTAGTGAAGGACTAGTTTTCCCTCCATTCCATTATATATTGAAGGGTTTGTAAAATACAGTACCAAGGTCTCAGCAACAAAAAATTTCTCTAAGTGCTAAATCTCAATTCTCGTGTCCAGCATGGTTAGGCAGCAACAGTCTTGATGTAAACTAGGTCATGTGAGTTATAATTTATCCTATTAAAATGTAACAGTGGGGCCTGCAATGTGGTGTAGTGAGTAAAGCCGCCTACAGTGCCAGCATTCCATACAGGCACTGGTTCGAGTCCCGACTGCTCCACTTCTTATCCAGCTCTCAGCTATGGCCTTGGAAAGCAGTAGAAGATGACTCAAGTGCTTGGGCCCCTGCAACCATGTGGGAAGACCTGGAGGAAGCTCCTGGCTCCTGGCTTTGGATTGGCGCAGCTCCAGCTATTGCAGCCAACTTTGGAGTGAATCAGCGGATAGAAGACCTCTCTCTCTCCTTCTCCCTCTCCTTCTCTCTCTGTGTAACTCAGACATTCAAATAAATAAATAAGTCTTTTAAAAATGTAACATAACATGGTTTCTTGGCAGAGATCATTCTCTGAGAGAACTGGATGTGGGTCACACCTATTTTTGAACAGAGGTGGAGAAAAATCTTCAGTACTGGTACTTTCAAGGTCTGAACAAGATTCTCTGGGGTGCCTCCAAGGTAACTTGAGGACAAGGGGTTTGAAGTTCAGATACAGGAAATGCTGACAGTGTGGAGGAAATCCTGGGACCTACCACATGCTTTTCACAATTCTGCTTGTGCCACTCTTGAGTATCTATTTCACAAATGAAAATGACCTCAGAGATCATCTCATCCAGTGACCCTCAGCCCTGGCCACACATTAGAATCACCTGGGGAGCCTTAAATAGCTACCAAGACCTTGGGCCACACCCCCAAAGACACTGATTTAACATTTGTCTGCAGTAGACTCCAGGCATTGGCAGTTTTAAAATCTCCCCAGGTAATTCTAATGTGCATCCAGGGTGGGGAACCACAGGTGCAGCCTAATGTACCCTCTTGACAAATAAGCTAATTGAGACCCAGGGACATTTAACATGTCTCAGGACCATTATATGGATAATTCTTGTTCATTAGTTCAGATTTAGCTCTAGGATTGTCTTCTTCAGAAAAACTTTCTAGTGTGTCTGGGGTAGGGCTACAAACCAGCCCCATTCTAATATTTTTATTTTTTGGTGGTTGATAGTGGGGAGGGGTTGCCCTACTGTCTCCTGTATCCCTGTTCTCAAATTGAGGGCCTCAAATTTGAAGGGCAGGGATACCCTCTGCAATCAACACTTCTGCCTCAGAGGCATGGGAGGTTATTGTTGACTGGTCAACTACCCTCATCTACTCTCCTTATTTTCCAGAGAGTAAGTCCCAAATTCCACATGGGAGAGCCAACATCCTTAACGATAAAGTCACAGACCATCTTATTTTCTAGAATACATCTTCAGATTATTTTATATTTTTTCCAAGAAAGAATTAAGCTCTCAGGACCATTGCTTTTCCCTCTCCCTGGAGTTCTCTTCTCTCTGCCCCTTTTCCATCCAAATAAGACCCATCCATCCTTTAAATTGCAGCTCAAATATCACTTCCCCAGTGTAACCTTTCCCTGACCTCTAAGACAGAACAGATCACTTCCTATTTCATGCTCCCGTAGCACTCAGGGCATTGTGCTGCCACCAATGGGAAGGGAGGCAGTCCCTTCCAACCACTTCGTGTGGTGCTTTCAGAAGCCACTATGATTTCATCTATTTTTATATCTCTAGTACTTAGCACACTTGTTCCATCACCCCATATACTCAGTACCTAAAATACACTTGTTGATTAAACATAGGCAAAAGCCTAAAATTTTTTTCATAGGGATTCTCTGGGTTTAAATAAACAAAGAACTTAATGCAAATGATTATGTTAGCAACAATCAATTCAATCTTGATTGATTTCAAGATTGAAACTGAATCTTGATGTTAAAAAAAATTAAGACCTTTATACATTGGTAAACTAATGGGACTCCAGTTCTGAAATCTCTGTAGATAGGCTAGCAGTTTACAAAAGTGTGAAGGTGAGATGTCATTTATTGTTAGAGTCTAGTTTCTACTTAGGATTTAACTTCAAATTCAGGCCACTATGGTCTTTCTTCATTGTTAAGCCAGAGCTACTGAGGCTTCTAATCAACTTGTTAATGTGTGTGTGTGTGTGTGTGTGTGTGTGTATGAGATAGATATATATATATATATATATATATATATATATATATAGAGAGAGAGAGAGAGAGAGAGAGAGAGAGAGAGAGACTGCTGACTGGAATGGCAGAGTAAATCAATCCGTGCATGTGTCAGGACAAGAAAATCATATAAATCAAAATTTTGAACTTAACAAGAGGTAGGAAAAGAATTATTCTCTGGTTCCCACCTTCTCCTATAAATGAAGAGTGCAGAATTTGAGAGGATTGTCTAAATATCTTAGAGACACTTTTATATGTAAAGAAGCAGCCAAGACATGTACTGATTTGCCCAGTTTCACAGCAAGTTCTCAGTATAATAGGTGCTGGAAGGTCAAGTTGGATAGTCACTTGTTCCATCATCCCATGTTGCTTCTCTTTACAAAGCTTGATCCTACAGTTCCATTTTCATAGTAGATCAGTTGAGTAAATTGTTCCATTTGGAGGGGGATACTTGTAAGTGCAATTATAAAAATCTAAGAATTTTTCGTTAAATATACTCCTTTGGGTATACCTTAGCATGTGTCAAGAGTAATAATATAATCTCTAAGTCACGTACCCCAGTTTTGCTTCAGGAAGAGCTGTCTAGTACCATGTCATCATCTATACTTGCTACCCAGTTGCCTCTCTGTGTGGGTAGTCTTTTCCCACTTCCCTGGGTTATACATGCTATAAACTTTATCTCAGATGAAGCTTCTCTGGAAAGATGTTCAAGACCCCTCAAATCATGATGCCCATTACAAGTGGCACACATATTATCTCCATTTTTCCTCCTATCGGAGGGGTATCTAGTGAATGCCTGCTCAGGATTCAGCCTCTTGGAAAGTCCCTCCCAAGTGTGGATTGCACCCCTTTTCACATGCCTCCTGGGAACTGTCAATTTCCCACATGACTCTGGTCTTTGACATCATCAAATGTTCTGGAGCTGGTACCTGAGTCATTCTGAAAGTAGCATAATACAATGTTGCACACTTTTATAACTTGTTTATCTACTGGTATACTTTGGACCCATGCCAACACTGTCTTCTTTTCTCCGTGTTTTAGTTAAATAGGCTGTATGCATCTTCTGTGTGGTAAATTCCTAAAAACTGAAATCAATTTTGTTATTATTTTCCAGAATAAAGACTTTAGGAAGAGGGCAGCTTATTTGGGTATAAGATGAGTCTTCAGGTTGAATTTGGAGCATAGGTAAACCTGTGCCATAAGGGAACCTGGCATCTGAAGACTCAGCATGCGATAGAGGAGATACCAGGTTGTGCTGCAAATTTCTCCTCAACCCAAACTTTTATTGTTGAGATACATCTGTGGTTTTGCACCAGGATGTTCCTGGCAGGCTAGAAAAAATGACCACAAGGATATTTAGCTGAAGCCTCCTGGCTTTTGGGAAATTTCCACTTTGATGCAGCAGTGTCTGAAATACATTCAGCAAGACACAAAGCACAACTGTCAGTTCCCTGGGGGTGTGTATTCAACATATGTTCTAATTAAAAATTTATTTTTGTCCATTTAAATTAAGTTCATATGTCATGCCGATTGTCTGTTTCTTCCCATTCTTTGTCCCTCAATCCACTGACCTGAAGGTCCTAAGTCAGAAGGCTGGAGAAGAATGCGTGTGCTGCGGAGGGAGGAGGGGGGTACGTTTAGCCAGGACTGATAACGGAGAAGTGGGACAGGGCAGGAGAAGCGCAGCTTTCTGGGTCATTTATTCGGGTTTTGTTACTTTAAGTATCCACTGCGGGAGGCACAGGGGCAGACTGACCGCCACTTAGACATGTAAGGTTGAATGGGGAGTTTTGTGCTCTATCCAGCAGCAATGCCTTGTTGTCTCTAAATGCCTGAAGAGGGGTCTGCTGTTCCTAGAGCCTTTGAGAGCTGTGTTGTGTAGTCACTTCGTGGTGAAGAACAGGAAGCAAGGACAGATTCTTTCTTATGACTTTTGCCCCATACATTATTCAACAAGCTATGGATAAATCCATTTTCATTTGAATAAATATGAAAAACTATTGTTTCCTATGTTTTCTTTTGCCCACATATTTGCAAGTTAGGGCCTGGATAGAACAAGTTTATATTCTTCCACAACTATGCTGCTTTAGTGTTAATTTCTTAACTTTCTTGGGCCTCACTTTTCTCACCTGTGGAAACAACACAATAATAACTATATTTTGAGGTCATTGTGATGATGAATGAGGTAAATTGAGGATATTTCAAAAACTTTGTGGAAAGTGGGATTAAAAAGTAAACTTATTTTGGTGCAAACACTTTTGTGAAAACCACATGCAGGTTTTTATTAATGTACATTTTTCATGAATTTGTTGAAGACTCACATGTGTCAGGATCCTGGAGTAATGTCTGGACTTTAGCAAATGCTTTATGAGTTGTAATTATTGAGCTGTATGTTGGCACTATGCTTCTCTAAAAGAAGGGACTCGATTATCAATGTTCTTTGGCAGTAAGCAAAGGCTTCATTTTTTTAGCTACGTTATAGTCATGGCAAAACCGCCAGTAGTTACCTGGGGAATTTTCAAGGAAATGAGACAATGAATAAATTTCTTTGTGTATATGCCTTATGCCTTGATTTTAATCAGTTCACAGAGCATCCTGTGACATGTCATTAACTCATGCTATTTCTGAGGTGGATTATGTGGAATTGCTCATAGATCTGTTCTAGATATTGTGATGATGATTGGTGGTGGTTATTGTTGGGCTCTAGTGCCCAAATTTTATACATATTGGAATCCAATTATTTAATAACAGCATTAGTAATTGATTTTTTTAAAAAATCATTTTATTTAAAAATTAAGTTTGATGACTACCCTCTATTGACTGGGCACTTTAAATGTAATACCTAAGTCCTGTCCTACCATCTGGTCAGGACAGTGATACAGTATGATCTGATTTCTTTTCTCAAGTATAGACTTTTAGGATATGTTTACAGACATTTCTTTTTCCCTACCCCCTCTACTTTCAGCACATTTTAGAATCCCAGCTGTAAATGTGCAAAGCAGTGCATCAAGTATTTGGATAAATATATCACAGAATTTTAGTGAGGGTTACATTAGCTTAGTTACAGTTCAGAAAAATTTGTTTATGCCAATAAGTTCTTTTTGGTGTTTTTTGACTTCTGAAGAATGACAGCTTAATTGATAGCCAAAAACTTTGCTTAAACAGGTTGATAATAGCATTGTATAAAAAAGGTTTTTGAGTTCGAATATTCTAACATAAAGTAGTGAAAATTATTTTTAACAAAAACCGTCCATATAAACATAAATATTTTAAAATAAATTATTTACTTATAGAATTCAATTGTATTTGATTTATTAGGGTGAATGTATTTGATTCTTAAAACAATCTGCAAATATTCTCTTTAATTCATTTGGTCCTACTAATTTAAAATCTGTAGAAATTTGAAAATAACACTTTGTAGCCTGTATGATAAGACAAAAGAGAAACAACAACCATATTTCTACTAATATTCTCTCCAGCATGGTGCCAGTAATTCTTCATCTTCTGTAATACCTCTGGTGACTAGAATCATTAATCCCATGTTTTGAAAATTATTTAAGATTGAAGGTGCCACAGTTGTACATATTGGTTCAGTCTCCAGAGCCTGAAGAAAAGATTTAGTGCATTTTCAAAAGAATTTTGCAGGTAGGAGCCCAAATGGATTTTCAACTAGGCCTCAACCTTTTTGAAACCTACTGATGTTGAATAGTCTTTTACTGGTTGCCATGCCAACTGATACCAGAGGAACACTCTGCAGTGTGTTCATCCCCTAGAAAGCTTCACCAGATGTCTTCAACAAATTGCTATGAAAAGACTTTGGTCTGTCAGTCTTGTTAGGAGATAAAAATCAGGCTAAGAGCCGTCCCTGCCTCCACTTCTGATAAAACCAACCCATAAAATATGTAGACTTGTTCTACTCTCACAATAAACCAGTAAAATCTCTCACCCCCACCCCAACCCTCCTTACTTCCTGCAGCAGGATTTTTAAAATATTTATGCTCTTATTTCTACATGAAGCAGAGGCCATTATGTGTTGCAGCTGACATTGTCTGGCCGAGCAAAGCGAGAAGCATCTGGCTGGCAGCAAGGAAAGACAGCAAGTTGATAAATTATTGATTTACATAAATCAACACCCTTTAAATATTGTCCTTTGAAGAAAAAAGCTTTTATGTTATTTCAGGTAGAAAAGTGTTAAGTGATAAACAGAGTCAGCTGCATTATGATTTTATATTTCTAATCAAACATATACAGGTGTCACATGAATATATATAGTATATCTTATAAATTTGGGACAAGCATGATTTTTTTCAAATATTTAAAATGTAAACTTTTTTCTACTTCAATAGAAAGAGATTTTATGTAATGAAAATAAAAACATTTATGTAAGGGTTAGTTTTTTTCAAAAAGAGAAAAAAGCAGATCTATCCAATAGGGTCCACATGGAATATTATTTACATCTACCAATTGGCATCTGTATGTTAAAATTGTAGGTTTGCATGTGCAAATGAATCATTAACTGTCAAATTACCTGTTTGCATATGCAGTTATTCCAAGCAGTATGAAAATGTGTAGAATTTGCATATACAATTGAGGCTTAGGCATTTATGAAGTCTGATTTTTAAACAGAAATTCAAAATCTTACTGCTAATTAGCAAGACAGGAATTACCAAATTGAATCCAAAATGTATTCCGGGCTACAATGTTGTACTGCAGTTTAAATTCAAAGTACAGACAAAACATTTAAATCAGTTATAAAGTGCTATCTATTTGTATATACAGGATTTTGTAGACTTTTGTCATTCCTTGTGTGTGTGTGTGTGTGTGTGTGTGTATGTGAGAGTCCATTTGATAGGTTCGCATTTTTGACATGTACAGAAGAGACATTTGGAGAATATGAGATAAGTGATAAATCTTATATTCATATCTTGTTTTTGAAAAAATATATTTATGTATTTTAATTTTATTTGAAAGGCAGAGGGACAGAGAGGCTGAGAGATATGTTGCATCTATTAGTTCACTCCTCAAGTACCCACACCAGCAAGGACTGGACAAAGCAGAAGCCAGGAGCTAGGAACAAAATCCGGGTCACCTACATGGGGAGCAGGATCCAAAGTAGTGGAGCCATTAACTGTCACTCCCAGGATGTAAATAGCAGGAAGCTGAATCATAAGCAAATGAGATAGATCTCATAGTTATATTTTTTCAAGTCTTTCCAGGAATTCAGTTATTTTAGTATATCATCTGAATAATCTGATCAAAAATTCCATTTCACTCCTGTGATTTGTTTAAAATGGCAGGTCCATGGGCTCAGATTAATTGTGTTTCCTCCAAGATCTCAAAGGAGATCAGAAACATGCACCTTCGTGATATGGCTCCTCATCACAGAACCAGAGTAGGAGTTTTTAACAAAAATTAGAAAATTTTGTAAAAAAAAATTAGTGGTAATATTCCATCACTTTATACAGAGATAACTCATTACTATATGTCTGACTCCATATGATTGATGGGAAAGCACAGAAAAGAAGTCATATATATGTCATAAATAAGAAGCATATTACTAAATTAAATTAAATTTTTATGTTGTTTATGGATTCCCTTCATATAAGGTGTCCTTAAAAAGTTCATGGAGACTGTATATTACTAAAAAAAAGACATGGATTTCAAAATTTTCTTGTACCAAAATAAACTTATCTTTTAATTCCATTTTCAAAATGACATTTGAATTACTCTAACGTATGTATTAAAAATAGGATTCATTTCGTTTTTTAGTCTTGAATGTTTTAAGAGGTATCTCGTAAGCATTTTATTTGTGAACAAAAGGAATTGTAGAACTGAGAGAGAAAGAAAAGCAGACAAAACATTGCATTGTGAAACCAGCCACCACTTTTGTCAGCTGAGGAAGGACTTAAAGCCAAGGGTATAACCTGAGTCACACACCACACTTATCTGTCATTGGCACCTGGGACTCAGAGGAGCATGCAGTAAAAGGAAAAGAGAGGACATGGCCATGCTGCTGCAATTGTGTGTGTATTGTTTCCCTCCGTATTCTCTCCATTCTACACAGACATTTTAGTAACTTCACTAAGACCCTAAAAGCACTAAAACAATTCTGCAAGCATTCATGTGTCTCATCTACCACCTGAATGATTTAACTCTTCTGGCAATAACACCCAATAAATCCATTTCTGCAACAACAACTATCCAGCATTAGTCTGTGCCTTGGAACTACCCCAGAGCAACTAGGCTTTCCAAACTTTCTGTCCAGGGGTCTCCATGAATTCACTGGACCACAAGCTAAGAGAACTGTTTTGCAGTCCACACTCAGTTCAAGTCTACTCCCCAAATACCACCATATATGTTGCATGATGAATACTTTTTCAGTTCATGGCTGACTGGCCATAGTATTCTTCAAGGTGACAGAATGACACAATGAAAAAAAATCTCATCAGTCTTTGAAAGACTGGATCAAGCCGCTGACAATGTCACTTATTAGCCTTTGTGAGCTACAAAATAACATGTAGCCTCACTGAGTTCCAGTTTATTCACCTCAAAAAAAAGTATAGAACAAGAAGCATATTATGTAGAAGTTCTTCAAGTGTTCCTCAAACTAATCAATTGAATTCTGATTATTGATTGGTTGTCCACCTTCCTTCACGTCATTCAAGAAACTCACATTTATAACTCAAAATAGCAATATTTTTTACCATCTTGAGTGGAATTCTATTTCTTCTTTATAAGCTCTCTGCCTCTTGGGGAAGTTCACTTGATCTCATTAACACTTTTCTATTTTGTATTAGTTGAAATCATTACCTAGGATTATATCATAAATTCCTTATAACTGTATTATTCTATAGGTAATTTTACTTTTGAAAATATGAGATCGTACAGTATTAGGTCCAAATTTTCTGGGACAGTTTGGATTCTCCAGAATCAAAGCTTAAAATGGAATTCTGGGTACAAGATATTTATCAACAATCAACTGCTATGGAATAAAGGAAATAAAAGTTCAGAAGCATCAAATTGATGTCAGGCTTGACAAAGCCAGCGACATTCTGGCCAAGTTTTCCTGTCGTGTTTTCCCACGGGGTTGAACTGGCTGAGGCTTTGTATCCAGTTCTGCCCCACTTTTCTTACTCATCTGACGAGGGCTGCCAGGAGAAAGGATGCACATCAAGCATGACAGCTGTCTGCTGCAGAAACAGATTCCTGCCTCCTCCCCGAAGGAGGTGACAGCTGGGTGTTTTCTGCCAGCTTCACCTCAACGATTGCTTAGCAAGTCTTTCCTGGAAGAGGAATCTGACCAATGTTCCTTTACTTCACCTCCACCGTTCTTACTAAAAACCAAAATGCACGGTTAGTAAATTCCCTATAAGAAAAACAACTCGATTGTTTGCCTAGATGGCTTTAGAGCCAACTTGCTATTCAACTCATTTTTTTTTCAAAATTGGATATAGATGTTGGTAACTGCAATTTTTAAAATTGGTAATGTTTGTGGTCAAAAACATGGATGGAGAGAACAGACAAATAGCTTCTCAGATTGGGTGAGCACATTTACTTCTGGAAACATTGATACTTGAGTGCTAAAGCAAAAGTACTTTGATATATGAACATGAAACCTTTGAAATCTATCCATAGAGATGTTGTAAAATAGCATAGCTGCATGTCCTGTGTTCCACAGTGATTGTAGAGAATGGCAAAGCACGTAATCAGCATTCACTCTACAGAACAGAAGGAACATTCTTCCTTGCATCATCTTCCCATTTCATTGCATTGTCAACCTTTTACCTCGTAGGATCCGTTTCCAAAAGGCAAAGCCCATGTTTGTCTCATTCATTACCATAGCAGATATTGTAGAAGGTCTGCTGCATGCCCACTCTGTCCACCTCTGAGTTCAGCTGCAGTGTACACAGAGTTTCTTGGAAGGCTGACATCTTTCTCAAGGGCCTGCTTTTCTTTATTTCCCTGCTGGAGACAAGTGAAAACAAGTGGCAGGAGATACACCCTCCCACCTGTAATCCTCAGCTAATGGTCCAGGAGAGGCGGAGTTCAAATGCCCCTTCTTCCTGCCACTAAGTTTCTCATAATATCTCCAAGTGAATTGAGCCTCATTATCCCATATAGATTTTCCCATGGTTTTGGTCTCACTTCCACTATTTTTTTCAGCTGTGCTTCCTGTGGTTGCTATTAAATTAACTGTCTACAACCAATTCCTTGTCCCAGAATCCTCTTTTGAAAGAATCCAAACTAAAACAATTGCATCTCTAGTAACTTAGTGTTAACAGATTTCATAGTTTAACAAATATGTGTTTGATTATTTGATGCTATTGAGGTCTCCAGATTAGAAAAATCAATTGACTGAAAGTCTTGCACCTTGAGCCAAAGAAGGAGGACTCTAACCATCACACTCCCATCTACTATTTATGGGACTTTGAGCTCTGTATGCCTTCTTGCTCCTTTGCAAGACAACATTGCCTACAGGATTAGTATAACATCAAATGCCCTCATGCACACCTATTCTAGTCCCAACTGCTCCTCTTCCCATCCAGCTCTTTGCTGTGGCCTGGGAAAGCAGAAGATGGCCCAAGTCCTAGGGCCTCTGCACCCGTGTGGAAGACCCAAAGCTCCTGGCTTCAGATTGGCGCATCTCATGAGTGAATCAGCAAATGGAAGACCTCTCTCTCTCTCTGTCTCTACCTCTCTCTGTAACTCTGTCTTTCAAATAAATAAAATAAATCTTTTTTAAAAATTTTAAAAATAAAATACATTGAATTTTCATAAAAATTTCCCAGTATTTAAAGAGGAAAAGGGGTGTTAGTAAATAAATAAAAAGTTGTAAAAATGAGTACATCAAAATATTTATGAAGTTAAAATATAAATTTATTTTAGTGCCCAAAATTTTGAAATTCATGCATGCCTTTTCATACTGCTCATTTTCCATGAACGTTTTGAAGATTCTTGTATTTCCTAGAAAGTGAATATTATTTTTCTTTCTGGTTTTCTAATATGATTTTCAACTTCAATTTATCTCTCATCATTAAGGGAAGCTTCAGGAAGAAAGACTTTGGCTGAAAATGCAATTGATTCCCAACAATGTGTTTGCTACATGAGTTTTACTGGCATTTAAAAATATTGTCATAAAAATTAAAGTGATTTCGAGAAGAAAAATAATCAATTACATTTTAATATCATGCAAATAAAGTGCCAAGCAACAATACAGAGAGTTGTTCTGCCTTCAGCTACTTGAAAATTTCAGTCAGTTGTTTCCAGTCATAAATTATTGAAAACATTGATTTGATTTCTTATGAGATCTTTGATGTGAAATTTAAGACAAATAGCTTACTGTATTCGAAGATTCTTGTCAAATTATACTAAATATGTTTGGAAAAGAAATAACTTCTTTTATTAGAAACAGTCAAGTACGAGAAAGAAGTAATTATATATAAGTAAATATTCTTACACTTCTATGTAAATACTCTAATAGTTCGAGTGTACAGAATTTCATACTTGTATTTATATTTTTGTGAGGCTAAGAATATTCTTGCTTTAACTGGAGGGGGTAGCATTGGTTTTATTATTGTTAAAAATAAACTATTATGAAACACTAACTTATTGTATTTTGAAGATGAAAGAAGAAGAGAATGGAAGATAAAAAAAAAAAAAAAGACAGACAAAACAACATGGAGAGCATCCACCCACTGATACACTCCCCAGATGCCAGCAACAGCCAAAGTCAGAAGCCAGAAATGCAATCCAGGTCTCCCATGTGGATGAGCCATTACCTGGTACCTTTCAGAGTGTACATTAGCAGGAAGTTGAAATTGGCAGTAGAGCTGGGACTCATGCTCTTGGATTTCCAGAACTGTGAACTAAATAAACCTCATGTCTTTCTAACCATTTAGCATTGAGTGTTTCATTATAGCAACAGAAATGACAAATGCATTGTGTTTTTCTAATTTAATTAAACCCTACATAGCAATAGTCATCAATAACCTATAGTTATAGGAAACATGTATAATATTTTTAACACTAAACTTTAAAATGTGTTTCAAGGAAGCAACATAAAACATTATCATAGAGTCCTTACCATATAAAGTTTAAAAAAAGGCAAAACTAAGTTATAATATTTAAGAGCCCATACTTAGGTAGATAACAGTATAAAGAAGAGCAAGGCAGTGATTACTGAACATGAAAAAGTGTTGATCACTTTTATGGAGAGGGAAAGACAATGTGCTCAATGACCCATGATATTGTCAATTACAAATAATTGTTCCCTTGCATACATTCCTTACTCCTTTGATTTCTCTCCCTCCGAACCATTATCCACAAATTCTGTCCCTGATAAATCTTTACTTGGTCTGATCTGTGCCTGTATGAAAGTAACAGAAACTACCTGATGAAAAATATTAATGTTGCCTGGTATCTTTATACTTTTATGACCACAAATCCATAAGCCCGCCAGTTCTTTTCAGCAGTCATTCCACATTTCCACATTCAATTTGCCCTCTCTAACTATTCTATCAAAATGTTATTATTTCTCCTCTCACATTGCATCCCTACATTCTCTCTTCTTTCCACTTGTAGTTAATAATCTCATTTCCCTTGGAAAACCAAGGACAGTCGATGAAAATATCCTCATTTTCTTACCTCTGAATCTATCAGTCTTTACCAGCATGATCCATACGTTCTCCCTTTCTTCATACAACAAAAGGAACATTTCTGCTCCTCTCTAAGGCCACATTTTCTGTAATTATTGATGCTAAGTCCTTCTTATCTTGTTAAGATCATTGTTTCCTCGGCTACCTTTTCTATTTTTCTCTACCAGGTCATTCACAATATCAGAAAAACACAATGAACATCTCCCACTTATTAAACAAAACAAAACAAAATATTGTTCTGATAGCTGTTTTCATCTAATAGCTCTTTTATTCTGTTCACTTTATTGCAAAATGTATTCTCACTGTCCTTACTCTCCAAACTCCACTATTTCACCTCCAGTGATTCTACGCAAGCTATCATTTCTTTTATTTTATGGAAACACACTTACTGAGGAATTAGGAATGCGCTTGAAGTCAAATTCCATTCACCCTCCTATTTTTTCCTACCCTATGGTAACTCTAGAACATTCTCACACACTGCATCTTTCTCTTTCACCTGTACCTCTGAATTCCAGGTCCCCAGTGTTTCATCCCTCTGATTCTTTCTTTCAGTGTGCTCACTCCAGTGATGCTTATATCCAGGTTTTTTTTTTTTTTTATAACGCTTTTATTTTAAGAATATAAATTTCCAACATACAGCTTATAGATTACAATGGCTATATCCAGGTTTATAACAGATCTCCATCTCTGTGTTTGTCTGCTTCTATTTGCCTTTCAATCATATAAAATAAGTTTTGAAAATTAGAAAAGTGTGCATTGGAAAATGGAATAAAAAGTTAATATTTTAAAATGCATGCATATGGTAAGTCTTCAAAATGTTCATGAAAGGGGCCAGAATTGTGGTATAGAGGGTAAACCTGCCACCTGTAATGCCAGCATCTCATATGGGCCCAGTTTTGTGTCCTGGCTGCTCCTCTCCTGACCCAGCTCCCTGATAATGGCCTGAGAAAAAGCAGAAGAAGACGGCCCAAGTGTGTGGGCCCCTGCTGCCCACTTGGGAGACCGACCTGAAGTTCCTGGCTTCTACTTGGCCCACTCTCGGCAATTGTGGCCAACTGGGCAGCGAACCAGTTGATATAAGATATATCTCCATTTCGCAGGCATGGAAAGCCAAGACACTGTGGCAAAAAAAAAAAAAAAATGACCTAAATGAAAGATCTCTGTGAGCGAGATCCCAGTGGAAAGAATGGACCATCAAAGAAGGCAGTACCTTTCTCTGAAGGGAGGAGAGAAGAACTTCCACTTTGAATATGGTCTTGTCAAACAAGATCAGAGTTGGCGAACTCAAGAGGCTTCCATGGCCTTGGCAGCTCATGACAAGAGCCTCGGGTGATTACTGACGTCAAAAATAAGAATCTCAATTGCTAAATCATCAACAAGAATCACTGTGCACCTGCTCCCCATGTAGGACCTCTGTCCTTAATGTGTTGTACTAATTTGCATAGTACAATAATTCGCATAATGGTAAAATTAATACCCAAAGAGTACTCTATAGTTTGTGTGTCTTTGTGGGTGCAGTCTGTTGAAATCTTTACTTAGTATATACTAAGTTGACCTTTTGTATATAAAAATAATTGAAAATGAATAGTGATGAAGAATGGTTGGGAGAGGGAGTGGGTGAAGGGATGGTTGTGGGTGGGAGGAATGTTATTGGGGAGAAAGCCGCTATGATTCAAAGTTGTACTTTGGAAATTTATGTTTATTAAATAAAAGATTTTTTTAAAAAGAAAAAATTCAAAAAATACTCAATAAGTGTTTGATACAACAACAATAACAAAAAACTCATTCTCTCTCTGCCTTTCTCTCTATGTAAGTCTGACTTTGAAATTAATAAATACACCTTTTAGAAATGTTCATGGAAAATGAATAGTATGTAAAAATGCATGAGTTTTATTTTTTGTAGCAAAATAAACATATCTCTAACTTTATTTTTCCATGAACTTTTTAAAGTTCCCTCATGGATTAGCCAGCTTGATAAAATGGTGAAATGATATTTTAAAGGCACAAAGTTCAAGCTAAGTGACAATACATTTTAGGGTTGAGACAATGTTCTCCAGAAGGCTGCATAAACTATGAAATTGTGTTTAGTACCATCTCTTCCATTGCCAACATTCATGATTCAAGGAGTTGAGGGGTGGATATTGGAGTGGCAACCACTCGCTGTTAATACTTATAACCAACAAGCAACTTGTGGTTTCCTTTTCTGCAACTTTATGCTCTATTGTCCTAGAGGTCTTGGTTCCAGGAGAAATGCTTTCACCAGAACACATGAGGCTGATACCATTGAACTAGAAATTAAGACTGCCACTTGGTCACTTTGGGATTCTCCTGCTCAATAATTAACACACTATGAAAAGAGTTATAGTGTTGGCTGGGGTGACCATTCTGGACTACTAACGAGAAATTGGACTACCAATCCATAAAAGAATCAAAGGAGAGTATATCTAGAATCCAGGAAACCCATTAGGTAATCTCAAGATTTCCATGTCCTGTGATTAAAGTCAATGGGAACTACAGCAATGCAATTCAAGCAAGACAGAATGACCAAGACTCTAAGAATGCCGATTTGTATCACCATGATGGGTGATGAACCATGACCAGCTGAGATGCTTGCTTAAGGTAAAGGGAGAAGAAGGACAGTAACAGAAGAAGATAATTATAAATACCAACTACAAACACTTGACTAATTACAGGGTTGAGGGCTTTAATTGTCATGAATGTTTCCTTCCTCGTTTATTAAGAAAAATCTTTGCACATAAAAATATGTGGATGTCATTATTTGGTATATAGAGATACATATTGTCTTCACTGAATTGAGCTATCTACTTAACAATATGCTCTTCTTTACTAAGTTGATGATCAGTCATGAATCCTACATTATATATTAATGTCCCTGATTTCAAGAAAAAATAGTAGATATGTGTGGTTTTATATGTACATATAAATTGAGTATGGCAAGATGCTAAAAATATTAAATATTAAATATAAGGTGAAGAGAAAAATAGTTTTATTATAAAAGAAAGTATCTATATATTAAACAATATTTTTCATTTCCCTCTTATCATTTATTATTTAAGTCACAAGATATCATAAAATGAGCAAATACCATCCAAGGACTTTAATTTCTTCTGGGGAAGAGATAGTGCATTTTTTATTGTACATGAGCTAATTGCATCTTGGTAGATGAAGTCATTATCTTGTTTCTTTATGAGGAAATTGAATATGGTTACAGTGATGCATATGGATGTCAAGCTAATAAAGGGTCAAATTTTGAAGATTAATTACAAGGTGTAAACTTGACTGGGTTAGGAAACATCTAGAAACCTGGAAAAAATGTTATTTTAGATATGTCTGTAAGTGTGTTTCCAAACATGGTCAAGCATGTGAGTCTGAGTGCCCTGGGCAGAGGGAGAAGAGACCTGGTCTCATTGTGAGTGGGCATCATTAACTGATGAATGTCCAAGAATACATACTGTAGGTAAATGGGCATGTGGCCCCGAAGCTAGGACACACTTAACTTCTGCCTGGGACACCAGGCTCTGACCTTCACCCTCCAGGACTTACCCCAGTGGCCTCCTTGTTGGCACTCCTGCATTTCCACTTTGAACTGTTACAGCTTTGGATTCCTTGATTTTGAGTCCCTCAGGCTTAGATTGATCCATGCTACTGACTTTCTTGGGTCTTCAATGTCCAGTTGACCTGATGTAGGACCTCTCAGCTGCCATGATCACAAATCAATCCCCTTTACAAATTCTCCTTCATATAAATAACTATATATATTCCTATTTATACTGTATATTTGGGAAACCTTGACTGAACACTTTGTATGTTTATATCTATTAAGTATTTATATACAAAAACTATTAATGTTTACATTTTCAGTGGTAATGTATTGCAGGTATTTTTGCTTCATTCGTACCTTTTACATTGCATTGTATAGCATTTTTTAGAAAAGCAAAATCATCATTCTAAAAATATAGAAAAATATCAGAATGTTCCTGAATATATATATATATATATATGTGTGTGTGTGTGTGTGTGTGTGTGTATTAAATCCACCTTAGGAAAAATAAGTACATGGTAAATAACACCACTCTTTTTACTGCCTACATGACTTGTTAGAGTAGGCACTGTTGGTGCCCTACCCAAAGCTCCTAGAATCATGTTTAGTAATCTTGTGTGTACTCTTTGCTCCTAATTCTCTACACCTGCAACTCTATTT
Source organism: Sylvilagus floridanus (assembly GCA_949820135.1). Taxonomy (NCBI): domain Eukaryota; kingdom Metazoa; phylum Chordata; class Mammalia; order Lagomorpha; family Leporidae; genus Sylvilagus; species Sylvilagus floridanus. The sequence continues at coordinate 63,649,909 of OX463246.1, read as the reverse complement.
AAAGAACTATGCAACAGATAACTGAGTCAGTTTTGACTGTTTATGCAGACAGTAAGAAGTGAATGAGATGTTTCATATCATTATCTCATCAATGGTCAATGGCTGATAGTCCCAGAGGAAAACCCAGAAACCACACTTTCCTTACCTAAGAAAAACTCAGGATATACTTCATACTCTACAGTTCTCAGAATAAGGCTGATTCAGGGGCCAGTGCTGTGGCACAGTGGGTTAACACTCTGGCCTGAAGCAACGGCATCCCATATGGGCGCCGGTTCGAGTCCCGGCTTCTCTTCTTCCAATCCAGCTCTCTACTATGGCCTGGGAAAGCAGTAGAAGATGGTTCAAGTTCTTGGGCCCCTGCACCTGTGCGGGAGACCCAGAGAAGACTCCTGGCTTCAGATCAGTGCAGCTCTGGCTGTTGCAGCCAATTGGAGAGTGGACCATTGGATGGAAGACCTCTCTCTTTCTCTCTCTCTCTCTCTCTTTCTCTGCCTCTCCTCTGTGTAATTCTTGCTTGCAAATAAATAAATAACTCTTTAAAAAAAATAATAAGGCTGATGCCAATTTTTGGCACAGAAGTTAAGATGCTGTGTGGGACCACTGCATCCCCTGTTAAAGTGCCTTGTTCGAATCTTGGCTCCTCCACTTCCGATCCAGCTTCCAGTTACTGTGCATCCTGGGAAACAGTAAATAAATGTTCAGGTACCTGTGTCTCCCTGTTGGAAGTCCAAATTGAATTCCTGGCTTCTGTCTTCAGCTTGGCCTAGCCCTGCTGTTGTGGCATTTGGGAAAAGAATCAGTGGATGGATCTTCTCTGTCACTCTCTTTCTGTGACTCTCTGCTTTTCACATGGAATGAAAACAAGTAAATAAATAAGGTTTTTTGTTAATGCTGATGGCCCTGAAGGCCGAGACTTTCTTGAACTGTAACTTTACTTGGCTTCCCCTCTGTCCTCTCCTGTCTGTCTCCCTCAATCCTTTACAAGTTTCTCCTTGGAGTACTTCACTAACAAGTCAGTTGCTGTGGATTCTTATCTTGTATCATGAATCTTGCCTTTCTTTATGCTTTTTAAAAAATAGAAGGGTATCATTTCAGAAACACAGACTCAAATCTAGCTACAGACCTATCAGACTTGAGTAACATAACATTCTTGTATAAAACTAATTACAGAGTACATCATGGATAATCCTTAAAATTTAGTAGATTTTTCATCTCCTTTCCTAAAATAAAGAAATAAGTAATTCTAAATGTCATATACATATATTATGATTTGTGATTTTCCATCAAATTTCTGTTGTCTTTATTCTAGAAGTGTAAGACATTTAATTTAAAATATAGGGAAAGTATTGAGAATATTGCCATGAAATAGTTTAAATGTTTCTCTTGAAAATCAACGTTAATCTTAAAAGTAAAATCACATGCAGTGTACGATTGTGGAATATTTATTCAAATGTTCTTCCAGCACATGTAGACTTCTTAAAGTTTCTAATTTAAAAATTAATGTATAAAGATGCCATTCAGTCATTTTCTCAGTGTCACAGTTGAGTAACTACTTAGCTTCATTCAGGGGTAGAAGAATTGAGCACAAAGCAAAGATAACTGTGGACTAGATGCTATTCGCTTGTATAGTGTAATCGGTCTCCTGCAGCTTTTGCTTATCACTGCCCTGGCTTCATTTTATTCCCCTTAGGAACTTGCATGCAGCTTGGCCAAGGTAGTAGAATTATCACTAAAATCAGCCCCATTGCTGCTTGACCAGTGAATAAGACCTTGATGATTCCTTGATCCCTGTTTGGATTTATACATTTCATCAATTGCTAATGCAGCCTCTGCCTAAAGTTCCATCCCCCACCATTACACCTCCTTAGAGAAAGGAAAAGCAAGAACTAAAAATTCCATATGGAAGGAAATGGTCTGTCATTATTTCCTTCCTGTTTCTCATTTCTCTGTTATTAAATCTTCTGAAATGACAACTATTATTTAAAAACAATTATTTGAATATTATGCTCTTTTGAGTGAAAACATTTGATTTCTTAAATTACTAGGCTTTAGTTTCCTTGTTCCAGCTTCTACTTGAGTTATATTCTTTTCTTCATACAATAAGGATTATGCCTGCTATAGTACCTGCCAATAGTACCTGATAAAATTTTTAGGGATAAGGGGATTGAATAGCAGTATCTTTCTGTTTTATGTAGCAGAAATATACAAGAAACAGGATCTACACACAGAGACCCTGAATTTGAATTGCTATTCTGCTGATGGCTAGCTCCATGAGTTTAATTACATTAAACAATATCTCTGTAGTTCATCTTTCTTAGAGGCAAAATGAGAATAATAGGATCCATGAAAAAATATTTTCATGAATTTGTGAGAATTAAATGAGACAAGAACACAGTGAATATCACATAATGAGTTCAATATTGGTAATCTTAGTTTTGTTACTCTAATTAAGACTTCAAGGACTTTTACTGATTCATTGATATTTTAAATAACTATTTATTATTTATTTTCATCTTGAAATGGAAAAAGAAAGATCTTCTTTCCACTGGTTCTCTCCCCAAATGCCTGAAACAGCAGGGCTGGGTCAGGAAAAAATCGAGATGAGAACTCCTTCTAGACCTCCCAAGTGGATAGCAGGATCCCAAGTACTTCAGCCATCATCTGCCATCCCGCCAGAATGCATTAGCAAGAAGCTGGATTGGTAGCCAAGTAACGTGGAACTCAAACCAGGTAGTCTGATATGGGATACAAGTGTCCCAAGAAGCAGTTTAATCTGCTACACTGCGACGTCTGCACTCATCAGTCTCATTTAAACATATTATGGGTTAGCATTATTTTTGGTGCAGGAATTGTCTAGATAAATATGACACAGAACATTTCCTCAGGAAAAATCCATCTAAAAGAGAAGTCAGACAATGTTAAAATAATTACAGTACACAGTCACTATGACAGATGTTAATAGAAAGCACCTAGAAAGTAACATCTTCACACTACACAGCTGCCACACCTGACCCTCCCCACAAGGCTTCCCTGCTCACTTCTCTTCATAACATCATTATCAACATATTATCTACTATTATCTACTTTCTTCAAGTTTATTTATGTCTATCTATTTTCAATATGATGTAAGTTCATGAAAAAAGGGATTTTTTTTTTGCCATTTACTTTTCTTCTGCTGTCAGTAGCTGGCACACTGTTTGGTGCATAGTCCCCCTCAAAATTTATTGAGAGAATGAATTATCTAGTTTCTCTAGATTTATACTACTCTCACCCAATGATCAAAGAATTTCGTCCATCAGGCTCATCTGTTATCCTGAAGGACAGGATTTAACATGTGACTTCTTAGTTTTGACTATATGAGCTTTGGATGAGGACATGTTTTATATATCATGTTTATATATATATATATATATATACACACACAACATATATACAACATATATATATATATAACACATATATATTTCAGTTTTTTGTATGTCACAAACATGAAGAGAATTAATTCAATCACAGAATTTAAAAAAAAAAAAAAGTAAAACATAAGGGCCGGCACTGTGGCTCAGTGGGTTAACGCCCTGGCCTGCTGGCATCCCATATGGGCGTTGGTTCAAGTCCTGGCTGCTCCTCTTCCAATCCAGCTCTCTGCCGTGGCCTGGGAAAGCAGTGGAGGATGGCCCAAGTCCTTCAGCCCCTGCGCCCACATGGGAGACAAGGAGGAAGCTCCTGACTCCTGGCTTCGGATCAGTGCAGCTCCAGCCGTTGCAGCCAACTGGGGAGTGAGCCATCAGATAGAAGACCTCTCTCTCTCTCTCTGCCTCTCCTTCTCTCTGTGTGTAACTATTTCAAATAAATAAATAAAATCTTAAAAAAATAATAAAACAAGGATAGCCAGTGAAATTTAAAGAGGCAAGTTTACATTTCTATATTCATTGTTAAACTAGAAAAATATAGGACTGGGGAGGAATTTACTTAATAGCAATTAATGGAAAATGAGATATTCAGTTTATTGTAAAGATATAATGAGTGAAGTTCTTGCCAAAATAAGCTAAGATATAGTCTCTTTAGCATAGAACTAAGACTTAACTTTCACACTGTAGCATGTACTAGTTGGAAACATTTGAGTTACTGTGCTCACTTTTAGCATCAATAGTTAGTGGCAGCTTTGAATGGTCTACTTATAAACATTGAGTGTTAGGAAAATGGCGCAGTTTTATCTATAGCACGATCTACACCCTGACACCATCCTAGGCTCTAGCCCTCACCATCATTGCTGGAAGACAGGTAGCCACATGGCCCAACCGCCTTTGTCAAGCTCCACCCCTACCCTAATGGGATTCCCTACTCCTGCTTTCCTGCCCGACCTCCAGCAGAGTTTTAAAAGGACCTGCTCCTGAACACGTGGCTCTCTCTTGCTCTCTCTCGCTGTCTCTCTGCTCTCTCTCAGCTTCTCTCTCCCCTCTCCTCTCTTGCTCACTCTCTTCTCTCTGCTCTCTCTTGGCTCCTCTCACTCTCATCTTCTTGTATCCTCTCTCTCTCTCTTTCTTCCCCTCCGCCTCCTGACCTCCGTGGGTGTCTCTCTCTCTCACACTCTCCTTCTTTCTCTTCCTTCCTTCCTCGCCCCTTCCCTCCAGCCTGCTGGGTTTTCCCCAATAAACCCTTTCCATTACTCATGTTTTGGTGTGCTTTGTGACTATCTTACATTGAGCAAACTAAGTTTGCTTGGTCTGAAAAAAAAAAATTGGGGGAAAATATTACTGCTGCTTTCAAATATTTGCAGGACCATTTTTCTTAATCATTTATATTTGTTTTAACAGTTACAGAAATACTGGTATGTGAGAGCACACACATGTACTGCAGCCAAATGAAAAGAACTTCAGCTCTAGCACAGACCTGGTCTATATCATATGAGTCCTGGACCCTCAGTTTTCTAATATCAAAAACAAACAAAAGTTAATATTTCATGATTGCTGCAATGATTGAAAATACCACTGTCTAGGCCGGCGCCGTGGCTCAACAGGCTAATCCTCCGCCTTGCGGCGCCGGCACACCGGGTTCTAGTCCCAGTCAGGGTGCCAGATTCTGTCCCGGTTGCCCCTCTTCCAGGTCAGCTCTCTGCTGTGGCCCGGGAGTGCAGTGGAGGATGGCCCAAGCGCTTGGGCCCTGCACCCCATGGGAGACCAGGAGAAGAACCTGGCTCCTGGCTTCGGATGAGCACGGTGCGCCAGCCGCAGCACGCCAGACGCAGCAGCCATTTGAGAGTGAACTAATGGCAAAGGAAGACCTTTCTCACTGTCTCTCTCTCTCTCACTGTCCACTCTGCCTATCAAAAAAAAAAAAAAAAGAAAAAGAAAAAGAAAATACCTCTGTCTAAACATGTGGCACATACTTGGTATTATAAAAATGATTGTTATTCTAGTTCCCAATGGCAGAAGTAGTACTAATAGAATTCCAACAAAACTCAAAACAGAATTTGCTCAAATATGAAATCAACTGCCTGAATTATTATCACTATTTCTATGAATAAATGAGCATCTGTCATCAATTTTGTGAGGTTTATTTGATCATAATGATTTTAGCAATTGCCACTGTCTATAACTACAGTGGAATTTGTTCTGTAAAAATTTTAAAGAGGCAGAATTTTTCCAATATTACCCTAGTATTTCACTTAAAGATATTGAATACAAAAAACTGACTTTCATCTAAAAAGTATATCTTCAAAGAATAGTAGAAACATCTTGAGAGAAGACACAGACTTGAAATCTCAGTGAGACACTTAGCAACTTTAAACTCAGGCAAATTCCTCATGTTTCATAGCATCAACAAGCAGAGTAATTTAGAGATTATATCATCTCTCAGAGTCATTGAGAGTAAGTATCTTGAACTTGGTGCAGAATCATACATCTTAAAGTCACTCAGCAAATCCTTATTTCTCCTGTTTTATTTCTCTGAAAACAATGTTGTGATTACCTATCTTCTCCTTCATTCCATTTTTTAAAATGGAAATCAGAATGTGATACTAATAATTTTAGCCAAATGAGAATGAGGGATGGATATTGTGGTACAGTGTGTTAAGTTGTTGATTTTGACACCTGCATCCCATATCAAAGTGCCTGAGATCAAGTATTGCTTCTGCATTGTATTCAGCTTTTTTCTAATCAACTGTGAGGCATCAGATGATGGCCCAAGTTCTTGAAATTCTGACATCCACATGGGAGACTTTGTCGGAGATCCTGGCTCCTAGCTCCTGGCTCCTGGTTTTGACCTGGTCTACCCCCACTGTTGCCAGCATTTGGGAGTGAACCAGCAGGTAGAATCTCTCTCTCTCTCTCTCTCCCTCTCACTCTCTCCACCCTCACATCCCTCTCTTTCTCTGTCACCTTGCCTTTCAAATAAATAGATAACTTTTTTTTTGAAGAAAATAAAATCTGAGCAGAAATGTTCATAATAGTTTCAATAATCATTTTATAGCTGGGCAATTAGAATCGATGAGCCAAAGCATTAGACAAAAAAGATTTGGTGCCATTGCCTGTGTGACATTGAACAAGTCATCAACCATTTACCTCGTCATATATTCAAACAAGGAAAGTGTTCTTAATAAAACAGGAGAAACCCACCCAAAAATATGAATGGCAAAGCATAAAATGTATTTCATTGAATAATTTTTACATTTTATTTAAAGGTATCCAAGTGTATTATTTGTATGGAAATAAGAGAAAGGGGATGACAGTATCAATGAAATAGTTGTAAATGAAACATTTCATTTCTTTTAAAAATTAATGGATTGTAATGATCAAGACTTTGCTTTTATAAGAAAAACTTAATAAATCCATTAAAATTTTCGATAAACTAGTTTTCAAATTAGTATTATACATTCAATAAATATGTACTTAGTGTTAGAATCTTTCTTGATGGACTATAAGCAAGATGGGAGAATGGAAATCTCTCTCTGTTTTGCTATTGTATTTGTCGTATTGTATGAATATGTTTAATGGTTATGTTTGGGGTAAATAAGCAAATGAATCCACCTAGAGGTTTGTCCTACAAAGGCACTGGCATCAACCCAACTCACCCACTCATCCATATCCAATGAACACTTAACATGCCCACCCCTCATAACAGAGTTTTTTAATGCTGATTTTACATTCTTCTTGTTTTAGCTTTTGTAATAGCACAGTTATTTTATTGTTAGTCCCACAGTTTCTGGGAAATAGTAAGCTATCTAGAAGTGCTCCAAGAAGACAGAACAGCCAATAATTGCAGGAAAGAGAGTTGTTGATGCTGATAACAAGGCTTCAGGCAATATTTAAGCTCTAATTCTGAAACTTATCAGCTGCTACAGCCTTAAATCATAGTAGCCATGTCTCCTACATTTCTATTTCTGTTAAACATGCCCAGAAACATACTTAGGAGCAAGAATTTTATTTGAAGTATTCAACAACTGCAAGAGAGTGGATGCTGACCAATCAAACTGGGTACCATCTGTATGTCTGTGAGAGCAAAGTCCCACAAACATCCTAGGGTGCTAGACTTTGTACTGAAGATGCAAACTGGTAAATTGAGCTGGACAGTGCTGGAGGAAGTGGCAAAGTGTTAAAAGAGGCTAAATGAGAGGATACTAGGAAGCATGTAGTGGATGTTTACCCACTGGAATGGAAAGATTTACAAATCTGAACAATCAGTTTGGCTGTGTTGGAACATACTGTCTGAAGATCAGGTCCGCTTAGCAACATGTATTAATAAAGAAACTGGCAGAATGTCAACAAGTTCTACACATTGGAATCCTGCCAGTTCTCTTGACTACCACAACTCTTTAACAATCTCTGCTAACATCCCTTTTCTTGAAGAATGCAGACTGGAAAATGAATGGCGAATTTTAGTATCTGCAGAAATGTGAATGGTATAACTCAATATTTTACAGAAGCCTGATTTATAGGAGGGGAATGGGAAATTATGTGTGAGATCTAAAATTGCATTCTCTTGAGATCTTTCCTAGTTTTCAAAAGGGAGGCATGTCAGGTCAGAATTTTATTATTTTTGGCTAAAGTCCAATGAAAGCCATACAATGTGATCTTAACATGTTATAAAAAAATCAAATTAGAACAAAGTTAGAGTGAGATTGTGAGCATAAAAGTTGGTAATAACAATTGAGAGTTAATTTCATGAAAGGAGACAACAGCTTAATACACTGCTATGCTGTTTTCATTTGGAGTGTCTTAACTTTTCACCAGCTGTTTCCAATATCTGACATGAAGGGAGACTCTATCAGAGAATCACCAAAAAGAATGTCTTCTTTCCTAAATCTTTCAAGTCATAACTATACCCAAGAAATTTATGTAATCACAGATTCATGTAGCAGAATCCCTTGCTATACAAAAGCAGTCTTAACTCAGGGATTCCATTGTTACTAACTTATTGCTTTAGATGAGTGCTGGGTTCTTGCATTTTACTATGTGATATTCTACAACTGAAAAAAGTTCCAACTAACCAGGTAGAATTATTTATTTCAAATTATATTTGATTCTTTAATTCAGGTGAAAATACTTTACATAACATTCCTTGATGGTGGATATTGGAGTGTATATAAATCATTCAAACTCTAAAAATGAATAGTGAAAGTGGAACTTATTTAACTAGCATGGGTTATGTATGTATAGATTATAATAAAAATGCATTTATGAAACAGGCAGGAACTTTTTATGTTTAATAATTTCATCCCAATCTGGTAAAAACAAATAAACATAGTGTCATAAAATGGTAAAAAAAGAATGCCTTTGTTTTAAATAAAGAATCAAGAATGCACATTCGCGTGTGTGCAGTTTTTAAGAATTTTTTTAATCCTTTCTGATAAAACAGGTTCTTGTGAAAAAGAAAAACATCAACTTAGGGATTTGTGGTTTATTTCTTAATGTATGTATAGGACTTTTTAATATAATATTTTCCTTATATATTAATTGAATTTTCTTAATTTGTTAATTTGTTCCTAAACAATTTTGGCCTTCCAGTTTTCCCTTAACATTAGGAAAAATAATTGCTACTCACCTTCTGATATAGTCTTATGATATTTTAGGTCATACCCAAGTACACATTCTTTATAGCTACTAAGGCTTTATCACTAATAGATTTTTGGAGTTCTTCATCTCATTCAAACCAATCAGTTTACTCCATTCCTCTCCACCTTGAACAAATCACAAAACTTCTAACATTTGCCAAAAACAAATTTCAGAAAAATATAAACAAGAATGGGAAGTGTTAATTAAATCCTACAATTTCTTCACTATCTCTCTTTCTGCAATGCTTTTACATTATGATTTTATGTCATCTGATTTTCCCCAGGACTAAAGGACTCAGGCGGGAGGATACATATCATTATTTTGCATCACATTATCTTCCTACTGAAGTGTGAGAATGGAGAACATGCCTAGTCAATATTGGTTTTATTCTTTTTTTTTTTTTGACAGGCAGAGTGGACAGTGAGAGAGAGAGACAGAGAGAAAGGTCTTCCTTTGCCGTTGGTTCACCCTCCAATGGCCGCTGCGGCCGGCGCACCACGCTGATCCGATGGCAGGAGCCAGGAGCTAGGTGCTTTTCCTGGTCTCCCATGGGGTGCAGGGCCCAAGGACCTGGGCCATCCTCCACTGCACTCCCGGGCCACAGTAGAGGGCTGGCCTGGAAGAGGGGCAACCGGGACAGAATCCGGCGCCCCGACCGGGACTAGAACCTGGTGTGCCGGCGCCGCAAGGCGGAGGATTAGCCTGTTGAGCCACGGCGCCGGCCTGTTTTTATTCTTATACTTCTGCATCCCTTTCTAAATTATTAAGGCAATAGTGATGAAAAAGAGAGAATAATTGCCTCTGGTTCATAAATATTCAAAGGGTTATCATTGTTGCTCAAGAAAAATATAAGCAGTACAATGGCGAATGATGAACATGTTTATGATTGCATTTTTGCTGGTCACCATTATTTCTGGTTTTGTGTCTTCCAGGAAAGTGAAGTGACCTGATGGGCATTAGGGACAGTACCAGCTTGTGAGTTTTGAGTAAAGATGTTACCTCCTTGCCAGCGTGTTTAATTTTCAGTAAGAGCACAAATTACCTTTTTCTCTGGCATAGCAACTGGTGCCAGATGAGATAGCGCGTGTTCCTTCATCAGGCTCTATCATTGTACCAGTCAAATCCTGGTTAAAAGGGTAGCATGAGTGAGAGAGAAATAAGTCTCTGTTGTTTCAAAATGTGAAACAGCCACTTGTTATCACTATACCTTCATTTTCAGCTCTCATAGAGTTAGTTTGATGCATACCTTTCCACTCCTTGGTTCACAGTCTTGAAAAATATGCGACCAAATTGATTACAATATTCTCCTTGATTTGCAGATTTTTACAAAACAGAATTATACATACACATCATATTCTGATTCTACATAAAATCTTAATTAAAATAATTGATATATTTATGTATCTAATAATACTGAAAATGTTTATTTTATAATATGAGAGCTTTCTAAGAAAACAGGGGAAACTTTCATAGAAATTTATGTGTTTTTGAAAAAAATTTCCTCAATTTCAAAGATAATTCTGTTCATAATTAGGTTAATAAGCATAATGTTTCTCAGTTTTCTTTCTGTAATATATTCTTTTCTAAATTGATTTTTTAGACTTTCAAATATATAAACCATAAATAGAGACATGTACTTATCAAGTAAACCTTTGAGAAATTTTTTTATAATTTCATACAGTAAATAAAATGGATTGCAAAACAACACTGCAGACTCTGATTTCATAATTTTACCATTTAACTTTGCTAGTAATTTTAATCTATTCATTTAATGTAAATATTATATTATGTTTTAGAAACATTTGCTTATACTTACACATGTTTAATTAAATGTTTGATATACAAAATAACCAACTTATGGTTACATCAAGCAAATACTGTTTTGCTGAATAATTTGCAATGAACAGTAACGTGGGCATGTTGGTGATGACTTCAAAGCCTTCAGCCACCAGTGAATTCATGTTGATTTCAGGAAAGCAAGATGTATATGTGAAGTAACATAAGAGAAGAAGATTAGATGATTAAATTCTAATTACCTACTATTCATGATATTTTATGGTAAAAATTTCTCACTTCTTGGGCAATATTTCTGTTTATATCATTCATCTTCTTAAACAGAAATGCAAAGGTGATATACATGAAAAAATGCTTCTTAAGACTGATTTTCTGGCCGGCATCATGGCTCATTTGGATAATCCTCCACCTGCAGCACCAGCACCTGGGGTTCTAGTCCTGGTTGGTTCTGTCCCAGATGGTCCTCTTCCAGTCCAGCTCTCTGCTGTGGCCCGGGAAGGCAGTGGAAGATGGCCCAAGTGCTTTGGCCTTGCACCCACATGGGAGACCAGGAGGAAGCACCTGGCTCCTGGCTTCAGATCGGCACAACGCACCAACTGTAGTGGCCATTTGCGGGTTGAACCAACGGAAAAGGAAGACCTTAAAAAAAAAAAAAGAAGACTTATTTTGTAAGTGTTTATATATTTGTAATATAGTTTCTTTAAATATATAATATAAAAATATATTTAATGACACAAGAAGTAAATATTTGTTAATCATTATCCCATTGTGATTTACATGATCGAAATATCCTTGAAAACTTTCTTATAAGCTTATCACTTATTACCTGTTGAAATAAGTAGAAGTCACAAAGTGCATAAATGCACTTATCATTTGCCATTAATGTTGTTAAATGTTTATATACACATAGAAATAAATTATATGTGTAATTATATATTAAGGTTGGCTACACATATAATTTATTGTTGTACTATAATATTAAAATCCAATTACCAAGATTTTTATATTTAATCAATGGGAAATCTCATTGATGGAGGATAACTCAGGATATAGAGGTTTTTATGTTAATATACACCAATCATTTAAAAGTCATTCATAAGACAATGATTTATAGGAATATGGTCCTCCATACTAACAAAACATTTTGAGATTCACAGGAAGCAATGTATAATAAAATTAAATATACACATACATATGTATATGTCACTGGCTAGTTCACTATTTTTAAAGCTGATAAACTCATTGATTAAGAGCATGATTCAGTTCCAGAAAACAAAGTAAATTAATGAAGGCAACATATTTTGATTCTTTTAGAGAGTGAAGCCAGTTTCTGGCTTTAGAATAACATGCATTCATCCATGCTAATGAATGATCTAAGTCATCACTCCTTTATATGGAGAGATATAGATGAAGAGAAAGGAGAGAGAGAGAGAGAGAGAGAGAGAGAGAGAGAGAGAGAGAGGATGCTTCAAATAGGATGCTTTCATCATTTTAATAAATTTTTCTTCCAGAAAACCACTACCAAAGAAACAACTTTAATCATGTCCAATAAAATTTGGTCACTTTTTCCAATGTTTTCCTTAGCAACAATGTTCAATGTTCTCCAAAAAAGTTAAAGAAACAGACTTAAAAGGATAATTCTTCACAATTCCAGATCTTTCTCTTAAAAATCACCTGGAGTGTCAAAACTTATATCTCAGAAATAGCTTTATTGCAGGTACTCAGGGATATAGGGTGGGAGAAAAATTATGTACCCTCTTCATAAATATGTCTACCTTCAACGTTCCTTATCCACCACTCTTAGAAGCTCAGTAAACTTACTGTAAAGCCATTGCCTTGTTGATACTACTTAATAGAGATTTTTCTAAGATAGTTGAGCCACATTTGAATTATGGGACAAAAATTCATGTCAGCAACCACTCTTAAGGAACAATTGTATGTAAGATCCAAATTGTTCCTTTTTTATTCAATTATTAAGTGTTCTAATGAAAATAATAACCTTGTGGCTTGGTTTTATACACCCATATGTGCTTGCAAATACTTGCACTTTTATTTTATATTATTTAACCTTCCTAATCAACTAAAATGATTTCTTTTAACCAACACATGGTAAACCTGAAGTCCAGTTAAGTAAAGTAAATTCTTCAGGGTCTTATAACTAGTAAATAGCAGAATCACTGTTGATAGCAAAGCTATTTGATAAACAACCTGTATTTATTTCACTATGTCACTGAATTTAATTCAATGTCAACATAGCTACACAGCAAAAATAGAAAGGTATTATTATTGTTATTATTATTGCCAATTTTGTGTATTTTGTGCCAGAAACTGCACAAAAATACTTTTTAAATATAGTATTCAATCCTCCCAATAGCCCAATATAGTTTTCACTGTTTTAGCATGGAAAAAAAAAAACTGAGCTACAGAGTGTTCATTTACCATAACCTCATATTAGGTCATAAAGTGCTGGGGCTGTAATTAGACCCAAGGCAGACAGAAGGTAGATCCACAAAATGTTTGTAAATGAAGATAAATGTCTGCACATGAACAAATGTGAAGGAAGATTAAAGCAGTTGCTCAGTAAATTTTCTTTCACTTATACCAGCAAGTGAACCAGTTGTATCGGTAACCATCTCAGTATTCCATTCAATTCCTCTTGTCCAGATAGCAAAAGCAAACAAATAAACAAAGCAAAACATAATGTATTCTGTACTAAGATCTCATTATTTTTATAATCAATAAAGTTATGTAAAAATCAAGTCTAAAATAGTCTTTTTTCCCAAATGATGGTGTTCTTTTTTTTTTTTTTTTTAATGCTGCTTTACAGATTTTAGACTCTTAGAAAATAAAGAATGAGGGTTGGGGAGTTCTGAAAAAATTCTTAACACATTCTTTACATTATTATAAGTAAAAAAGAAATGTATGGACCCAAAAGCTCTGGAACAGGTGACTTAAGTAACAAAAATTATGTTCAATGAGATTTTATTTATTTATTTGTTTAACTTGAAAGGCATATAAACAAAGAGAAAGACACAGACATACATGGAGAGATCTTCCATCTCCTAGTTCACTCTCCAAATGAGTCAGGCTGAAGCCTAGAGCTTGGAACTCAACCTGAGTCTCCCAAGTTGGTAGCAAGGACCTGAGTTCCTGAGCCTATAACCTGTGCCTCCCATGATGAGCATTAGCAGGAAGCTGGATCAGAAGTGGAGGTGAGATTCAAACCCAGGCACTCTGAAGTAGGATGTGGGAGTCTCACGTGGTATATTAACTGCCGTGCCAAACACTTGCCTTAGCAAAAAGTGTATTGATGACTGATTTCATGTGTCAACTTAGTTAGATTAATCTAGATGTTGCTGTAAGTGTATTTTATACATGTGGTTAACACCTACAATCAGTTGACTTTAAGCAAAGGAGATTGTCCACAAATGTGTAGGTGAGCTGTACATTATCAGCTGAAGGCTTCTAGAAAAAAAAAAGAAGAATGTTGGTGTCCTTGAGATTCAGTCTCAAGATGATAGGAACTGCAGTGGGAGGCCTGCAGCCTGACTTATTTATTTTAAATTTGCCAATTATATGTGAAAAGCAATGACTTTGTAACATCTTTTTATTGTTTAGGATTTTCTTGGCCATTACTTAAGTGAAAATGATATCCAGTTATACTGATGTTCTTGATAAGTCTAAAATATTGTATAGAGAGTATTTTTTAACAGCATTCTTATTCATCAAATTTGAACAAGACTGGATTAATGTTAAAATGTTTCATGTAGGATCTCTGTCCTTAACGTGCTATACATTGTGAATTAATACTATAACTGGTACTCCAACAGTATTTTTCACTTTGTGTTGCTATGTGAAGGCAAACTGTTGAAACCTTTACTTAATATATACTAAACTGACCTTCTGTATATAAAGAGAATTGAAAATGAATCTTGATGTGAACGGAAGGGGAGAGGGAGTTGGAAAGGGGAGGGTTGCGGGTGGGAGGGAAGTTATGGGGGGGAAGCCATTGTAATCTATAAGCTGTATTTTGGAAATTTATATTCTTTAAATAAAAGCGTTATTAAAAAAAAAATGTTTCACTCTGGGCTGGCGCCGTGGCTCAATAGGCAAATCCTCCACCTTGCGGCGCCGGCACACCTGGTTCTAGTCCCGGTCGGGGCGCCAGATTCTGTCCCAGTTGCCCCTCTTCCAGGCCAGCTCTCTGCTGTGGCCAGGGAGGGCAGTGGAGGATGGCCCAGGTCCTTGGGCCCTGCACTCCATGGGAGACCAGGAGAAGCACCTGGCTCCTGCCATCGGATCAGCACAGTGCGCCGGCCGCAGCACACCAGCCGCGGCTGCCATTGGAGGATGAACCAACGGCAAAGGAAGACCTTTCTCTCTGTCTCTCTCTCTCACTGTCCACTCTGCCTGTCAAAAAAAAATGTTTCACTCTGAATTTCTTATATAACGCAAGTAATTTTTTCTATAAGGTGGACACGAATTCAATATGACAATTTTTATAAAATTATAACATAATATTTTACATATTAATTTTAATATATTTTAAATTTTATTTATTTATTTGAGAAGTAGAGTTACAGAGAGAAGGAGAGACAGAGAAAGGTCTTCCACCTGCTGGTTTACTCCCTAAATGGCTACAATGGCCAGAGCTGAGCCCATCCAAAGCTAAAAGCCAGGAACTTTTTCCAGGTCTCCCATGTGGGTGTAGGAGCCCAAGCATTTGCACCATCTTCTACTGCTTTTCCAGGCCATAAGCAGAGAGATGGATTGGAAGAGGAGCAGCTGGGGCACAAATCAATGCCTATATGGGATACCAGTGCTACAGGGGGAGGTTTAGCCTACTAAGCCACAGCACCAGCCCTGACATATTAATTTTGCATATGAATGATGTTAACCACAAATAAAACATAACCAGTATTCTTTCCCTATTGATGAAAAATTGTCTCATTATTTTTAAAAAATACCACCAATTACCATAGATTAGTTTTACAATAAAAATTTTGAACAAATTATTTCCCATCGAGAACAGTGCTAGTGTTTTAACTTTAAAACAGTGCAATACTTGGCAAAAATGCTATTTACCTTATTTCATAGAAAATTTAAATGAAATTGCATGCCATTTGTAAAGGAGCAAGTGACACAACACAACACAACACAACAACAAAAGCCAGCCTCCTCATACAGAAATATTTAGCAGTAAGGTATATTCATTTTTCAAGGAATGATGAGTTAATAGCACATTTACAAAATACCATTTCAGCGACATCCATGAAGTGAAAAATAAGAAATAAAGTTTCAATACCTACAGTCATAAACACACATTGTCCAATGCTTGGTCAAAACTCAGTTTCCCTTTAGTTTATTTAAGATGAACCCCCAGATTAGGGTGCCCTAACAACAAAGTCAAAGTTAATTAGTCTTAACTAACAGACAAGTAGTAAACTTCTTAAGGTCAGCTCCACCCTCAAGAAAGTGGACATTAGGGAGAGATTTTAAAGCAACGTCTATTTTTATAGGCAGTGCAGGGAAAGGCTAAGCCAATAAAATGTAATGGCCCCATTCTATATTTTAATAGCAACCTCCAAAGGACAGAACACTTCCCTGTGATTTGACGGCAAAGTCCTGTGCCAGGTTAAAAATGACACGTGAGCAAAGAAAATTACTATCATTTTACTTTCATCCTGAGCTCTGAATGTAACCACTGAATAGCAATCAAACACATATCAATCATTGGCTTTTTTAGGCCAGCTTCACTCATGCCTTGAGCCACATACAGACCTCAGAGGCTACCTTGAGGCTCCCTTGGTTTACCCAGTTAATAAGTCATACAAACTGCACATAGGTCTGTGTTTGGGAGGGAGTAAGAATCATCAGCCTAAGAATCTTGGGATGCTGTTGGGAAATGTTAGGCGTGAGCAGCTGTAGTCAATTATGGCTTCATTTTCTCTCCAGTCGTCTTTGGTTGCGTGCCATAACTGCACAGGGCATTGAGGTTTATGGCTCTAAAATAGCCTTGTCATTTTGTGAAGCCTAACAGAGCAAAGAAGTTTGATAAATGGTGAAAAAAAATGTTCCTTAGAAATCTGCTTCAATCAGATTAGGTTTCTGCTGTTTGTTTTCAGAATTCCAGTAGCCATCCAGCATCTAGAAGGTAAACATCAATGGCACCAAGTAGATGAGTAAAATAAAACCTGAAAAAATTCATACCTATATTTATTTACAAGGTATTCATGCTTCCTGCTTCTTTAAATTAATTTTAAAAGTAGAGTGGTTAGTTTGTTCTGAGAAAGAACATGTACATATAACACTAGGATAAAGATGTTCTAAATTGGCAAAAGAAGGTATGGGTTCCAACTCTCCAAGTTCAAAGTTTTCATTGTAATCCCAGAAAAAGACACTAATGATTGTTTTACTGCCATATTTTTCATTTATGTCATCACTTAATATATGGGAAAAAATTATGAAATATGGGGCAGTTTATTTATTACAGCCTGAGTGGGCCGATTAGCTCCCACATTGTTGAATAGATGCAGTGGGAAGGAAAGATGGTAATGTCTATTTGAAAACAGATATAGTTACATCCATTGAATTATTTAGTTTGCTTTTAAGTGTACTCTTATAAACAAATCTCAATTTATTGAAAAAGAAATCATATAAAATTCTGGAAGCTGAGGGCTTGGAGAAATTCTAATTTGCCATAGACTGCAGAAGCAACAGGGCATTTTCCCACTAGTGTTCAATGTAATTGCAACAGTGATGGGATTCAGACTCTCCTCCATGTGAAATTTGTCTTCCATCCAATCAGCACAAACAACTAATGCACTGCAAGGTATATTATATTCCATCCACTTCCCAATAAAGTCAGTGGTGTCCAATCAGACACCTATTGTTAACAGAGAATCTGAAATTGATACAATCATCACATTGATCCAAAGTTGTCAATCATCTTACATCTTTACTTCTTTCTCTTCTCTCAGAATCTATAAAATTCCAATGGATATCATCATATTTATTGTAAATTTTAGATAGTAATTGTTGAAATGATAGGGTTTTCCAAATTATTTGAAAATACATATTTTTAAAAAACCTTCCAAATATGTCTACTTGGTACTTAATATATTGGACAAGTATGATATATTCTTTCCTGAAAACTAGCTTTACTTTAATTGGATCTAAATTTTATGCATTCTATTTTTAAAGTACTATGTAAAGGCTATATTGTATATAAAATTTTGAGACTTATGAAGAGTTTTTGAAGTTAAATTTTATTTCAGCTATATTTCTTTGTGTATACATGTATACAGAACTAAAAGCTATTAGATATGCTCTTCCTATAAGAATTTAGTCATTTTATTTAGACTTTTAAATTTAATAGATTATAAGCTTCTTAAAGGCAGGGACCTGAATTGTATGTTTCTTGCACCCTTAAACCCAAATATTCCAGATATTTTGACATCATCCTACATAATTAATGAACATAACTTCATGATAAATAAACATTTCTTTTCTTGCCACATGTTTCTGAAGATGTCTGGTAAATTAATAGATTATACATAAAAGACCCCGGGTCCCAACATACCTATAGAAGCATAAATACTCCTCTGAGCTTCCTTCGGTGGTGTGAATGAATCATGACTTCCACTCACCTTGCAGCCTCTATCTAATTAATTATTTTATATGACATTTTTAGTCTAATAATCTTGTCATTTCACGGTAGGTGAAATAAGACAGTACTTCACTGGAATCCCTCTTTTGCCAAGCCAAAATAACACACAGTAATCTAGGAAATCACACATAGTTCCAAATGATATTGTTCATGGAATAGATTAAGTTCACAATGATACTAAGATTGATGTGAACTTTAAAAATATTTTGTGCTGAACTTTAAACACAAAAGCACAAACATGAATGCAGGTCAGGTGTGTGAAATCATATATTGAAATCATTATAGTTTATTTATACTATTCTTATTGAGAACAAAATGAATGAAATTTCTACCAGTCTCAATTGGTGACTCAGTGCAGTCAATATTTTGAGGAGTATATAAGACTGTTTATAACAAATAATTCACTAAAATGAAATGAGTAAACCAATATTATACACACACACACACATACACATATATATTACACACACACACACACACACAAATGTGTTTTTAGTATACTCATACCATGGTCACAAATAGAAAGATAATTACCATTTCTAAGATTCTGAGTTCCCCACCCTCAACCCAGTTGCTGTTTATTACAAAAATTGTTGCTAAGAATATAGACACACACATGCACACACACAGGGCAATGGCATAGAGAGCAGATGCCACCCATAGGATAAATGATGTCATTGCCATTTAAGCTATTAGAGAATAAACAGTGACAAAATTAGGTCATTACTGACCAGGGCCATGCACTTGTGACAAAATTGTTTCCCAAAGAGAAGAATTGTGACACCTGTTTACAGAGTTACTATTAATATTCATATATCCATCCAGAAAATCATATGGAAGCAGATGGGTGAAATTTGAAACCAATTAGAGAGTAATTTCTTAATTGCTTTAAATAAAATACTTCTACAGTTGGTAGAGAAGTAATTATATGTATGCTGTATCCATTATTATTTTTCAGTATCACAGTTTTGATAATTAAGAAAAATGATATATAAGCTAGTCATCACAATATCAGTAACTGGTAAAAATACTTCACTTTCAGGCCGGCGCCGTGGCTCAACAGGCTAATCCTCCACCTTGCGGCGCCGGCACACGGGGTTCTAGTCCCGGTCGGGGCACCGGATTCTGTCCCGGTTGCCCCTCTTCCAGGCCAGCCCTCTGCTGTGGCCCAGGAGTGCAGTGGAGGATGGCCCAGGTGCTTGGGCCCTGCACCCCATGGGAGACCAGGAAAAGCACCTGGCTCCTGGCTCCTGCCATCGGACGAGCGCGGTGCGCCGGCCGCGGCGGCCATTGGAGGGTGAACCAACGGCAAAGGAAGACCTTTCTCTCTGTCTCTCTCTCTCACTGTCCACTCTGCCTGTAAAAAAAAAAAAAAAAAAAAAAAATACTTCACTTTCGAATTTTCTATGGTAATTATGGAGAATCCAAGTATTTTCAGAAATTTCAATTTAAGGCCGGTGCCGTGGCTCAACAGGCTAATCCTCCGCCTTGCGGCACCGGCACACCGGGATCTAGTCCCGGTCGTGGCGCCGGATTCTGTCCCGGCTGCCCCTCTTCCAGGCCAGCCCTCTGCTGTGGCCCAGGAGTGCAGTGGAGGATGGCCCAAGTGCTTGGGCCCTGCACCCCATGGGAGACCAGGAAAAAGCACCTAGCACCTGGCTCCTGCCATCGGATGAGCTTGGTGCGCCGGCCGCAGCACGCCATCCGCGGCAGCCATTGAAGGGTGAACCAACGGCAAAGGAAGACCTTTCTCTCTGTCTCTCTCTCTCACTGTCCACTCTGCTTGTCAAAAAAAAAATTTTTAAAAAAATTAATAAAAAATTTAAAAAAAAAGAAATTTCAATTTAAACAAGTGATATTCTTCTAATTTGTCATGGTTTTTATGTGCCAATGGATAAAACCTACAAATTGAACCTTATATATTAAGAAATTTGTATTTTTCAACTTGAATGTTCTGGATCATGCCCATAGTCTGTGTTATATCATCTTTTGTTAGTGGCAAAACAACAACATCATCATATAATATGGTGGATAATTAATAATGATATAATCATATAATAAATTTGTTGAATTGAACATTTTGTCATCTTTTCTTACTGTTCACACTTTAAAAGGTTTTGAATATAAAATTATTTTAATTTTGACATTAATTTCCTAAAATTGCCCCAAAGATCCAATCATCATATTTCTTGTAACTCCTTCTCTTTCTCTCCCCTCTGCCTCTCTTTCTTTCTCTGCCTTTAAAATATATAAAGTTAATAAGGGTTTGGGATATTTGAGAAATATCTAATTTGAAAGTTGTTTAAGCATTTAGATGGTTTTTTTTTTTTGACAGGCAGAGTGGACAGTGAGAGAGAGACAGAGAGAAAGGTCTTCCTTTGCCGTTGGTTCACCCCCCCAATGGCCGCTGCGGCCAGTGCACCACGCTGATCTGAAGCCAGGAGCCAGGTGCTTCTCCTGGTCTCCCATGTGGGTGCAGGGCCCAAGGACTTGGGCCATAAATACAGCCTGAAATACAAATTTCAGAATTAACAAGAACAACTAATATTTGACTTCTTGTGCATGGCCTTGGTCATCTATGAGAATAATGAAATTAAGGAGAAAAGAGTAACAATTATTAAATCCTTAGCGCTGATATCTGCAGGCAAGGAAGGTAAGCCAGACAAACAGTCCACAAATGAAGAAACAATAAGGGAGGAGGAAAACCAGAAACACACAGCCTCACAAAAGATAAGAGCTACAAATGTTCCTGAAAGAAGAGAAGGACCAATGCTGCAGAATATGGCTGAATAACCAAAAAGACTATGAATTAAAACAGTTCCTTAAAGATTTGCAGTCTGGAAATCATCTATAGGGTTAATTTACAAGGTCAGTTCAGATAGAATGATAGTGTTAAAAGCTGAATTTGAGGAGCAGGCATTTGGTGCAGTGGTTGAAATGCCTGACTGGGATATTTGCATTCCATAGCAGTGTGCCTGGATTTGAATCATGACTATACTTCCAATTCCAGCTTCCTAATAATACATACCCTAGGATGCAGAAGATGTAGCTTGTCATTTACGTGGGAGACTTGCACTCAGTTCTGAAAACCTGGCTATCACTTGACCCAGCCCTGTTTTTGGTATACTTTTGAGATTTGAACCAACAGATAGAAGATCTCTCCCTATCCAACTCATACCTCTCTCTCTCTCTCTCTCTCTCTCTCTCTCTCTCTCTCTCTCTCCTTTCTTTCTTTTTTAAAAGATTTTATTTATTTACTTGAAAGGCAGAGTTACAGCGAGGCAGAGGCAGAGACAGAGACAGAGAGAGAGAGGTCTTCCATTCACTGGTCTGCTTCCCAAATGGCAGCAATGGCCAGAGTTGCACCAACCTGAAGCAAGGAGCTGGCAGCTTCTTCCAGGTCTCCCACATGTGGACAGGGGCCCAAGAATTTGGGCCATCCTCTACTGCTTTCTGAGGCCTTAGCAGAGAGCGAGATTGGAAGTGGAGCCGCCGAGACTGGAACCAGCGCCCATATGGAATGCCAGCACTGCAGGTGGTGGCTTAGCCCACTTACACCACAGTGCCAGCCCCTCTCCTCTTTCAAATAAAAAGAAATTAATTATTTTGTAAAAAAAATTTGAGTAGATTCAAAAGTAAGCATGTAGTAAGATAGTGAGTAGACAACTCAAGAAAATTGATAAGGGAGAAAAAGTTATAAAGGGCAGAATTTAAAAGATGTGATGAGTCAAAATTTTTAAGAGAGAAGAGATCATTGAAAACTGTCAGGCCTCAGAATCAACCCTTAAGGCATTTGGATATGGCTGAAGAGCCCATGAGAGTATTTTAGGCATGGAAAGCCAAGACATTCTGGCAAAAAAAAAAAAAAGAAGAAGAAGACCTAAATGAAAGATCTCTGCGAGTGAAATCCCAGTGGAAAGAACGAGGCCATCAAAGAAGGAGGTACCTTTCTCTGAATGGAGGAGAGAACTTCCACTTTGACTATGACGCTGTCGGAATAAGATCGAAGTCAGCGAACTCAAAAGGCTTCCATAGCCTTGGAAACTCATGAATAGAGCCTAGGGAGATTACTGACACCATAAACAAGAGTGTCAAATTGTTAAGTCAACAACAGGAGTCACTGTGTACTTACATCTCATGTGGGAATCTGTCCTTAATGTGTTGTCCAATGTGAAGTAATGCTATAACTAGTACTGACAGTATTTTACACTTTGTGTTTCTGTGTGGGTGCAAACTGATGAAATCTTTATTTAATATATACTAAATCAATCTTCTGTATATAAAGATAATTGAAAGTGAATCTTCATGTGAATGGAATGGGAGAGGGAGCGGGAGATGGGAGGGGTGTGAGTGGGAGGGAAATTATGGGGGGGGGAGCCATTGTAATCCATAAACTGTACTTTGGAAATTTATATTTACTAAATAAAAAAATTATTTATTTGACCAAATAAATAAATAAATAAATAAGTCTAGTATTAAAAAAAGGAAACTTATGGAGTTAATAAAATCAGAGACATCTGATGTGCCATAGGAGAGAAGCCTTGTGAGCATTATGAAGGGAATAGAGAGAACTTATAATATAAATACACTATAAAATTATAATTGAAATTGTGTGGCACAGACCAAAATATTGTTTTTCATGAAATATATCTTATTACATAGAGGAACTTAAAATTACTAGAAGAAAAATAATAAATGCCAATGAGAAAGTCCATACAACGTAAGTTTTAAAAAGAATAATTTAGGGCACTATGTGCTCTAGGCAATATCATAGTTGAGAATACAGTAGAGAACCAAGCTGAAGACATCTTCATGTAATATACATTATTAGACAGAGATGAGCTGCACATAAGATTCATAAATAGAAGGCATATGAGTTATGCAATGGAGAACAACAATGCAGGGACAAAAATGATGATAAGTGTTGGAGAAGATGATAAATAAAAGACAAAAGAAAGCCTTTACAAAGATAATACTTGAGAAATATCTTAGAAGTGAGAAAGGAGCTAAAATAATATTTGAAAATGGCAGACCCTGATATACAATCCTGTCTGTAGTATTTGAAGAATATAGAGGATCAGTTTAGCTAGTTTGAGTAAGGGGAGAATGTTACAGAAAAGATAGGAATGAAGGAAAGTGAGAGGGCAACTGGGTCAGCGCTGTGGTGAAATGGGTAAAGCCAGCACCTGCGATGCTGGTATCCCATATGGGTGCCGGTTCGAGTTCCGGCTGCTCCATTTCTGATCCAGCTCTCTGCTATGGCCTGGGAAAGCAGTAGAAGATGCCCCAAGTCATTGGGTCCAGGCAACCACGTGGGAGACTCAGAAGAAGCTCCTGGTTCCTGGCTTGCAATTGGCACAGCTACAGCCATTGTGGCTATCTGGGGAGTGAACCAGCAGAAGAAAGATCTCTCTCTCTCTCTCTCTCTCTCTCTCTCTCTCTCTCTGCCTTTCCTTCTCTCTGTGTAACTCTGACTTTCAAATAAATTAATAAATCTTAAAAAAAAAAGTGAGTGGGCAAAAGATTGAACAACGGATTTAGCAGTAATTTCATCAAAGACAAATTATAGAAAATTGAGGACTGTTTTATATCATTATAAGAATGTTGATGTTTACTCTGAAACACTGAAGGACTGCCCAAAATGTGAGCATTGGAGCATTAGATCTTTTCTAGAGGACAACAGAAGTAGCAGAAGATAAATTAGGGGGCTCTTGTAATCATTCAGACATGGCATGCCATTTGGGGGACAAGGATGGCTATAGGGTTACGTTGTAAAAGCAGTCAGATTCTGCTACATCTAGACTCCTCAGTTTGCTGAATGATTTCATGTAAAAGGACTATGGTGGTAAGGTAAAGGAGAATCCAAGATTTGGAGGCCAGAGAATATCAGAAGTAACTTGATGGATTGTGATTCAATCCAGTTTCTGGAGCCACAGTCAACATTTACAATTCTAGATCTGGCACTAGCATGGTCTTGGGAAATTTACTTGTCTCTTATGTATCTCTTCTTCATCTGTAAAACTGAGGTGTTATCATACCTTTCACATGGAGCTGCTATGGAGTTTAAGCTGGTTACTATGCTCAAAGTATTTGAAGCAGGATGTGGCACATAGTAGTAACTGGGGGAGATCAACGAAATATTTGAGGGGATGATTGTAAGGCAATTTCTGGGTTCTTTACGTTTGAGTTGCCATTAGATATAAATTTTCATGGAGAAATGAATGAATTTTGATTTTTTCACACAAAGAAGCTTGTTTAGATTCCATTTTTCCATGAATTTCCTTTGTATACATACAGATGTTTTGAAGGTATTTAGATACACATGTATATAGATTCCAAACCAAGGAGAATATATTTTTGATCCAGTCTGTAGCATCAGTTTATGGATGGTAATTAAAGGTGAGTGTAGACAAAGGAAGCAAGGATGGTAGACTGAGCGTTGAGTGTATCTTAATATACAGAGGACTGGAAATTTTGAGGGAATGGCAAGAGAGCCTATGAGGGCACAAAAATAGATGCAGGATTATGTGATGTGTCGCAACCACTTGAATTAAATGGATCAAATAAATTAAGGACCAAAAACTGATCACTGGATTTAGCAGTGATTTCATCATTGGCAAGCTAAATAAAAGCTGCTGAAATGTTGTAGCAGGAACACAACTGTTGTAGGATTAAGAGAGAGAGAGAGTAGGTGCAGAGAAGTTGAAGGTGGTGAATGTAGGCCTTTACAATAGAAGATATGTCTTAAAGAGAAAGAATAGTCAGTAACTCGTGAAAGAAGCAGGTTCATGACACGGCTTTCTGTTTACTTGCTTCTTTGTTTTAGTAAGAGAAAAAAAGAACTGCAAGTTAGTAGGTTTATTGGAAAATTTTTCAATAAAAATTGGAAAATTGTGATGCAAGAGAGAGGAGGATTTCTAAAGCAATGTCATTGAGAAGCAGTCGGGGATAAGTTTGGCTGTTGATAAACTCTTGGATCATTCATCTTTGATGAAAAGAAAAAAGGAACAGAAGATGCAGGAGAGTGGGTGGGTAGTAGCAAAAGTTTGAAGAAATCGGCATGCAACTGATTCAACTATTTAAGTGAACTGAGAAATAAGATAAGAGGTTGAGCACGAGGACAGGGATAAAAGTACTGGAGGTTTGAAGAAGGAAGAGCACGTAGAAATACTTATCTTATGCCAGTAAAGGGAGAGGTCTAGAGTTCTACAGATGATTGCAAACCAGCAATATGGATGAAGTTGTCTGATGACATAAACTTTAGCTCAAATGCTTTTGAGGAGAGAGGAGAAAGAGGAACCATGATCTGAAAGGACATCTATATCATTTTAGATGTTTAGGAAAAAAACAACCACTACTTAACAGGATTTCAAGACAAGCACCATTTTCAAATGAAAATCACATTTCCTCTTAAGCAAAATGGCAAAAGGACTTTCATCAAAAAAAAAAAAAAAGCTGAATGGTGATGTGATGAACAGTTTGGCAATTTTGGCTATTCAAAAAATAGTTAGATATCTACTTTTATTACATAGACAAATGAATTCCACAGAAATAAAATAATTAAATGAAACAGTTACAAAATAGCTAACTATGTGTTCATATTAAAGCAAGTTTTAATAGATACGAATTTTTCCAGCACAAAAGAAACAGAAATAACCACAAGTAATAATATGACTAACAGAATCTTGGAACTAATATTTATCACAGATATGGCAATGGCTTAATAGTCATAATATATAGAGTTAGCAAGACAAAAGCACTTACATAAAATAATTTACCAGAACTCCAAATAAATTTCCAAAAATAATTAATTCTAACATAGTTAGAATGATATATTTGTTAAAGAGTTTAGTGGATTTAAGTATTAATATGCTACTTATCTACTGAGTAACCTTGGGCAACATTTCTAACTGTTCCAAGCTCTCATTACTTCATTGCAAATGAATGAAAATAATACTATACTACTTACCTAAAATGTTTGTGTTCAAATAAGATAAATGCACAATACTTAGCTCAAAGAAAGAAATCATTTGCTAGTATTAACTTTGTTCTTATGTGAGTAATTCTTGATTTCAGTATTATTACCATTGCCAATAGAAGTACTGACATTAGTACCGGCATCGTGGCTCACGTGGTTAGTCCTCTGCCATAGCGCTGGCATCCCATGTGGGCACAGGGTTCTAGCCACGGTTGCCCCTCTTCCAGTCCAGCTCTTGGCTATGGCCTGGGAGAGCAGTGGAGGATGGCTCAAGTGCTTGGGCCCCTGTGCCCGCATGGGAGACCAGGGGGAAGCACCTGGCTCCTGGCTTGGGATCAGTGTGGCACTGACAATAGCGACCATTTGGGGAGTGAATCAACAGAAGGAAGACCTTTCTCTCTCTCTCTCTCTCTCTCTCTCTCTCTCTCTCTCTCTCTCTCTCACTGTCTGACTCTGTCAAATAATAAAAAAAAAGAAGTACTGACATTAAAAATCTAGTTTCGGGGCCTGCACTTGGGTAATGAGTTAAGGTACCATTTCATCCTCTATGGGCTCCAGTTCATGTTCTAGCTGCTCTGCTTCTGATCCAGCTCCCTACTGATGGCCTGGGAAAAGCATCAGAAGATGGTCCAAGTGCTTGATGCCCTGCAACCACGTGGGAGACTCTGAGGTAGCTCCTGGCTCCTAACTTCAGCCTGGCCCAGCCCTGGCCTTTGAAACAATTTGAGGAGTGAATCAGCAGATGAAAGATCCCTCTCTCTCTCTCTCTCTTTCTTTCTCTCTCTCTCACTCCATCCATCCCTTCATCCTCTCTGACTTTGTGGCTCTGACTTTCAAATAAGTAAATAAATCTTTTTTTTTTTAAATCTAAGTTTCTTTTCTATTGTCTTTATAAAAAAAACTTTACAATTGCAGGCATCCAGAGGTTCTGTTAATTGAATAAATTGGTGTTCCATTGATTGTCTCATATGCTACATTGAACACTAACATTAACACACTATATTCATTTCTTACAGAAATCGACGACCCCTAATCAAAATACTACAATGATTGCAGCCAAAGTGCCTCACAATGAGTGCCTCTGATAGGTTCAGCCCCAAACTAATAGCATAAACCATACAATGTTGAAAGAGTGCAACAATTGTATTAACCACACAATAGTATTCAGTATAAGAAATCAGTCAGAAACCTCATATCTTATACATGTATCATTTAAATATCCCCCAGAAAACGTCAACACAAGAATATTTACAAATTGGACAAGACTAAGGGAGAACATGGAGACTCTCAGGAGGCACCAGAAAGAAGCTGTCCTTTCTCTCAGGATTGAGGGCACAGGAGAAGGAAGAGCTACTCCCAGGATCCGGAGAGTGCAGAGTCACAGACGTGTTCCACATGTAGGAGCTGTGATTCAGCAAAGATAAGGCAAGAGTCACATTGTTGAAGCTGAGAGGTAGTAAGGAAGAAAGACCACATCACATTTCTCTTCCTGCCCCCATTTTTGCCAGTATTTCCCAGGAGCTGAATCAAAATAGAAGTCAAGCACTGTGGTTCGTCTCCTAGAACAAAGAACAAGACTGCTAAGGGCAGAGAGTGGACCTGGATGTAAATTTGTGTACAGACGGGGTGAGGGTTTGCAATGAAACATATCAGGCACACGATGCTTAAAATATACTTGACTTCTACTACAGTTTTCAATTTTCCTTATACATTTTATCCTTACAACTCTGCTCAGGGCATGATGCATTTTGTTTGGAACTACGAATGGTGAATTGAGATGTCAGTACATGGTGACATTGGCTACATGAAGTGGGACTAATAAAAAGTTCACATTTGCTTCAAATTTGAAGAGATTGAAATTGTGTTGACCTTGTTTTTCAGGCTCTTGAATTATAATATTGAATCTAGTCATGGTCAGTGATAATGTATTCCTGTTTGACATGGAAAATCCTTCCTGTCAGTCATATCACTTCTGCGTCTAATCTCCTTGAAGGCATCTAAAGCGTTAGTATTCACAGAAGACAAACATCAGACTGAATAACCTTTATACTCCGAGTCTTCACAAATTATGGGAGAAAATGATTTGCCTCTAATTTTCCAGAGAAGATAGTAAAAAGGCTGGACATAGAATCAAGTAGTCACACCTGCATTTTAATCTCTTAGAATATATGTAGGCATAGCAGGCAAGAGGATAAAGGTTCTGGGCCTGTTTGAATGAAAGAGAAAGAGATAGAGGGAGAGAGAGGAAGAGAGAGAGAGAGCAGAGAGAGGGGGAGATGTGTTTTTAAGTGTTTTCTGTATTTTATATTCTTGACTAAAGTGGGTAATAACTGTACAATCCACATACCACTGTCTAATATATGTTTAATTAATGCCACATAAAAGGCTTGCTGTGGTTTTTTATGCAAATAGGAACATAAGTATATCTGTAGGTTTTCTTTTCTTTCCTACCTCTCTTTTGGAGTTTTGGTCTCCTGAGGTACAAAACTGAGCAACAAAATTACCTTAAAGAGGGTTTATGAATCACAAAGGAGAATTCTTTATGTACCTTGTTTCCATATGAAAGTGGCAACGTTTGTGCATAAATGGCTTGCATCATTTTTTTATGAATTGGGCCTTAAGTGCTCATGATTGTCCTTGGTATTCAGTTTTTAGTCATTAAGTAGCGTTGAAACAACAGGAGGAGAAAAAAGGAAACATTTTGTACCTGTGGTACACACTTGGACAACACAGCTTTAGGAAAATAGCTACACTCTTATTCTTTTATATGTATAAATTATGCAGGGACAAAGACAAGTGTGAATTGATGAAAAGGCAAATAATATATTTCTGAGACATTAATAGTCCAAGCCATACTCAGGAAAAAATGCATTGATTTTCTTATTTGATTCATGTGACTCTCATTTTTTGCCAATCTATATGGCTCTATTGACAGAATTAGGTTGCTCTGGATGAAGAAAGGAATAATTCTCTTCCTAACTGTAGTGTAATATGTCACCTCTCTTACCATATTACCTAATAATCATCCTCAAGGACTAGGGAAGAGGGGGCATGATAGACAGCATTTTTTAAGGTTGGCTTTTAGTGTATCATGATTTTCTATAACAAACAAAGGTGAAAAGTTTGAGATAAGAGGATATTTATAGGACATTGAAATATACATATGTGTGTGTGTGTCTGTGTATGAGAGTAATGTTGAGATTGCTTCTGCTTCTGTTATAGGTGGAATTGCATGATCCCTCCAAAATTAATATGTTGAAGTTGCAACCCTTGGTACCTGAGTATGTAACTATAGTTGGATATAAGTCCTTTAAAGAGGTAAGAAGTGGGTAAGATAATGTCATTGGGGAGGACCCAAATCCAATACAACTGCTGAACTCTCAAGAAGAGGAGATGACAACACAGAAATGTACAAAACAAGATAATTTGATGATGCAGGGAAAAGATGGCCATCTGAAAGCCGGAGAGAGGCTCAGAAGAAATTCACCCAACTGATACTTTGATCTCAGTCTTCTAAGATGCAGAATTGTATAAGCCACCCAGTATGTGCACTTGCTAGCACATCCTAACACACTAGTAGTCCTCCTTTCTAGGTTGTGAGGACACTGCAAATGCTGGGCCATTGAGGTTAACAGAGGGGACTGAGTTTTTGGAGGTGGAATGTTTTTCCATTGCCATCTATTGAATGGTGAACCCAGTTCTTTCTAATACTTCCTGGACCTCCATCTTGAATAGTACAGATTCATAAAATACCTTGTTGCTTTTCAAAACTATTAATCAAATAATATTATATTTAGCTATTATTTATTATTTAAATATAATCTTCTAGTTATTATGCACTAAAGGCTTTATGTCTATTTTTAATGTGGTAAAGCACATGTGCAAAAATGTATCTGAGGCCAGTTAAAGTAGTGGTTTCCACATTTCACATGATCCTCTTAGACCCAGCCCCCTGTTAATGGCCACAAAATTCAATAAATGTCTAAGTCTAAACAGGCTGCCTAAGAGCCTGCACTGAACCACTTGCCATAGTCTGAAAGACTAAAAATTTCATGTCTCATAAGTATTCAATAGCTACTTGAAAAACTAATGAATATCAACAAATGCTTTCTCTGACAAGAAACTCCCAAATAAGCAAAATGCAAAACCAACTTACAAATATGTCATTAAATGAAGGCTAAACAATGACCCCATGTCCTGGAGAAGATGACTTCTGCATTGCTTTCAAGGTGATCTAACTTGGATTTTGGATGCTTTCTCTACTCATGTTACCATCTTGACTTTATTGTCTCCCTGTATTGTGATTACTAAAAATATGTATAATTGGAGTGAGCATTTGAGCTAGTGGTTAAGCTACCAATATGACACCCACATTCAATCTCAAAGTAGCTAGGTTCCATGTGTGGTTCCATTCCTGACTCCAGCTCCCTGCTAATATTAGACTCTGAGAGTCATTGGTGATGGTTTGAGTGACTGAGTTCTTGCTACCCATGTGAGACACCTGGGTTGAGATCTTAGTTCGCACTTTGGTAGTAGCCTGACAGATGTTGTGGGCATTTGGGGAATGAACAAGCAGATCAGACCTCTGTCTCTGCCACTCAAGTAAATAAATGAAAATTAAAAGAAAAAAACTATGCACAACCAACTTTACATTACAGTATTTCAAAATCCTGATATATTTTCAAAATATTTGTAAGCTATTTAAAAGAGAGTAGTAGGTTTTGAAAAACTAATGTCTTGCTCTCTCATTTGCAAATAAAACAAGATTCCTGGAGTCTTGTCATATCACCCAGAAGCAACACACCAGTAGTTGCATTTGAAATTCCATGCATGTCCATAGAAAGGTCTTTAAATTCAGACCATGACAATATAGCTGTCAAAGGGGAGGCAGCTGTTGTGTACACACCACACCATTGGAATAGTTTTATGTATCGCAATCTAGTTCCCTGTAAATTGTTTGATAAAGTATGCCAAGTTGAAAAACTAAGGTAAAGAGAAGGAAAATACAAACATCAGGGCAAATAAATAATGAAAATTAGCTACTAAATTTTAATAAAAGTATACTTAAACTGAATAGGGATGATCAAGAAGGGTGGATTTGCACCAGAATTTTTGGAAATTCAATGGATGAAAAATGGAGCACAGAAAATATCTTGGATGCAGCAAAAATGTTTTACCTAAAGATGTTAGTTAATATTCCATGAAATATGTTTGCATGTTCTAAATAACAGCTCACACACATAGGACATGTTTCAGTTTTGGTGTTATACTGTGAAATCATTCAGAAAGGTACGATCAGATAGTAATGCTTCAGTTCTCATTAATGACTACCATGGTGTCCTCATTTTCGTTATCTTGGTTACATATGCACAATCTGGTTTTGCTGCATGCTAAATTAAACACTAATCCCTCACACTAAGTTTTCGCTTTCAAATATAAAAAGGGACTTGAGAGTAGTAATAATAGTAATAATAATAAGGAAAATAAAAGCGACAATGGCTTATTTTGCAGATAGCTTACTGTGAGTGAGATGATATGCCAACTTTTCTGCATGCATTATCTCCTTTAATTTTACAAGCTTTATGCTTTACATAATGATCATTATTGAGGGACAGACAAGAAAATTCCTAGTCATGCGGCTAATTAAAAAGAGAAAAGAAGACAGTGTTGTAGCATAGTGGTTAAAGCTGCTGGCTCGTGTCATGGCTGCTCTATTTCCAATCCAGCTCCATGCTAATGGCCTGGGAAAAGCAGCACAAGATGGTTCGAATGGGAGATCTAGATAATGCTCCTGACTCCTGACTCCTGGCTTTGACCTGGCCCAACCCTGGCCATTGCAGCCATCTGGGGAGTGAACCCGCAGATGGAAGCTCTCCTCTTTCTTTCCCTCTAACTCTGACTTTCAAGTAAACAAATAAATCTTCTAACAAAGAGAGAAAGTACCATAATTTGAACTAGCTTCTTAATTCCAAATAAGATACATTGTCTTATTTTGCAGCACATGACAATGGAAAAGATTTGAGGAATAAAAGTCAATGGCAAAGTATTAACTTATAAAATAGCAGAGTAAATTACTCATAACTTTAGTAACAATACCAGTTAATTAATCCAAATTCTCTGTGTGATTAGTTGATGAAGATTGAGGGCCTATAATAAATTTTTCAAACCTATGTTGCTACCAAACTCGGTTTCACTTTGTTCTTTCTAGCTGACAACAAATAGATCTGCTAGACTTCAAACAACAATTGTTTTAGGAGACTTTTTGTAGATAATTTTAATTGATAGGCCTTCTATTAAAATGTCAATTAACCTGAGTTTCATCCTGTATTATTTAAAATAGGTACTGAATAATTTTGTTGCAGATTAAAACTGCAGACTTCAGTGAGGTAAACTGCTTATGGAGTTCCTGCTTAATTAGTTCAGTCACTGGCTTTCATTCCTATTTAGATAACCAAATTTCCTAGCTTTGTAAAATATCACATTTAGTATGCACTTAACACCGACAAATATTAGTTTATCTCCCATGGCTATATTTGTGGATTCACTCATGAAAGCTTAGCTTTCTAAACATTCATGTTTCATTCATTTTAATTTCAGTATGTATTGCATTATTATTTTTATTTTCAATTTATGATGTACTCAAAGTAATCTTTTTGAAATATATTTTTAAATTAGATACAATTAGAAGTGAGTAATTGGGTGTGTTATTTTGATCTTTATCATACATTCAAAAATCATATACATTTCTTACATATTTTCAAGAAACCCCATGAAATATTCACAGTTTGCTTGTTAAACAGAAATTTTCATCTGATTTCTGTTCAACATGTGCTTCCCTCCTTCCATCTTTCTGTGCATGCTAACTTCAAGTCTGAGCCTACCTATTCCTTTCAGACTGAAAGGAACATTAGGTTGAAAGCAATGCATGTCAGAAAATGCAGACATTCCTCTCCCATAATTTTGGATATTTGGATATTATCATTGGCACAGAGATTACTTTTAAAATTTTAAGACAACTTTTTCTATATGAAACCATAAAGTGTTTAAGGATGATGTCTTGACTCTTATGACACAATTGAGATTTCCAAGGAGCTACTTCTTTTTTTTCCTTCAACTATCATTTGGTCTTGTGATCTTGAATAGTTCCTATTCACCCTAAATTTAAAAAGTTGACCATTTAATTGCCTAAGTTTTACAATTTTGATTCTATGTCATATATCTATCTCCAAAAACAAAAGTATACTTATCACTGTTTTATAAATTATTACTCCTACATTTTAGAGAAATATAATTGAGGTAGACAAGCTTTGGCAAAAGTGCACCATGCATAGTTTACAAATCAAACAGTGAATGATCTCATGGGTACTTTAATTTTAGATGACCTAGTGTTATCACATGTGTTAAAAGGAAAACAACAAAGTTTTCTTTCAGAGGTTATGAATGAAAGTCTCCATATAAGCAAGTTTTAAATATATCATATTTAAATATGTAAATTACAAATACATATACAAGAATATAAATTCCACATGTTATATTGTTAGAATAGCTAAACCTAATATATAATGAAAA
This sequence comes from Sylvilagus floridanus, assembly GCA_949820135.1. Classification (NCBI taxonomy): domain Eukaryota; kingdom Metazoa; phylum Chordata; class Mammalia; order Lagomorpha; family Leporidae; genus Sylvilagus; species Sylvilagus floridanus. Next base: position 63,615,849 of record OX463246.1, on the reverse strand, counting down.
TTAATATCGTTGTTAAAGTAAGTATTGAAATATCCACAATGTAATTATATATTGTTATAAATTATAATTCTTAATTTAAACAGAAGAGAATATTCAAGTTTACTTGGCATGGTTTGTTTGTAATGAGAATAAAGAAACCAAAATTTAACTTTACTTTTTTGTATAAAGCAAAGTCTTTGACAACCTTTGCATATTGCATCTGTCCCTGACCATTTCATACTTAACAATCAATCCTTTTATGAAACCATCTCCATTCTGCAATCACATCAAGACGGCCACTGCCTAATGCCACTCTGAGAGGATTTGCGATTCAGAATGGCAGATTGTGCCCTGGAAATATATTCATCATGCTTATGTCAATCATTAGCATGAAGGAAGAACTAACATCTCAGAAAGTAAAATGTGTGTCATAAAAATAATGCATTTATTACATATTTAGTTGTAGTTTTTCCAATATGCTAAAAATGGAACTATATAGTAAAAATAGAATATTTTTCCAATGTACTAAAATAAGATTATATACTAAAAATATTACAGGAGAAAAATAAGTTATACTATCTAATTGTTTTCTTGAATAATAATGCAAACAGCAAAAATGGGACATATTATAAATATAATTGAGGAAGGAAAGAATTCTGATCATTATCAATTGTTTGCCTTAGGAAAAGAGTTGAAGAGCTAAAAGAAATAATGAAAAGATAGAATTTCACATACCATCTCTGTGGCAGCATTCACTTTCAAACTAGCATGTGAAACAACCACAGATTGGCACCATGAGCATTGCCTGTGGTACCCCATTCCAACATCAGTCACTTACACCTGGTTTACATAAGAGAAAGAAGACTCTTCTTGGGCATTTTTTCCCCTTGGTATTGTGTTTCCAATAGATTGAATTTATTTTAACCTTAGATATTCAGTGGGCCTCAGATTTTAGTGCAAATTTGAGAAGCAAAAAACAGAATTAAAAATAAATAAAACTATCTGATTAGGATTTGTAAGATCAAATTTCTTAAGGAGAATAATTTAAAAAAACAACTCTTTTTAAATCACAATAAAATTTCATCACATTTCTGCATGAGTCTTTTTCAAAGAAATTACCTAAATTTATGAATTCTATGTGTAAAAGGCCAGACCAGTTAGAATATATGATTTACATTAAACTATATACTTTACATAGAAATATCCAAGATTCTGTTTAAAAAGATATTACTAGTTATCTGCTCTAAAATATAAAGTGAATATAATCAGATCATAATATACTGGTAAAATAATTTTGGTTATGTTCTGTACTGGATAACTGTTATTAACATTCTATCATATCTAGCCTCCAAAGACCACAATAGATTAACATGTCACAAACCAATTGATCTTTTACAATTTGGAGTTTCTTTTTTTTTGGTTTTAAAAATATTGCCTTTGGTACATTTTTCCCTAAAACTATGGTATTGTTAAAGTGTTTGAATTTGTTTTAGTAAAAACAAGCAGTCAGCTGTAATCCAACATGCTTCTAAATACTTTTGGAAAACAGCAATTTTTGCAATAAAAAAAATGCTGTTCAGATTTCTCTTACAAACTTTGCAAGTAAGAACAGTATCTATTTCCATGTTAAAATATCTGTGTTTGCTTAAAATGTGTCAGCAACTCTTATATGTGCACATGTATGCATTTATAAATGTGATAAAATCAGTGTTGGCTATCTCCTCATTTTAGTTTTCATCCCAAGAATGATTAAAAAGCCTATAAAGAAATATGTCACATTTATAAATGTGATAAAATCAGTGTTGGTTATTTCCTCATTTTAGTTAAAGGAGAAAAATGGGCTTTATGATTTTGAAAATAAATCACATGTAGAAAGAAGAGAGACAATGAAATTTAGGGATCGTTTTTTGGGGATACATAATTACAGATGATTCTTGTTTTAGTCTTTGTGTCTTTGTACTTCAGGGACATTTTTCTCATATTTTGGAGACAGAAATTCTTGAGAAATGCTGGAAAAATATAACATCAAGGTGTTAAATGAGTGTTTAAGGAGCAGTGAAGACCTGACAACATATGTTTGAGGGACAGGTGACCTTTCTGGGGCTCCTGGGCTTTACCCTGTTTTTGTTTGCCATGACCAGCAGAATTTTAATTACACTGCAATGCTGAAGCGTGGATGGAAATGAGGAACGCTCAAAGGGAGAAAGACAGGTAGGGAATGGACTCCCATGCGATAATTATGACGTTTTCCTAAGCATGAAACAGTAGGAGTTGATCTAAAGGGCTGTGCTTATAGCAAGAGAAAAAATGTTTCAGAACGTTGCATTTTCACCTGGAGAGGCTATAGCTTGAGTACTTTGTGGCTGTGCTGATTGCGGATGTTCTGCCCTGTTTTCACCCCAAGGATGATTAAAAAGCCTATAAGCTAATCCTCCGCCTTGCGGCGCCGGCACACCGGGTTCTAGTCCCGGTCGGGGCGCCGGATTCTGTCCCGGTTGCCCCTCTTCCAGGCCAGCCCTCTGCTGTGGCCCGGGAGTGCAGTGGAGGATGGCCCAGGTGCTTGGGCCCTGCACCCCATGGGGAGACCAGGAAAAGCACCTGGCTCCTGGCTCCTGCCATCGGACAAGCGCGGTGCGCCGGCCGCAGCGCGCCAGCCGCGGCGGCCATTGGAGGGTGAACCAACGGCAAAAAGGAAGACCTTTCTCTCTGTCTCTATCTCTCACTGTCCACTCTGCCTGTAAAAAAAAAAAAAAAAAAAGAAATATGTCACATTTATATCTCTATATATTCTTCATGGGCCTTGAACGTGGTAGAGAATGATGTGCTGAAAGGTGATTTTTAATTTCCTAAATTACTTAAACAGTTCTGCAAATAATAAAGTCACAATTGTGAAATGCAGGCCAAATTTTAAAAAAATGTATAGATTTACTATGAAATAAAAATTAAAAGCTGCAATGATTTACATTTCAAATGCATGTTATTTTCTTTTCCATTAAAAAATCAAACTTTAACAATGTAATATTAATAAATTATTTATAAAATGAGCTTATAGTGTCAGAGAACATAATTTTTTACAGCTTTTGTTTGAGTATTAATTCAAAAATTTAAGAAAAAACCCTGAAATATGCATACATTATGTATATTTAAAGTGTTGTCAGTCATGTGTAAACTACTTCAACATGAAATGACCATGGCAAGAATTAAGGTACATTGCTGGTACAGAGTGAAGGCTAGTTTGAGTTCTGCAAATATGTACCGTGTGTCTGGGCTCAACTTTTGATCTAGTTTCTCTATACAAGTTGTATTTAACATCTTTGATCTCTGAGTTAGTGATCTAATCTGCTGTATAACTTAGCTTTTATTGATCTGTTCTCATGCTAAGCAAATCAAGTCTCACTTTTATGGGATAGATTGAAAAAGATAGTAAAACTGCCTCTGAGACAGCAGTTTAAATCTGTGCAATAACAGTGAAAGCAAGAGATAAGACTTTTATTACACTGCCAAACTTCACATGAACTCCAAGTGTCATTAAATAGGTATGTGTCATTTGCCACAGATATTTATTTTACTAGAGATCATGGTTACCACCCATTTGGAAGCAATGTAGTATATTTTCTACTGTCATAGAATATATTTCTTGTCCAGGTAGCTGCATTTATAGTGGCATTTGTTGCATACATAGAATTCTTTCTAAATGAATTATTTATTGTGATTCAGAATCGTCTGCATCTACTTGTTTTCCTTCCTTTCTATGTAGTATCAAGAGCAACAGACAAAAGGTTTATGTTGGGGTGTCTTTGTTATATTTGATTGTTAAAAACATGTTCAAGGGAATAAAAAGCCAATAGTATGCTTTGACTACTTTCACTTGTCCCCTATAATAGTATTCCTGCTGTTTCAAGTGATGTTTTATCACAAAAATGGAAGAAGGTGATGCAAAAATTGAGGCCCAACTAATATTGACAGATTATCAATTGCACTGTAAAAGACATTTTTACTATAGGAGCTGGAACTAAGAATTCAGAAAATATGGATGTAAAAATGAAGGTAGTTTTAGGATATAATGGATAGCCATAATAGCTCCAAGGACATATTTATATAATATTTTCTGTTTCCATGTATGAATGTACTCTAAAAATTATAACGCGATGTTAGCAAAATATTTTAAAAATCATAAAGCAGTGCCTGGTATTCCACAGTGTACAGTATATGTGGCAAATTGGAAGAAAAAAATTAATTTTACTATAATTCCCAAATTCAGAGTAAAGCATTATTAAATAGTTAACATTTCAGCTTCGCCTAATTTCTTATAGATTTTTAAAAATTAAAATAAGAACTATAACAATGTTAAGTATTTTGCTTCTTCTATTGATATTTGCTTTTTCAACTTACAGCTTTCTAAAAGCTCTACAATAGACTAACACGTGGACACCAAATTTCACTTGATCTTCACCCAGTGTTGGACATGATGATTTTCTCAGGTTAAATACTGCTACAGTAATCATTGTCTTGTCAAAATCATTTACTGCAAATCAGATTTTTACCTTTGCATAGATTTTTAGAAGTGAAATTACTGAACTGAAGAGTGTAAGTATTGTGGCATATTTTATCTAATTTCTTCCTGGAGAAATTTTATCAGTAGTTCATAAATACCTTCAACCATTTGAAAGTTCCCATCTGACTACCATTACCTGCATTATGCATAACTGTTTCAAGTTTCTTAATCTGAAAAAGAGAAGCATTTTATTTCAAAATTATTTTCTTCATTAATAGAAACCAGAATATTTTATATTTTTATTCACCATTCTTATTTTTGTGAATTATTTTATTTATCTATTGGAAAACTTTTTGTTATTATTAATCTCTTATTTTTATTTAAATAATATTAATCTTATCATTCTGTTTCTTTTTTATATTTGCCATTAATTTTAGCCATGTTTTCACTTGATAAGTAGAATTTTAAATATATATATTCTAAATATATATATTTATATATTCATATATATATATATATATATAAAACGAACCGGCCGGCGCCGTGGCTCAACAGGCTAATCCTCCGCCTTGCGGCGCCGGCACACCGGGTTCTAGTCCCGGTCGGGGCGCCGGATTCTGTCCCGGTTGCCCCTCTTCCAGGCCAGCCCTCTGCTGTGGCCCGGGAGTGCAGTGGAGGATGGCCCAGGTGCTTGGGCCCTGCACCCCATGGGGAGACCAGGAAAAGCACCTGGCTCCTGGCTCCTGCCATCGGACAAGCGCGGTGCGCCGGCCGCAGCGCGTCATCCGCGGCAGCCATTGGAGGGTGAACCAACGGCAAAAGGAAGACCTTTCTCTCTGTCTCTCTCTCTCTCTCTGTCCACTCTGCCTGTAAAAAAAAAAAAAAAAAAAAAAAAAAAAAAAAAAAAAACGAACCATACATTATTTCCTGTTGTTAAAAAGTTTTAAAGAAGGGTACCTGTTTGATGTAACAGTTAAGATGCTGCTTGAGATTCCTGCATCCCACGTTGGAGTGACTGGTTTTAAGACCCAACCCTGCTCCTATTCCAGTTTCTTACTAAGGTGCACTCTGGAAGGTAGCTGGTGATGGCTCGAGTAGATAGATCCATGCCACCTTTGTGGGAGACCTGGATTGGGTTCCTGCTTATGCATTTTGGTCTGGCCCTGAGCTGTTTGCAGTGGGCACATGGAAAATGAGCCAATGGATGGGAGATTTCTCTCCCTTTGTCTCCCACATCCCTGTCAGTCTGCCTTTCAAATAAAGAAATAAAGAATCTTTAAAAAAAAAAAAAAGGGAAAAAAATGGAGTAGCTGTCAATTACTCCATAACCTCCAGCTTAAAAAATATTAAAGGATATCAGAAACTCTGTAATAGCATACTTAAAAAAAAAAAAAGGTTTATTTCGTTTATTTGAAAGACAGAGTTACAGAGAGAAATAGAGAGAGAAGTCTTCCATCCACTGTTCACTCCTCAAATGGCCACAATGGCCAGAGCTGGGCAAATCAGAAGCCAGGAGCCAGAAGCTTTTTCCAGGTCTCCTGCATGGGTACAGGGGCCCACAGACTTAGGTTATCCTCCACTGCTTTCCCAGGTGTGTTAGCAGGGAGCTGGATCAGAAGTGGAGCAGCTGGGATGCAAACTGGTGCTCACATGCAATGATAGTGCTGCAGGTTGGGGCTTTAATCCACTGTGCTACAATGCTGGCACCTGAATAGCATAACTTTTTAAAAACAGATTTATTTATTTGAAAGGAAAAGTTACACACAGTGAAGAGAAAGTGAGAGAGAGAGGGAGGAACAGAGAGAGGGAGAAAGGGAGGGACGGAGAGATCTCTTCGATCCACTGGTTCACTCCCCAGTGGCTGTGATGAATTGGCCCAGGTTGAAGCCAGCAGAATGGAACTCCATCCTGGTCTCCCAGGTGGGTGGCAGGGGCCCAAGTACTGAGGCCATCTTCTCGTGCTTTCCCAGGCACATCAGGAGGTGAACTTGGGCCCCTGTCACCCACATGGGAGACCAGGATGGAGTTCTTGTCTCCTGGCTTTGGTGTGGCCCAATCCTAGCTGTTTTTGCTATTTGGTGAATGAACCAGTGGATGGAAGATCTCTTTCTCTCTCTCTCTCTCTCTCTCTCTCTCTCTCTCTCTCTCTCTCTTTCAAATACATAAGTCAGTCTTCAAAAATAAGCAGTTTTCACAATTTTGTGTTCCTTCGTGTTTAGTAATGTTAAGAATATACAGCTGAAAACTTATATTTTCATTGCTATTTATCAACTAGGCTATGCCACTTTAAACAATAATAGGTCAGTAATTATTGGCTGGGTGTGTTTTATTTGACTTTTACAGTAGGAAAGTATTCTAAACATCAAAATAGGAAGTTGCTACATTCGACAGAGCCTCACACCCGGCCGGGAAACCATGAAGTCTTCTTAAATGACGGTTTTCTGAAGAAAAACTCTGTGAAAGAGAAGAGGAATCTCTTCATCTCCCTTTGAATTTTACATTCTGTTCAGACAGGCCATGACATTTAGCCAGGGTGCACAGGTAAAAAATCTGTACTCAAAGATTGGCCATTAAAGTTAGTCAGAGTTGAATTTCATATCAATTGTGCTTGTAGAATCTTCCAAACTGATAATATTTTATTTAATCTCACATGTTTTTATTACTATAAATCCAAATATCAAGCCAGGCTTACATCTAAAATATAGTAAATTACCTTTTTGATATTATGCATATAAAGTATATTTATTAGTAATTTGATTATCATTATATTACATTAAAATTTTAAATAAGGGCATATATATTTGTCATATGGGAACTTCAATATGCTTAAATCTCAATGAAATTCATCAGAGTTAGTTTTCTTAATTTCTCAATGAATAGATCGTTTTTTAAGCGTTGGAATTATCCATTCTTTGACTTGAAAAGTTATCCCGTTTAGAAATATATTAGTGAGGGGTCAGCGCTATGGTGTAGCAGGTAAAGCCACCACCTATGGTACTGGCATCTCACATGGGCACCAGTTCAAGTCCAGGCTGTTCCAATTTTGATCCAGCTCCCTGCTATGGCCTGGGAAAGCAGTGGAAGATAACCCAAGTTCTTGGGCCCCTGTATCCATGTGGGAGACCCAGAAGAAGCTCCTGGCTCCTGGCTTCAGAATGGGCCAGCTCCAGCCATTGTAGCCAGTTGTGGAGAGAACCAGAGGGTTAAAGACCTCTCTCTCTCTCCCTCTCTCTCTCTGTATAACTTTGTCTTTCAAAAATAAATAATAAATCCTTAAAAAATTAGTCATATTTTTCCATTGTTTTACTATAATGACAATAATGGAATATATTTATTATAAAACCATTATCTTTGAAATTTATTATAATTTTGCAAATTTTACAGACTTTTCTAATTTTAATCACTACATTATAAATATTACATCTGCTCTCATATATGATTGCACTTAAAATTCATTAGTTACAGTTTTCTCTATCTGTATTTCTTAGTGTACATGTTTCTATCTCTCCTTTTATGTGTTACTTACATTGATTTAATTTTGTCACCACTTTCCATTCTCCTTATCGATATTTATTTAATTTTTTCCTCTTCAGAATTTGTTATTCTTTTTCTAACAAATTGGGTTCAACATTTTATTTTTCAATAGATTTTCTATTTATTCAAATTGTAGAGTGACAGAGAGAGAAGGAAGGGGAGACAAAGAAGGGTGGGCATCTTTGCTCAAATGCTAGCAACAAATGGGACTAGGCCAGGCCCACACAAGGAGGTAGGTACAGTACTTCATTCCAGATTCTCAAGTGAGTGGCAAGAATCCACAGCTGCTTCCCAGGGTGTGAGTTAGCAGGAAGTTGGATCAAAAGCGGAGCAAGGATTATACTTCAAAATTTCAGTTCATTGTTTTTGTTTTTGTTTTTCCTTTTCCTACAGCAAAATGACAGCTGCCTGTGAGTTTAACTCTTTAGGATAGGAGAGCATACTAAAAAGCTACATATTAACTAGTCTGCTGTTCCTAGCATATCCTTTCTCCTTTTTTTTCCCCAGAAATATTATTAAGCATTTGTTTTAAAGTTGCAATATTTGTTGTTTATTTTTGAACTTTAAAATTTTTAACCCAACTTGCTTATATTCTCCTGTATTTATGGTTCTTTCATGTTAGAATAATTTCAGCATTGTTTCTTATTAACAATACAAATGTATGAGCAAGAAATGATGGTTACCCTGTCATGCATTTGCACTTTAACTGAGATTAGGTAATTCAATAGCTATAATTCATCTGATACAGAGCAAAAGCAATGGGAAAGAGAAGAACATTTGAAAAGTGGGAAAGGGCAAGAAAAATGTTTACAGAATATGAGTTTTTAGTCAAGAATCATCTCGTGACTATGAAATATGCAGAGAAAATTAGAAAAGAAAGAAAGTTCTACTGATTCAGCTTGCTCATTTAAAAATTTGCATAGACCATAAAAAATTTGCAAGATTATAAACCCATATACAACATGTGCTGTAAGGGAGTTGTGGTGAGACCATGACTTTTCAACAATTGCATATTATATGGCAGTCTGTGGCTATAAAATGTTAGATAAAAGAGATTATATTAATTATAAATTATGGAAGCATTTATTTGCTAGCTTAGCCACACCAACATGAATGCACTGAAAGACCAACAGTTTTATTTTTCTCAAGAGTAAGATTATTGCAGGAGACTTATCTGGAAGCGTCAAGGAAATGTTTCTGACCATGGAATATACACATTTTACATGTTCCTGCGTGCTTCTGTGGAGCAGCCAATAAAAGCATATGGCAACACTAAGTCTTTTAGTTACTTGTATCAATCAATCATAAACCACTTTCAGTGTTTCTAGAACTTCACAAAGCACTATAGACTAAAAACTTAATTGGCCATCACACTTTTTAAAGCAAATATATATTGTATATCTTAAAACTCTATAAGCAGTTCATCTCCTGTAATTACCAAAATAATAATGTATAAATGTGGCATAATAAATGACAAAATTTTAGAGAAAAATGAAAATAATGCATTGCAATGGTGAAATGGAGTTTCATTTCAAGTTTACAAAGGTTAATGAAAGTGGCAGATTTTAAGGTTGGTAATAATGCTGTATTTAGACCATTAACTACACTCCTCTCCTCACTTAGAAAACGACCACTTATTCTTCAGATCTTAGCTCAATGCAAACCTCTCGGAAGATTTCCTGGACTAGGTAAGGTACTTTACAGGCTCTGAGACCATCCCACTCTCCCCTTTGTGGACCTGATTCTACTTCTGCTCTTACCTTACCTGATTAATGTTTGCCTACACCAGAGGTTGTAAACAGGTAGTGATGTCTTGTTTGGCTCATGGTATTTACAAATCTTAGGAATTTTAATTTTAATATTAAGTACACATTAGAATTCTTAATGAATTAATTTGCAAGTTATTCTTGTGAAGCACAGAAATCTTATTTGTAATTCAGAGATGATAGAATATAATTATTTCTAAATTATTCTCTATCAGAGTAAATAATTACTCTAAGGGATTACTACATGAGTTCTTAACATAATATATCAAGTATAATTTAAATAAACTAATTATATAAGCTTGCCATTTACCTTTCCATCCACTGTGCCATCATTATTGTGTTTACTTTTACATACATATGTTATAAATTGCAAACCATAATATTGTTATTATTTCTTACCTTATACATTCTACTGGTTTTCTTTCAAATACCACATTTATTGATAGATACAAGTATATAAAATGAGTGCATGAACACGACTTGGTAAGTTAAGTAGACTTAATTTCAATTCTATTTTTTCACACTAACTTGTGACACTTTAGTGCTTCCTGTGTCTCTGAGTCTGCTGTTGACAGATTCCCAGAACTGTTATTTAAATATACCCTTCTTTTTAAGGATTTTCTTCTTTGATATCCATTACCACACACTGTCATGGTTGCTTCACCTTTATATATCAGGTAATACCAGTCTTCCAGCTTAGTTCTTCCTCATCCACACTGAATAGGGCATTTTGTATTTTTCACTTTTCCATACAATTTTTAGAATTGGGTTGTCAATACACACAAAATAACTTGCTAGACTTTCTATTGTGATTGCATTGAATATATGTTACAAGTTGGAGAGAACTGACATTTTGTCCATCATGAACACGGAATCGCTCCACTTATTTAAATCATCTTTGATTTCTTCTATTCAGAATCATGCAGTTTTTTCCTCATATGGATCTTGCATGTATTTTGCTAGATTTTAACCTAAGTATTGCATTTTGTGTGCTAATGTAAATGATATTATATTCTTTATGTAATATTAAATTTGTTTATAGCTGGAATATAGAAAAGCAATTATTTTCTGTGTGTTAGTCTTGGATCCTGGAAACTAACTATTATAACTTATTAGGTGCAGTTTGGGGAAGATCTTGCTAGTTCTGTTTTGTTTTTGATCTTCACCATAAGTGATTCAACAACACCTTTCTTTTTTTTTTCTATTTTCTTATTTCTTTTTTCTTTTTCTTATTCATTATGGAGACAACAAAAGAGGTAGGGTTGGAAAGAAAGAGATAGAGACAAACAGACAAAGAGAGAGAAAACCTAACCATTGGTTCACTCCCCCAAAAATCTGCAAAGATTATGGCTGGGTTGAAGCTAGGAATTCAATCCAGCTAGGAATTCATTCCAGCTAGGTCTCCCATGTGTGTTGCAGGAACCCGACCATTTGAGTCATTACCTGAGACTTCTCAGAGTGTTCATTAGGATGAACCTAGAATTGAGAGTACAGCAAGAACTTGAACTCAGGTACTTTGACACAAGACACATGCATGTTAACCATTAAGCCCAATGTGCTTAACAGTTTCATTTCTTCCTTTCCATTCCAAATCACCATTTCTTTTCTTCACTGGTCTATTGTATTATCTAGAATTTCTAGTATAATTTTGAAAAACAATGATGAGAGAGGACATCCTTAACTTCTTCTTGATCTCACTGGAAAAATTTTGAGTCTCTCTCCATCATGTATGGTGCTAGTTAAAGATTTTTTAGTAGATATTATTTATCAAGTTTGAGAAGTTACAATCCTATCCCTAGTTTACTATGAGATTTGTCTTTTTACATATCTAATTGTTTTACTTGAAAGGCAGAGTTATAGAGAGGGAGAGGCAGAGAGAGACAAAGAGTTTTCATCCACTGGTTCACTCTCCAAGAGGCCATGGGATCTGCAATTTTCTTGCATTATAAAATCTTTGTGTGACTTTGGTACTAGAGTCATATTAATCTTATTGAACAAGTCAGGAAGTATTCCTTTTAATTCTATCTTCTGAAAGATTGTGCAAAATTAGTATAATTCTTTCTTAAATGTTTGGTAGAATTCACCAGTAACTTCATCTGGGCTTGATGCTTTCTGTTCAAGAAGGTAATAAATTCTGATTAAATTTCTTGAACAGAAATACACTTAAAATATTATCTATTTCTTCTTGTGTGAGTTTTAGCAGTATGTATCTTTCAAAGAATTCATCCATTTTATTGAAATTGTCACATTTGTGGACAAAAAATTGTTTTAATCATACTTTTATTATCCTTTTAATATCTATGAGGTCTGTAGTGATGTCCCTCTTTCATTTTTGATATTAATGGATTTGTGTCCTCTGTCTCTGTTTCTCGAGTTATAATCAGACTAGCAGCTTGTTAATTTTATTGAACTTTTAAAAGAATTAGATTTGGTTTATTTTCATTATTGATTTTATTGTTTCAATTCTATTGATTTTATTCTAATTTTATAATTTCTTTTCCTCTGCTTATTTTGAATTTAGTTTGTTTCTTTTCTAGTTTCCTAAAGTGGAAGTTTAAATTATTCACTTGGTAGCTTTCTTTTTCTCTAATATATGCACTCAATGCTATAAATTTGCTCTGAACAGTGCTTCTATGGTATCATACAAATTTTGGTCAGTTATGTTTCCATTTTAATTTAATTTAAATACTTTTTTAATTTCTAGAGCTTTCTTTGTTAAACCATGCATTATGTAAAATTCTTTGATTCTAATTATGGGTTCGTGGCTTGTCAATTTATGAACTCTTTTGTTGTTTTTGTTCCTTTCTATAAAGCCCTTCAAAAAAATTTTACCATTATTTTTTGGTTTTTATTGCTTTTGATGTGAAGCCAACTCTCACTGTCCTGTTTACTTGTTGTAAATAATATATCTTTGTCTCTTACTTACATCTGAGCTATCTTTCTTTATTTTAATTATCATCCATTTGTCAATGATATACCTTAGTCAGATTTTCTTTTCGAATACTTGGCTTTTGACTTGTTCAGTTTCTTGCTTGAAGTTTGTTTAGCTTTTTTTTAGGCTTTACTTTAAATATTATTTTCTGCTTGATCTTTTTTCTCTTCTGAGATTCTAATCATACCTAGATTATATACTAATTTTAATGTCACAGCCATTAATATTTTGCCTTGTTTGGTAAACCTCTGTTGAGTTTATCCAATCTTTATTTCTCTATTTATTAATCTACCTTCAATGAATTCAGAAAATCATTGAATTATTTTTCTTTAGTTTTAAGTTTGTTAGGATTGTCTGTGAGTTTTTCATTTAACTCCATAAACATGTTGGCATAAATCATGTTGGGTTATTATTTCAAATGGCTATATTTTTCTTTGATGTAGTCACATTTTTTATGTCTTATTATCTTCTTGTGTATGTGTGACAATGAATAAAATGTAGAACATTTTGATTATGTAATCTTTCCTATAAAAACTATGAATTACTGTTCAGGTTTTGATTTTTCTTTGTTACAATCATGTTACCCTCCCTTTTGTACTTCCTACTACATCTTGTCCCTTGCTTTAAGACCAGACCTTAACAATAGGCATAGTATTTCTGTGGTCTCAACAGACTACTTCAAGTACTCAGGCAAGTCTTCATACTCTTGTCTATCCAAGATATATCCCTGATGTTTCTATTTGCCAATGTTAACTTACACATACATAGCCCAGACTCAACCAAGATGAATGCCATCTATCTTTTACAATTTTTGGATCTGTCTGTGTACACATTCCTCCTACACCCTAATAATTCCATCTGTTCCAAATATATCAAACTTAATGCTTGCTTCCTCAGCTCAGTAGCTAAACCTGTCTGCTCAGCTCTATCTTTGGAAACCACAGTCCCAAAAATATCTTTAGGAAGAAAGTTGGGGCTGATGGGTAGCTTACGCCTTGTATTTCCCTAATATCAAAGATATCACTCTTAAGATACTTATTTTCCAGTGTCCAAAAATAGGAACCTCATATATATTTTCTTCATATATTTTGTAGTTGCTTTTACTAGGAGAGTGAATATCACACCAGTCTCTCCATCTTTTCTCACAAGAACATTTTCCTCATTGCTTTCCTAACAGGTACTGCTAATTCCTAGCAGATACTGCTAATTCTTTAAACTCCTCTTGGCCAACATTACATAAGTTCTTCCTTAGGATTTTTAGTTTTAGTCATTGGTGTCTGAGTTGTGATGATCAACAATTCATGTGATAATAGAGTAACTTCCATCTACTGGTTTACTCTTCAAATGGCCATAGTGGCTGGGACTGGGCCAGGCCAAAGCCAGGCGCCAAGAGTTTCACCTGGGTGTCTCACATGGATGCAGTGAACCAAGGACTTATGCCATCTTCTGTTGCTTTCCCAGGTGCATTTGTAGGGAGATGGATCAGAAGTATAGTAGCCAAGACAAGAACTGGCTCCCATATAGGAAGCTGGCATTACATGAGGCAGCTTAACCAGCTATGCCACAATACTAGCTTCACTTTATTTTATTGATAATATTATAAAATATTTATTTTCTATACATCTGCTACTGTAATCTAGATTAAATCAATGGCTATTATTCAAAATGTAGAAATATTTATCATTTAATTGTACTTGGGTAACTTAAAAATGGTGTGTATATGTGTGTGTGTGTGAGAGAGAGAGAGAGAAAGGGGGGAGGAATGCTGAGTGATCCCATGAAAATTCATTCCCAATTAAATCAATTGGGGAAAGTTTATATTACAGTGCTTTCTATAACTGACAATGACTTAACTGACTATTTTTTGAAAGTAAGACAGGCTAGTTAAAGAAAGAAAAGCAAAGGGGAAAATAATGGACTCTCAAAATAGATAGTTATATGGAAGAAAAATCACCATAAGTGATTTGTATATACATTGATTTCAGCATTACAGATGTTGGTATTTACAAGAAGGGATTGCATATTTTTCAATATGTTTTGCAGCATAACCCATTTGAATCAAGGGAAAATCAGTTTTTATTTTTATTAGCAAAATAAGGGCCAGCTTAACCCACTACACCACAGGACTGGCCCTATTTTTGCTAATTTGAGATCCCAACTTTGTTAACTTGGAATTATAATGGTCTGATAACACAACTTTCAACAAAGTCATCCAGAAATTCACTGATTTTTATACCACAGCACCCAGGAGTTATTTACTCTCTTTGAGATGGTATAATATTGATTTAAAAGTTCACAAGCCTTGGAACTTTTCAAATGACTCAGATCATGTAGTTAGGATCTCTGATTTAAGAATAAAGCTATGTATTGAAAGTCATAGCTAAAAATGAGTAAATTTCATCAACTCACTTATAAACACTAAGTGACTAGAGAGTACATATCGTTACTATTAATTTTGTGATAATACATCAAAGATAAATTTCTAAAGGTGTTTCTCATCTGGTCTTGACAAGATAAAACAATATGCAATCCCAGTAACCAAGTATGCACAATAGACTCCAAAATTATCTTAACTCATGGTCTCCAGTGAAAGGGTTTGCTAATGAAGCATGTGGAACTTTGCTCTGATACAGGCTAATGGTGTTCCAGTGCTATTCTCCAAGGCAAGCTATGCTTTCATCCATGACAACCATCGGATGGGATTTTTCAAACCTGCATGTATTAGGAACAGCCTTATTTCTTGCTGAATGCATTACAGTGTTTGCTTTGGTTTGCCTGGTTAAAGGAGATTTTCTTCTTTTCTTTTTCTATTAAAAAAAAAAGTGTGTGGATTTCAGGGGTAAAGTTAAAAAGGGAAAGGTCAGAGTGGGATTGAAATTTAGGAGACAGGGAATTTAAAACAGACCAGAGAATCTTGACCTTCAGAACCACTGAAATACTTGGGAAAGATGAGTGGAGGAAGAAAGGGAGAAACTTTTGGAATAACATCCTGAAAACAGAGCTAAGCACAGCATAATCATTTATCTAAAATTCCAAAATTGATTTTAGGAAGCAAAATATTTTAGCTCGAAAAGACATACAGCTTATCAATTGAGAAATGTGAGCTGATAATGAGTTTAGTTTGTCCAGAGTTTGAGATAAAATAAGAAAGATAATTTTTCCTGAAGAGTATATTTTTGTTCTTTTCATTTAATGCCTGTCTTCTTTTTTCTTCCTATAAGATCCTATCTCTGTACTCTGAATCTGGTAAATAGTTCCTAAAGTAATAGTTAAAATACCCTTGATCCTACTTTGAGACAGCCCTGAAAACTTAAATGAATGGTGTTTGGTGATCTCAGCTCAGTCCCCAGTAAATGTCCACATCACAAAACCACAACACTTAATTTTAGGTGATTGATTATCTCTGTTTAGCTTAAACTCAGGCTTGAGTCAGCCAGAGGACTTTATTACCCTCCATTCCTGTGAGGGTGGTCCAGCCAGGTCAAAGTCGAGGTCAATAATAGAGCAGGAAGGTACTGGCTTTGCGAGTAATCAGGTCTGCTCTTCCCCAGAACAAAGACCTTCACTCCTCTGAGATACTGTTTGCACAAACAGATGGAGTCACCACTAATACTAAACAGCCACACAGAACTCAAATAGTGTATTTCACCAGCTACCAATCTTTTCATTATCCAAGATTTGTTTATATTTTAATGTAGGAAGTAAAGTATTAAAAATAGCAAGCTTTTTGAATGCTTTAAAAATATTAAAATTCAAGACTTAATTGATCAAGTGAAACATCTATTAATATTTTTAAATTGGAGATACACTTTTAAAAGGTAACTTATAATAGAAAGCTTAATTATAAAGAAAAGATTCTCAAATTCAAGTTTAAACCATAGTATTACACTGTGAAATGCTCACTTTTTAATAAAAAGGAAGTTAGAATGTAAAATCATAACATCAATGTGTTTTTATTATAAAATATTCACATTTTAAAGTGGAACTAAGTATTAGCTCATTGTAGGGGACTGCAGATTTTACAACTACATCAAAATAAAGTAACCTATTAGCACTAAGCATATATAACTACCTGCCTGTATGATTATAATGGAAAAAAATTACAATGGAATACTGATTATAATAGTAACATAAAAACCCAACACTAAAAGATGTATGGCATGTTATTCAGAGCCTTTTACTTTTAAGTGTTTTTAATTAGATTTTCATGAATTGGTCTATTAAATTATGAAGAGTAAATTCTAAATGCTTTAGTATATTTTTGAATCAGAAGTTATAGTTTAGAGTCTGGCACTGTGGCGTAGTGGGTAAAGCCACCCCCTGCAGTGCCAGCATCCCTTATGGGTGCTGGTTCAAGACCCAGGTGCTCCATTTCCAATCCAGCTCTCTGCTTGGCCTGGGAAAGCAGTGGAAGATGGCCCAAGTCCTTGGGCGCTTGCACCCGCATGGGAGACCTGGAAGAAGCTTCTGGCTCCTGGCTTTGCATTGCCCAACTCTAACCATTGCAGTCATTAAGGGAATGAACCAGACAATGGAAAACCTCAATCTCTTGCTCTCTCTCTCACTCTCTCTCTCTCCCTCTCTCTCAGCCTCTGCCTCTGCCTCTGCCTGTCTCTAACTCTGGCTTTCAAATAAATAAATTAATTTAAAAAAAGTCATAGTTTAACTGAAGCATTAGTTGAATAGAATTGGTTGAAATTGAAGAAAATAATAAGTCTGTAGACAAATATATATATATATATATGATAAATATATATGATAAGATTTTAGTGGGCGAATGCACCTTTGTTGAAACATTATTGCCATCTTTAGTGGCCTCAGTGAAGTTATTTCATCTGAAAATTCCCCACTATGTTATGAGTTGGGGTAGAGGATATATAGGGAGGAATTTCTACCAGAGAGGTTCATTGTAAAGAATCAAACTATTCAATACACATAGAAACATGTGACATACTGTTGTTCAATAAACATTAGTTTCTTTTTGCTATAAAAACACTCATGAGAGAGTTTTTCTTTAATGAGAGAAACTAAAGTGTATATGTCAAAACTCAGTGATTATTTTCCAAGTTTTATATTCCATAACCTATTTTTTCTAAAGTAGTTTGTTTTCTAGGTAACAACTAATGAAGTGGATATAACCTTAATTTGTTCCATTTGTTAGCTGGAAAATTACTTACCCTAATAACTTAAATTAGGCAGTTGCCAAGATGTGAAAGAGTGTGGACGTGTCCAGGTAGATAGGAGGAAGGACCCCAGGACCGTCTTTATATTTCCTCTTACTATGTCAACCTTTAGTCAGACTACTGCAAGTGTGATTTAGCAACAGCTGTTAATACACATCACTGTGACAACCAAAATGTGTCAAGCATGTCCTGATCTTTTAGGAAACTTACAAAGAAGACTTTCAAAAACTGTATTTGTTTTAAAAATAAAATGTTACATCCTGAAAGGGTTTTCCAAACCTTATTTGATATATATATATATATATATATAGAGAGAGAGAGAGAGAGAGAGAGCTTTATTATATATTAAATGTTTTCAAGACATTCTGTCTTTTCATTTTTAAACACAGAAATAGGGGGCCAGCACTGTGGTACATCAGGCTAACACCCTGGCCTGCAGCGCCAGCATCCCATATGGGCACTGGTTCAAGTCCTGGCTGCTCCTCTTCCGATCCAGCTCTCTGCTATGGCGTAGGAAAGCAGTAGAGGATGGCTCAAGTCCTTGGGCCATTCTGAAAACAGCTCTGGTTCAAAATAATTTTGTACCAAAGTGGCATATTTGGGAAGTGGCATGTTATGAATTCCTTCAATGAACTAACTTGTGCATAACTCTTTGTATGAAAAAGTGAAATACATCCGTAAGGCAATATTCTAGAAACAGAATTGCTAGATCAAACAATTTGTAAGTTTAAAATTTTGATAGATATTGTGAAATTATTCTCCCAAAAAGTACTATATTGGAATACCATGAACTGTGAGAAATGATATTTCACCATATTCTACACACTAGATCTTATCTACACTAGATATTATCCACACTTAATATTATCAATAATTTTAATTTACATATTATCAATAATTTTAACCCTTAAAGTTTATTAAATGGGATAAATTAACTGGCCCAATATTTTTTAGTTTATTATTAGCTATCTCAGACATCTATTGATGGATTTAAGTCATTTGCCTTATTTGGTCTTATTTTCTTAATTTTCTAATCCACACAAATATTTTTACTTTTTCTCCAATGTTCCAGCTTCATATTCTTTTTTTAAAAAAGATTTATTTATCTATTTGAAAGTCGAAGTTATCCAGAGAGGAGAGGCAGAGAGAGAGAGAGAGAAAGAGAGGTCCTCTATCCTCTGGTTCACTCCCCAATTGGCCGCAATGGCCTGAGCTGCACCAATCTGAAGCCAGCAGCCAGGAGCTTCTTGGGATCTCCCACACGGGTGCAGGGGCCCAAGGACTTGGGCCATCCTCTACTGCTTTCCCAGGCCACAGCAGAGAGCTGGATCAGAAGTGGAACAGCTGGACCTTGAACCGGCGCCCATATGGGCTTTAGGCCAGGGTGTTAACCTACTGCGCCACAGTGCCAGCCCCTCA
Source organism: Sylvilagus floridanus (assembly GCA_949820135.1). Classification (NCBI taxonomy): domain Eukaryota; kingdom Metazoa; phylum Chordata; class Mammalia; order Lagomorpha; family Leporidae; genus Sylvilagus; species Sylvilagus floridanus. The sequence continues at coordinate 63,596,541 of OX463246.1, read as the reverse complement.
GCTTCATATTCTTATTCATTTGTCAAAGATCTTTGTTTATTAAGAATTTTGGTAATCCTTTATGTTAGAAGATATGAACAAGCTTGGAAATATCCTGCTATTGCCTTTCTGTAATAATATTTCATCATTATAGATAGTATTGAAGCATACAATGTAAAAATATTTCATATATAATAAATGTATGTACTTAGTTAAATCATATGGATTGTTGCTATAATTGTATCCCCCAGAACTATACAGTATTTATTTGATCATGTTTGTAGAAATTCAAACCTCCATAATTGCCTCTTAAATATATGAATTCTCCTGTACCTCATGGGAGATCTAAGGATTCCCCAAAATTAAATTTATATAGTTAATAATCTTATGTGAATTATTTTCATTTCTTCATTCATATTCAAGATTATTTTATATTTTGCCCACTTGATTTTTCTCTGCTTTAAAAAATTTCATACTACAGAGTGATTATTTAAAGCACAAATATGTATAAGATTTGTAACTTAAATATAAAATTTATAAAAATAAATTACAAAGTAGTAGATACTGGACTAGCAGCTATGAGGCAAGTTCAGACACTGATCCTTGGTATTGGCTCCTGACTCCAGCTTCATGCTAGTGCATACCCTGGGAAGCACAGTGATGGCTGTTTTATTGGGTTCCTGCTACCCACATGGGTGACCTGTGTTGAGTTCTCATCTTCTGGCTGCCAGTTAAGTCTCAGCCATTGCAGGCATCTGTGGAGTGAATCAGCAAATGTGAGCTCTGTGGGTCTCTCTGCCTCTCAAATAAATTTAAAAATGTTTTACATGAATCTAAATCCTTTAATAACTTCTATTTGCAAATGTGAAAGAGAGATTACTGTATAGCTACTCAGAGTGCTGTATGAAGAGGAGCAGCCTAATGGTAGAATTCATTTCATTAAAAATAAAAATTCTAGGGCCCTAGAACAGATCAACCGAGTTAGAATTGATGCTAAAGTTTCAGAAGCGCTGTGCAGATCCTGAACTTTTTTCTGTCTTTTCTTTTTTCTTCTGTGCTGCTCTATTGTTCATCACTGTGCTCTAATAACACTGGCTTTCTTAAATATTTATCTTTTTTTTTCTGTTAAATTTTGCTTATTTTTTATAAAGCTTTTATTTAAAGAATATAAATTTCCAAAGTACAGCTTATGGGTTACAATGGCTCCCCACCCCCCATAACTTCCCTCCCACCCGCTACCCTCCCCTGAAATTTTGCTTATTATTTAGCACACCTTTTCTATTTGCCAATCACACAAGACTTTGCCTATTATGATTGACCTTTGAATCCTCAGACTCTAAACAGTGCTTGGTACCTCCTGAAGCTAGCATTCATATAGCTTGATGGAATGAAGACATGAATGAATACGTATATGCTCTCCAAAGCATTCAATCACCAGTTTGGGTGTCGACTCCAAGCTCCAGGTAACCTTCTGGGTTAGACTTCCTCATATTTCTCACAATGTTAGCCCTTTATTTCTGTGCCTCGTTAGTGTTTGTTCATCAAATACGTTATCCCTAATGGCTGGAGCACAGCTGACTTTCAATTAAAGCATTTCAAGTGAAATAATGTGAATTGTAAACCAGTTTTTCATAAGCTTGTTCTGAAACCCTGGACCAGACAGTCAACGTCTCTTCATTTTAATTTACTCAGTTATAAAATAGAAGGAAGTTAAGGAAATTTTGATTGAGGTAGGATGAAATGAGAAAAACTCATCCAACATTGTACTTAACATTTTATTTATGTAAATTACCACTCCATGAATTCAAATGAAAATGGAGGCATGAGGCTTTGTCACACAATACTCGTTAAAGATATTTCCAGTTGAAGTTTAGAGTGGGATTTTACTTTTAAAAGTTGTTTTAAAGAAATTTGAGCACATACTATCATTTGAATGGGGTTATGTCCTTAAACAAACTCATGTTGAAAGTAGATTGACAATGTCAAGAGGTTGAGAAATGGGTCCTGTAAAACTAGTCTTCGAACAGTACTTTATACTTTGTGTGTCTGTGTGGGTGCAAACTGTTGAAATCTTTAGTTAGTATATACTAAGTTGATCTTCTGTATATAAAGATAATTTAAAATGAATGTTAATGAAGAATGGGATGGGAGAGGGAGTAGGAGATGCGATGATTTGTGGTTGGGAGGGTGGTTATGGGGAGAAAACCCGCTATAATCCAAAAGTTGTACTTTTGAAAATTTATATTTATTAAATAAAAGTTTTTGAAAAAAGAGGGATTAATATCACAGAAACTGAATTAGTTCTTACAGGAATTGATTGGTTCTAGCAAGAGCAGGGTGTTATTCAGTGTCTTGTGCCACGTGCCTTCCTGTCTTCCACCAACACCTGCCTGCCCTTCTAATTGTCACTGTTAGATGTTATATAAAGTCCTATCAGAATCTGAGTAAATGTGACCGATTGACTTTGGTCTTACAGGCTCCAGAACTGAGAGCTATATAAACCTCTTCGCTTTATAACTTACCCAATTTCAAATATTCTATTATAGACACATAAAAGGGGTCTAAAAAATGCCTTTCAGCCAAGCACTCACTTTTTTTTTTAAGATTTATATTTATTTGAAAAAAGTCAGAGTAATACAGAAAGAGAAGGCGAACCAGAGAGAGAGGTCTTCCACTCTACTAGTTCACTATCCACTTGGCCACAATGGCCAGTGCTGTGCCAATCCAAAGCCAGGAGCCAGAGCTTCTTCCGGGTCTCTCACACAGGTGCAGGAGCCCAAGGACTTGGGCCATCTTCTACTGCTTTCCCAATCCATAGCAGAGAGCTGGATTGGAAGTGAAGCAGCCCGGTCTTTAAAAAAAAACTTTTATTTAATAAATATAAATTTTGAAAGTACAGCTTTTGGATTATAGCAGGTTTTCCCTGGATAACCACTCTCCTACCTGCAAACCATACCATCTCCTACTCCCTCTCCCATCCCATTCTTCATTAAGATTCATTTTCAATTATATTTATATACAGAAGATCAACTTAGTATATACTAAGTACAGATTTCTTGAACCGGCACCCACATGAGATGCCGGCAGTGCAGGTGGGAGCTTTACCAGCTATGCCACAGTGCCCATGCCCAAGCACTCACTTTCATCTCACACAGATCTGGCTCTGTGTCCAGTTTACACCAGATTAGATTAGATTTTTAGTCACCTCCCAGAGTTTAAATTTCTTTCTTCCATACTCCAAGAGCTTCTGGAACTAAGTTTTGGTGATTATGCCTCCACAATCATTAGATTACAATGAAGGGTCATTACTGAACATGAAACACACTTCCAGAGGATGGGAATCCTTCAAAATGAGGCTGAGGAGCTATACTCAGGACGGTTAGTTTTCAGTTAACGAAGCCCAAGAACAACTCAAAATAAGTTTATGTTCAATTGTGGCTGTATCTTCACACTATTTTTATACATCACACTGAAAATGATCAAGACTATTTTTCTTGTGATGTTTAAAGCATATGTATATGTGTATATGTATGCATGTGTGTGCACATAGAGATATTCATTCTTAACACAATTAATGCGTATTTTCAAATCATATTAATTTTCAGTGTTAATATAAAGAATTAGTTCACATCTAATGTGCTCTTACAAAAGTGCCAATATTTAGAATCCAGGAGGTACCTATGTGGGTTTCAAGGGTGGGTTCCTTTTCATTTTATTATGCCAGGAAATTGTTTTTCCTTCCCATGTGTTTGTCCTCTCATCATTCATCCCATCTCACATTTCCAAGTCCATTCTGAGTCTAATAGGCAATGATGATTAATCATTGTAGAAACTGACATGTAGAACACAGAGCAATAAGAAAAAAGCAACAAAGGCAATGTGAGTACTGCATGGCCACCTTTGATAGACAAGAGAAAAGGACACTTCTCATTTCAAATTACATGAGAAGAACTTTGTTGTGATCCTACAAAAGGATATTTTCATCCTTACGTATTTACTTGTTGGGAAAATCATCTCCCATACAAAATTTGGAAAACATGACAAATGTATTATGACTGTATTACACATTTTTCAAAACTAAAATATCAATGGTTGGCTAATTGGTTTTGTTTTCCTTCACAGAAGGACCAAACACATATAATATCTGCATTTCATAAAATGAAATATTCATTTTACATTAAAATAGATTATTTTTCAAAATTATTAGGGAAAATATATAATCCGAATGTATCCTATAAAATAGCATGAAATATTTTTCTAATTAAGAAACTGATGTTAAGCAAAACAAGGGGAATATTGCTGCCTTCTCATAAGAAATTAACAAGTTGTTGCAGCCTCCTCAATAAAAGGTAGTTTCACTTCTGAGCTTTAGGCTACTTATCTAGGAGAATGAGAATGCTGGTTCTATTATCTCGATGAGCGTGCTGTTAACTTCTTATTCTCTTTTTAGAATAGGATAGCTGCTGAGGTCTTAAAAATGATTCCTGTGCTTGGCCACATGCCAGAACCAGCAGGAAAGTTATAAAAATGCAGATTCCTGGGCTCTCTATAGATTCACAGGCTTGGTGTTTCCATTGAACACCTTTTAACAAGCCCAGTAAGTGATAATGATGTGTCTTAGCCTCAAACTGGAATTTATAAACCATTTACATTTTGGAACAATAAAGAAATACAAAGGCTTGATCTCATTCCTTCAAGTTTTGGGATTTCGGCCCCCTAAAAGTGAGGGGGAGGAGGAAGAAAGTACAGAAAAAGAGGAAAGAATAGGAACTCAAAATATAAGTGGTTTAAGCAGAGGTAACAGGGACATTTTATAATTGCTATTTTAAAATGACTGTATTTGATTCAGTTGACTGTTTTGCACTCAGGGACAATAATCTGTAAATGCAGCATGCACGTGAAAGGCCTAGTACCTAATTCATTTCTGCTTCCTAATGACACACAAATTTACCAGCAGATATTTTTTAGGGATTGAATAAAAGGAAGAATGCAAAGGAAAAGGCCAGGGGATAGCATTGTGCATAGTGGGTATAAAGCTGCTGTCCGTGACGCCAGCATCCCATCTGGGCGCCTGTGTTCTGGCTGCTCCACTTCCAATCCAGATCTCTATTAATAGCCTGGTAAAGCAGCAGAAGATGGCCCAAGTGTTTGGGCCTCTGCCACCCAGGTGGGAGAACTGAATGAAGATCTTGGCTTTGGCCTTGCCTAATGCAGACTTTTGGGCACCTAGGGAGTGAACCAGGGGATCAAGATCTCTCTCTCTCGATCTCCCTCCCTCTCTAACTCTAATTTTCAAAATAAATAAGCCTTTAAAAAAAGAAGAAAAGAAGGAAAAATATGTTAGTTCTGTCTGAAGTGCTCAGAAAAAAACACAGTAGAGATGAGTCACATAGTAATAGAATAACTCATCATACACAAGGGAGCGTACAGTATTCTAATCAGTTGAACAAACCAGCCAAACCAAAAAAAAAAAAAATAAAAAATAAAAAAAAAAATAACCCAGGGTGTGCAGAGTTAAGCAACTGTTTGCAATGCTCACTTCCCCTATCACAGTGCTGTTAGAGACCCCAGCCCACCATATCTGATCCAGCTCCATGCTAATTCTCCTGGGAAAGCAGCAGAACATGGCAAAGTATTTAGGACCTGACATTCCAAATGGAAGACCAGGATGGAGTACAAGGCTCCTATTGTAGGCTTGGCCCCACTCCTGCCATTTCAGCCATCCGGGAAGTGAACCAGTTTATAGAAGTTCTTGCTTCTCTGCTCTCCTTCTCTCTGTAACCCTGCCTTTCAAATTAATAAAAATAAATCTTTAAAACAAAACAAGCCAGAGGTGGATGAGGGTATGAAGTGGGGAACACATGAGTCATGTCAGGGTCTGTGTGAGTGTGGACACCTGCATAAACCAAGAAATAAGAACAGGCAGAGAAAAGAGAGGAGACGAGAAACTGAAAACTGTGGGGAGAAGATGAGAGAGGGTGATAAAGATGAAGAAGCGCCAGGACAATGGGAAAAGCATAGAAGAGGAGTTAGGAGTATGGAGTGTTTTTCTAATTTGTTAAAGAAGCAATCCTGAGGGAGATGTTTGAGCTGGAGGCGTCACAATTAAAGAATGTTAAAGACAAAAACCTTGCAAGTATCTAACATATTTAGCTTTTGTTTAAAAAAAAATAAAGGTAAAATATACACCAACTTTTTCAGTTGGCCATCACTATCATTTTTTGAATCATTTTTTTTTTTTCTAAATAAAATCAGAGTTGGCAAACTCAAAAGGCTTCCACAGCCTTGGCAGCTCATGACAAGAGCCTAGGGAGATTACTGATGCCATAAACAAGAGTGTCAATTGTTAAGTCAGCAACAGGAGTAGCTGTGCACTTACTCCCCATGTAGGATCTCTGTCCTTAATGTGTTGTACAATGTGAATTAACGGCATAACTAGTACCCAAACAGTACTTTATGATTCTGTGTGGGTACAAACTGTTGAAATCTTTACTTAATATATACTAATTTGATCTTCTGTATCTATAGAGAATTGAAAATGAATCTTAATGTGAATGGGATGGGAGAGGGAGCGGGAGATGGGAGGGTTGCGGGTGGGAGGGAAGTTATGGGGGGGGGGAAGCCATTGTAATCCAAAAGCTGTGCTTTGGAAATTTATATTTATCTCTGATCTTTGAAGAAGTTTCTAATTGTTAAGTAACTGTAAATCATAATCTGAGGAAACAAGATAACATGACAAATGATCTTTACTATTTTTATGTCAATTACAGCTGTTATCTTGCTGAATCAATTCATAGAAAAGGTAGTAATGTAAACAAAACTGCTATTATAGAAGAAATTTTCCTAAGACAGTTGATTCATAACGAAGATCGTCTGCTGTGTTTTTAGCTCTGAGGTAATGTTAAACTTTTTAATGCCATAAAATTTTAAAGCCATAATCTCTGCCTTGATACAGAGATCCAACAAACATGTAAGATTTACATTACAAAAGCTGGTTTTTATCTGAACCTTTAGGAATATACCCCACCTATAACTGAAGAGTTTGTGGCAATGCCAGTGACTTCCTTAGATTTATTGACCGCATTCTCTAATTCAGTTTCTTCAAAATTGTTCTAACTATAAGTAAAGTTATATATCAAAATTTATAAACCACATTTTTCATTTCAAAATGAATATGAAATTTAGGTAAAATTATATGTTAAACATTTTTGTTTTCTTTTAAATTAAAGATTTCATTTTGGTAATAGTGTTGTTATTGTTGTTATCTTTAGAAAAGATTTAGATACTCCCAAGTTTTCACAGATTGATTTAATTTGATTTAATAAACACTGGGTCTCTAAGCCAGAAAACAAAAACAGATTCTCTTTGCTGTATTCAGTTTGAAAAGACAGATTTCAGTAATTTGCCATAGTATGCATGAAATAGATTTCAGAATTAAGCATGCTAAAGAAATGTTTTTAAAATCAAACTTTTAAGTAAACAAATTGAGATTCATTGTCTCAGATATTTACTATTGTATATATATCTAAAGTAATTTTTCAGAGAGTACAGCAATATTCCAGTCACATAATTTGCAGTCTAACGGTGGCATGGGGAGGAAGGAACAATCTAAAATGTAATAGAAGAAAAGATCTCCAGAAGAGATGACACATGATGATACATGGTACAAAATGAGAAAGCAACCAATAGGCTGAAAGTCAGTTCTAAGAGAATTACTTCAACAATTTTGGATTTCATGGTTGCAAAAGATAACACTCACTGTTTGTTTTCTTTAAATGAATCAAGCTTTTGGTACTTTTACTAACATTGTCACACATATACTTTATATATAAAACACATTCAGGGAGTAATTATATATATATGTGTGTGTGTGTATGTATGTATATATATATACATATATGGATATTCATATATATATGAATATATATACATATATATTCCATATACACATATATGGAAACACATGCTCTTCTTCACTTTCATTCTCATTTATTCACCTTGAAAAATTTAAAATGTAGTGCAGCATGAATACAAATAGTAGTATGACACAGATGAAGAAAACATGGTGAAAAACGTTTTGTTACGTCAAAAACTTAGCAGTATAGGCTATGCAATCATTCAGACCTGGAACTGCATGTAAACATTTGTGTATTTGTTCAACCTCAGAAATTTAGGTTTATGTGTCTAATGATTTAAGGCTTCTTTTTAACCTCTGACTCCTCATAGCGTCTGCAAGTCCTCTGTATGCAAGAATCTACTATAAAATGGGATTATGCAGGACTTTCAAACGACAAATGAAAGAAAGAAGTGAATGGTAAGAGGCAAGGAAGTTCAGATACTCCGTTTTTCATTCTACATTTTAGACTGTATTTGAACTTTTTTTTTTTTTTTTTCGGACACTTGGCAATTCTGAAGATCTAGAAAGCTTATCCAATACATCTTTGATTAAAACCAAAATTTCTTATTCTTTGAAGAGTCCATTATCAATGAAGGCTCAAAGAAAATTTGAATTTCAACAGCTGGTGAAAACAGCACAGAAAGTCAAGCCTCTCATATGACCACTTGTTTGTATTGTTGCAGCCTGACTTGATCTTTTTCTAAAGGCAGGATTCGATGGAATGACTTTCTGGCTACTAGAGCCCAGTGTTCACATTTCCATTATTTTTCCTCCCATCCATGGGGTGAAGAGAGCATTTCCTACAAACAAATCAATCATATGGATTATAAAAGACTAAATAAAAAGAATGCTAGAGTTATTGTGTTAAATATTAAACACATCATACTAAGTAGGTGAAAATTTCTTACAAGTTATATTTCAAGAAATAGCATCTTATTCCCAAAGGCCTTAACCATGTTTCTCAGACCTGTAACATGGGAGACTTTTGCAAGATGACATCTACGAATGCTTAGCATTTCTGAAACACGTGAACCTAAGGAAATCAGATAACATATTTTTAGCTTACTGCATATTTTATAAAAACCAAAAAAGCAAATGTACAGGGGACAGGTCATAAGCAGTGTAATATCCTCATTTTTACTGAGCTCCAAGTAATTTCAATGCCTTTTTATTTCATTCTCTCAGCACCATTGTGAGGTAAGCATTACCTCACATATTCCTTTTTTATGAATGAGAAAACTGTCCATTCAGAAAAGTTAATAATGTGCAGTAACCCAACACCACAGGCTTGGTCAATAAGACAATAGAGACTCATCTCACAGCTCTGGAAGCCAGAAGTGCAAATACAGTGTGTCTTGGTTCCTGCAGCTATAACCATATACCATAGGCTGAGTGCTTCCAAACAACAGAAATTCATTCATCATAGTTCTGGATGCTAGAAGTCTGAGACTGGAGTGCTAGCATGGCTGGATTCTAATGAGGTCCCACTTCCAAACTGGAAAAGCTCACATCTTGAATCTTCCCATGACAGAAGGCTACTAATCTGGCTCTCAGGTCTCTTCTTCAAAGTGCCTAGCCCATTTACAAAGGCTCAACCCTCAAGACCTAATTGCCTCCTGCAAACCCAATGTCCAGGTATCATATTAGTAAGTAGATTTCGCCATACGAATTTCAGGGCTGGGGGAGCATATTTGTTCAGTCCTTAACACAGGGTGTGGGTAGGCTTGACTCCTTCTGGGGCCTGAGGAAGGGATTTCAGACTCTGTCCTTGGCTTGCAAGGGCACACCCCTGCCTTCACATCATGTTCTGTCTATGTCTGTGTTCAGATTTTCTCTTGTCAGGATATCAGTCACACAGGAATCATTTTAACCTCATTGCCATTGTAAAGACCCTATCTCCAAATAAGACCACATTGTAAGGTAGTAAGAATTAGGATCACATGACTGAGAGAGGGAGAAGACAAAATTCAACCCTCAACATTTGGCGTAGTTGCCAAAAGGAGGGGCTTCAAGTACTTGTATTCTACATTCCAAAGCCTACCCAATACACTATCAAGCACTATCATCTTACATAAAATACGATACATTCTGCAGAGAGTTATGCAGCAAATAATTGAACCTATTTTCTCAAATTACATAATTTCTTAGGGAAGGGAATGCAAAGGTCAAGCTGTCATTTATCAGTCCTAGAGCCAAGAAACTTCATTTCTGCTGTGGAAAGTAGGTGCAAATGTGTCCTGTGATGTGATTTAAGGGGACAAGAATGCCATCTTCTCCCTTAGGGAAACTCTCATATGTTACTTTCACTTTTAAGCACTTTCCAAATTCCCTTATTTTACTTACTATGTAATTTTAGGTGTTTCCTTCCTTTTTTTTATTATGATTAAGCTTTTTTCCCCATTTCAAACTATATCAATAAATTATGAGCTCTTTAATAGGTTGTGTTTTGATAATATTAAGATAAAGTGAGAACCCAAGATACACAAATTGATTTCTAAGGAGGTATACGTTAAAACGAAAATGTGTTACCACCATACAACTTCTAGGAGAGTTGAAACTAAAAAATATCGACATGCTGTGGGTAAGGTTGGGCCTAAATTTGTATTCCAGTTTCTTGCCTTCTACTTAGAGAAGAATTCTTAGGAGAGGCACATACATGGCATGCAGCCTGATAAGGTTTATTTACCAAGTGAGAATATACAGGCACATGAGGGCTTTATTTAGAGAGAGTGGACCAGGAAAGGTAAAGAGGGAATTCCATACCTTTATTCACTTTGGGTCCACAAGGAGAGACAGAGCTTTCTCTTTACCCAGCTTTTACCATCACATAACTTCTGAGAGAGTTGAGACTAAAATATATTGACAACCCCAAACCCCAACCCTATACTGTAATAGGAGCTGAGAAATCCTATATGCACTATGGAAACCAGCTTGGTTATTTCTTATAAAGTCCAAGATTGGGCAGCTGCAAATGGTGAAGTCTTCAGGATGCTTCAATTCATGATGAAAAATGGAAGAGCATATGGGTGCATGTGAAAGAGAAAACAGAATAAAAATACCCCCAATGTTGTCAAGAACATTAGTGAAGCCTTTTCATAGGCAAATGCATTTCTTTTGAGATATAAGGGATGAGTAGAAGTCTGATAGTAGGGTTATAGATAATTAAGGAAGAACATTTCAATCTAGATAAACAATAAATACAAAATCAAAAAAAAGATTTGATTGAGGAAAAATGATGTAACTATGACGGTAGAATTGTGTGTTTGTTTCAGGGCAGAAAAGGCCTTAAGAAGGCACTATGGGAGGTAAGTTTGGAAATGTTGGTAGAGTGAAATCATGAAAGTTACACTATCTTAAGAGATTTGGATTTTATTATGTAACAGACATCACGTCATTAAAGGATTTTAAGAGGGAAATGATATGATCAAATTAGATATTTATAAGGCATCTTCTGAAAGCAGTGTGAGGATTCTTTGGAAATGACAACACTACCCAAGTGTTTAGTAAGAAATTGTGAGACCATCAGCTAAGGTAGAAGAGTCATGTTGTGGAGGAGATACATTTTAGAAACAACTAAGCCAAATCCATAGAGCTTCACAGAACTTGTAATATGTGAATGGATTGAAAATAGAAGTTCAGAAAATAAAAAAGTGTTCAACATATGTAAACTGATTATTCCATTTGAAGACATCTAAAAATCGGAACTGTTGATTCTCTGATGAGAAGAATGAAAATTATTTATCCTGGACCCATCAGGTGTAGAGTGGATTCATTTGAAAATCTTTTTAAACTATCTGGAAATTTCCAAGGATAGTTCTGGAAAAAAAAAAAAAGTCTGCATAACTAAGGTTGTCTCCAACCTAATAGTCCTCTCCTGTTCTGTTCTCATTTTAAAATTGGAACACAAGAGTGGTTGTGAAGATGTTTGCTTTCTCCAAATTCAGGCAACCTCACTTATGGTCACATCATCTGCAGACAATGGTTAATTGCTTCTTCTTTTCACTCTAATTGAAACTACCATATATAACTTCGTTATAAAAAAAAAAAGTCAGAAGCAAGACATGGAGTTTTAAAGTGAAGTTTTTGTAGTAACGTTTTGAGCAATTCTTAGCAGCTGAAAAATGCTGATTGGTTGCCTAGAGGGTTATGCTTAGGAAAACAAGACAGAAATCCAAGCTGTAGAATTCATGAAAAACCTTTGTCATGGCAAACAATAGTGAAACCCAACATTGCCTGGAAGGGGAAATTTGAGTCTGCAATCTGTTAGACTTTATGCACTGATAAGCGATAAGATTCTGTGCTGCATTTTGAAAAGAATACAGTAAACACAATTCTAGACAGACCTGCCTCAGGCTTAACATGACACTTAAGTGCTCTGCAAGCAAAAAGAAAAGGCAATTCTGGACACATTACAAACTACTTTTATTTTCTAGCATTAAAGCTGTAATGGCAAGTAATACCTATTAACAGGAAATACATCCTTTTTACTGTATTTTATCTAGTCTATGTAAGCTTTGATGTGGAAGGAGAAAATAATTATTGCTTATGAAGGAAGGTATGTGAATACTTGAAAATCCTATTATTGAGGCACTGTAGTTTTTGAACATTACCCTTCCAAAGTAGACTAAATACAATTGTGGACGAATAACTAAATACCTGTAAATCCAAGTTGAAATTCATTTTCTACAAAGGAAAAATAGTGATAGATATTTATGTAATTATTACCTTTAACACTACTATATCTTGAACATAGAGCTTTCCTGTAGGGACCCTGAGTCAAGAAGGAAAGAAACAACACCACATTTTACTATGTTGCATCTAGCATTTGGTAGTAATGAGTCACTAAGATAAAAATTAGCTGAGTTTCTAAAAGTAAAATATCTTACCAGTGCCTTGACACCAGGGAAGTCTGTGCAACTGTAGTTGGTAGTATTTATTTTAAAATTAAACAAGGAAAAAATAGAATGACTTATGTACATGCACTAAAGTCCTTTTCACTATCGTAGCATATAGATTTGCACAAAATGAAATATAATACAGAAGGCATGTGACATTTGTCTTAAAGTTATGGTAGGCTTTTGGATTTGGGAACAAATTCATTTTCTGTAGCTAAACACAGAGACACATTTGATTCACTTCCAATTATTCTAAATATATGATATTTTGTAGGTGCACAATAAAAATAGGACAAATAGAACCTTATCAACTTATGGATTGATTTAAAAAATAGAATTTCTTATGCTGAATTATATAAATCTTAGTTCACACTTTCTCATTTTTATTGACGTAAAGACGAATTTTCTAAATATTAAGGGACTTGCATTTTATTCTTTAATATGTTCACATACAAGTCTTAGAAATCTGTAACAAAATTTTTCCCTTTAATATGTTAAAATTTATTATTATAATTTCCTTTTTAATTCAAACAACTGCCTAGTAACTTCTAAATTATTTCAGTTATCTGCAACTGACTAAATGATTTAATATGATATTATCATTCTCTTGAAAGCAAAACCAGAATTGGGGCAAAATTTCACTTATTTCCTTACATCAGCAACTTTCCTTTACAATATTCTAGAACAAATTATGGAGTGTATTTGAAAACAAGAGAGAACTGAGATTGAATCTTAGTTCTACTATTACTAGTTTTTTGGCCCTAGGGAAATTAATTAATGCTTAATGAATACAAACATTTTTAAGTAATGTAATTTTCCACAAATATGAAATGGAAATAACAGCAAGAACAATTTTGCATAATGCCTTTAAGTCTTGTTAATTACAAGTATAAAGAAATTATCAAAGCAGTCAGTACACAGCAGATTTTCAATAAGTAACAATTTTAGTAAGTGTAGGAGAGATAGTAATTGGTAATGATGTGTTGTTACCAGCACTGTAGGTCCATGTAAAGTACTTATATCTAAAATTCTAAGGCTGTAGAGGTACCTTAACAGAAAAGATTGTTTTAATAAAATATCTTCAGAACTTCTATTCTTCTTAGCGCCAGTTCAACAGTATTTCTACCTTTTCTGGCAGCTTAGCATTACTAAAAATAATGTTGACCAAATTGGATTCGTATTCCAGAAACACTGCTTCAAACACCATATGATATGATGCAGATTCAAAAGTGTGAAAAAATCTCCCTGAAAGAAATCCACAATGTTAAGAGAAATTGCATACAAGTAATTATTTAGGTTTGGAAAACACAAACAGAAGTAGAAGTCTATGAAGGATTCAGCAAATATCTGTTGGATACAGAAGAGACTCTTTAGGGTATTGGATCTTCATAAAGAAAATAACTCATGAGAATAGCATTTTAGTCATAGTGAAGTGAAAGGTGTAGATGATGGAGCCTTAGGGTCTTTCTCATCAAAAGTTAAAACCCATGAAATTATTTGGCCTTTTGAGAAATGCCCTCCATGTGGTATTGCAATATTTGATACCAACATAGATGCTGTACAGATGTGTTGGATAAGAAACAAGGCAAGATCTGTCATGCTGAGAATTTCAGATTTTTTTTCTTTGAAGATGATAGAGAATCATCGAAAAGCCAAGGTATTGCATAATCACATTTGCATTTAAGAAAGAAAAAATGAGTGTGGTTCAGAGAATGAAAGGCAAAAGCTAAGGACATAAGCTGCTGAAAAGGCCAGTGTCTTAGATTTGTAATAAGTGTCAGCAAAGATAGTTTAAAAGATTGTGAAGTGAATTCAATCATACGAGCAGAAATATTTCAATTTGTCAATATCAGTATTTAAAATCATAATTTTCTCTTTTGCTCATAACATTTCTTCACAATTAGAAGAATAAAAATAGTACCAAGGTTTTAAACACCTTAAAATTTTAAATGGTCAAAATATGAATATTTAATGTAATTTCTTAGTGGACTAATTAACTAATTAAATATTAATTGATCTGTAAGTATGAATTTTAAAATAAAATGGACTGACTATAGAATACTTAAATATGAATTAAAGTTGGTCATAAATAACCACTGCTTCCAATTTAGTATATTACCACTAATTCATAAATTCCTAAGACATTACATTACCAATCAAAGCTTTGAACTAATTTGTAATTGTGCACTGAAATTCATTTTTGCTATTTTAGAATTTTCACAGAAACATGGAAAACATGTTTGTATAAATTTTAAGAGACATATCTTTGATAATTTCTTGAGGATAAATTCTACATTGATGGCAAAAATTTTTTCAAGGCCCTTGATCCATGTGCAATGCACTAATGTGCCAACTTAACTTATTTTGTTTAATCATTCACGATAGGTAATATCCTGTTTAAAAATCATAGGAAACATCCATGATATCATTATTCTTCAAATTTATATTCTTTTAAATACTAACGGGAATGAAAATGCTTTCTCTTTGAATTTGCAAAGAACAGTTGCTCCTTTTTTTGAAATAAATATAAAAAATATGATGACTCATTCCAAAAGCACAAAGTGTACCAGTAAAGCTCTATCAATATAAGTCCAAAACTCTAAGCCACAGATTTCTCTCTTTCCTTGTACTCAAATTCAAATGAATATAAATAAGCTTTAGGAAAATGTCTATTTTTAACTGAAAAAATTAAAATTATGAGATAAATATAGCAGGACTGCTAGTTATATATTAGAAAAAAAAAAGAGAAGATTTGTTTTGGATAGGAAGAAAGCAACAAGACAGTATCAGATTTCCTGGCTTTTGTTCTTAATCAACAAGATTACAGGACAACTTCCATCATAAACACTCCAGAAAAAAAAAAAAAAACACAGTTGTTATCTACAACAGATAGGTCTAAAATCAAGGTTGTTAAGCCCTATCTTTAGACATAAATATAGAGAGAATTGTACTTTAATAAATCAAGTATGCATCACAGTAAATGTTTGATAAACTTTCATAATGTAGACCACACCTTGCATTATTCAAAAAGAGAATTTTAGTTTTACAAATTGTTTTTATAAATCAATATGATTGTCTATAGTTGGTCAAAGCAGCCCTGGGAAATATAGTAGCATTTAATTTCAAATATGGCGGAAGTAAAGACAGTAAAATGTAAGTGCCAAGGGAACTTATTGACAAAAATCAAGGTGTCATTACATCTTCTATTTGAAGTGTCACAAAGCCCTGAAGAAGTTATGATAATTTAAAAGTGTTGAATATGGCATTTATTAATAGCAAATATGGTTATATTATAATTATAGCGCTGTTAGAGCCATTTTCATACCTCTAAACCTAAACCTTGTGAAATTGTGCACTTAATTAATTTGTATGTACCAGCATAATAAAATAGCAATCCATTCCCTTTGTGTTTACTGTCATCAAAATTTGAATTGACAGAATTAAAGAATTTTTGATAATTTGTGGCCCTGAATAAGTCTAAACTTAAGCAGACTGTCTTCAATTAATAGCTGTTCAGGAACTGTTTTTTGGACTAAACTGAACTTAAAGGGTTATTGTTTTGTTCTAAGAGTCTAAGCTTGCATTTTCTGCTGTGCAGCATAGAAATTCAGGACTGATTTGGTAGCATACTACCAACATTTAGATGAACTCCTAGATATCCCATTGGTATTGCACAGCTTATACTATTGTTCTACTCTATAAATTTTTACATAACATATAACTTTGAAAAAACTGAATCAAGCAATAATTGCCTATTGCCATCATCCATATGTTAGCCATCACAGAAATATTACTGAAGAAAAAATGAATTACCTACCTAATTAACTGACAAATGTTATAAGATGCTTATTTTAAAGCAACTTGAATGTAGTTATTAGCCTCAAAAAAAATTTAAAAAAAGGAAGAAGAAGCTTCAGGGAATTTTAAAGCTGTCCTGGTTATCAGCTTATCCTTGTAAGCCTCTGCTTATCTTATCAAAGAAAGGCATCACTTTTGCTTCCTTCTGCTAATAAGGTCTGGAGCAGAGCTTTCCTCTAGCAGCTTAGTAATTCCTTTTGCAGACAGAAGTGTTCACTCTGTTGACTCTCCCTTGCTTATTTCTCTCTCTCTCTCTCTCTCTCTCTCTCTCTCTATCTCTCTATCTCTATCTCTATCTCCCTCTCTCTTCCCTTCGGGGCAACAGGGACTTAAATCCATTTTCCACCATTCCTGGAACTTTTAGATTCTAAAAAATACAAAGAATTATCTTTTTTTCCCTCACAAAACCTTGATCTTAAGCAGTTTGGTTTTTGAGATGTTAACCAATTATGTAAGAAAGCAGATTTCCCAGTAAATCTTGACTGATACTTTAATCAAGCATGAATCATTTTCTGGCAATTTTGTTTAATGAATTAGGTTCCAGTACCTCAGTTTCTTTTTCTGTAATCTGATGATGAAAATGATTAATTTTCATAGTAACAGCAAAAATTAATAAGCTACTATAAAAGTTACTTGATTGCATGTTTTATTGTTACTATATTACTGTTAAGTAAGGTTATATAGAGTATCTAAACACAATTATTAATACTTTAAAAGACTTTCTTATTTATTTGAGAGACAGGAAGACAAATACACACAGAGACATAACTTCCATCTAGATATGCCCACAGTAGCCAGCGTTGGACCTGATGAGAAAGTCAGGAACCCAAACATAATCCAGGTCTCCCATGTGGGTGGCAGAAACCCAATTATTTGTGCCATTATCACTGCCTCCTAGGGTCTGCATTGTCAGGAAACCGGAGCCAGGAGCTGGATCCAGGATACAAACCCAGGCACTCCAGTGTGGGCCACTAACATCTTAATTATTAAGCTAAACACTTGCTCCAATTATTATTTCTTGTTATTGTTATCTCATCTGAAAAGCAACTGTCATCAATTTACAAATGACAGCTTTGGACAGATTTCAAATTCATTTTTCTTTTGGTATGTATGAAGGACAGTCAGATATAAACATATAGTAGGGATATAGGCAGGGAGATAGGATAAAATTGATTAAATTTGTGAGCTGGAGATCACGCCCTCCCCATACCCCCTGTGTGATCTCATACCCCTACCTGACCTCATCTATATGCCCACCTGCCAATCAGACTACATAACCACACCCCTTTGGGAGAGAGTAAAAGGCCTGGAGCACGGTGTCCCCTCCCTTTTTGGTTTGCACACCTTGTTGCACCTTGTTGCCCTGTGGGCACATGGCCTTGGGGCACCCACTCTGCTTTCCTGCCTGTACACTTGGCTAGCTCTCGGTTTGCTCTCTGCTTGGTATGGACCCAAATTAGCTTCTAGATTTCTTTCTCCCTTAATTAAAGCCCTCACTTTCCTGTGCATTTCTCTCACTGAATAAAATCCATAAAAATTTACCATTTTGTCTGGGCTATTTAAGCCAGTACTCAGAATTCTTCTCTGAATAAATGTCAAGAACCCACAGGATTACTGATATTGAAAATTATTAATAAGGCCAAACGATATCAGTAGCTTTATCAAGCTGAAGTTAAATTAGAACAATTGAAGAGGATGGAACTGAAAGGAGAAATTGACTGATCACATGGGGAGCAATCGAAAAAATTAGGGCACTAAAAAAAACTAGCATAATGGATTGGTAGTATAAGCACCACAGTTTTTAAGGAAAAGTTAAGCCTATAGCACAAAATGAAGGATATAGTATGTAAAATCTGTGAGGTAATCTTCCTAAAGAGTGGACAGCTTATCAAACTCCTCCTGGAATTCTGCAGCATGTCGAAGACTTCCCATCTTAAGAGGAATGTGAAAACTTGAAGAGAGTTCAGAGGACAGCCACAAAGATAATGAATTGGTTGTAAAGTAAGACCTACAAGAAAAGGTGAAGAGATCTGGAATTATTCAAGTTGGAGGCAAGAACTTAGAAGTTATTTAAATCCTCAAGTTAAAAATATATGGTGCCCATCTCCTGCTTCTCCGTGAATTAAAAGGAGGGAATCAGTTTAAATCTAAGGATAGAAAATTTATGGAATTTAAACAATAATTTAACAAGCAGGTTCATTACACATCATTAAAGGCTCCTGAGAGGGGTTTACAAAATGTACAAGCTCTTCTGAGTTTTATAATTTATTTACATATTTATTTTAGTTAGCTGTGAAGGTGCAGCCTTTGATGAAGAAGAGAAATAGCCTGCATGACCTAGCAGGGTCTTCCCAGCCTTAAATCCTCTGCAATCCAGAGTTAAGTATTAATAGTCCACTAAATCATTGCCACATTTCTTGCCTTGCCTTTTACTCATTTGTTTCAGGACTGTGGGAGTGAGGAGGAAGTGGAGGTGATTTGGACCAAGATGGGTCTGGGGGAAGGAGGAGGCAGGCTTGGGAAAAAGTGGGGGATGGAAGGCAGCACAGTTGAAGAAGGGCATCCTAAGCAGAGAGGAGAGACATTTAAAATCATTGAATTGTGAGAGGCGGGGTGGGGGGAGAAAAAGAGAGAGAGAGAGAGAGAGAGAGATGCATTCAGAACAGGGTGCAGCTTGGGTATGGCTGGCACATTTGTACACAGGTTGCTAGATGGCAGATGCTGTAGATATTGGCTGACAGGAGACCAGACAGGAATTTTACTTTTATAATAAAGCTGGTCTTCACTTCATCTTCCACAGGAAGGGTATTTACAAAGCGAGTGCTTTGCTCAAATTTCTGATTCAGGAAAATCACACTGACAACAGTATGAATGACGAATTGCAGACAAGATATACTGGAGACAGGAAGAGCTGGTAGATCAGTACACAGCCAGTCCATTTTAGAGATAATAAGGATGCTAAATAAGTTACAGCAGGAATAGAGGAGAAGAGCAAAAGGAAGGGATATTTAGGAGGGTTGGGCCTAATATAACTTTTAGTTTAGTACCTTTATAGTCTAGGAAAAAATTTGCCATTAAAAATTGAATACTCTATGATAGATATTATATTGAACCATTTGTCTATCAATGTATTCAACAAATGAGTTATTATTGTGGATAAGACTTTATATTTGGTACTAAGATATTTTTCATACATAAATATGACATGGTTTTCTTAGCATAGTTTTTTTTTTTTAAAGTTTATTTATTTATTTGAAAGTCAGAGTTACACAGAGAGAGGTAGAGACAGAGAGGTCTTCCATCTGCTGGTTCACTCCCCAATTGGCCACAACAGCCAGAGCTGGGCCTATCTGAAGCTAGGAGCCATGAGCTTCTTCCAGGTCTCCCATGTGGGTGCAGAGGCCCAAGGACTTGGGCCATCTCCTGCTGCTTTTCCAGGCCATAGCAGAGAGCTGGATCAGAAGTGGAGCAGCCAGGTATTGAACTGGCACCCACATGGGATGCCAGCGCTTCAGGCCAGAGCATTAATCCGCTGTGCCACAGTACCGAGAGTACTGGCCCCTTTTTTTGTTTTTGCTTTTTTTTTTTTTTTTTTAAAGATTTAGTTCTTGTTGACATTTGCTATCTTCATCCTTTGATTAGTGAATGGATAAATAAATGAAATGTATGGGCGGGCGCCGTGGCTCAACAGTCTAATCCTCCGCCTTGCGGCGCTGGCACACCAGGTTCTAGTCCCGGTTGGGGTGCCAGATTCTGTCCCGGTTGCCCCTCTTCCAGGCCAGCCCTCTGCTGTGGCCCGGGAGTGCAGTGGAGGATGGCCCAGGTGCTTGGGCACTTCACCCCATGGGAGACCAGGAAAAGCACCTGGCACCTGGCTCCTGCCATCGGATGAGCGCGGTGCGCCGGCCGCAGCGCGCCAGCCGCAGCGGCCATTGGAGGGTGAACCAACGGCAAAGGAAGACCTTTCTCTCTGTCTCTCTCTCTCACTGTCCACTCTGCCTGTCAAAAATAAAAAAATTAAAAAAAAATGAAATGTATGAATACAACTGAATATTATTCAGCCTTTAAAAGGAAGGAAAAGGAAGAAGGGTAGGAGTGGAAGTGGCAGGACCAGTAGCGTGGGAAGAATCATTGTTCCTAAAGTTGCATTTATGAAATTGCATGAAGTTTGTATACCTTAAATAAGAGGTTTCTGGGGAAAAAAAGGAATGACATGACATTCTGTCAGAAAGTAAACTCATCAAGAAATAAAAAACATGTTGTCATTTGTAAAGACAAAGAAAAGAAGGAAATTCTGACACACACTACTGCATTGATGAAGCTTAGAACATTACACCAAGTGATACATGTCAATCACAGAAAAACAAATCTTGCATGAATTTCACTTGAATGAATTATCTAGAGAAGTCAAACCCATAGAGACATAAAGTAGAATTGTGGTTGTCAGAGGCTAGGGGCTGGGGGTGAATAGGGAACTGTTGTTTAAAGGTAGAGTTTTTGTTTTGCAGGCTGAAAAGTTGTGAATATTGGTTGCACAGTTATGTAAATATACTTAACATTACTGAATTGTAGACTTTAAAGGGTTGTGATGGTAAAGTTTATGTTATATGCATTTGACTACAATTAAATGTGTTTTTAGAAGACAATTTTGGTTAAGCTTGAGTCATTCAGTCATAACCCAAAATTCCTTTTTATTTTTGTGATTAAAATTGAACACTAGATTCTATAGGTGCTGGTTCTTCTCGATTCCCTGCATTTTTTTTCTATAGAGTTCATAGTTAAAAACACTCAATAATTTCCCTTTGATGTTCCAATGAATCATACTGCCCAGTGAGTTTCAAGAGTAATTCTATGTTGGTATCATTTACTGTAATCAAATCTCCCAGCTGAAAAAGAATTACCTTTCTTTTAAAGGTTGATGATAACAAATATTAGCTAGGTCTGTCCAGAGAACACCAGGAGTATGTTTTTGGGAAAAAGCACCTGAACCTATTGATGATATGCTTGGTTAAAGCACATTAACTCTGCAATACTGCTCACACTTGCCTTTTATGGGGAGGTTTCTCATCCTCAGACCCACAAGATATCCAGAGCTGTGGTCCTATGGGGAAAATTCATAAATTACTGTTGCAACAAACCTGGTGGTGTCGAAAGCTCGAAGAAAAGCCTTTGGCTGTGGATAAGAGATCCTCAGACAATTTTGGCAGTTTCAGTTTTAATGAGCTGCCATTCATTTATTGTTTTACAGGAGGAGTAAGTATGGCCAAGGAAGGAAAGCTTTTGGGTTACAGAGTTATTTAATTCTTTCCCCGGTGGAATGGTTACTCCAATATTAGGAAATACGAAGTCTCAAATGTCTTTGCTTTTATTGGAGCAGTGTTTTATTGTGAGAGAGTCTAGAGAAAGGACAGAAAGAATAAGAAAAGGGCCCTGGCCAATCAGAAACCAGATTATGATCATACTTCTAACTGTGGGAAGGGAAGGGCTGCAATAAACATTATAAATATCAAAGAGACCTTAGATTTTTAATCTATGTACTCATGTTTTTATTTTTTATTATTTTAAAAAAATATTTTTATTTGAAAGGCAGAGTTTTATATGTATATGTGTGTGTGTGTGTGTGTGTGCGTGTGTGTGTATATCCACTTTGCCCCAAATTGCTAAAGCAGCCAGTGCTGATCCAGACAGAATCCAGAAGCTTGGAGCTCCATCCAGGCTCCTACATGAATGGCAGGGGCCAAATACTTGGGTTATCAACTGCTGCCTTCCCAGGCACATTAGCAGGGAGCTAGATTGAAAGCAGAGAAGCTGGGATGAAACTGTTGCTCTGACATGGGAGGCTGGTGCTACAGGCAGTTTCTTGGCTCACTGAGCCACAATGCTGGTCCTAATCTATGTGGTTATTTTGCTTTAAAATCTTCTCAGCATTGTTTGCTTGGTAGATTTTTTTAAAAAATAAACATTTTTGGAAAATCTTATTGAAATTTCTTTAGCAAAACTCACTTACTATGGTTGTGAGAGTTCTATCCACTGTGGATTACATGATATGACAAATTCAGTAGATTCTATTTCAATCTATTTGGAGACACTATTTCAGTGTCACCAGAGAGCTCCTGGATGGATCAAAGAATGTGAATTTGACCAAAGTTGTCTCCTTAGTTGCCTGATACTAGCACTGAGTCAAAACTTAATGATACTAGTCAGGAATTACTCTGGGCTTTGATTTTTGTTCTTGTTGAACACTCTAAGTATTTTTGTAAAGCAGTTCATTAAACATTTTAATCTTCTAAAGCATTTCCTTTCGCTTGTTGAGTCTACTTTTTAGAATGTGCTTCAACCTTAATTATATCCTATTCCTTAATTCAAGCTTAATTATAACCTGTTACTTAGTTGTAACTAAGAAGCAAAAACTTAGTTGGGTTTTGATACAATCGTCATGTTTACCTGACCTATCTCTTCCAGGCAAGAATCTATATTGCTTCCAAAACACCAAAATCATACTCAAAATGATAACTGCTATCTATATAGGCATTTCCTTTCCTATCTGCCCCTACTTGACAGGGTTTTAGTTAGCTCAAGATCAGTTAGAAATGAACCTTCCATTTTTGCTATAATATGGGCGATTCTTCTAATTATACAATGAGCAATTGTGGCCAACCAGGAATATTTGTTATGCAAAGATTTGTGGGTTTTGTTTTCAATTTTCATCTATCAATGCTCCTTGCTTGTTTTTGTTACTTTATTTTATTTAGTTTCCAAGGGTAGTCCCACAGATGTACATGTTCTTAGGTTTTTCTGAATGCTTAAATTGGAGTGTTACTAGTTTTATTTTGGGATTCTTTTGAATTAAAGTATTTTATAAATATTCAGCAGTTTCTTACAAATTAGAGAGAGGGAAGTCTACCATCCTACCTTTGTATTTCTTGCTAAATCTGCCACTTCAGATAAGGGTAATCAAACTAGGTGACTAGGATACTAATATCCTTTTTCTGAACTAAGATACTTATTGAAAGTATCAATGGGATGGTCTCTAATATCTGGGACACATTTCTTGTCCTTGTGTTTAAGGCTGGAATTTTTATATCCAAATTTGAGTGTGTGTGTGATATTTTATTTTTAATTGGCATACAGTAATTATTCCTATTTTTTGGATATAGTACAACATTTCAACATGTGTATGCAATGTATAAAGATAAGATCAGGGTAACTGGCATATTTATCACCTCAGACATTATCAATTTTGGTGTGGTCATTCAAAATCCTCTTAACTGTAATTATCCTATTACATTATAGAACACTAGAGTATTCCTCTGGCACAGCTGGTCCTCTACCCATTAACTATCCTCTCTACATCCCTCTCTCTCCCATCCCCTTCCTAGGCTCTGAAAACCACTATTCTGTTCTCTGTTTCTTTGAGATGAACTTTTTAGCTTTTACTTATAAGTGAGAATATATGCTACATCTTACTGGGCCTGATTTATTTCACTTAGTATATTCTCCAATTCTGTGTATGTAGCTAGTAATCTAGTGTACATTTTAGATGTAGAACGAAATAAAACCTGGAACAGAGTCTATTACTGGTAAATAATTTTGCCGACATCCTTCAGACTAAGGGTTATCCATCAGCAATTTTTATGAGTACCAATCAGGTTCATCATTTATTTATTTATTTATTTTTTTGACAGGTAGAGTTATAGACTGAGAGAGAGAGAGAAACAGAGAGAAAGATCTTCCTGCCATTGGTTCACTTCCCAAATGGCCGCTACAGCCAGCTCTGTGGCAATCCGAAGCCAGGAGCCAGGTGCTTCCTCCTGGTCTCCCCGCGCGGGTGCAGGGGCCCAAGCACTTGGGCCATCCTCCACTGCTCTCCTGGGCAACAACAGAGAGCAGGACTGGAAGAGGAGCAACCGAGACTCAAACTGGCACCCATATGGGATGCCTGGGCCTCAGGTGGAGGATTAACCAAGTGAGCCATGACGCTGGCCCCCATCATTTATTGTTAATTTGCAATGTGTGAATGAACTTGGTTCTAACACATTCCTTCTTATTTCTCTACTACCAATATGATGAACTACTTGCTCTGGTCATGCTGTGTCAAAAAAGTGCTACACTGTTTCTATATACTGCTGCAAACACCTGTGTTAAACACACTTTGTATTAATTCTTTTATTCATCCATAGTAAACAATGCAACATTTCTTGGTATGGGAATGTAAAAGTTAGAAACATAAACAGGTAAAACAAATTTTTAATGACAAAAATTAAATGATTTTCCTATGGAATGGACAACATTAAAATTAATTTGATATTCTTATCCACTACATTTCCTCATTTCCATTAGATGTTTTCAAACTTCTTTGAGATTGATAATCTATGTTCATACTTTTTCTCAATAAATACATTGAGTGTAAGAATAAGACTGATATAATATTTTTAGATCTGGAATTCTTTTTAAATATAAATAATCCACAGTTAAAATTCATCCAAAAGAGGAATGACCCAAAAATTATCTGCTGGGTAAATGAAAACATCTTTCTATTGCAGTCTGTTTCTTTATTTGTGTTGATTTGAATTTTAAATCATTTTTTAAAATATTATTTTTCCATTCCAGTAAGTATATGACACACCTTTATTGATTTCGGCTAGCTCTTTTGAAAAAAATTAGTAATTATCATAATTTCTGAATAAATATAAAAAAATCCATTCCAACTCATTTGTAAGGAATTATACAATGTTGCATTTTGATGTGTTGAGAAATAAAGCATGGAAAATGACAAATATTTGAAGATAAATCTACAATACTTTTAAAATGTAAATACACTTTTCTAAAATAAAAATTAAGGTATGAGTTAAAGCTGGGCTTTAACCTCTTTGGGTTTTATTAATATTGTTTGCAACAGATTTGTTTTGCAAGCAATATGGAAAATTTGTAAAAACTTTAACTGTATTACCACAATTCAAATTTCATTCACTTATTTTCTTTCAAATTAATACATTTATGTTGAATGTTATAGCAAACAAATTATTTATAGTATTGCAAGAGAATTGGGATTTGATAAATGTTTAGCATTTCCAGCCTGAAATAGGGAATTCTGAAGCCTAAAGAAATCAAACTCTGTGCAACTGAGAAGCCTTGAAATGTTAGGAATGTTTTCAAAATAATAGTATAAATTTTAATTTCTACATTGGAATAGATGCAACAGATTGAGAGTAAAATAGATAAACATATAGAGGGAAACACATGCAGTATACTTGGTAGCAGGCATATGCTTGAGAGCCAGAGCTAAGCCCAGAATAAGGGTTAAAGGGCTACCATATGGAACCAAAAGAGCTGTAGAGCTGAGTTTCAATTCTAAGTGCTATCGTGGGGCTCATAGTAACCTCCATTGTAGAAAAGGAGCCGCCAGCTGGATCAAGATTTGTAACCACATTAGAAGCAAGTTTTCCAGTTGTCACTGCTTGGGGCAAAAGATTGTAAGAAGTGAGCAGCTGTCTCTTCAGAGAAAAGAAATCAGCTTTGGTGAATTCTGTGAACAGTCTGTCACTGATAGAAGGTGGATAGGGGTCATACAAAGGAGGATTTGAAAATTTAGCTTTTAGGTCAAAAGAGAAAAAAATGGAAGTTAAATTTGAATATTGCTGGTTTTGTATGGTTAAGGAAACTTGTTTCAAAATGATTCTTGTAATGTGTGTTTACATAGAGAGAGTGTGCCACAATGTGGTCACTATTGGATTATGAAGATGTGCAATAAGTTGTCAAATAGGGCTAGGTCTTCATTTAGGAGTAATAAATTTGCCATTTAGTCCTGAATATTAATTTGTTCAATATCAAAAATGTTAATAACTCAATAGAAAGAACATTATAAGAATATACTTTTCTGAAAATGTATTTCAAATAGTACACGCTTTTCAGCACTACTCCCTCCTGTGTACGCGAGTTTGGAATTGGACTAATAAACATACACCTTTAGGAAAGCTCATTCCATGCTGATCACCTTTATTTTTCTTTTTGTATTGCTAAATGTTTGACCTAAGAGAAATGTGGGTGAATAGTAAATGTTGGTGAGAGACAGGTTTAAGAGTTCCTTTAGTGCAAGTCAGAAATAATACATTGAGAAGCGGAGGGAGAGAGAGAGAGAGAGAGAGAGAGAGAGAGAGAAAGAGAGAGAGAGAAAGTGCATTGACTAAAGAAATTGAGACAGCCTAAGAAAACAAACTATATGAAAGATGCAGCTACTGATTGCTTAGTATCGATTTTGTACCTTTGACCAGTTTTACCCTGGAAGAATTCGTTAGCAATGAATGTGCTGGAAGAGACCTTCTTGAGCCAATCTTTTTTGTCAAGTAGAACACTCTATCCCTCCTGCATTAAGTAGAGGTTATTTTCCATCACGAAATGTTCCATCAGCACTGATGAGGTACTTTGAGTAGCTATGTTGTTGGCATTCTATAAATGCTTAATAGTAGTCATCATAACACAGATAATATACAGTTTTAGGGATAAAATTGGCCTTTACATATTTGTCTCTTCCTCAAAGAATAAAATGTCTTTAGTCCTTTTTCAACATGTTATGTGAACATTTTCCCATTAGTGTTAGTGTAGTTCTACTTTGATGACTGCTTCTGCTGCACTCAGGAAGATAAAAAGTAGGCCAGATCATAATTATTTGAGTTGTATTGATGGAAAGGATGCTGTGGTTTCTCAAAACATTTTACACATCATGTCTAATGTAACTAGTTTGGTTCCGTTGACATTCTCTACAGTCCTTGAAGTTAGATATATAGAATCGTGTGGCTAATTTCCGACTGTAAAAGACAGCTGGAACAGAACAAATTATATGAATTAGGATTATTACTTTAATGAATGTATATTATATTAAGGATATGACAATAATATGTAAAAAATAGTCTAAGGTTGTCAAATATGTATTTAAATAGCTGAATATGTTGTATGTACAAACTAAATTAGCAATAAAAATTGGAAGAATCCAAATAATACAAGGGTGTGTTTGTATTTTTGCAATTACAATGTGAAATTATGTAGCAAATAAAAATTGGTTATATAATAATATATAATCATGATAAAATGTTTGAAATTTTGCTGAATGATATATAATTATAAAATCAGCTTGTTTGACCTAGTAAGAAATTATACCAAATTCTTTCACTGTGTTGCAAAGCAATTTCATTGTAAACTGCTATTAGTATCATCATTTGACTACAGTGAGTTATGCAGGACAATTTTTGTATATGGCACATATCTTTTCAAAAATCTGATATATTCTTATCACATATAATTTAATGAGTTTGATTTCCTTCTCAGAGTTCTTTATCACTTGTGATTATTTGTTTTATCCTACCTTCAAATGCCCGAGAATCCATCCCAACATACAAAACCATGATAAAGGACAGTGATTAGAGAAAAGGCTTAACTATTGTTTGTAGTACTCAATGATCTATTGCAGGGTGTATAAACCACAGGTTAGAGGGTCAAATTCAGACTTCCTTTGTTTTTGCAAATAAAGATTCACGGAAAAATAGCTGCCTTCATTCAATCATTTACACACTGTTGATGGCTATGATGGCTACATCCTCACTACAAGGATCCATACAAATTATGGTTTTTGGACAAAACTTTATGTTGTGCAAAGCCTAAATCTTTGCTATTTGACCCTTTATAGAAATTTCATGACTCCTGATATATTGTTTTAAATAGCTGTTTCCTTTTTTTAAGAAAGCTTTTATTTAATGAATACAAATTTCATAGGTACAGCTTTAGGAATATAGCAGTTTTTCCTCCCATATCCGCCCTCCCACCCCCACTCCCATCCTGCCTCCTATTCCCTCTCCCATCCCATTCTTCATTAAGATTTGTTTTTAATTAAATTTATATACAGATCAACTCTGTACTACGTAAAGATTTCCACAATTAACTGTATGCTCCACCTCTTTCAATCTTTCTTTCATTCTTCCTTAGAAAATACCTGGATCTAACCTTTTTCGTATTTGTTAAATGACTGACAGATTGGATCTTAAATAAGCTTTTACTTGAGAAACACAACACAAAAAAACCTAAAGTGATGTTTCCATTTGGATGACTTGCTGAGACAGTCAACAAATTCTAACCTATAAACATGCGCGCAGCCCTTACTAAGGGCCAATCATGGTTCCAAATATATAGCTCATATTAGCTTACTTCATTTTAATCACAATCCCCTGGAGAGATTGATCATCATTAACCATTTTGGAGGATAAGGAAATTTAGGCACAGAGAGTTGAAGTCATTTATGTGAAGCCACACAGTCAACAGGAGACAGAAATGAAATCTAGACCAGGTGGATGCTCAGTGCCACTACAGTCTCAGTGCATATCTGTTGGCCAAAGAATGTGTTTACCTGATAATCACTCCCCTGAAAGATCTCCTAACTTTTCTCACATATTATTATAAAGCTTAATGCTGTCAATTACAAGGTAGGATATTGGCAATTCAATACAATGTTTTCATCTTATTATGTAGAGCTATCCTATGTGTCCTCTAAGCACTTTGTAAATCAATGAAAGCTTCAAAAGGAAACTGGAAAGGAACAAAAGAGGTCATGTGATACTTTGGGATATACATAACCTTGAATTGAGAAGAAAATAAGTCCAGGGATTTTCCAGATAGTGAATATTTTCTTATGAGAAAGAATGGGGGGCATTTCAAAACTCTCATCACAAGTCTTCCCACAAAAAGTCAGAGCCAGGTAATTTTATTGTGACATGCAGTTTTCAGGCAAGCATGCACAGGTAAGGCATAGGAATATTAGTGAGTCTTTGATAACAGAGGCAAATTCACTAGAACAATGACCAAATAAGAAAGAATAAATCTGCTTAATCACAATTGATTATCACTGAAAATACCTTTATTAAACAAAAAAGTTAAAAGAAAATACATTACTATTCAGACATTATTATTCTTAATAGTAATAGTTGAGTACTCTTAGAAAAATGAGGGGAGAGGGAGTTGGAAAGGGGAGGGTTGCGGGTGGGAGGGAAGTTATGGGGGGAAGCCATTGTAATCTATAAGCTGTATTTTGGAAATTTATATTCTTTAAATAAAAGCGTTATTTAAAAAAATAAAATAAAACATTAGGCAGCAAAAAAAAAAAAGAAAGTATGTCATTGTAAAAATTAAAAGAAAGACTAAGAAATGAAGGAAGAGCATGCAAGGGAGCATGGCTGGGAGGCAGGTTAGGGTGGGAAGTTTCACTTTGCTCCTAAATCTGTATGTATGAAATATATGCAAGTTATTCACCTTATACAAATAAAAATTTATTAAAAAAAAAAAAGAAAAATGACCTCTTTCTAATTTCACAGTATGTCACATTAATTATTCTAATTATAAGGAAAACAACAGCGAAATATTTTGTAAGATGTTAATTTCAGAATTCTTGAGAAATTTCTGGTTTATAATTTTTCTCTTTTGTCTGGAAAAATCCTAAACTATTCCAAACCTGTGCTAGTCTCTCATCTTTTGAGTCACTTGATTGCTTTTAGTTTATAAATCTTTCTTTGTAATTCATTATCTGAAAATTCCTTCTAACCCAATGTTTGACTCAAAAATATATTACAGGTATGTTTTTTTCTATGAAATTGTCCAATAAAGTCACCAAAAATTTAGCCCTGAAAAGAATCCCTATACTACTAGTGTGCTATTGCCAGTGCTCAAGAAATTTTATCCCATCTCATTGCATAGTCGTCTTGAAAATGAGAAGTGTTATCATTGCAAAATATTCTATTTTCCATTCATTAAAAAGACTGGCTACTTAGGTCAACCTTGAAGCAAGAATAAATTTTTCAGGATTAAATTGTTTTTACAATAGCAGTTTCTATAATACATGTTCAAAAATACTTAAACATTCACATGTGATACAGGGATAAATCTATTTAAAGGGGTTTAAAGTGCAACCACTCACAACTAAGCTGGCCTTTGTCAGTATGCACTTGACATCTGAATGAGTCTATTCTGTGTATGGTGAAGGGTCAACACAATAAAATCGCTGTCATGGAATCATTGGGTGGTTTTGGAGAACACCACCACAATGCTTTTAGTTGCTCTGACACTGAGCTGTAAAGAGGTCACTTTCACCTGAGTGACCTATGAAACCTCATGGTTAAGAAGACACAAAAAGTGCTTAACAAGCTCAGAGACAGCAAATATTGAAACAGCTCTTCCTTGGCCAATGCTTTGTGCTGAACAAAAGTCTCCTGTAGGAGCTTTGTGGGATCTGTTTTAGAACTATGGAAAGAATGTGAACTTGACACCTTTGGATAGATGGCAGATTTCTGCCTCAAATCACATCCTGATTCAAGTACAGAAACTTTATTATATTCATGCTTTTTATTATTAGTGCTGTTCTTTTTAAATTGGGTCATACAGAAAATTTCAGTGGAGAAAAAGGATCAGTCACTTAAAAATAGACTAAAAAGTTATTGTACTAAAAAATATGAATCCATTTCTGAGACTTTTGTGACTATATTTATAAAACCTTGTAAGGTGGTTTGCCACACTTTTATAAACAAAATGTATCTTCAAAGCTCTGCTTTAAAAAATAGAGTATAATATAATTCACATGTAATTTCAGTTACAAATAATAATAATTTTTTTCTGAAATGATATTATCCAGAATTAGAATTTTATTTAACAACTCAATTAATTATTACTCTAATAAAATATACATATTATAGAACAAAAATGTATCATCTTTAAAAATTTCATGTAGAACAGATTTAATAGTCTTAAA
Source organism: Sylvilagus floridanus (assembly GCA_949820135.1). NCBI lineage: Eukaryota > Metazoa > Chordata > Mammalia > Lagomorpha > Leporidae > Sylvilagus > Sylvilagus floridanus. The sequence continues at coordinate 63,565,130 of OX463246.1, read as the reverse complement.
TATACGTGACAAATCTATAAATAGAAAATATTGTGCTGCATTATCAAAAAGGAAATCAATTTGATTGAGGAACTCTTGAAAAATGACTCATAATTGTACCCAATAAAATTCTTTACTTGTAAGAATATATAACATAAATATGTGATAGTTTTGAAGTCAACACGATTTGCATTGAATACATTATACTTTTTCTAGCATGCCTTTATACAATTTTCAGGCATGAAGAGTCCTCATATAGACAAGGTATCTAAATCCACTTTTGACCTCTTCCTACATTCAAGTTCTAATTTGGCTTCCTACTTAGCATGACTCTGCAATCATTTATGAGTTCACTGTTATCCGCTGTTAAAGGATATCTCTCTTCCCAGTTAGGTTCTACATAACCTTTACTTATCACTCCCTCTCTGACGCCCTTTCAAATGAATAAAATAAATAATAAATTATGATTTTTTTTCCAAAAACAAGAGTAACTTTGGAATTGTTATTTTTAATAGGTAGTCTAAGAACGTGTTGGAACATGGAATTTTGAATACCACGTATCTTGAATTAACCAGAGCACTGGCCGCTCTGCAAAATTAAATGTGGTTTGCAGGAAGTGATCAATTAGAGTAAAGTACCTGTGGAGGAAAAGTTCTGGCAACAAGTTCTAGTCTTGCTAATTGTGTCTTTCATCATAAATTACAAAATAAATTAGATGGATATCTGTTACAGTGCATCACCCTTCCTGTTTATTTTGCAGTTTTCCTTCCACTATCCACTCATTAATTCAAAGGACATCATCAGGCCCAGTGCTGAGGCTGATAGGTGGTGAATTGACTAGAAACTATAAACTCTACGAGGGAGTTTATAGTTTTATAAAGTCTTTCAAGGTCATAAATTAATCCAACATAATTGTTACAAGTAGGTATAGTATATTCTTCATAAGTATTTTTGAATCTTAATTGAAAATTTATCAGGCATGTGCATCAGATTTTGAAAATTTTAGATGGTATTAGAGATACATTCAATGCATAGCATAAGTGACTACAGATTTAAAAGATTTTTTAAAAGCTGAAATGTGCAATCCTGAATTGTAGTGAATAAAATTAAATTTCTAGATATGTTTGTATTTAAAAAAATCTCAGGGAAAAGGTGGAGCTACACACACATAGAGACATCACACTGAATAAAGCTTGTACAAAAACAGCACAATGATTCTGTTTTAATTTTCAGCTCCTGAAACAGTTAACAAAATTTGAGAGAGAATAGTTCTCTGGGGAAAGGAAAGTCATCTCCTTCACTGGAGTATAATCAGAGTGAAGCTTTCATTCCAGGACTGACTTTGTGGGAAAAACTCAAGGAAGTGCTGCAGGAATTAGTGTTGGTCCTCTCAAGGGAGTCAGAAGAGGAGAGGTAGCGTAAAACACAGATAGATAACTGTCAGGTGGAAGATGAATTATGCATGTATTATGTGGCTCCAAATGGAAGAAAGTTATCAATTAGACACTTGACTTCTAGGATCAGAATCGAGAAAAAGAAGAAAGTGTAAGGTCACACGTTACCATGGAGGCCTATGAAAGAAGATAACGGAAAACCTGGGGAGCAGCTGGAGCTATCTACTTCCCCAAGAGCAGACAGTTATCACATCTCCTGTGAAAAGGAACAAGGATGTCAGGAACAGGAGAAAAAGCACAAAACAGTAAGCAGGACATCAAGGTGCAGAATGATTTGGTGACAAATAACCGTGAGATTGACTAGACATGGGAAATGTAGTGTCTGGAGAATAGACAAGATCTGACTGAAGAGAGACCAGACTAGGAAGAACTGTAGCCACCATTTTCCAATTACGGCACTCTTTTATGTGAGGTCCTAATTACGTTTGTGTCTCAGGTGTGAGTTCCTAAAACAATCTGATTCCTGGAGAGATTAAAGCATGCTTCATCTTAATTTAATTAGGCATAGTTTTAAAAAGGAACATATTTTAATGTATGAGGTTCTGAGTGGCATTTGGCTTAGGCGATCGACAGTTGCATCCATGTCAGAGTCCCTGAGTTTGATTCCAACCTCAGCTCTTGAATCCAGCTTCCCACCAATGCAGACTCTGGGAGGGAATAGTGATAGACCAAGCGACTGGTTTCTGCCACCTGTGTGGGAGACTGGATTGAGTCTCTGACTCACACCTTTAGTCCAGGCAGAAGTGAGGGGGCAGGGTCTTGTGGGCATTTGGGGAGTGAAGCAACAGTTGAGTTCTCTCTCTCTTTCTGTTGCTTCAAACATTTTTTGTATTTAAAAAATTATAAATTTCCCTCTTACCTGTTGCTGTAATAATTCTAAGGTAAGTAGTATCTTTCAATTCCTGAAGATGTTAGTTTTTCCTAATGATCATCCTAGAAAGTTTTTATTTCACACACTACCCTTTAAACTTTCTATATGATAAGAACGACAAAGTGTGGAACAAATTTTATTTTTTGTTCTGGAGGTTAACATGTCATTAGTCAATCTTCTCATTCATGTGTTACAGAAAAATTACATTGACCCTTGAATTTCTGATTGTATGAATTAACAAAGTCAATCCCTTAATTTAATCTGATGGTTTAAATGTATTTTGTGCTCTACCTAAGAATATAAATTAACATATACAAAAATTTTAGGAATCAAGAAATTCTTAACCTAGACTTAGAATTAAGTAAAGTGACACCATTTATGTCTTTTTTAACTTTTTGACCATCTTTAATTTTAAAAGATTTATTTATTGGGGTTGGCATTGCAGTGCAGCAGGTTAAGCTACCACCTGCAACACCAGCATCCCACATGGGCAATGGTTCCTGTCCCGCCCCACCTCCAATCTAGCTCCTCTCTAATGTGCCTGAGAATGCAGTGGAGGTGGTCACGTGCTTGGGCCACTGCACCCACAAAGGAGACCAAGAAGAAGCTCCTGATCCTAGCTTCAGTCTGACCCAGTTCTGGCCATTGCAGACATTTGGGTAGTGAACCAGCAGATGGAAGATTCTCTCTGCCTCTCTCTCTCTCTCTCTCTCTCTCTCTCTCTCTCTCTCTCTCCCTCTGTAACTCTGCACTTCAAATAAATAAAATGTTAGCCACAAGACTATCCTTGAAAACCTAGTTAATAGGGGTGGCATTTGGTGCAGTTGGTTAAGATGTGCTTGAGAATCTGTATCCCATATCAGAGTGCCTGTGTTCAAGTTCTGGCTCCACTTCCAATTTCAGCTTCCTTACTGTGCACCCTGGGAGGCAGCAAGTGGTAACCCAAGAACCTGAGTCCCTGTGCCCCACAAGGAAGACCAAACATTGAGTTCTGGGCTCCCGGTTTCAGCTTGACCCAGTTCCAAGTGTTGAGGGCATTTGAGGAGTGAAATGGTGAATAGGAGATGTGTCTCTCCTCAATCCCTCTTTCCCCCCGATTTCAAACAAATAAATACATAAATGAAACAAAAACATATTTTTTTGACAGGCAGAGTGGACAGTGAGAGAGAGAGAGACAGAGAGAAAGGTCTTCCTTCCGTTTGTTCACCCTCCAATGGCCGCTGCGGCTGGCACGCTGAGGCCGGCGCACCACGCTGATCCGAAGCCAGGAGCCAGGTGCTTCTCCTGGTCTCCCATGTGGGTGCAGGGCCCAAGCACCTGGGCCATCCTCCACTGCATTTCCAGGCCACTGCAGAGAGCTGGACTGGAAGAGGAGCAACCAGAACAGAATCCGGTGCCCCGACCAGGACTAGAACCTGGGGTGTTGGCGCCACAGGTGGAGGATTAGCCTATTGAGCCGTGGCGCTGGCCAGAAAACCATAATTAATAGTAATATTAAGGTACAATACTGGCAAGCAACATCCTTAGTGAGTTTCAAGATTGACTTTGTCCTTAATCACTATCTAAAATGTAAAGTCAAGACATGTGCCTTACCAGTCTCCACAAAAAATAAAGCAGTCACATAACAAGCAACCAACCTTAAACTACTCACAACCAAAGATAAACACCAAGGCTCCTAAATTTTAGTTGTTCCCTTCAATATATTTTCTCTAAACTAGCTCGTGTTTGTCGCTTTCAGCTGTTATCTTTTTGTTTTGTTTGGGCTTTTTCCTCTTCTTCCCCCCCGAGAGAAGGGCTGAGTGGTGGGGGAGCTGGGAAATCTCTGGGTTACAGGATAAATCCCGCTTGGCTGCCTGTGACTGCCTCATTTAGCAGCTGGTAATACTGTGAAGCAATGTTCAGCACTCGCTCTTACAGTCTTTTATGTAATATAATATATATTTTTAAAATTGATTGTAATTTTTTTAGCACTTTGGGGGCTGCTGGTGGTCTCTTTTTCAAGCTAAATAGACCAACTGCTGCTGCTAAAAGAGTTTATTCGACCACCCACACTCGGAAGCACAACCTCCTTCTCCCCGTGTTTCCCTGAAGCAGCAGCCGGCAAGGCCTGTGCAGTAATAAGTGTGAGCAGCCTTCAGGCTTGGAAAAATGTCACAGCTTGATCCCCCGAGCTCCAGTGCCCCCATTCAATCAGTGCTCCACTGCATGACGCACCCTGAAACTTAAAATGAAAGCCCTGGATTCATGGCCAAAAATACAAACTCCCTACCGGCTCTTCCTGTGGGAGTTATTGAAGCTCTTGGTTAGCTCACCGACGGTTACCTACACTCTCTTTCTGTCCCAGACAGCAAAGAAAAAAGGCACAACTGTAACATTTTCTGTATGAGGGCCTTGACTGGGATGCAGAAAGACTTAAAAACAGCAGGCACATACTTTAAAAAAAAAACATTTTGACAGATAAAGTCAAGTGATGAAAATATAGTGAACTTATAATTACTTACGCCTATGGAGACCAGCAAAGGAGGGGCAGCTCAGAATAACGGGATTTAACTGTGTGTGTGTGTGTGTGTGTGTGTGTTAAGGAGAGATAATTTTCAAGCCCTGGTAATATAAGAATGAAGAAAGCAACAACAGATCAAAATTTGGTGGCGAATTTTCCTATCCACTGTAAGGCAAAAGGCCTATGTGGTTACCATTGTAGGTTGACCTAGAAAAGGACAGATGGCTAATATTTTTGCAACTCTAACTCACCTACATTAGAGAGGCAAGGGATTGATGATCATGGACAGATAGTCTAATAAACATGTGCAGAAACTTATATCACTGGTAGTATTTATTGATATCAGCAGCCTTCATGGTGATCAGACACCCTTATTATCTCTGGCATCCTGGGGACCCCTAATGGTTTCCCAAGAAGTTCTCCTTTTCTAAATTTTCAAAGTCTGCAGTTACTCTGATAGAAATAAGAGTTCCAAAAGGAGTAAATCATTTCCATTATTTGCTCCCATATTTTAAAATTATCTATTTTTTTCACTACCAAGAAAGAACAAATTCTAATACAAGTGACATAGAAGCAGACATAGATTGCCTGCTTTAGCATGTGTGTCAAATCTTTGTTCATAATTACTTTGATGATTAAATTTATATTAATAGAACTTTTAATACTAATACCCGAGCTCCATCCAATAAATTAACAATCAATCATGCAAGCATACTATAGATCCTACTAATTTTATAATCAGATTCATACTTGCTTTACCAAGTGAAACATTCCCCAATAATTCAAATCCATAGTAATTGAGCTTTCTAAAAAATTATTTATTTATTTATTCTGAAATCTAGAGTTGAGATAAAGGGAAAAGACAAAGAGAAAGAGATCACCCATCTGCTGGTTCACTCCTCAGATGGCATCAATGGCGCAGCTCCGGCAGTTGCAGCCATCTGGGGAATGAACCAGCACATAGAAGGCCTCTCTCTCTCTCTCTCTCTCTGCCTCTCTCTGTAACACTGTCTTTCAAATTAATAAAATAACCCTTGAAAAAAAAAGATGTAAATTCTGTTCTATTCTCTACCTAGTAAAATACATGTTTTTGTGCAAATCAATATGTTCAATCATTATTTACTCTTAAATTTCCAATTTTGGGGAAAATTTTGGGGAAAATTGTTTAGGAAAGTGACTCAATTCTTCAATAAGGATTCACTTTCATGCCCATCACTGCTCAATTAATTGAATAAAGTTTCTTCTTATTTTTTTGTGATTTTAAATTTGTTAAATTTTAGTTTTCAACAGATTCAATGTGTATTATAGAAACAATTTTAAGAATATAATATCATTTCCTTTCTTCCTCCCTCTTTCCTTTTTCCCTCCCATCCTCCTTTCTTTTCTCTTTCTCTTTGTGTTAGTTTTTGAGATAACATATTTCAAATTTACATTACAATAAAAACATTTAATAGTTCACTGAATAAGAAGTTTAACAAGTAAAAAGCAAAAACATCCTAGTTTAGTGCGAATATAGACAAAGACTAAAACCATAAATGAATGGGGAAAAGACCATCTCACTTGTATTTTAAAGTAATCACACATCATTAAAACTCTGATAGTATGACATTTTTAACCATTGCTTTGACAAAAGTATAAAACAAAATTTTGTAAAGCTGAAGAAGGCATATAGATTAAAATCTATTAGGTTTGTGAGCTGGAAGACCACGCCCCTATGTGACCTCACACCCTACCTGATACCTTCACCACGAACCTGTGTGACCTCATCCCCTTACTTGGCCACACCTGGGTGCCCACCAGCCAATCAGGTTAATTAACCACTCCCCTTTGGAAGTGGGTTAAAAGCCTGGGACACAGTGTGTCTGGCCCTTCTCTTCAACCCTGGCCTCTTGCCAGGAGGGGGCTTGCTGTAGCCTTGCACCTTCAGGGCGTGTGGCCTTCTGGCCACATGCCCTAGGCTTCCTGGCCTAGATGCTCCTCCAGGCTGGTTCCTGGTGCTGGATGTGAACCCAGATTTACCTCTCTCTCTTAATAAAGCTCTCACTCTCCTTTGCATCTTTCCCACTAAAAAAGATTTAAATGTACTATGCTTCCTGGTTTATCTGTGCCGGTATTTAGAATTCTTCTCTAAATATTAGGTAAGAACCTTCTTGGGCTTATTAATATTGGGGATTTAGTAATAAGCCCATGGTGAAATCATATGGCACCCCAAATTCCAGTAGCATATGTGGCACCCCAAATGGCACTTCTGGGGAACTTTTTTTTTTTTTACGCTTTTATTTAAAGAATATAAATTTCCAAAATACAGCTTATAGATTACAATGGCTTCCCCCCCATAACTTCCCCCCCACCCACAACCCTCCCGTTTCCCACTCCCTCTCTCCTTGCATTCACATCAAGATTCATTTTCAATTCTCTTTATATACAGAAGGTCAGTTTAGTATATATTAAGTAAAGATTTCAACAGTTTGCCCTCACATAGCAACACAAAGTGAAAAATACTGTTGGAGTACTAGTTAAAGTATTAACTCACAATGTATAGCACATTAAGAACAGAGATCCTTAAATGATATTTTTTTAAATTGATTAATTTTCTATGCAATTTCCAATTTAACACCAAGATTTTTTTTTCATTTTTAATTATCTTTATATACAGAAGATTGATTCAGTATATACTAAGTAAAGATTTCATCAGTTTGCACCCACACAGAAACACAAAGTGTAAAATACTGTTTCAGTACTAATTATAGCATTACTTCACATTGGACAACACATTAAGGACAGATCCCACATGGGACATAAGTACACAGTGACTCCTGAAGTTGATTTAACAATTTGACACTCTTGTTTATGGCGTCAGTAATCTCCCTAGGCACTAGTCATGAGTTGCCGAGGCTATGGAAGCCTTTAGGGTTTGCCGACTTCAATCTTATTACTTCAATCTTATTCCGACAGGGTCATAGTCAAAGTGGAAGTTCTCTCCTCCCTTCAGAGAAAGGTACCTCCTTCTTTGATGGCCCCATTCGTTCCACTGGGATCTCACTCACAGAGATCTTTCATTTAGGTCTTCTATTTTCCCAGAGTGTCTTGGCTTTCCATGCCTAAAATACTCTCATGGGCTCTTGAGCCAGATCTGAATGCTTTAAGGGCTGATTCTGAGGCCAGAGTGCTATTTAGGACATCTGCCATTCTATGAGTCTGCTGTGTATCTCGCTTCCCATGTTGGATCATTCTCTCCCTTTTTGATTCTATCAGTTAATATTAGCAGACACTAGTCTTGTTTGTGTGATCCCTTTGACTCTTAGACCTATCAGTATGATCAATTGTGATCTGAAATTGATCACTTGGACTAGTGAGATGGCCTTGGTATGTGCCACCTTGATGGGATTGTATTGGAATCCCCTGGCAAGTTTCTAACTCCATCATTTGGGGCACGACTATTGAGCATGTCCCAAATTGTACATCTCCTCCCTCTCTTATTCCCACTCTTATATTTAACAGGGATCACTTTTCAGTTAAAATTTAAACACCTAAGAATAATTGTGTGTTAATTACAGAGTTCAACCACTAGTACTAGGATAAAAAAATACTAAAATGGATAAAGTATTACATTGTACAACAACAGTCAGCACAAGAGCTGATCAAGTCACTGTTTCTCATAGTGTCCATTTCACTTCAATAGGTTTCCCCTTTGGTGCTCAGTTAGTTGTCGCCGATCGGGGAGAACATATGATATTTGTCCCTTTGGGACTGGCTTAATTCACTCAGCATGATGTTTTCCAGATTCCTCCATCTTGTTGCAAATGACTGGATTTCATTGTTTTTGACTGCTGTATAGTATTCTATAGAGTACATGTCCCATAATTTCTTTATCCAAATGTATGCTTTGAATTTCCTGTGATCTTTTGCTGTGAGGTTCCCTTCGTTTACCTTCTTTCATGTTGATGGCCATGTTTCTAACAGAGCACAGGAAAATATAAATCAAACCAAAGAAAAGAAGAGGAAATTAGAAATCTTAAAAATATTGTTGGGAATCTACAGGATACTATTAAAAAACCCAACATTCGAGTTCTAGGAGTTCCTGAAGGCATGGAGAGGGAGAAAGGATTAGAATGCCTTTTTAGTGAGATAATAGCAGAAAATTTCCCAGTTTTGGAGGACAGAGACATCCTAGTACAGGAAGCTCATAGAACCCCTAATAAACATGACCAAAAGAGATCCTCATCACGACACATTGTAATTAAACTCACCACAGTGAAACAGAAAGAAAAGATCCTAAAATGTGCAAGAGAGAAACGTCAGATTACTCTCAGAGGATCACCAATTAGACTCACAGCAGACTTCTCATCAGAAACCCTACAAGCTAGAAGGGAATGGCGAGACATAGCCCAGGTACTAAGAGAGAAAAACTGCCAGCCCAGAATATTATATCCTGCAAAGCTCTCATTTGTGAATGAAGGTGAAATAAAGACCTTTCATTGCAAGCAGAAATTGAAAGAATTTGTTGCCACTCGTCCAGCTCTGGGGAACTTTAAGGGGCCACATGTCTCTGTAAATTTTAGAGGGTCCCTGTCCGATTTCAAAACTATATTCATAGCGGGTCCGGCACTGTGTAGCATCAGGTTAAAGCCCTGGCCTGAAGCGCTGGCATCCCATATGGGCATCAGTTCTAGTCCTGGCTGCTCCTCTTCTAATCCAGCTCTCTGCTAATGCCTGGGATAGCATTAGAAGATGGCCTACGTCTTTGGGCCCCTGCACCTAAATGGGAGACCAGGAAGAAGCTCTTGGCTCCTAGCTTTTGCGGAGCTCTGGGTGTTGCGGCCATCTGGGGAGTGAACCAGTGGAGGGAAGACCTCTCTCTCTGTCATTACCTCTCTCTGTAACTCTGTCTTACAAATAAATAAAATAAATCTTAAAGAACTATATTAATAGCAATATTGATATACACAGGCATTCTTTTTATTTTTTGAAATTTAGCTTCCATGTGTAAGGGAGAACTGCAGTGTTTGTCTTTCTGGGCTGGGCTTATTTCATGCAACATGAGTTGTATCCATTGTGTTGCAAATGGTAGAACTCCATTCTTTTTCATTGCTATTATTCCATTGTGTATAATACACTGTTCACAACGGCCAAGGCCAAGATTTAGAATTTACCATAGTGTCCATTACCAGGTGAATGTCAGTTAAGGATGAAAAATATTTGCTTATTTATAAATATCTAAATGAAAATTGCAGGTAAACAGATGATTATTAACATCATTCATATTAAGTCCTCTATATAGATATAACATTATAAAAACTCTTTTATACAGTGCTTTTAATGTAGTTTCTATTCTCAGAAATGTTTAGATACATAAATACTTACTATTGTGGTACAATTGCTTAAAATATTGAGTATAATGGCATTATGTATAGGTTTTAGCATAGGAGCAATAGGTATACCATAAAACCCAGTGCATAGTAGGTTATCCATCTAGGTTTGTGTTAGCATGTGCCCCGTTTTCTCTGTGATTGAGGAGACCTCACAGAATAGTGCCTCCCTGTTCAAGTTCTTTCCACTACTTCTCACTTTAGAGAAAAAGCTAATGCTCCATGACAGGCTGTAACAGTTCCTCTGGTGATCCCTGATTGCAGCACTGGCCCCTCTGACTCTGGCTTATCTTTAGGTTTAGAGCTACAAGAAGACTTGCTTGCCTATAGAGCCTAGAGGAGTTGACTCTTCTTTTCTTTCTTTCTTTCTTTCTTTCTTTCTTTCTTTCTTTCTTTCTTTCTTTTCCCTTTCTTCTTCTTTGCTTCTGCTTCAGATTTATTTATTTATTTATTTGAAAGTCATAATTACAGAGACAGAGACACGACACAAGACAGAGAGAGAGAGAGAGAGATCTTCAACCTGCTGGTTCACTTCCATAAACATACAACAATCATTTATTTATATACACACACACAATAAGGTTCAATGACCAACACAACAACAAACAAGCAGATTTATTATTGGTAGTTTCTTTTTTTTAATAAATTTTTTAAAGATTTATTTATTTTTTATTTGAAAGTCAGAGTTACACAGAGGGAGGAGAGGCAGAGAGGGAGAGCTCTTCCATCCGATGGTTCACTCCCCAGTTAGCTGCAATGGCCGGAGCTGTGCCAATCCGAAGCCAGGAGCTTCTTCCAGTCGCCCACTAGGGTGCAGGGGCCCAAGGACTTAGACCATCTTCTACTGCTTTCCCAGGCCAGAGCAGAGAGCTGGATTGAAAGTGGAGCAGCCGGGTCTCGAACCAGCATCCATGTGGGATGCCAGCACTTCAGGCCAGGGCATTAACCCACTGCGCCACAGCGCTGGCCCCAATTATTGGTAGTTTCTTAATGCAACATAAACATTTCCTTTAAGTAGGATGGGTAAAGGAAACCCTTTAAGACCTAAGTTAAGGAACTCGAGATAAAACTTTGCAGAAAGATTCTTTGAGGACAGTTGAAAACAGCTCGATTATTAAAAAACATTCAAAAGTCTCTATTTCTTAAAAAAATATTTATTTATTTGAAGAGACTTACAGAGTGAGAGCAAGAGACACAGAGGAAGATCTTCTATCTACTGGTTCACTTTTTCAAATGACCACAACAGCCAGGGCTGGGCAAAGTCAAAGCCAGGAGCCAGGACCTTCTCCCAGGTCTCTCATGTGGGTGGCAGTGACATAAGCACTTGAGCTATATTCCACTGCTTTTCCCAGGCAATTAACAGGGAGTTGGATTGGAAGTGCAGCAGTTGGGACATGAACTGGTGCTCATACGGGATGTCAGCATTGCAGGCAATGGTCTTACCTGCTATACCATAATGCTGGCCCCAACAGACTCTATTAATACATTCATACATCTCTTAATAACAAGGATATGCTCTGAATAATGCATCATTAGGATATTTTCATCAATGTGCAAACATCATAATGTGTATTTACACAAACCTAGATGGATAACCTACTATGCACTGGGTTTTATGGTATACCTATTGCTCCTATGCTAAAACCTATACATAATGCCATTATACTCAATATTTTAAGCAATTGTACCACAATAGTAAGTATTTATGTATCTAAACATTTCTGAGAATAGAAACTACATTAAAAGCACTGTATAAAAGAGTTTTTATAATGTTATATCTATATAGAGGACTTAATGTGAATGATGTTAATAACCTTCTGTTTACCTGCAATTTTCATTTAGATATTTATACATTTTTATTTATTGATTTTATATTATTTGAAAAGCAGAGAGAGAGAGAGAAAGAGAGAGAGAGGCAAACAAACACAGAAAGATCTTCAATCCATTGTTACACCCCCAAATGCCTACAACAACCAGTGCTTGGCCAGGAGCCTGAAACTTCAGTTAGGTCTCCCCCATGTGTGGTAAGGAACTAAATTAGAAAGTTATCACAACTGCTTTTCAGGGTGCACATTAGCAGAAAGCTGGAATCAGAAGAAGAGCCAGGACGTGAGCCAGGGACTCCAACATGTGATGTGGGCATCCCACGGGTGCCAGCTTCCGAACTAAATGCCCAGGCCTTCTTCCAGTTTCTTCAAGCAAGACCATGTACTTAAATGTATCTAGTATCAGTTTAATTCATACTGTTGTTTTCAACCTAAAATATCAGGAAGAATTGACAATGTTGCCAGTCCAGAACATGTGTATACACATGAAGATTTTTTTCTCATTTTTTCCCTTAATCTATTCTATTAGTTTCTATGTATAGCCCAGAACCAGCTGATTTACTTTTGTTTTTGGAATATATGTCTTTCTTTGACTGTGTTCCATTTTTAATATTTAATCTTGAAAGCTAAGTGCTCTTTTTTGATTTTGTTTGTGTGTGTGTGTTACTAATATTCAACCTTATTAAATTTACTTGATCTCTAGATTGTCTTCTTTGATTAAAAATTTTATGTTCTTTCTTATTTAGCCATACCAAAATTATCGTTTACTTGTGTTTCCATATTTAATTTTTATGGCTCTGTCAAAATAGCCAAAATAGTTTATAGGCATCTGTTTAATTATATAAAGAGGTCACTATTGACAACACTGGTGGAATTCCAGAAAGATTACAATTTTAGACATCAATTTGCTTTCAAATTTGGGTCAAGAAATGATAGGACTCTAATTATAAACTTTTTAGTTTCTATTATAGACAAATTATTACTTCATCAAAGATGCACTATTTTTATTCAAAATATGTAAAAATTTTTATCCATTAAACAAACCTATCATAATTTTATAATTATGATGTCCACTTTTCATTTATTTTTATTTTAATTATCTGGACATTTTCTGCTTGCTGTCTTCCCATGAACACATATATTCATATTTCATAATGCATTTACTGCTTTTCCATTTTGTACTGGCTCAAGAAAAATATATTTAATCCAAACTTGAGACAAGTTGCATTCTACACATAAAAGAATCCTACTGCATGAAAAATTATCCTACAATGAAATTTATTAATACTGAGTATTAAATATGAATGAAAATCATGCTTAAAAAAGGAAGTTTTATATATCCTATGAAATTGTGTTAAAAAGTATCTGTGAGATATTTTAAAAAGAAGATCCTCTTATCTCCCACATTTTTATGAGTACTAAATGATGTGAATTATCAGTATATAATATGTGTGTGCTTGTGTGTGTGGTTTTATCTATATATATGAAAATATGTATATATCTAAAGAAATAGAGAGAGTAACGGAAGTATTATTTAGTGTCAGAAGAATCAACTCAGTCTCAGTTCTCACAAATAATATGATCTCATCAACAATACTTAAATTAATTTGCTTTCTCATTTAAAACCAAAGGTGTGATAATAACATTTAACACGTGATTGTGGGCATGTGTTACTTTTGCCAGCTCCACATTAAGTCATCCTGATTCTTGTAGCCTTCCTTAGACCATTTGCAAAAATGCCCACAATAATTCTGGTCTCTGTATCCATACCCTTCACAGTCTGACTTTGCAAGTACAAGCATAAACCCAAAGAAAACTTGCCTACTTTGTTTTTACTCTCCTGGAACTCTGAAGAGCCAGCTGCTGAAAGAAAAGACTGGTGGGCATTTTGCTACCATTAGGGACCACCACATTCTGAATTAAGCTATCTCAGAAAAAAGCAGAGATGAAAGCAAATGGTGATGAATTCTTTTTATCAATGTTTCAGTGTGCAGACCCAATAATGACTGAAGGTCATACTACTTACGTATTTCTTTTGTAATCCACTAATGTCAACTGTGATTTATTGAGTTTAATTTGTTCTGTTGCTAGATATAAATAGTAAAAATTAATATAATTTGTTGCTATGAGATTGGGATGAAATATATTGATATATAGTATAATGTTTATACCTTAAAACAGAGGACAATAAAAATGTTCTGCAAAAGGACAGAAAAATAAATATTGTAGGTTTTGTGGTCTAGGAGGTCTCTGTAGCAAATATTCAACTATGCCATTGCGTGGGAAACCAGCCATAGACAATATGTAAACAGATGAGTATGGCCCTGTTCCAGTAAAACTTTTTTTAGAAAAGTAAACTGTAGGAGTAAAGTCAGTGAAGGGCAGTGTAAGGAGCTATGAAAATGCTCCAGAAAAGCTATTAAAAACTGGAAAACTGGTCAGAATGTACTTTTTTTTAGATCTTTAGAAATTAATCAAAAGCTTGAAGTAAGCCTGGGAGTATATATTTAAAATAAGTAGTTGAATATCCTTATGTTGATCTCTTGCTATTTCCTTCTTCTGCTCCAGAGGGTATCCTTGAAAATTAGCAGCCTGCATTCATTGGGCAAAGCAGTGTCTTCAGAGACACCAGAGCAGGCAGAATAAGGCAGACACTCTTTCAAAACCTCATTTCTAGAGGATTGTCATTAATTAACCTGGCTAGTGTGTGCAATAAAGAATTCGACCTTGCTCAAAGAGAGGTCTGACCTTTGTCTCAACTTCTGGGAAGTATTCAATGTCAACTTAAAAGAATGTCTTGTTTAGAGCAAAGGCTGGCTATACTAGATCTTAGCATATGGGCTGAGATTGGCCACACCTTAAAGACTTAGGGTATGGATAGGCCATGTCAGAAACACCAACCATGCAATTACGAAGTGGTGGGGCAGCCTTGGGTCACATGATATCAGTCAACTTAGAGATTGAGTTCTCTACGTGGCAATCACTACACCAACTATGCATATGTAATGAACTCCCAACTAAGAACTCTGAACACCAAATCTCTGACATTCCATGGTTGGCAATATTTCATGTGTGTTTTCACACATCAGTGCCCGAAGATAATGTGTCCTGAGACCAAAAGAAGCTCCATGTTTGGAACCTTCCATGGTTGCCTTGCACATATCTTTGCTTAGTGGATTTTATTTTGTATTCTTTCCCTGTAACAAATATAATCATGCATATAATAGCTTTTAGTATGTTCTCTGACAATGTCTAAAAAATCAGCAAAACTTAGGGTGGTTTTGTGAACCCCTCACTCAAATTTGTAGTTGATGTTAGAAGTCTTGGGCAGGCTTGATAGTCTGGAAGACTATGCTCTGAAGCTCTTTAGTTTGCCTTATTGTTAGGTGGTTGTACTAGGACTGGGAGGGTTCTTTAGACTGGCCCAAATTCTCTGAAGCATGTAGTTGAGAGAGTAATTGGACAAGAGGTCAAAGAATAAGGAATCTCTTGATTATTGTTATCTGTACTAGCTAAACTTAAAGCAAGGCAGTGTTGGGGGAGGATATTAATACTTAACTAAGTTTAGATTCTGGCTGGTGAAAACTACAGCTTCTACCCTCAGGGTCCCTATTAATGTGAAAAGTTGAAATAAAATTAAGCAAGTAGTAAAGCAGGTGCTGGCTTTGGACCAGGCTTGGATCTTTACCAGCTGAGCTGTAAGTTCAGGCCATGGGACCACTGCCAATGTGTAAAGTTAAAATGGAAGAAAACAAAAGTGTTGGAATAAAATGGAAGAAAACAAAAGTGTTGGAAATAGATTCTATTATTAGGCTTCAGATCCAATTCCAAAGGGAAAATTATGTTGAAACATCCATAGACAATTAGAGCGATTCAGAAGTGAATGGGCAAAACAAAGAGGAAAGGAAAAGGAACGAGTCAAATGTCTCATTCCAAAAGGGTTGCTGTCTTTGCATGGTTATTAAGAAATAGGGTAACTAACGCAGGCACTGATGGGTCTTAATCTGGCACTCTCTTAGGTGAATTGATAGTACCCCACTCTCATTCACCAATATTGAAACACCTTGAGTAAATTTGCTTTATTCACCCTTCCTAGAAGGAATTTCAAAGGCTACACAGCAAAGATGACAATGAAAAACCTGAATGACAATCACCTGGGACAATGGTCCTATAATGTAATCATGATAGGGAATGATTAGAGGGCCTTCATGCTTTGTTCTAACCAATGGCTGGGAACCCAACATTTTACTACACACATGAGTAAAATGGTCAGAGGTGGGCAAAAGACATTTCCGTGAGTTCATAAAATGAGACCTCTTTGCCTTGTGGTAAGAAAAGAAAAAGTGAATACTATGTCAGATATCTGGGGAATATTGTCAAGTATACGAATATACACATAATGTGAGCCTCAAGGACAGGAGAAGGGGAAAAGAATAGTAAGATTTTTGAATGGCTGAATCCTTCCTAGATTCAATTAAAAAGGAATGGTAATCCACACATTAAAGAATATAAAGAATATCCATGAACTCCAAGAGACCCACACCTAGATACAACTTATTAAAATGGTTAAAGAAAAACAATGAGAGAAACTTGACAGTTGTAAAAAAGAATTCAGTACTTCCAAGGAATCCTCAATCAGATTAATAGTTGATTTCTCATCAGAAACCATGGAGATCAGAGACAACAACATAACACATTCAAAAAACTGGGAGACATAAGTTGTCAACTAAGAATTTTTAACAACAAATCTATCTTTCATAAATGAAGAAAAATAAGACATTGTGAGATTCAAAAACAAAATAACAGTGTCTGGTGTTGAAGTACAGTGGGTTGGGTTACTGCTTGCAATGTCAACATTATATAGAAGTGCTGGTTGGAGTCCCAGTGTTCCACTTCTGATCTAACTTTGTTGTAAAGTACCCAGGAAGACAGTGGGTGATGGCTCAATAATTGGGCATCTGCCATCATATGAGAGATCAGAATGGAGTTCCAGGTTCCTGGGTTCATCCTGGAAGAACCTTAGCCACTGTGGTCATTTTAGGAGTGAATAGGCTGATAGTAGATTTCTCTGTCTCTCTCTCCACCTCTCTCTCTGTGTCATTTTGTCTTTCAAAAATTAAATTTAATAAATAAACAAATAAATAAATAAGTAAAATCCCAACAAAGAATAAAAGAAAACTACTAATACTCTAATGAATACAGATGTACAATTCCTAAAAAAGTGCTAGGAACAGATTCTAGCAAACAAGAAAAAGAATTATGCAACCTGATCCAGTGAGATGAATCCAAGGAATGCAAAATCACTTCATCAAAAAAATCAATGTGCCATAACAATAGAATACAGGGGAAAAAAGATTACGCCATCTTCACAATAAAAGCAGAAGTATGTGATAAATCCCACATGAGAAAACACTGAACAACTCATGAAAGTATAAGGGAGCTTTCTCTACATGAGAAAAGCATCTACAGAAATCCTAGATCTAGCATCACACTTAATGTTAGAAGACCAGACATTTTCACCAAAAACTTAAAAGAAATACAAGGATATCCGTTCTCACCACTTATGTATAACATTTTATTGGAGGTTTTATAAAGGAACATTAGACAAGTAAAGGAAGTTAAAGGATCTAAATTGTAATGGAAAAAGTTTCAACTGTCTCTTTTTGCAGTTGATTTTATTTGTGTATTGGAAAGCCGAAGCAATCAACAACTATTAGTATTAATAAACAAGTTCATCAAGTCTCCAAGTTCAACATCCATATAAAATAGTCAACTATATTGCTATACACCAACAATGAGCAATTTAAAATGCAATTAAGAAAATTTCATTGAATATAAATACAAAATAATAAAATATTTAGACATAAACAACAAGTAAAATGAATAACTTATACAATAGAAAAATATGTAACATTGTTGAAAGAAGTGAAGTCCTAAACAAAAGGAAATATATCCCTTGTTGTTTTTGTTTGTTTGTTTGTTTTGACAGGCAGAGTTAGACAGACAGAGAGGTCTTCCTTTTCCATTGGTTCACCCCCCAAAAGGCGGCCCACCTGAAGCCAGGAGCCAGGTGCTTCCTCCTGGTACCTCATGTGGGTGCAGGGACCAAGCACTTGGGCCACAGCAGAGAGCTGGACTGGAAGAGGAGCAACTGCCAGCACCGCAGGCAGAGGATTAGCCTTTTGAGCCACAGCACTGGCCCTACCTTGTTTAAGAATTGGTTGACTTCATTGTTTAGATAGTGATACTCCTCAGATTCATGAGTAACCCCCTATCAAAATCTCAGTTGAATTTCTGTAGAAACTGACAGATTCTAAAATTCGTTTGGAAAAATAAGGGCTCCAGAGGAGCCAAAATAATCCTGATAGTGAAGCACAAAGTTTAAATTCACAACTCAAATTCAAAGTAATGTTTGCATTTAGTAGTAAAAATCACATTAATCAAGATCCTATACTATTTGTATAGTAGAAAAATACAGATGAATGAATTTGAATTAGGATTAAGCCCACACATTTGGATTTTTGACAATGATATCAAGAACATTTAATATAAAAACCTTTTAAATAAATGGATCAAGGAAAAGTGGGTATTCACAAACCAAAAAGAAAAAAAATACAAAAAGAAAGAAGGAAACTGAACTATTATCTAACACCATAGACAAAATTAATTAAAATAGATAAAATAGACGATAAGAGGTAAATATATAAAACTGTAAGTAGGAAAAATGTAGTTAGGAATCTTAGTGACCTTGCAGGGGTGGGGAACATGGAGACAATGGGCTTCAGAAGGCCCACAAAATCATTTGGTCTAGTGCTGCCAAGGCAAACACAGACAGGACTCAAAATTCATAAATCTATAGCAGGCTAATTTAGAGTTCATAGTTTTGTATGACCCAAGAATGACTATATAAATTCCCAAATGGCCATTTGCATAAAAAAGATTTCCTACCCTTGAATAATTTTTCACATATAACATGTAAAATAAAAAGACAAAAAATTGTATTTCATCAAAATGTGACACTTTTATACTTAAAGAAAAATCTTCAACAGAGTGAAAAGACAACCCCCAAAATGGGAGAAAATATTTTCAAATCCTGCATTTGATAAAGGGCTAGTACGCAGAATACATAAAGAATTTTTATAACTGAACAACAAAATGATTCAATTTAAAAACAGGAAAAGATTTACACAGGTAACTTTTTTTTAGGTAAAAATTAGTTTATTTATTTATTTATTTTAAACTTTTATTTAATAACTATAAATTTCCAAAGTACAACTTTTGAATTACAGTGGCTTTTCCCCCCATAACCTCCCTCCCACCTGCAACCATCCCATCTCCCATTCCCTCTCCCATCCCATTCACATAAAGATTTATTTTCAATTATCTTTGTATATAGAAGATCAATTTAGTATATATTAAGTAAAGATTTCAACAGTTTGCCCACACAGAAACACAAAGTGTAAAGTACCATTTGAGTACTAGTTATAGCATTAATTCACATTGTACAACACATTAAGGACAGAGATCCTACATGGGGAGTAAATGCACAGTGACTCCTGTTGTTGATTTAACAAATAGCACTCTTGTTTATGGCGTCAGTAATCACCCTAGGCTCTTGTCATGAGTTGCCAAGGCTATGGAAGCCTTTTGAGTTCACCAAGTCTGATCTTATTTAGATAGGTTAATAGTCAAAGTGGAAGTTCTCTCCTCCCTTCAGAGAAAGGAACACCCTTCTTTGATGGCCTGTTCTTTATGCTGGGATCTCACTCACAGAGATCTTTCATTTAGGTTTGGTGTTTTTTTGTTTTTTTTGCCACAGTGGCTTGGCTTTCCATGCCTAAAATACTCTCATGCGCTTTTTAGTCAGATCTGAATGCCTTAAGGGCTGATTCTGAGGCCAGAGTGCTGTTTGGGACATCTGCCATTCTATGAGTCTGCTGTGTATCCTCTTCCTATGTTGGTTCATTCTCTCCTTTTTAATTCTATCAGTTAGTATTAGCAGACACTAGTCTTGTTTATGTGATCCCTTTGACTCTTAAACTTATCATTATCATCAATTATGAACTGAAACTGATCACTTTGACTAGTGAGATGGCATTGGAACATGCCACCTTGATGTGATTGAATTGGAATCCCCTGGCATGTTTCTAACTCTACCGTTAGGGATAAGTCTGATTGAGCATTGCACAGGTAACTTTTCAAAGAAGTTGTAAAGTATCACATGAGAAGATGTATTAAGAAAATGTAAATCAAAGTCATGATGAGATAATACATCATACTCACTAAAATAGCTATAATAAAAGAGATAGACAGTAACAGGCACTGTTGAGGATATGGAAAAATTACAACCTTTGTTCATTGCTTGCACTATCTTAAAATGGTATGGATACTTTGGCAATTCCTTAATAGGCTAAGCATCTTATTACCGTGTAACTCAGCAATTCCACTCCTAAGCATATACTCAAGAGAATTGACAACATGTCTTCAAACCAACAAATTGTACATAAATATTCACAGTAGCATTGTTGATAATAACAAACAATGGGAAAACCCTACTACACATCAACTGATCAATAATAATCAAAATGATGTTTAGTCACACAATGAAATATTATTCAGCAAAAAAAAGAAAATGAATGGCATACTGATACATGCATACTAAGAAGCCATACATGAAAGTCGCATTGTATGACTCTAATTATATTAAATGTGAAGAGTAGGTAAATCCAACAGACAGAAATTACAGAAATGATTGACTCTCTCTAGGTTGAAAGGATAATGAGGTGTGACTATTAATGTGTATAGCATTACTTTTAAGAGCGATACAAATGTTCTGGAATAGACAATGGTCATAATTAAAAAACATTATAAATATACTAAAGAGTGCTTCATTTCATTCTTGTAAATTGTCTGTGAATTTTATCTCAATTGAAAAAAAAAAAAACAACCTCTAGGGGCAAGTATTTGAATTAGCAGTTAAGACACCTACCTCCTACACTAGAGCACTTAAGTTTGACATCCAGCTCCACACCTAACTACAGCTTCTTCCAAATGTATGTCCTGTGAAGCAGGAGTAATGGCTTGAGTAGTCGGGTTTCTGCCAGTGTGCAAGATACAGATCAAGTTCTGGCTCCTGGCTTTGGTCCCAGTCAGGGCTTCCTTACAGGCATTTAGAGTGAACCAGCAGATGGAAACCCTCTCTCTCTTTCTCTGTCATATTGTTTTTCTGCTACAGAAATAAATAACAATGCTTTTAAAATTTGAAAAATACAAATATTTAAAAACTCCTAAAACAGTCTGTGAGATTAATTTGACCCATCATCTGTATTTTTCCATTCCCTATAATCAAAATGGTGGTGATGATGATGATGATGACATTGATAATGATGGTGATGGAGGTGGTGGTGGTAGTGGTAATGATGGTTGTGCCTGGAGAAAAAAAAAAACTTTATTATTAAAATCATTTTATAAATTATTTTACCACTTTGCAGGTTATATAACGTGTGAAGTCTGTATGCATAAAACAACTTCTAAATTTTTATTAACAGTTACCACTTTCCTATGTCAAACTCTAATTTACAAAATTTTATTTCCAGTGGTTTATATGGTCTAAGTGAAAGGTATTTAAAGGAATTTTAATGGATGTCACAATTTTAATTCAAAATAGATGAAATGCAAGTGTAGGAGCTTAAATATAAAAATGAAAATTTAAATAAATACTTTAACTTTTTCACCAGAAAGTGAAGCTTCAGTTCAATGACATTGTGACCGAGCAGTCCCCACACAGAAAGTTTTACTGCCTGGAAGTAGGAAGGGGAGTTTATGAGTAAGTTTATAAGTAAATATCTCCTTATATAAACTGAAAATTACAAGTGAAATTAAAATTCTTACCCATATTCAAAAATGAACATAAACTCATCTTCTTACTGTCACTTCTGTAACACTTCTAGTTTTTCTTCCTTTTCACAGATCTATCCAACATTTCTTCCTTTTATGTTCTGACACAATGATCTCTACAATCCTAAAGACATCCTTACGCAAACATAACATAGTAATGAAAAAAAAGTATGAATTGGAGGTAATTTTTATGGGAAGACCTTTTTTTCATTACTGAAGACCCCAAATGGTAAATAAGTTCAAGTGGTATTTAAACATAGCATACAGCCAGGAGGATATGGGTACTCATTAGCAATATTGAAGAGGAAGTACATGTTATATTAAAATATGCTAGTGTTATAAGATACATGAGGAGTCTTCAAAAAGTTAATGAAAATTCATATAATGAAAAAACTGCATGGATTTCAAATTTTTTGCACTAAAATAAACATAGTTTTTCATGAAAGTTTAGAAGTATCCTCATATGCTAAGCAATTACTTTTTTATCTCTGCATGAAATGACTTACAGTATGTGACTTGTTTGGTGTTCAACTTAGATAGGATCAAAACCCATCTGTTTCTACATCTATGCTTACCTTCAATAACCCTGGGAAGAATCTTTCTAATCAGAAAATCTTACTAACTGGTAAAGCCACCATGGGTAATGTTGGCACACCACATGGGCGCCTGTTTGAGACCTGGATGCTCCACTTCTGATCCAGCTCCCTGCTAATCCATCTGGGAAAGCAGCAGAAGATAGCCCAAGTGCTTAGGTCCACGCACCCATATGTATCCAGAAGAAATTCCTGGCTCCTGGTTTTGGTCTGGCCCAACTCTGGCCATTGTAGGCATTTGTAGAAAGAACCAGCTGATTGAAGATCTCTCTTTCTCTGTCTCTCTTTCTCTGTAATTCTGACTTTCAAATAAATAAATAATTCTTTTTAAAAAAAATCTCTCTCTATCTCTCCTTCTCTCTGTGTAATCTGCCTTTCAAATAAATAATTTTTTTAAAAAAAGAAAAAAATCCCACTAGTAAACTAGAATAATTAAATTTGTTAAACTAAACTGAGCATCAATAACAATGTGTTCACTTATTCAGTGGCCATTAGTACACCTTTGCAAAGAAAGGACTGGATTAGCTTTTCTATTTCTCCATTTTGGAAATTAGATTTATATGTATTTCTCAGGGACTTTTTTTTCCTTTTCTCAATTTCTTTTTTGAAGTTTTCCTAATTCCATTCTTCCTTATAGTGTTTAACACTACAGTAATTGGTTATATTTCGCTTTTATTTTAGTGCATCTCAAAGAAAATATATCTGTTATTTTACATTTGTTTTCTTCCCAACTGCAGTCAGGACAAACAAAAATCCAAACTTTTGATGAGGAAAAGAATACTTTGCTTTCCATGGAGTGAATAACATACGAACCAGTGAAGAGAGAATTCTTAGCTTGCAGATCTTTGTCTCTATAACACATACTATGTGATGTCCCCCATATCTTTTCTCATGATATTAAAGGAAATTATAAAGTAGTTCCCTAATATTCAGAAGACTAATTTCTTTTAATATCATGGACTAAATCAAAATTGTAATTCAAATGTACAGGCATATGCAATAGATATCTTAAAAATTTCAATCAAGTTCATGTTTCCAAATCTATTTCTATTTATTTTCCCCCATTCATGCTTTTTCTGCATTTTGCTTTTATATTTTCTCATTAAATAGGAAGACTAAAAGATTAGCAATTCTGACAATGGTCAGGAATGCAGGGAGCATTGAGTACCCCACGCTATTTCTACACTGTGGTCATCATCCTGCGACAGTATTTACATTCTGTTAAATATGAGAAGCCATATACAATACAGACAAACTGCTGGGAACTTTGACAAAAGCATCTTTTAATACAAAACTGGTGGTGTTGGGAACCAATACTTGAGTTCTGATGTGGTAAATAAAAACTCAACCGTATCAAGGGGTCACAATTCTGTTGAGCACCATCTTCTATATCTTGGCATTCCCTCTAGAATGGAAGCTTCTTGAGGGCAAGAGTATTTTTATTTGCTATTTGTACATTTAAAAATGTTTATTATATTATTTTCAATAGCTAACCGAGGTCTGATGTGTGTGTGTGTGTGTGTGTGTGTGTGTGTGTATAAAACAGGCACATATCAAATAAAGACTACTTCAATAACTAATACCTTTTTGGTAACAATTGGACTGGATAATGCCCAAGGCTTTTAATTATACATTTTCTGTGGTTATATAGAAGTATTTTTCAGTTAAAAGGGTGATATGCTGTGATACATATAGCTCAATGTTAGACAACTGAAATAGAAAATCATTATTAAATGCATCATTACTACTTGACTTACATATGCTTTGGGTCATCTAACCCCACCCTCTCCTCCCATGGCAAACCCTATTAGGCTATAAACCTGAATTATTTCTATCTACAATTTTCTCCATCCAGTGTTTGGAAAAGTCTCTATGCCTTTTGTAGATATGAGTCTAGGCAGAGTTATTTTAAATAAAATTCAATAACATTTCATCTTTTTACCCCATTTTTCCATTTCTCTTGGAGACTGTCAAAGTAAACCACATTAAGTGCATTTCATCAAAGAACTTGAAAGTCTATGGCTAACTTTTAGGAAAATGAAGTAAATTGGTGCAAATGCAAATCGACTTCTTTACCTCAAAAACAGAAGGCAACTAATTTCTGAGGTGCCTGCTGAATGTGAAAATTTTTCCCACACTGCTCTACGTCATTCCTCTAGAAACTTTAAGATTCT
This sequence comes from Sylvilagus floridanus, assembly GCA_949820135.1. Taxonomy (NCBI): domain Eukaryota; kingdom Metazoa; phylum Chordata; class Mammalia; order Lagomorpha; family Leporidae; genus Sylvilagus; species Sylvilagus floridanus. Next base: position 63,540,467 of record OX463246.1, on the reverse strand, counting down.
TTAAAAGTATCTACAAAATTAGGTGAAGGGTAAAATTATGAATTCCCCACTTGGAAGAAAGTGGCTTAAATTCTATCCAATTATTTGCCATGACAACCAGCTAAACACAAAAGGGCTAGAATGGATGTAGAGTACTGCCTCTATAATCATCACTGTATGTCCTTCAAATCATGGATATGCAGCACCACTATCCCCGGCTACTTCAGGGCCATAAGCCTACACGGTAATTACATGCTTTGGAACACTCCACTTAAGTGCATCAATAATATAGTGAGCGGACGTGTTCTTTAATTCTGCACCTGTAAATGGAGGGAAAAATAAAGAAAATATCTCTATCAAAAAATAAATAAATAAAAAGGAAGAAAAATAAATTAGACAGCCAAATTATTTTTAAGCTCCTTTGTGAGATCTTGCTCTAAGACTCAGATGGTTAGTAATACAAGGCCTGCCATAAATATAAGCACGTGACAAAATATCTTCTTTTAAATTACTGCAAAGCTTAGGACATAGGAAAATTTAAAAAAGGAAAGACAAACCATAAAAGATGTCTAATTAAGTTTGATATTTTATCTTTAATGTACCCATTTCAACTGTGGATTACAAAATCCCAGAACTACTTTTCTTTCTCTACTGCCATATCTCTATATAAATGCTATTAATGGGATTTAGAAGGTAACACCTTCTAAACCAGGACTCCCAACACAAAAGAAGAATTAACACATCCTAGCATTAAAAAAACTGTGTTGCTCTGCATGACACTAGTAATGCATTTTAACATGAGATCTGTGTGTGTGTGTGTGTGTGTGTGTTTAGGTTTTATTTTACAGACTTGGAATCCATAGGTCTCTCAGAATTGGAAAGTTACTTTAGTCAATTCAACAGAGAAGATATAAGTCATTAGCACCTTAGGGAGAATAAATGGGTGATGTAAAACTCTAAGACCTTTCTCCCATTAACGTATTCCAATAAAATAAAAATGGCTAACCTCTTAGAATCATATATTTCTACTGAAAGAAACACATCTTTGAGTGACACAATTCCAATAATCTTATGGAATTTCAGAGGATATCTTATGAAAACTATGCACACAAAATTTACAACAAACATTCTTATCAATGGAAACAAAGCAAATTTAAAATAGTAGAAATATTCTAACTTTTTTCTACTTGGATAAAAAAGAAACAAATGAGAAAATCTATGTAGTTGCAAATGTGTCTTGTTCAGATTAAGCAACACTTTTTTTCCCCCATATTTTGACTTTAAAATTGAAGTGTGGTTTAAATAAGAAAACCTTTCCATACTTTAAGTGCATGTTATAAAACTAGGGAAAATCAAATATTAAGGCTCCAAAATTAGGAAAGGAAACAGAAAAAGCCATACTGAATAACTAGAATAGAAAGCAATGGTGTTCCAAAAAATTGAGTTATTCTGAAATGTAGTTGTAGTTATTTCTTCTTGTCATTTTAGGTTTCTAAGTTAATGGATGTGCATGTATTTCACTGAATTCATGTTTAACCCACGAATATGACTTTCTATGCCATTAATTTCCATATATTCACTTCTTAGAGATGATTGTATATTTGATATGTTGCTATTTGGACTACAATTGTTCATTTTGCCCACTACTTAATCAATATATACTTTCTACTAATAAATATATTTATTATGAAAAACTTAGTATAATATCTCATTGGAAAGGATTGCTAAGCATCATTAAATTTTCAAAACTATACATGGAAACTTTACCAAGAGGTTTCAAGCAACACACACTATAATTATAGATTTATTTTTCACTATTTCTTAAATAACTTGGATTTCTGAAGAGTTTTGCTTATCAAGCAGTGGATTTTGAAATTTGTATGAAACTTGATTTATAGATATTTAGCAGTTAAAATAGAATCCTATTATATCAGGAAGCTATCATTTTGAAATTTGCTCTCAAAATCTAAATGACACTAGTTTGCAAGGAGCCATCAGCATACAGAATCTAAGATGAAATATCAGTTATTTTTTTGAAGGAAATGCAGGTAACCATCTGAGAATGTAATGTTAGTAGGCAGTTTCTTTTTCTTTTGCTGGAATGGACAAATGAGCGGGCTGCCTGTTTATACCCCTGTTGAAGATGCTGCATGTTGTTGAACTTGGCTTACACAAAGCAGTCTGGAGAGAGCATCACAGCAGAACTTCAAGCCTCTGAGAAGGTATTATGGAAGAAGCACTGGGAAAGCCTTCCCAAAGTTTAAGTAACGACTCCCCTGAAATACTTTAGTAATGCTACTTGCAGCAAGAATCAAAAGTGAAAAAGCTTAAAGTTGGGTGTCCAGATGCCCCCACATTTGTTTTTTGCTTTGATTTTGTTTTAGTTTTGGCCTCCTGGTCAGTGGTAATTGGTAATATCTATTCAAGGCAGCCTTAAACATTTAGATCATTTCATTGGCCAGAATTTGTGATCTCAACGACCATCTTAGCAAGAATGCCACCTTTAATAGGCAGTGGCATTCAGGATATTAATCAGATGTATAGAAACTATCTCTTGGTGTCATCTAGTGGTTGTATTTCATCACTGCATAAAAGCAATGTCTTATTGGTTTTCTCAGCAAAGATTGTTTTATGACATTTGTTTCTGAGTGACTGGAGTAAAAGAAGCTGCCATTTTTAACAGACAAGAAAAGGTTAGTAGCAATCCAGCCTCTCTGGCCTCTTCACCCTGTCCTTTGCTGTGCCTTCTTAAAAGGTCAAGCCACAGCACTGGGGAGCTCAGTTATCGTACACTGGTGTGAAGGTGTTGTCTGCTGCCCCATTTAGGCTGCATGACTGAGTGACTGAGTGTTGGTAAGGCACAGCCACAGCCGATGCACAAGGTATTTTCTCTTAGCTGGCTGAGCAGCACACAGGGGATGCTGACAGACTGAGCTGACATGCTAACAATCTGATTGCAGATGGCAATGGTAGGAGCTTCCAAGTGAGAGAGAGGAGTCCCCTGACCCTCCTGTCATCTACTCTTTCAATCTCCATCCTAGATAGGAACACTGCACAACTATCACAGGGAAAGGTGACATAGTGAAAATAACTTATCCGCAAATGTGCTGAAATGTCATCTCTAATGTTATAGTTCCTTTAAGACAAACTATAATTTCTAATATAACTTTGCAGTTTTGAAAGGAAAGGGCACCAAGGCTGGGTTGACAGAAATAAATTATCCAGATAATTAAGGCTAACTACTCCACTTTCTCCTACTCCCTGGCCCACGCACACCGATAATAGGGCTCAATTATTTATAATTCAGGAATTTTTTTCTTTAAAAAAGGATTTTCGGTAAAACTGGTATTTGAATAGCTCAAAATTATTATCATTAGCAAGAAAATTATTAAGAAATTATAATCAGGAAATGTACAAATTTTAAATTGTCAAAGCTTCTGTTATCAGGTCCAATGTAACTAAAGTGAAGCATTATTTAAAAATGGGAAAATTAATATGACATTTCATTCTTACTTTTTCAAAATTATCTAGTATTTTATTCAAATTTTGTGGGTTTTAAAAATGCTTTTCATGGATGTACCAATGTTAAGAAAAATATCTTTCTACATACTAATAGAAACTTCCTTTAGATTATTAGGTGGGCTTTTATTTTATTGTTGATTTGCATTCTCTACATTGATGCTTGCTTCTGCTTGTGCATAGGTCTTTAATTTCTAGATATCTTATACACAAGTGTAAATCAAGAAAAAGAATTTAAGAAATATGAACAGATGTATATTTCCTAAAATTTTCTTTTTCTTTTGTGGTAAAGGACTGTTTTAATGCTAGTATTTTTGAAATGCAAATGTGTGAAGTACCTATTTGTGTAAATACATAGATTTCTTTAAGGTATATTACTTATGTGTGTATATGCATGTAAAGATGCACATATGTGGATACACACACCATAGCCAACCCTATATATAAAATTTCCAACACAAATCCATAACACTAATAAATGTTAGATTTGGTATCACTTATCCCAATTATGAGTCATAAATTCTGACATAATTTTTAATCTAATACATTTTCAAATTCAACTTCCTTAAGCTACAACTAAAGTCAGAGAAGAAAGAAAATATTACTTAAATAAAAGAGCTTCTTGCAAGAAATAGAAAGGATTCAATCTTAAGTTTCTTTCCCTGATTTCATTTCAACCTTCTCAGTAAACAAAAATTTTTGACCAAAATAAATTTATCTTTTAATTCTACTTTTCTATGAACTTTTTGAAGTTCCCTCACATGAACTATGCAATAAAGAATTAGGTGAATACCTACCAACTCCATGAAATAGGAAATGTAGAACTCATCAATAGTAACAGAACCCAGATCCTCATCCAAACAGCAGCCTCGGTAGCAACTGAAATTGATGGCTAAGCACCAACAGAATCTCAATTTAATGTAATTCTTCATCCTTAGCAGATTTTCTTTGATATTAAACTTGGATATACAAAATGGCCTTATTAAACAGATTTTTTTTTTTTCATCTAGCATCCATTGCTGGTATTCTTTTTCTTATTTTTTAAAGACTTATTTGTTTGAAAGACAGAGGGATATATAGAGAAAGGGAGAACAGAGAGAGATCTTCCACCTGCTGATTCATTCCCAAATATCTATAACAGCCCAGGTTGGTCCAGGCCAAAATCATGAATCTGGAAATTCACTGGGGTCTCCCACATGGACCTAAGTAGATGAGCCATTATCCATTGCTCTCCTAAGTGCATTAGCTGGATCAGAAGAAGAACATCTGGGACTCCAACTGGTAGTCTGATATGGTTTTAACAGTAGACGTTACAAGTGGTGGTTTAACCCATGATCCCACAACATCCACCTCTCAAGTAGATTATTTTGTTCCATTATACAGTGTTACTTTTTTTTTTTTTTTTTGGACAGGCAGAGTGGACAGTGAGAGAGATAGGGAGAAAGGTCTTCCTTTACTGTTGGTTCACCCTCCAATGGCTGCTGCGGTCGGCATGCTGCGGCCGGCACACTGTGCCGATCCGAAGCCAGGAGCCAAGTGCTTCTCCTGGTCTCCCACACGGGTGCAGGGCCCAAGAACTTGGGCCATCCTCCACTGCCTTCCCCGGGCCAGAGCAGAGAGCTGGACTGGAAGAGGGGCAACTGAGACAGAATCTGGCACCCCGACCAGGACTAGAACCCGGTGTGCCAGCGCTGCAGGAAGAGGATTAGCCTATTGAGCTGCAGCGCCGGCCAGTGCTACTTTTTAAAAAGACTTTATTAATTTAATTATTTATTTATTTGATAGGTAAAGTTACAGAGTGAGAGAGGGAGAGACAGAGAGAAATGTCTTCCATCTGCTGGTTCACTCCCCAAATGGCCACAACAGCTGGAGTTGGGCCGATATGAAGCCAGGAGCCAGGAGTGTCTTCCAGATCTCCCATGCAGGTGCGGGGCTCAAGCACTTGGGCCACCCTCTACTGCCTTCCCAGGCCAAAGCAGAGAGCTTGATTGGACACCCATATGAGATGCCAGCACCTCAGGGGAAGGCTTAGCCCACTGTACCACAGCCCCGGCCCCTTCATAAAACATTTTTTTAAAATAAAATTGGTTCCTTGGCTGGCACCTGGGCTCACTAGGATAATCCTCCGCCTGTGGCGCTGGCACCCTGGGGGGTTTTAGTCCTGGTTGGGACGCCGGATTCTATCCCAGTTGCCCCTCTTCCAGTCTAGCTCTCTGCTGTTGCCCGGGAAGGCAGTGGAGGATGGCCCAAGTGCTAGGGCCCTGCACCCGCGTGGGAGACCAGGAGAAGCACCTGGCTCCTGGCTTCAGATCAGCGCAGCGCCGGCCATAGTGTCCATTTGGGGGGTGAACAAAGGGAAGGAAGACCTTTCTCTCTGTCTCTCTCTCTCTCTCTCTCTCTGTCTAACTCTGCCTGTCAAAAAAAAATGTCTTTAAAAATACAATTGGTCCCTGAAATTTACTGGAATTCATTTCATTTTCCTATATTGTACAGGTAAATTGTAGATACAGTCGTGGACTAAAAACACTTTGTCTTATTTGTTCCCCTATCCATGTTACATGTTTTAGTGAGCCATGCTTTCATCTGTGTATTTTTTGAAATGCTGAGGAATAGTGTTCCTTACTTAGGCAACCTAATGACCCACAGTCCTTTGTGAGAGAATGCAGCTGCCATTCTGTATTGTAAGGTCGCATAATTGGCACCCTCATCTCCTACATCTCTTTGTATTTTCAATTAATCTTCTCCAGAATGCCTATGCATTGGAAAAATTGTCTCCATTTTACAGATTACAAGAGCAAACTTACTTAACAGAGATGTTAAGCAAGTCTCTGAAGCCACTTATCAAACTGTGGAATTGATTAGATACAAAGTGCAAGCTGCTTACATAAGTTAATTTGTATACCATATGAATCCCTCTTCCAAAAATAACAGAATAACCACAAGTCTGTTGTAAGCTAGCCACTAAGATAGCTTTCATTTAAAAGAGATAGTACATTTTCATGCTGGCTTTCTGTTTTCTAAATTATCAAATCTTTCCCTTACTCAACTAAACTTGCAGCTATCATGGTCATGTAGCTAAATAATGGCCAAGGAGATAAAAGTTCAAATAGTGTTGGATTCTGGAATTCTTACAGTGGAATGAACATATCTCTTTTTAGTAACTTTCTTATTCTGGCTGCTGGGTGTGATGGTTGGATGTTAAGCCACCATTTTTCACCATGAGGTGATGTACTAAGAATGATGAAGCAGCAAGATAAGATCCCAATGACTCAGACAACATATTGGTCCTTGATTTCTCATTTCTGAGTTAGTTTTACATGAAAGAGAAAAAAAAATCTATCCTGTAGTACTTTTTTATTGCTGCATAGCGATTTCCACACACTCAGAGCTTTAAATGGTACCTATGTATTATCTCACAGGTTCCATTAGTCAGGAAAACAGCAATGGTTGGCTATGTCCACTGCTCAGTGTCTCACCAGACTGAAAACAGAGGTACTTACTGCCTGGGGCTAACAACTCCACGGTGCTTTGAGTCCTCTTGTGAGCTCCCAGTTGTTGGCAGAATTCGGTTACAGTGGTGTGGAATAAAAGCCCTGCTTTTCTTGCTGATCATCAGCTAGGGATGTTGCTCAGATTTTGGAGACTATTTTACTGTGCGATCTTCTACAGAGGCCCTTTCACAACAGGGTAACTTATTTCCTCTAATATGACAGAAAAGTTTTTAGTGCAGTGGTGTCTCAAATATTTTATTTTAGGAAGTATCTGGTACCTTTCAAGACTTATTGATTACATCAGACCCTCTAAAAAAACCCGAGAGCTTTTTGATCAGATCAAAGTCAATTTCTTTCATTCCTTCAAGTCTTCAGAAAATTCCCTTCTCCTTTGATCACCAGATTGAAATTCATTATATTCACAGTGTCCTAGTCAAGTGGAGAGGATTATATGAAGAATAAGCTTCAGGAAGAATCTTAGGAGCTATCTTAGAATTTTGCCAATCACACTTATTTCAGTTGTTATTCTGATTTTGCTTTTTGTACAGACAAAACTCGTCCTAATAATGTATCCACATGGAATATTCACCTTTGAATTTTAAGCAGCAATGTTTGTTTAGATAAACTTGTATGCTTCCTATCACAGACATAATTGTTTACCAAGTATCTACATATGCATATGAATTTTTCTTTTAGATGCCAGAAATTCAGTTCTAACAGTGCACAATGACAGTAATAATTTTGAATCAGCAAGAATGCTTGTCCCTTTTTAAATTTTCTGTTGTTTTTCCGTATCCTACTGGTTCTCTTAAGATGTTTTCCTGTGCAAAGCCATGTGTTGAATAATGATTTATTAATCCTTACTTATTCACAATCACTGTTAGTCTTTGACATTAATGGAACTTTTTTCATTTTTCATTTTAAACTTTCATTAAACTTTTTTTTCCTGAATTTATGACTCCTGGCCTGAATTTATACTTCATTACAAAGACTACTTCCCTGTAAGCGATCATTAGATTTCTTGAATTTAGTAAACATAGTTTTACTCCCAAATAGTTCAGAAAATTGACCAGCTTTGCTATGATGTTATTTTGACAAAGCAAATTTAAATCAAATTTTTATCTGGTAGCTGACTCTGTTTGGGAAATCCATACAATCATCCAATTCTTCCACCCCCACATTCTCCTGTGGTCTTTGTCTTTTCCTTGATTCCCAAACTGCACACCTGGGCACTGGTGTGCTATAGCAACTCCCCAAGGGAAAAAGAGGATATATGAAAAATTGAAAGGAACATGGCATATCTTTTTGAACTACGAGACTATAAGCCTAAGATGGTTGACCGTTTCTATATTAGATGGTGCTACATTCTCTTGGATGTCATCATATCCCCACAAAGCTCAGTTCTCAGTAGATCCTATAGCAAAAAGAAAGGACCACATATAAATCCAAGTGGAACCGGAAATGAAGCTGACAGTGTCCAGTCTGACTCCAGCATTTGAGAATGTGTTTAGTGCCCAATAGCTGCATGAATCGCATTACTAAGTAACTGCAGTTGTTCAAAAATGAAATAACATATTTTTTAAATTTATGTGTATTGTTTTACTAAAGTAAGTTACTGGAACAAAAATACCCATTACAATGTCTGGACTTCAATCACTAAATGGGATGTAAAGTGTTTTTGTTTGGGTTCAAGAATACCAAAAAATTGCCTAGGGATCAGTGAAGAGAGAAAATGTAGGAACCTCTAGTGATGTTCATACAAATAATCTGAACACCCCAAGTGGTTAGGGACCAAATCAGCTTTATTTACTGTTCCATTCCAGCACCTACTATAGTGCCTGCCATATCATCACCACTCAAATGTACTTATTGAATTCTTTTCTTCAGTAATCAAATGACGTAAATGGTACTGATAAGTTGGCTAACTGCTACTGTAGTCATGGAAAGTAGGAGAAACACGTCCTCTAAAAAGTTTGTATTTCTCAGTAAAAATTGAAGGTTTGGATAAATTTTGAATGGAAAATCAATTTTGGCAGAGGTCTGCATTTACTATGTGCATAACTCCACATTTTGTTCTTTTCAGAATTGAGAATGTAATTTTGAAAGTATTTTTTTTGTGGATCTTTCTGCCAGTGCTAAAATAGCTCATCAAATGAGAAACAAAACAATTTGGAAGTCAAAAGCAAATCAGCTCTTGCTGATATTATTATTCAAGTAAAATTCAGCCCTTTTTGACCTTAGCATGAAGTAAAAGATGGAAAATATACTAGAATAGGTAACAAAGTTTTCTCCATGAAAAATATCTGTTACCTATTTCCACATTGTAGCATAATCTCATTGTTTTAGTTATCTATTGCAGCAGAACAAATTACTACAAAGCACCCCTTAATTATCTTAAAATAAGTTTCTATGGCTCAGAAGCCTGTCATAGTTTAATGACATCCTTTGCTTGGGATCTAATAAGGCTACAAACAAAGCATTGGCCAGACGCAGTTCTCACCTCAAGGTGGCCACTTGGATCCACTTTCAAGACCACTCTGGTTGTTGGTAGAATTCATTTTCTTATGGTTATAAAACTGAGGGAATCAGGCTCCTTACTCATGTTGAATACAGCCTTCCCTCAGCTCCTACATGCTGCCTCCACTGCTTTGCTGTGTGGGTCTCCACAAAGTAGGTTCTAACTTCATCAAGCCAACAAAATAATTTGTGGATATCTCAGTGAGATAACAGGTTCAGAAGTCCTATGTATTTTATTAAGGATTTCTGTTCAGGTTTTATAGGAACATTTCCAGAACATCGATTACATTAAGTTCTGGTTTTCTACTCTTTGAAAACAGTTACAATAGAAACCTCACATGGAAAAAAAAATCATGGGAAAAAGCATGAGACACATGTTTAAAGAATTAATGTCTGTCATTAGAAAATATTAATTCAGAATAACAACCATGAAATCTACCATTTCATTCTCTTGCTGCCTTGTTAATGTGTTGAATCATCAGTGTTATACATCTTGACTAAGTAAAGATAAGCTTATCTGAATGAATAGTACAAAGTTCTCTACCAATTGCTTGTACCTGGTGAGAGAGAAATTTAAATGACAAGTCAGGTGAAGCAGATTAATTACTCGCAGATATACAGCAAGGTTCAGTCAAGCCTAACATCCATAGTAACTTCAGAAACTTCCCATGACTCAGAAAGGGTATGCAGAGCAGGGTACTCCTCTACCTGTGCCTTTGACAACTGAGATACCCTGAGAGTATCCCCGTGTGGCATTATACACCCCGGGCTCCACTTAGCTTACTCAGTTCAAGCATTCAGAACATCCTGTTTTAGGAGTAATGAGGGTGTTGTAGTTTGGATTATCCTAGATGCTGTTCCCTTGTTTTATTCAGGATTTTGCATTCTCTGTACATTCTGACTCAGGATTACAAGCCAGAGGAAGAAGAGTGTCGTAGGCTAAGGCCGTTTTGATATTTGTCCACCTGTAAATATCACACCTGAAATAGTAAATGTTAAATTGCGAAGAATATATCTTCTGCTATTGAAAGAGAGAAGATGGATGTTCTTTAAATACCATAGTTTTAATCCACGTTGTAAATCTGCAACATAACCAGTTAAACCCACAGCAATTATAAACTGAGGATTAAACCTCTCTAAATAAAGGTAAACACAGAAAATTTTTATTGCCCAGAAAAAAACATAAAAAACAAGTAATCACCATTTTAATCTTCTATTGATGGCATATTTTTAATTAACCCTTCCATTCTGCTCAATTTCCAATCCAGCTCCCTGCTAGTGCACCTTGGAAATCAGTAGAACATGGCCCAGGTGCTTGGTCCGGGCCTCTGCATCCACATAGGAGACCTGGATGGAGTTCCAAGTTCTTGGTTTTGGCTTGACCCAGTTCTGGCCAATGTGGTAATTAGGGGGGTGAACCAGCAGATGAAAAATCTCTGTCTCTAGCTATCTCTCCCTTTGTCTCTGTAACTGTTTCAAATAAATAAATGTCTTTAAAAACAATCTCCTTATATTATTATTCAATTTTATTATTTAAAAAATTATTTTAAATTTATACTGCTGATAATTGTGATTGTGTGTGTAGGTAATGGTGGTAGAAGGCTCCTCTCAGAGCTGGCACTGTGGCATATTGGGTAATGCTTCCACCTGCCAGTGAGTCTCTGCTGTTCCACTTCCAATCCAGCTCTCTGCCATGGCCTGGGAAGGCAGTGGAAGATGGCCCAGATGCTTGGGCCCCTACACCCACATAGGAGACTCGATGGAAGCTCCTTGGGTCCATCTGGGGAGTGAACCAGTGGATGCAAGACCTCTCTCTCTGCCTTTGTCTCTCTGTGACTCTGCCTTTCAAATAAATGAATGAATCTTTAAGAAAAAAAAAGAAGGAAAAAAGTTATGAAACTTTTTTTAAAAGGCTCCTCTTGACTGTAAGGAATTATTAGGACTACTTCTTGTTGCCCAACAACTGTGTCCCTTTGTTCCACCAACAATCTTGTAGCCCTTCAAGCCTTGACTCATCAAGTGATTCGGTGCTTAGGTCACACAGGAGAAACCTTAAATATCCCTAATGCAGAAACTCTGTGCAATTCCACAGAAAATTGATATAAATCCTAAAACTCATGGTTTTGGATATTGATAATGTTGATGTACAATAAGCTACAATCAAATATTTGATGCACATCATGTTTTTATTCATTATTTAAATTAAGCCTGAAAATATTTTATAGGTTTTGTACCCCTCATTTCTCGAATGAGGAAACTATAACAAGTTATTATTATATTCCTTAACTAGCAAGTCCAGAGTAAAAATTCTAACAGAAGTCTGTGGAATATTATAGCCTATATAATAAGTCATTCTATTATTGATATCATTAGATTTTGGAAAAACTATACCAAAAATTTAAAAAATCAGGATGAGTTATCTAAGGTACTTGCAGAAAATGTTTCCATATACTTTGGAGATATTTACCTAACCATAATGATGAGTCAGATGATGCTAAACCTTCTGATGAATCGGAATATATAGGCGTTTTTCCAAAAGGACAATGACTCACGCCATCATTTTTTCAACTTGATTTTAATTTAGTATTTTCTAGGTCAGTCGTTCATTCTACACAAAAATCAAAAGACGATCCTCTCAAGGGAGAGCCAGGACAAAACCAGGAACCAGGAACTCCACCTGGGTCTTTATCAGGAAGCTGGGTAGGAAGGGAAGAGCAGCCGCCACTGCAAACAGCCATCCCAATATGGGAGGCAGGCGTCTCACATGGCATTTCTACTGGGCTACAAACACCCACCGCAAGAAGTTGTAGAAATTTAGAAATCAACTTGTTAGTTCCAGGTAGCCTAAAAGTAGCACACTGCCACCATGATGACATTTTGCTAGTCAGAGTTCATTTATATTCTTTGAGTAGATGGGCTAAGATAGAGTATCTCTACTAATATATTGCTTTCAGCTTAAAAAAATACTTTCAATAATAATACTCAGTTTTTTTCCTAAGGTCAAAACTTCAATTAAATAGCAAGTCAATTCTTTTATTGTTTATATATGCAGGATGAGAAATTCCCTACTGTGCTGACAGCCTAGACTTACCCATCTTGGTAACAATTTCAATAGAAGAAATCAACATGCACTTTAGGGACAATATCACAAAATAGTTTTGCTGCCTATTTCCAAATTGTGTACTTAGCCCATCCTAGATATATTAGTTTTGTTATTCTTTTAGTTAGCTAGTTACTAGGAATATTGCATGCCTTGGAGTACCAAAAAAGTTCTTAGGGGCTTTAGGGATTAGATAAAACTAAAGAATATTTCATGAGTCTAAGTCCTAACTCTGGCTTTGTTCCTTCTTGAGATACATTTGACCTCAAGATGATTCCTCACTTCAATTTATGTCTTCATCATTATTATTATTTTTCTCTAACATTCCCAAATAAGACATAGGTTTTCTAATATTAACTAGGTAACAAAAAATATTTTAGTTTCTCTTTCACAGTGGCTTTTGATTTACAATCAAATTGGAATAAATATAACAATATATGTTTTTCAAACTGCTACTTCAGGGAGTAATGTAGCATTCCTATTCTTATACTTAGAGAATACGCTACGGAAATACAATATACTTGTACTGAGATTGCTATAGCTATTTTATATCCTTGACTCATTGTAATCTTATATTTACACTGAAAAAAATTTAATATTTTTATTCATATAAAATGTTTAGGGTACTTTAAAACTCTTTATCACACTCAATTTAAAACTATGTTCAAAGTTTTCAGAAACTTAAATCCTTGACAAATGCTAAATAGTGTATAGGGAAGAGGATTTCTGAGTATCTAAAAAGCTTTTCAAGAGTTAAATTTCTCCTAAGCAACTAATATATGAAACAGGATACCTTTGTTATAATTATATTTTCTTACTATTTCAGTTTTAAACTTGGTTTACCTTTCCACTTACGTGTGCATATTCTTGTTTAAATTTTTGATGAAATCAAAACATTTATTGAAATAAATGTTTACCTTTAACATTTTTTGTCTTTACATTAACTCAGGTTGAGACAAAATTGCCATATTCTAAATGTACACTAAAAAGCTTAAAAATGCAATATATGAAAAATGTAAATATTTTCTTTAGTACTTGTGATGCAAAAATATAAGAGTCTTTGAATTGCCCCACTGTTCCGGGTGAAGCAGTGTCTGCACCACATCCAATATGATCTCACGTATGTTAGAAACTGGAGAGTTTAAAAGCCCGTCTAGCCTTTCCCTTTAGTAACTGCCTTCACCCTTCAAGGCCACACTTGCCTGTGCCCGCCCCAGTGGAGCTGTGTGCACATCAGCATGATGCCCCTGACAGAAAAGCAGATCAATTAGAAGCCAGTTATTTTTTTTTATTTTTTAAATTTTTGACAGGCAGAGTGGACAGTGAGAGAGAGAGAGACAGAGAGAAAGGTCTTCCTTTGCCATTGGTTCACCCTCCAATGGCCACCACGGCCGGCGCACCGCGCTGATCCGAAGCCAGGAGCCAGGTGCTTCTCCTGGTCTCCCATGGGGTACAGGGCCCAAGCACTTGGGCCATCCTCCACTGCACTCCCTGGCCACAGCAGAGAGCTGGCCTGGAAGAGGGGCAACCGGAACAGAATCCGGTGCCCCGACCGAGACTAGAACCCTGTGTACCAGCGCCGCAAGGCGGAGGATTAGCCTATTGAGCCGCGGCACCGGCATAGAAGCCAGTTCTTTACTGAGATAAACAGCTTTGAGGACTGACTGGAAACCCACTTGGCAAAATACAAAACAAGGCCCCTAGCCTTGTTTATCTCTTATTCTTGCCTTAAATTATTTTTATTTATTTATGAAAGATAGTGACAGAGACAAAGACTGTTATTTCATCTTCCGGTCCATACCCCAATGCCCGCAACAGCTCTAGTTGGGCCAGCTTGAACCCAGGCTATGTTAACACTTTGCTGATAGGCTAATTAGAGAAATTCTAGTTCAAAGGAAAGGCATATACTATCCTTCTCCTTTGTGTAGAATGTACAATGATACTTGGGCATTGACATTTATTTGTCCCCACCTGGTCCTAACCACAAATAGGATGTAGTGCTTTTCATTTTGAATTACACCCAGGCTGAGTTGATGGCAAACCCTCAGTTTTCTCTGAAGTGAGCCAGGACAGAGTGAAGCAGTTGGTTTACCCCCTATCATAGGGAAGAACCAAATAGCAGAAGGGTATTGAAGTATTGAGCAGCCAGCAAAAGAATGTTTAGACATTCCTTCCACAAGATAACTATGGGACAAACTAGAGAAGAGTGAGTTCAGGTTTGTTTATAATTCACATTATTTAAGTTTTCTGGTTAAGTAAAAAAAAAAAGGGTATCACATAAAAATTCAGACTGAGTCTGGAATAGCAAAACATTTTACTAAAGAATGGGTGATTTAATTACACATTATTCTTGGAAATATTATACTTCAGGTAATATATTTCAAGGATGTGTACTCAACTGCTATATTCACTAGCCCTACAAATTAGCGATATTTGCGTGTTTTAGTCTGATATAATCCAATTATAAGAAGTTATATCTGGGCCGGTGCTGCAGCTCACTAGGCTAATCCTCCACCTGTGGCGTCGGCACCCCGGGTTCTAGACCCAGTCGGGGCACCGGATTCTGTCCTGGTTGCTCCTCTTCCAGTCCAGCTCTCTGCTGTGGCCCGGGAGTGCAGTGGAGAATGGCCCAAGTGCTTGGGCCCTGCACCTGCATGGGAGACCAGAGGAAGCACTTGGCTCCTGGCTTCAGATCAGCACACCAGCTACAGCGGCCATTGCGGGGTGAACCAACGGAAAAGGAAGACCTTTCTCTCTGTCTCTCTCTCTCACTGTCCACTCTGCTTATCCAAAAAAAAAGAAGTTATATCTGAATAGATATGAAGGAAAAGTACTGAGTTTTTGCCATTAGTTAAGATTCATCCTGATTATGCAATCATTTCTACTTTAAGCCATAAATAAATAAATAAATAAATACACCAAAGATTAACTAGAGGCTTCAATATTCTGTCATTGGTGAGCACCTTGAATTGGAGTGTGGCATCACTAGATATTCTTAGCCCTGTATCCAATGACTCCAAAGATTTGTTTTTTTTAATGAGGGCATAGACCTTCTGCAGAGGATATCCCCTTAATCCTGGAGATCACTGTTCATCTTCTGGAAACTCTTACCCAAATGAGGAGTTATGATGAGTGTTTTAAGTTGAGGATGGAGTTTTCTCTGCAAGTACTGACACAGAGAGACAGAAAAGAGTGTCATAGATAGTGGTACTTCCAGTTGCAGATTCTCTAGTCTAACTTAACAGTAGAGAAGCAGGTTAAAGCTACTTCTAGACTGTGGTTTACAGTGGTTGGGAGCCCAGTAGATGGTCCCTGAGTCAGGCTTACATCTCACTGGATTTTCCACTTCTAGCTGATTTTCTTCATCTGTTTATATGTCCATGTCCTGATTTGTAAAATAGGATAAACTGGGGCCAATAATATTCCATCCATTGCAGATTGGAAAACTGCTTAATTTAGATAATTGATGATAAGCACAATGGCCATGCTAAGTGCTCTATAAATGTGAGTAGTGTTGTAGTTATGGGCTTAAGGCCTGCATTTGGTGATATCATAAAGCTGTGTGTCACACTACTGCCTACACATTAGAATTACCTGGGGAACTTTTAAGTCATTCCAATGTCCATGTCTACCCCAGATATTAATTCATTTTAAAGCTCCCCAGGTGATTCTAATGCGCAGGCAAGATTGAGCCCCACTGCCATTTTCTCTTGGACTTTCAAGTCTATAAGACCTTTTAGTGATAGCAAAACTGATACCTTCATTTCAAGTTGGGAATGAGGACCATCATGGTTCAATGATTTCTGTAGCATCATCTTTAGGAATTGGCAGAAATGGCATTAAAGCAAAAACTTCTTGATTTCTAGCACAGAGCACTTCCTCCAATACTGAATAAATCAAAACCTGGCCTATCTCCTATGATGGCTTTAGATATTTTGTAATTTAAGTCAACTGGTGTTGAGACTTGGTGTAGAGGTTTTATAAGAGTCTGGTGAGTATATCATGCTCCTTTGATATGATAGTATTCCTAGAGCTTCATTTGTGTTACTTATCTTTCTTGGCACCTGTAGGATGATGGTTAGGAAGATGGTTATTTCCAGAAAAAAAGGAGTTGTGTACACATTCTCCAAATCTGTGATATTCTTTCGATTTTAACTCTAGGACAAAGAAGCAAAAGCATTTATCCATCACACCCTAGTTTCTTAGGAACAAGCTATAAGTAACTGACAGGCACAAACTGATCTCCAAAAAGCTTACGGGCTGACAAAGCAGTCTCAAGACTCCGAGCTTCCAAGCATGGCTCCCCCCTTCCCTTATGTTGCCCTAGTTGCACAGCTGCTGGAGCAGCGCCACTAATTAGATGATGTGTCTTGCTTCCCACCATCTGGAGGACATTGTCTGGCATGGGGATGACATTGCTTGGTCCCATCCCAAGTCTCCCTTGCATCAGTTCTTTCTTGACATTGTACTCTGTGCCCCTTCCCCTGCAATGTACTCTGTGCCTCTGTCCGTCACTGGGCCTCACTGTGGCTTTCCATGGTTAAGCAAGTGTCCCATGGGAAAGTGCTAAAGTCAGTGTTCAACAGGAGACTCTGAAGCTTAAAACAAGTGAGAAAAAAAGAGTGAATTAAAGTAAGACTTACCTGACCAGATTTGGATATATTTTTAGGAAGCAGAAAACAGTTCAATTGTTTTTACTAAATTCTCAAATCATAATATGTGAAGTTTGCAGACAATTATTCACAGTATTAAGATATGCCTTATTGTATATTTTGTAAAATACTTCACTCAGCTATCCTTACATTTTGTATTACAGAGAATGAGTAGCATTTAGTTTTGGGTGAAAAATAAAGACCCTAGTCCATACACATATCTTGAAATATTTTCAAGCATTTCTGAACCTCTTTACTTCTTAATTTATTGGTGGACAATCTTTCCAACTATTCCAGTAAATTGTACATATGTAGGTAAACCAAGACAATATGTATACTAATGTTCATTGTTTCCAAGTAGAGCCAGACTATGTGTGATAGGAATAGAAACACATTGCATATCTGCAAGTACTACAAAGTTAAGGTTTGCCTAATAATTTGTGTAAACCATTATTCTTAAAGAGGCCAAACTGCACCCATCTAAAATTCCCAGATTCATCCTCCTTCTGCCAAATGTTATTAGCAGCAAGTTAAAAGTGGGCCTGCTGTCACTGTGACCTTAGCTGACCTCTTAATTTCTTGAGTTCAAGTCCAATTAACCTCTAGGAAGAGGCACAACTGTTCTAACCAGACAAGTCAATAGAATCCAATAGTAATCATTTCATTTTCTGCCTTGTCAAAGGGTGGCCCTCCCACCTAACCCATTTCACACAAAGGTGGTCATTTATCACCGTTTAGAGAACTGTACTGAGCTGTGTCCCAGCCCTGCCTGGAGTACATTCATCACTTGCACAGACAGGATCTGGGCGTGCTGCGGAAGACTCCATAGAGGTGCTGCTGAAAACCTTCCTTGTCTGGACAACTTGCCGGTGCTCTTTGCATAACAACGTCCTGAGTCTCGACCCACACTGAAAGTGGTTCATGGGTAATGCATTTCCTTCTGAGAAAGCTATCTCCCTCAGCCCCATCAATATATAATGGAACTGCAAAAGTTCATGGAAAATGTGTATGATGAGAAAAAATATGCATGAGTTTCAAATATTTGCATTCTAAAATAAACTATTTTAAAGGGATACTTATTTGAAAGGCAGAGTGACAGAGAAAGAGTGAGAGATAGAAAAGAGAGTGATGTCCCATCAGCTGATTTACTCCCCAAATGGCCACAACAGTCAGAGCTGGGCTAGGCTGAAGCCAGGATTTGAATGGGGGCTCTGATCATGGGTATAGTCATCCCAAAGCCTGCTGGGCCACAAAGCTTGCCTAAAACTTATTTCTAAATTGAATTTTCTATGAACTTTTGAAGTCTCTTCCTATGAAGATTTTCTTTATAGGAAGTCAGACATTACTTTTTTACAAGGAATCACTTTGAAAGTAAATGATCAAAAAGACATTAAAAAGGAATAAATACATATAATCAAAGCCTTTGGCTAGCTAAACTACACTTGCAAAAGTAAAGGGTTTATGTCAAATAAGGTTTCCTTTAAACTAATAATCCAGACAAGTATTCACAAAACTGCAAGAAACTTACTGTGATAAGTCTATTTCTTGAAGTGTTTCACTGAACTAAGCTTTCTTTTTTCTGAAATTCATGATTTTTACTCCAGTATTCATTCACATCACTTAAAAACGTGCTTACTATAAGTCAAAATCTAGAAAGTATCTAAAAATAATATGTTAACATATTTTCATGAAAAACTGATGCTTGTCATGAATTCATATTCCCATAAGGTTATGATTATCAACTTACTTGCTAGTGCTTCAATTTTTATGATTAAAAATAATATGAAAAATTATAAACAAGAAATTAATTACTGGAAAAAACATGTAATGTTGACTTGGCACTCACATAGAGTGAACAAAATTTCTCAATGTACCATTTTATTTCCATCATGGATCTTTTGAGGCTGTGAGATTTAAAATATTTTTCTCATAAAAATACACAGAATGTTGGAACTAAGTAAGGGTCAGAGGTATTGACATCAGTAATATGTTGAATCATCATTAAAAGCATCATATCATGCCCTTTGTTTATTTTTTTCTGTTTCTATTTTATATGCCATTTTTAACTGAAAGGTACAAACAGAGATATAAAATTGGCAGAAAAACAGTTCCAGTCCCAGACTAAGTCACTCTCCAATTGGAGATACAATGGGCCCTAAGGTTTAGTAAGGTATTGGTGCCTCACTTTCTGGAGCAGCACTGTGAAACTGAAAATGCTGTATAAAGATGTGTCTACTATAGCAACCAATATAGTCATGTGCCTTTACCAAGCCCTTGATTTACAGCTACTACTGAAAAGGTACTGACTGCCTGGTACTTAGAATTTCCTTCTTTCACCAAGTAGGATTTAAGTAGATTCTATTCTCCAAAAATAACAGCAACAACAACAAAAACCCCATCAGACTCATAAATATACAATTAACCTTAAACTTTCTGCCTTTATATTCTCATTGAGCCTGTTAGCAAGTGCATGGAGTATATGTTCATTTTTATCTAATAAAATAAGCAGGATCTGTGTTTCACCACAGATAGTAACATAGCTATATTATTCACAATAGGTGCTAAGGCGTTAAACTTTCTGTTATCTCACACTCTTCCAAGTAAATGGTCTTTTTTTTCTTATTTTACAATTTTTTAAACATTTTGCTACATTCAAATATAGACATAATATACATACATATATATACATTTTCTCTTGAAGACAGAGATAAGAATATCAGAGTGAGAATTCATGACAATAGTAATAATATGTGAAAGAGGAGTTTTTTTTTTTTTTTACAAAGTATGATTCGGTTAAGCTAAAGCTATATTTATAACTAAAACCCAATGATATGACATCCATACTGGTAATCACTATGCTAAGTAAAATAAGCCAAACACAGAAAGACAAAATACCAGGTGTTTTCCCTTATTTGTGTAAGTTAGTATGTACAAATAGTGCAAAAACTCTGTGGCTGTTAAGAAAACAGTTGTAAGGTGGTTGGAGCCTAGTGTGCGTAGGTTAATGAGTAAATATAAGAGATTTAGGTTATTTTTGACACAAGAAACTACTACTTCTCATATTTCATGCATATATTACTTTAAGTTAACATAATATTTTCTGTAAAAAAGTTGACATTGGACTTAAGTATTTTAAGATCCGTACAGAATTGACATAAGTAAAATTTTAAGCAGCTCTTGAATTATTATTATGGGGAAATAAAATATTGGTTCTCCGAATAAGCAAACTATCCTTATATGATTGTCCACATGTATGAGACAAAAAACAGCAGTGAAGAAGAGGCCCCTAATTTAGTTGTTCAGTTTCCTGTCTTGTATTAAAAGCTACCTAATAGAATTTATAGTTGGAGAAACCTTTTAGGCAGCACTCTTTGTATTTTTTATTAAGTCCAAACTCCGAGAATCTACTTAATGTCAATTTTGTACAGTGGTTGTACTGCACAGCATATTTTATTTTAAATTTGCAGGACATGATGATAAATTGATAATTGACCCCAAGGCCATTTTAAATAAAGAGGCCCTGTTTTTCATTAGTACAGTAATACCTAGTCATAAGGGAAAGAAGACCAGTGCTAATTTAGCTCTGAGAAGTGAGCAATCAAGAACTCATGGTTTTAAAAACACATTTAAACAAGGCAAATTTCTAGTTGTGAACGGTAAAAGAAAATACAATTATAGGGACACATGATTAGAAACATGCCAACAGCAGTTTGTTTTGTGTGCTGATAAATAAAACATTCTTAACTCTGTTAAAAAAAAATCCAGCTGAGCAGTGGGCATTTAGCCTAGTGTTTAAGATGCCCACAGGCCCCCTAGAGTACCAGAGTTTACTTCCTGGCTCTAACCCTTGACTCAAGCTTGTTACCGATGCAGACTCTAAGGGACACCAGCGATGACTCCAGTAATTGCATTTCTGTCACCCAAATGGGAGAACTGGATGGAGTTCCCAGCACCCAGCTTCAGTCCTGCCTTAGCTTCAGTCACTGTAGACATTTGGAGAATGGATTAGTGAATGAGAGCTCTTTCTTGTTTGTTTTTCTGCCCATCTTTCCCCTTCTCCCCTGTGTGTGTGTGTGTGTGTGTGTGTGGAGAGAGAGACAGAGATAGAGAGAGAGACAGAGAGAGACAGAGAGAGAATGTGTGTGTCTTCCTTCCAAGGAAGTAAATATGGATTTTAAAAAAATGTTTAAATAAGAATTCAAGTAAATAAATCAGACAGTGTAAATCCTGGCAGTGCTTTTGTTTAAGAGTATACAAATGTAATCATCTCTCCTTGACATCTCCACCCTAGGAGTGAAAAATTTTCCCAAAAAATTCTCCAAGTGGAGACATCAATGTAACCTGCTTTTTAGACTCTCATGCACATTATATCACTATATATAGATGACCCTTATTAGATCTCTTGCTTCTTTGACAAAGTAACAAAATATGTTTTAGGACTCTTGCTGTGAGCAAAAATACAACAGAGAATGAAAAGTGTATAAACTGTGGTCACTGAGCAGAAGAGAGAGTGTAAAGAGAATGAACATTTCCAGAAGTTAATATTTTATAACTATAATAGCAGGTGGTAAGCAAATGTTCTGCCCATGCCCCCTTCCCAAAAAAGCAATGACATTAATTTGATAAAGTTAGGAAAATTCAGGAAATATATGGTATTTTAAAATAGTATGGAATGATGAACATAATCTTCATTTATTAGATGCAGGGGACATTTTGTGTTTCAAAGGACAGTATCGACAGTAAAGGGCAAGTCACAGTATAGAGAAACTGTTTTAAAATCATGTATCTAATGAAGACTGTTATATCTAAAAGATGATGCACAGATGGTCAACAAACACATGGAAAGAAGGCCCGCATCTTAGTAATTTGGGAAATTTAAATCAAAATCATAATGAGACATCACTTCACAACCACTAGGATAACTACATTAAAAAGCACAAAAAATAAAATATTGGCAAAAATATAGAGAAATACCTGATGGAATGTAAAATTGAAAAATGCTTCTCAGTTCCTTGAAAAGTCAAAAATAGATTTAACATATGACCCAGTATCATACTATTCAATATATATCCAGTAGAACTGAAAACATATGCCAACACAAAAACTTGTACAGAAATGTTTATATTAGCGTTAGTCAGAATAGCCAAAAGTAGAAAAAAACAGATTTTCATCCAATGATGACTTTTTAAAAAAGATTTATTTTATTTATTTGAAAGACAGAGTTACAGAGAGAGGTAGAGACAGAGAAAGATATCTTCCATCCGCTGGTTCACTCCCCAGATGGCCTCAATGGCCAGAGCTGTGCCGATCCGAAGCTAGGAGCCAGGAGCTTCTTCTGGGTCTCCCACATGAGTGCAGGGCCCAAGGACTTGGGCCATCTTCGGCTGCTTTCCCAAGCCATAACAGAGAGCTGGATCGGAAGAGGAGCAGCGGGACTTGAACTGGCGTCCATATGGGATGCCGGCGCTTTAGGCCGGGGTGTTAACCCACTGAGCTACAGCGCAGGCCCCCAATGATGGTTTTTTTAAACAGAGTATCACACAATAAAATGTCTGTACTATGGAATATTATTCAGCTGTAAAAAGAAATGAAACACTGACACATCCTACACATGGTTGGACCTTAAAATGTTATGTTAAATGAGTTAAGCCAGGAGACCAGTGCTGTGGCATAGCAGGTAAAGCCACTGCCTTCAGTGCCAGCATCCCATGTGGGCACCGGCTCAAGTCCTGGCTGTTCCACTTCTGATCCAGCTCTCTTCTATGGCCTGGGAAAACAATAAAAGATGGCGCAAGTCCTTGGGTCCCTGAACCTGCATGAGAAACCCAGAAGAAGCTCCTGGCTCCTGGCTTTGTATCAGTGCAGCTCTGGCAATTGTGGCCTTCTGGGGAGTGGATAAGTGGATAGAAGACCTCTCTCTCTCTGCCTTTCAAATAAAAAAGTAAATCTTTTTTTTTTAAGTGGAATAAGCCGGACACAAAGACCACATATTGTGTGATTCCAATAGGGGTTTCTTTCTGAGGTGATCAAAATATTCTAGAATTAAATTAGTAGTGATGATTTGAATAACTTTGTGAACATACAACTCATGTACAATTCAAGGATGCATTTTATAATATTTGGATTATATGCCAATGTTTAAAAAAAGAATTAAGGAGACTAATCCAATTAAAATGAAAGGATTGTTGGATAGATGTATGGACAAAGATAGGACGAGGTGAGGAGAAACCAGGTATACACGATGAAACAAGACAATTGATGTTGTCTATTGTCATCATTCATTATAGTCTTGATGTAGTCTTTTTAAAAGATTTATTTGAAAGGCAGAATAAGAGAGAGAGAGAGAGAGAGAGAGAGAGGGAGAGGGAGGGAGGGAAGGAGGTAGGGAGGGAGGAGAATGAGAGTATTTTTTATCACTGGCTCATTCCCAAAATTGTCACAACAGCTGGGTCTGGGTGAGGCTGAAGCCAGAAGCAGGATCCAGGAACTCCAACCTGGTCTTCCATATTGATGGTCGGGCTCCAAGCACGTGGGCTATTTTCCACTGCCTTCTCAGCATCATTACCAGGAGGCTGGATCTGAAGTGGAACAAGAGTCTCTAAGCAGCACTCTGACGTGGGATGCTGGCTTTCCAAGAGGTGACTAAGCCTGCTGCACTACAGCGGCTTGTAGTCTTGATTGTAGATAGACACATATGAAGGAAAGCTGAAATGTTGGATAAGGGGAGAATCAGGGAGAGCCTAAAGGGTACCCTAAGGAGTTTGGTATTTCTTTGTTGATGTTAAAGAGCCATATTAATTTAGCATTGGCATTATTTTATCTAAATTCAAAGGAAAAAAACAGCTACTCACAATGCTGAGAAATTGCTCCGTTTAAGAAAATATCATGATTGGTAGTTTAGTTGATGTGGGTAACTTGGGTTGAGGAGACAACAATGAGAAGTAGTTTTACTAGGTTATCAATTCCTCTGCAATCAGAAAAAAAAAAATAAGTCCTGCTCTCTATTGTATATATCAAATAAAATGAAATTCTTTCTTTTAAAATTAAAAAGAGGAATTTTATCTTTCACTTTAAAACATTATTACACATCAATAGTAACTCTGATTTTGATAATTTTAACAAAACCTTTATTCTGTATGGAATCAAAGTGATTAATCAGCAGTGGAAAAGTTTATTCTTAAAGTTAAGAATTTAGTTAAATTTATGAAGGAACTAAAGGTTGCAGTAAATATTTGAATATGCAGAGGAAACCTGTGGATAGTAATTTTTTTTTTGACAGGCAGAGTGGACAGTGAGAGAGAGAGACAGAGAGAAAGGTCTTCCTTTTCTGTTGGTTCACCCCACAATGGCTGCTGTGGCTGGAGCGCTGCGGCTGGCACACCACACTGATTTGAAGCCAGGAGGCAGGTGCTTCTCCTGGTCTCCCATGCAGGTGCAAGGCCCAAGCACTTGGACCATCCTCCACTGCACTCCCAGGCCACAGCAGAGAGCTGGCCTGGAAGAGGAGCAACCAGGACACAATCTGGCGCCCTGACCAGGACTAGAACCCAGAGTACAGGCACTGCAGGCGGAGGATTAGCCTAGTGAGCCAAAGGGCCGGCTAGATAGTAATATTTAAGCTCATGTATTATGTAGAAAATTTCTTCATACCATAAAAATATTAATTTTATCTATGGAAGAATTTAGAAAGGATATAAATAGTATACACTGAAGAATAATTGACAAAAGGGCACCACAGCTTCAAGTTGACAACTTTGCATAGCACATTATCCTCTAAGACTGTCCACTACATATTCCAAAAGTTTGCTGGAAATGAACATATCGATATTATGATTTACATTTAGAACAATGGATAATTAAGTTCTACATTATTTCCACATGTATTTCAGAGACAAAGGACAAGGACTGGACTCACGGGTAATGTTTGCTCAAGAAAGTTTCAACTTGTCTTAAAAAATAGGTGGGTAGGGAGGGACAGGCACTGCAGCATAGCAGGTAATGGGTGTGGTCTTGAGACTCTGCTGCTCCACTTCCGATCCTGCTCCCTGCTAATGTGTGAGAGAAAGCAGTGGTAGATGGTCCAAGTGTTTGGGCCCCTGCACTCATGTGGGAAACCTGGAAGAAGATCCTGGCTTCAGCCTGGCCTGTCCCCAAGTATTGTGACCATTTGGGAAGTGAACTATCTCTCTCTCTTTCTCTCTCTTTCTGACTCTGGCTTTCAAATAAATAGAATAGAATAGAATAGAATAGAACAGAATAACTAGATAAATAGGAATATAGAATATATAATTGGAACATAAACTCCATGACAGGCAAAGGGGCCCACTAGAAACACTTTAGAAGGAAACCAAAAACAAGAAAAAACTGAAGCTTAAACATAGTTATCACATCAAGGAAAGAAGTTATACAGAATGTCATAAAGCAAACAAGATAGGTGAAGACTCAATTTTCACAGCAATGAAATTCTGATACATGTAGTGGATGATTTCACTGGGAAAAATCACAAATGATCCCACCAAGAGGAATGATACACTGTCATCAATTCAGAGTCAGTAAAAATGGGTAGAAAATTGACTAGGAGAACTCACGGGGGCGGAGCCAAGATGGCGGAATAGTGAGGACGCACACTAGCAGTCCGCAAAAAAACAGTTTAATAAAAACAGAGTTACTGTAGCCTCAGGAAAAATCTCAGGGAAAAAAATGCAGTGGAAATTCTTCCGGACCCAGTGAATGAGACGCAGAGGACCTAGGGGAAAGTAAGTTTGCGAATGGCAAATCGTGCCATAGTGGCACGGGAGCTGCCGGGAGGGACGGGAGACGGGCGGAACACAATCGCCGCAGGATCTGCGCGCTTGAACGGGAGCCGATACAGGGATCCCGAGACACTGGCAGGGGGAAGCAGACCCCCCCAGGGGAAACAGTACAGTTGAGGCGAGCCCGCACGGACACTAGCCCCTCTCGCCGCCCACCTTGCGAAGTCGAATTTGATTAAACGCAGTGGGACAACGCGCGCCTGCCCGCCCACCCGTCATTGAGGCAGACGGAACCAAAAACCCGAGGCTGTAGAAACCTGAAGGGGATCCAAAAACTGGGAACACACCGCGCACACAAACTCCATTACCTTGACAACCCAGAGAAAGAGTGTGGGGGGAAAAAAAATGCCAAACAAAAACAGATTCCGAGGGAGCAAGATCAAGGAAGATGCTATGATGACCCCAAACGGAAAAGACACCCCAAGTCAGGATTATGAAGATAATGAGATAGAAGAAATGCAAGAAGCAGATCTCAAAGAATTGATAAGAACATTAAGAAGTTCTCAAAAACAAATTCTTGAACTACAGAAATCTTTAATGGATAAGATAGAAAATCTCTCTCGCGAGAATGAAATACTACGGAGGAATCAAAACGAAATGAAACATCTAGTAGAACAAGAAGCTACGATAGTGACAAAAAATCTTAATGAATTGAAGAATTCAATAGATCAAGTGACAAGCAATCTTGAGGGCCTTAAAACCAGAATGGGTGAAGCAGAAGAGAGGATATCGGACCTAGAAGACAGAGAACAGGAGAGGAAACAGTCAAACCAAAGACAAGAAGAGGAAATTAGAAAACTAAAAGATATCGTCGGGAATTTACAGGATACTATTAAAAAAACCCAACATTCGGGTTCTAGGTGTTCCTGAAGGTATAGAGAGGGAGAAAGGATTAGAAGGCCTTTTTAGGGAGATACTAGCAGAAAATTTTCCAGGCTTGGAGAAAGACAGAGAAATCCTAATCCAGGAAGCTCATAGAACCCCTAATAAACATGACCAAAAGAGATCCTCTGCAGGACATATTGTAATTAAACTCACCACAGTGAAGCAAGAAGAAAAGATCCTAAAATGTGCAAGAGAGAAACGTCAGATTACTCTCAGAGGATCTCCAATTAGACTCACAGCTGACTTCTCAACAGAAACCCTACAAGCTAGAAGGGAATGGCGAGACATAGCCCAGGTACTTAGAGAGAAAAACTGCCAGCCCAGAATATTATACCCTGCAAAGCTCTCATTTGTGAATGAAGGTGAAATAAAGACCTTTCATAACAAACAAAAATTGAAAGAATTTGTTGCCACTCGTCCAGCCCTGCAAAAGATACTTAAAGATGTGTTACACACAGAAACACAGAAACACGACCATCAACATGAAAGAAGGTAAACGAAGGGAACCTCACGGCAAAAGATCACAGGGAATTCAAAGCATACATTAGAAAATATCTTTGGCAAATGGCATGGCAAACTTACCACATCAATAGTCACATTGAATGTTAAAGGTCTAAACTGTCCTGTTAAAAGACAGAGATTGGCTGATTGGGTTAAGGAACAAAAACCATCTATTTGCTGCCTACAAGAAACACATCTTTCCAACAAAGATCCATACAGACTGAAAATAAAAGGATGGAACAAGATATACCATGCCAACAGAAATGAAAAAAGAGCGGGTGTAACCATCTTAATATTGTACTACATAAACTTTAACACAAAAACTGTTAAGAGAGACAAAGAGGGGCACTATATAATGATTAAGGGATCAATACTACAGGAAGATATAACAATTCTCAATGTATATGCACCTAATTACAGGCCACAGGTTTATTTAAAAAATTTGTTAAGAAACTTAAAGGGAGACTTAGACCCCAACACAATAGTACTGGGGGACTTCAATACTCCACTCACAGATATTGACAGATCGACAGGACAGAAGATCAACAAGGAGACAGTAGATTTAAACAACACTATAGCCCAAATGGATCTAACAGATATCTACAGAACTTTTCATCCTACAGATAAAGCATTCACATTCTTCTCAGCAGTACATGGAACCTACTCTAGGATTGATCACATATTAGGCCATAAAGCAAGTCTCAGCAAATTCAAAAGAATTAGAATCATACAATGCAGCTTCTCAGACCATAAGGGATTGAAGTTGGAAATTAGCAACTCAGGAATCCCTAGAGCATATGCAAACACATGGAGATTGAACATGCTCCTGAATGAACAATGGGTCACTGAAGAAATCAAAAGAGAAATCAAAAATTTTCTGGAAGTAAATGAGGATAACAGCACAACATACCAAAACTTATGGGATACAGCAAAAGCAGTGTTAAGAGGAAAGTTTATATCAATAGGTGCCTACATCAAGAAACTGGAAAGGCACCAAATAGATGAGCTTTCAATGCATCTCAAGGATCTAGAAAATTTGCAGCAAACTAGACCCAAATCTAGTAGAAAAAGAGAAATAATCAAAATCAGAGAAGAAATCAACAGGATTGAATCCAAAAAAACATTACAAAAAATCAGCCAAACGAGGAGCTGGTTTTTTGAAAAAATAAACAAGATTGACACCCCATTGGCCCAACTAACTAAAAAAAGAAGAGAAAAGACCCAAATCAGTAAAATCAGAGATGAAAAAGGAAAGATAATAACAGACACCACAGAAATCAAAAGAATCATCAGAAATTACTACAAGGACTTGTATGCCAGTAAACAGGGAAACCTATCAGAAATGGATAGATTCCTGGACACATGCAACCTACCTAAATTGAACCAGGAAGACATAGAAAACCTAAACAGACCCATAAGTGAGTCAGAAATTGAATCAGTAATAAAGGCCTTCCCAACAAAGTAAAGCCCAGGACCAGATGGATTCACTGCTGAATTCTACCAGACATTTAAAGAAGAACTAACCCCAATTCTTCTCAAACTATTCAGAACAATCGAAAAAGAGGAAATTCTCCCAAATTCTTTCTATGAAGCCAGCATCACCTTAATTCCTAAGCCAGAAAAAGATGCAGCATTGAAAGAGAATTACAGACCAATATCCCTCATGAATATAGATGCAAAAATCCTCAACAAAATTCTGGCCGATAGACTGCAACAACACATCAGAAAGATCACCCACCCAGACCAAGTGGGATTCATCCCTGGTATGCAGGGATGGTTCAATATTTGCAAAACAATCAACGTGATACACCACATTAACAGACTGCAGAAGAAAAGCCATATGATTATCTCACTAGACGCAGAGAAAGCATTTGCTAAAATTCAACACCCTTTCATGATGAAAACCCTAAGCAAACTGGGTATAGAAGGCACATTCCTCAATACAATCAAAGCAATTTATGAAAAACCCACGGCCAATATCCTATTGAATGGGGAAAAGTTGGAAGCATTTCCACTGAGATCTGGTACCAGACAGGGATGCCCACTCTCACCACTGCTATTCAATATAGTGCTGGAAGTCTTAGCCAGAGCTATTAGGCAAGAAAAAGAAATTAAAGGAATACAAATTGGGAAGGAAGAACTCAAACTATCCCTCTTTGCAGACGACATGATTCTTTATTTAGGGGACCCAAAGAACTCTACTAAGAGACTATTGGAACTCATAGAAGAGTTTGCCAAAGTAGCAGGATATAAAATCAATGCACAAAAATCAACAGCCTTTGTATACACAAGCAATGCCACAGTTGAGGAAGAACTGCTAAGATCATTCCCATTCACAATAGCTACAAAAACAATCAAATACCTTGGAATCAACTTAACCAAGGACATTAAAGATCTCTACAATGAAAATTACAAAACGTTAAAGAAAGAAATAGAAGAGGATACCAAAAAATGGAGAAATCTCCCATGCTCATGGATTGGAAGAATCAATATCATCAAAATGTCCATTCTGCCAAAAGCAATTTACAGATTCAACGCAATACCAATCAAGATACCGAGGACATTCTTCTCAGATCTGGAAAAAATGATGCTGAAATTCATATGGAGACACAGGAGACCTCGAATAGCTAAAGCAATCTTGTACAACAAAAACAAAGCCGGAGGCATCACAATACCAGATTTCAGGACATACTACAGGGCAGTTGTTATCAAAACAGCATGGTACTGGTACAGAAACAGATGGATAGACCAATGGAATAGAATAGAAACTCCAGAAATCAATCCAAACATCTACAGCCAACTTATATTTGATCAACGATCCAAAACCAGTCCCTGGAGTAAGGTCAGTCTGTTTAATAAATGGTGCTGGGAAAACTGGATTTCCACGTGCAGAACCATGAAGCAAGACCCCTACCTTTCACCTTACACAAAAATTCATTCAACATGGATTAAAAATTTAAACCTACGACCCGACACCATCAAATTACTAGAGAGCATAGGAGAAACCCTGCAAGACATAGGTACTGGCAAAGACTTCTTGGAAAAGACCCCAGAAGCACAGGCAGTCAAAGCCAAAATTAACTACTGGGATTGCATCAAATTGAAAAGTTTCTGTACTGCAAAAGAAACAGTCAGGAAAGTGAATAGGAAACTGACAGAATGGGAAAATATATTTGCAAACTATGCAACAGATAAAGGGTTGATAACCAGAATCTACAAAGAAATTAAGAAACTCCACAACATCAAAACAAACAACCCACTTAAGAGATGGGCCAAGGACCTCAATAGACATTTTTCAAAAGAGGAAACGCAAATGGCCAACAGACACATGAAAAAATGTTCAAGATCCCTAGCAATCAGGGAAATGCAAATCAAAACCACAATGAGGTTTCACCTCACCCCGGTTAGAATGGCTCACATTCAGAAATCCACCAACAACAGATGCTGGAGTGGATGTGGGGAAAAAGGGACACTAATCCACTGTTGGTGGGAATGCAAACTGGTGAAGCCACTATGGAAGTCAGTCTGGAGATTCCTCAGAAACCTGAATATAACCCTACCATTCAACCCAGCCATCCCACTCCTTGGAATTTACCCAAAGGAAATTAAATGGGCAAACAAAAAAGCCGTCTGCACAGTAATGTTTATTGCGGCTCAATTCACAATAGCTAAGACTTGGAACCAACCCAAATGCCCATCAACAGTAGACTGGATTAGGAAATTATGGGACATGTACTCTACAGAATACTATACAGCAGTCAAAAACAATGAAATCCGGTCACTTGCAACAAAATGGAGGAATCTGGAAAACATCATGCTGAGTGAATTAATCAGTCCCAAAGAGACAAATATCATTTGTTTCCCTTGATTGGCGACGACTAACTGAGCACCAAAGGGGAAACCTGTTGAAGTGAAATGGACACTATGAGAAACAGTGACTTGATCAGCTCTTGTGCTAACTGTTGTTGTACAATGTAATACTTTATCCATGGTAGTATTTTTTTTTTATCCTAGTATTAGTGGTTGAACTCTGTAATTAACAAACAATTATTCTTAGGTGTTTAAATTTTAACTGAAAAGTGATCCCTGTTAAATATAAGAGTGGGAATAAGAGAGGGAGGAGATGTACAATTTGGGACATGCTCAATAGTCGTGCCCCAAATGATGGAGTTAGAAACTTGCCAGGGGATTCCAATACAATCCCATCAAGGTGGCATGTACCAAGGCCATCTCATTAGTCCAAGTGATCAATTTCAGTTCACAATTGATCACACTGATACATCTAAGAGTCAAAGGGATCGCACAAACAAGACTAGTGTCTGCTAATACAAACTGATAGAATGAAAAAGGGAGGGAATGATCCAACATGGGAAGCAGGATACACAGCAGACTCATAGAATGGCAGATGTCCTAAATAGCACTCTGGCCTCAGAATCAGCCCTTAAGGCATTTGGATCTGGCTGAAGAGCCCATGAGAATAGTTTAGGCATGGAAAGCCAAGACATTCTGGAAAAAACAGAAGACCTAAATGAAAGATCTCTGCGAGTGAGATCCCAGTGGAAAGAACGGGGCCATCAAAGAAGGAGGTACCTTTCTCTGAAGGGAGGAGAGAACTTCCACTTTGACTATGACCCTGTCGGAATAAGATTGAAGTCGTCGAACCCTAAAGGCTTCCATAGCCTGGGCAACTCATGACCAGAGCCTAGGGAGATTACTGACGCCATAAACAAGAGTGTCAAATTGTTAAATCAACATCAGGAGTCACTGTGTACTTACGTCTCATGAGGGATCTGTCCTTAATGTGTTATCCAATGTGAAATAATGCTATTACTAGTACTGAAATAGTATTTACACTTTATGTTTCTGAGTGGGTGCAAACTGATGAAATCTTTACATAGTATATATTGAATCGATCTTCTTTATACAAAGATAATTGCAAATGATTAAAAAATCTTGGTGTTAAACTGGAAATTGCATAGATAATTAATCAATTTAAAAAAAAATCATGTAGGATCTCTGTCCTTAATGTGCTGTACATTGTGAAATAATACTATAACTAGTACTCCAACAGTATTATCATTTTGTGTCTCTATGTGAGGGCAAACCGTTGAAATCTTTACTTAATATGTACTAAATTGATCTTCTGTGTATAAAGAGAATTGAAAATGAATCTTGATGTGAACAGAAGGGGAGAGGGAGTGGGAAAGGGGAGGGTAGCGCGAGGGAGAGAAGTTGGGAGGGGGGGAGCCATTGTAATCCATAAGCTGTACTTTGGAAATTTATATTCTTTAAATAAAAGCTTTATATATATATATATATATAAAAGAAAATTGACTAGGAGTGAAAGTTTCAGGAAATCATTAAAAGCGACTGATCCAGAAGTGTAATAGATTGCAGACAACCTTGAATATCACAAGGAACTTTTGGAATGATAAAAGATACAACCTGGATGTGGGTATGGAGGAAATGTTTGTCCTAAAGACAATTGTGTAGTTCTTTGCCTAGTAAATTTAATGAAATGGTGCAACATTAAGAAAGAAAGGAAAATTTAAAAAGCAGTCATTGATATCTTCATTAATTGATTGAACAAATATTTGAAGATTATCATTTATATTCTGTACAGTTAGCCAGGCATCAAGAGTGCAGTGAAGAAAACAATATATGTTGTACTGATAATTTTTGGGAAATTACATGTCTTGGAAATAATTCCAATATAGTATGGTGCACACAAAGCTGAAAGCAAGTCAAAGTTGGTGCAGGAGGAGACAGAGAATTTATCACAGAGAAGGGTCTATTTGAGATGTGTAATAAAAATTTAATAGGGAATCAGCAAGCCAGAAAATCCAAAACGGATTTTAATGATCAGAGTACAATGTTAGAAGCCATGGGAAAACAAAGAGTAGAAAGTTCTCTGTTTCTTGATTGGAAATTTTGTGAGGTTGTATATGTGAGAGGAAGAAGATTACAGAAGATATTGGTGATAATGTAGACTACATATTCCCTTTGGGCAAGGGGAGCATGGAAAGTTTGTTACACACAGAAATAACAGGATTCTATTTATATTCTGGGTTGATTTTGATAGTGAAAGTGTAAGGTAGTGCTTGGGAATTTGCTCTCTTTCAGAGAACAGGACCCTCCTCGGTGGCTGATTGAGAATTTGGAGAAAAGGAAACAGATTCAGGAGCTGGTGAGGAGCTTGAATTAACAGAAATGTGATGTGGGGAAGGGGGGCAGGTAGTGAGAGCGAGTGGGAGATTCCCAGGAAGACTTCAAGGTTTCTGGTTTGTGTGACATAAAGTGGTTGTGTCATTTACTAAGATAGGGAAGACTGGAAGAGAAGCAGGTCTCAGGTGGAGGAGGGGTAACAGTAAATTCATGTTGGTGTCTGTCAGGATTGAGTTGCCAATGACACTCTTCTTTAGGGGAAAAAAATCCACCGATGTGACTTCTCTTACTTTTCAACATGATGGGATAAAGGTGATTATCCTATATTTTTCCTTGAATCTGTGGTGAGAATATGATTCATTTTGTTCATAACAGGGTTATCAGTGCAATTTAATTGTTCCAGGACATTTAATATTTTGATTTAGATAAGGAAAATTTAGATTCTCAAGCTAGCCTTGCATATTCCTAGACCATGGTTTGCACTTTTCTTGTTGTTTGAATTGAGCTGGTCATTTACAATTTCCTGTTGAAATAGTTCACGGGGAGGAGAGGTTAGCTGAACATTTTACATTCAGTATCTGGTTAATGTTGTCTTGCTTGGTGGGACTAGAAATATCCACAGATATGCAGCTCAAAGACAGTGCTTGTATTACAGGTACCTTGATTTTCAGGAAATAGATTTTTTTCTTATAATCCAATAGCCATAATCTAAATTAAACATCCGGCTTTTCCAATGTGTATTTCTGAATATTATGTTTCAATTTTTTATGAGCACATGAAGTAGTCTATAATCTATGTGGTGAGATTGCATCTAGAAAATTCTCTTCCTAAAGGCTTTACACATGCCTATTTTTAAAGCATGAAATTATTTTAAGATTTCAACTTTTATTATGTAATACATGTATATGGTATTTAATTTCTTATCTTCCAGATAGGAAAGGATTAAAATTTACATTATGATGTAATTGATTGAATAGCTGAAGGGGTAACGTTCTCAGGTAACGGGTACCTGAGGGAACAAGGAGTTAAAGGGACAAAATTGAAGTATAAGACTATGCCTGCTAAAATGTGAACTTTTTTATCTTACCATTTCCATTATCTCAGTCCAAGTCTGTAGACTTTGTGTGTCTAAGTGCAAAGTGTTTAGGAAAAATAAAGAAACTATAAGGTGAGTGAGAAAAGGGTCAAAACTGGATGCCTGAAAATCCTATTTGTGAAACCAGTTACAAAAAGTATCAAAACCTCGTATTTGCTCTCTGATGATTCTCTAACTAGTGAGGAGCATGCACAGCATACCCTTGGAAACTTCTGCAAATGATGATGGGGATGATGACAAATAACTCTTGAATAAATACATAAAGACATGTTTCATAATATCTACATGTGCATTTTGAAAAAAAAATGGAGTCCAATGAATAGTCTGGCTCTTTTGGAGCTATATTTTATTGAAAAATTTTTTAAAGTTTTATTTATTTGTTTGAATGCGTGAGCAACAGAGGGAGTGGTCTTTTTTTCTGCTGGTTCACTCACACCTCACATGCCTATAAGAGCTGGGGCGAATTAGCCCAAAGCCAGGAGCAGGCAGGTTTACCTAGTTTTCCCATGAGGGTGGCAGTGTCCCAAGTACTAGAGCCATCATCTACTGCCTGCTAGGATACACATTAGCAGGATGCAGGATCAGCAATGAAGCAGTGACTCTAGACCACGCACTCCAATGTTGCATGTAGACCTCCCAAGCAGTGGCTTTAACCACTGTTACACTACACCTATCAGGAAAACAGTTTTTTTTTTTTTTTTTTTTTTTTTTTTTTTTTTATAACGCTTTTATTTAAAGAATATAAATTTCCAAAATACAGCTTATATATTACAATGGCTTCCCCCCCATAACTTCCCTCCCACCCACAACCCTCCCCTTTCCCACTCCCTCTCCCCTTGTATTCACATCAAGATTCATTTTCAATTCTCTTTATATATAGAAGATCAGTTTAGTATATATTAAGTAAAGATTTCAACAGTTTGCCCTCACATAGCAAAACAAAGTGAAAATACTGTTGGAGTACTAGTTATAGTATTAATTCACAATGTATAGCACATTAAGGACAGAGATCCTACATGATATATTTTTAATTGATTAATTTTCTATGCAATTTCCAATTTAACACCAAGATTTTTTTTTTTTTTTAATTATCTTTATATACAGAAGATTGATTCAGTATATACTAAGTAAAGATTTCATCAGTTTGCACCCAAACAGAAACACAAAGTGTAAAATACTGTTTCAGTACTAGTTATAGCATTACTTCACATTGGACAACACATTAAGGACAGATCCCACATGGGATGTAACAGTTTTTAAAAATAGAGTATTCATTTAGATATAAAAATTAACTGTAATCAGTGCGGATCCAATACCTTATCAACAATCTTTGAGTGGAATAAGAAGGAAAAGGAAAGAAGGAACAACAAAAGGTCAGGAGAAGGAAGGAAAGTAGGAAGAGAGGAAGAGAAGGAAAAACAATTTTTTTAATGAAATGACCTATTTCTTTTGAGATCAATTCATTAAATCAATTCAATTAATCAATTCATCAAATAAGTGATAGTAAAGAGTAATTGAATTAAAATTATAGATTTGTATTACATCACTCTTTAATGAGGCTTTCTACCTATATTCATTTCTATCTTGTTTCTACTAGGCAGTTGTTATTGAAACAAGTGTGAAATAAGCAAATACATGCACATCTACAATAGCAAACAGGCCTTCCAGAATCTAATTAGACACAACTCTGCCCATCTGCTCTGCATTATCATGGGGCCTGCTCAAATGGAAGCTGTTTCCTTACTAAAAGGCAGAGAGATGCAAATTGAATTGAGCTGGACTTCCTCTCAGACACAGACCAGGGCATGAAGTCAAATCCTTGCTGTGAACTAACAAAGCACCACTGGGAAAAAGTGGGATGAGAGGGGATTTCTTTTTCTAAGGCCACATGTCTAGTACTTAGCAGAGGCCATAAGGGAGTGTTCATCCCATTGTTCAGTACAAGGCAACATGAGTTGCCACAATATAAACCTTGTTCGCTATGCAAATTGTTGATTTTGGTACTTACTCCCTTGACAGATGCCCTTTTATTAGCTGTATGTCACGGCATGCTGAATTGCTTTTAACACAGATGAGACAAAACCTAGCAGTACTGACATGAGAGTTTATTTCAAAAAGTTAGTACTTTGCATTTAGTGATTAGTTACATACAAAGATGAATTAAAGTCCTTTGATAAAACTATTGCTCATCAATATCCATGTATGCAACAATATTCAAAGCCTGTACTTTGTGATACTCCTCCTCAGACAGCTTTAATCTAGTTTTGCTAATTTCATTATTAATAGGAATGATTAATTGTATTTTCAGAAAGATTGAAAGAAATCTTTGTCTAAAAAGTTGTGGATTTCAAGTAGCTAAAAAGCTAAAATATTGTATTAAAAGTTCTACATTTTGATTGTGAAAATAGGCTTGAAGTGACATTTTTCTACATATGATGAATTTGTGCCATTTTTTCAGTAAAAGCTATTTTCCTGCACAAATGGATGCATTTTATCTGAGATTCCATTCATGTTTATTTTTTAAAATGTTTATCTCTTTGTAGAAATGCACTCTAATAAGGATCCAGTCTTCCAAGCTTCAATAAGAGCAAAAAATTAGGTTTTATGTTAAATTTAAAGGTTTTTCCTGTATTTTTCTTGATAAAATGTTACATTCTATCAAAAGAATACTACATACAGCTGGTAAAATCTTAACAACTGGAGACCCATGGTGACAGATTCAATGTTTCTTCTTGTACTTCCAGGGAGAGGTAAGCCTGAATAGGCAGGAAATGTCCCATGTTTCAGACCTTCCCAACTGCTTCTGTGTTCTCTTCTGAAGATTCTCCTGCTTTCTCAGTCAGTTAATCCCACTCATGTGCTCCTAGGAAGGAGCCAGATAAACAGTTCTGTTTTACAATGGTCATTAATAGGCTTACAGGTATTATTTCTATTATACTTTGCCTAAAAGACTACAATTAAACTTTGTACAGACTGGAATTGTTTTCAAATGGACAGGAGATGTAGCTTAGTACTGAAACATTAGACACATAACAATATCCATAGCACATGATGGTGTCAATGAGTGATGATAAAGTCCCTGTAAACCTAGTACTTACTGTACCCATTGCCATGACTGCCTTCTGATGAAATTTAGACTCTTCTATCCTTACTGTGGAATCTGGAAGACCAGCCATGAACATCAGATGAAAGTGGTTGTTTAATCTCCAAAAGGGGTAAATCCATTGGTTTGGCCTGAAAGTCCAGGGGAACTTTTCTGTGTAGGTAGATTGAATGAAGCACACACAGAGTAGTGTGTTGTTCCCACAGTCCATTTTGCTCATATGGCTTCCTTTGGCCCCAACATATTTTGTGTGAGTCTCTATATTGTGTTTTCTGTGACCTGAATACCTGTGGCCAACACTGCCTTTTGAATATCCCATTTGGTATGGGCTTTGCCATTCATACATTGATGGTCAATCTGGAATCCTTGCCTTTAATTTTCCCTGCGACTATTACTTTCTCAGTTCTCCTTTGCTGTTACAAGTACAACAGTATCATCTGATTTCTTGGCTTTGCTTTTCTTCTTCTTCCTTTTCCTGCTCCTTCTCCTTCTTCTTGTTCTTTTTATCATTGGCCATTATTGTTTCCTTTTTCCCTTTGTTATTCAGTATGCAAACTTGTATCTAATTACCGTGTGTGTGTGTGTGTGTGTGTGTGTGTGTGTGTGTGTGTGTGTAGATCTATGGACTCATCTGACTAGATTTATCTCCAAAGGGCTGTCTGTTTTCTAAAAAGTTGCTGCTAACTTCATGTCCAGGACAGAGTGCACTTTCTGAGTCTTTGTTGCTGGCTCTACTATTAAACAAAAGTCATCCTAATAAGCACTACATGTTTAATTTTGGCACGACAAAAATGGTACTTGCAGTGAATCCTAGGAATGAAATTCTATTTGCAGGGTTAAAAGGGTGACAGATAGCTGTAGGTGAACATTGCAGGGGAGCCTGTATCTTCACACTGAAATACCTTAACACTGTAGAAAATAAATTTCAAACTATGCTCATGGGATCATCCATTGGCAAAAGATAATGGTGATAAATTTTTAAATGGTATACCAAGCAATTTAACCTGATCCAGAGACTCTTATTAATAATTATATTTTTATACCAGAAGGATTACAGAGATATATTCATTAACAAAAAATGATTAAAAAGTCAGTTTTGTTCTTAGAATGTTTTAATTTCCTAAATTTTAATTTGCTTACCATACATATCCAAGTAATGCATAATGGATATCACCCTCAACTTATCTTAGTTATAAATATGGTATCATAATATTATAAATATGTTGTTAACAGATATACTGCTTCAAATCTGGGAAATCCTTGAATAATGATTGGAATAGGAAAAGAGATAGAAAAGTGACACATGAGGAAGGTGATTGAGAGGGAGACACACATATTTCACACACGATTTATTCCATCTTTTGCAAAAGAACCTACATAAGACAAGGATCTAAAACTCACACATCTCATGGGGCCAGGCCAGTCATACAAAAGAACACAACTGGCTGAGTGTTGGTGAGTTGTGGAGATGATCAGCACTGGAGAGCATGTAGCCTGCTATTCAAATCCATATGTTTGTGGCCTTCATTTTATATTTCCCAAGAAACTAGGAAGCCAGATTGTTAGTGAAATCTTTCAAATAGCATTTCAAATGGTTTAAACTCCTTAAACTTCTTGCCCCTACATGCCAAACATCTGTAGTCTGCATTTTAGGCTGTGGCTATCTGTTTATAATATCAGATGAAAGTTTATGGAGCTTATTTCATATTACCCAAACTATAATTCTTCTAGAGAAAAGTATCTACTTCCAATAAGGTATGAGTTTGTCTTAATTTTGATCTGTTTGATGTATATCTGGTGTATAATAATCAATATCTACTTGTTGAATGAATACTGAAAATGCCTTTTTAAAAAAGATTTATTTTATTTATTTGAAAGGCAGAGGTACTGAGATAGAGGAAGAGACAGAGGCAAAAGATGTCCTCCATCCACTGGTTCACTCCCCAATGGCTACAACAGCCAGAGCTGGGCCAATCCAAAGCCAGGTGCCAGGAGCTTCTTTTGGGTCTCCCATATGGGTGCAACGGCCCAAGCACTTGGGCCATCTTCCAGCGCTTTCCCAGGTACATTAGTAGAGGGTTCTATTGGAAGTGGAGCGGCCAGGACTTGAATCAGCGCCTATATGAGATGTCGGTGCTAGAGGCTGCTTAACCCACCATGCCACAGTGCTGGCCTTGAAAATTGCCTTTTAAAGTCTAGTCATATCTTCCTTCTTACATGTTTATAGTCAGTATATCAAGCTATTGTAGTCAATCATTATAATGGTATTATAAATATAAGCACTTTACAGATGATACTGAAACTTGTATATGTTTAATTATTTAAAACAAGCACAAATTAATTTGTTATTTCTGTACATTAGAAATTCTCAGCCTTGGGGCATTAGTAATTTATATTTATCAAATTTTAGTGGTAATAAAATGCTCTATGATCTGCAATATCTAATGTATTCACATTGTTATTTTTATATACATAAGTCATTTGTGCATTCATTTTATTTAAGGTATAAATTTTTTGCTTGTCAGAGTTGAGTAATGCAGAGGGAAACATGACATAGGATATCTTGGAGCAATATTACAAAATCTGCCTTACAGCTTCAGTGTTCCCTAAGACTGGAGATTCTTATGTTCGTTAATATCATTGAATTTTCAAAATAGATTTGACTGAAGTATTCAAATTTGCATGTTAGTAAAAATTAAATAATGGTATAATATGTTATAAAAAGCTTTTTAGTTGCTGTTAATTTGCTGTTATTTTGGATGGGGAGAGTTTGTATTACTGTAATCATTAAATTTGCTGTGAAAGCATAAATTAGAGAGAAAGGTTTAAATGTCACATTTTTTGTTGGTATTCATAATATATGAACTTAATATTCATATGGATTTGATTGGTCCCTCTTTAAGATTTCTGTGGGTTTTTTTTCAGATATCTGCATACAAAATGTGCTTATACTATGTAGAGATGATACTAGCTCAAGCATAATCTGCCT
Source organism: Sylvilagus floridanus (assembly GCA_949820135.1). Lineage (NCBI taxonomy): Eukaryota > Metazoa > Chordata > Mammalia > Lagomorpha > Leporidae > Sylvilagus > Sylvilagus floridanus. The sequence goes on along the minus strand of OX463246.1, from coordinate 63,499,657 downwards.
GCAATCTCAAACAGATCTTAAAGGCTTGCCCATGAAGTAGAATGCCTGGCCGTATCTTTGACGCTGGACATAGGCTGCATCTGGACTTGGGAAACTTCTTGGTTTTAGAGATGTTCACTGCCACAGATAGAACACTTAAGAAATGTTTCCCTCTTTCTTACCTAGCTAGAGTAGGTGTAGGTTAAGACAACTATACCTGAAGGGTAGCACTGATACTGAACTCTTCACAGCTTTGCCAGAAAGCCACATTTTGTGGCAGAGGCATTAAACAACCTTAACCACAACTTGATCCTACCCAATCCATAGGATACTCTGCCATCTAATTAATTTATATTTGTGTGTATTATGAAGTTTGTCTTTTTAAAATTTATTTAGTTATTTGAAAGGCAAAATTATGGGGTGGGGGAGAGAGAGAAAAAAAGAGAATAGAGGGGGGTGAAAGAGGCTCCCCAGATGGCCGCAATGGCCAGTGCTCAACCAGGATGAAGCCAGGAGCCAAGAGTTTCCTCTGGGTCTCTCACATGGGTGGCAGGGCCCCAAACACTAGGAACATCTTTCGCTGCTTTTCTCTGGCCCATTAGCAGGGAACTGGATCAGAAGTGGAGCAGCCGAGATGTGAACTGGCACCCTTATGGGATGCTGGCATTGCAGGCAGTGGCTTGATTCACTACATCACAAAGCCAGACCCTGTATTATTAGATTTTGATCAGCCTGCACAAGTATTGGTAGAACAATTTTGGTGATGCATCTTAAAAAGGTAAGTGAGAAATTTTGATGAAAGAAGAATAGACAGAAAATCATAGCCAAAGATGGGGTGAATATGAAGAATGTTTAGCCTAAAATTAATTTTAATACTTTAGGCTGGAATTATGATCAATTAATGAGACTGGAAGAAAATGAGAATGAAGACAGTGGAAGAATTATCAGTCCACATAAATGAAGATCATAAAGCCACAGGGCCCCTTCTGATAGTTATGAGTGTTGCTGCTAAAGTGAAAGAAAATTTTTGGTTGACTATCTATTAGGGCACCATTTTTATATTGCATTAATTGTCAGATAGTTAATAACATTTTTTTCTGCTTTGGTGACTTTGTTAGAGAGATACATTAGCCAGAAAAAATAAGATGTAGAAAAAGTAATAGTGAGTTGTTTGCTGCAAAAACAAATCTCAGATTAAGGAAGACATCTAAGATGGTGTCAGCTACTTCCCCCTTTGGAGTGCAGTTAGATTAACTTAACAGTTTCTTTACACATGCTTTACTAAGTGAAACAAAAATAAGATTTTTGACGTTTCTATGAAAGCATATTTTATTTTCAAGGAAATATGCAATCAAAACTTATTTTCCTTGAAATAATTAGATACCTTCATTTCAGCAAGGTTCGAGAAAAAGGCAAATCTAAAACAAAATTATCACTGTGTAAGAATCATAAATACAAATGTCAGACTTGTGTTTCTGATCATTCTCTTTATGCTCCCTAGAGTGCCATCGATTACTCCAGCATTTTGATATCAAAAGTGTTTGAAGATAATTATTTTGCACATTAAAGTCACTATATTCTCAGATAAACAGTGACCTATACAGACCAGGGATCAAGGATCCTTCATATTTGTAACTCACGCTGCTCTGCATTAGGATACAATAATTAAAAAAAAAAAGACCATTGGTTTTTGAACAAATATAGCAATCAGTCAAAGCTGTAATGTTATGCTCTAACAAAATAAGTTTCAACGTTTCATAAATACCTGGATGAACTAAGGATGGTAGTTAAATCCTCAACATACATCAAAGGTCAATCGAGAATGGTGCTCAATTTCCAAGATGTGAAACTCTCCCTACCCCAATCAGGAAATATCCCAGAATGCAAGTGAATGAGAGTTATGATATTTACAAAGAATCATGAATTTATTTAAAAGTAAGAACATAATTAACAACATTTTCTGGGACTCTTTCAATGGCATACTCCTAAAAGGAAATAAATTAAGAAGGAAATCATCTGTGTAATGGACACCACTGTTTTCTTTATTTATTATTTTAATTTATTTGTAAAACAGAGAGACAGAGAGAGACAGACACAGAGAGAAAGATTTTACATCTACTGGTTCACTCCCCAAATGTCCACAACAGCCAGGGCTGGGCCAGCCCGAAGCCAGAAGCCTGGAACTCTATCTAGGTCTCCACATGGATGCCAGAGATCCATGTACTTGGGCCATCATCTACTGCTTTCCCAGGTGCATTATCAGGGAGTTAAATCAGAAGCAGAGCAACCAAGATATCTCCCAGATATGGGATACCAGTGATGCAGGCCATGCTTAACCAGCCCCCATTCTTAGAAATTCTATAATGAATATGGAAATATGTGAAAGCCCTACAGTAGCCATATAGCTTGAAAAATATCTAAGGGCTGGCGCTGTGGTACAGTGGGTTAAATCCCTGGCCTCACGCGCCGGCATCCCATACGGTTGCCAGTTCTAGTCCCAGCTGCTTCTCTTCCGATCCAGCTCTCTGCTATGGCTTGGGAAAGCAGTAGAAGATGGCCCAAGTCCTTGGGCCCCTGCACCCACATGGGAGACCCAGAAGAAGCTCCTGGCTCTGAGCTTCCAATTGGCAGAACTCAAGCTGTTGTGGCCATCTGGGAAGTGAACTAGCGAATAGAAGACCCCTCTTTCTGTCTCTACCTCTCTCTGTAACTGTCTTTCAAATAAATCAAATAAATCTTTAAAAAAAAAGAAAGAAAAAGAAAAATACTTAACAAGCATGTATATTTGTTGTATTTCAATTCTAATCATCTCAACTTAGTTCTGAAACTTAATATCTATATTTTTCAGTTAAACCTCAAATGTTCTAATATTGAACTGGAAAATATCATGTGCTAGAACATTCTCAAAACTGGGAAAGTAAGGCTGCTGCTTTTGTATAGAGAGGTACAGGCTTCACCCAAAGGAAAGGGAGAATGAAAGAAATTTCCTCCTCCATATGAGGAAAGCATTTTAGCAGTTTGAGATAACTTCAGGGCGCAAGTATGTACTTCTATGGTATATTTTGTCTACAGTGCATTACATTTCTTTCCTGCCCTTAAAGGGAAGAGTTAAACAGAGTATATGATTTAATATCACTTATCCCCTGATTTAAGTTTAAATCTTATTAATGCTATCAGCCAGGAGATGCTAAGTTGTGTCAACTATGAAAAAGGTGCTAACACAGTAAAGATTGTACATATCTGTTGTAAGAAACTACTGACTTCCTTCCACTCTGAGTCCACAAAGTCACTGAGGTTAAGGCGGAGCCACAGTATGGAAACTTTCACATCGGCAATGTCACTTCTCTACTTGGAAGTGAAACATGTCACTTGCACACACATTTCTTTGCTGTAGTAAGTCTCACCACATGCAACATCAGGGAGCAGGCAAGCATAGGTGCCTCTTCTATTTGAAAGATAAGTGTGTAATATGAACTGAAGAACAGTAGCATCACACTAGTCATACTTAGGAGACTCAATTCAAAATAATTATTTAAAGTAGAATAATAGATTTGTTAAAGACAAAAAAAAAGGAGGGGGTGGGGCAGGAAACTGAAGATTGTGGATGAGCCATGTTGCATTGGAAAGAATGACCTCAAAAATTTTACATTACATACTATGAGAAAATTTTACAATAGAAATCAAATGTCACAGCACGGAAAATATTCAGTCAATGTTCTCTCTTTTAGGCATTTTGATTACATTTGTCTTTCCTCATAAAATATGCTTTTTCAAACTTTCCACTGAGGAATATTTTTGTTACTGATGCATTTTGTTTTGATAGTTTATCTTTATAAAACCTTCTACTCTACATTTCTTGATGGGTGGGAAAATTATGGCAGAGTCACATATAGTCCATGAAATCATTTAAAATTTCTGCCTTAAAAATATGTCAAGGGCGATCACATTTTACAGGTTCTCATTTACTCTCCTGAAAGTGTTACAAATCAATGTTCAGCAAAGAGCAGTTTCTAATACACAGTACATGAGTAATTTGAGAAGGATGATGGAGATGTTATACTAATACAGCTAAGCCTATTTAACTAACGACAAGAAGATAAGGACCAAAGAAGGTCTTGTTTAGTACGGAAAAGAAAGGTGGAGTCACTTAAGTTGAGCTCCTTACGAGCCTAGAAAGGGTTCTGAGGAGGTTTGCTCTTTTGTTGGAGTTGTGAACTTTTAGAGACAGAATTCTTGGTGTTAATTTAGGCAAGCAGAACATCCCAAGCCTAGAGGTTGGTTTGACCCATATTCTGGGGGAAGATTGCCACCTACTGGATGGCTAACACCACTCTCTGTGGCCTTAACGTGTAAATACTTCCCCTTTAAAAATAACATATTTTGAAAATAAAGTCCCACTTTGTCTACAGAATCTTCCCACATTTATTTCAACAGAAGCTCCTAGATATGAAATTATTTTAGTTATCCTCCAGAGAGAGCTAGACATGAGCTGCCTCAACTCTTGGCTATCACTAATCTCTGCCTCATAGCTCTTTGGAGTACAATGGAGGGAATTCTGGTTTTTGAGATATCAAATACACATCAGCTGATATCCTCAATAAAACCCAACTAGGATGTTGTATATGTAATACATAACTGTTCTAAAAGGAAAAAAAATAATATATTTAAAACATAATCTGGCTATCTGCAGCATGAAGCAGTTCTACTGTCTACAAAATATTCATTTTTGAAATATTTTGTGGGCCGTATATTAAATCCACATCAGTAAGAAGAGTAATCGATTTAAAATTCATTTTTTTGATCATCAAAGGTATTGATGATTTTCTGGACAAAAGGTAGATAGCAAAATTTATACATTTCCATTTAGCTGTCACAATATGGGCTTTCAAAAAACAAGCAAGAGATTTCAACTATCTTTCAGGTATGAAAGAAGGGTGGTTTGATACTAGTTATAACTCCACAACCAAATTAAAGACTAAAGTGTTTTAAATATTAGTGTTAATATAACCTGGTGGTGTTCAAGTACATCAGTAAAATAAAACACACAAAGAAAATAATTATTAAAGGAGCAAAAACAGGAAGAATGCCAACTAGAGGAGTAAATATACAATGAAAGAGGTGAAGGAGAAGAGGAAATGCAATAAAATCAAGAGATTAAAATTAATTATTAGAAATGAAGGTTTAAAGCCTGTGCTGTGGCTCACTAGGCTAATCCTCCGCCTTGCGGCACCAGCACACCGTGTTCTAGTCCCAGCTGGGGCGCCGGATTCTGTCCCGGTTGCCCCTCTTCCAGGCCAGCCCTCTGCTGTGGCCCAGGAGTGCAGTGGAGGATGGCCCAAGTGCTTGGGCCCTGCACCCCATGGGAGACCAGGAGAAGCACCTGGCTCCTGGCTTTAGATCAGCGCGGTGTGCCGGCCGCAGCGCGCCGGCCACGGCAGTCATTGGAGGGTGAACCAATGGCAAAGGAGGACCTTTCTCTCTGTCTCTATTTCTCACTGTACACTCTGCCTGTCAAAAAAAAAAAAGATGATTTTTTTTTTTGTATTTTCCACATAGTCTCTTCTTGATTGTTTATTCCAACATGACTTGTTAATGTCTTTGTCTTTTGTCTCTGTACATCAAAACCTGTTTAGACTTCAAGATCCTGATCCACAGCTTCTCTTTGATCTCTTAGCTAATAAGAGGCTGGCCAGACCAGATGTTGGCAGGTGCCAGTCTGTTAGACTACCAGAATATCACTGGAATAATTGGAATCTGTTTTTGACCAAATGGACACATCACACATCTATGTAGCCTTAATCATTGATCTTGATTCAAATTCAGTGGTTGTGTGTGTGTGTGTGTGTGTGTGTGTGTGAAAATCATTTAATTACTACTTTCAGACCAAATAACACATATTTCATTTCTGCTTATTTGAAATCAGTCAGGGCTGGCATTGTGGTGTAGTGGGTTCAGATGCCGCCTGTGATACCAGCATCATATAAGGACTCCGGTTTGAATCCCAGCTATTCCACTTCCAAACCAGCTCCCTACTAATGTGCCTGGGAAAGCAGCAGAGGATGTTCCAAGTGCTTACTTCCCTGCACCCACCTGGGAGACTTGAGTTGAAGCTCCTGGCTCTTGGCTTTGGCTGGCGCAGCCTCAGCTATTGTGGCCATTCATGGAGTGAACCAGTGGATGGCAATCTGTCTCTGCACTAGCCTCTCTTTCTCTAACTCTGCATTTCAAATAAATATATAAATCTTAAGAGAAAAGAATTAGTCACTTATTTTATTGTTTCCATCTACTTATCTAGTTAAGGGTAGGATTTTTGGAACTAGAAATAAAGAGATAACAGGCAAGCCACAGGTAATCACAAGAGTGTTTCTTTTTTAAAAAATCAGAATAATGATTCTTCTTCATTATCCAATGAAAAAAACTGATAAGTAAATTTATTTCTATACACAATATTTATTATCAAAAAATTTGCTCATACTAACTAAATAAATACTGAACAAACAATAAAGCAATGTTGTGGGATGGCTTTAAATTTATTAGCCTACTCAGTCCTTCAAATGTTTGGATTCCTCTGAATTTAGGTAATTTGAACACGTTTGTCTCCCTAAGTCCAAAGGAGGCAGACCTTGTATCTTATGTTCTAGCATAAAAATATGAACAGCTGGGAGAACTAGAAGTCAAGAACCACACTCTCTGTGTTAGTTCCTGAAATAGTGCCTAGTACAAACTGATATTTTGTCTTAACATTTGACATAGGTGACATAGTTTAAATGAGTTGTAAAAACTTAAAAAATAACAACTTGAATTTTTTTATTATATTGTAACTAATGGCATGAAATACTTGGGAATTCACACACACACACACACACACACACACACATTAAAAGATTTAAAGACAGAAATAGTCTGTTTATCCAATAAGAATGACCGTGTCCATAAAGGCAAGTGTTAAAAAGCAAAGATACAGTCTGAGCCGCTGTATGAGTTTTCCAGTATTTTTTCCCTGAATTTTAGGTATATAAAAACCATGTCTCAGCTGCTACCTTTCAACAATTTTATTCTGAGGCAATAAATAATTCAATGTGCTAATTTGACAGATGACTCTCCAGGAGCCTCCTACCATTACTAGCATCATTAGGCCATAATATGCATGACTAGGATGGGCCATTCAGCAAATGTCCTTCACTTGTTTACCCCTAAAGAGCTGTACTCTGCACAATTAACTAATGAAGCATTATGAGCCTTTTTTTTTCTTCCCTGCTATTTCAATATATCAATGCAGAGAGTCTGAGGGAAAATATATCCTGTTTCCTTTTGCTAAATAAGTATTTACGGGATGGTTAAGACTGCACTGTAGCTCTGAGATGAATGAAGGGAAAATAATAAGATGGTCAAAATGGATCGTCATTATTATTACTTCCTTTCCTTTCCATGATTTGGGAAGAAAACGCAAAAGCAATTTGGTGTCGAAATGCAAAAAAAACAAAATAACAACAACAACAAAAAAAAAAACCCGAAAGACAAACACCACAAAAGCTCCAAAAATCAGTGCTAAAATGTTCTAGTTAAAAAATGTTTTTCATTGATTCTATTTGAATAAAAGGCAGACACACACACACACACACACACACACACACATACACACATGAGAGAGAGAGAGAGACGGAGAGAGAGAGAGAGAGAGAGAGAGAGAGAGAGATGCAGTGACACACACACACACACACAGAGACTCCTATATGCTGGTTCACAACATGAATGCCCACAACAGGAACCACTGGAACCATCCCCTGCTGTCTCCTGGTAACTGTGTTCTAACACAGGAAGCTGAGTCAGAGGAAGAGCCAGATCTTGAACCCAGGCACTCCCATAAGGGATGCAGACCTCTCAAACACCATCTTAACCACAAGGCTAAGTGCCCACCCATTCTATTTAATACTTTAATATCCACTGTTTATTAAGAATTTGTATACCGCTTCCATCATTTTAGGTAATTTAATGTCACCTAAAAACTTGCTTACATATAAATTTTCTCAGATTCGTATTGAAGTTTAAATTTTAATTTCAGCCTAAAAATGCTAAAGTAATAGAATGAAAGTGAGTTTGAGTGTGTATGGATTTTCTCTAACTGTCCACATCAACAAAGCATATTCCTACAGAGGTTCATATAAAGTCATTATGACTTGCCTACATGGTCCCATCTCTCAGAACTGTGTTAAGCAAAGAAAGAAACATCAGTGGACTTGGCTGCTGTTATTCTTCATTAAACATGTGATTTCCATTCTGGCATGTTGGTGGAAGAAGATGGCCTAAAAAAGGACATAGTTTTAGGAATCTCTTTCATGCCCTTGTATACTATGATCAGAGATTCTTACTCCACCCTTCACCATTCCTGGCATTGTTTTGTTTAAGGGTATAGGATGCTCAACGCTTGGCAATTCAGAAATTGGGAGGGTCATGGGATTAGAGAAGTTGCATTTTTCTATCCAAGGTTCCCCTATATCCTCAATAATATTGAGGTCATAGCCACTTACAGCCATTCTTCTTAGATGCGAAACTATTTTTTTTTTTTTACAATTGACCTCATAGTGTTTATGGTAATTATTATAATGCCTCTCTTCACACACATGAAATTACAAATAATCATGACCATCATTATGATATGAGTAATTAAATAACTGTGATTTATTAATCTAACTCCTTTATGTCTATTATGTGTATGGGGAAAATGGTATGAAGGATTCTTGGTTTCAACAATGAACTTGGGGTTTCTCAAAATAATTACTTCTATAACATATATTCTTCTATACATTATCCCTCTTGAACAACCTATTCATTTCTTCATTCAGTAGAATAAACTTTAGGTACTCTAACTCAGTAATGTATAAATTTAGAAGTAACTCAAACACGTTTTAATGCAAATCTCCATTGGCTTTACAGTAGCCTGGTAAACTACAGATGCAGGGAAGATCCCATGATGTTTCTGTCATTTTGTATTTAATAAGATGGATACTATTTAACTTTTCAAATAACTGCTGTTCTACCACACATGCAAATGAAATAATATTGGCTGGAGCATGGAAACTTATTTTTAAAAGTGCTGCTAAAAATGAAAAAGACAAACACCAAAAATCATTGATTTCTGTTTTTATATTGGAAAGGAGGCCGTGCATTATGCTTATGAAATATCCCAGCCATGAAAATCTGAGGGACACTGATAGGAAACAGGAGCATTTCCAGCTAACAGTGCTAGAAGAATTTCACTTATTTTTCTTAGGAAATAATAAAACTTGAATTTTTATACAAATAGCCTCCCTCTTTCATATGAGACCTTCCATGCCAGGCTTACTTAGACATGTTAAATGTGATGAGAAATTGCTTCTGTGTTTTAAATATGTACAGTCATATATACAGATTAGTTTTATATACACAAATTAAGTAATTTAATTCATATATTCTATAAAGAGAATAAAATAGGAAATATCCTTGAGGAGTAATAGAATGTTTAAGAAATATATAAACAAGCAAACTATTTTAAATGGTGATCAATTTTTCAAAAGAGTTAAATAACAAAAATAATGGGGGTAATAATATTGCAGCTGATAATTAAGAAAATTTCTTGTATAATTTTAGGATTTTGACATTCAAAATGTTCTAAATATCACTAACAAAACTGATAATCACTAGTAAATATTCATATTAGACTATGTTTTAAAATATGATTTCCATACTAAAATATTTATATACAAAAAATAAAATACTCAATGATTCAATAATTACGATTACTAAAATAAATCCATATTATCCATGAAGGTAATCTATAATTAACAGAATTTAACCAAAAATATCTAACATTTTATTTGATATATAATGAAATGTGCTCCTGGATTTTGTAAGAAAAAGACTTAAAAAGGTATATGTGGTATTTTCCTACAGTTTTGTTCATTCTTATGAGTAATTTCATCTTTTTTTAATGTGATGTTGCTAAAAATTCAATAGCATACCATTAAAAAAATCATACCTATACTAAATGCATCCCAGAAAGGCACACTCCCATACATGTGCCACTTAACTGTGGGCTCACAGTTTATCGAACACATTTCTGTTTATTTTGATATCTTTTGTTAAGAAATCCACAGTAACAATGATGACCAGACAAAGAGAGGGAAAAAAAACATTTATCCATTCATGGGTAATTGAATTCCCTCATATTTCATAAACAGACTGCCTATCTGTTGCACTGTGTTTTATTTAAAACTTTCTTTAAAATGCTTTTCCTTATAAGATGGGGAATTATAATAATGTTTAAAAACTCAAGGTCAAAACATTTTTAAGTTAGTTTATTTGATGGATGCATTGCTGAGAGAAGACATACCCCTCCTTTTTCTCTACCCTCTCTCCTACAAATTGCCTTTAGACTGGATGTTTATTGCCCAATGTAAAGAACAAAACGGGGAGGTAATTAAGCCTAGAATTGCCTGCTGGTGCTTATGACAGTCAGGCCATGGCCTGAGCCTAGAAGTCTGCCCAAACCTGCAAAGAGCGAGTCTTAGTTCTGAAACAAAGCCAAGCTCCAAGACATCATTACTGTTAATTACCTGAGAAACACAAAGGACTTGGTGTAGGTGGCAAAACACCAAACTTGGTGTGACAGCTGATGCTGTAAAAGACAGTTGGCCTTATTTTGTCCCACTGAGCATTGTACTGTGAGATGATCCAACCTTCACAAAGAATTCAAGTAATTATACTCCAACAACAGTGTTCATACGCTCTGCACTCTGTATTGTGCCCCAATAACAACAAACAACCTGTCCTCTGGAAACAGGTGGCATCTGCTAAATGTCAAAGAGAAAAGAGACATGCTCTCAAATAGTCATTCATTAATTTATAAGCCAAAGGACAAAGTACATGAAGGCAGGTGAAAACTATAGAGGCACATTGCGGTTATAGGTACCTTAATAAATAAATATGAATTATAAAAAACATGAGATATGTCTTACAAAGTAACCACAGCTTTTGTTAGCTACCTGGAGATACAAAAGCAACAACAAGTATTTTTACAAGAATGGAGGTGTATATAAGGGTAATTAAAACAGCTCATGGGAAATGGAATTAGAAGATATTCATGTTGGTATAAAAATTTAAAATCCATGCATATGAGAGTCCTCAAAATGTTCATGAAAAATGCGTATTATGAAAAACTAGGCATGGTTAGCAAACTTTTCACATCCCAATGAGCTTATCTTTTAATTCCATTTTCCATGAACTTTTAGAAGTTCTATATTACATATTTATATAAATATACATTTATTAATAAATATAAATATAAATTGTATATTACATATTTATATAAATACAAGAGGTTTCCAAAAAGTTCACAGAAAATGAATACTGTGAAAAACTATTTGGGATTGCAAAAAATTTTGCACACAAATAAACTGATATTTTAAATCCATTTTACTACAAGCTTTTGATGCACCCATCTATATCTATATGTATATCTATATATATTATTTGGTTTTCTTCATCCTTTTTATTTCTGTTTTCATTGATTGATTAAATATGAAAACTAATGAAATTGTTAAATAAAGTAGGGGTCAGAGAATATTGTGCCATGTAAACCCAATGTCCATGTCCCCGCAGAACAGAGTTGATTGAGTGGATTTGGTGATCTAGGGGAGGTGATTTAGATGTAATGGCACTCTCAGATAGACCTGGTTTGTTCTATGTCAGCTGGGTAGTCCTAGGTGAACTAAAATTCTTAAATGCAGCTTTTTAAATTCAAAATTAAGTGAATACATTACTGCTAACATTATTTTTAGTACTAACAGATATAGTATGTATACGGACACAGCATATTGCATAATATATAGTATTTTGATAACCAGCTTGGAATAATTCATTCATTTTTGAAGAAACTTATTGTTTGAGGCAATTAAGAAATACATAGAGGCTTGCATCATAGCTAATTTGGTAAATATGGTTGACCAAGTAAGTCATTCTCCACCAGTAGAAGCACTATCACACAAGGTAAGACTGCCAAAAAGCTCCCGGTCTTCCAATCTTCACTATTGTAGCAATTTCTCATATTTCAGAATAAAACAGTGGCTAAAAGCATTGTATTTTGATGTCAGAATGGCTGGAGTTTGAATCTTAGCTTTGTAGTTTTCTACTTCTGTGTGCCTAGAAAAGTGGCTTAAGCTTCTTAACTCATGCTTTTGTGGTTCAAAACATGAGGAGTATTTAATCAGCCATTTTATTTATTTTTTTATTCAGTTATTTTATTGGAAAAGCAGAGAGACAGAGAAAGATTTTCCATATGCTTCATTCTTCAAATGCCTGCTATAGCTGGGGCTATGGCAGACCAAAGCCAGGAGCCCAAAACTCAATCTAGATGTCTCATGTGGGTAGCAGGTACCCAAGGGCTTGAGCCATCACCTACTGCCACTCAGGGTGTGCCTTAGCAGGAAACTGGAAACAGGAGTGGAATCTGGACTCAAATCCAGGCACTCTGACATGGGATGTGCACTTCCCCACTGGTGTCTTAAATACTTTGTCAAACACCAACCCCCAAGGCTAACCATTTCAGGACATGAACTATCTATGCTTGAATCACAACTACCTACGTTTGAATCACAACTATGCAATTTACTTAGTTATTTATTATATCTCTGATTTAGTATCTTCATCTACAAAATGTGGATAATGGGTCTGACATTGTGGCACAGGAGATTAAGCCACCACCTGCAATACTGCCATTCTTTATCAGAGCACCTGTTTGAATCCCACTTGCTCTGCTTCCAATCCAGCTGCCTGCTAATGCCCCTGGGAAGAGAGGAAGATGGCCCATGTACTTGGACCCCCAGCTCCCACATGAGAGGCCTGGACTGGAGTTCCAGGTGCCTGGCTTCAGCTTGGCCCTACGCCAACCATTGCAACCATTTGGGTAGTCAACCAATGGATGGAAGAGTTTCTCTCTCTTGCTCTTTCTGTGTGTGTGTGTTTGTGTGTGTGTGTGAGTATGTGTGTTGACCTCTCTCTTTCTGTCATTCTACTTTTTAAATAAATAAAATCTTAACGTAAATCTTAAAATAAATAAAATGGAAAGAATTATTGTTACTTCATAGGATTATTGTGAAGACTGAGTCTCTCTAGACATAAGAGGAATTCAAAATGATTATGTTTGCAAATTCTGAAAAAATTATGCATGGACTTGAAAATTCCTTTCCACTGCAATAAACCTTTCTTTTAATTCCATTTTCCCGTAAATTTATCAAGACACTTAGCATAGCCCTTAGAATGGTGCCTGATACATAATAAGCCTTCTGTTATGATTTTCTTCTATTGCCTCCCTTTCAGAGACTTTTGAGATCTTTTAAATTGAAAAATTTATCTATCTGTGATATTAAATATTATTATTAATAATCACTACCAGCACATGGATACCATCTTCATCATGTCCCACAGCTTCCTCATACTTACTAGACAGTTAATTCCCTGTATGACCACTACAATTATATGACAGTCTCCTTGTATGTTCTGTCCTTTGGTTCACATTATTTTATATGAAGTACTATCAAAGCCACTTAAAAGTGACTCACTATTGCCACTGCTACTGTAAGATTCAAGAGTCGCTAAAGCTCCCCTTTCTTGTGGAATACCAGTAGAAATAGAGGAAAGATATCCTCTGTAATTCTCTGTAATATCTTGTCACATGAAGCGAGGACACTTCTCCTGCCCTGAGACTCTTCACTACTATCTCTTGAATTGTAAAGTTTCTTGAGTTCTTCAAGACCACCAATAATTTACATAAATAACAACAGCAATGACGTGCACACATTGGAGATCTAGGATAATGAAAACAGCATTACATAGCTTGGTAAGTAAGCATCCTGAATAAAATCCACCAAGAAATAATGAAAGTAACAACACACATATTATGTGATTCTAAATTAAAAATAGGAATCCCTCAGTTTCAAATTCTAAATTATACATATTTCAAAATGATGTCAATCATTTGCTCAAGAAGAATCAAAAATTTTAAATTTTGTCAGTTAAAATAACAAATTTTAAGTCAGTTATTTAAAATTTCTGAATTTTCTTTTAGTAACCTGTATTTATTATTCAAAGAAGGGCATTTTATATGTGGATTCAATCATCTTTTTATTATTGCATATTGATTAAACCTTTTATTGTGAAAAACTTTTGCTTCTGGATATATTTATGTTTGTATATATGGATAAATGTATGTATTAAAATATTTAATATTTATATTTCAACAAAACATTGGCCAAAAAACATTGATAAGACATTGTAAATATGAATTAAAAATGGCCATAGTATCAGCATTTGTTTACACTCACATGTCATAAAAATGACCTTAATAAATTATTTTCAAATGGTAAAATTGAAGCTGTTCTTTATGTAATATAAATGAATTTTAAATTATCCAAATGTTATAATATAAAAATGCATAAGATATATATTTGAAATAGAACAATGTAGATCTTACAGTGTCTCTTAGATTGAGGTAGATAATTCTGAGTGATTACATCCAGCACGGCAACCTTGAGAAATGCTAAACAAGAAAAAGATTATCAATGTACATTCCTTGTTTCCTAATGTCATCTCAAAGACATTTTCATTACTGAAATGCAGACTTACTGCCATTTTCTTCTTTGTTTCTCTTTTGTTGTAGTTTACTAAAGCCGTCCAAAACTCACTATGCCTTAAAGGAAATTATATAGTATTCATAATAATAAACCACTTTGAACTCAAGGAGTAGAAATTCTATTCTTTATAAATATTGTATTTTTAAAACCCTTTTGCTGAACTTTGATATAGATGTCAACAGCAAAGAAAACCAAATGTATAATTTAAAATTAACCATGTGTAAGAATCACCCAAAATGCAGTTCTAAATTTCAAAAATTTTAATAGTTTTATTAACCTAATGAATATAATCAAGATGGCAGACTTCTCATACACTAACCAAGTTATTTATGCTGGCTCATCAAATATTTACTGCTGTTTTGGTTATGTGCCTCATTCTATTTGTGTTAAATGACCTTTAGTCTGTACTCCAAAGCAATAAAGTGAATGTTTCCTCTCCTATCGATTTGGAAAGGCCTATTTCACACTAATAAAATCAGAAAACCAGTTTAATAAAATACTTTGCTTTACCAATGGCCATAGGTGAACTGGAGACTTGACAATGCTGGAAGAGGTCAGCCGAAAGGACAGAGGTCAGATCTGCAGTAAATCAACTTCCAGGAACAAATCACTGGACACCATAAAAATCAAAAGTGGTTCTTTAAGAGACCAACTTGACCCTCCTTAACCAGAAAATAACATCTGACCCAGTAGTGAAATTCATCACAACATTTCAATTAAAACTTGGCAGGTACACTAACAATATACTGTTCTTCTACAGTTGACCTTGTTAAAGGAAAAACATAAATGAAGGGGAAAATGGATATTCTTGCATTATATTGCAAAATAAATAGGATCTATATAATAAAATTTTCTCAAGCTTGTGATGTTGTCTGGAAACTAGATTATATGTTGTGTGTGGGTAAAATATAACTTTGCATCATAAGTTTCCTGCTTAGTTATTTCAGATATCTCTTCTTTATAACATTAAAAAGCAGCCTGTTAATATGAACAGTTAAGAAATAACCTGAACAGTGTTTTATTTTACATAGAAGTTGGTAATTTTAGCTAGGCAGGCCAAGTAACCACATTCTTATGTATATCCCTTAAAATATGCATATATTTATTTATTATTTAAAAGGTAGAGCAACAAAAAGAGACATACAGAGAGATCTTCCATACCCTTGTACACTCCTCAAATACTCACAACAATCAGGGCTGGATGAGGTCAAAGCCAAAGCCAGGAATTACATGCTAGTCTCCCAGGTATGTGGCAGGGACTTAACTTCTCAAGCCATCATCTGTTGTCTTCAAGATATGCTTGAGTAAGAAGCTGGATTGAGCATGTGTAGCCAGAATGCTAATCAGGCTCCCATATGAGATGCAGGATCCCAAGTGGTGGCTTAACCCATTACACCTGCCTTAATATCTCCCTTGGTAATTTATTTCTCTCCCCTCTCCTCTCTTCTTCTCCCCTCCCCTCCCCTCCCCTTCCCTCCCCTCTTCTCTCTTCTCCTCCCCTCTCCTCTCCTCCGCTCTTCTCTCCTCTCTTCTCCACATTTATTCATTTATTTATTTGAATGGCAAGGTTACAGAAAGAGAGGGACACAGAGATCTTCCATCTGCTGGTTCACTCTCTAAAGGGTGGCTGTATATAAAATTAATAATGACATTATTCAGTAAATCAAATGATTTACTGAATGAGTATTATGCAACAATTTGTGTATTATACATGAAGTTAATTTGCTTTTTCAGATGGAATGGTTCAGATTGCATAAAGATTTGTGAATAAAGCTTTGGTCTGAAGAATCGTGCTGCTTTAGGAAGTGGGAACAGGTGAGAGTCCTTAGGTTACTGGCATGTGTCCTAGGAATGTAGTTCTGGAGTGACTTCTTGAGCTTTCCATACAAGGTTGTTAGAAAGCCTGATTTTGCTCCGCCCACATTTTGTTTCTCTTCTGGTTTCAGATGTCACCACTTGGTCCTACACATTCCACCATGATGTGCCACCATCCATGGCCCGACCAGATGTCAAAACAGGTAAGCTGCCTAGTCTTGGATTTCAAACTCCAAAACTATGAACTAAATAAGCTTTTTGTCTTTACAGGTTAGCTGTCTCAGGTATTTCATGCAGTAATGCAATGCTAATATACTATAATTATAAAATAATTACAGGGGCCGGCGCCGTGGCTCACTAGGTTAATCCTCCACCTGCAGCACCAGCATCCCATATGGGCGCCGGGTTCTAGTCCTCGTTGCTCCTCTTTCAGTCCAGCTCCCTGCTGTGGCCCGGGAGGGCAGTGGAGGATGGCCCAAGTGCTTGGGCCCCTGTACCCTCATGGGAGACCAGGAGAAAGCATCTGGCTCCTGGCTCCTGGCTTTGGATTTGCGCAACACCAGCCGTGGCAGCCATTTGGGGAATGAACCAGCAGAAGGAAGACCTTTCTCTCTCTCTCTCTCTCTCTCTCTCGCTCTCGCTCTCTCTCACTGTCTGTAACTCTGTCAAATTAAAAAAAAAAAGATTACAGGTTTATTATACAAAATAACTGCTTTTTTTAATAATGGAAGGTAGATTATTTGCCTAAAAAAGGTTTCTCATTTAATTTTCTTTTGTGATATTTTTAAGTATTGTAAAATCTTGTTGACTAGCGTTATTCAGATTATGTCTGGGACCACCAAGAATGACACATGGTGATCAAGTAAAAATATTGTGGATAAAAAATTACAGCATCTTGGAAGCCATATATTGTTAGGTGGCACAAATTATTTCAGTCATTAAATCATGACCTGATATAGTTAACTGTTGAGTGTCCATGAGCTGATTTTTTTTTCATCATGAATAAAACCTCAAGACTGACAAATGTTGGAACAATTGATAAACGTTTTGAAACAATAAAAATTCCATTAAAATTCAAAATGGAAAGTTTAAATGAAAATGTCATAAAAGCACTGTTAAGTGATTTTGTCTATATATTAAGGTGAACAAAAAGCATAGAATTTAGTAACAGACCTTGCAACAATCTGAAACCTATTAAGATGTTTTAAATGTTTGATATTATACATTGTATACATTTATAAGTAAATAAATTTGTTGAAAAAGGATAACAATCTTCCTCAAATTGTATAATTTAATTATAAAGTCATATATCACAGAAGTCATAAATATGAGCTGTAGTTTTTTTAAAAAGTTTCTAAGAAAGAAAACTGTGTCTTAGTTTCATTACAGCATTTTTTGAGTGTTTAAAGAGATGGCTCACAAAAATAACAATCAATTTTATTCAGCTCTAGGAAGTAAGGATGAGTCATGAGAAATACTTCAGTTTCTTATAGTCTCTAAGTATTTTAAATAACAAACATATTACCTATATATGTATTTAAGGAAAAAATGAAAATTGTAAAAGAGCTTAAAATTACTGAATACTCAATATGCTCACTTTTATATGATTCGTTTTCTTTTTTTAAAAAATATTTATTTTATTTATTTGAAAGAGTTACAGAGAGAGGTAGAGACAGAGAAAGAGAGGTCTTCCATCCACTGGTTCACTTCCCAGATGGCTGAAACGGCCGAAGCTGTGCCAATCTGAAGCCAGGAGCCAGGAGCTTCCTCCAGGTCTCCCATGTGGGTGTAGGGGCCCAAGGACCTGGGCCATCTTCCACTGCTATCCCAGGCCATAGCAGCGAGCTGGATTGAAAGAGAAGCAGCTGGGGCTAGAACCAGCATCCATATGGGATGCCCATGCCTCAAGAGGGGGCTTTAACCTGCTGTGCCACAGTGCCAGCCCCACTATTTGTTTTCTAAAATAAAATCATTAATTACGTATTTTAATTATGTCTTGTACATGACATCTACATATGATGTACATGAAATGAAATTAAGAACTCAGGTCTTCAGTATTTCTAAATATGATAATTTTCTATATCAGGAAACTGGCTTAGAATATCTGTTTAATTCCCCATATTCCTATGTATTTTTTTATAGCTGGGAGCAGAAGCTATGCTACAAAGAGTGTAGTGTATACAACATGCTGTCATATGTACTGGAGATATAACAGTAACAAAGGCGGATTATGTCTGTGTCTGCATGGGCATATAGTATAATATAGAGGGTAACTGAAACCAAGTAGCTCTAAATCTTTTGAATATGCATAATGCATTTTGGAAATATGAATGCAATAGCGGTGTTCAATCTGGTCAGTTGCCAAGCTCTCTTTGGAGGATCATTGTGCTAAAATATGAATTATTTCTAAAGATATGAGATGTATTTTTGTCCTTTGGCTCTTTCACCCTTTGCCAGGTAATATTGGACCACGCAGGGAGTCACATCATATCTGTCGATATGAGGGGTAAAATTAGGAAACATTCTTCTGAATGCCCCTGTGTTTTCTCCTGATTTATTTCTGAAGCAAACTGGATCTCTTTCATCTATATGTTAAAAGAAAACATTCAGCTGGCGCTGAGGCTCAATAGGCTAATCCTCTGCCAGCGGCGCCAGCACACTGGGTTCTAGTCCCAGTCGGGGCGCTGGATTCTGTCCCGATTGCTCCTCTTCCAGTCCAGCTCTCTGCTGTGGCCCCGCGGGTGCAGTGGAGAATGGCCCAAGTACTTGGGCCCTGCACCCACATGGGAGACCAGGAGAAGCACCTGGCTCCTGGCTTCGGATCAGTGTGGTGCATGGCAGCAGCGCTCTGGCCGCAGCGGCCACTGAGGGGTGAACCAACGGAAAAGGAAGACCTTTCTCTCTGTCTCTCTCTCTCTCTCTCACTGTCCACTCTGCCTACCAAAAAAAAAAAAAAGAAAGAAAGAAAAAACATTCAAAGCAGTTTAAAACAACAGTATTAACATACTTTAATATTAAGTGATAATATTGGCACTATAAATTCAGAAATTAGAATCCATTTCCTTGTTATTCCAGATTTCTAGAATCTCTTCACTTTCCTTGGCTTGAGGACATGGATCTCCATCTTCAAAGCCAGAAACATTGCGTCTCCAAAATTTCTTCCAGAGTTACATCGTCCTCTGAGCACAGCTGAAAATTGTTTTTGCATGATAAAGATTTAAATTGATAACACTGACTTCATTGAAAATCAAGGATACACTCCCCTTCCCAAGGTGTTTAATCCAATTAGCTACATTGCTTTTGACATTTAAGGTGGATTCTGGGGATTAGGATCTAGTTGTATTTCTTGGGAAGGGTAGACAGTATTCTTTCTCAGTGCTTATTCTTTCAAGTTCAGCTACTTGATGAAACAGAAAACAAATTTGAAAGAATAGAGGAAAATTAGGATACATATTAGTATGTCTCAAGTATTTAAAATCTTCCCTTTAAATATCTTTACTTACAATGTATAAAACTTTTTTTTTAAAGGTTCGTCTATTCATTTGAAAGGCAGAATTACACACACACACACACAGAGACAGAGAAAGACAGGGAGGCAGGGAGGCTGGGAGAAGGAGAAGGGGGTGGGGGGGGAGAGAGAGAGAGAGAGAGAGAGAGAGAGAGAGAGTGTCTTCCACCTGCTTGTTCACTTCCCAAATGACCTCAAAGGACAGACCTGAGCTGATCTGAAGCCAGGAGACAGAAACTTCCTCTAGGTCCTTGGGCCACCCTCCACTGCTTTCTCAGGCCATTAGGGAGCCGGTTCAGAAATGAAGCAGCTGGGACTTAAACCAGTGTTTATATAGATGCCACCGTACCAGCCCCACAATGCAGAAAATTTTTCATAGAGCTTAAAATAAACTTGCAATAATTTCAATGGGACATGGTTTCAAAATGGCCAGACTATTACATTTGAAGTGACAGTGTGATCAATTCAAAGTTTATAGCAATAGCATTTTGTGTTTTGGCAGCAGATATAAAATTAATAGCAAATATGACACATGGTTTTATATATGCCGCAAATTTAGAAACATTTCAAATACTAAAGTAACTCTAAATCACACTTTCAAGTGTTCTGAGCTAGGGCTGAGAATAATGGGCTATCACTAATTTGAAAGTTGTTGATATTGATGAACTTTAGTGTCAAGAATTTTCAACTTTGGTTTGTCATTTAAATCATTATAAAACAATACCGATCATGCAAGTATGCACCAGACATGGAGACAAGAGTACAGATGAAATTCTCAGACTTTCTGTAGTTCCTCATGAAGCAAAGTTGGAAATTAAGTGCTCATTACAGCCTGCATGGAATACAGAACTCTCCATATCAGAAAGGAAAGATAGGCTGGCGCCGTGGCTCACTTGGCTAATCCTCCGCCTGTGGCGCCGGCACCCCAGGTACTAGTCCCGGTTGGGGCACCAGATTCTGTCCCAGTTGCTCCTCTTCCAGTCCAGCTCTCTTCTGTGGCCTGGGAAGGCAGTGGAGGATGGCCCAGGTGCTTGGCCCCTGCACTGCATGGGAGACCAGGAGGAAGCACCTGGCTCCTGGCTTTGGATTAGTGCAGCGCACCGGCCGTAGTGGCCATTTGTGGGGTGAACCAGTGGAAGGAAGACCTTTCTCTCTGTCTCTCTCTCTCTCACTGTCTAACTCTGCCTGTCAAAAAAAAAAGAAAGAAAGAAAGGAAAGATCAAAGGCATCTTTGTCGTTGTACTATTACTTTCAGCAGGAAGTTAGTTATGTCAGTACTCACAGAGGTTCCTTACTGGCTTATAAGGTAAACTCTTATATCATTGCTAGGTTTTCTGTGTTTGATTTCTCACTGGGGCTGTTGAAGGCCTACCATAGCCTACCACAGTTTTAGCATACAGTTAAACTTCTAAAAACTTTATCTCTAGTAGTTACTTATCACAACCTTTTCGTACCTAGAGAAGACAATTAGATTTTTAGTGTTTTGCTAAATCTCCATAAGACAATTCTTGCTAGGAATGGTAAATCTGACTCCCAAAGATATCCTTTCTTCAAAAGGGATAATTTCAGGGCCGGTACTGTGGTGTAGTGAGTAAAGCCTCTCTCTGCAGTGCCAGCATCCCATATGGGTGCCCGTTTGAGTCCTTGCTGCTCCACTTCTGATCTAGCTCTCTGCTTTGGCCTGGGAAAGCAGTAGAAGATGGCCCAAGTCCTTAGGCCCCTGCATCTGCATGGGAGACCTGGAAGAAGCTCCTGGCTCCTGGCTCCTGGCTTCGGATTGACACAGTTACAGCCATTGCAGCCATTTGAGGGAGTGAACCAATAGAAGGAAGGAAGGTCTCTCTCTCTCTCTCTCTCTGTCTCTGTCTCTCCTTCTCTGTGTAACTCTGACTTTCGAATAAAATAATTAAATCTTTAAAAAAAAAAAAGGGATCATCTCCAAGAGAGCTAGATCAAATAAAGTTTAAAAAAACCCAAAGTGATGGCTTTCAAAAATATCTGCTAATAACCTAGAGAAAATTAAAATGGAAAAATTGCATTTATTATCACAATCAAATATATAAACTTTGGGGAATAATATAAAATAGATTTGTGAGAATAAAATTTTTAAATATTTAGTGACATATACAAAGTAATACATTTCTTACTTGAGAAGTTAAAAACTAATTCTCCATAAGTAAATAAATGTATGCATAAAATATAATATAAAGAAATACACATAAGAAATAATTTAATGAAGTAATTCTCAGGTGGAATATAGGAAAGCCAAAAATAATCCCAAAGTTTTCCAATTTTTTTATTTTTATTTTTTTCATCAAGTATCCTGTTAATGTGATATTCATACAAAACAACAAATTCAGTGTAGTTCATTGATACAATCTAAGAATATAATGATGTTTTCCTTCCTTTCTCCCTTCTTTCCTTTCTATCTAAATTTGAGATAACATTTTTTAAATTTACATCATAATCAAAGGCTTAATGCTCCACTAAATAAAAAGCTCAACAAGTACAAGATAAAAAATAAAATTGAATTTAAAAGCATAGTTCAGCAGGAATATAGGCAAAGGTTATAAACAATAACCAAGAGAAAAGATGTCAGTTTCACTCAATTATGGTTACTCTATGGGAATTAGAGGAGTGAATCAGCAGTTGGAAATGTTCTCTCTCTTTCTGGTCTCTCTCTCTCTTTCTGTCTCTCAAATAAATAAATAAAATTTAAAGATAAGGGTATTGTCTTCCTGTAATGGCTATGCTACCCTCTCTTTCTGTTAAAGTATAAAATCAAATCTTGATAAGATCTTCAACTGAGAGAGATTTGGAATGTGTAGTCCTTCTAAGCAAAAGGGGTTAAAACACAAATTCAGAGTCCTCCAACACTGCCCTAAAGGAGCATGAGACAAAGGCTGCAATGTGTTTGAGATGATCAGCAAGGTAGAGGAATGCCTACTGGAACAACAGCAACAACGTAATTCCTTCAGAAGGATAACATAGAATGAGATTCCCTACACAAGCCAGAACAAAAGTGCAGAACAGAATCAGTAACACATGCAGAGAAACAGGAAGATGTGACTGGAGTCCAGGAGGGGAAAAAAAAACAAACCACCCTGAAATAGCAATATTCAATAGTAATCAACCCTGAGATGGCCCTTGTGTTGAATTTAAAGGGAAAGTCTAAAGAAGCTACTATAAACATGTTTAAAGAAATAAGGGAGGCTGGCGCCACAGCTCACTTGGCTAATCCTCTGCCTGTGGCGCAGGCACCCTGGGTTCTAGTCCTGGTTGGGGAGCCGGATTCTGTCCCAATTGCTCCTCTTGGAGTCCAGCTCTCTGCTGTGGTCCAGGAAGGCAGTGGAGATGGCCCAGGTGCTTGGGCCTTGCACCTGCATGGGAGACCAGGAAGAAGCACCTGGCTCCTGGCTTCGGATCAGCGCAGCGCGCTGGCTGTGGCAGCCATTTGGGGGGTGAACCAAAGGAAAAGGAAGACCTTTCTCTAATTCTGCCTGTCCAAAAAAATAAAAATAAAAATAAAAATAAAAAAAAGGAAAGAAAGAAGGGAGACATATTCAAAGAATTAAAATAAATGCTCATAAGGTCTTAGTGAAGGACTATTAACTATATTAACTATAAAACAAGACTCAAATGGACATTCCAAATTCCAGAATGAAAATTATGACCGAAAGGAAAACAAATTCAATGAGAGTTCTTAGAAGGTGATTGTAGAAGTGGAAGAGTCGCTGTGATTTAGACGAGATCAATATATATTTTACTGCTAGCAATTGTTGGTAATCTCTTACTGCCCCTAATTTATGAATTAAATTTTATCATAGGTGTGTATATAAAGTAAAATGATATTTTGGGGTTTGTTATTATCTATGGTTTTAAGCATCCACAAAGGATCTCAGAACATATCCCTGTGCATAAGGGAGGATTCCTGTGTTCCTATATTCATATAAGGGAACTCAAGTTTTAGTTAGAACTTTGGAATGATGTTGATGTCCACCTTGAGTTCACAGCTGCTTTTGAATAATCATGGAGATCTACAACACACATGCTGCAGACCCTCCTATGCATATGCAACATGGTCTGATATTGCCTTTGTGTGTTTCACTGTCAGGTGAAAATATTGGACAAACCACATTTAAAGGAAACTTGCACCTTTATTTGTGTTATGGGATTTAGAAAACAGCTTGCTATGGCTGGTGTTGAATGTACAGGCAGGATGTTTGCATCATTCAAGTCTCTGTCCCACCATTTAGATTTGCGTCTGGCACGTGGTGGGTGTTCAACAAATATGAAACAAACCAATCATGATGGAATTTCCATGTAGCAACTAGGCATATTGTAGGTTTGGGGAAAAATATTTGTTTAATTCAATGGAATATTTTGGAAACTGGCGAAGAATGTTAAACTGATGACTTAGAATAACTGTGTAAATCTTATGCATATTTAACACAAATTTAAATGTTTCCATAGAGCCAAATTATATGTACAACTCTAGACATGATTTTAGCTGTTTCTTTTAGTTTTTTTACACCTCAAACATGTTTTGGCTTATTTTTTGAAACTAAGCCCATTGGATTAAAACATCTGCCTACTGCTTTTATTTATTTATTTATTTAAATCAATTAAGAGTCACCTTTGTATCCCAGCAGGTTAACCTGCTGTTTACAACACCAGCTTCCCATTTCGAATGCTGATTGAAGTGCCGGATGCTCTATTTCTGATCCAGTTCCCCGTTAACATGCCTGGGAAAGCAGTGGGTGTTGACCCAAGTACCTGAGCCTCCGCTTCCCATGTGGGAGACCCAGATGAAATCCTGGGCTCCTGGCTTCCACCTGGCCCAGTCCTTGCTGCTTCACCATATGGGAATTGAACCAGCAAGTGAAAGATATCTCTCTTTATCACTCTGCTTTCTTCGGGTACAAAGATAAAAACAGCTGCTATATGTTTTCTTGAAATTTTCAGCTGGAGGAAAAAGTGAAGACATAGAAGCAACAATGTTTCAATACATAATGGCCAACATTTTCCTAAATTTGATGAAAATAGTTACTTATAGATTCAATGCTTTAGCAAACTCTAAAAAGTATCAAATATGAAGAAGATAAGCAATTTCTAATCAAACTACTGAAAACCAACACAAAAAACTACTATAATTGAAGATACTACACTATAATATTGGAGATAATATTGGAGATAATACACTACAATATTGAGAACAAAAAAAAAACTCATAAAATCAAATCCTGGATTTTTTTTTATCAGACGTACACTCTAATTAATGCTAAATGATTTTCAAGTTGAGAAATTAAATTGGTTGCAAAAGCTAAATCTATAGAAAAGAGAGAGTCAGGAATGCCAGATAAATGGATAAATGTAAAACACTTTTTTTAAACTTTTATTTAGAATATAAATTTCCAAGATATAACTTATGGATTACAATGGCTTTTCCCCCATACTTTCCCTCCCCCCCACAACCCTCCCCTCTTACCCACTCCCTCCACCCTTTCATTCACATTCAAATTCCTTTTCAATTCTCTTTGTATACAGGAGATCAGTTTAGCATGTGTTAAGTAAAGCTTTCACCCATTTGCCCTCATGTAGCAACACAAAGTGAAATATACTATTTGTGTACTCGTTATAGCATTGAATCACATTGTACAGTCCATTAAGGACAGAGATCCTACATGATATATATATTTTTTTGAAACTGATTTTTTATGGAATTTCCAATATAACAGAGTTTTTTTTTTTCATTTCTGGTTATCTTTATATACAGAAGATCGATTCAGTATGTATTAAGATTTCATCAGTTTGCATCCACACAGAAACACAAAGTGTACAAATACTGTTTCAGTACTACTTACAGCATTACTTCACATTGGACAACCCATTAAGGACAGATCCCACATGGGACATAAGTACACAGTGACTCCTGATGTTGATTTAACAATTTGACACTCTTGTTTATGGCGTCAGGAATCTCTCTAGGCTCTAGTTATGAGTTGCTGAGGCTATGGAAGCCTTTAGGGGTTCGCTGACTTCAATCTTATTCCGACAGGGTCTTAGTCAAAGTGGAGGTCCTCTCCTCCCTTCGGAGAAAGGCACCTCCTTCTTTGGTGGCCCTGTTCCTTCCACTGGGATCTCGTTCACAGAGATCTTTCATTTAGGTCTTCTTTTTTTCCCTTTCCAGGGTGTCGTGGCTTTCCATGCCTAAAATACTCTCATGGGCTCTTGAGCCAGATCTGAATGCCTTAAGGGCTGATTCTGAGGCCAGAGTGCTATTTAGGACATCTGCCATTCTATGAGTCTGCTGTGTATCCCGCTTCCCATGTTGGATCATTCTCTCCCTTTTTGGTACTGTTTGTATTGGCAGACACTAGTCTTGTTTGTGTGTTCCCATTGACTCTTAGACTATCAGTGTGATCAATTATGAACTAATAAAAACTTTTTCTTAAAGACAAATGAATGTTTGAAGCAGAAATAATATAGAGTAAGCAGGGATTTGTGACATATTATTGACAAAGATATGACAATGACAATACAAAGGATGTGGATGGGTAAATAAAACCATACAGTTTTAAGTGTATTAAGTTGGACTAGAGACAGTGTCAGGTAGGCACCAAGATCTGGGAAGCATGAAGTAGGCAGTGAGAAGGCCCTGAAGTGAGGTAGGTATAAAGAGATTTAATTTTATATGGATTTTAAGGCATTGTGGTACCTATAATTAGCCCTATGGAAAAAATTAAAAATAATTATTTTTAAATGGTATGTTTAAGAAGGAGAAAAAAGATGTAATGAAGAAAAAAGGAAAAAAAAAACAAGAAAATAATTGTTAGGCTCAAAAGAAGGCAAGAATGAAGCAACACAGTAACAGAAAAAGAAAATTAAAATCAAACCCAGTGTAAGTAAAAGGAAAGAGATAATAATGCATAAAAAAGTAAAATAACAGATAATAAACAGATGATAAATAAAGCACTGCCCGGATTTTAAAAAGGTTAATGAAACTGTTGAAGACTCTATGAGTTTTAATCAAGGACCAAGCAAGAATAGACTATGAGAGGTCTTAAGGATAGAGGGCAACCACTTTCCCAGGTGAGGCAGACTTGGCTTTTCTTTGCCATTTCAATAGAACTTTTATTTATTTACTTTTATTTCATATTTAATGGGAACTTCTGTCTCTCTATATATACCAACCTTCTAGTGCACATAAAAATAAATATCTACAAATTAATAACTTCATAGAAAGTGGAAAGGTTTTAAAATTTTCAGTTGCTCTATTACATCTCTCAATGTCAGTTTTTAGGAGAGATTCATTCAATTTTCAACATATACACAGCATCAACACAGTGCAGAGTGTCTTTGTCACAGCTGGTATCCCAATGGAGCTATTAACTTCTTTTGAAATCATGTTCTCTTTGTGATATAAGCAGATTATAAAGAATTGTATTGAGAGAAATGATTTCCTTGATTTGTACTGCTACCTATGTTCATGATAAGAACCATGATCAAGCATTCTTATTTGATAAACACCCTAGATAGATGATTTATTATTCTTTTGGATGCAGAAAGCTAAGAAATATTTAAAAATCCTGAACACCCACTTCAGGATTGATACTGCATAAGGTTACTCTAATTTTCATGTGAAGTCCAAGTGTTGTAACAATTATGGCTTATTATGTTGTCAAAGAGAGACCTGTATTCAGTAACTATTTCCAACTCAAGACAGACTGTGTTATTGCCAACAGGCTTTCAATAACTTGTGACAATCCATCCTGCAAAGGTTAGAATTTAGCCATGACACTGCCATCATTTTGTCTCAGTTCCTAAATTATCCAGCTTTTTTTTCTTTGCAGAGATCAGATAAATTCCTTGTTCTTGCACATTCTTGAAGAGTCCTTCCTCTCAGTATAAAACACATGATTTTCTAATGATTATATTCTTCACATTCCAGCTTTCATCTGAAGGTGGGGAAAAGGAGGAGAAGAAAGGCAATCCAAATGGAGGATGCTGCTTTTAACTATAGAGGGAGCAATAGGTTCTTCATTTAAGGTATTTCATTCACTTCCTTGACTGTGCACCTTGTCCTTTTTTGAACATATTGTATGACTTTATTCATGTAAGGTTGCTTTGGAGCCTACTCCTCTATATTAGGTATTAGTGAATATTTGCACAAAAATCACTAATTCATATGCTTGTTATTAAAGCATAATAAAAACCTTGTTTTTGAAATACAATAAAATGACTTCATTAATAAGTATTTCTGATCTGACACAGAAGAATTTAAATACAAGACTTAAAATTAAGCTTACAAGTAAAATTGCTTTGTTTAAAACTGCATTACTGCTGGCTCTGTGGCTCACTAGGCTAATCCTCAGCCTGCGGCGCCGGCACCCCAGGTTCTAGTCCCAGTCGGGGCACCGGATTCTGTCCTGGTTGCTCCTTTTCCAGTCCAGCTCTCTGCTGTGGCTCGGGAAGGCAGTGGAGGATATCCCAGGTGCTTGGGCCCTGCACCCCATGGGAGAGCAGGAGGAAGCACCTGGCTTCTGGCTTCGGATCGGTGCAGCACCCGGCTGCAGTGGTCATTTTGGGGGCAGAAGGAAGACCTTTCTCTCTGTCTCTCTCCCTCACTGTCTAACTCTGCCTGTCAAAAAAAAAAGGCATTGCTTTTCTTCATTTTGAAAATTAAATGCTGTAAAATTTGAAAGCAGCAATTCATTTTTGTATGTAAAAAGCTAAAAAAGCAATCAAAAAGTATTTTGATCATGTGGATTAAATAGAGCATGATTATTCCCAATACTAAAAAAGGCACTCAAGGAAGAAAGCAAAGGGATGAGTATTTCCCTTAATTTACTTCTGCTCTCTGATACAAATATTTTATGTTTTGGTATCCAAAGAGGTCTTTTGAGTTGGGTTAATTGAGATGTGAGAAAATGTATAAAAAGATAACTACAGCCCTTCAAATGAAATAAGCCACAAAATCACTATCCTTATCATTAGAACTATAATCACATTGGATTTATAACAATAATTATGACAGTGGTGATGTTAATGAAGGAGGGGGAGGAGATGGAGAAGCAGCAGGTGCACCATGAATGTTATTTTAGAACTTGACAACATCATCTTTGTTGTTGCTATTAGCTCTTCTGTGGAAATGTAAGGAGGATAAAGTTTTCGCTGAAAATGTGTCCTGCTCGTATAGTTACAGCAACTATTATATGAATATGCACATACATACATAGATAAATGTTAAATTTATGTATACATATGGACATATACATGAGTACACACACATACCTATACCACACCCATTCACAGGATATATTTAATTCATTTAGATTTAGGATTGAGAATTTTTTTTTATTAAAAATGCACTGAGATCAACTTGGGACAAAAAGGAGATGTGTTTGTTTTATTGAGTATCACACACACATGAAGAAATTAGAGAAAGTACAGCCAAAAATCTCCAATGGTAAAGACTAATACTATAATAACACAAAATTTGTTCTTTCTTTGTATCATATCATTGATTACTGATCAAAATTGTCATTATTGGGATAGAGAAGTTATTTTATTGGCTCAAAAACTAACGTATTTGATGAATTGTAAGGTCCTGTACTAGTACAACAAGCAAGTTAGAAATTATTCCAAGCAAAAGCTCTTTGAACATTTGTAAGCATGCTCAATAATACAGCAAACTCAGAATATATGTAACTCAATAAAAATCTTTAATTTTTTTCCTATATATGTACATGTATTATGCTTGACTGTAACCTTCTGAATACAACCAGTACTCGTAACTTCAAAATTCCATGAAAAGTTGCCATTTTGGTTAATAACCCAAGTCCTTTATATGCAATATAAACCTTCAGTGTTAGTGATTCAAACTCATCTTTTAATCCACATTAAATGTTGCTGTGCTTAAAAGAGATGACCTCTTCAGTCATTCATATTTAACACGGATCAGTTTATCATGTCCTGCCTTGAAAGTCTACAAATAAGGAGATAGGGGAGCAAGAACACACCATGCACTTAATTCTATTAGAATTTGAGGCCACCTTAGGGGAGGGGAGAAGAAATTGGAAGCTAACTTGGTTTATTTCTCAGTTTTCACTGTTATTTAGTCTGTGCTACAATATGAGGAAGACCTCTGATTTACTCTTTAAAGTAGAGAAATCAGCATTATGCTCTGAAGCATGAGGACCTTATCAACAATGTGTGGTTGACGTTTTGGTGCCTTTCTGTGACATTTGTCTTTGTTAGGCTTGAGAAAGGTATCATTATCCTCAATGCTCTTCTCCACCCACTATCCCTGCACCATTCTATAAAGCTTAGTGGAATGAAAAGATTTTTACTTAATCTTCTCTTGGCTCTGGATTTTAAAAGAATATTCTTGCTGTGGTATTTGGTTTGTGGTGTTATTTGTATATTGATTTAATTATTAATATTCTAGATAATGGAGAACCATGGTGGAGCTGAGGTCAAATAGAAATGCACCAGATGTATAATGTTGGAGTTGGAGACAGCTCCACAGACTTGGGTTAACTGTCACCGTCTATGGAACTGTCATCTGCGTCATGGTTAGACATATTAAATGGCACGACACTTTAGTATGGCATGTCAATTCATTGAAGAGTGATGGAGACCGAGCTACATGCATGCTAATCTGGAAAGTGTTAGGAAACTGCTCTGCATCCTATGATTCTAGTTTGAAAAATGACAATGTCCAGTGTGTTGTCATAACAATGGAAAAAGAAGAATTGTTTACAAAATTGCAGGCTGTCAATGGCAATTTATGACTTTTTCTCTTTGATTTATTACTAACTAGGAATCAAAACAGTAGTACTACTATAGACCCAAGAATTTCATCTGGAATTGGAATAAAAATAGACACTATCTAAAATATCTCAGAGAAATCTCTGTCCTAGAATTCAAGATATCAGGAAAATGACAAAGTCCTAAGATGAATTTGTATAAAAATAAGTGCAAACAATAGAAGCCAACAAAAATAAACTAAATGTGAAAGAACAAATACAAAAATAAAATGATTCTCTTTGCGTTGCTGAAATAACTGTTCTCTCTAGGAGAAATTAAACATTTCAAGGCCATAATTTCTAGTAACAATTTTTAATTTGTGATTTTTCTTCCTTTCATAGGAAGAGACAGTTCTTCCTAAGAACTGCTTACCCTGCTGATAGCGTTCACTGATCTCTAACACTGTCTTAGTTATACAGGTAATTGTTCAAAATAGCTTCAGAGGGCAGAATCTACTTACATTCAAAGATTGAACTTGAGCTTCTGTGTTCCAAGACCTGTAGAAACACATTTGTGCTTCTCCCATACTCAGGCAATACTGCCTATAGCATCATAGAAATGTAAAAATTTTGGCAAATGAAAACTCAAATTTTAACATGAAGTTTACACATTTTATTAGTAATTTTTAGGAAAATAGTATAGTTGCCAGTATCTTCTGTACAATGACTTTTGATAGGTCACTTTTCTCAGCAATTCATCCTTTAGGCTAAACGATTTTGGCATTTCTCATTTTGTATGAAACAGTCAATTAAAAACTTCCGTATTACTCCATAATTAGCATCTTTTGATTCTCAGATTTTGAGCTGGGTCTTAGACAACAATCAAGTGACTTTGATCAAAGTCTTTGGAAAATGTAATGTTTTAAGGACACATTTAATTGAATCACAGTTTGAAGTGGTAGCAAAGTGAGTTTGCCCTTTGTCATAACGTACCTAGGAATCCTGATCTATATTCCTGATTGCTATTGATTTTTCTAGATTTCATTATAAAATCAATAACTGTTGCACAGGGTAAAATAGTTTACAAGGGTTGCAACATACTGTGGACTTCTGAAAACATACTGAGCTCGGTGAAGCCACCCAGGCAGCCAATTAGGAGAAAACATCTATTAGGTAAAAACAGGGCAGTCCCATTGACTGTTATTGATTTTCTTAGCCCTGTGAAAAGACAATCAATTAGATAAAGAAGGCTAATGTTACAGCTGCAATTTAATAACCCCTAAAAAAAGAAGGAGGGCTATTGATTCCTGACATGGAATGTTGAGGCTTATTGAAATATACTGAACTTCACCTGTCTTTTAATCAGGCCTGTGGAGAAAGAGGAAGCCTGGATTTCTAGCCTTGTGGTATAGAATCCCAATTATTAAAGAGCCTTGGTGATGCCAGACCTAAGAGATGCAAATGAAACAGAACTTTTGAAGAAACACAAGACCAGATTGAATGCTAAATCATGAAAGCTATTGACAGAAACTGTCTTGGTGAAGGTTGTTTCTTTTTCCATACAGAGCTAACCAGAGTACCACCTGTCATTTTCAAAAGCAAAGTCAGTTTTGCCAACCAGCCGTGAATGACAAATAAAGCTTTATATGAAACACAAGGGCATATTATGTGCTATTGTGAGTTCTGCTAAGTGCTAATTTATCTGGCTTGTTCTGTTCAGCAAACACAGGCACAGACACATGAAATAATCCATCTAATTATGTAGCTATTTAGGAGAAAAACAAAGCAAGGTGTTTTTGTGTGTTGCAGAAGGTACATGATACAAGAACGGTTTTCACAAAACCTACCATAGCTAATGAAAATAAGTGAAATGCTGTGAGCTGTAACAATTTTAGAACAAATAAACTTTTACTAGTTTTGGATTTAGGGAATCCCAGCTGCTTTTCATAAATAGATGAGTACTTTCATTCATTTATTTTATAGTCCCTAATTGGAAATGGCTAATAGTCCTTGTGCCTTTCAAATATAAAATCTGGGCTAAGAAGCAACCTCATATAGATATTTTCTTTATGCCTTTCTTTTCTATTGCATGTATTTGATCCTTTCTCCCTCATTATATATATGCCTTTTTACAGCAGACAGCTGCTATTCACAATAATTGCTAGGGCAGTCAATTATACTTTAAATAGACCTACTTGAGGACAAATGGTGGTCTAAATTGTACTAAAGACATACCAAACACAAAGACTGTGTCATTTCTAGTATCTGAAATATTCTAAATATTCGTGAGCAGCAATACAGTTTATATACCTTACTCCAGCATGTCAAAGGCTTTCTGGAAAATATTTTCATAATACAAGTGAACTATTCCATGAGCCACTACTTAATTACTTAAATTTCTATTTATAAACAGAAGAATACATTGTGCTAATTCCCCCATATTTAGATAGCACAAATCACCATTGTAGGAAGTCTATTCTGCTGATGGTATTTTCCTTTTTGTTTAAATCTATGTGTATTCAATGTGCATGTGTGTTTCTAAGCATTGATATGGAGGTTTAAAATTCTGTGTTCCTTCATAAGTGCTTTTATCCTTGGGATTTATACATTCATAAAATACCTCTGTTAAATTTGTGTAAGCAATTAGATTTTAGAATTTAAGACAAAATGCAATTACATGTATGTCTTATTACAATACATGGCATTTTTTTTCAATGTACAGTATGAATGTTACAAACAGCATTAGAGGTTTGTCATAAGTGAGCATGTCACATTTTTGCTTATGAGAGCATACCATTGGTGTAATAGTCAAGCATTGCTGGCTAGTAAGTAGGATACAATACATAAAAATCTGAAATGCAGCATTTATGGCTAAATCCACTCATCATATTTGTAGAATCAAAATCTTGGTATGGAAAATCTAACTTTATTTAAAAAAACAATTTGTTCAGGCTCTTGGAATATCATACAAAACGTCAATCTCCTACTTTTTTTCACTTATAAAATATTACATATAGGTTATTTCTTCTCCAGCTACATTTTGCTGTTAAAAACAAGAATCCATCTTTATTCTCATCTACTATCACATGTATCTAGGGTGAAATGTCATGTTTCTTAGGCAGCTTGGATGTGTTATGTTCTGAGCTGCATTTTGATCTCAAAGATTTACAGTTCACCCACTTGTAGCTACAATACCTGAAAAAAACATATAGCACAATTAAAATCTAGCTCAAAAAGGATAAGAACCTATCACAAGGAGATTGTGAAATATGTATTTCAAGATCAAAGTAGAGCTTTCTGACACTTACACCTCTGTTGGAAATACTAAAGTAGCATTTAGCTGCCCAACATGCAATAGAAGAAAAATCTTCTTTCAATTTTCCAAGACTGCAAAAATAAAAATGTTCACTGTAAGGCATACGGCTAATGTAAAAACAAAGTCAAATTCCATTTTTCAAAACTTTGACAAATGAAGTTTGAATCAGTGAGGGCAAGTGAATAAAGTGGAGTTCTATGGGACTCTCATTAATAACACTGGCTCAAAAGCTAGGTGAGTTGGGGTCAGCTCTCTCAGTTACTCATTGTTCAACTCCAGGAAAATTACCTAACTTCCTAGCTTCCAGATGCAGTTTTCTCATCTGTAAGGTGAGAGAAATAGTAACATTGTTCTTGTATTGCTATGCACATTCAATAAATAACGTGTGTAAAGAACTGTGATTGGAAAAATGTGCTGTTACAACTACTATTATAATTATGTTTTTTATTAGTAGTATTGTAAAATACTTGCTCTAAATACACATGGAAAACTATTTTAAAAGTCATTCATTTGAACATTTGAGATTGTGGATTTTAATTTAAAAATGGCCAAATAAAAGAGGAATCTGTGAAGAAAGATATAAAAAGTAATTGTGATTAATGATATAGGCACTTAAAAATTTGAAATATTTCAACTTACAGGTTAGCTTTGTTTTTATTTTTTATAAATTTGCATAAAATAAGATCTATTTTAAGCTAAATAGGGTATAACTATGTATACACACACAGATACACACAAATGTGTATGTGTTTATAAGATATATGAGGAATGGTTGAAGTTTTGTTAATTGGAACCCATATACTATTTAAGATAAAATGAAATTTATATATTATTGTAAAATTGACTTATTGAAAAACTTCTTAAATTAGAGCTGATAAGGCTATTTTTTAAAAGCTTTATATTTATTTGAAAGGCATATATATAGAGAGAGGCAGGGAAAGATAGAGAGATTTTCCATTCACTATGATAGTTCACTACCCAAATGTCCTTAACAGTCTGGATTGGCCAGGTCAAAGCCAGGAGCTAGAAGCGTCCTGCAAGCCTTCCACGTAGGGTGCAAGGGCCCCAGGACTTGAGCTATCTTCTACTGCTTCCCCAGGAGCATTAACAGGGATCTGGATCAGAAATAAAACAGGCTATATCCAAACAGGCACTCAAATGGGATGCTGGCATTGCTGGGGGCAGCTTAATCCATTAAGCAACAATACAGGCTCTAATAAGACTATTCTAATTCTGATTATATGATAAATTAAATTAGACAAATGGGAGTGAATCTCTCAACTTTTATCAACCTCACTATATGCATATTGCAACTATGAAAATGTTTTCCATTTTGACAAATATATACAAGACATAAAGCTCAGACAAATACAAATAGGTTTTGAGTATAAGAAATTTAAATGTGCATGTTCTCTTTATGAAGGGTACTTTTCTCAGACTCTCCTATTTTGGTTAAAGAGATGCTAGCTTGAAGCAGTGGCTGTAGACGGAGGCTGCTTTTGACCAACAGGAGGAATTTGGTAAAATCTGGAGACATTTTGGCTGTCATAATTGAAGAGGAGTGATACTTAGCATTAAGAGACAGCACTGCTAAATTTATACCAATAGACAGGACAGCCCTCCAGAATGAAGAAATCTCCAGCCAAAAATGTCATTAGTGCTGCTGCTGAGAAACTGGCTTGAGTGTTTGACCTTTAAGTGCTTCATCTTCACCGGACCTGTACATGTGCTGGACACCAGAGAGATGTGCGAGTCTTTACAGATACAAGTTCCATCATTATTGAGGCAGTGGATGGCCAAATATTGTTGCAGGGACGCTGCAATTCCTTTTTGGGGTAGAATCAGCTTTAGTTCTCTGTGAGCTTTTTATGAGATTCCAGAAGCACAGACTCCAGGAAATTGTTGTAGATCTTGCTTTTTTTCCCTTCCTTATCACAGTAGCTATAAAAACATGAAAAAATGTACTGGCAAAAGAAGTTGCCATTAGGTTGTCTACAATTAACCTGTAAGAGTTGTGTTTTTGGAAATTCCATTAAAATACTGTTACCTTAGGCATCACAGAATTTACATCATTTCCAAAATTATATACATGCCAAATGCATTACTTTTTCCTTGATACAACAAAGGCTGCCTTGTAGAACAGGAATCACAAAATTATGTTAGGGATCCATGTCCCAAAGCTTTTCATAGACATGTGAAAGAAAACACATGCTTGAAAAAATTTCATGTTTCTCACTTTTCGAAAGTTAAATATCCTCTTCTTTTGTTGTTAATTTGATAAGCACTGTCCTTCTGAACCAACAGTTTAACAGGCTGAATGCTGTGTTTCACCACTTGGGTAGGTAAGCTCTTAACACATGATACTCAAATGCTTGCACTTGTCCTTACTTTCCTATACAGAGATGCAGGATCTTAAATCAATCACTTCACTATTAAAATTTCAGGCAAATAACTAGGTTAGTGGG
The DNA here is from genome assembly GCA_949820135.1 of Sylvilagus floridanus. NCBI lineage: Eukaryota > Metazoa > Chordata > Mammalia > Lagomorpha > Leporidae > Sylvilagus > Sylvilagus floridanus. The sequence goes on along the minus strand of OX463246.1, from coordinate 63,463,157 downwards.
TGCGATTTTATGATTTTCCATGAGGAAAAATTTGTCCATAAAAATTTTTTTTGACAGGCAGAGTGGACAGTGAGAGAGAGAGACAGAGAAAAAGGTCTTCCTTTTTCCGTTAGTTCACCCCCCAAAGGCCATGTCCATAAAATTTGATTCTGAAAATTAGCAAAACAACAATAATGTTATGTTTAATGCTTTGAACTATAGAATGATATTAATACATAGCTAAGAATATAAAAAATATAAACATCAACATTACTTAGTCTGTATAACTGGAAAAATTAAATGCAATTCCAAAAACTGCTTCTATTTTAAAATAAAAAGATGAGAGTAGGAGAACAAAGAGGATGTAAATTCCCAAGTATGAAGGCATCCTTTCAAGTCCCTTTAGTGGAATTTGATTTTTATTTGTTTTATTATTTTCTTTTACATAAAAATAATACTAACAAATGAAGACATTAAGTTTACCCATATAACAGTAACAATGAAGTTTTTAGTACATATCTTTCTTCTGAAATCATTTCTTTCAAGTAATCACTGATTTGTTCAGCACTTATGTATACAGTACTCTAGAAAGACACTGGAGAAATATCAAAAAGGTTTAATATATGTATAGTTTCTATCTATAAAGATATATAATCTATTAGGGAGTTCATCTAGTGAGTGCAATAAATACACAAACAATAAAATGAAAATTTTCCTTACTTTATGCTAATTATTATCTCTTGTTTATGCTCAGCAAAAGTTCAAATTTGTTTTTCATAAACTCATGAGATTATTAAATTGAATAACAAGCTTATTTAACAAATGTATTATCATTAGATTTGTTAATAAGAGCCAAAATTAGTTAACAGTATTCTGGAAAGTTTGTCACTGGGAAATTGAAAATTATGAGTTATTCATTAACCAATTCACCTACCTAAGACTAAGTGGAAGTTGCCAATTAATTAATACCCAAACTTTAATTAAAAATTAATGTTTGTCTTATTTTTCTTTTATATAGATATAATAGTGTCATTATTTTTTGCTACTATCACCTATCTATTTTCAATTAGAGTTCATGACATGCTTAACAGAATAACTGAAGTTTAAATTATTGAAATTATTACTGACCTCATGTTAAGTATATTTAAATAAAATGAATGATAATTTGAATAAAAATATTAAAAGTCCATAACATTGATGGTACAATTTTATTTTTAGGATATCTTTTAGGACCATTAATAGAATTAAAAGAGTGGGTACATTTAAGTTTTTTGTATATATTTTTCATATGCTAGAGACAATAATCAAAGCGTCATATATATCTTATATATAAGACACTTTGTCTTATATATCTTTGCTTCCTCTTATAGTGCCTAACATATAACTGGCATTCAACAAATAATTGTTGAATATTTTTATCAAAGCCCAATTATGGGGTGGGTATAATGGTATAGTGCTATTGCTTGGGATCCCACATCATATATTGGAGTGACAGTTTGAGTCATGAATGCTTCTGTTTGCATTCAGCATCCTGCTAACATATCCTGGGAGACAGAAGATAATGGGTCAAGAGTTTGGACCCCAACAATCCACATGGAATACCAGGACAGAATTTCAGGCTCCTGACCCAGCCTTGATTGTTGAAGGCATTTAGCTCATGGAAGTTCAATCTCTCTGTCTCACTTTCTATGACACTCTGGCCTTCAAATGAAACAAAGTAATTAAACATTTAAAACAAAAAAAAAACTCAATGAATTCATGTTTAGCCTACTAACAGTTCCTTCGTGTTCATACAAATTCAAACACATCCTTCTTGAAATTTTCTTTTTTACTTTACACACATTTACATTATCACATTCTTCATGACTGGACACCTTGACAGTTCCATTCTTTTTCTTAAATTTCAATGAGTCAAACATTTCTCCTCTTGTTCTCATTCATCTTGGTTCTTTTCTTCTCTTGCCTGGGCTTCCTGGGAGATCCAACCATATGTGTCTAATGTGCATCTTCTTTTTGTTTTGGGAGTTTCAGCCTATATTTTTACTGTGTTCTTGGCCTTATTCTACTTACCTCATGCTGAGTATATTTAATACAAATTAATGGTAATTTATAAATCAGAATAAAAATGTTAAAAGTCCATAACATTTGAAGGTGCAATTCTATTTCTTTGACATTTTTATGACCATAAACAGAATTTAAAAATGTGGATACAGTTAGGCTTTTTTGTATGTTTTTTAATATACTGGAAACAATAACCAAAGTGTTCCAAAACATAGATGGAACATGTTTACACTGTTACTTCTAGGTAATTGAATGGTACAGTCATTAAAAATGTGATATTCTAATGAATTAAATTGTATTATATATATTATTAAAAATCAAATAAATAAAATATGCCTAGCATATTTTGAATAAAATATATGAACAAATACATCACATTCCACATTAATTCAATTAACAATGAATATTAGTGGAGTAGTGCAGTTATATTTCACTTTATCTAAAAATTTGTATTTTCATTATATGACAGAGAGACAGAGGCAAAGAGAAAGAGCCAGAAGGAGAGAAATGGAGCTTCCATCAACTATTCACTCCCAATGTGCTTACAATGGCTAGGGCAAGGACCCAATTACTTGAGACCATTAGCTGTGCACATTAGCAGGAAACTGGAACTGATATGGGGCAATACGTAGCTTGAAAGACAAGCTGAGGTGGGTTGGCACCAATCTACCTGCAGTTTGAGAACTCTGATTGGCCCACCAGGTTGACTCTTGCAGAAGTGCTGGCAGGCTACCTCTGCAGCTGTGGTCAATCTCCTCAGGACAGCCAGAACTGATCCATGTACCAACCTGATCTGCACCATCCAAACATTCCTTTCTGTGCACTGAAAAACCTTCCTTCCTTCCATGCACCACCAAGCCTCCTGTATTCCATGTAGCAGAAACTGCAAGTTCTGCAATATTGCAAATTTAGAACCAGCATTAGCTCCAAATATCTAAAATGACTGCAGGTCATTATGAATTCCTTATAATAAAATTACAATGAAGGGCAACTCTCTACTCCCATAATGTACCACCTGATGCAATGACTCTTATTGTATTTCCAAAAAAGGCCTGGAAATAGAAAGTACTGAAGCTGCACCCCAAATCCTTCTCTCTTTATTCAATTAATTCCTGTTCAAGACACCACATCCTATGTCTCCAAAAGTAGAAGAGGGCAGCTTGACCCAAGTTGGTTTCTGTACGTTTCTGGGTCTTTTGTTCACTTTTATCTCTTGGACTTGTCTGTACTTAATTCTTGAGAGTGCATTTTTCCTTTGCTTTACATAAATTCTGGTTTCCTGGGCACCTTTATGTCTGAAAGAACTTGGAATACACCCAGCTAAGGGCACTATTGCACACAACAGAATCAGGAGCCAAATCCAGGATTCAGAAGTTATTTTGATATGGGACATGGATGGTTGTGGGTGGGAGGGAGGTAATTGGGGAAAAAAGCCACTGTAATCCAAAAGTTGTTCTTTGAAAATTTATTATTTATTAAATAAAAGTAAAAAAAAAAACCAAAAACAGTTACTTAAAAATAAAAAAAAAATTACTGGATATGGGACGTGGATACTTTAGCTATTTCATAATATAATTTTCTTTAACTTTTAGAAGACTTTTTTCAGCTGTGGCAGCCATTCAGGGAGTGAATCAACAGAAGGAAGACTTTTCTCTGTCTGTCTGTCTCTCTGTCTCTCTGTCTCTCTCTCTCTCTCTCTCACTATCTATACGCTACCTGTCAAATAAATAAAATAAAAAAAGAAAACATTGTGGAAACTCTGCAAGACATTAGCATAGGCAAGGACTTCTTGGAAAAGACCCCAGAGGCACAGGAAAACAAAGCCAAAATTGAGAGATGGGCTTACATCAAAATGAGAAGCTTCTGTATTGCAAAAGAAACACTCCGTAAAGTGAAGAGGCAGATGACAGAATGGGAGAAATTATTTGCAAATTATGCAACTGATACAGGACTAATAACCAGAATCTATAAAGAGCTCAGAAATTCAACAACAACAAAACAAACAAGCCAGTTAAGAAATGGGCAAAGACTTAAACAGACATTTTTCAAAAGAGGAAATCCAAATGACCAATAGACACATGAAAAAATGCTAAAGATCACTAGCCATCAGGGAAATGCCAATCAAAACCACAATGAGTTTTAACCTCACACCCATTAGAATGGCTTTCATACAGAAATCAACAAGTAACCAACGCAGGTGAGGATATGGTGGGGGTGGGATATACCCAAATCAGCATATCAAAGTGTTATCTGTACCTCCATGCTTATTTTAGCTCAATTCACAATAGCTAAGATATGGAATCAACTCAAATGTCTGCCAACTGAAGACTGGATAAAGAAATTATGAGATATGTAAACCACAGAATACTACACAGGGGTAAAAAAATATTAAACCCTGTTGATTGCAGCAAAATGTATGCAACTGAGAAACATTATACTTAGTGAAATAAGCCAGTCACCAAAGGACAAATGCCTTTTGTTCTCACTGATCTGTGGTAACTAGAGTACCTAAAAGGTATGAAATTGACACTTTGAGATGCCATGACTTTGAACAGCCCTTGTCTCAACTGTTAAGGAACAATTTTTTTTCATACTATTTGTTGAACTCTTTACTAAGTATAAAGTTAACCTTATGAGTATAAAGTTAATTAAAAAATAGATCTTAGTAAAAAATAAGAATGGCAATAGGAGAGGGAGGAAGAAAAAGGGTAGGAGTGTGAGTGACAGGGCAGGTAGGTTGGGAGAATCACCATGTTCCTCAGTTTTATTTATTAAATGCATAAAGTTTGTATACCTTAAATAAAGGTTGCTGGGGGAAAAATGCCTGTCACAATTGCTATATTTCTCTAAAGTTTAATCGACTTCTGCTTCAGGTATTTTGAAGTTCTTATTATATTTGCACACTGACTTTACCCAGTTATAATTATAAGATAGCTCTTTTGTTGGATACTATGGATATATAAATTTACACTGATATTCATTTGAGCTTCCCTATGATTAATATTTGCATTGTAATTTTTCCATCTATTTTATAAATTTCATTTATTTGAAAGGCAGACAAACAAAAAGAAAGTGACAGAAAGAGATTTTCACATTCATTGACTCCTCAAGTACCAGTAACAGCCAGCGCCAGGCAGGGATGAAGCCAGTATCTGAAATACAATCTGGGTCTCCCACTGTGTGTGGTAGGGATCCAAGTACCTAACCATTGTGTGCTGCTCTACAGATTGTGCATTAGCAGGATTCTGGATTCAAAAGCAGAGCAAAAGTAAAACCAAGCCCTCCAGTGTGGGATGGATATGTACCAAACCACCTCAACCCACTGTACCAAACTCTCTCCATTGTAACTTATTTGTATCTTTACAGTATTGGTAGTATATATTGTTTAGAGCTGTTTTCACATTAAATAACATAGTTAAGCACTTGTGATTGAAACCTGGGATATGGCTAGTAGGTTGTACACTGATGACTAAATTGATGTGTCAACTTGGCTGACTGTGATGCATAGTGTATACTCTAAATTGCCATCCAATATTTGGTACTATGTCTCCCATATTTAAGACTCATGGTTCCAGGAATCAAAGGGTGAAAATAGGAGTGATATCACTCCCTATTACCCCTAATGATTCATTGACAAAACTTGTTTCCTGTGTTTGTGGCTTTATGCTCTTCTTATCAAGAGACCTTAATGCCAAATGGAAGGGACGTTTCCAACAGGAGACACGACGATAAATTTGTGGAACTGAATGTTAGGACTGCTATCCAGTCACTGTAGTCTCCTCATATTCTAATTAAACAGGCAAAGGGAAATGAGGTGATTGATCCTGCAAGCCAAGGAGAAGGTGTACTGCTGGTCTACTAAGAAGGTAAGAAGGAGTAAGAATGCAATCCAGGAGATCCCTTTAGTATTTCTTAGTCTCACCTTATTCTATGATTAACTTACTGGGGAACCAAAACAACCTAATTCAGAAAATCTACTATCTATTCTGTAGTGTGTGTGTGTGTGTGTGTGTGTGTGTGTGTGTGTGTGTATGTGTGTGCTCAGCAAATACATCTACTGATGGTGGTACTTTCCTGGTATTGTGACCCAAACCTTCATCCTTCATTTGTAAATGGTCAGAGACATAAGTAGTCCATTCTGAGAGAGAGAGAGAAGAGAGAGAGAGAGAGAGAGAGAGAGAGAGAGAGAGAGAGAGAGAGAAGGTCTTCCTTCTATTGGTTCACTCCCTAAATGGCCACCACAGCTGGCGCTGTGCTGATCCAAAGCAAAGCCAGGAGCCAGGTGCTTCTTCATGGTCTTCCGTGTGATTCAGGGGCCTAAGCACTTGGGCCATCCTCCACTGCCTTCCTGGGCCACAACAGACAGCTGGACTGGAAGAGCAACCAGGACTAGAACCCAGCACCCATATGGGATGCTGGCGCCACTGGTGGAGGATTAACCAAGTGATCCACCAGCCCCTCTGCAATGTTTTCTAATAATTTTGATGGTATCAGGTCATACATTTAGGTCTTTGATCCATTTTGAGTGGATTTTTGTGTAAGGTGTAAGGTAAAGGTCTTTCTTCATACTTCTGCATGCAGAGATCCAGTTTTCCCAGTGCCATTTGTTGAAGAGACTGTCCTTGCTCCAGAGTTTAATTTTAGCTTCTTTGTCAAACATAAGTTGGTTATAGATATATGGGTGGATTTCTGGAGTTTCTATTCTGTTCTGTTAGTCTATCCATTTGCTTTTGTACCAGTACCAGGACGTTTCTATAATAACTGCCTTGTAGTATGTCTTGAAATCTCGTATTGTGATGCCCCTTGCTTTGTATTTGTTATGGAAGATTGCTTTAGCTATTTAGGGTCTCCTGTTTTTCTATATTAATTTTAGTATCATCTTGTCTATATCTGAGAATAATGTCCTTGGTATTCTGATTGGTATTGCATTGAATCTGTAAATTGCTTTCAGTACTATGGGCATTTTGATGATATTGATTCTTCTAATCTATGAACATGGAAGATTTTTCCGTTTTTATGTCTTCTATTTCTTTTTTAGTGTTTTATAATTTCTTTTGTAGAGATCTTTGATGTCCTTGGTTAAATTTATTCAAAGGTATGTAATTTTTTGGCAGCTATTGTGAATGGAATTGATCTTGGACATTCTTTCTCAGCTGTGGCACTGTCTGTGTATACAAAAGCTACTGATTTTTTTGTGTGTATGTTAATTGTGTATCCTGTCACTACCTCATTTTTTGGTTAGTTGGGTCAATAGTTATCAATTTTGTTTATTTTTTCAAAAAGCCAATTCTTAGCTCTTCTGATCTTTTGTAATTTTTCGTTTCAATTTTGTTTTTTTTTCATTTTAATTATTTCTTTTCTCCTATTAATTTTGGGTTTAGTTTGCTGTTGTTTTGCTAGGTCCTTGAGATGCATTGATATCTCATTTATTTGGTACCTTTCAAATTTCTTTTTTTTTAAGATTTATTTATTTATTTGAAAGTCATAGTTACACAGAGAGAGAAGAGGGAGAGAGAGAGAGAGAGAGAGAGAGATCTTCCATCGGCTGGTTCACTCCCCAATTGGCGGTGATGGCTGGAGCTGCGCTGATCCAAAGCCAGGAGCCAGGAGGTTTTTCTGGGTCTCCCACGTGGGTGCAGGTTCCCAAGGACCTGGGCCATCTTCTACTGCTTTCCCAGGCCACAGCAGAAAGCTGAATCAGAAGTGGAGCAGCTCTGTCTTGAACCAGCACCCACATGGGATGCCGGCACTGTAGGTGGTGGCCCCACCTGCTATGCCACAGCACTGGCCCTCCAATTTCTTGATGTAGGCACTAATTACTATAAACTATCCTCTTAAAACTTCTTTTGCTGCATCCCACAAGTTTTGATATGTTGTATTGCTGTCATCATTCATTTCCAGAATTTTTTTATTCCCTTTTGATTTCTGCTAAGACCCACTGTTCATTCTGCAGCATGTTGCTCAGTCTCCATGTGTTTTCACATGTTCTAGAGATTCTTGAGATGTTGACTACCAGCTTTATTCCATTGTGTTCAAAGAAGACATATGATTTCACTTTTTTTTATTTGCTGATACTTGCTTTATGTCCTAACATGTGGTTTATCTTAAAGAAAGCTTCATACACTGGTGAGAAGAATGTGTATTTTGTAACTGTAGGATGAAAAGTTCTGTAGATATCCATTAAGTCTATTTGGTTTACAGCATGGTGGGCTTTTGTCTCAGCAGTTAAGACACCACTTGAGATACCCCACCCCCACCCCCATCTCATACTGGAGTGCTGGATTCCAGAGTTGGCTCAAATTCCAATTTCAGCTTCCTAATAATGCACATCCTATGAGCCAGTAGATGATGGCTCAAGTAAATGGGAGACCCAATTGAATTACTGGCTCCTGGCTTTGGTCTTGCCTAATCATGTCTGTTGTGGATATATGGGGAGTGAATTAGTAGATGGAAGATCTCTCTTGATCTGTCAGTATGTCTGTTTCTGTTTCTCTCTCTACCTTTTAACTAATATGAAAATTTTAAAAAATAAACTTAAAAATTAGATTAGTTAAGAAAGAAACAGAGCAATCATAAAACATAGTTGCATATTTTAACTCTCCTATATTTGGAATTTATATAATTAGTAGTTATAAAACCAGTAGATACATGGAAGATTTGAACAACATAAATAACCATATTCATCAAACTGACAATTAGTAAACACTATAGCTTAGAATAATAGATTATGCATTTTTTAAAATACACATGGAGTATTTTCCAATGTGGACAAATTCTGACACATGAAACAACTCTTTCTAAATTTAGTAAGTTTTAAATCACTCAAAGGATATGATTTTTTCCAACAGAACCACAATGAAATTATATAAGAAACCAATAATCAAAATATATCTAGAAACTCTCCAGATATTTGAAAACTGAAAACTATATTTCTAAGTAACAAACAGTGAAAGAAGCAAATACAATCAAATTTAGAAAATCTTTATGGGTCAAAAAATGAAAACAGAATTTTAAAGTTTGAGTTTCTACTAGACAGGCACTGAGAGTGAAATATAGCATTAAATGAGTATATTATAAACAAATAATGTTAAGATCAATGACCTATGATTCTATAATGAAAAGCCAGATAATTGGGCAGACATCGTGGTACAGGGGGTTAGGCTACCTCTTGGGATGCCCTTATCCTACATGAGAGTTCCTGGTTCAAGTACTGGCTACTTCACTTCTGATCCAGCATTCTTGCTAATATAACTAGGAGGCAACAGATGATGGCTTGAGTGCTTGGGTAACTGCCACCCACATGGGAGATCCAGCAGTTCCCAGTTGCTGGTTTCAAACTGATCCATGCCTGGCTGTTGAGGTCTGTTGTAGAGTGAATTTGTAGATGAAAGATATATCTCTCCCTTCTTCTCATTCTCTCTGTTATGCTGTGCATTTCAAATCAATAAGAAAGTAAGTATTTTTAAATGTACAGTTATAACACATTTTTAAAAATATAAAAGACAATCTTCTCATCTTGTGCTAGATGTAAAGTTTAGACCTGATATCCAAAGCCACACCTATAAAAGTAAAAATATGTAAGCTGGAACTCAGATATATTAAAGACTTCTATTCTGTGATGTACTTACTTATAAAATTAAAATACAATTCAATATGGTTGCCAGTCATTATAATGTCCTTATAATAAAATTACCATGAAGAGTAACTCCATGCCCATATTGTACCTGATGCAATGACATTTACTATAGTTCCAGAAAATGTGTGGGAAAAAGTGGTACTAAAGCCACCCTAACCCATCCTTTTTGAATATTCAAATAAACCCTATTCCAGACACCACGACCTGTACCTTCAAAGTGTAAAAGTCAGCTTGACCTGGTTGGTTTGAGCGTGTGTGTGTATGTTTGAGAAAATGCAAAAATGTGTAAAGAACATATGTCTAGAATATAAAAAAAATAAAAATTCAATTAGAAATTTGGCACAGGATATGAGCAGAACTTCACTAAAGAGGTAATTCATGTAACTAATAAATACAATAAGATACATTTAATATCATTATTAATTACTTATTCAAAATATGAAACCACAATGAGATATCCCTACATACTTAAAAATAACAAAATAATGAAAATACCAAATGTTTGCAAGTATGGACAAAAAACTGATACATAAATATTTCTAATGGTAATTCAAAGTAATACAAAGTAATTCTTTCCAGAAGAGAATATCATGGGTTCTTACAGCCTAAACACTTTTTAATCATATGGTCAGATAATTGTACACTGGAACATTTATTCCATAGAAAAGAAAACAAAAGTGTAAATGATTCCTCACAGCAACATTATTCATGATACAAAAAAAAAAAAAAAAAACTTCCAAAAGTGAATATCCTCAATTTATGAATGGCTAAGCATTATGGAACACTACTCAGTGATATTTAAGAATGAACTATTATTACACACAACAAATTGGATTATTTCAAGGGAATTATGCTGAAGAAAAAGAAACATTAGTACTCAATCATTACTGATGTTGTGATTTAGATCTTACAAATATATCAGAATGGTAAAAGAGAATGGAGGAAGAGGCCAAGGGAAGGTTAGAAACAAGTGTGTATTACTATGTGTGCTGTATTTTTTTATTTCTAACAGCCTCTCCCTCCAGCTCCAACACTCCCATTGAGTCACTATTGCTAAGTAGCATTCAGGATCTTTAGTCCTCAATCCTTGTAGTTCATCCCTATCTGTAAGAAGCCATTTAATTTCACGTCTTTCTCTTTCCAGTTTAGACTGCATTGTCCATCCCTTTAACTGCTCTGTGTCAACCTACACCAGTTCCTCATTCAATTTTTCTGACTTGTCGTATTCCCAGTAAAAGCTCAGTTTTGAATAAAATCAAAGAACAGTTTTTCTCTGATTATGCTAGAACTGCTGAACATAGAGTGTGAAAATGTCACAGCTTTGCAGATTTTTTTCTTTTTTAACATTTATTTTATTTATTTATAAGTCAGAATTACAAAGTCAGAATTACAAAGTCTGTTATTCCTAAATAAATATCATCATTCCTTAAAGAAGCTGATTGTTTTCTAATGTAAGTTCATACTTGAAACAAATGAAAATGGAAACATGACATAAAAAATCTATGGGATACAGCAATACTGTAAGAAGACAAGCTGAGAGCAATAATTTCCTACACTAAAAATTAGAAAAATTAAAAATAAGAAACCTAAAAATTCAACTCAAAAATTGGAAAAGCTAAACAAACTATAATCAAAATTAGTAGAAGGAAAGAAATAGTAAGTACTAGAGCAGGACATATGAAATAGGGAATTAAAAATGCAGTAAGAGAGATAAATAAAACGGAGAGTGGATTTGTTTATTAGTCCACTTGGCTAATCCTCCGCCTGCAGCTCTGGCACCCCGGATTCTAGTCCCAGTTGGGGTGCCGGGTACTAGTCCCAGTAGCTCCTCTTCTAGTCCAGCTCTCTGCTGTGGCCTGGGAGGGCAGCGGAGAATGGCCCAAGTTGCCTGGGTCCCTGCATCCGCATGGGAGACCTTTCTCTCTGTCTCTCTCTCTCTCTCACTGTCTAACTCTGCCTGGCAAAAATTAATTAATTAATTTAAGAAAAATAAAAAATCAACCTTAAATGAATCAGCTATGCACAATATAACATTATTCAATTAAATCCTATCATGGCAGCATAGGTGAACTATGGGATATCATGTTAAGTAAAACAAAGCGGTACAGATAGACACATACCACATGTTCTCATTCCTTCATGGAAGCTAAAAAAGTTGATCACATGGAAATAGAGAGCAGAAGGGAAGTCACTAGAGATTAAGAAGCAGAGGTGGTAGGAGAAATAGAGGGAAAGTAAATAATGGGTTGCAAAACACACTGAAGGGACTGAAGTGATATAGTCCCATACCAGTGCACCTACAGCCTCCAATAATCCATTATACATTTCAAAGCAACTAAAGGAGAAGTGTTTGACATTTCCCAACACATACAAATGATAATACTTGAAGACATGGAATTGCTGATTTCCCTGACTTGACCCATGTGTAACTGTTTTAAGTTATAATAAATCAGCCAATAAATAACCAAAGTGTTATTTGCCAACTATAAATAAAAACAAAGGAACCAGATTGAAAGAATCAAGAATATATCTTGGTAGAGGGTGGAGAAAACTGAGCTGGCAAACCTCAAGGTGGATTTTTATACAGGTTAATCACTTTCAGAAAGGATATGTCAAGGTCAACTATTGACTGATAACAACCTGGATCATTTTAATAAAAACCATTCCTATTCTTGATGGGTTGAGAGGATTCAATGGCTGAAAAGAATTTGGAATACATTTATGTTTGAACACAGTCATTCATTCAGAGTCAACTCAGGAACTGCCTTCTGCACCGAAAGAGGTGGTTTCTTAGTAATTCCATGGTTTCTGTTTTGATAAAAGATACAGAAAAACATTTTCTAAAAGAAAATCTGAGGATGTGAGGGAACTATTGAGTGGTTGTTCACTTATCTGATAAAAATACAGAATTTGATTACTTCTGGGAAATTCAGGATTACAGAGACCTGCCTTTCAATGTTATCTAATTACAGTTGGGAGCAGCAGAGTGACAAGGCAAGTTCCTGGCCAGCTCGGAGACAACAGCATGGAAAAGCCAAGTTATATTCTAATTTTAGTCTTTTATGAACACAGGAGGTAGCCTTTAGAATTAGAGTTTCTACAAATATAGATGAGGATTAATATCCTTAAAGAAGGAAGCAAATGAATAAAAGCTTTAAGAAAACACTGAAGTCCAACTGGCACTTAGGATGTCCACAGTAAGATGGGAGAAAATTTCTATTATAATAGTTATTGCTTTGGCTGCAATATAGAACTTTCCATTGTTATGATTTTTAAGTCTATAATCAGTTGATTTCTTACTGCAATCTAAGAATTATTTGATACTTCTTAAATTACTAAGAAACTGAGAATAGAAAATTAACTTTCTATATCTTTTTTGGCCAAAAATATGGCCTATGTAATTTATTTCTGTATGATTTATTTTTGGCTTTGTTAGTTTTTTTAAGATTTATTTATTTGAAAGACAGAATTATAAAGAGGTAGAGGCAGAGAAGAGAGGTTTTCCATCTGCTGGTTTGCTCCCCAAATAGTCCCAATGGCTGGAGCTGGGCTGATTTGAAGCCAGGAGCCAGGAGATTCCTCTGGGTCTCCACTCAGATGCAGGAGCCCAAGGACTTGGGTCATTTTCTACTGCTTTCCCAGGCCATTGCAGAGAGCTGGATTGTAAGTGGAGCATCTGGGACTCGAACCGGCACCCATATGAGATGCCTGGCACTTCAGGAGGCAGCTTTACCCATTATACCACAGTACTGGCCCCATTAGTTATTTTTAAAATAAGTAATTGTATGTTATAAGTGCTGGGAAAAGGTGTATATTTGCTTACATGGAGAAATTGCATAAATATGTAATAGGATAAAAATTTAAAATTTAAACCAACATATTTTTTTCTTTCCAGGTTGCTTCCATTAAACCCTGCACTCATGAAGAGGCAGTAGCTAGGGATTATATGATTAGTCTTTTGGAACAGGGATGTGCCCTATAAAAGAAGTAGAGAAATAAACAAAGTTCAATTTTTGCATTTTATGCATTTGATATTAGTCTATCGAAAAAAAAAAATAAATGAGAGCTAATGGTCCCAGAGAAGATGGAAGGTGGGATAGGACTAAGGGCTGCAAAGCAAGGTACATGGTTTGGGAGGTAGAAACAGTCACTGACTTAAGGTCACAAATATCCCTTATTTAAGGGATCCTGGCATAGAAAACTCTCCCTGCTCTTTGTCCTGTATTTTCATTCTGAGATGACTTCACAGTCATTTATAGTAATCGATATCACTTCATACTAGTTCAGTGAGGTTTTTTACTGCCCTCTCTCTATTGTTTTTCCTCTCCTTTCAGTCAAAACAATCTTCTCTATGTTTTGGCAAGAAACACTCTGCATCTTACTTTTTGAACCATCTCAGTGGATGCAGAGATTGAAGGCTTATATTTTGCTTAAGCTACTGATGGGTCAGCCATGGGAGTTCATTAGTCACAGTCACTCAGACATTCAGGCATTGTAGGGTTCACCTCAATAAATTCTGCTACTTAAAGGCAAACCACATAATGGAGAGTCAAGAACCTGATACTGCATGTTTCTTTCTATAGTGACACATGCCACTTTTATTCATCATCAATTGGTGAAAATAAGACATATTCTTAAACCTAACTTCAAAGAAGCATAGAGGTTTATATCTTCCACGTTCCTCAATGTAAAGAACTAGAAGTTGATATATAGTCATTATATCTATCACAAAAGACCTCACTGGAAATTCAACCACAGATTCATTGGCATTTTGGATCCAAAAGTCTGTTCTTACATACTGGCTTGGTACACTGCCTTCTCAGAAACTGGGGAGAGAAGACTGAGTGACACTTCTTACTTATCTTTTCCAACTTTACTTTTTTCATCCTCTTCCTGAGTGCATTACAACAGCAAACACTGATGCATTAATATGAACATAACCAAGATATATTTAAACTAGCAAATAGATCATATCTCAAATATCTTTCCTGGAGAAAGAAATCAACTCAAACTGTATTGCCTTTGAGTCTTCCTGTGTTAGATCACTCAGGCTGCTATAACAAACTACCACAGACTGGATAGTTTACAAACAATAGATGTCCATACATCTTGAGCTATTGCTAGCATCCAGGTGTATGTGCTCTGGCAATTTGAGTATGTGCAACTTCCTTCAATATTGTTTGGGCTCTTGTAGACTCATCTGCACCATTCAGCACATCATCATAAGCCAAAATCAGGGTGAAACTCACAAAGGCTGGTAAAAATCAAGGTGAGTCCAAGAAAACGACTCTTCCCCCCAAAGGATGTAGAAGAGGATAGTGAAGTTGATGAAGTGTCAAAAGATGAAGAAGGTATGGAGAAGAGACTGTTATGCCTCAGAATAAAAGGTAAGGAAGTTTTTACAACTCTAGCATAGAAGGTGTTGGTTTCCTTTATAAAAGAAAACTATACTTGCCACACCTGCTAAGAAAGCAGTCATCACCCCAGGTGAAAGAAGCGGCTGCCACACTGGCCATGAAGACAGTTACACCAGCAAAACAGTGGTGACATCTGCCAAGAAGGGAGCCACACTAGGTAAACCACTGAGAGCAGTGCAGTGAGGTTGCCCCAACAAAGGAGGCAAAGAACAGCTGGAATGCCAAGAAGAAGGACAGTCATGACGAAGAGGATGGTAACAGTGGGGAGGATGAGGATGAGGTGAGGATGAACTTATGCCTACAGTGATGAGAGCAGAAAGGGTGCCCCTGCCTCAAAGGATGAGGTTGACGAAGATGATGAAGAGAAGGAGCAGGAGGAGGGAGAGGTGATTCTGAAGAAGCAGAATGGAGATTACACCACTCAAAATAAAGAACTCTGCAAAAGCTGTTCCTGCAAAGCTGAGTATTGCTGAGGCTGAGGTTGAAGAACAGGACAGCAAGGATGTGAATGAGGTGTATGTAGGTGATGAAGAAAAGGAGGAAGAAGAGTCTATCAAAGAAATATCTGGAAATTGAAAGAAGGAAATGATAAAAGACAAAGCAGCTGCTGAAGACAGGAAACAGAAAGTGGAAGCCACAGAACCAACTGCAACTTTGATTCTATTTGTTGAAGCATGAATTCTAACAAATCTGCTCCTGAATTAAAAACTGGTATCAGGGATGTTTTGATAAAAATTTTCTTGGTGTTGTGGATGCCAGGACTGGCATGAGTAGGAATTTTGTGGATTTTGAATCTGCTTGCATACTGGGAAAAGCTTTGGAACTCAATAGGTTAAAAGTATTTGGTAACAAAATGAAGCAAAACTGGAGAAACCAAAAGAAAAAGACAGCAAGGATTGAGATACAAAACCACTTTGGCCAAAAGTAACCCATACAAAGTCACTCAAGATTAATTAAAAGAAGTGTCTGAAGATTCCATCAATATCAGATTAGTTTGGAAGGATGGAAAGGAGAAATGAATTGCTTGTATTGAATTGAAAACCTAAGCTGATGCAGAGAACACCTTAAAAGAAAGCCATGGATCACAGATCAATGGGCAATCCATTTCCCTGTCCAACACTGGAGAGAAGGTCAAAATGAAGACTATAGATGTGGAGAAATTAGTACTTGAAGTGGTGAATCAAAAACTCTGGGTTTAGGAAATGTGCTAACAGGTGAAACTCTTCAGAAGCATTTGAGAAGACAACTTTTATCAAAGCACCACAGAATTATAATGACAAATATAAAAGACGCATTTATAAGATGTGTAACTGTATTAGATAATAAAGAAGATTTAAATTGGAAATTGAGGGTGGAGCAGCCAAGCTGGAGCTACAAGCACCTCAGAGATTATCCACTGCAATATCCAATCATCTAAGATCTTATTAGTCAAAGGTCTGTCTGAGGAGACATGATAAGAACACTTGGATTGTTCTGTTTATGCAAGATTAGTCACAGGTCAGGAAACCAGATCCTCCAAACGGCTTGGTTTTGTAGACTTCAACAGTGAGGGAGTTTCCAAAGCTGCCAAAGAGAATATGAAAGTTGGTGAAACTGGGGAAACAAAGTTACCCTGGACTGGTCAAACCTGATGCTGAAGGGTGGCTTCAGTGGCCATGGTGGAGGAACAGGAGACTTTGGAGGCAGGAGTGGTGGTGAGGGGCCTGAAGTGGAGTTGATGACAGATGAAAGGGGAGCAGTGGAAAGCAGAGGAGGCAGAGAAGTGGTGGAGACCACAGGCAACAGCTCAGAAGATGAAATTTGAATAGTTTCTTCTGTACATCTCCCTCTTCCATTTCAACAGAAGGACTCGAGTTTTACTGTTTCCTGATCAATACGTGAGCCTTTAAGGACATTCCAAGATT
The DNA here is from genome assembly GCA_949820135.1 of Sylvilagus floridanus. Lineage (NCBI taxonomy): Eukaryota > Metazoa > Chordata > Mammalia > Lagomorpha > Leporidae > Sylvilagus > Sylvilagus floridanus. Next base: position 63,446,160 of record OX463246.1, on the reverse strand, counting down.
CTATGCAGTTCTGTGGTCTACCTGGAAATCCAAATAGATAACATTTCACGGGTAAAATCCTTGGATTTCAAAAACTTCTGGGATACAGAAACTTCTTAAAGAGATGACTTGTAGAGCTAACTTTAGAATTTGCAATATTTTGAATATATATTACTTCCTCCCACATACAAAGTGGTTTTTTTTTTTTACTTCCCACACTAATATGTGTGTGTGTTTGTGTGTGTGTGTGTGTGTGTGTGTGTTGGGGGCTTGTAACGGAAAACAGTATGTTTTATGATTTTTGCTTCAGTTGTTTTTAACATCAATTAACAAATAGTCCTAAACTATGGTTAAGGAAAAGTGTATTTCTCTCAATTCTTGGTGTTGGGAAGTCCAAGATCATGGCACCTGCAAATTTACTGTCTGTGTGGGCATTTTTTTGTGATGTTCTCACAAAAGAAAGTCAGAAGGACAAAAGGGATGAATGATGTGGACCCTCATATTTCGGAAAAAATAGAAGTGTTGAATTCTGTCTTTTAGCCCCCAAATAAGAGCACTGATCTCATAACCTAACCCTCATAACATAGCAACTTCTTTACACTCCACTTCTTAATACTCTTGCATTGAGATTAAATTTTAGTATGGATTTCAGAGGGACATATCCAAAGCATATCACCTTGCTTATGTAGTTAGCCCATTCAGAATTACTACAAATTCAACATCTCTAATTCAAAAACTTGAAATCCAAAGTGCTATGAAACCCAAAATTTTTGGATTACAGGGCTTGAAAAGTTTCAGGTTTTGGAGCACTTCAAATTTCAAGTTGTCATGTGAAGGATGCTCAACTGATTAAATCTATGAAATTATTTCAAAATTTGAAAATTTCCAAAATCTGAAATATTCCTCATCCCAAGAACTTCAGATAAGAGATACCCAACCTGTATTACTGCCACTTGTTTTCCTGGATTTGTGTTTTCTGAGATACCTACTGCTATTTCAAAGAGACTTTACTTTGAGATCCTTTGTTTGAAGTAGGGAAGAAGGTATCAAACTTTGGTTTCAAATAAGTATGGAATATCAGTCCTTGTTTTATTGCAGAGGAAGCTTTTATTTTATTATATGTACCATTTTGCCTTAAAGTAAGTGCACTTTTCAAAATGTGGCTTAAATATGTTTACATCTATGCACTGCACAGAAACTAATTGCATCCTCTGGTATGATTTGGAAGACTTTCGAAAATAAATGAAACATTAGTAAATGCTACACATATTACTTTCAAAAAGTAAAGGCAGGCATTAAGAATAAATTATGCATTTTAGAACAAAGTACACAGTCAGCATAGAATTGAAAGTGTCATTCTAATTGGAGTATAAGGAAAACCAGGTAGAGATGCCATTTTACAAATATATAAAATCCATCAGGATCCTCAGATTTCTACCACTGAATCCTCTCTATCAAGTTCAAGGCACAAAGGATTTCATCAAGCTTCAGGAAAAACCTCCAGAATCATAGTTCAGACTGAAATCTGGCACCTCCTCTAGTTCCAAAACCCTTCTTTGCTGATAGTACCTGGAAGTTTTTCCTTCTGTCTGCATTCCCAGAAGTATTCAGCATCTGCTATTGCCAGTGTCAATATGTATAGCACATTTCCCACTTGACTGCTTAATAGTTTTATATCAAAATCCCATTGTGACTCATATGGTAAGAAAAATCAGTATCACAAGGCAAGGAAGGCTGATACGTATAGTAATTCTTTTAATTCTATGTAAATAATGAGAAATTTGAAATACAGAGACATATTGAAAGGTTACTTCAGGGATTGTGGCACACAGCAGGTTTAGCCATGACCTACATCACCAACATTCCATTTTGGAGCACCACTGAGTCCTGGCTACTCTACTTCCTATCCAGCTCCCTACTAATGTGTCTGAGAAAACAGTGAATGGTGGCCCCAGTACAAATACTTGTGCCCTTACCACCCAGATGGGAGACCCTGATGTAGTTCCAGGCTCCTGGCTTCACCATAGCCCAGCACTGGCTGTTCCAGCCATTTGGGGAGTGAAACAGAGGATTGAATATCTCTTTCTTTTTCTGTCTCTACCTCTCTCTCTTTCACTCTGACTTTGAAATAAATAAATCTGTTGAAGAATATGCTAATGATGGGCTCCCACTAAAGTGTATGCCTTGACTTCTAACACCGGCAAATTTGTTCTACTCTTTAACACTGAGAAAAAAAGGAGCAGAAAACATCCTCCTCCAAAACTTAACATCAATTGCAAACCCAAGCATGCCCACTTTCTTCCAATAAAGAAAGATACAATTATTTATCAAATTTACTAAATTTAGTTATTATTTCTAGTAAATCATTTTATTAGACGAAATAGCAGAACTTTCTAAATACACGCAGTCATGTCATCTATGAAATGGAGCAATTTTGCCTCTAACTTCCAAATTGAATGTTTTAGAAAAGTTAAATCGGAAGTTTAAAAAAGTTGAATAGAGAAGTGAGAGTAAGAAAATTGGCCTTGTTCTCAATCATAGGAATAAAGCATTCTTTATTTTGCATTAAAATGTTGTTACTGTAAAAATTCTTCTATTTGTTTTACAAGATCCAGAGTTCCTGTGTATTTTTAGTTGATTGAGAGTCACATCATGAATATATCATGAATTTTCCCAAATACATTTCTGTGTTTATATATGACCATATGTTTTTCTCCTTTATTTTGGTAATGCATTGAATTATTTTGGGTGCTATGAAAATTATGCATCTTAACATTATGATTTAACCTTTTTAACATTTTACAAAACTTATATGTAAATATTACATACATATACATATTTACTATCTTTTCTTGAAAGTAGGGATATGAATAGCACAAAATATGGGACTTGTGACAATGATTGTAGTTATGAACATTACTTCATTGAATGCTTTTTAAGCATCAAATTTGTATTCCTGGACTTGGCCATGAAGTGGCATTATATTTATGTATATATAATATTTTTCATTTATCCTACATATTATCTTCATATGAAGGGATCCATACCACTTGCTCACTGTAAAAGAGAATATCTGTGAAAGGACTGCTTAATGTGTACACTCATCATCTTTAGTCAAAAGATACTTGATAATTTCTATTGTATGTCTTAAGACTTGTCAATTCCTCAGGTAACTCAGAGGTGTTGAAGTTTACATTGAAGTCAGCTCAGCGGTGAGCAGGGAGAGCATTTTTGTGCATATATAGCAGTCTATAAGGATGCAGAATCATAATTTCTACATGTTGTAGAACTGAGGATTCTCAGTAAACTGTGTTGGTGTTGTGAACCCAAATATTCTAAATCACTTCAGGTGTAAAAGAAGGAAATACTGGCCAGTGCTGTGGCTCAATAGGCTAATCCTCTGCCTTGCAGCGCTGGCACACTGGGTTCTAGTCCCAGTAGGGGCGCCGGATTCTGTCCCAGTTGCCCCTCTTCCAGTCCAGCTCTCTGCTCTGGCCCAGGAGTGCAGAGGAGGATGGCCCAAGTCCTTGGGCCCTGCACCTGCATGGAAGACCAGGAGAAGCTCCTGGCTCCTAGCTTCAGATCAGCGTGGTGCGCTGGCCGCAGTGCACTGGCCGCAGCGGCCATTGGAGGGTGAACCAACGGTAAAGGAAGACCTTTCTCTCTGTCTCTCTCTCTGTCTCACTGTCCACTCTGCCTGTCAAAAAAAAAAAAAAAAGAAGGAAATACCTTCTGAATATTTCTGAAAAGTGGGAAAACCTGGTGTGTGTAGTGTAGATGGTTAAAACAGTTAGGAGAAGGGCACTGAGATCATGCTGAACTCAAAAGCTAAAAAAATAAATTTTAAAAAGCATGGAATAGGTTGATCGGGTAATTCACAGTAACATAATCTATATGTGTGATCACTGCTTGGTTACAGACTAAGACCATGAAGACATAAGGATGCTATCCCTAAGGGGAACAAAGTGTATCAAGATTAGTTTAGCTGAAATACAAAATGAAATTCTTTAGTTCACAGGAAGCACCTCAGGAACAGTTCTTGAGATTTCCCTGATAGTATTCAATTAGGGGGACTGATAAGGAACATTTAAGGCCATTGGGTCCAGCTATAGCTGTTTCCAACTTAGTTTCCTACTTACAAATGATATTAGAGTGCAGTAGCTGAGTCTCCCAGATGACAAACACTAACAGTAAGTGACAAGTCCTGCTTCTAATCCATCAACATCTTAGGTGTTCCTTCACTGGTAACTAAACATGCAATAAATTATCCCTTGGTCTGCTATAACCAGCTAAATATTATCATTATGTGTAGCAAAAAATTGCTAGAAATTCAGGGTTTTTTAGTTACTTCTTCACTTAAGCATTAAAAGTATTATGCTATAAACATGTTCCATCTGAAATTGATTTCATCTTTGAAAATTTCCTTTAAAATTGCAAGCAATATATCAAATAATATATACCTAATATAACTAATATTCTCATTTGCAAGTTTGTCATATCATTTACAAAGTATATCTTTTTTCTATAATTCTAATATGCTTTGGAAGCTAATTTGGTAATATTTTTAAAAGATAGTTAAAATATCATTCACTACAGCCAACATATCATAGGATCCTTTCATTATTTGACAGTTTTGACAGATATTATTGATTTGGCCAGTAACTGCAGCTAACTAGAAGAGGACAATGTGACAGTTTTATGTAACAAAAGGCACAGTGTCATGTCAACTGAACTAAATGTTGTACAAAGTGACAGCCGGACAAAAAATCCTTTCAGACTTAATTTTCTGCTTCATTTTTTTTTCTACCATCAATACATAAGGCAGTGCAGTAGGTGACACAAATTAGCACGATAGAGCAAAAGGTCTACCCCTTCCTCTGTGGCTGTACTTGACTTCCTCCACCACAGAGTGGCAATTATTTTTAAGGTGAATGAACAAGAAGAGCAGCTTATAGTAATCAACCTACCCCTATAGGAGAAAATACATCCCTTATCAAGTTGCTTTATATATTTCACCTAGGTGGCTTTTGGGAAAAGATGAAAGGGAAAAGTCCCCATCTGCTAGGTCATGCCTACAAGACACATTCTGTCAAGTCTCAAAAGCAACAACAGCTTTGCCTGTGGGATACCTATAATTATTATGCGGAGCAGCCCAATGCCTGCTGCAGTTCATTGTTCTGCTAACACAAGACGGAATGAGAACAGTGGCTCCAGGCTGTGAGTGGATAAAGTGCAACTTTTCGATTTTGCTCTTCCAAGGATCCTGCATTGTGTGAAGTCCATGAGTGACATCTTTGGCTTTCCTTGGGGCTCAGTAGATTGAATCAGTCATGCTGAGTTAAACAATGAGTTAAACCTTAGCCATGTCTATCATTTTTTTCCTCCTAATTCAATCTACGTTTAATCAATGAAAGTAATTTCTTGTTTGTTTAAGTCTCATATCCAATGTATCTTGAGGATTTTGAAGTAGTACACCTTCACTTTGACCTTACCTGCCTTTTGAACTTCACCTACTTCATCTTAATTGAGATTTGTAAAACTGATGGGCAGAACAGGTATGCCGTTAAGTTCTTTCTGTGATTACCTTGACTTGTACTTATAATAAAACATTGGAAATAATGTTATCTAAATGATAAGGTAGAGAAAATATATTACCGAAAGGAAAATGATGACAACAGTAAAAAAAAAAAAAAAGCTAAATTTGAATGCTCAGAATAAAACTTGAAATAATATTTACAGGAAAAAACCACCTTTGGTCAAGTTCTCTGTTGCTCACTTTATGCTCATGGTTCAAAGGTTGACTTTCAGGCTATCACTGCATCAGTGCTGACTTATGCAAGTTCAAGGTCTTTATTGATCGCTTTAGCAAGTCTTAATCAAAATCTGTCTTCCTTTCCACTCTTAGTGATTAAATAAGTCTGAGAGAGCTTGACACCAAGTCTCACTTTGTATAAGTTTGTAGAAAAGTGCTGATCTAAACATTTTATTACCTGTCAATTGTCAGGCTGCAAAACAAACTGGAAGATAAAGTTTGGAGAAAATGGGTTTACTTGAACATACACAATTAATTAAATGCCATGATAAAGAAGAAATATTATCATGAAGCTAAAAGTAGAGAAAGGTTTTAGTATTTTTTTTCAAGGCTGCTATTGTAGAAGTGTCATATAGAAAAACAAAAACAAAAATCTTTTATAATAAGTACAAGAGAAACTCAGTGAGACAGGGCTAATTTGCTGAAATAAAGACAGGTTGAAATAGATTTGGAAAGATCTGGAACTTAAGACTTCTTAAGAGGAAGAAACACTGTGACTAAGAAATATAAACTCTGAACTAAAAATATTGGTTTGGTATATTTTTGAAAATTTAAAATAAACTAAGACTTTGTTTTAAAAACACCCTTAGAAAAAACTGCAAATAGGAAGCTTAGATTTACATTTTAAAAGTAAATTCAACACATTACTTCTCATGAATCTAATGGGGGAAATCAAAGATATTTCAGTAATAGTTTGATTTTTGAAAGTTGCATAATCAGGCTAAATATTTCAGCAATATGCATTACATAAGTAGTTGAGAACAAGTTTATTTAAGTAAGATATGTTTGACTTTTTTCACTTTTTGATTCTTTCATCTGACATTCATTCATTTATAGTATATTGAGCAATATAATAAATAAGAAAATAGACCCAGTTCTTGAAGAGGTCATGGTCTATTCAAACTGTATTTTATCTTTAAAGGAATAAAATTTCACCATAAAAAATGTTTCAGTGGGCAGACATTGTGATGTACCAGGTTAAGCCACTGTTTGGGACACCTGCATCTTGTGTTGAATGAGTTCACACTACTCAGTGCTCTCATCCATCTTCTTTCTCCTGTGTCTGGGAGACAGAAAATGATGGCCCAAGTATTTGGATTCTGGCCATCAGCATGGGAGCCTCAGATAGGGTTCTTGGCTTATGGCATGGACCTTGCCCAGTACTGGTTTGTGTGGGCATTTGTGGAGTAAATCATCAAATCAAAGATCTCTTTCTCTCTGTCACTCTGCCTTTCAAATAAAGAAATGCATGTATTAAAACATGCCTCTGAAGTGTTAGCTAATTTCTGATTAATGTCAAAAGCCAAATGAAGTGTTTCAGGCACCTAGGTTCCCGGTAAGAACTCTATGTATACATATCTATCATCTGAAATCCACTTTTACTGCATCCCAGAACCTCCTCACTCGATAAAAGCCCTTACAGTTAAACTGAAGTGTAAGTAGAGACAAGATGTGTTTCAAACCGGTATAATAAAAATCCAGGGTTATGTATGAAGTTCAGTGGGAAGTCAAAGGAAGGATACAGAAGTATGCCATAACAATGTAGCTATGACTAAATATGGAGATGACCCTTTCAGAGGGGTTTTGGAGTCTGTACCTCAGGTGAGAGTGTACAGAATGGTTCCTGAAGTGATTGTTGAAACCATGGACCATATGTAATTTGTTTTTATGTGCCACCTTAGAAAAGATGACTTTCAATTTTCATCTAAACTGTTATATGACTTCACATCAACAGCTTTAGCTGATACTATTCCAGTTACTCTTTCCTTCTCAGGTAAATTTCCAATTTCTCCCAGAGAGTTTATCTGGTTTTGGTTGTGAGTCCTGCCATATAATTGACTTGTATTGGTTAAGGAAATAAAGTTTCATTATATTTTATGTGAGACAAGATTTTGGTTTATGTTTTAGTTTGGTTCTCGATTGGAAATTTATAAATCTGTGGACATTGTTCAGCTTTTTGTTATTTTCAGCCATTTAAATAAATGCAGACGTTTCTTTCCAGATGTGTGTATATGAATGTTTATGTGCTGATTGCACACACACTGCATATATAGGTGGATGCCTCCCCTGTGTTCCATGTTAATCATTACTACATGAAAAATGAATGAATTATTTAGCAATTGGTCTGAATAAAGTTTCTCAAATATATAATTAATCAAAATTAAGCAATCAAGTTAATAAAAATTATATATATCCAATGGTATATCTTCTTCAAAAAGGTTACCATTAGGGGGCTCAAAATTCGCTTTTAGAAATGACTATTCTTCATAAATAAGAGTGTTAATTTTTACTGTGCACTAGCTCCCCATATAGGACTTTTGTCTTTAATGAATTGTACTATGAGAATCAACTGCAAATTTTCTTCCCAAACTGTAGTCTATATGATGTGTATGTGCGTGGGTGCAAATTACTGAAGTCTATGCTTAGCATGGAGTTGGTCCTCTGTATATAAAGTCAAACTAAAAGTGAACAATAATGAAGAAGGAGATGGACAGTGAGAGGAAGGTGGGATGCGAGTTGGGGGCGGTAGAAGGGAAAGAACAATTATATTCCTAAAGTTGTATCTATGAAAAAATGTGTTCATTAAATACTTAAAAAAAGAAATGATTATTCTATTGTGTAGTAATTCAAATTAATAATAATGACCCATCTGGATAATCAATTCTGATTACATCTAGTTTTTTGTTCTGTGTTTTTTATTCCTTTGATTTGGAGATATTGAGTTATTCTGGAAGCAAAGATGCAGAATGCAATAACATTGATTACCAATCAGTTCACTCAGATCATGAGCAAGTTGAAGTCTGAAGTTTTTCTCATCACGATGCTTTGCTGAAGTCTTTAAGTGCTCTCAATGAAAGGTGAGCCCCTTCTGTGACCTTGGTAACATAAGCCAGTCAGCATTGCCATTTTCACCTACCCAAAGTACTTCAATGTGGAAATAAGAACAACCTCATAAAATAGAATTGACCCTAGGATGGAGGTTTTTTTCCCTTATTTTCAGATATATTGCTGGCTGGTTCTAGATTCTTCCACATTCCAAGTAGCAACTGGGAATTTCCCAACTAATCAGAGAGTAATCCAAGTACAGGGAATTAAATTCTGGGACTGTGTTCAATGGTAAATAAATATACATTAACACTTGTTAAACATTAATATGATTTTTAGCATTAATAATGAATTGAGTCTTTAGGTAACTTTTCCTGATACAGTAGCATGGGAGTAAGAAATTTGAAGTATCTGCTTCTAGTTATACTCTAAAACATCTTTTTCCTATTTATTCATTATATTCATTGACTACAAGGATTTTAGTCCCCATTCAGAAAAAAGTAAGCTTCACTTTAACTGTAAGTCAGAATTGAGAAGTTTATGGTGTTGACTATTGTTGCTTCTTTTAAACTCTTCAACTAGCATATGAGAAAGACTAACTTTTTCCTCACAAATTGATATGGATAGTATGCTGCTCCAAGCTTGATCTTCAATGTTGTCTCAATAGTTCTTAAAACAAATTATCCATTTGTAAACTGCCAATCCTTTTGGAGTTTTGCTGTCATAAAATTTTCAGAAAGCATCAATATTTTCACAATCCTTCTACTCTAGCATCACCACAAATTTAATGTTTACTCTTACTAAATTTTAGCAGAATTCACATTAGGAGTCTTTTTCAGCTGAATTCTTATTATTCTTAGTTCTTCAAACTAGATCCTATTTAGACATGTTATAAAATGTTAGTCTTAGTTTGATTTCACACAAAATAGCTTCAAAATTTATAACTTTTTCATTATATGCATTTTCCATTAACTTTTTGATGGTCCTTATGTGTGTATCTGAAATAGAATATCAGTTGCCCCAAGAACTATTTATTTATTTAAATCTATTAAAATCTATTTGAATGGCAGGGAGAGAGAGAGAGCGAGAGCGAGAGTGAGAGCGAGAGAGAGAGAGAGAGATCAGTCTTCTAACCACTGGTTCATTCCTTAAATGGCCACAACCACCAAGTCTTGCCCAGTCCTTAGCCAGGAGCCAGGAACTCCATCTGTCCCACCTTGATGGCAGGAACCAAAGTACTTGGGCCATCTTCTTCTCACTTCCCAGGCACATTAGCAGGTAGCTGGTAGATGCGGAATACTTGGGATTTGAACTAACACTCCAATATAGGAAGCCAGCATTATGATCAGTTTAGCCCACAGTGTGACATCACAGGCCCCACCAAGAACAATTAATTAAAACATATATTCGTCATATTCATCTCTTTATCTCATAATAGACATCAACTTTATCTCATAATAAATCCTTGTCTATACCTGAATCTATTTTTGGTTAAATTTTTCTTGTTCCACTGAACTTTTGTTCCATTACTGTGTCAACACCAACTATGAAAAATACAGGTGTTTTGGTATATTTATTTTGAGAGAGAGAAAGAGAGATCTTCCATGTGCTGATTCAGCTACCCTAAGGACAGTGCTACAGTAACTAACCAGAGAGGCCAGGCATAGGCCCTGCCTGCCACCTTGCTATGCGGTTTAAGCAGTCTTCAATTTCCACAGCAGTAAATTCTCTAGGTTCACCTTATCGACCTCAAAGTACTGGAAGAGGAACTCCCATTTATCTGAAGATACTGTAAGCGACACTAATGCTTTTTGTCCATTTGAAATATATAAGTTGTGCTATAACATCATCTTCTCACCTGTAACCACTGTGCACACTTCTACGACCAAGAATTTGTATTTAAATTGATTCCCATCATCACGGGTGGGACAGAGTCAACTGAGCCGTGAAAAGACACATCACACAGGCAGCTTGCTGCTGATTACCTGGCCTGGGTCTTTGCTTTCTACCCTGCCCCCAACCCTTATCAGCTCTCCAGCTTAAGGTGCCTCTTTAGAATGGAGGTGAAGGTTTCAGTGGCAGCCCGTGGGACTACTGTTGGGTACTGGGGTGCTTTGTCTGCACCCGGATTTTTTTTGAGTCTTAATGCCCGCTCCAAGCCATCTTCGCGTCCCCCCTCCTCCACTCCCACCCTTGGCGGATGCATAGATTGGTGACCTCTCTGCTCCCTTCTGAAATTGAACTTTGATGAGGAATTTAGGGCTTCCGCTGTATCTTTCTTCTCCATCAGTATAGACCGGTGCTGCTTTTCTTTCCTCCTCAAGGTCCTTTGGACACTGTCACCACCCAGCATCCCCGTGCACTTCCTTGCTTTGGCCAGAAGCCATCAGCGAAGGATGGAGAGTCTCCAATCTCTTTCGTGGAGGCTGGGAACCACATTCACTCACTCTCCACCTCTCTTCAGCCGCTGATGTGTTCTTGAAGCCCATGGTCTGATACAGTGACCAGAATGGAGTCAGCATGGGAGCTCAGATCTACCAGCTTTCCAAGTCCCTGGGTGTTCAACCTGGGGAAAGGCTGCTGGGAGACCCTTGTGCATACAGGAGCTCTCTGAATTCTTCTCTTTTCCTGTAATTGTTTTGTTTTTTCTTTTTTTTAAAACTTCTATTTAATAAATATAAATTTCCAGCGTACAGCTTGTTTTTCAACATTGAAGACGTTTTAAACAGGCTGTCTCTTGGTCACTTGTCCTTGCAGTGCGTTGGGTCTCGTTTGGAATCAGACAACTGTAACAAAAAGAACCTTCCATCCATGCACCTTGCTGCTGGTGCTGCGGCCTCTCTCGGTGTTTGGCAAGGGCTGAGAAAGAACTCGGGGTGCATGGCAGATCCCGGAGGTTGGCGGGCTAGGTTCCCTGCACACTGCTGCATTTTCTCACCCTCCAGTCAGAACCGCTAAATTTTGAAATGTGAATGCGTCCTGATATAAAAACAAGTCACGGTGTCCCGAAAAAGAATGTTAAGGCCAACATTCTATAAAAATGGCCCTGAAAATCTTATTTAAGGGGCTGGTGTTGTAGTACAGGGAGTTAAGTGGCTGCCTGTGATGCCTGCATCTCATATGAGAGCCAACTAAAGCCCTGGCTTCTTCACTTTCCATGCAGCTCCCTACTAATGCAGCTGGGAAAGCAGTGTAAGATGGTCTGAGTGTTTGGGCTCCTGCCACTCATGTGGGAGACCCAATGGAGTTAGCTTTGATCAACCCATTGCTACCATTTGGGGAGTGAACCAGTGGATGGAAGATGTCCCTCTCTGTCTCCCCCTTTTCCTTTCTGTCACTCCGCTTTTCAAATAAATAACTACAACTTTAAAAAAATAAAATCTTAGTTAAATTTATAAAATGCAGTCATAATTGTAAAAATAATTCTCAGTGAACAGACTATTTTCCAGTATTAAAAAAAATTCATTAGTTTTAGAAAATATTTTAACATAATTCATTACATTTAGAAATTATTAAAGAAAATATAGACATTTCATTCAATGCTATGAGGGCATATAAAATTTTAAAATCTCTACAACACAGATATAAGAGAAAAATTTAATAAAATGATAGTTTCCACTAAAAGCTATAGAAAATATAATGCTTAATTGTAAGTCATTAGCAGCTTTCCCTTTAGGAAGGAAGCCTGCCTTTCCATCTTCCATTCTGCTGTGCCCTCCAGGGCTTGCCTGCAGAGAAAGATGCACAACAGAGAAATTTTATCAAATCAAAAAGTACGTTATAAGTTCGCTTCAGATAAAACCCATGTGACTTATCATGGAAAAATGCAAAAGAATATACATGCAAACAGAAAAAGCTAAGATGAGAAGGTAGAGTTTTTTCTAGATTTAAATAAATTTTATAATTCCATTTGTCTTTTCTGTATCAATAATAACTAGAAATATAATTGGACAAATGCATTTGTTGTGTCATATTATAGCACATATAAGATGTTCAGAAATAAATATAATGAAATGGATTTGGCAAAGTATGACATAATTTTAGTATTTATTTGAAATACTTAAATAAAATTCAACTAATTCAAGGCTCAGTGTACTATTAAACCATTTTCCACAAATTCATAAATTTACTACATGTTCATATAAATGGATGTTTTTGGTTGGTTGGTTTTGATTTCTAGGGGATGATGATAAAAGTTTGATATTCATCTGGTAATCTGGTAGAGCAACTCCTCCTTCCTTGAGAAAGAAGAATATTTTGTGTCTTTTAAATATCATATAAGAAATTGTACTTTTAAAAGCAAAGGTATTTAAAATTTATGGTACTGGAGCAGCAGTACCTAACTGGTGAGCAACTGAATTTAGCAGCATAGACTATAAAATGTATAGAGTACACGAATAGTACACGCACACACACATAGACTATATGACATAGAGATTATTACAAAATTATTAGTATAGAGTATTCAACAAATAGTGTTTGACAATTTTTCTGAATAGAAAATATTAAATTTGATAACTGTATTCTATCATAAGCAGTTATCAATTCTATGTAACTTCAAGAACTAAAAGTCAAAGCAAAATATTTAAATTTAAAGGATTTTCTGATTTGGGTAAAATCAATGTATCTTGTACTAGATAACTCTCCTGGCTTAACATTTTAAGCCCTGGAACATTTCTTTAAAAACAACAACTTGAATGCACTGGAAAGGGACCAAAAGCAGACTGAGTCTGGAAACAATGCAACTCTGAAAGAAGGAAACTATGCAGGGTGAAATCTTTGTTTATTCAGCTTTCCACTAAAGGAAAAGCCACAGCAACACTGAAAGGCCATAATTTAAGAAGAAAGCCTTGATTTTATTGGGTCAGAGTCATAAAAAAGGAGTTGGGACTTCAAGAATGCCTGCATGTTGAGGGGAAGTCTGTGCAGAGAGGGATAACCTCATATCTAAATGTGACTCTTCTCACTATTTGGATGCCGATAAACAAGAAGGAAACAGCAGTTAGAATTCTGAAACAGCCTAGCTGTTTCCTGTTCCCTGCCACTAGAGTGGGAGGCCAGATAATCTTATGTAGTTTCAGGGAAACAGAGTAAACTCATCTGTTTGCTGGTTCACTCCTCAAATGCTTGCAATCACAGGGCTTGAACCAGGGTGATGCCAGGAGCCAGGAACCCAAACCAGGTCTTTCATATGGTTATCCAACGATCTTCCAATTACTCAAACTATCATTTGCTGCATCTCAGGTTGCATAATGAGAGCCAGGAGTAGTGCAAACATTCTGATACAGGATGTGGGCATTTCAAGCAACATCCCAATTCCTAGGCCAAATACCTGCTCCAAAGACAAATTTCTTTTTTTTTATTTTTTTTATTTTTGACAGGCAGAGTGGACAGTGAGAGAGAGAGAGAGACAAAGGTCTTCATTTGCCGTTGGTTCATCCTCCAATGGCCACCGTGGCCAGCGCACTGCGGCCAGCGCACCGCGCTCATCCGATGGCAGGAGCCAGGTGCCAGGTGCTTTTCCTGGTCTCCCATGGGGTGCAGGGCCCAAGCACTTGGGCCATCCTCCACTGCACTCCCGGGCCACAGCAGAGAGCTGGCCTGGAAGAGGGGCAACCGGGACAGAATCCGGCACCCCAACCGGGACTAGAACCCGGTGTGCCGGCGCTGCAAGGCAGAGGATTAGCCTGTTGAGCCACGGCGCCGGCCAAATTTCTTGATCTTAAAATATGGTCACTCTTTTTTCAGCATGGCTCTTCTAAAGCTTCAAAGAAAAGTCTGAGGTGCTTACAAGACCTCAAAATTCCATATGACCCAAACTCCAATCTTTGTGCCATTTGTTTTAGAGCAAGGCTGAAACTACACTTGACTCTTCGATCCTAAGATTTTCTGGAAGTGAGAATACATTCTGCAATAAGTTATTTCCTTCTCTGACCTAATGTCTATTTTTCAGCAACTTTATTAACCTTCCTTGTTCCTTTAGCTTGACTTAAAATCTCTCATGTGATACCCATTCTTCTTTAAAAATTATTATTTTTATTATTATGGTTATTATTTATTTATTTGAGAGTCAGAAAGACAGATGGAGACAAAGAGAGTCAGAGAGCTTTCAGCACTGGATTGCTTTCCTAATGTCCACAACAACCAAGTCTGGATTGGCCTAAGACCAAGGATAAGGAACCTGATCTAGCCTTCCACATGAGTGGCAGGGACTATGAGCCATCAGCTGCTTCCACCAGGGGTGTACATTAGCAAAAAGCTGGAATCAAGAGTGAAGCCATTTGGGGAATAAGTCCACAGATGGATAATCTCCCTTTCACTATCTCTCCCACTCTTTCTATCACTCCACCATTCAAATAAATAAAATAAATCTTCTTCCAAAAAATGATAGAAAGCTTATGGTTTACAGATCCAACCAAACATGGAAAATTAGTGGATTAGCAAAATACTTCTCAGTAGCATCAACATATGTGTAGGCAAGAGTAGACAAAACAAAAAAGAGTAAATGTTAAAAGTAATAATACCTGGCCAGCGCTGTGGCTCACTTGGCTAATCTTCCACCTGCGGTGCTGGCACACCAGGTTCTAGTCCCGGTTGGGGTGCCGGGTACTAATCCCGGTTGCTCCTCTTGGAGTCCAGCTCTCTGCTATGGCCCGGGAGGGCAGTGGAGGATGGCCCAAGTGCTTGGGCCCTACACCCCCATGGGAGACCAGGAGGAAGCATCTGGCTCCTGGCTTCGGATCAGCATAGAGCCAGTCATGGTGGCCATTAGGGGAGTGAACCATCAGAAGGAAGACCTTTCTGTCTGTCTCTCTCACTGTCAATAACTCTCTCTCTGTCTCTCTCACTGTCTAACTCTGCCAATTTTTTTTTAAAAAGTAATAATACCTGAGAATTTTTGAAGTTACATATTATGTCCTGAATGGCAGTAGGAAACACATTCATATTTGACAAGGCACACTGAAACTATAAAGAATTAAATAAAAATATGAAACTCTTAAAGAGCTCCTGGAGAGAAAACACATTATTTATAAAGGAGCAGATCTGTTGGTAGCAATATAGATATAAGAGATCATTGTAAAATGTCTTTACAATAGAACAAAGTACTAGCCTTCACATAGGAGTATAGACCCAGAAACAATATCATTCGATATTGAGAGTAAATTAAATGCATTCTCAGACTTGCAAATACCTAGTTTACTACTTAATGATTCTTGCCTAATGAAAGGATAATGTTTCGACCCAAATGAAATTGAGCCCTGAATTAAGGAGTAGGGAAAAAGTACTTGAGATCAAAGAAGTGGAGAGTATGATGATAGATCCAAATATGTGTGCACTGATATGTCACTAACTTAAAATGAAAGAGGAGTTTAAAACAAAGTTGCACAAATTATCATTTTAAAAATGAGAAGAAGGAAGGGGCAAGGGTTTAGTGTAAAGACATTCTAAGATACTGATAATGATTAATATATATTATATATTATGTATAATATATGTATATTATATATATAAAACAAGGAGTAAAAGAAAAAAAGCCAATTTGGTGGAAAGTACAAAGGTATAAACATTATTGGAATCTACTGGAGTGCTTGAAAGGAACAGGAGATAAGAGGCTCAGGTAGTGGCTGTCTCCACAGAGCCCATGGCACAATAGCTCAATAGGAAAAGGTTTATGGAATTTAAGTCAGGGTCATCATGACAAAAGTTGTACTTTTAACCCACCTGACCATTTACAATGTTATTCTTAAAGTAAAGGAGGCCTCCTGAACTTTGCTCAAGTATGCCACTTGTAATAGAAATGAGAAGAGTGGTTAAGAATAGGATAGAGAACATGGAAATGGTTGGCTATTTTGTAAATATAATTAGTTATTTCTCATTAAGCCACAGGTGCATCTTAACTTCACTTAATAAAAAAAAATGCACCTTTTAAAAGTGATGACTTAGAGCATGCATAAAATAGAAAGCAAAGCTATTATGGTAAGTGGCTATAATTAGTCCACAAAGACTTTTTTTTTTGCCTAAAATAGAACTAAACAGAAGCCCTAATATTTTCCTGAGGCATATTTCCCCATTTCCACAATGAATTTTAACTTGAAAGAAAATAGTTCTTTTGTTGAAAATTGCTTTTTCCTTTGTGGAAAATCCCTTCAGTGGGCCTGATGCTGAGAACCAAAACATGAAATGCTCACTGCTTCAACACCTTGAAAACAAGTGTTCTTTATTGGGATTTAAAAGATGAAAGGTAACATACTACTTTCTCTCAGAGTTGACAGTACTGATTACAATTAACATGAACAATGGACATTTAAGAATGGATTAAGGTCTTTCGTAAACATAACTTCTCTAAATTCAGGGAGATTCTCTGAAGGCATAGATTTATAGAAAGCTCTCAGGAAAATGTAGTGATTTAAGGTGGAGTCTTTTTTTCATGCATTGGACAAACAGTGCAGTGCTGATACAACAGCGTTTTCTTTTTTCCTTCTTTCCTTCTTTCTCTTTTGCTTCCTTTTTGAATGAAATGTGACATCAGCACAAATCAAGCAATTATCCTTGATCCCAACCATTCATTCATTTCTTTGCTTTGAATTTACCGCCATTCCTCCACTTATAATCCAAGTCAACCAAATCCCTTTCACCAACTGAGGGTAATTCCACCCATTTTTACTGGTTTGAATTTTGCACATTATTTATTAATTAAGTGTAGTTATTGGGGTCAGCACTGTGGCATAGTGGGTAAAGCTGACACCTGCTGTGCCAGCATCCCATATGGGCTCAGGTTCAAGGCTCATTTGCTCTACTTCTGATCCAGCTCTCAGCTATGGCCTCGGAAAGCAGTAGAAGATGGGCCCCTGCACCCACGTGGGCAACCCCGGGGGAAGTTCCTGGCTCCTGGCTTTGGATCAGCACAGCTCCAGCCATTGTGACCAATTGGGGAGTGAACCAGCAGATAGAAGACCTCTCTCTCTCTCTCTCTCTCTCTCTCTTTCTCTCTCTCTCTGTAGCTCTGCCTTTCAAATAAATAAATAAATCTTTAAAAAACAAAAGAAATGTCTGCTCACATACTTTGCCTATTTAAAAAAGACATATAGTTATTGTACACATACCATACGAACCTGTCATTGTTCTAGATATGGGAGACACAATATTGAACAGAGAAGATAAAAATTCCCATATGTATGAAGCTTATTTCCTAAATAAATAAATAAAGTTTCCACATTTGTCCAAAAATTTTAAAAAATGAAGCTTATTTCCTAAAGGGGAAGCATAGTAAAATATACAGGTATGATTTAAATAGTTAAAAGAAGTCAGAAGGAATAAGCAAGGAAGGGAAAAAAATAAATTATGAAATGTTAATTCTTTAACTGAGGACACAGAGACTTACTGGGAATTTGGTGTTTGAGTACATCCTCCGAGGAGGTTCAGGTGTGAACGAGGAGAACATCTGGAGAAAGAAAGTTTCAGATAAAAAATAATATAATAATAATGATTCTTACTTGTTAATCTCCATTTTATTATAGGTGTCTCAGCCAAGAACCTACAGATGGAAAATATATTGTACTTAATCTCTATTATGGTAGACATATTCACAGATTTTGAGAGCAGAATGTATGTATGCTTTAGACTCGTTATTCTTCCAAGTATATCAACAGAGAGTCATCCCAAGCCAGAAGTAAACCATTCACGCCTACTCATTGCTCACAGAAGTCTACATTATAACATATTTTAGGTCATTGTTATATTGGATAAAAGTTGTGAAATCTTTCAGGGACTAGTATGTATTTTGAAAAGGATGACTTTCAGTTCAAGTTTAACATTTATTGAGAGTCCTGAAAAATCCTTTAAGATAGAAAGATAAAATCTTGACCTCAGCAATTTTCTTATTTTCTTGTCCTAATGCCTATTATTTGCCAAATGCCATGGAGTTACATCTGTTCTATTGAGTTTATCCACTAGTATAACTTTCATAAAATTTATTCTATTCTATAATCCTCACATTTAAAGGAAAAATAGAAACATTGCTATTTCATCAATAATTAAACCTACTATGAACCTAGTGTTTACACTAGTATAGTTCATTTAACATGGTTTGATATATATGTAAAAAGAAGAGCAAAATGAAGGGAGCAATTTTTGGAAGAATCCCAAAGCCCAATATCCAACACTATAGATATTTTAAATAAAGAATAGTCTATGAATTCAAAATTAGATTTTCTGATAATGATCTTGTAACATACTTTCTGATACTCTGGAATCACTTTACTTAAACTTGCTTGCCGTAGAGTAACTACTTACAAAAGCAACTAAAGAATTTGTAGCAGATCTCTAAAGCATGTCACCACATTTTTTTAATGTTTAAGAATATAATAAATGTTTGCAGCATGAAATAATTATTTAAGATTGCTTAGTTGAATGATTTAAGTTATTTTCTTAATTTGTTACACAGAGCCTGAACAAATAATAGTTATCAGAGTTTTAATAATAAAAAATAGGGCTACCGTGTCTCCCTCCATTTTCCTCCTCACTTCCACAAAAGAAGTAATTTGGAAGATTAATAAAATTTTACCACTACTATTTTATATTCCTATTCATGAAAGGAAATTATTATAATCTAATAACATCCTTGCTGTGGGTTCTGTATTATTCTACAACACAAGTGTTTATGCAGCACATTTTCTCTTTGGTTGATAGTGTAAGGGAGTAGTGTTTAACTCTTTCATTCTACCTGCACCAACTTGATGTCATCTGAACATTTGAGAATCTCAATCTGAGTCTTCTATTTTGTTAGAAGGCAAAACAATTACAATTGTCTGTCTATGGAGCCTCTCTGGAGGTAAATCATGATTTCTCATTAGCCTTTTGAACTGTCAACTTTCTCCATATTTTTAAAAATAAGCAATTATCTCTGAGGCTATCACTGTGCTTCAGCATTTAAAACTGCCACTTGCAACATTGACATCCCATATCAGAGTGACATTTTGAGTGCCAGTTGCTCTGCTTCCAATTCAACATCCTGCTAATTCTCCTGAAAATGTAGTGGATGATGGCTCTGGTAATTAGGCCCCTGCTGCCTTCAGGCGAGACCTGGATGAAGTTTCTGGCTCCTTTTTCAGACTGGCTCTATCCTTGCTATTATGGTCATTTTAGGGGTGAGACAGCAGATGGAAGATATCTTTCTCTTTTTCTATGTCTCTTTGTTTCTCCCTCTCTGCTACTCTGCCTTTCATAGAAAGAAAGAAATAGAAATTTAAAAAAATAGATAAGCTGCTCTCTGATTTTTTGCCATCATGTTAAAATTAATTTAATTACTATAAAGTCTAGCAATAACTAATGTCATTTATTTATATTCAACAAATATGAGGATACTTCAAAAAGTTCATCCAAATAGTAAATTAAAATATAACTTTACTTTCATGCAGAAAATTTTGCATACCATGCCTTATTTTTCATAATACAAATTTTCCATAAACATTTTGGCAACTCTCCCTTTATGCATGGATTTCAACAAAGTTTTGCACCACAATAAAATTCTTTTTATTTTTTTAAAGAATTACTCATTTATTTGAAAGGCAGAGTGACAGAGAAAGAGAGAAGGAAAGACAGAGAAGAGAGAGAGATTTTCCATCTGCTGGGTCCCTCACCAAATGCCCACAACAGCCAGGGTGTGGCTAGGCCAACACCAGGCCAACACAACTCCATCCGCATCTCCCTCAAGGGCAGCAGAAACCTAATTACTGGGACCATTATCTGCTGCCTCTCAGAATTATTAGCATCAAGCCAAATCAGAACTGGAGTAGCTAGACTCAAACCATTACTGATATGGGATGTAGCCATTCAAAGCAGTGACTCAATCCACTGTCCCACAATACCCACCTCTAGACATGTCTTTTAATGACATTTTTCTATTAACATTTTGAAGTACCCTCATATTTATGAAATTTCCATTATATGGAAAGTATTGGTCCAAGCAGTAATTCATTATTTCTTAATAAAACATTTTTATTTCCTATTTTATATAGTCAAGTAGATGAATCTGCATATATTGATGAAGGTATTGACATATTTACTCCTTGCTGAAATTAAGGCAATAAAAAGACCAGAAATAGAGTTACTCAGTTTTAGTACATAAGGAACTCCAGGAAAAAAAATGTGATGAATTTCTAGATTCTGGTTTCACCCAATAAATAAATATATTTTCAATGATTAGGGCATCTACAAAAGCCTTTTGCATAATATTTTACATTATTCACTTACATTAACTACTCCTAAACTTGAACCTTTGCCTACCAGAGGATATTTGACTAAGTCTAAAGACATTTTTGATTGTCATGAGTGGAAGATGGTTTATTACTGATTTTAAATAAATAGAAACCAGGGATACTGCTAAATATCTTATAATGTACACAAACAGGATCCATATATCAATAGCACCATGATTGAAAAACTCTGACTTACTTAAACTAAATATGAATGCTGTATGGTCTGCATGCAACATATAATCAAATGACTTAATGGAAAAGTTGATCAGCTAGATTGAATTTTTCATATCGAATTAGTCCAAGAATCATTATTTTGTACATTTGCTATAAGTCATATAATATATAAAATATTTCCTCAGATTTTCCTTTTATTTGTAATAGATTTATTAAATTACAACTGCAATCAGTTAAAATTCTTAAGTGCAAGTGCAAACCTGATTGGTTTCTCAAGTGTTAAAGGAGACACAGCTGGAATGAAAACAGATGGAAGGTGTAAATGAGAAGATTCAATTAACATTTTTTCCTTTTCATACACATTTTACAAAGAAAATCTCCTGGGATTGAAAATTAATTCCAAAAATACGGTGCCACTTTACCATGTTAAGAGTAAAATCTTTTAACATCTTTTTACATCATCTAGAATTTGGTGCAAATCTATGTCCTTAGGGCCAAGTCACAAATATGATAACAAAGAAATTCTAAGCTAAGAGCAACAAATTACTGTACACTAGAATCTCACCAATTTAGTAGCAGCCTGATTCTTTCAGGAGTCTTTCTCTACTCCTAATAGCATTATAATTGTTATTATAAGATTAGATTTGACACTATGATTCCCAAGAATGAGCATAATAAAAACACACCATTTATTATAGCAGTAGCAATTATCCTGCTGTGCCTTCATCAACATCTAAAGGGATCAATGAAATGTAGTTAATCAGGTCCATTAGAAACATCCTATTTTGAAAGTGCAATGCCTCTTTCAATGCTAATTTAAAATATACTAAAATTGAGCTTGGTCATTCATAAGGCCATTCGCAAGGAAAATAAAAATATTTTCCAAGTATTTTAAGGATAAACAAAGAGCTTTAAAAAGATTAGCTGATGGACAGAGGCAGTTATGGATTTCCCTTCCTTATTTACTTCAACAACTCAAAATATTGTAGATTTCAGAGTAAAGTAGCTTTGGATGTCCAGTATTTAGAAGAATCATTATTTCAAGGAAAAGATGGATGTTCAACTTCCTGTGGGATGAAACCCAAGGGACACATGGGGAAATAAAAAAAATGCAGATACCTCAGCCGTAGCAGTGTCCTACTCGATAACTTGAGGTGGCCATCTTTCTTGAGGACTAACTTTTGTCTTCAACTTCCTACTACCATTTCTACTCATATTTCTTCCTGAGGATTTACTTGTGGGACTTTGTACCGTACAATTTGTTTTTCTTTAATGTAGACTCTCTATATTAGTTCTACGTTACTACCTCTATGTGTGATTCATATTAGACTCCTCAGTTGCTTCTCAGCCTTTTGGCTAAGATAAAGTGTAGACTCCCCAAGGACAAGATTTTGTGACCATTTTGTTAATATTTATGAACTTAAAGAGAGAATTCCTAGTTGTAACAATTTTTAAATTAGACTGTTTATACACAGTTGGTCCCTTTCATATTCAGCCCACTGATGGCTACCTATTGCTGTTAATTCCTGGTCCAATCACTATTGGCTAGGGTTGCAGATTAACAAATTGGAAAACAGTAGTGACATATGAGGAAAAACTGTAGAGCCAATATTCAGATATGACCTTCTTTCGTGTTTATTTGATAGCCAATAATTGGAATATTTCTTATTTCTGAATTCCTGGTTAGATGTTTATCATGAAGAAATAACATTTTACACCCAATTAAAATCATTGATTATAAGCAACAAGTGATTGATAAATAGCCTTCAGCATATCTTATTCTGAAAGTTCTGATAAGCTTACAACTGGAATATCATATGATATTGTGCAAAAACCTCAGAAAAGAAGACAACATAGAGTGGGAAATATTCACTTCAGGGACAGAAAATTAAAGTGCAGAAATTATTGTAGGGGAAGATCTTACAAGTAAACAGACTTGTGATTAAGAAAGAGAATTCATTTACACTGAGAAGAACATTGATAGATGAGGACTTTTGCCCTGTTAAGATAACAATGGCCTTCATCATATACTGAATTCTAACTCCCAAATCCAGCTCCCTGTTAATGAAGACCATGACAGGCAGCAGATAAGGTTTCTAATATTTGGATTCCTAACACCTGTGCAGAAAACTTGGATTGAGCTCCCAGCTCCTGGCTTCAGCCTGGCCAAGTTCTGGGTTCTAGTCTTTGCAAGCATTTGGGGAGTGAAACAGTGGGTGGGAGTATTCTGTCTCTGTCTCTCTCTCTGTGTGTGTGTCCCTCTATCTCTCTCCCCCTTTCACTTTCTCTCTAACAAAAAGAATGCATAGTGACAAATGAGACACTTAAGACATTAAAAAATGTCTGAGTGGTTAAGATCCCATTTCGTCCCTCATATTGGAAATCTGGGTTTAAATCCTAACTCTATTCCTGATTTCAGCTTTCTGCTCATGCAGGTCCAGGGAGGCAGTGGTAATGGTACAAGTAATGTGTTCCTGACACCCATGTGAGAGATCAGAATTAAATTCCTGGCTCCTGGCTTAAGATTTGCCAGGACAAAGCCAGGATCCAGAACCTCCATCCTACTTTCCCATGTGGGTGGCAGGGGCTTGGATACATTGTCCATCATTCATTGCTTTCCCAAGTACGTTAGCAAGATACTGGATTGGAAGCAGAGCATCTGAGATTCCAACCAGCACTCTAATATGGGAACCTGGCATCACAATTGCAGTTTAACCAAATGCACCACAACACCAGCCCTCATTTTTACATGTTTGAGGAAACTCCACATTTTCTTCCCATAGTGGTTACATTATCTTGCACTCCCATCAACATTGTACAAAGGTTTCAAGAACTCCACATTTTCTCAAGTACTTGGTCCACTTGTCAATTAGATTTTTGTGTGTTTACTTATTTGCTTCTGAATTGTAGGTATTTCTTATCTACTTTGGATATTCAACCTTTACTAGAGTCTGAACACTTATGTCCTGACAGAACCCATGCATTGAGGTACTTATTTCTAAGGTTTGGTATTTTTTTTAAATTTTTTTTAATATGTAAAGCTTTCATTTAAAGAATACAAATTTCCAAAGTACAGCTTATGGATTACAATGGCTCCCCCCCATAATTGCCCTCCCACCCGCTACCCTCCCCTTTCCCGCTCCCTCTCCCCTTGCATTCACATCAAGATTCATTTTCAATTCTTTTTATACACAGAAGAACAGTTTAGTACATATTACGTAAAGATTTCAACAGTTTGCCCTCACATAGAGACACAAAGTGAAAATACTGTTGGAGTACTAGTTATAGTATTAATTCACAATGTACAGCACATTAAGGACAGAGGTCCTACTTGATTTTTTTTAAAGAATTGATTAATTATCTATGCAATTTCCAATTTAACATCAAGATTTTTTAATCATTTGCAATTATCTTTATATACAGAAGATCGATTCAGTATATACTATGTAAAGATTTCATCAGTTTGCACCCACACAGAAACACAAAGTGTAAAAATACTGTTTCAGTACTAGTAATAGCATTACTTCACATTGGATAACACGTTAAAGACAGATCCCTCATGAGACATAAGTACACAGTGACTCCTGATGTTGATTTAACAATTTGACACTCTTGTTTATGGCGTCAGTAATCTCCCTAGGCTCTAGTCATGAGTTGCCGAGGCTATGGAAGCTTTTAGGGTTCACTGACTTCGATCTTATTCCGACAGGGTCATAGTCAAAGTGGAAGTTCTGTCCTCCCTTCAGAGAAAGGTACCTCCTTCTTTGATGGCCCCGTTCTTTCCACTGGGTTCTCACTTGCAGAGATCTTTCATTTAGGTCTTTTTTTTTTTTTCCAAGAGGATCTTGGCTTTCCATGCCTAAAATATTCTCATGGGATCTTGAGCCAGATCCGAATGCCTTAAGGGCTGATTCTGAGGCCAGAGTGCTCTTTAGGACATCTGCCATTCCATGAGTCTGCTGTGTATCTTGCTTCCCTTGTTGGATCATTCTCTCCCTTTTTCATTCTATCGGTTAGTATTAGCAGACACTAGTCTTGTTTGTGTGATCCCTTTGACTCTTAGACCTATCAGTGTGATCAATTGTGAACTGAAATTGATCACCTGGACTAGTGAGATGGCCTTGGTACATGCCACCTTGATGGGACTGTATTGGAATCCCTTGGCATGATTCTAACTCCATCATTTGGAGACTTTGAGTTTAGGTTCTGAGGGCAGAGTCCTCATGAATGTCATGAGACTTTCTAAATGAGGTCCAAGAGACCTCTTACTCCTACCACCATGTGAGACTATGATGAAAAGACCTATACATGACCAGCCAGTAGGCTCTTGCTAGATACCAAGAGCTATTTTGTCATAGATGACAGAATGGACTAAGATATTCTTTATTAGATAAGTGGTTTGCAAATGTTTTTCTTTCCTTCCATGGGAGACCTTTTCATTGTGTTAATTGCTGTGCAAGGATTTTTAGTTTGATGTAGTTTGATTAATCTCTTTTTGCTTTTGTTTCTTTTCTTTTCTTTTTTAAAGCTTTTATTTAATGAATATAAATTTCCAAAGTACAGCTTATGGATTACAATGCCCACCCCCACATAACTTCCCTCCCACTCGCAACCCTCCCCTTTCCCGCTCCCTCTCCCCTTCCATTCACATCAAGATTCATTTTCAATTCTCTTTGTATACAGGAGATCAGTTTATTATATATTAAGTAAAGATTTCAACAGTTTGCCCTCACATAGCAACACAAAGTGAAAAATACTGTTGGAGTACTAGATATAGCATTCACTCACAATGTACAACACATTAAGGACAGAGATCCTACATGATATTTTTTAAAAATTGATTAATTTTCTATGCGATTTCCAATTTAACACCAAGTTTTTTTTTCATTTTCTATTATCTTTATATACAGAAGATTGATTCAGTATATACTAAGTAAATTTCATCAGTTTGCATCCACACAGAAACACAAAGTGTAAAATTATTATTTCAGTACTAGTTATAGCATTACTTCACATTGGACAACACATTAAGGACAGATCCCTCATGAGACATAAGTACACAGTGACTCCTGATGTTGATTTAACAATTTGACACTCTTGTGTCATTGCCAGGGTTCATTCTTCTGATGTGGCTGGCTAGCCAGGTGTCCACATCCTCCCTCACTGGTCCACGTGTTTCCCTCCTGAAACTGTGTGCTGAATGGAAGAGGACAACCTTCCCCAATACAGGAGGTCCAGTTTTCAGTCAAGGGTATATGAGTAGCTGTGCTCACCTCTAGAACCTCCAAACAAGCTATCAAGATGATGACGGGGGTTGCATCGAATCTGTAGACACATAGGACATTTATTTTTATGTATTTTTCCTTTTAAGATTTCCTTACATTCTTTTTTATAAAGATTTATTTATTTATTTGGAAGTCAGAGTTATAAGAGAGAGAAGGAGAGGCAAAGAGAGTGAGGTCTTCCATCAACTGGTTCACTCCCCAGTTGGCCACAACTGCCGGAGCTGCACCTGTCCAAAGCCAGGAGCTTGGATCTTCTTCCAGGTTTCCCATGCAAGTGCAGGGCCCTAAGGACTTGAGCCATCTTCCACTGCCTTCCTAGGCCATAACAGAGAGCTGGCTCAAAGTTGAGCATCTGGGACTTGAACCGGCACCCATATGAAATGCAGCAATGCAGGCAGCAACCTTATCAGCTATGCCACAGCGCTGACCCCAGTACGGAGATTTTACCAATGTAATTCTTCTAATCTATGATCTAAGGATGTTTACTCATTGTTTTTTGTCTTCTTCAATTTCTTTGCTCAACATTTCATAATTGTCTATGTATGTTTTTTCCACCTTACTTTAGCTTATTTGTAAGTATATTATTATATTTTATTCTATTGTAAATTATATTGCTTTCTTAATTTCTTTTGAGTAGCATGTTTTTGTTGTATAGAACCACCATTAATGTTTGTATGTTACATCCTGCATCTTTACAGAATTTGCTTATTAGCTCTAACAGTTTCTTCTGTAGTCTTTAGTGTTTTCCACATGTAAGATCATGCCATCTGCAAACAAGGATAATTTGACATATTCCTTTTCAATTGAATGCATTTTTTCTTGCTTAATGGCTTCCACTAGGACTTTCACCATTATGTTAGTATATAAATATATGAAAGTGGGCCCCCTTTATCTATGTCTTTTTTTAAAGAAAAAAATTTAAATTTGTCAACCACTAAGTGTATTAGTCGTTGGATTATCATATATGACATTTGTTTGAGGTGTATTCTTTTTTTGCAACTTTTATTTAATAAATACAAATTTCAAAAGTACAATTTTGGTTTATAGCGGCTTTTCCCCCCATAACTTCACTCCCACCTGCAACCATCCCATCTCCCACTCCCTCTCCCATCCCATTCACATCAAGATTCATTTTCAATCATCTTTATATACAGAAGATCAACTTAGTATATACTAAGTAAAGATTTCAACAGTTTGAACCCATACAGATACACAAAGTATAAAGTACTGTTTGAGTAGCAGTTTTACTATTAATTTGCATAGTACAATACATTAAAGACAGATATCCTATATGGGGAGTAGGTGCACAGTGACTCTCGTTGTTGATTTAACAAATTGATACTCTTATGTTTAAGAGTTTTTACCATCAATTGAAATTGCATTTCATTAAATTCTTTTTCTACATCCATTAGTATGATCATGATATGTTTCATTTCATTAATATAGTGTATTGCACTAACTGATTTGCATATATTTAGACAATCTTGTATGCTAGTGGTAAATTCTATGTATCATGGTCTTGTGAATTTAGTTGTGTTTTGAGTAGTAAATCAGTGAATGATAGATCTCTATGTCTATCTCCTTTTCAAAAATAAATACATTTTTAAATGAGTACTTTCCATATATGTTTTTTAGTGAATTCTAGACTTTAGTATTTCTTTTTCAATCATTTTAAAGGATCAAAATTATATTTCACACCAGACTTACACATATACAAACTTAAGATTACTATTAATTGCTTAATACTGCAAAATTCTTCAGACATCACATTCAGTCCTTGCAAAACCCATAGGTACCTCTTGAATAATGAATCAGAACACAAAAAATGCAAGGGAGTTAAAATAACATTTTATTATGCAATTTCTTTTGAGTCTACACTTGCTGAAAGAAATGATTTGATAGATTCATGAACTTATCTTGTTTCCTATCCAAACTCTTCTGTTGTTCAACTCCTTACACTCTCAAGCATTATCCATCTCCGATATTGGCAGTGGCATAACTCACAGACTTTCATAGATGGCATTTAGATGCAGTTGACTTTTGTTTTGAGTACATCAGGTAGGAGATATGATAAAACATGGACCAAGAACCTGTACCACATGAGTCAGAAAAATGAATCTGGTTAAGTCTGTTCTGTGTAGGGTATGAAGTTTGGATCCTTCATCACAGCTTAGACGCAGGTGGAGAACTTATCACTGGTTTTAATGCCAAATTTTCATCCCTAAACCAATATTTCCCAATACCAAACCTACCTTTGCATGAAAAAGTAATGATAATCTAAAGACCTTAATGCACATAGAATCTTACTTTATTAGATCTTCATCATGAGGAATCTTCAAAAAGTTCATTGAAAACATATATTATGAGAAAACTATGCATGCATTTCAAATGTTTTAGTGTCAAAATAACTTTATGTTTTAATTGTCCACTTCCAATCCAGTTTCCTGCTCATGTGTCTGAGAAAGCAGTGGAAGGTGATCCAAGTATTTGGGCCCCTGCACCCATGTGGGAGACCTGGATGAAGCTTCTGGCTTTGGCATGGTCCAACCCTGGCTGTTGTGGCCATCTGGGGAGTGAACCAGCAAACGGAAGATCGATTTTCTCTCCCCCCCAATAAAATAATAATTATTTAAAAAATTAAAACAATAAATATTTAATAAGTGCATATGTTCTCAAATAACAATCAAATTTATTCTGTGCCTTTGACTACAGGTGCAAAGAAAGCCTCCCAACATAAGAGCACAAACAAAGAGGTACTTGTTCCCCACTGCTGGTAGCTTCTACTTAAGGGGCTGTCACTAGGAATAACAGATTGAATGCTATGCTGGGGAAATCACTGCCATTCTAAGAGGTGCCATTCCTATTATCTGAACAGCAGGTTGAGATCAAGGACATGCTTATGTGATGTTCTGCATCCTTTGTGTTTTAAACCCCATAAGGGAAATTGGTAGATCAGCATAGGAAATCCAGCCCAACTCGGGAAAACATTGTTTTATAGCTTAATTCTATTTTCCTGATAATGCAGGTAAATCTAATAATTACAGAGGTGAAGAACTTTGAAAGTATATGAGGCTTTTTTAAAATATGGGCATTAAGCCATGTGTTTCTGTGCATGTAAGTCATGGGTTGTGGTGGTGATGGCGTGAAGCTAGGGCAAAAAAGAGGAGGTTCTTGCGAAAGATTTTGATATTGTACACTTCAGTAACTGCAAATATACTTAAAACTCTAATAATGAATTACATTAGATTGTTTTTTGAAAATTGTCTCAGAGCATTTGTGATTTTTTGTACTATTTTATTCTACCATTAAATTCAGATTTAAAAGCATCCCTCGTCTCTTTCTCTGAGCATCCCTGCACCCTCTTCACCTCTATCCACGCCGCCACTTTCTCTTTCTCCTATGTTTTACCTGCCATCTGGAACCACTTCCCTGCCTCTCTGGACTTAATTGATTCTTTTCAAATCACATCTCTAGCCCCCATCTCTCCCATCAGCCTTATGACTCCTAACCTTAAAGAAATAATCAACCCCTTTTCCACGAGCCTTGCTGTTTCCCTCTGCCTGAAGTTCGTGTCCTATCTAGCCTCTCCGGCTCTTCTTCACTGAAGTGGCTATTGGTAATCTGTATGCTGTTGCTTGTTCCTTTTTTAAGGCCATTTGAGGAAGCAACTGCAAATGTCATTGCATTGTTTCCAATACACGTGTACATGTGTGCAAAGCCACATCGAAGCATTTCTAATTGTGTTGCGTCCTATATAATCAGAATGAGTCACTCAAGTAAAACCCATTAAGGAAAAATTATTCTCTGAGGAGTTAGCATGTCGCTCTTGGGTAGCTTCCTCTTGGTCAGGAAGCAGAGCTGTACTTCCTCGATTCACAATTGGCTTACAAATCCCCAAGAGCACATTTCTGTCTGGTTGTAGCTTGTAATATGTAAAAACCTTATAGAAATCTTCAGAATCTGTCCCTCCAACAATAACAACAACAAGATATTTTTTATCTTTGATTTAAAATATAAATTGAGTACAAATAGCAACAAAGTCTTTTTTTTAAATGATCTTTTAAAATCTATAGGTATAAAATATTAGTTGAATAAATACAGTTCTTTATAACTCACTTAACAGATTATATGCAACTATGTAATTAATTTTAAATTTTTTCTTCAAATCTTCTATTTGGAAAAAATGTAACTTCCAGTTTATCATGAGTATGATTTGTGGTTTTCTGTTTTTGTGTAATAGGTTTTGGCATATTAGTATCCCACAAGATTTTTAAAAATATTCAATAATACTTTTCTTCAGCTCCCTGGTGTCTGATGGGGGTGGAATAAGTTTCTTTAGAAACTTTTTTATTTAAAAAATTTCATAGCCATGTACAATTTACATACATAAACAAATTAACTGTACATATTTATGGAGTACTATATGATGTATCATTGCATGCATATGTTGTGTAATGTCCAATCAGGGAACATGTATTTATTGTTTCAAGCATTTAACTTTTCCTTATAGTGTGAGCATTGTTAATATAGATTGGAAGAATAGAGGTACAGTACAACCTCTTTACAAAGCCTTAAAATAAAAAAAATATGCCTTAGTATAGAAAATCAGATGACGCTACTCCGATTTGACATACTTACAGTCATATTTTGAAGATTAAAATATGATCTTGGCCCATTCAGGCTGCTATAACAAAACATCATTAAATGGCCCACTTATTAGGGATGGAAGCTTTTTCACCAAATTCCGGAAGCTGGAATGTCCAAGATCAAGGTGCTGGCAGATTCAGTCTGATGAGGACCCACTTCCTGCTTCATAGAAGGCTTCTCCTTCCTCCCACCCAACATGGCAGAAAGGGTAAAACAGCTTTCGGGGAATTCTTTCTTAAGGGCTCTAAGTTCATCCATGTGGACTCTGCTGTTAGGCTCGAATGACCTCCAGAAAGGCCCTCCTCCCGTAGGTAGTAGGGAGTAGGTTTCTGCATGTTAATTTGAAGTGAATGTGCATACACTCAGACCATATTATATTGTTTGAAGTATACAGTGATGATATACAGGTTTTCAGTAATCTAGAGAAAGCAATTTAGTCTTCAGTTTAGGTTCTATCTGTTTTAGTAAGCGAGACAATTGAAATGAAATGTCGAATGCTCACTGGAGTTCCATATGTCCCTTAAAAACTCCTGCAATTCACTCTTAGGAGGTCCGTTTAGAGATCATTTCTTATTTATTGGAAGCTGCAATAGCTGATTGCCTCATTCTATCTTGGAATATCATGCTCCTTGACTCTTCATAAAAACCAAAGTTAATGTATCAGCAATATCATAGAGATCAAATAAAATTATTAGACTTACTTTATAAGTGCAAATAGGCATAACTGACCAAATTTAATATGCCTATTAATAGGCATAATTGACTAGAGAACTTAAAAAAAAAAAAAGCTTCTATCTTCAAAAGTGCTCATTGCCAACCTGGAAAAAGCATCCACAGCAAATGAATTCAAGAACCATGTAAGAATAATAAGCTAAGAAGCAACAAAATGTGAAAAACAGCATGTTCATTCACATTTCTTAGAAAAATCTCTAGCATCAATCAATTTATTGTGCTTAACATTTACAACAAATCAATCCCCAGAAGCTCTTCAGTGACAGGGCGGTCAGGCCCAGCTGACTTGAGGTATTCAATACATATTCTGAGAAGCAACAGAGCAGTGTGGCTGAAGAACATATCAGATTTGCTTTGTTTCTCTCCTTTTTGTGTACTCTTACTCAAGATGGTCCTTTTCATCCTTCTTCTTTGTGTATTGCAAATAAAATGTGATCTTATTTATTAGAGTAGCTCCACATGCACACAGGATTTCATTGTCACCTGCTGGCACTAACTGTGTTTGACAGAAATTTCCACTTTAAAGTATATGCCTATACATTTAGGTTTATTCCAGGATTAACCAGCAGTATCAATGACTCTCTACATGGTAAAACAGATGTTCCCTGTCCTTATGTAATCCCCACCTGCACCACTCTGGATGTCCCCTGACTGCAAGACAGGCAGTCAAGAGGCCCTAATGTCTGTCACTTCGGTCTCCTGAAAGTGTATGGACTATTTGCCTTTCTGTGCTTTAGACTGCTGCATTAAGGTATGTAGTGAATGAATGTCAAACAAAAGAAAAGCAGCTAAAATCAGTAGATATGTGTGCTGAGATTCAGAGAAGTCAACCTTTAATACAGACATTTAGTGCCTTAGTTTTCATTCAGAATTTAAGACAGACTTTTATACAGAAAAATGACTGCACTGACAAGACCCGTGGGATATAAACCATTATTTATAATTATTGTTCATGTGTGTTTTTCAAATTGAAACCCTGCTTGTACTTGCTAAAAAACTACTTTCAAAGAGCTTTACTTAATTAATTATATTCATGTTTTTTATTGAATAAATTTTATAGAATATTTGAATTATAAATAAAAATGAAATTGAAAGCAGCTGTTAAAATGGTTATAATTGATTTCCCTAAATTTCAATGAACTAAAATGATAAATTTAGTCAAAAAATTGTTTTCTAGGTCATTTTTATAACTCTTTTCAGTCGTGGAAAAGAAAAGCTATTTATCTTTCTAGTTACATAATTGTTATCTTAAGTTATTTCTTTTAACTCCATTTCTGTGTTAATGTTAAATCAAAAGAAAAAAATTACTGATTTTTCATGAAAGGGCAAACTCAAAAAAGGACAATATTCTCTTAGATTCAGAAAGTTAGGAGTTCTTAATTTAAAATTTAAATAATAAAATATTGATGAACTTTTACTGGTTTATCTCCAAGTTTGAAAATTAAAACATGTGTTTGAGTAGGAGGGGTGCTATTTGATTCTGACCTATACATAATTTATTTTATTTTTTGTAGTCCAAAAGCACAACTGTGTATGTTAGAATTGAGTTCATTGTAATAATATTATAATTTGTAAACACCTGTAAATAAAAAAAGCAATGTATACCAGTGTATTATGTACAGATATCTGAATGTAGCACAAGGCAAATATGATTTATGTAAATAAACCCTAAGTAATAAATTACTATTATAAGTATAATCTGAATTTTATAAATTATGTTCCAAAAATCCTAATTTCTGTAATTTATCATACATCGCAGTAATCAAAAGAAAAATAAGAAAAGAATAAGGAGGGAATGTAGGAAGTATCATCATATTCTTAAAAGTATATGTATGTAATACATGAAGTTTGTTCTATTTAAATAAATAAAAAATTAAAGAAATGTAGTACTTACACTTGAAAATATTGACTATTTTCTTACTCCTATTGGAATAAGAATATTAATAACTAGTATTTTTGATTTATTTAAATATCATTGTTGAACTAAAGTTTTTTTTTTTAAATAAGGGACAATTACCATACTTTGTTATGTCTTCTGTTGTTTTTATTTCCCTTATCTTTTTTTTATTTTTGATTTGACAGACAGAGTTAGACAGTGAGAGAGAGAGAGAGAGAGAGAGACAGAGAAAGTTCTTCCTTCCATTGGTTCACCCCCCAAATGGCAGCCATGGCCAGAGCTATGTCAATCTGAAACCAGGAGCCAGATGACCCTTCCTTGTCTCCCATGTGGATGCAGGGGACCAAGCACTTGGGCCATCCTCCACTGCCCTCCCAGGCCACAGCAGAGAGTTGGACTGGAAGAGGAGCAACCAGGACTAGAACCCGCGTCCACATGGGATGCCTGGGATGCCGGCTCTGCAGCTGGAGGATTAACCCGTATGCCACTGTCCTGGCCCCTCAAGGTAGTTTTAATCAGATGACTCAGATTAAAATATTTCAGCATGTAAGACTTGGAACTTGGAACTTCTACTTTGAAAAAGGAATAGGAAGGCTGGGCATCTGGCTTAGTGGTTAAGGAGCCCATGACTCATGCAAGTGCCTGGGTTCTATTTTAAGCTCCATTCAAGATTCTAGCTTCCAGCAAGTTCAAAGCAGCAAGTGGTGGTTCAAACAACTGGGTAGGAGACCTGAACTGAATTCGCAGCTCCTAGCTTTGGCGCTGATCAATCCTATCTGGTAACAGTGTTTGAGGAGTGAACCAATGGAATGGCTACTCCCATATGTAAACCATCCCTAAATCATGTTCACAGTCTGTTCATAAATTTTCCCTTCCTACAATTTTATCTTCCAAAGCTCTTTCCAATATTTCCCTGAGTTATTATATTCACTTGGTGTGATCAATTAGTTTACTTAGTAAAGTCTAAGACCCAGTTTCTGCCTTTAACCCTGTCTAGAAGCTTAGATAACATGACCATTGGAAGAGTCTGTCACATCTTATATGTCTGTGCATACCAGAAAAAATGTTTGGTCTTTGGCAAGTGACTATATTGAAGGAAACAGATTATGCTTATGAAAAGAATTAAATAAATAACAGAAAGATATGAAAACCATGAACGAATAACAACGTGATGTGATAGAGAATGACTATTTGAAAGGGTTAATCTAGAATGGGGAATTAATGATCTGATAACAATTTAGCTGAGACTGAAATACTGAAAAGTCTCAAACAGGTTATTAAAAAGGCATCTCTGTTTTCGGTATCCAGTTTGAAATTTGGCAAATGGGTTACCTTTACCGATAAATGTATAAGCACTTGCAGAAACAGCTGAATAAGAAAATGGGAAAAATGATTATTTTGGCTTGTGCCTAGAAGAACATTAAGCCAGTTAAACATTAAACCAGTTAAAGTCAATTTATCAAGCTGATCTATGGGTGGTCAAGTAATCTGGAGAACAAAATGGAGCATTTATCCAAATACCAGAATTTTGCTTTGGAAGACTCATCCTGCGAAATATCACATAGATAGATACTTGTTTTGCAATAAATCACAAGAAAGCTTCTTTTCTGGAAGGCAGTCATTACTACCATTAATTTGACTATCTGGACATGCACATAAATTGGAACAAATATCATTGATATAATAGTATAAATTGTGTTTTACAAAATGATTGCAAGTAAACATCTCATGCTACAAAATAATAATGCAAGTTTTAATTTCGAAAAGATGTTTTATTTGTTTATTTGAAGGGCAGAGTGATAAAGAGGGAGAGACAGAAACAGAGAGAGAGAGAGAACTTCCATCTTCTGGTTCACTCCTCAAATGGCTACAACGGCCACAGCTGGGCCAGACAGAAACTGGGTGCCAGGAACTTCATCCACACGAGCTACTGGGGTCCGTCCAAGCGTTACAGGCATATTCTGCTGCTCTTCCATGTGCATTATCTAGGAGCTGGATGGGAAGTGGAGTAGGCAGGATTAGGACCATTACTGTGATATCGGATTGCAGCATCTCAGGAGGCAGGTAAACCTGCTGTGACACAAAACCAGGCCACGATTTTAAAAATCTGTGCAGAAATACAAAGACTGTTCAGAAATAAAATTAAGAATTTATTTCAGACTTTTGCTTTCAATATATTTTATTAGGTTTATTTATTTATTTGAAAGTCAGATTTACTCAGAGAGAGAGAAGGAGAGGAAGAGAGAGAAAGGTCTTCAACCTGCTGTTTCACTCCCCAATTGGCCACAACGGCCAGAGCTGTGCCTATCCGAAGGCAAGAGCCAGGAACTTCTTCCTGGTCTCCCACATGGGTGCAGAGGCTCAAGGACTTGGGCCATCTTCTACTGCTTTCTCAGGCCATAGCAAAGAGCTGGTTCAGAATTGGAGCAGCAGGGGTTCGAACCTGAGCCCATATGGGATGCCGGCATTGCAGGCAGTGGCTTTACCCGCTATGCCGCAGCACTGGCCCCTCAATATATTTTTCAGATGTTTGTTTTATAATATGTTGCCTGGGAGTCTTTACTGAGCCATTTTTTTCTTTTTAATATTCATATTTAATATAAATTTTAGTACATGCAAATTATATCTCAATAACTGTGTTTTTTTTTTTTTGACAAGTAGAGTTAGACAGTGAGAGAGAGAGAGACAAAGGTCTTCCTTCTGTTGCCCCCCCCCCCAACAAGTGGCCACTATGGTGGGTGCTCTGCAACGATCTGAAGCCAGGAGCCAGGTGCTTCTCCTGGTCTCCCATGCGGGTGCAGGGCCCAAGCACTTGGGCCATCCTCCACTGCCTTCCCGGGCCACAGCAGAGAGCTGGACTGGAAGAGAAGCAAACTGGACAGAATCCGGCACCCCAACCGGGACTAGAACCTGGGGTGCCCGTGCCACAGGAGGAGGATTAGCCAAGTGAGCCGTGGTGCCAGCCAATAAATCTGTTATTTAAAGTAATAAATGAATAGCATTCTTTTCAGGTTTTATTCCAGTTATCTATCTATCTATCTATCTATCTATCTCTATATAATATATTCTCAATTTTTTAAAACTTTTATTTAGTAAATATAAATTTCCAAAGTACAGTTTATGGATTACAATGGCTTCCTCCCCCCCATAATTTCCCTCCCACTCACACCTCTCCCATCTCTCACTCCCTCTCCCATCCATTTCACATCCACATTCATTTTCAATTATCTTTATATACAGAAGATCAATTTAGTATATTTTAAATAAAGATTTCATCAGTATGCACCCTCACAGAAACACAAAGTGTAAAATACTGTTTGAGTACTAGTTATAGCATTAATTCACATTGGACAGCACATTAAGGACAGAGATCCCACATGAGGAGTAAGTATACAGTGACTCCTGTTGTTGATTTAGCAATTTGACACTCTTGTTTATGGCATCAGAAATCTCCGTAGGCTCTAGTCATGAGTTGCTAAGGCTATGGAAGCCTCTTGAGTTCGCTGACTTTGATCTTAATTAGACAAGGTCATAGTCAAAATAGAAGTTCTCTCCTCCCTTCAGAGAAAGGTACCTCCTTCTTTGATGGCCCGTTCTTTCCACTGGGGTATCACTCACAGAGATCTTTCATTTAGGTTTTTTTTTTTTTTTTTTTTTTTTTTTTTTTTTTTTTTTTTTTTTTTTTTTTTGCCAGAGTGTCTTGGCTTTCCATGCCTAAAATACTCTCATGGGCTCTTCAGCCAGATCCGAATGCCTTAAGGGCTGATTTTGAGGCCAGAGTGCTGTTTGGGACATCTGCCATTCTATGAATTGTATCCCACTTCCCATGTTGGATCGTTCTCTCCTTTTTTGATTCTATCAGTTAGTATTAGCAGGCACTAGTCTTGTTTGTGTGATCCCTTTGACTTAGACCTATCAGTGTGATCAATTGTGAACTGAAATTGATCAATTGGACTAGTGAGATGGCATTGGTACATGCCACCTTGATAAGATTGTATTGGAATCCCCTGGCACATTTCTAACTCCACCATTTGGTGCAAGTCCGATTGAGCATGTCCCAAATTGTACATCTCCTCCCTCTCTTATCCCCAGTCTTAAATTTAACAGGGATCACTTTTCAGTTAAATTTAAACACCTAAGAATAATTGTGTATTAAATTACAGAGTTCAACCAATAGTATTAACTAGAACAAAAACAATACTGAAAGCGATAAAGTATTAAATTGTACATCAACAGTCAGGGCAAGGGCTGATCAAGTCACTTTTTCTCATAGTGTCCCTTTCACTTCAACAGGTTTCCTTTTTTGTGATTGGTTAGTTGTCACCGATCAGGGAGACATATGATATTTTTCCCTTTGGGACTGGCTTACTTCACTCAGCATGATGTTTTCCAGATTCCTCCATTTTGTTGCAAATGACGGAATTTCATTGTTTTTGACTATTGTATAGTATTCTATAGAGTACATCTCATTTTTATTAACACTGTGTTTAGTTCCTTTTCTTAATAATGTATTATTGAGTGCTACACTTCATTTTCTATATGTCTTAAAACAAGGGATGGAAGAGAGATGATAGGAGCTGGGCAGGGAGAAAGGGTAGGACAGGAAATATTATGCTCTTAAGACTGTATGAAATACATGATATTTGTTCCCATTCTACAAGTATTTTTTAATTAAAGAGTGATAAACGTAAAAATCAAGTAGCTCTTCAGAATGTACAGAGCCCTATAACTAATTTTACATTTACAAGTATATAATGTTTATAACTGTTTAAAA
The DNA here is from genome assembly GCA_949820135.1 of Sylvilagus floridanus. Classification (NCBI taxonomy): domain Eukaryota; kingdom Metazoa; phylum Chordata; class Mammalia; order Lagomorpha; family Leporidae; genus Sylvilagus; species Sylvilagus floridanus. The sequence continues at coordinate 63,407,777 of OX463246.1, read as the reverse complement.
ATTGCTCCAACATTTTTTCCACAATTTATTGTATTTTGTTTTTTTTTCTTTATTTTGAGTTTTAAGAATCCTTGCATATTTTGGATACAAGTCTGTATCGGGTAAATGTTTGCAATTTCTTTATCCCATTCTGGTGCTTGTCTTTAACTTAATAGTGACCAGAAGGTTTTAATTTTCATGAAGCCCAGTTATCAAATTTTTTCTCTCATGGAACATGTTTTCTGTGATGTTCCATAGAGATTCTGGACAACAAAAATATGCAGATACCAAATAAACAAGTCAAGATGCTTAAGGTTGTAAGTTATAAGGGAACTGCAATATATAAGGAATTTCACTGTTACATACCTTTTATAAGTACTAAAATCCCAAAACACTAACAACACCAAATACTAGTGATGATGTGGAACAACAGAATCCCTCACTCACTGTTGGTGAAATGCAAAATGGAATGAACACTTTGAAAAGCAATGCGGCAAGTCCTTAACAAAGCTAAAAATATCCATTTTGTTTTCAAAACATACTTTCAACTTTAAACAAAATGTTTGGGAAATTCTTATAAATCATATAAGATATGTTCAGAACGTAAAGCAACAATTCCTACTCAAATCCTGCTGTGGCTACTACTCAAGGTAGTGATAGATAAGACATTGTTGGAGAGCACTCAAACATTGAGGTGAGCCAAGTCATGTTGCTTAATGGGCTCCATTTGACATTTTGAACTTGTTCAAGAACATAGAAAATAGAGCTATTAATAGTGCATTGAACTGTGAATTAATATTATGTATTGGAATCAATTGAATTTTTGAGCTCTTTCCATTAATACGTAGAACATCAATTTAAAAATAGTGAATGGTGTGAGGTTAAGAATTTTAATAGACTAAACCTCTCAGAACAAAACATGTTCTTACCATTCTCTAGTAATGACATTACAACTTATTCACTCAAAGGAGTTTAAAATTTATTTATTTGCTTACAACGCTTCCACGTGACAAAATTGGAAATCATCAGGAGGTTCTTTAAGGAATGAACGGGTGAACAAGTGAACAAACTATTATTTGTCCATCAAATGGAAAATTAACCACCAAGAAAAGTAAATATTTTATTAATATACAAAATGTATAAAGGAATTTTGAATGAATGTTGTTCATTAAAAGAAGCCAATCTGGAAAGAATACAGACTATTTGTTTGCAATTACATGAAATTCTTGAAAAAGCAGAGCCATAGGAATATTGTGATCAGTGATTGCCAGGGATTGGAAATTAAGATTACAGGGAATTTTAGGGAAATTAAGCCATTTTGCATGATACTATAATGGTGGATACATGAAGTTATCTATTTAGAGAAATCCATAGACTGTACAACACAGACTATGAACAGTAGATTTTATTAATAATAATGTATTAATATTGGTTCATCAATTATAATTAATGGTCCACAGGAACACAAAGTGCAATAAAGGGGAATGGTACAGGGAAAAGTGGAGTGGGGAGTGAAAATAGTGTCTGTACTTGCTCTTCAGTTTTCTGTATACCTAAAACTGCTCAATGAAATTAAATCCATTAATTTTAAAAATTGTCCAATCCTACTGTTATATCAATTTAAAAAACAATTGGCATTTACAGATCTCTTTTAAATGCTTCATAAAAGTATTATATGTAGAAAATATCCAGTGAGAGTTTATAGAAATTCTGACATCAAATTTATCCTCTTTGGGGGAGGAGAGCTCAACAATGATGTCTCTGTTGTCCAACTCGGATATGTAGGACAGGCGGGGATTATTAGGTCAAACAAAATATTATGTTAGCCTTTATACAACAGTGTCTTCAGTGCTTATGAAAATGGAGGGTATAAACTCAGCCTTGTGGTGAGGATGAACTGAAAGCTGGGAACTTGCTGCATTTCAAGGTATTTTACTGCAAGACGGCATCATTCTTCACTAACTTTACAAATTAGTTTTCCTTCTTTATCTGAAGCAGTTATTCAACATGTGAACTAAATTTCTCACAATCCTGAGAGTGTTGTATCATTTTAGGGGAAAACTTCATCTCTCCAAAGTGAATGTTTAAGAGAAAATGCTATCTTTTTAAAGACAGAAGTTGAAAGTACACGAACATGATATTGATTTACCTTCTACAATAATCCTCCAAGTTCTGAAGCACGGTGATAAAACCACCAGCCTCTATGTCAAACTCTGACAAATCAGCCAACATAAGGTCAAATATGTGTGTTTCTCCAAGGTTTCACTCTGTTATGAAGTCTTCATGACTAAGCAATAGTACTATACACATTGCTTGAAATGCATTCACTATCTCTGTGCAAGCACACATACTTTAGCAGTGTCTTGGAGGTAGGTTTCATACAGAAAATTTCCCCCTAAAATATTATTTCTTTTCATTTGCTAAGTATCTCTCAACAATTATAAATATGGAGAAGGTTAAAGATGACATTTTGCTCCTACTGCATTTTGAGGGCACCCACATCCTTGATTCATGTACCTGATTTGCACCCTCATTCATTACTCCTTCCCACCCATTCATTCCGCAAATATTTACTGCAGAACACTCATTGGGAAACTCCATTTTCACAGGTTTCTGAGTCCTGGAGGGGACTCCAGCCCTTGTCCTGAGGAAGGGAGCCCATGGTGGCTCAAAAAGTGCATTTCAAATATGGTTTTCATTACTTATCAGGCTGCCACACTGGAGAGCCCAGTTTGAGAGCTTGTTGCATGTGGTGTGGGGCTGGGTGCCCAGAAAGATAAAAGGGAGACCCAAGTGTCAGGGTCAGCTTGGGTGTCCTACCCCAACTCTGGGACAGAGGAATCAAGTAAAGGCCCTCATTGGAAGGTCCCAGGGCTAGGTGGAAAGCAGCCCTCCTTTGGATATGTACCATTTAGGAGGGAACTGAGGAGCAGCTCCCATGGTGATGGTGTCAATCACTTTCTTAATGGTATTGTTGATAGCTGGGATAGCTTGAGCTGAAGCTACCCTCCTTAGCAGGGAGCTGGCTGGAGTCCTCCAAAAAAAAATGGGCACAGTGTGGAAGTGCAAAGCAGTGTAGCTAGTGAAGAGAATGCCAACCGTCTCAAAGAGAACTACGGGACCCCCTGGATCACCTTCAAGCCCACACAGCCAATGGGCCACTGCAGCCAGCCAGCACAGCCGCAGTAAATGATCTACAGTGACGGAGTTCTAGGACCCTCCTTGCTCTGCAGCCACACCACATCCCAGAAGAAGGTGCAGAACAGATTGCCACTCCCCCTACCCATTCCACCCCTACACACACACAACACCACCTCCAATCCAGGTCTCAGATCCTCATAACATTGACAGTGCCTCTCAGCTGGTGTGGAATTCTAACAGGAACATTGTGGAAAACCTTATGAAGACATCACCTTCCAAGACAACCACAGAGAAGGCTCCACCTCCATCAGCCACAATTGGCCACAGGCAATGCTCCTCAATAGCTCTTGCTCCCAGTCTGCAATTGTGCCTGACTTCAGCAGATCTGGAATGCATTTTCTTAAGACTTATTTTAACTTTTTAAAATTTATTTATTTATTTGAAAGCATTAGAGAGAGAGAGAGAGAGAGAGAGAGAGAGAGAGATCTTCCAACTGCTGGTTGACTCCCCAGATGACCACAGTGGCCAGAGCTGAACCAGGCCAAAGCCAGGACACAAGAGGCAGGAGCCAGGAGCCAGGAGTCAGGAGCCAGGAACTCCATCAGATTCTGGAAAGAGAGATTGAAAGAAAAGGAGAGGAGGAAAGAGTGAGGAAGAGAGATGAAGAAGGAGAGAGGAGATAGAAGTATTCTTTGCATTAATGTATGCATAAAGGTTTGTTTTAAAATTGCCTTTTATACATGCATGAATCAAGTACTCATTTTGTTTGACAAACTATAATGCATGATTACTTAGAAATAAAGCTTGACTATTGTTTAAATTAGGTTTTGGGTCTCTATCGGTTAATAACATTGAATTCTTAAATGCTAACAATATTTTTAAAAACTATAAGTAAGATACAGTTTTCTCTATTAGATAATCAAGAATTTATGTAAAAATTCTTTAAGAATTAATATAGAACAAATCTTGGTAAAACAATACTTTAGGAGTAATTTAATTATCTTCTTATCTAAGAATGTGACTGAAAATAACAGGAAAATGGAAAATAAATTTTATGTTGTATTTATAGTATCAGGAGAATTTTCTATGTAGAAATATTGTTAAAGAAAGTGTTCAAAATTACTTAAGAAAATAGCGTTTTTCATGATTTTTCAGTGAGCTAGTTGTTCAAACAATTCTGTATTCTATCTATATCATCTTAAGAATTAAAATACAAAATGCCCAAGACCCCAAATCCCCTTAAGCTAGGTGGTAAAAATAGCATTCTAAGTATTATAGAGATCATATGGATAGGATTAAGTGTTAAAGTGATCATATAAATAGAATAAGTGTTTGGTAATTATAATAGAGAGATTTCAAAAAGAGTGAATGTGCCAAAATGGGAAGCAGTCCATACAGAAGACTCACAGAATGACAATCGCCTCAAATAGCACTCTGACCTGAGAATCAACCCTTAAGGCATTCTGGTTTGGCTGAAAAGCCAAGGGGAGCATTCAGGCATGGAAGGCCAAGACTCCGCTAAAAAAAATGTTTTACATAAAGGACCTCTCTGGGCGAAACCCCAGCGGAAAGAAGCGGCCACCAAAGAAGGATGTATTTTCCTCAGAAGGGAGGAGAGAGCATCCACTTTTTCTTTTTCTCCATCATACAAAGTGCTGAACTCTACCTAGAATAGAGTTAATCTTCTGTGTATAAAGCTAAATTAAAGTAGATCTTAGTAAAAAACAAGACTGGAAACAGGAGAGGGAAGAAGAAGAGGGATGGGAATGTGGGTGGGAGGGCAGGTGCAGTGGTAATAATTACTATATTCCTAAAGCTGTATTTATGAAATGTATGCCAATAAAAAATAAAAGTTTCAAATATACTTGTATCTTATTTAAAAAAAAAGAAAAGAAAACACAAACGGCCAAAAGACACATGAAAAATATGCTCAAGATCACTAGTCATCAGAGAAATGCAAATAAAAACCACCACGAGGTTTCATTTCATCTCAACTATAATGGCTATCATTGAAAAATCAAGAAATAATAAATGCAGGTGAGGATGTGGAGGAAAATGTACCTTAATCCACTGTTGATGAAAACGTAAATTAGGACAACCATTATGGTAGACAGTATAGATTTTCCTCAGAAATCTGAAAATACATCTACCATATGGCCCAGCCATTCCACCCTTGGGAATTCACCTAGAGAAAATGAACTCATCATTTGAAACAGTTTTTGTACCCCTATGCTTATAGCATCTCAATTCACAACAGCTAATGTAATCAATCCAGATATACATCAACAGATGACTGCATAAGGAAAATGTGGGATAGTTTCACTGCAGAATACTACTCAGAAATAAAAAAAGAATCAAATCCTGTCTTGCAACAAAATGGATGTAACTGGATACCCTTAGTGAACTAAGCTCTTTTCAAAAAGATGGATATCATATGTTATCTCTGAAATGTGGCAGTTAATATGAAAATGTATAAGAATGAAACTGACATTTTGATTATTGTTTATGGCCCTCTCTATATTCCTGTGGAACAGTGGTCTTTCTAGTTTTTACTTATTGAACATGATGGTTAGTGATGTATTAGGCCGGTGATTATAAAATAATTTGAAAGTAGGTTACTGCTGTACTGGCATTTTGGTATAGCAGGTAAATTGCCACCTGGGTGCCAACATCCCAAAAGGGCACGAGTTTTGGATACAAGGGCACCAGTTCCATTCCCAACTGCTGCATTTCTGATCCAGCTGCCTGCTAATGGCTTGGGAAAAAGGCAGAAAATGGCTCAACTGCTTGGGCCCTGCATCCATATGGGAAGGCCCAGAAGAAGTGCCTGGCTCTTGGTTTCAGCCTGGCCCAGCCCTGGGTGTTGAGGCAATTTAGGGGAGTGAACAGCTACTGGAAGACCTCTCTCTCTCTCTCTCTCAACTCATAATTTCAAATAAATAAATAAATCTTTAAAAAAATGAAAGTACATTACTGCAAAAAAGAAGGGGAAGAAAGAAAATGGGGCATTGAGGGAGAAGGGAAGTATGGTTATTTTCTTAAAATTTTATCTTTATATTTGAGAAAGAATTACCTTATAAATATTAATTATAAAATTCTATGCTTCAATCTTTTAGATATGAGAAATGAGAAATCTTTGTAGTTCTCCTTTCTTCTTAGCAAGACACAAGAAAATGCTTAAAAGTCATTTTTTTTTTTTTTTTTGGTTTTCCAAATACTCAATAGCCAAAAAGTTAATCTGTAGATGGAGCTCACATTCTCTTTCAACCCTTTTTTATAGGCTGACTCTATGCCTGAATTTAAAGCCGCTAAAAACTAATACACATGATGTATAGATCTCGTTGTAACTAAAAATTTAGCAGAGTACTTCCTCAATACTATTCAGAAATGTGATAAATATTTGTGACTCTCAGTAAGTAGAGCAAGTACAATAAATATGTATTGGTCATGCAGCAAAATCCGTGCTGTACCTAATAAAAACAACTATAAGCTCAAAGCAATTCAATGCAAGGAACTTCTTCCTTTTAGTCTGTTTTAAAACTACTTTATGGGGATCAGCTATTAATTCAATAAAACCCAACAAGCATAGTAAGTATTTATTGATCACTAATCACATAGTGACTCTTATGTGATACATTAAGTTCTAAGAATTCAAATAAAGGAGAAAGTTTTGTCCTTAAAATGTTCAATATAATTGTAATTTTGTATAATTTCAGAGGCAAAATTGTATGTCTTTCAGTGAATAGCATTTGTAGCAGTCCTACTTTAGAATGTCAAGCTATTTGACATGGAAAATGAAACCTGGGATTCTTCATCTCCTTAGGGGAAGTGTTTGTTCATTCATGTAGCTGAAAATCTTGGTTGCATTTATGTTATGCTCTCTGAGAATGCATCTCTTAAAGAAGTTTAATTAAATAACTTTATATTTGTTAGTTTGCTTTACATTAAACTACTGAAATAGTACACTTAATTTACATCTTTGAATAATAAGGCTTCAAATATAATACAATATTTTATTTTTAAAAAATGCCTCATCTCTATTTTCCTGAATGGTAGACTGGAAATTTTTTAACTTTTTATAAGAATTTTTTCCTTCTACATTTATAAAAATACAAATTCATAAATCTATTAAAATAATATTCAACTAGTGTGGCACAATATTAATGTTAGAAGTATAAGGTGTTTTCCTATAGGGAAACTTGCGAAAGAATTATTTATTATATGCTTTGAAATAAACAATATGAATAAAGCATTACAGAATGATTAGTGCAGGAGGAAACTTTAAAATATAAAAATGATAAAAGGATATTTCTTTGAACAGAGCATCCTGGGAAGTCTTTTCTCCTCAATATAATAGAATAATAGAAAATTACCTGAAGATATTTATATTCAACTTTTAACTATTTGTCCTTTGATCTTCAGAGTACATATTAAATTTTCTAATTTAAAACATGCTAGATAACTTCTTACAGAAAATGGCAGGCTGCATCTGATGAATATTACTTTTGAAAACTGATTGTAATTCAAAAGATGCTGTTCCGTCCAAAGAAAGTGTGTCCACTCAAAAACATACATTTAATTGGATCTCTAATTTAATCAACTTGAAGCTATGAATTTAGTGCCCCAGAAAGAAAGAGATTAAGAACTGAATAGAGAGAGGAGGTTCCCATCCTGCTTTGCTGGTACATTTAAGATTTCACCTGAAGGGGCCACCTCTAGTACACTGAACAATGCTTTCCACATGGTTATTAAATCCCATGGACAACAAAATAATAGGCCAGTGGATTTCACTTAGGACTTTCTTTAGCTCATTAAGTCTTGGGGTTTTCCTATGGAAAGTCAAACATGCTGTATTTTTCTTACAATAGGGCAGTAGGTATACTGAGTTTGATAAAAGAACGACCACATATATATCAAATTGTAATTTTAACTTAAAAACATTTTTCATAAAGAAAGAGCCAAAAATATTGCCTAAGTGCTGAAAAAGCACCATTGAAAAGTCCAGGGATAAAAAAAAATACACATATGCACACACGTAGAAAATAATTTTTGGAAGTAAGAGTTAAATATATGGGAATAAACTTTATCGTTTACCTATAAAGAAACAACAATTAAATTAAAATTCATCAAATGACTATATTTAAATTGCATGTTGAAAGATTGCCTCCATTTTACAAAGCCATTGTTCAATTTATGAAATTAGTCACATAAACTTTCATCATTTTTTTAATTATAAACTTTGTGAGGCAAGCCTTAGCAAAGAGTGATGGAAGGGATATTTTTACTTCAGATAAGGAATAAATATCACCTTATAAGTGGTTGAAAATAACTTTACTACGTCAACATATTATCATTTAAATACTGAACCGATTCTGATACTACCAAGAGAAAAAGGGAACATGAAGAAAATAGTTTATAAGCCACTTATGCTGACATTAAGTTCTTCAATTGCAAAATCAATTAGATTCTAATGAAACCACTCCATGTAGGCCAGGTAAAAAGTCCAGCTGCCAGGGAGATAAAGTGTCACAAACTATCAGTGAAGAGCAAACAATCAATGAAATGTTAGTGGGAAAACAAACTTTCCTCTCTATCTTCAACTATGCAAACAGCAGGAATTTCAACAGCTACAAAAGTGCAACCCTACTGATAATGACAAAACAACAGAGCTGATTATTCAATATGCCAGTGTAGAAAGCTTCAAAGTTTGCCGATTATATATAATCACTTTCATTCACAATGAAATGTTGACTTCTTTTGATATGTGTTTAATCCTTATCTTGGAAAATGTATAATTTTCAAATAATATAATCACACACACTTCAAACACTCATTAAATTCTTTTTGTTACAATTGGATGAAATAACTACACTATCAACAGCTATTTCAAAGTTAGCACAGCAAACGTTGGTTGTTGATAAAGATTAGCCATTGTAAGAATGTATTAGGTACCATAGATTATATTCAGTTCATCAGTTCAGATATGCAGTGGTTAAATACGGAAAAACAACGTCAGGAACAGGATGTGTCGCTGTTTTATAGATGATATTTGACTAGCGTTTTTTTTTTTATTTTTTCAATTGAGGGGAGACAAATCTCAGCAAGCAAATCAGAAGATGTGAAGAGAAATGAAAATTTCAAGTGATCAAAATTTAAAGTGGAGTGAATCTGAGAATTTTTGTTTTAGACCTCTCATTTTGAAGACAAAGCGACTCAGGTCATGGAGTGAGATATCTGGCTTTAATTCAGAGTTAGGAGCACACTTCTAGTATATTTTCTTTTTTCCATCTTTTTGGAGCTTAATTATCACCCAGAACTCCATCATTACTAGTTACGGACAGAGCAACAAATTTTGATTCACTTTGACATCTCTTCCAATTCATTCAATGCAGTTCATGTCTATATATTACTGGTGTACTAGAAAGGCTAGTAGTCCAATACACAGCATAGTATGTTTCATAAATACATTATGTTTCACCAGTTATCGGATTAGGTCACAGTAAGGTAAAACTATAAGTAAATTATACTTTATCATCTTTTTAAAAGATATATCATTGTGTTTCTATTTTAGATTTATGTCTTTTCTATATTTTCTTAAATCAGAGTTAAAAGAAATTCTAATAGATTTACTGCCTAGAAATGTTTACATTTAAACACAATGAGTCAATGATTTAACAATATGTGTCATTCTTATTTAATGTTAGATATTTGTTAGCCTATACTTACAAATACTGGGACATGGTGGAAGAAAGAATAAGACATAATTTTTAGATACATTTGAAAGATTTATTTGGCAGAGGAACATTACATTCTAATTTTAAAAAGGAGACATTGTCAACATATTTTAGCCTTTTCTTACAAGAGTTGAAGCAGATATTTTTTTTCTTTTTCTTTTTTACAGATATTTTTAATAAATTCAATAGAGCATAGAATCTGCAGAGCCAGGGATTCAAATCTAGTATTCAAAAATAATTACGGATGTCATTTCAAAATCATGACCAATCATTTTCAAGAATTGTACGGCTTTGGACCTATTGTAGTAGAATTGAGATATACTGCCACTCCTCTCCTGTCTCTCATGGTATCAAAGAGGTGAGTGCTGTAAATTGATAAGAGAAATTATTACCAATCCTTGGAAGAATTAGAAAAAATAGCCTCTAATAGAGAAATTTGTTAAAATCAAGTCAAGCCAAATTTCCAATAATTTTACTAATCTTGCATACCTAAGGAATCACACATATATATTCATTTGAGCAAAGCAAATGATCAATTACCTCGTGGCATCACCTATAATTACAGAAATACAGGGGAAATCTCAGGTGATTAATAAATATTGTGGGTTCAAAGCGTACTGAAAAAGGGTGACCATGTTATTTTGAGTTTCCTTTAATAGTAGAGATTTGGGGGGGGGTGTTTGTTTTCCTTTTTAAACATTTTATTTCAGAATACTTTTAAATTTGCAAAACAAAAATTGTGAGGTAATAAAATAGTTTCCAAATACCCCTCACTTGTTTTCTCCTATTAACATATCATATTAGTATCCTTGTCACAATTAAAGAACCACACTCAGCTTCCCTTATTTTTTTAATCCAAAATTAATTCATGACTGTAACATGAGAAGGTGGGCTCAAGTGATTCACCATAAGACACTGACCCTTCTTTGTCAAGAAACTAATCACTTATCAAGGTGCTGGCTATTAAGGTTTTTTTTTTTTTTTTTGAAAACTGGATTACAGAGTCCCTTGATGATAGAATTTCTATTTAAAGGTAACTTAAGATTTTTGAAAGTGTAAGAAATAGCAAAATGTGGGGCTGGCATTGTGGTGTAGCAGGTAAAGCAATGCAGGCATCCTATATGGACGCCAGTTCTAATCCCAGCTGCTCCACTTTCAATTCAACTCCCTGCTAATGGCCTGGGAAAAGTAGTAGAGGATGGCCCATGTGCTTAGGTCCCTTTGGCCCATGTGGATGACCTGGAAGAAGCTCCTGGCTTTGGCTTGGCTCAGCTCTGGCTGTTGTGGCCATCTGGAGACTGAACTAGCACATGAACGATTCTCTTGGCGTGCACTCCCTCTCCCTGCTATTCCTCTGTGTCTATTTTTCCCTCTCTCTGTGTAATTCTAACCTTCATATAAATAAATAACTTTTTTAAAAATTAGCAAAATGCTAGTAATGAGTAAATGCCATGAGTGGGAATTGTAAAAGAGCTAACTGTTCAGTATAAATTCAATACATATGAACTGTGCAGATACCCGCTAAAATAAATAAAATGAACAACAAACATTGTGTTTAAACTTATAGATAGTTTATAGGAAATATGGCATGGTGTTTATTTGGATAGAAGTTTAACACAAGCTAATAATGTAAAACATCTGCTCAAATCAGAAGGGTGGGATAGGGTCCAGCGCTGTGGCTCACTTGGTTAATCCTCTGTCTGCGGTGCTGGCATCCCATTTGGGCACCGGGTTCTAGTCCCAGTTGCTCCTCTTCCAGTCTAGCTCTCTGCTGTGGCCGGGAGGGCGGTGGAGGATGGCCCAGGTGCTTGGGCCCCTGCACCCGCATGGGAGACCAGGAGGAAGCACCAGGCTCCTGCCTTCGGGTCGGCATAGCTCTGGCCGTAGCGGCCATTTGGGGGTTGAACCAACGGAAGGAAGACCTTTCTCTCTGTCTCTCTCACTGTCTAACTCTATCTGTCAAAAAAAGGGGGGTGGGTGGGATTAATGTGCCCTTTGGACTGTGGCTCCATGATACAAAAGTTTAATATAAAATAAGCAATCCTTTTTTGGTTGTGTGTTACAGGAATAGCATTTTAACACTGGCATTTTTCTAGAGGATACTCCCTTAGTTCAAAAAGTAAATGAAAAAAATAAAGACCAAGAAGAGAAGATTTCTAGAAAGTGAATTACAGGAGATGTGATTGATCTAAGAGATCTGTGTTGACATTTTATTAACTCTTATGTAAAAATAAGTACAATAATAAGGAGTGGCTTTAAAACTAGTACATCAGTCTCCAAATCAAATAAGTGGTACAGAAAAAGAAGAAGATTCCTATCTCTCAGAGTCTTCAACCGAGAATAAGTAACTACCAGTGAGTAATGCTGTAGAAATAGTTATCCAAGCCAATGTTGAATTACATCACATCAAGTGACCTTATGTTTTTGATTTTCAACTGTTTAATTCTAGGCCACTTTCTCAAATTTAATATGTCAAGCAATTAGTTCACACCATTGCATCCTGTAACATATCTTTCTTCATCTATGTGTTGTTTCACATGGCATTTAGGCTGTAGACTGACAAGAGTTTCCAAAGCCAGTTTGTTCATGTGTGTTTTAGAGCAGGGCATTCTGAGAACTCTCAATATGATGCTGTTATCATGATGATTATTAGGCCTATCATTATATATGCATTCCTCTTCACCATTGATTAGGATTATTAAATGACAAGTATCTACCCATAAGACATAGAGGGGAAGCACATGGAGTTATTTAATCCTCTGCGAAGGGGAGTTAGTCAGAAGTGTATTTCTTTCTTTTTTATCATACGGTTAGCTGATGTGTGGTCATTTTGATGTTATTTTTGAGTTGCTTAGAATATTCCAGGGATTGGCAGAAATGTGGGTTCAGAGCCTCAGTGTCACTGAGTTATCAAATCACACACAGGACCAATCCCTTTCAGACTGTTAAGGAAACTCTAAGTGTTATGTTTGAGTTCACTTTTATGTGATACTCAACTATAAACAGCAAACATTTTTCCAACTAATATACCCTAATATACCATAAGGTGTGATGAGTTTTAGTAATAAAAATAAAGGATAAAATATGAAATTGCTCACAGAAGGAGGGAGTTATCTATGCTTAAGAAATGGAACTTTCCATGAAAAGGTGTTTTAAAGTTCAGGCCCCAACAGGAACTGCGCAGGAGCTGAGTTTTTGTAAGAAAGTCTGTTTACCTGCGACATAAGGAAGACTTGGAAAAGATCAGAGAAGATTCAGTTGAAGGCTTCCATGAAATTTTGCACATGTGTTTGACATTTGTATTTTATCCTAGTGCACTTGCAGCTTTTGAAAAACTGGTAGTGAGAGCTCAAAGTTACACACTCAGAATTGTGTTCTCAGTGTGTCCCTCTGCTTTGAGAAGATTTGGGGTAGAGAGATTCAGAGTGGATTTGAGAACATCTATTACAAGCCCCATTGCAGGTGTCTTGGGAAGGGGTAATAGTAACTTGGAATAACACTGAGATATTTTAACAGTGAGGAAAATTTGGGATGTGTGGCTTGAGACAAAGAGGAGAGGGTCGACCAGGACTTCTGGATTTCAGACAGGATCCTTTGTGCTGACAGTAGTTTTCAATCACTACTATTGGCAAAAGTACAGGAGGTACTGATTTGGGGAATTTGGGTACTGTGTACTATATTATTGGATATTTATGATATTAACGATTAGCAAAAGAATGAATAATAAAAATCTTCATGAAGAGTGGTCATAAATGCTATTATCCAGGGGTGACATTTGCCCTGGATCTAATTTTCTAACGCTTTATATCATTAAAAACTAATATCTTTCTGTTCATAATGGCAGGGGTTTGGGTAAGGAATGTTGGAGCAATGCAAATGACTGTACCATGTTTAACAAGAAGGGATGCAGTTTGTACTGACAGTGACTTATTCTTAAACATACTACATAATTAACTATCTTTCCATGCAGATGTGAAAAATATCTAATTTCCTATAGTGACCTTTCTAATACCTGCTAGCATGCTCTTTAGTGTTTAGCATGAATACATAGAATGTTTTCCTTATACAGGTTGATTTCATCAATTTATATATCACAAGGATGTGAAAATAACTACAGCCGGCACCGCGGCTCAATAGGCTAATCCTCTGCCTTGCGGCACCAGCACACCGGGTTCTAGTCTCGGTTGGGGCGCCGGATTCTGTCCCGATTGCCCCTCTTCTAGGCCAGCTCTCTGCTGTGGCCCGGGAGTGCAGTGGAGGATGGCCCAAGTGCTTGGGCCCTGCACCCCATGGGAGACCAGGAGAAGCACCTGGCTCCTGCCTTCGGATCAGTGCAGTGTGCCGGCCGCAGCGGCCATTGTCTCTCTCTCTCACGGTCCACTCTGCCTGTCCAAAAAAATAAATAAATAAATAAATAAATATAAAAAATAACTACAGCAAATAAGACTAAAAATGGAGTTATGAAATATACTCAGCCAGGAAAAATTTATAGACGCAATGTATGGCATTAGATGTCACTGACCATTTGAGAAGTTAGTCAATTGGGGCAGTATAAAAACATCATTTATAATAATAAAATAAGAACTAAGCTAATGTCAGACAATACAGCTTAGAAAATACTGCAGTATGTTTATGCAATAAAATATTTCACAATATTTAAAGAATTACGTGGATCTGGATTTGAAATAATGGAAAACATTTTCTGAGGAAGATATGTAACATAATCTGTGGATATTATAATCCTAATTTTAAGTTATAAATTAATGCAAATTTATTGTATTATATACAAAAATTTGGAAGCTATATGGAAAAATACTGACTAGATTTATAAGCAGTGCTGGAATTTTGTATACTTTTTGTTTTCTAATTTGTATTTTTTAAACATTATTTTTACTATTTTGACAGGGTTGTTTAATTTGTTTTCTCTCTCAGTACTTTGTTTATATTATTATTGTTGTGTATGGCTGCAAATCAATAACTGTAACAGTTTCCTAGTGTTTTATTCTGTGAATAAAACAAAATTAATTTACCTATACATTTGTATTTTCCCTCCTATTGCTTTACTATGGTGAACAATGCTATGTTAATACTTTGTTGTATTGTATTTTTGAAAGTGATGTATGCCTGGTAACTGGAATTGTTCATTTGTAAACTATATGGCTGTTCACCTTTCCAGAAACGTCCCTAATTATTTTCCAAATGTTTGCTTTTATTTGTAGTGCAGTGAGCAGCTTATTGGATCCCCATTTATGTATTTACTCACCAACAATTTGTAATAAATTAAATATAATACATGTAAAGTGTTATCCTAATTCATATTTCTGATTATTAATTGGGTAAGCATCTTTCAATATGTTTATTGATATGCTACAGACCTTTCATTTCTATAAAATACTTTTTATTTATTTTGTTCCTATTTCTATTGAGACATTAGTTTTTTTAGTTGGACAGATTCATTAATGCAAGCACTCAACAAATGTTTATTGATTGTGTACTACTTGCCAGACACGCTTCTGGTTACTAGAATGCAATCTGAAACAAAATTAAACAAAGATATTCCTTTGTAGATTCAAATATCAATGGAAGAATATAGATAATACACATAAATGCATGGATTATACAGTAATCAGAAAGTCACCATTGTTTTGAAAAACCATGAAGCAAGGAAAGTAAATAGGGAATGGAAAGGATTCTTATGCATAGTTTGTTAAAATACCTTTGATGTTTTAAGGTAAATAAAATGTATTATTTCTATATGATGAAACTTGTCATTTATTTTTATTTTTCTTGAGAATCTTTGAATATTTTTCTGAATTTCTGATAATTTTGTTTTTCTGCTTTTTGGTTTTTAGATTTAAGTCATAATACATTTGGAATTAATTTATATTTCTGGGACATGAGATAAGCACCTAGCTTTTCCCCAAATAGATAAAAAGCTGTCAAGTCATTAAATAAATATTTCATTTTCATTCTAAATCAGTTTCTGAGATTCCTATTAGTAAATACTTACGTCTTCCTATGAAGAGACATTTATCATTGACTTAACCTGATTAAAAGTGGGCAAAAGACCTGAGTAGACATAACAATAAAGACGACATATGGTTGACAAATAGGTAAATGAAAAAAAAAATGCTTAATGCTATTAACCTTCAGGAAAATCCAACACCCAGGAACTCATTCCAGGTCTCTCATGTAGGTGGGAGGGACCTAAGTACTTGTGCCATCACCTGCTGCCCCCCAGCATGTTCATTAGCAGGAAACGGGAATGTGGTGTTGAGCTTTGCCTGAACCCCAAACACTCTAATATGGAATCTGAGTGTCCCAATAGTATTTTAACTGCTGCAGCATGCACTCAAGATTTCAAAATCTGTTTGCACCAAAGTAAACTTCTCCTTTAACTTGATTTGTTCATGAATTATTAAAGTAACTTATATGTAGTCTGTATTTTATTAATTCTTGGGAATTGCTGAGACATAGTTTCTGAGATAACAGGTGATAAATTTTATAAACATTTTCATTTTATATAACACTTTCAGGATGAATGCACTTACTCTGATTAATGACCTTTTAGTTGTGTCATTCAAATTTTTGGCATTTTTTAAAAATGTTGAAGTCTCCTACTATCATCTCGTGCATTATAAATCCCTCTTGTTAAGCCTATGAATTTTTTGCTTAGTATATTTTGAAGCAATTCCAATAGCTATATAGAAGAAGGAATTTTGAGAATCTTGTTTTCATTTTACTAGTGACTATTTCTAACTACAGTAATGTTTTGTATCCAAAAATCTACAGTCATATTATTGGTTTTTCCTTGGTGTTTGCCTGATATACTTTCTTCATCGATCTGGTTTCAAACTTTCCATGTTCTTATGTTTTCTGTGTATGTCAAATAAATGAAGTACATTATTTTTGATGCAATTTTAAAATTAAAATCCTGTATGACACGCTTTGTATTTTAATTATAATTAATTCTACTTATATCATTGATAGATTTTTTTTGTTACTGTTTGAAAGGCAATGAGACAGTAAGGGAGAAGGAAGGACAGAGAGTGAGCTCCCACATGCTGATAGGCTGGGACCAGAGCCAGGAGCTGGAAATGCATTGTAGGTTTTCTGTGCGGTGGCAAGGACTTCATTATCCAGGCTATCACCTGCTGGTGGGAAGCGGGAACCATAAGCCACAGCACAGAGTCAAACTCTGATATTCCAATATGGGATTCGAGCATCCCAACTGCTGGTCAAATACCTGCTACCTTGACCATCCTTTTTAATTAACTTATCTCATAATTTTATTTCCTACCAATTTCTTCCTTTTAATTTTTGATATGTTGAAATACTTTTAAATTGAGATAACATTTCTTGCACTTTCCCAAGTCTCACTGTTTAAAGGTTACTCACATAATTTATCATTTTTCAGTGTATACAATTAACATCAAGCCATATATACTTAATATTTTAATATAATCAATATTTATATTCTTACTCTTTCTTCTAAACTATAAACATTTTAGAACTCTCATCATCCATTTTATTTTTATCACATTTTACTTACTCTAAAATTAGTTGTGGGCATTGTTATTGATAGTATTTCACTATCAGCAGCATTATTACAGCTATTATTGGTAGGAGTAGTTTAGTTTATAAATTGATGTTCAGAATTTCTACCAAATAGTGCTAGGATGTTGTGTTTGTCCTCCTGATGCATTCTCCATTCTTCTCTACACTGTGATAATATTTTTTATATATTTTTAAAGATTTATTTATTTGAGAGGCAGATATACAGAGCAAAGAAGAGAGAGAAAGGTCTTATATCCACTGGAACACTCCTCAAATGGCTGCAACAGCCAGAGCTGGGCTGAGCCCAAGCCAGGATCCAAGAGCTTCTTCTGGGACTTCCATGTGAGTGCAGGTGCCCAAGCACTTGAGTCATCTTACACTGCTTTCCCAGGCTATAAACAGAGAACTGGATCAGAAGAGGAGTAGCCGGGTCATGAACTGGTGCCCATACAGGATGCCGGCACAGCAGGAAGAGGCTTAACCTACTATGCCACCATGCTGGCTCCTACTTCTTTATAACTTAAACTCTATTTTATAATGTCCATTTAATTGGTTTTTTTTGTATGTGTGTATAGTCTGACCAATGATCTTTTCTTTAGTGCTTCTAATGCATTTTTAGTACTGAATTTAATGTTTTTGAGTCTATGTAAAGGTACTTCAGGAGTTTATAGCAAAATGGAATAAAAGCATTAGATTATTTTGATGCCAATTTTTTTTAGTTCCTCACATAAGTTTTCTTTCTTCTTCTTATGTTATATATTGTTAACATGTTGTTCACATTCACTTCAAACTTAGACATTATATTCATACACATATTATATTTTGAAAATCCAGATAATATCACAAAATGTGAGATTCAGGACAATGATCACAACATGAAAAAAGAAGAATATAGAGTTATTTACATGGTATGATTCAGTGAAACAATATTTATAAACTAAATACCAAATGAGAAGATATCCACACAATTTCACACTTACTTTGTGTCTATATTAAATTTCACAAATCAGAGAAAACATGTGATATTTATCTTTCTGGGTCAGCCTTAATTCATTTAACATAATGATCTCTAGTTTCATTCATTTATTTGAAAATGTCAGGATTTCATTCTTTTTATGGCTAAGTAATATTCCATCGTGTGTGTGTGTTGCATTTTCTTTATCTAGTCATCAGTTCATAATACTGATTTTCATGAACATTTTGAGGATTTATATATATATGTGTATCTCAAGAAGTTTTTATGCACAAAAATAGATTTATCTTAATTCCATATTCCTTTTTTAAATTTTTTTTCAGTTGTAAAGAAACATTTTAATTCTTAAAAGTTCTGTCCTTAATGTGTTGTCCAATGTGAAGTAATGCTATAACTAGTGCTGAAACAGTATTTTTAAACTTTGTGTTTCTGTGTGGGTGCAAACTGATGAAATCTTTACTTAGTATATACTGAATCAATCTTCTGTATATAAAGATGATTGAAAATGATTAAAAAATCTTGGTGTTAAATTGGAAATTGCATAGATAATTAATCAATTTAAAAAAAATCATGTAGGATCTCTGTCCTTAATGTGCTGTACATTGTGAATTAATACTATAACTAGTACTCCAACAGTATTTTCACTTTGTGTCTCTATGTGAGGGAAAACTGTTGAAATCTTTACGTAATATGTACTAAACTGATCTTCTTTTTTTTTATAACGCTTTTATTTAAAGAATATAAATTTCCAAAATACAGCTTATAGATTACAATGGCTTCCCCCCCCCCATAACTTCCCGCCCACCTGCAACCCTCCTCTTTCCCACTAAACTGATCTTCTGTGTATAAAGAGAATTGAAAATGAATCTTGATGTGAATGCAAGGGGATAGGGAGTGGGAAAGGGGAGGGTAGCGGGTGGGAGGGAAGTTATGGGGGGGGGGAAGCCATTGTAATCCATAAGCTGTACTTTGGAAATTTATATTCTTTAAATAAAAGCTTTATAAAATAAAGTTTTGAAATTTAATATTAGAGGGACAGACGTGATGGTGCTGGTGGTTAAGTGGCAGTTTGGAACTCATACATCTAAGCATGAGTTTGAGCCCTGGAGAGTCTGTACTTCCAATTCAGCTCCTGCTAATGTACCCAGGAGGCAGCAGATAATGGCCCAAGTACCTGGGTTCTTCCTAACCATGTGGGAGACCCAACAGAGTTCCTGAATCTGGCTTCAGCCTGGCCCAGCCCTGACAGATGTGGGCACTTTTAGAGGAAATCACTGCATGGAAAATCTCTCTCTCTCTCTCTCTCTCTTTTTTTTTTTTTAATTTATTTGACAGGTAGAGTTATAGACAGTGAAAGAGAGACAGAAAGAAAGGTCTTCCTTTTGTTGGTTCACTCCCCAAATGGCAGCTACGGCTGGAACTACGCCAATCCGAAGGCAGGAGCCAAGTGCTTCCTCCCAGTCTCCCATGCGGGTGCAGGGGCCCAAATACTTGGGCAATCCTCCACTGCCCTCCTGGGCCACAGCAGAGGCTGGGCTGGAAGAGGAGCAACCGGGACTAGAACCTGGTGTCCCATATGGGATGCGAGCGCCACAGGTGGAGGATTAATCAAGTGAGCCACGGCATCGGTCCCAGAAATTATCTCTTAATCTCTCACTCAGTCTCCCTCTCCCTCTCCCTCTGTCACTCTAATAAAGTAAAATCACAGAGGATGAATATGTAATTACTTGACTTTTTTATTTTCCAATTATATATATATATGTTACATATATTTTTTATTTTCCAATTATATATATACCTAATGGTATAGGAGTCTTAATATTCTGAGAAAAAATCATGCAGGTCACAAACTTTTCCTATTGATTATTAAGAGCTATTTGCATGATCTCAGCTTGCACAGTAATTTTTATACAAACAAAAATTATACATATTTATGGATAGTATATGGTGTTTCTATAAATGGATAGTATATGGTGTTTCTATAAATCTTCCAACAACTTTTTGAAGTACTCTTGTATTTGTTTTTTCTGTGTTTACCATGTTTGTATTGAAATTTTTTTGAATAAAACAACATATTTATGTGTTCTGTAGCTGAAAGTGTAGTGGGAAGTTTCTTTTCTTGGACATAACATAGTCTAGACTGAGATCTTTTGATATTCAATGTAAGAGTTCTTTCCATTGTTCGTTATTGAAAATTATCTGCATAGCAACATTAAAGTTGCCTTTCTAGGTGTTCAGACACAACATGTGTGACTTTTTGCAGCTTTCTTTGCTTGTCTGAGGCTGTTCTCACATTCCTGAATATCATTCTGTGTGTCATGAAGATAGGCTAAGAAGAAACGTGAATGTGTGTAAAGTCTTTACCAAACTTTGTCATTGATCCTTTCTTTATATTTGCACAAAGTATTTCATTAAATATCCTGTATCTAAGTTAACTTTACCTCTTTTGAAAATGTGCCCCACTACAGTATGATCTAGGTCAATTCTCCAATGTCTTTTGTAATATCAGAATCTGTACTTACATCTCAGATTTAGCTGTCTATTTCTCTTGGTTCATCTCCAAGAAATCTTGTATTTAATCTCTTTGCCATTTTAAATACATTTATAAATACATGTATAATTTACATTTATAATTTTAAAATATTCAATTATTTTGCTATTTAACCAATTAATCCCCAAGATGTTAGTCCTCTGATATTTCATTAACATATTTATATCAAAATTAATATTATTGTTATATTTTTGCTATTTTTGCATCTTTATAGAAATCATATATTTATATATATAAACACATATATGAGGAACTTGATGGTTTAAGCAAAACAAACACTACAATACTGAATACAAGTACATATTATAAGTAATTAGAAAATGTATAAAGTATATAACATTTGTCACGGTTTTGAGGAGTCTCATATCAAAAATACTAGCAAGCATTGATAATTGAAGTAATTGAAAAGCTGTACATTGTGAATTAATACTATAACTAGTACTCCAACAGTATTTTCATTTTGTGTCTCTATGTGAGGGCAAACTGTTGAAATCTTTACATAATATGTACTAAACTGATCTTCTGTGTATAAGGAGATTTGAAAATGAATCTTGATGTGAACAGAAGGGGAGAGGGAGCGGGAAAGGGGAGGGTAGCGGAAGGGAGGGAAGTTGTGTGTGGTGGGGAGCCATTGTAGTCCATAAGCTGTACTTTGGAAACTTATATTCTTTAAATAAAAGCTTTATAAAAAAAAAAAGTGAAAAAAAAGGGTACGTGTTTGGAATGATGGTATAAAGCCATAGGAAATTATATTGGTTGCTGAATGTGGAGTCATATATTTACAATATGTTATGTCTAAATTAGAATCAGAATATGATATATTTTAGATGTTACAAGTATACATTTCTTCTGGGTTTTTTTGCTGCAAGAATAATTCAGGACCACTGTTGTGGGATATCAGTTAAAGTCACTGCCTATAATGCCAGCAGCCATATGGACAATGGTTTGAATCTTGGATGCTCTAGTCCAGATCCAGTTCCCTGTTGATGCACTAGGGATAGCCCAAGTGCCTGGGCCCCTTTACCCAGATGGGAGACCTGGGAGAAGTTCCTAGCCTCTGGCTTCAGGCTGGCATAGTGCCGACCATTGTGACATTTTGGGGAGTGAACCAGTGGATGGAAGATTGATCTCTTTTCCTATGTTTCTGTCTTTCAAATAAATAAAATAAAACTTTTCTTAAAAAAAGAGAATGATTCATTACTTTGTTTTATGATCCAAAGCAAGTTTGGATAGATGTGTGACTGACTTCACTAAATCTGAGTTTCCCTAATATTGTGACTGCCGAAAATACGATGAACTGATGAACTTTGCACGATTTGTTGAATAATTTTGCACAATCCATTTAGGAGTCTACTTTTAACCTCACTTAACAGAGATACATGAACTATTAGCTGTTTATCATTTCAATATATATTCTACCAAAAGCTCTCATACTCAAACATTCATATTATAAATTGTTGCTAATACATGTTTTATGGATGACATAAGATAAAATTGTACATCAACAAAGCTGAGATCATTGAGTTATTGATTCAATGTCCCTTGCTAAAATTATCAAGATAAATATGATGTCAGCATACAGATCCAACAGAAATGAAATCTATTAGTCTTTGTCATTGTGCTTTTAATTTCAAGAAATGTCTTAGATTTAGTATGTATTTTCTCTCTTGGTCAGCACCAACACTTCAGAAGTGTCAGTAAATCAAAACACAAACCATGAAAGGTGTAACTTAGGTGTTTTGCAAGTCTCCTTTGTTACTATACATAGATTTTTTATTTGCTTTCTTCAGCGTAGTATATTGACAAGACTCTGAGGTAATGATGGATAATCCATATCATACATGTACACTCATATTTTATTTAAAAACATTAGCAAGTTCCCTAAGCATAGAGAGGCACTGATTTAATGGCCATTGAGTAACCCATATGTAACCCATAGCTGTTTCTATTCAGCCCCCAGAGTCTATTTGGAGGAGATCTAAAGCCATGTTATTTTGATGCTCATGATTTTAGTAGCTATAATTGTTTTTCTGACTCATTAAAGTTTCATTTTCATTGTAAGCGGTATCTTTGGCTAAAATGGTGAAGTGCACACAGAAGGAAGGGGTTGCTTTTGGACTCACAGGTACTTTTCACTCATTTCAAGTTTCAGGAAACTAGGTATGGAAGTATAAGAAGTACACAATAATGTATGCTTATTTCACTACAGTATTAACCACATATTCAATGTAAAATAACTTCCAATCTTAATAAATAGAGTAGGCTTTCAGTAAACTTCTCAGCTACACATCTACACGAAGACAGCCATTTTAAATATCATGTAATATTTAAATATTATGTAATGACTGTTTTTTGAAAACATTTCATTGAATTCATAGTACTGCTACTTTAGATAGATTTGTACAAAGAGGTTAATTTGATTCAGAGATGTCAGTTAATTGAATTATAAATAGTACTTCAAATTACACTTTCAAAAAACAATCAGTTTCAATTGATGCAATATTTAGTTATAAGTGGTTATTGCTATATACCCTATTTTTATAGCCTCTGTGGGTATGTGTGTGTGTGTGTGTGTGTTTGTAGCTGGTGGGAAAATGATTTTATAGGTATTTTGCAATATTCATTTGTGGAAATAATGGTATTGAACTTTGCCTCAGCATATTTTTTACTTAATTCTATATTTCTTTTTTAAAAAAGATTTTATTTATTTATTTGAGATGTGGAATTACAGACAGTGAGAGGAAGAGACAGAGAAAAAGGTCTTCCTTCCACTGGTTAACTCCTCAGATGGCCACAGTGGTCAGAGCTGAGCTGATCCAAAGCCAAGAGCCAGAAGCTTCTTCAGGGTCTCTCACATGGGTGCAGGGGCCTAGGGACTTGGGCCATCTTCTACTGCTTTCTCATAGCAGAGATCTGGATCAGAAGTGCAGCAGCCGGGACTTGAATCAGTGCCCATATGGGATGCTGGCGCTGCAGTCGACAGCTCTATTGGCTATGCCATAGCACCAGCCAACCTTGGTTGAATTTATTCCAAGATATTGAATTCTCTTTGGAGCTACTGTGAATGGGACTGATCTTAAAAGTTCTTTCTCAGCCATGACATTGTCTGTGTATACAAAGGTTATTGATTTTTCTGTGTTGATTTTATACCCAGCAACATCACCAAACTATTTTATGAGTTCCAATTGTCTCTAGGTGGAGTCTTTTGGATTCCCCTGTATATAAAGGATCATGTCATCTGCAAATAGGGATAGTCTGATTTCCTCCTTTCCAATTTGTATCCATTTGATTTCTTTTTCTTGCCTAATGGCTCTGGTTAAAATTTCCAGGACTAAATTTCCAGAACATGGTGACAGTGGTCCTCCATGCCTTATTCTTGATCTTAGGGGGATGCTTCCATATTTTCCCCATTCAATAGGATGCTGGCAGTGGCTTTGTCATAAATTGTTTTGATTGAGTTGAAGAATGTCCTTTCTATACCCAGTTTGCTTAAGGTTTTCATCATCATTAAAGGATGTTGTATTTTATGAAATGTTTTCTCTGCCTCTATTGAAATAACCATATGATTTTTATTCTTCAGTTTGTTAATGCTATGTATCACATTTTTTGATTTGTGAAAGTTGAATCATCCCAGCATACCAAGAATAAATCCCACTTGGTCTGGGTGAATGATCTTTCTGATAAGTTGTTGGATTCAACTAGCTAGAATTTTGTTGAAGATTTTTGAGTCTATGTTCATCAGGGATCTTGGTCTACAGCTGTCTTTCTCTGTTGTATCTGTTTCTTAAGGTGATGCAGGCTTCACAGAAGGAGTTTGGGAGGTTTCCTTCCCTTTCAATTGTTTTGAATAGCTTGAGAAGCATTGGAATTAGTTCTTCTTTAAATGTCTGGTAGAATTCAGCAGTGAAGCCGTCAAGTATTGGGCTTTACTTTGTTGGGAGGGTCTTTATTATTGATTCAATTTCTGTCTTGGATATTGGTTTGTTTAGGTTTCCCATGTTTCTTGACTCAATTTTGGCAGATTGTATGTGTCTAGGAGTCTATACATTTCTTCTAGGTTTCCCAATTTGTCACCATACAGCTCTTTGTGGTAATTCCTAATGATTCTTTTTTTTTCAATGTGGTGTCTATTGTTACATTTCCTTTTGCATCTCTAATTTTATTGATTTACGTCTTCTCCCTCTTCTTTTGGTTAGTTGCACCAATGGTGTATCAATTTTTTTTTCAAAAAAATAGCTCTCCATTTCATTCATTATTTTTTGTTTCAATTTTGTTTATTTCTTTTCTAATTTTAATATTTTCTTTCCTTTTACTAATTTTGGGTTTGGTTTGTTGTTATTGTCCTAGGTCCTTGAGATGTGTTGTTAGATCATTTATTTGGTATATTTCCAGTTTATTCATGTAGGAACCAATAGCTATAAACTTCTCATTAGTTTTGATATTATGTATTATCATTTTTATTCATTTTCAGAAATGTTTTGATTTCTCTTTTAATTTTTTCTATGATCCACTGTTCATTCAGAAACATGTTGTTCATTATCCATTGTTTTCATATGAACTGGAGATTCTTGAGTTGTTGATTTCCAGATTCATTAAACTGTAGTCAGAGAAGATGCACGATGATTTTGATTTTTTTGAATCTGCTGAGACTTGCATTGTGGCCTAGCATATGGTCTGTCCTAGAAAAAGTTCCATACACTGGTAAGCAGAAAGTATTTTCTGCAATTGAGGGTACCTTTTACTCCACATCCTCACTGTCATTTGCTGTTTTTTGATTCTTGTATAATAAACATTCTAACTGGGGTGAGGTGAAAGCTCACTGTGGTTTTTATTTGCATTTCCCTGATGGATAGTTGTTTTAAAAGAAACATGCTATAATTAATTACTTTAAAAAAAGATATTACTGTTTTGCATGCCATTGCTTGATAGTGAATCATATCATGTTATTTGATTTATTTCAAGTTAGTATTCTTAAATCTTTTAATTACATTAAAATTTTTTCTTATTATTTGAAAGAGAGACAAGCAGTAAAAGATCTGCCATCCACTAATTCAATCAATGAATGCCAGAGGAGGGGTGGCTGGCTGAAGCCAGGAGCCCAGAATTAAGACCAATGAGTGACAGGGACCCAAATAATGAATCATCTACTTCCTCACTGGCTTCACAATCACAGGAAGGTGATCGGAAGCAGAGTAACGACAGAGTAACGATAAGGCATCCCAAGCAGCAACTTAACCACAACACCACTCACTCACTCAAGCATGTCTATTTTTAAATAATAAGATTGGATTAAATGATTGATGATGCTAATGCTTCACCAGAACTTTTCCCTAATAAATGCAATTCATTCCTAGCATCTATGTCTGTCTATTTGTAGACATATCTGTGAGAATTAATAACAAAGTAGTTAATATTAATTTCATTATTCAAATTAATTATAAATTGGTATGTTTGGTAGAGAAAAATTAAAATAAATGACAGAACTATGCAGGGCTATACAGAAAAAGTGATATAAAATACTTGACTCTAAACAATAATTTACAGAATGTACAAGTGATTACTATACTACTATTGCAAAATATCTATGTAAAAGTTTTCTATGCACAAAATAAACTATCACATTTTAGCATTCTGCACAACATACTAATAATGTCTATTGCTATGTGTGTTACCCAAGAAGCTCCTGAAATTATATTATCATAAAGACACATCTATGCATATCAATTATATGTTTCATTTGATTTCTTTTCTGGTATATACATGTGTCTTAGTTACATGTAAATTCACATTCCTCTGTTGTTTATTCTGCCAGCAGTTTGTCATATCTCTTTACATAAATTTGCTGAATCAGTTTATTTGCAAGATGATTTTCTTTATCTCCACTTTGGGAAATGTCTCTATTTGTACACATATGAAAGTACTTTATTGTTAAGATATAAGCAAAATATTCAGCCTTTTGACAATATAGGGGCTGAGCAAATGTGTGATGAACCTGCCAACATTTCCCTTAATCATTGTGTTTCAATTCAAATTTATAAAGTATTTTCATAAACCTTTAAGTAATATTTTATGTTGTGGTTATTAAAAACTCATAAATCATAAAATATGTAAAATATGGTTATTTTATTTTCCAATGAATGTAAAGATACAAACTCAAACTCTTTCATTGAAATTGTGTGTTCTCACTGTTTTCCCTCTAAAGAATCTTTTAAAAATATGTTGTTATTTTATTCTCTAAAATTTAAGTACATTTATATAACATAAAACATATCTATGTCTTTTACTACATGTAAATGCAAAGAAATGAATTGAAAAATTACTGTGCCAAGCTAACTCATGAATAAAAACTGGATTTCTTACTTCTTCATCCTCTGTTAATGGTAAGTTTTGGAATGGTGAGTAGATTTCCACGAAGACAATCAGGCTCTCCTCTAAAGTTTCTCTTCTAGAAATACCCTCCCTTTCATTATGACCAATAACCTTGCATTAAGTCCACATTGAATTTAATACTTAATAGCTATGGTGAATGTTGATTGGGTCAGGATAATCCATACAAGTAAGAATTCCAATAAACCATGATCTTATAATTCAGAAATCTTTTGCAAATATTAAGAGAATATCCATTTTTAAGTATAAGTAGCATGCAGGGAAGTACTTTTCCATAAATTTAATAGATTGTTTACTGATACTGGTGAATTTATCAATAGTTGATCTCATTATTAAAATGATTAGGTATCATATTTCAAAGAAATAATATCACTAGAAGCATATGTTAAAATTGATTGACTTGATACTGGTTTAGTTCTTGGTCTAAAATCACTGACCCCTATTTGTGTATTTTTTGTAGCTATTGGCTATAACACAGAAGAAATTCTGAAAATTCATAATTTTTTCTTATACAAAAGCATTATGTCTTTCATTCCATAATTTAAGTAATCGTTGCTTTACCTTACCTTTCAGGATCAATCTGAAATTAAGTATTGCATATTGTGGTGTGGTACAAAAAAGATAATAGATATCCTCTAACATCCATCCTATAAATAAGTATTCACAGTGTTTAACACAATCTACAACTGATACTCAGGTGACCAAGGTCAATGCCTAGCAAAGTTCAAATACATAGTAATAGCCATTGCTTAAATATTCAGGAATATCTATATTTTAAATTATATAATTGGGGACCTGCATTGTGGCACAGTAAAGTCTGTGCTTGGGATACCATACTCCATATCAGAGTTCCTGGAATTAAGTTCTACCTTGGCTTCCAGTCCAGCTTCTTGCTAATTCCCACCATAGGAATCAGCAGGTGATTGCTCAAGTTATTAGATCATTGCCACCCACTTGGGAGACTCAGATATACTTTCTATCTCATGACTTCAGGCTGGCCCAGCCTTGACTTGTCATAGCTATTTCGGGAATGAACCAGCAGATGGAATATCTTCCACCCGCCTTTCTCCTGTTCTTCCTCTCCTCCCTCTCAAATATTTTGACTTAAATGCCTCTTTTAAATCATTTAAACCAAACAAATAAAACTTAAAAATAAATTGTAAGATTTTTGTGGGAGAGAGACTTATGTCTGTGCTTATTTAAACATAAGACACTGGCATAGACCTGAACTAAGTAAATCATGTCTCTCCAGCCATGGGTAACGTAAATGGAGAGCTTAATTTGGTGTCTGCAGTCTTCAGCTTGGTAATTCACACAACAGACTCTACAGGAAGACTCAAACTTGGCAGTGATTGCTAGTGTTTTCGGAGCTTCCATGGAATAAAATGGTTATTATACAGAACACTGTTCCTTGAACAATATTTAAGTGGTAGCTGTGTTTAGTAGTTCAGGTGTAAACACAGTAAGAATTTGGAAAAATAATTTTCAAGCCAGAGACTTTAACGAGTCAGTAAAATGGAGTAATGCCAAAGAGAAGAATCATGAGTAATGGTTCTGGAAATAAAAAGAAGCCTGAGCCAAGAAATATTACTTAGGAAGCCCTTGGACAGTGTCTATTTTTTGTTTGTTTTTTTGTTTCTGGAGTTAATCACTGCTGAATCAGCTTGTCCCTAATTAGTTTACTTATTTCACTTGCAGTGGCCAAGCCAGTCATTTTGATGGGTGTAGAGTTAAATCTACTCAAAGAGAATTGTGATGCTGACTAGAAATCTGTGTACTCCTTACTAATTATACAGATTTTCTACAATTTTTAGAGGATGAACAAACACAATTTTCTATTCCAAAAGACTTCTGAAAATACACAAGATGAAAAGGGAAGAAAAGTTTTCTAACATTGTGCTATTTTCTTAAAACTATATTTTGTATTTAAAAAAAAGATCTTTTTGGGAAATAAATCACAGTGCACAAGTGTTTTTCCTTAAAGTATGCATAGGACATCCATATAACAGAATACTGCTGGGCAATAATGTGGAACCAAGCATCAATAAATTTAACAACAGAGAGGCATCTCAAATATAGTGAGCTAAATTCTAAAGAATCCAGAACTAAATGGTTTCATATCACATGATTTAATCTACCTTCTGAAAAAGACAAACATATAAAACAGAATATAGATCCAATGTGCCCAAGGTTTGAGAGTAGAGGCACAAGCTAATTATTTAGCAGGACAGAAGTGGAGGTATATGAATATGTACATTTATAAATATTCAAAGAACGTGCACTTAAATAGAGCAAATTTTATTACATGAATTATGCTTAAGTGTACCTTAATTTTAACATTTTTTAATTTGGAAAGGTATTAAGTACTTTTTAATATTAAAGCTGCCAGTTAAACCATGATAAACATTTAGAATATTCATTTAATATTTCAAGTATGAAATTTATCTTTTTTGCTTAGTAATATAAAGGACACAAGTGAGACCAGAGCGGAGGCTAAAATCTTAACATTCCTAATTTCTTGGGTGTCTTAGTCTATTTGTGCGGCTATAATAAAAGAGTTGAAACTAGGTAGTTTAAAAATACTAGAAATGCATTTCTCCCAATTTCACACTTATCAGAATGTGTGGTGCCTGGTGAGGGCTTTTTTGTGCTTCCAAGATGGCATCCAGTTGCTGTGTCTTCACAGGGCAGCAGGGCCAAAAAGAACAAACCCACTCCCTACAGCTTGCTTCTAAGGATCCCAAACCTGTGCTTTATGGCTCTGTCTTAATAATTTAATCTCTAGTTGCTCCACTTCTGGATACTATCACATTGGTGACTAAATTCCAACATATGAATCTTAGGAAACATTCAGACCAAGTCATTGTTTAAAAACTACTATAAAATGTTTCTTCCGTAATAGACTAACCATTTAAACTGTGTGCATGAGAATCAACTTTAAAATTAGTCACCCTTGGGACAACACACATCTTCTTTGTTTTGAATCAATAATAACAGAATAACCATTTTTCGGCATAGATCTACATATTGACAAGATAAAAAGAGAAGAGAAAATACCACTCTCCCAATAATTGGTTTATTGTCTCATCACTGTTTGAATTTTGTCAAAGTATATACAATATAGGGTGGGTATTTAGCCTATCAGTTAATATACCTGTATCCCACATTGGAGTACTTGGTTTCTATTCCCAGTACTGCCCCTGATTCCACCTCCCTGCTAATGCAGACTCTGAGAGGCAAGAATGATGGTTCAAGTGACAGAGTCCCTGCAACCAACATAGGACATGTAGGTTGAATTTGTGACTTCCAACTTCTGACCAGAGACTTTCCTGTGCACTTGAGGAGTAAACCAGCTCACTCCCTCTCCTCCCCCCTTTTTCTTACATCTCTCTTCTCTTTCTGTCATGGTTCGCAAATAAATAGGTAATTTAAAAAATCTACATATATTCTTAAATTGCTAGTTTCATATTACCTCTAATGTATATTTTCAGTTGAATCACAATGAAATACTTCAATATAAATTTGTACCAATGTATAAATTCTAAGTATAAATCAGGCATTAAATTATTAACATTTTGGCTGGCGCCGTGGCTCCACAGGCTAATCCTCCACCTTGCAGCACCAGCACACAGGGTTCTAGTCTCGGTTGGGGCCCCGGATTCTGTCCCGGTTGCCCCTCTTCCAGGCCAGCTCTCTGCTGTGGCCAGGGAGTGCAGTGAATGATGGCCCAAGTGCATGGGCCCTGCACCCCATGGGAGACCAGGATAAGCACCTGGCTCCTGCCATCGGATCAGCGCAGTGCGCTGGCTGCAGCGCACCATCCACAGCGGCCATTGGAGGGTGAACCAATGGCAAAGGAAGACCTTTCTCTCTGTCTCTCTCTCTCTCTCTGTCCACTCTTCCTATCAAAAAATAAAAATAAATAAATAAATTATTAACATTTTTAGATTAGAATTTTCTTTCAGATATTGACTTCTATTCACCCTTTAGATAATTCAATTTAAGCATTTTACCTAGTAAACTAAATTGACCCAAGACAAAATAAGAAAATTCAGAATCTTGGTTCAGTGTTCTTAGAAATTATTTCAATCGTTTGTAAAAAAATCAATCAATCATTGTTTAAGAAAATTTATTTATTTTTATTTTCTCTTAGAGTGGTTTCTATATCTTAATAGAAAGATCTAGATCTATGATCAGTGTTTTGGGAAATCACAAATTCACGTCAGCTTTTAAGCTTCTCATTTTTTGTCTTCACTATTTTACATTCATTTACAGATTATTCATTGCCAGTGTTTTGTTAAAGGACTTTTCTATATTCAGTGATCAAATTTTATAATATTCTATAATTATATAATTCTGTAATTAGAGTTTTTGCTTTTAATATTTTCTATATTTTTATAAGAACACAATGTAAATAATTTAAATCAGCCTAGTTGCTCTTGTGTCTAGGATCCAGTCTAGAACTTTCAAAATATCACCAAAACTATTAAAAATAAATCCTTGGTTTGTGTTACGAATATCTGCAAGACCAAATAGGTTACATTGATCACATACATAAAATAAACTCATGAACAACTAAGCTCTCCAGGAAACACCATTGATTTAGATAAGAATATGAATGTAATTCCGTTAAGTATATACTAGGATATTCTTATATTATTGAAACACAAAGGGTAGAGGAGAATTATCTTACCCAAACATGTATTAGAGCTGACTTTTTATATGATTTCTAATTTGTTTCATTTATGAATAAGGTTTTTGCTTTTTTTTTTTTAGATTTATTTTATTTATTTGAAAGACAGAGTTACAGAATGTTGTAGAGACAGAGAGAGGTCTTCCATCCGCTGCTTCACTCCCCAAATGGTCACAATGGCTGAAGCAGCATAGATCTGAAGCCAGGAGCCAGGAGCTTCTTCGGGTCTCCCATGTGGGTGCAGGGGCCCAAGGACTTGGGCCATGTACTACTATTCCAGGGCATAGCAGAGAGCTGTATCAGAAGAGGAGCAGCCAGGACTAGAACTAGTGCACGTATGAGGTGCTGGGGCTTCAGATCGGGCTTTAACCCACTGCACCACAACGCCGGCCCTATGAACATATTGATACGGCTAATAAAACAAGATGAAGCACGCCTTTTTTATTAACTATTTATACATACTTGATATCCCATTTCAGAGAAAAATAAAATGCATAGCTTTTTTATTTTCTAAAGTAAGAAAACAAAACTGCCTCTTAGGAAATCATTGTTAATTATTTTAGTAAAATGAACAGTACATTTGTAAAATCAACAGCATTTATTACTATTTTCCAATGATATTGGAAATATCTCAAAATGTCTACGACCGGCCGGCACTGAGGCTCTATAGGCTATTCCTCCGCCTTGCGGCGCCGGCACACCAGGTTCTAGTCCCGGTTGGGGCACCGGATTCTGTCCCGGTTGCCCCTCTTCTAGGCCAGCTCTCTGCTGAGGCCAGGGAGTGCAGTGGAAGATGGCCCAAGTGCTTGGGCCCTGTACCCCATGGGAGACCAGGAGAAGCACCTGGCTCCTGCCATCGGATCAGCGCGGTACACTGGCCGCAGTAGCCATTGGAGGGTGAACCAAGGGCAAAAGGAAGACCTCTCTCTCTCTCTCACTGTCCACTCTGCCTGTCAAAAAAAAAAAAAGTCTATGATCAAAGCCTATTCAATATTGAATTGTAAGTTTCAATTGATTTAACTTGTCCTTTAGCATATTTTTCTCATTGAAAATAATTCTTGGGGCCAATGCGGCAGCATAGCAGGTAAAGCCGCTGCCTACAGTGCCGGCACCACATACGGATCTCGGTTTGAGTCCCGGCTACTCCATTTCCAATCCAGTGCTCTGCTATGGCCTGGGAAAGCAGCAGAAGATGGCTCAAGTCCTTGGGCCCCTGCACCTGCGTGGGAGAACCAGAAAAAACTCCTGGCTCCAGGCTTTGGATCCACAGAGCTCCAGCCATTGTGGCCAACTGGGGAGTGAACCAGTAAATGGAAGACCTATCTCTCACTGCCTCTCCTTCTCTCTCTGTGTAACTCTGACTTTAAATAAATAAATCTTAAAAAAAGAAAATAATATTTGAAGGATATGCTAAGGTGGAATTTTCTCAGCATTTTTTTGATTGGCAATCCATACTAGTAATACAATCTTAATTAAGGTAAAAAAAAAAAAAAGAAGTAAAGTTAAAAATAGCTATCACCTGTATTTTGTCTACTGGAATCTAGGTTCCAGGGTATCATTACAGCTCTCTAAAAAAAATTTACTCCCCAATAAAATACCCAAGTAATTCTAAACATGATATCTTAGCTAAATAACCTAATTTATTTGTGATAAAATCCTATTTGGAGGATTTCAGGATGCAGCTCATTGCAACATTTCTTTTATCTGCAGTATTTGCAGATAAGCAAGTATTAGTATCATAAGGCTTGGTTCCAAGTTATTTTCTGTTGTTATTTAATTTCCTTTATGAGAAAATTCAAATATGCTTTAGTTGTTTCAAGCAGAGTATCTCTATTTAAAGAGGAAGACATTGTTCATTTTAGTATTATTCATTATAGCCCAAAGTTAAAAACCTAACTGTCCACCCATGGATGAATGGATAAAGAAAATGTGATATACAGATGGAATATTTTGAAGCCTAAAAAGGTAAGGGAATTCTGCCATTTACAACACCAAAGAAGAATGAAAAGAACATTATACTTAAATATGCTATAAAACAAGAAAAATAGAAAAATCACACTATTTCAGAGAGAACTTATAAAACACATGCTTGTTAAATTAGGAATTCACTAGTTGTGGTTGCACAAATTCCAATCAGAAAAAGATGGAAGATAATCAGTATCATGATATGACTTTTGATGTTTTCACTATAAAGAAATGTTAATACTTAAATGATAAACAAATTTCTCCTAATATGGCATTTATGTGTGTGTATATGTGAATGTGATGTTTTGTTGTATATACACGCATATATATACATGTATATGCATGTATATATGTATACGTATGTGTATATATATGTGTGTGTGTGTGTGTGTGTGTGTGTATCTCAAAACCTCCTATATGGGTGCATGGTCTCAAGTAGTTAGGCCATCTTCTGCTTTCCCAGGTGCATTAGCAGGGAGCTGGATCAGAAGTGAAGAAACCAGGACTATGTCTGATGCTCATATGGGATGTTGGCACTGCAGGCAGGGGCTAAACCCATTATGCTACAACTCTGCACCCCAATTTTTATGTTTCTGTTAAAATCTTTTAAATACAAAATAGAAAAAGAAAACATTCAAGTTAATTCATGATCCCCACATATCACTTAATTATTAAGATGATTTTAAGAATCAGTTATAAAACATAAATCCCATAAGTAGCTTGTTCAATCCAAGGAAGGTTTTTACAATATTCTTGTTTTGCAAAGTAGCTAAGGCAATTTTGATTAACAAAGGTTGCAACAGGTCACTGAGTAATGATATTGTGAGAATAAGGTCACATCAGTATTAATGCACATGTGGAAAGTAGCTCATAAATAAATTCCTGCGCACTTCTGACAAAATATTTTCTGAGAAATGTAAAATTATAGATGTATGCAAGGCAGTAAAATTTATGAGAGGCAGTAAAAAAGAATTCCATTAGCATAAACAACTCAAAAATTCTTATGTATTTCAAAAGAAATGGGCTACCTCATAAGGTGAACTCTGGATAAGATAGTAATCTCATGTATAATTCAAACTTCAGAAACTTCTGCCCAAATAGATCATGATAGCTCTTAAAGGACATCTACATGTTTACGGAAATGAAATTTCTTCCAGTTTTTGTTTGTTTGTTTTAGTATAAAGAGAAAAACATCCAGGGTTAGAATCCTGGGGATGATGAGGAATTAAACCTCTTACTAGAAAGGGATCATCCTATGCAGATTGTGTACAGAATCTCACAGTTTACAACATTCGAACAACACTCATTTAAAACAAAGATATAGCATCCAAGGAGAGTTTACTTTATAATATAAAAATATCAAATTCCATCTCTACACATCTTTGCCACCAGGAGAAAAACACCTTATGTTGTATGCCTGGGAGAAATCTGTCAATATTTTTTCTGCATCAATGCCCTAAGGCAACATCAAAGAGCTGTAGAAGTAAAGAATCAATATCTTCGTGCCAGCAGCAGCGGCAAAACTGTGACCGAGATGGTGCTGACTGTTGATCAGGTTACGGCCTCTCCATCCAAACCTCCTCAAAGCACCCGTGAGAACCCCCAGCACCCACTTGGCAGTACCTTTCTTTCAGCTGCAGCTATTGAACGTATTTCACTTTTATCTCACAATGGGAGTGCCATGGTTAAGAAAGAAATGGAGATAAAAACAAGCAATAGGGAAGGATTCCTAAGTAGTTCATTAAATGGCACTGTTTCAAAACAGCAGTGCTTACTGAATGGTACCTCTGAGGGGGCTGAAGCTATGCAAAAGGTAAGAGACAGAGAAAGTGCACTAGGGCATCATTAAGCTTGCGAAGGCTGCACAATTGGTTTCTGCCAGCTTGCCAGACATGTACAATATCAAAGGGGAAAGTGGAAAAGAGTTAAAGATAGTATCAGAAGTATTTCAAATGACTACCATCCAATTTAGCTCCAACCTGTAGTGAATGGAATGGCACTGTTTAATGTAACCTGTTCTGCACTTGAAACAATATTATTGTTATTAACTATATGATTTCTTCAATTAGTTTGAAAAGTAAGGTTTTAAATGATCATTCTACTATAATATATTGCTTCAGCATCAAAGAAGTTATAATAAGACTAAATGTCTAATAGTTTTGAATAGACCATCTGTTGCAACAATACAGATGAACACTCGTTGATTTCAACTTGCTTTTGGATCACATATTTTATAAAGGAAATATGACCATTATGTTTAGTGAAATAATCCAGTCCTCAAAAGATAAATATCATGTTTTTTTCTGATTTGTAATAAATAATAGAGAGTACAAAAAAGTAAAATATATGAGTGAAATCGAAATTTTGAGATCTGATGATTGGTTATGCCCCTTGTCTTTATTATTGAGGGACAGTGGTTTTTCTACTTACTACTTGTTGAATTCTTTATTTAGTGAGGATTAATCTTGCAATTATAAAGTAAATTGAAAGTATGTCATCATAAAAATTAAAAGAAAAATGAGAAATGAAGGAAGAGGGAAGGTGGGAGTGAGTGAAGGAGGGAGGGTCAGGTAGCAAATATTATACTTTTAAAACTGTACATATGAGGGAATGGTGCTGTGGAGTAGTGGGTAAAGCCACCACCTGCAGTGCCAGAAACCCATGTGGGCACTGGTTCGAGTCCTGGCTGCTCCACTTCCAATCCAGCTCACCTTTGATGGCTTGGGAAAGCAGTGGAGGATGGCCCAGGTACTTAGGCCCCTGGACCTGCAAGGGTGACCTGGAGAAAGCTCCTGCCTCCTGACTTCAGATCGGCTTACCTCCAGCTGTTGCGGCCATCAGATGGAGGACCTCTCTCTCTCTCTCTCTTCTTCTCTTTCTCTCTCCCTGCCTCTGCCCATCTTTAACTCTGTCTTTCAAGTGAATAAATCTTTTTTAAAAATGGTACATATGAAATACATGGAATTTGTTCCACTAATACAAATAAAATTTTGCTTAAATGAGTGTTCATTGTTTCCATTGCCATGCAGAAGTTTTTTAGTTTAATATGATCACACATATTTATCTGTAGTTTTGTCATTAGTGCTTTTGGAGTTTTATGTAAAAATAACCTTGCCTAGAAAACTGTTATTGAGGCTTTCCTCCATGTGGAAACTAAAAGGTTGATCATATAGAAATCCAGAATAGATTAATGGTTACCAGAGGTTGGGAGTGGATGATGGAGAAGGGGGTGGTGAAAAGTAGATCAGTTGGTAAAGAAATCACAGTTAGGAGGAATAAATTCTGATATTTGACTACACAATAGAGCAACTACAGTGGAATCTTTTGTATTAAATATTTCAAAATTCCTGAGGGGAGATGTTCAAGGATCTCACCTCAAAGAAATGTTTGAAGTGTTGGATATGCTAATCAACGACATTTGGTTATTCCACAATGTATACATGTATTAAAATATCACATTGTGTCCCATAAATACGCACGTTTATTATTTGTCAGTAAAACAAAGTAAAATTTTAATGGAGTGATAATCCTTAAATATCTGCAAGAAGAATTTGGCTTTCTAAATGTAATACTTAAAATGAAATAGTATTACTTATAACTACTTGTAAAAAAAGTCAGCATCGATAATAAAATTTGCTTTCTGCCTATTTCTAAAATGATTTAAGACAGCTTGGAAGAGAAAGATAAAGGTGTCAATCACCTTTCCTTGCAGCTTATCATGAAGTCAACACGGGGCTTTTGTGTTGCTCTAGGTGTCCTGGAACTGCAGCTTACTGATATCTGTGCCGGTATCTCAGATCATGCCAGCCACTTTGCTCTTTTCTAATGTCATATCTTCTTGATTTTTATATTAACTAACACATTTGGAACACTAAAAATAAAAGAAAAAATGTAGTTTATTTTCTGTGGCTTGCTTGTTGATTGGTAAAGTCAGGTGAAATGTCTTGGAGAGAAAATACAAGACTCACTAACTGGGATTTTGCAGAAGTTTAACTTGTCATGCAATCATTCTTGAACTCCAAGTGTTCAGCACAATGCCTGGAAAATAAAGATTTTTTAGCTTATCATTAGTGAATTAAAATAGCCTGGTGCCGGCACAAAAATAGACTTGTAGATTGATGGAACAAAATAGAAATACCAGAAATCAATGAACACATCTACAAACAACTTATTTTTTTAAGATTTATTTATTTGAAAGTCAGAGTTACACAGAGAGAGGAGAGGCAGAGAGAGAGAGAGAGAGAGAGAGAGAGAGAGAGAGAGAGAGAGAGATCTTCCATCCGCTGGTTCACTCCCCAATTGGCAGTGATGGCTGGAGCTGCACTGATCCAAAGCCAGGAACCAGGAGGTTCTTCTGGGTGCAGTGGCCCAAGGACCTGGGCCAATTTCTAATGCTATCCTAGGCCACAGCAGAGAGCCGGATTGGAAGAAGAGCAGTTGGGACTAGAACCAGTGCTCACATGGGATGCCAGCACTTCAGGCCAGGGTTAACCCGCTGCACCACAGCGCTGGCCCCACCAACTTATTTTTGACAAAGGAGCTAAAAGCAATCTCTGGAGCAAATATAGTCTCTTCAATAAATGGTCCTGGGGAAATTGGATGTTCATGTTTAGAATTATTAAACTAGACCCCCACTTTATACCTTACACACACACACACACACACACACACACACACACACACTCAAAATGCTTCAAGACCTAAAATCTAAGATCTGATGCCATCAAATTACTAAGGAACATTGAGGAAACTCTGAAAGACATTGTCATAGGTAAAGACTTGTTGGAAAAGATCCCAGAAGCATAGGCAAATAAAGACAAAATTGATAAATGAGATTATATCAAGCTGAGAAGCTTCTGCACTGCCAAAGAAACACTCAACAAAATGAATAGGCAACTGATAGAATGGTAGAAAATATTTGCAAACTATGCAACTGATAAAGGGTTAACATCCAGAATCTATAAAGAAATAAAGAAATTCAACAACAACAAAACAAATAATTCAGTTAAGAAATGGGCAAAGGACTTAATAGGCATTTTTCAAGAGAGGAAATTCAAATGTCCAGCAGACACTTGAGAAAATGCTCAGGATCACTAGCTGAAGGCTAGTGCAAATCAAAACCACAATTAAGTTTCACCTCACTCCAGTTAGAATGGATTTGATACAGAAATAAATAAATGACAAATGCTAGCCAGGATTTGGGGGGAAAGGTACCCTAATCCACCATTGGTAGGAATGTACACTAGCCTAATCACTGTGGATAACATTATGGAGATACCTCAGAAATCTGAATATAGACACACCATATCATCCAGCCATCCCCCAAACAGAAAGAAATCAGCTTATGAAACAGTTATCCATATCCCATGTTTGTTGCAGCTCAGTTTACAAAAGGTAAGATATGGAATTAACCCAGATATCCATAAACTGAAGATTGGATAAAAAATTATGGTATATATACACTATGGAGTACTACTCAGTGGTAAAAAAAAAAAAATCCTGTTTTTTGCAAAAAAATGGATGCAATGGGAATCATTATACTTAGTGAAATAAGCCAGTCCCCAAAAGAGGTATCATATGCTTTGTCTAATCAGGAGTATGTAACAGATTCCATAAAATGTAATGTAGTGGAGCTGGCACCATGGCTTAACAGGCTAATCCTCCGCCTTGTGGCACCGGCACACCAGGTTCTAGTCCTGGTCAGGGCGCTGGATTCTGTCCCGATTGCCCCTCTTCCAGGGCCAGCTCTCTGCTGTGGCCCGGGAGTGCAGTGGAGGATGGTCCAAGTGCTTGGGCCCTGCACCCCATGGGAGACCAGGATAAGCACCAGGCTCCTGCCTTTGGATCAGCGCAGTGTACCAGCCGCAGTGCACGGCCATGTCGGCCATTAGAGGGTGAACCAATGGCAAAGGAAGACCTTTCTCTCTGTCTCTCTCTCTCACTGTCCACTCAGCCTGTCAAAAAAAAAATGTAATGTAGTGGAGTGAAATGGAAATTTTGTGATTCAATGATTATTTACAGCTCATGTCTGTTCTGTGGAAGAACAGTATTTTTTTTTCCTCATACTATCTTTTTTTTTTATTTGATAGGAAGAGTTATAGGCAGTGAGAGAGAGAAACAGAGAGAAATGTCTTCCTTCCATTGGTTCACTCCCCAAATGGCTGCTATGGTCAGCGCTGCGCCGATCCAAAACCAGGAGCCAGGTGCTTCCTCCTGGTCTCCCATGAGGATGCAGGGGCCTAAGCACTTGGGCCATCCTCCACTGCCTTCCCGGGATACAGCAGAGAGCTGGACTGGAAGAGGAACATCCGGGACTAGAACAGGCACCCATGTGGGATGCCAGTGCTGCAGGCAAAGGATTAAATGAGCCACGGCGCCAGCCCCATACTGTTTGTTAAGCTCTTTTACTTAGTATATGTTTAGCCTTATGATCATTAAGTAAACTAAAAGTAGATTTCTTTGAAAATTAAGAGTGGGAGTAGAAGATGGGATGGTTTGCGGGTGGGAGGGTGGTTATGGGGGGAAGAACCACTATAATCCAAAAGATGTACTTTTGAAATTTTTTTTTATTAAATAACAGTTTTTAGAAAAACAAATACAACAACAACAACAAAAA
The DNA here is from genome assembly GCA_949820135.1 of Sylvilagus floridanus. Lineage (NCBI taxonomy): Eukaryota > Metazoa > Chordata > Mammalia > Lagomorpha > Leporidae > Sylvilagus > Sylvilagus floridanus. Next base: position 63,367,181 of record OX463246.1, on the reverse strand, counting down.
GAAAATTAAGAGTGGGAATGGGAGATGGAGGAAAAAGAAGGATCAGAGCATGGTCGGGAGGGAGGAAAGTATCACTATGTTCCTAAATCTATATATATGAAATACATGATACTTGTATACGTTAAATAAAATTTTAAAAATGCAAGCAAACAATAAAAATATTTTCAAAAAAGACCAGACATTCCTCATAACTCTATTTTCTGTTTCTGATGTTTTTCTCTAAAATAGATAAGAAAAATATACTTCCTATTTCATTTGTAAGAGACACAAAAGTAGTATGCATTGATCATCTTATTACTGTTTTAGGTAATCTTCCTATCATACTTGGATGTACTTAATGTCTCAAATGATTGTAAACATTACATAACCATTAGAGAAATATTTGCACTTCATACATTTCCAGGAGCAGATTATATTAATTATATATTAATTTTTAAAATGATTTATTTTATTTATTTGAAAATCAGTGTTAGAAACAAAGAAGGAGAAAGAGAGTGAGAGTGTGTGTGTGAGAGAGAGAGAGAGAGAGAATGAATATTCCATCCATCAGATCACTCCCCAAATGGTCACAACAGCCAAGGCTACACCAGGTCGAAGCCAGGAGCCAGGTGTTTTCCAAGTCTCCCACATAGGTGCAGGGGCCCAAGTGCTTGGGCCACTTTCCACTGCTTTCCCAGATGCATTATCAGGTAGTTGGAAAAGAAGTGGGGCAGCTGGGACTGGAACCTGTGTCCATATGGAATGCTGCTGTTGAAGGTGGCTTTACCCACTAGGCCACAATGCTAGCAAAAATTGTATCTGAATTTCAAAAGGAATGTTAACACTCAGCTTTAACTTTGTGGTTAGCTGGTGTTGAAATGCAGTTAAATCACTACATTTAAACAAGGGATGTAATGCCGCCTCTTTTTGGAGACTATAGGTTGCTCAAAACCCATCTCTTTGTTCAACACATACAACCATGTACTGATCATCTTTAGCAGTGTTCAGTACATTTTAGATGTATTACCGGCCTAAATCTTGGGCCTTACAGGGTTTAAACTATGAGACTGTGTGGAGGAAACAACAATAAATAAATTATATGCTATGCCATAGGTAAATGCTGTGAAAATAAGGGGAATCCAGCGCTTGTTGAGAAAAGGAAATTTGGGCAAGAATTGAAGAAAGAAGAACATTGGAAGAAACTGTCTTTGTATAATAGATGAGAGTTGCTCTGGAGGAGCCATAAAGTACAAATAAACTTTTAAAAATATAATGATACAAAAGCCCTGTTGAAGAAATAATGAAACTGATAGTAAAATAAAACATCAGCATTATTCAATGTCATCAACTAATTTAATAATTTTAGGCAAATAAACTGTTTTCCTAATCCATGTAAACTTCTATTCTACTTAGCTGTCTATTTATTTCTTTTCTTCTCTTTTCCAACATCTAACATCTTTCCTCTCCCCCCTTCTAGCTATGACTTTGCTAATTCCCTCAGAATATGGAAGTAATCAGCAGACATAGCTCATCTCCTCACCTACTCTCTCTCTGCCCACACCTTTATTCATTCAACATTGTGTTCCAACTTCAGTTCTCTGCTCCTTGCCATTTGTAGTTCTCTGATCATGTGTCAGGCTTTATATAACATTTATAGTTAATGATTTTCCCCTCAATTTTTATGTCTGCTTTGACCTTGCCTATGAATACCCTACACGATGTGTCTATTTACTAAAAGCCTTGTACACTTCTATGTTGTGGATGGCAAAACAGCCTGCCCCTTCATCTTCCACACCTGTGAATATGTTACAGTACAAGATAAAAGACACTATGAAGGTGTCATTAAGATCAGAGGCCTTAAAAATAGGTCCTGGAAATAGAAAATGAAGATAAATGTGTAATGGAATCTGAGATTTCACATGTCCCAAACCTAATCTACCATAAAACTATCTTTCCGGTTTTCCTCATCCCAGGAAATCGCAATTCTATCTTTCAATAGCTCAGACCAAAGGCTTTGAAATCAAACCTGACTTCTTTATCATTCACCTCAAAACTAATTATTAACATCTTTGGGGATTGACTTCATGAGAATATACAACCAGCTCTTGGCACCATTGTGCTGACACTCTGTCCAGCATGCCTGAACTGCCTTATTGTAGTAGTTTTCTAAGAGATGCAACCACTTCTGTCTTTGTTGCTTCAACTTCTTCTCATATTTCTAAAACAGTAATAAAATTTTCTGTTTCATTATCTCAAACTTTCCAATGAACGATACAGAAAATAATAAATGTGATGCAGAAAGAATCAAGTCACAGAGGCACAAAAGTCCAGATTAAAGGGGTATCCAAAACCATAAATTCTGGCATTTCTTATTAGCCATGCCTTAAAACACATTTTACCCAGCCTATAAAATTAAGGACTTCAAGAATTCTTACCTGAAGCTTAGGAACTGAGAGAATTCAATTTAATTCTGAGTATGATTTAAAAAAATCTAGAGAAATACGAAATAATTATTCACAGTGACTCTAATGGGAGAATGATGTTGAGGCCAGAAGGAAAAGGATTATTATTTTTTAGCTGATATTTTCCACTGTTATAAGTGTTTTTTTTTTTTTTTTTTTTACAGGCAGAGTGGACAGTGAGAGAGAGAGAGACAGAGAGAAAGGTCTTCCTTTTCTGTTGATTCAACCCCCATGTGGCCGCTACAGCTGGCATGCTCCGCTGATCCGAAGCCAGAAGCCTCCCCTGGCCTCCCATGCAGGTGCAGGGCCCAAGCACTTGGGCCATCCTCCACTGCACTCCCTGGCCACAGCAGACAGCTAGACTGGAAGAGGAGCAACCAGGACAGAATCCAGTGCCCGACCAGGACTAGAACCTGATGTGCCAGCGCCACAGGCTGAGGATTAGCCTATTGAGCCACGGTGCCGGCCACCACTGTTATGTTTTACAACTATCATGTGCTTGATTCATATTAAGAAATCTGTTGGGGCCATCGCTGTTGTGCAGTAGTTTAACGCCCTGGCCTGAAGCATCGGCATCCAATATCAGCACCAGTTCTAGTCCCGGCTGCCCACTTCCGATCCAGCTCTCTGCTATGGCCCAGGAAAGCACTAGCAGATGGCCCAAGTCCTTGGGTCCCTGCACCTGAATGGGAGAACCAGAAGAAGCTCCTAGCTCCTGGCTTCGGATCATTGCGTCCAACTGGGGAGTGAACCAGTGAATGGAAGACCTCTCTCTCTCTCTCTCTCTCTCTCTGTCTCTCTCTGCTTCTCCTCTCTCTGTGTAACTCTGACTTTCAAATAAAAACAAATAAATAAAAAGAAAGAAATCTGTTAAGATTTGAGTTTTTATATGTCTTCTTTGAATAGCAAAGTCTATAAACATAAGGAAACAAAAAAATCAAAAATATTATGTAGATTTATTCAACAAGTTAGTTAATCAGATCATTTTTATATAAAAGATCTATATTTTCTCATATAATAGAGGAATTTCATTCTTTGGACATAAAAGTAGCTTATATTAAACTTATTGGGATCACTTTTGCATGAATTATGAATTATATTACTACAAATTAAGCAAAATAAACATTCATTACAAAGAACAAATTTCCAAGAAGATATGAAGAGTAAGAAAAAAAATCTTCCATGCTCGGTGAAAAAGTCCCAATATGAATGTATACACATCATATTATATCTATTCACATCATGAATAAACATACTTGATGTATTTTAAAATTTAAAAAGTAAATAAAGTAATTGATATGTATTGTTTCATATATAAGTGTATACGTAGTTAGCATTTAATATTGTGGATAATACATGATTTCCATAATTTGAAGTGGAAATAATTATATATTTCTATAGAATAATCAATGATTGTAAAGCATTTATTTATTTATTTGAAAGTCAGAGTTACAGAGAAAGGGAGGGAGAGACAGTAAGACAGAGAGATCTTCCATTATTGCTTCAATTGCCAAATGTCCACAGTGGCCAGAACTGAGTCAGACTGAAGTTAGGAGCCAGAGCTTCTTGTGGGTTTTCCAAGCCAATGCAGGGGCACAAGTACCTGTGCCATCTTCTGCTGCTTTCCCCGGCACATTAGCATGGAGATGAATTGGAAGGGGAGCAGCCGGGACACACTCTGGTGCCCTTATGGAATGCCAGCATTGCATGTGGCAGCTTTACTCACTATGCCACAATGCTGGCCTCAGTAATTCATGATTTAATGCTACAATAGGAAACTTGTCAAAGTTTTAAAGAATGTTTTAGACTATAGTATTACAATAAAACTTCAACAAAATAAAAGCAAAGACTGAAGTAGTAGAAGGAGCCAAGAACTATGTAAAGTTATAATAATTCTGCTAAAAGGTTTTAAAACATTCTTGCAAAAGCTTTTAAATAATTAAGGGAATATAAGCATGTTACATATGTTATTCATTCTGTTAGTATACACTTACTGGAAAGAATGCTGAAAATATATAAAGTATATTTCCTCTTTTTTTTAGAATAGGGAAGTTAAAAATCATGTTTTTCAAATGTGGTAAATTAGTGGGTAGGAGCTGTGAGCAGATAGATGATTCAGTTCCAGGAATAAAAATTGTTCTATTTAGGAGCACACTGGAGGATAGTCATTTAAAAGGTTTATTTCCATTTATTTTTGAATTAATCATCATTAAGTCAATGACATCTGGAATTTAGATGTAAAAATACATTTATTTCCAGAAATTGAAGTAATTTGCCCAGACCCAATAGTACATTTCTACAAGAGAATAAAGAGACAAATTTGTGTGCATAGTAAATTAGGTTTTGAACCTAAATACATATCTCTGTGTGGATGCGTGTGTGTGTGTATTAATAATAACCACTTCTAGAATATCATTTTCAAAAACTCAAGTTTTATTTTGGACTCTTTTGTGTTCTATTCATAGAGCCTCTTAAAAGTTAAAGAAACAATGATCAATAACTTCTCATAACAACCTCACCCTTTCTATATGTCTTTTGCTTACATTGTTTTCATCTTTTATGTTTTCATACATTAATAGACACCAGGGCAAGTATTATGTCAGGCCATCCAGATAAAATGATGATTCAGAATGCAAAACACACACTAGTAAAGTTAATATTCTAATGGAGAAAAAATAAATTTCAACCAAATACTTTGATATGTGAAGACACCAGATATCTATATGAGCATACTGACAATATTTATTAAAGTAAACAGATGTGTTCAAATGAACTTCATCGCCTATAAACAGGTATGTATATATTGTTTATTTTCACACTGTATCATTGATCTTTTTATAAATTAATTTTAAAGAAAACAATTCATATTAAACATTTTATGTAAAACCATGATATGTGTATTAGCATACATATTATGTTTTGATTCCTTAATTACATTCCACATTTAAATAGTGTTTTTACTTAATATAGTCACATAGCAAGTACTGATTACTGTGATCTTACTCTGTCTTTTAAAATCATGATTTGATAGACTGCTTTCTTTATAAATGAATGATTCAATTAATTTGTAGAATATAGTATGATGAATATATAATATAACATACATCATTTAGCATAACCATATACTTTATAAGTTAACTTATTTATAGATTATTATATGCATATATGTACCACATATTTACGTGTATTTAGCAATCATTGGATGTTAACTTATGTTGCTTATCAACATATTACTTGTAATACACAAGAATATGTTATATATTAATACAGAATATAGTAGAATATATTAATATATAGAATATATTAATATATACTCCTATATAAAATTTCTGTCTTCATTTGTCAAGTATTCTCCTATGGCTGTATTAGTCCATTTTTTATTGTTATATTTTCATTGTGTATTGTTCTACATTCATATAGAATGACTGTCCTTTTATTTAAGATTAAGACACTATGACGCCCCCAAAAAACAAGACACCCCAATTCAAGATTATGAAGATGATGAGATAGAATAAATGCAAGAAAATGATCTCAAAAATTGATAAAAACATTACAAAATTCTCAAAAACAAATTCTTGAACTACAGAAATCCTTAATGGACAGGATAGAAAATCTCTCATGCGAAAATGAAATATTAAGGAGGAATCAAAATGAAATGAAGCAACTAGTAGAACATGAAACTGTGATAGTGAAGAGAAATCATAATGAAATGAAGAATTCAATAGATCAAATGACAAACACATTATAGAGCCTTAAAAACAGAATGAGTGAAGCAGAAGAGAGAATATCAGACTTAGAAAACACAGAACAGGAAAGTATACAGTCAAACCAAAGAAAAGAAGAGGAAATTAGAAGTCTAAAAAATATTGTTGGGAATATACAGGATACTATTAAAAAACCCAACATTGGGGTTCTAGGAGTTTCTGAAGGCATGAAGAGGGAGAAAGGATTAGAGGGCCTTTTTAGTGAGGTACTAGCAGAGAATTTCGTGGGTTTGGAGAAGGACAGAGACATCCTAGTACAGAAAGCTCATAGAACCCCTAATAAACATGACCAAAAGAGATCCTCACGAAGGCACGTTGTAATTAAACTCACCACAGTGAAACATAAAGAAAATATCCTAAAATGTGCAAGAGAGAAACGTCAGATTACTCTCAGAGGATCTCCAATTAGACTCATAGCTGACTTCTCATCAGAAACCTTGCAGGCGAGGAGGGAATGGCGAGATATAGTCCAGGTACTAAGAGAGAAAAACTCAGATCCCAGAATATTCTGTCCTGGAAAGCTCTCATTTGTTAATGAAATTGAAATAAAGACCTTTCATAGCAAACAGAAATTGAAAGAATTTGTCGCCACTCGTCCAGCCCTACAAAAAATGCTTAAAGATGTGCTACACACAGAAACACAGAAACACGGCCATCAATATGAAAGAAGGTAAAGAAAGTAAACCTACCAGTAAAAGATCATAGGAAGCTCAAAGCATATACTAGAAAATATCTTTGGGAAAATGGCAGGACAAAGTTACTACTTATCAATGGTCATATTGAACGTTAATGGACTCAACTCTCGAGTTAAAGGCATAGACTGGCTGAATGGATTAAGGACAAAACCCATCTATTTGCTGCCTACAAGAAACACATTTTTCCAACAAAGATGCACACATACTAAAAGTGAAAGATTGGAAAAAGATATTTCATGCCAACAGAAACCAAAAAAAGCAGGTGTAGCCATATTAATATCAGACAAAATAAACTTTAACACAAAAACTGTTAAGAGAGACAAAGAGGGACACTATATAATGATTAAGGGTTCAATTCAACAGGAAGATGTAACTATTATAAATGTATATGCACCTAATTACAGGGCACCAGTTAATTTAAAAGATGTTAAGAGATTTAAAGGGAGACTTAGATTCCAATACAATAGTACTGGGGGACTTCAATACTCCATTCTCAGAAATAGACAGATCAACCAGACAGAAGATCAACAAGGAAACAGCAGATTTAATCGACACTATTGCCCAAATGGATCTAACAGATATCTACAATCCTACATCTAAAGTAGTAAAGATCTCAGTAGTGTATGGAACCTTCTCTAGGATTGACCACATACTAGGCCATAAACAAGTCTCAGTAAATTTAAAAGAACCATACCATGCAGCTTCTCAGACCACAGCAGAATGAAGGTGGAAAATAGCAACTCAGGAATCCCTAGAGTGTATGCTAACATATGGATACTGAACAACATGCTCCTGAATGAACACTGGGTCATAGAAGAAATCAAAAGAGAAATCAAAAACTTTCTGGAAGTAAATGAGGATAACAACACAACATATCAAAACTTATGGGATACGGCAAAAGCAGTGTTGAGAGGAAAGTTTATAGCAAAAGGTGCCTACAACAATAAAGTGGAAAGGCACCAAATAAATGAGCTTTCAACGCATCTCAAGGATCTAGAAAAACTGCAGCAAACCAGACCCAAATCTAGTAGGAGAAATAATTAAAATCAGAGAAGAAATCAACAGGATTGAATCCAAAAAACAAAGCCAGAGGCATCACAATACCAGATTTCAGGACATAATACAGGGCAGTTGTAATCAAAACAGCATGGTACTAGTACAGAAACAGATGGATAGACCAATGGAACAGAATAGAAACACCAGAAATCAATCCAAACATCTACAGCCAACTTATATTTGATCAAGGATATAAAAACAATTCATGGAGCAAGGACAGTCTATTCAAAAATGGTGCTGGGAAAACCGGATTTCCACATGCAGAAGCAAGAAGCAAGACTCCTACCTTACACCTTACACAAAAATTTACTCAACATGAGTTAATGACCTAAATCTATGACCAGACACCATCAAATTATTAGAGAGCACTGGGGAAACCCTGCAAGATATTGGCATCAGCAAAGAGTTCTTGGAAAAGACCCCAGAGGCTCAGGCTGTCAAAGCCAAAATTGAGAATTGCATCAAATTGAGAAGTTTCTGTGCTGCAAAAGAAACAATCAAGAAAGCGAAGAGGCAACCAACAGAATGGGAAAAAAAATATTTGTGAACTATGCTACAGATAAAGGATTAATACATAGAATCTACAAAGAGATCAAGAAACTCCACAACAACAAAACAAACAACCCACTTACGAGATGGGCCAAGGACCTTCCTTAATAGACATTTTTCAGAAGAGGAAATTCGAATGGCCAACAGGCACATGAAAAAATGTTCAAGATCACTAGCAATCAGGGAAATGCAAATCAAAACCACAATGAGGTTACACCTCAACTCAGTTAGAATGGCTCACATACAGAAATCTAACAACAACAGATGCTGGCGAGGATGTGGGGGAAAAGGGACACTAACCCACTGTTGGTGGGAATGCAAACTGGTTAAGTCACTATGGAAGTCAGTCTGGAGATTCCTCAGAAACCTGCATATAACCCTACCACACAACCCAACTATCCCACTCCTTGGAATTTACCCAAAGGAAATTAAATTGGCAAACACAAAAGCGGTCTGCACAATTCACAATAGCTAAGACCTGGAATCAACCCAAATACCCATCAACAGTAGACTGGATAAAGAAATTATGGCACATGTACTCTATAGAATACTATATACAGCAGTAAAAAACAATGAAATCCAGTCATTTGCAACAAAATGGAGGAATCTGGAAAACATTATGCTGATGAAATAAGGCAGTCCCAAAGGGACAAATATCATATGTTCTCCCTGATTGGTGACAACTAACAGAGCACCAAAAAGGAAAGCTATTAAAATGAAATGGACATCATGAGAAACGGTGACTTGATCAGCCCTTGCCCTGACTGTTGATGAACAACTTAATACTTTATCCCTTTTAGTATTTTTTGGTCGTTCTACTTAATACTATTTGTTGAATTCTGTAATTAATACACAGTTATTCTTAAGTGTCGAAACTTAATTGAAAAGTGATCCCTGTTAAATATAAGAGTGGGAATAAGAGAGGGAAGAGACGTACAATTTGGGACAGGCTCAATTGGACTTGTCCGAAATGGTAGAGTTAAAAACATACCAGGGGATTCCAATTCAATCCCATCAAGGTAGCAAGTACCAATGCCATCTCACTAGTACAAGTGATCAATTTCAGTTCACAATTGATCATAATGATAGGACTAAGAGTCAAAAGGATCACATAAACAAGACTAGTGTCTGAAAATACTAACTGATAGAATAAAAAAAAAAGGGAGAGAACAATCCAACATAAGAAAGTGGGATACACAGCAGACTCATAGAATGGCGGATTTCCTTATCACCACTCTGGCCTCAGAATCAGCCGTAAAGGCATTCGGATTCGGCTGAAAAGTCCAGGAGAGTATTTCAGGCATGGAAAGCCAAGACACTGTGGCAAAAAGAAAAAATGACCTAAATGAAAGATCTCTATGAGTGAGATCCCAGTGGAAAGAACAGGTCATCAAAGAAGGAGGTACCTTTCTCTGAAGGGAGGAGAGAACTTCCACTTTGACTATGACCTTGTCTAAATATGATCAGAGTCGGCAAAAATCAAAAGTCTTCCGTAGCCTTGGCAACTCATCACAAGAGCCTAGGGTGATTACTGACGCCATAAACAAGAGTGTCAATTTGTTAAGTTAACAACAGGAGTCACAGGATGGGAGAGGGATCAAGAGATGGGAGGGGTGCGGGTGGGAGGGAAGTTATGGGGTGGGGGGAGCCATTGTAATCCATAAGCTGTACTTTGGAAATTTATATTAATTAAATAAAAGTTTAAAAAAAAAGAAAGAAAAAAAGATTGTATTTCTTCTTTCATGGTTCCATATGTATCACATAAAATTCCCTTTTTAATCTTTTTAATTATTTTGATTAGTTATTTTTTGTTTCTTTTTCTTTTTATTTTTTTAACTTTTATTTTAAAATATAAATTACCAAAGTACAGCTTTTGGATTATGTGGCTTTCCCCCCACCTAACTTCCCACCCCCCCGCACCCCTCCCATCTCTCACTCCCTCTCCCATCCTTTTCACATGAAGATTCATTTTCAATTATCTTTATATACAGAAGATCAACTTAGTGTATACTAAGTAAAGATTTCAACAGTCTGTACCCACAGAGACACACAAAGTAGAGAGTACTGTTTGAGTACTAGTTTTACCATTAATTCGCATAGTACAACACATTAAGGACAGAGATCCTAATTGGGGAGCAAGTGTACAGTGACTCTTGTTGTTGATTTAACAATTGACACTCTTGTTTGTGGTGTCAGTAATCACCCTAGGCTCTTGTCATGAGTTGCCAAGGCTATGGAAGCCTTTTGATTTCGCCAACTCCGATCTTATTTAGACAGGTCATAGTCAAAGTGGAAGTTCTCTCCTCCCTTCAGAGAAAGGTACCTCCTTCTTTGATGGCCCGTTCTTTCCACTGGGATCTCACTCACAGAGATCTTTCATTTATGTTTTTTTTTTTTCCCCGCCACAGTGTCCTGGCTTTTCATGCCTGAAACAAGTTACTGCAGAATGGACTTAGGGGGATGGGAAATTAGCAGACTCATGAGTGTGTAGCTGTATTTCTGAAGTTCCATAATCACCTCTCTTCCTTTTATGATTTTTCAAATCTTACCCAAAACTTCTAGAAAAACCCTAGGTTCATCATGCCAATTCTGTATTTTAGTGCTTTGTCTTCCTCTTATGTTGTTCGTCATTCTATTTCTGCAACTATCTACTGGGCAGACAAAACACCCACACCAGAGAAGCTTCAGATGCCTCAGGTTCACATTCTCCAAGCACTAGGTATTCTCTTTCAGTAGAAACTAGCAGCATTGTACCCATGTTTCAGTAATTATGTTCATTTTTCCCCAGGCTCCATAAATTTTATGAAGGCAGAAATTGAAGTAATTTGGACTCAGTAAACAAAATGTTTCTTTAGAGGATACTAATTTATATGTATGACAAATTTAGATAAGGGCAAGAACTCTGTTTAATTTCTTCACTGTTTGCTCACTGAAGCATAGCATAGAGGTCACAATCATTGAATATCCATTGAATTAATATGCAACTATTAAGTAGTGATGTACATTTATTGACATGCAAATATGTCTCCAACATATAGTTAGAGAAAATGCAGATTATAAAACCTTATGCATTCATATATTTTTAAGTTTTATTGAACATATAATTGTATTCAAGTTTCATAGCAATCTATTAGTCTTAAATATACAAATTTAAATATGTGTAATTAAGTTAGAATTAAAACTATTACACCCATTTTATTTCTTCTAAACACTTCAGGAAGAACTACTACTTTTAAAATTTATTTTGGGAAAAAATATGTTGGTAGAAGGATTTAAATATAATGAAGAATAGTACATTCCTTATCACAACTCTCTCACAAAAAAAGAAACACTTTTGAAATTTCTAGTGATGTCTTGAAATTATGATAACTAGAGTCACAACTTTTAAGAAACAGGTAGTTAACATATGCCAGGGTGTTGATAGGAGCAGTCTGAAATAGGAAATAGTAAGAATGAGATGAAATGGACAACAGATTGAAAACAATTGTGTGGCTGGGAGAAGGCAGTGCCTAGAATACAGTGTGATCCCGAGTATTTAGTACAATGAGTATATGGAATTCCAGGTATGTAGATAAAGTAACTCTTGGTCTCTTTCATTCCTTAACACTTAGGTACCATGAAGAGTTTCCAAAATAGACTCATTATCTAATCTGACTTGGTACCACTCTTTGGTGCTTCCCCAGCCTCTTCACCTACCACCCAAAATATAAACTTTGTGTCTAGAAAGCTGTACCAAACATCTTACCATAGAAATTTCCTTTGTCTGTTTTCGCAATAATCCCATCATGCAGAGTGGCCTGCTATTCTTAAAATAGCATCATCATGCTCACTAAATATTTTATGATCTCTCCTATGATTCTTTTAGTGATGGAAGAATAATTTCACTCCATTTGCCAGAGCCAAGAATCAAAAATGCAAGTCAATAACTAGTAGTGCTCCTCAGCTTCTGAGTCACTCAAGTGCCCTTTCCTCTCTAACCTATTTATTTAAAGATGCCTGTTTCTTCTTTGCTGCCTAAATGAATTATTAGATCTAACAATATAAATATTACCTGTAACATACATATTAATTTACTTTTTCAAATATCTTTGGTATTTTAAAAAATGTCCTTCAAGATGCACATTTTGCTGTTTATTCCTTTCTTTCCTTCTAAGGAAGAGAGATAACTGAATTCCCCTCTCTATATACTCTACCCCATAGGTATTTTACTTCCGGGCATCAGTATCTTAAGTCAAATGGAAAGGATGATGATAGCAAAAGTAACAAAAAAATGATTGTAGAAAGCTTGTGTTATTGCAGGCACTCTAATAAATCATGTTGATTATTGCTGTTTTATAAATGAGAGAAATTGAGCAACTTCTGGTTTGCAAAGCTTAGAGAACAAGCATTTGCTCTTAAGGGTTTTGAACCCCAGTGCCCATGGTCTGAACTATTTTTACCTTCACTCTCTATTTCCCTTCCTCTTGGTAATTACTGTTTTACATGGTAAACATATTAGACAATTCTGAACAATACTGCTGATGGTGTGGGAAACAATCTTCTTTCCAAAGGGTCAAGGAATGTGAGTTGAGGCAAATGAGATCTTTGGAAGAATAAGAACTACTTACAAAGGCCAACAACAGTTGAAATAGAGCAGAGGTAATGGTAACTCTGCTTTTTCTATAAAATAAACTTTCTACCATAGAGATAAGAACAAAAGAGAATGGGATTTGTAATCAAAGACTTGAGTTTAAAACGCAGTTTCCCAACTAATTAGCATTGTCGGCTTAGATACCACATTATGTCACTTTGCCCAGAGTCCGTCAGGTATATGACAGGCACTCAAACACCTGCTTAATGATCTTTTTAAATCAAATGGAAGCTAGTATATGTATTTATGAGCATAAAACTCTTGTTTGCCTACTTGGTAATTTCTTATTTAGTGCCTATTAGCACAATATATGTGTCCAGTTAATATTTATATAATCAACTGAATAGATGAAGACTGAAAATTTCTCAGTGACCTATCTTCTTTATCACTAAAGTGAAAGTAATGTTTTCCAATGACTGGTTTTCTATATTTTAATTTTCTAGGCTACTATGTAGAATACACTTAGTTATATATTTCAATAAATATTCAGTAAATGCTACCTTGCCATAAGCCTCCAATTAACTGAGGCTTATCACTCATATTATTGTTTATTTTTATACTGGAGACTTTGACAAGTGCATCCTTAAACCTGTTCTTTTAGATGGGCTGGAAATATAAGAAACAGTTCAGCTAAAAGTGTCTCAACTGCATTGCATGGAACATATGAAAATTCTAATTAGTGAAAGTTATGCAGTGGATAACTACTGTGCATTCTAAATTATATTTATCCATTACAACTTTGTCATCAAATATTGGATATGGCCTATAGTTAGCGTCACTGTAAATTTGCATTTCAACTGGAGAAAAAGACACCTTCTTTTTGTCTTCACTGATTAACATTTTCAAGCTCTGTAATTTTCTTGCTGCTCACAGAAACAAAGCAAGCCAAGCTCATACAGAAAGCCTATTCTCCAAGATATAAATATTTGCTATTCAGAAAACCTCAATGAGGGTTTAGTTATTTTAAACTAAAGAAAGAAAATTACTAGTAATGATTGGTTTCAGCTAACGAAATGCTTTTATGCAAATATGTGAACCCTAAATATGACCTGGAAACAAAAGACTGCTTAACAGTTACTATTAAGCAATACATTAGTAGATCAATTAAACAGAACTTCTTTCTAATGAGTATGTGGTACAGGGGTTGCCATAGAAACCTGGAAAGGAAAAGCCCTTGAATGCTAATTTATTACTGTAAGACTGTAAAATACTATAGATCTGTTTGTGGCTGGTAGTAACTGAAGTTGAAATAGGTCGCTACTGAGGAACCAACTCCTTGTTTTATAAGGTGGCTTTGCAAAGATTATATTATAGTGCCTCATTTTTCAAGTACTCAAACATGCTTCTCAAATCTGAATCTGTATATACAAGCACCTGTTATATCTAACTTTCATATGCCTAATATTGAGATTGCTCTAAGAGAACAAACAGAAAGAGTTGGTAATATAAATATTACTTTGACTTTTTTATAGTTATGTAAGTTTCTATTCCACACCCTTACATTTTGTGTACCACAACCATAAAACAGAGTTATATTATAAGTTTCAGCTATGTAGGAGATGGAACAGATAGCATTATACAGTGAATAAAGTTAAAATTTAAAATAACTATCAAGTAGCATTCTTGGTTAACTCTACAAGGAGATCTAGTGATAGAATCATTTATATTGGAAGAAAATTGAAACTTCATTCCACCCATTGATGAGGTATTGAATACAAGTTGTCCCAAGAAGGGATGTAACCTTAGGCAAAGCTCTTTGTCATGGAGACAGATGTTCCTGATTGCATCCATGGCATATTAAAGGATAAAATAGGCAGTGAGTCTGTATGTGCATCTCAATATGCTAATCCAAGGCTTAAAAAAGTCAGACTAAATATATATATGGGTTTCTTTTTTGGACATAATGGGAATTTGTGTTAGTATGATTGTTTATATCTTCATGCACATTGATCCTTGTTCATTAAAATTTTAAGAAGTATTTAAAATATGAATTTGGGATGAGATGATAGACTATGAAGAGATAAATATAAATTTCTTCTCTTTTTTGTTTTTAAAGACTTTATTTGTTTACTTGAACATCAGAGTTACAGAAAAGCAGAGGCAGAGAGAGAGGTCTTCCGTCCTATGGTTCACTCCCCAGCTGGCAGCAACAGCTAGAGCTGCACCGATCCAAAGCCAGGAGCCAAGAGCTTCTTCCGTGTCTCCCACATGGCTACAGGGGCCCAAAGACTTGGGCCATCTTCTACTGCTTTCCCAGGCCATAGCAGAGAGCTAAAACGGAAGTTGACCAGTCAGGACTTGAACCGGCATCCATATGGGATGCTGGCACTGCAGGTGGCGGCTTTACCCACTACACCACAGCACTGGCAGAAGAGATAAATATAAGTTTCTTAAGAAGATTTTATTTATTGAAGAGGCAGAATTAGAGAGAGGAGAGACAGAGAGAAAGGTCTTCCATATCCTGGTTCACTCCCCAGATGGCTGTAATGGCCAGAGCTGGGCTATCTGAAGCCAAGAGCCAGAAGTTTCTTCCAATTCTCCCAAGTGTCCCCTAAGTGTGGGAGCCCAAGCACTTAGGCAATCTTCTGCTTTCCCAGGCCATTAGCAGGGAACTGGTTTGGAAGTGGAACAGCTGGGACTCCAACTAGCACTCATGTGGGATGTGGCTTTACCTAGGAAACTTTGATAAATATAAGTTTTACATCGGCAAAAATAGAGTAGTTGAAAAAATTCTCACGTGTCTATTGTATCATAATGTTTGAAATCTAACTCAAGTAGGGAAATGGTAGAAGAGATATTCCCAGATGTAATCCACTGGAAAAATTATGACATCTGGTTTTGTGGATGATGAAGATTTCACTATGTTTAAGGCATATTTTAAAATATTTTAAATTATAAATAATATGTGTGGAAAACATATAACAAAAAATCATAAGATGATAAAGAGAGATATATTGTTACTAAAATTACTAAGTTTCTGATATGCAAGTCTGCATGAAGGTTAAAGAGGCTAAGAACAATGGTAAAAACACCCAACAGAACTATAAAGGAAGCTAAAGGATCAAAGGAACCTACTGTTTCCAGATTGACTCCTATGTAAAAAAATGTCCAGGGATTTTTGCATGTGATTCAGGAGTAGAGAAAAAGTAGGCTAGGATTTGACAGATCAGGGTTTAAAGATGCTGTAGACTAGAAATAGGATCTTTGCAGGATTACTCACAAATACTTCATACTTTAAAAATAATGCATTTTGTTATCAGTTACTGTATTATTAACTTTAATTTCAAAACATAATCTTAAACTTTCCCAGCATTAAACTTTATGTGTCTCAGAGAAGACAAAGTACGTTATTGGATTCCTGTAGTGATAGTAAATAAATATGTGCTTACCTCATTTAGAACTTGAAGAAATGGAATGATTATAAAACTAGGAGTACTGGGGCTGGCGTTGTGGCAGAGCATATAAGCTGCCGCCTGCAGTGCCGGCATCCTATATGCATGCCAGTTCGAGTCCTGGTTGCTCCACTTCCAATCCAGCTCTCTGCTATGGCCTGGAAAAGCGGTAGCGGATGGCCCAAGTCCTCGGGATGCTGTACCTGCATGGGAGATCCGGAGGAAGTGCCTGGCTCCCAGCTTCAAATTGGTACAACTCTGGCCATTGCCACCAATTGGGGAGGAAACCAGTGAATAGAAGACACCTCTCTCTTTGCCTCTTCTTCTCTGTGTGACTCTGACTTTCAAAAAAAATAAATAAATCTTTAAAAAAAAAAACTAGGAGACATTTTCTGTGAAAGTGTTTCTCCTCCACGTGTTGACTTTCTTAACAGTATCCTCCTGAATTAATCATACAGAAATGTAAATAGTGATTGCAACTTCATGCTGAGTCTGGAACAAAATTGAACAAATATTTTTACGTATGAAATATTAGAGCATGGTGATGCAAGAGATAACTTGAATCATTTAGTCCATAAATGCTGAAGACCCAAAAAGGTAAAAATGAATAATTAATATTTGTATTATTTTGTAATGTGTAAAATATTTATAATAATGGAAAATAAATAATTAATATTTGTGTTCTTGTCAAAAACTTCTGGGGAAGGTTAGTTATTGGTATAAACTCAGATATAGGGGCTGGCATTGTGATAAGATCTGTTTCTCTCTCTGTCACTTTGCTTTCCAAACAGATGGTCTGGACTTACATTCTCCTTGTCTTTTTCTCTTGATGCAGAAGAAAGACTACAGTCATTTTTAACAGCAGAGCCATCTTGGTTACCTTTCCCCATCATTGGGTTATTGGCATTTCTTAAAAGAAAATGGAAGATAGCTACACTTGTTTCCAGAAAACTTATACTAATTTTAGTGCTCTGTGCATGTGTTTTAATCTCTTTTTCACTTCCCAATTGAGATTTTGCTTGCGATTCACATGATAACTGACACCAAAGTAAATTCATATAATTATATGAAGTGTATTTATGAGACAGATAAATGAGTCTTTTTTCAAAATGACCTATATTATTAGCATTACATGATTTATTTGAAAAGCCTCAGTGAGAGCCAAAAAAGTTACCTCCACCTTATTTTTAGAATCAGGGCTGGTGCTGTGGTATAGTGGGCTAAGCCTTGTGGGTGCCAGTTTTAGTCGCAGCTGCTCCTCTTCCAATCCAGCTCATTGTCGTGGCCTGGGAAAGCATGACCTAAGGATGACCCCAGTCCTTGGACCCCTGCACTCACGTGGGAGACTTGGAAGACGCTACTGGATCCTGGTTTCAGATTGCCTCAGCTCCAGTTGTTGCAGTCATCTGGGGAGTGAACCAGTGGATGGAAGACCTTTCTCTCTGTCTGTCTTTCTGTCTTTAACTCTACCTCTCAAATAAATAAATAAAATCTTAAAAAAAGAAAAAATAATTATGGGCATTTTTGTGTATTTATATATATATATATATATATATATATATATATATATATCAGAAATCTGTTTTAGATTTGTTAGACTTTTGAGTTGTAATAACAAAGTTAGGACTTTTAAGAGTTGTGAGAAATGACCTTAAAACAGAATTTCTTCAGAATAAAGGAACACATTTGTTCTTAAATGATCATTGAGAAAAGAGGAAATTATGTACTGGCAAGAACAGAGGAGCTTAATAGTTAAAAGGGTCAAAAACATAGGATGATTCTGTGGACAGAGCATCATTAAAGTGAACTGTGTTAGAGTAACAGCTTTAAGATGGAAGGATAACTCATATGACATTTGATTCAGTTTGAAAAGTTCAAAGACTTCAAATCATTACAGTTAAGAATTGATTTATTTTTGTACCATAGCACTAAAAGGTAATCTTAAATGGAAGAATATCTTCATTTTAAGAAAAATAGGGTCTTATTGAAGTCCATTGTGACTTGAGGTTAATAAGACCTTTAAAAGCACATACCCCTAACCCACACAAAAAAATTCCTCTTGATTTCTTTCCCTTTTCCATTTAATGTTATTTTTTACTTAAAACTTTATTCAATCAGTCAAAAATAATACTCGAGAAAAAAAGTTACTAATATGAAGTCATTATTTTCAAAATAATCTTAAATGCATTCATAATGATTTTATAAAAATATTCTCTTTATGAGCACGGAACTTATATTCACACAATTTCTACCACTGTGTGGTTAACTTTTTACTGGGATAATATATCTTGCAAATATTTATTATTTATTTATCTATCTATTTATTTGAAAGGCAGAGAGAGAGAATAAGAGGTGTGGGGTGGAAGGGAGAGAATCCTGATGCATTAGCTGGAAGCTGGACCAAAAGCTGAGCAGTCAGGATTCAAACAGTTCTCCGTTATGGTATGCCTGAGTGGCAAATGCTGGCGTAACCTGCTGCAGCGTTACACAGGCCCCTAAACTGAATTTGCTGATCAACTCTTTTTTTTAAGATTTATTTATTTTTTTGAGAGGCAGAGTTATAGACAGAGAGAGGGAGAGGCAGAGCTTGCAATGGCAGGGGCTGGGCTTATCCAAAGCCAAGAGCCAGGAGCCAAGAGCTTCTTCCCTCTCTCTCATGTGGGTGCAGGGTCTCAAGCACTTGGGGAATTTTTGGCTGCTTTCTCAAGCCTGTGAGTAGGGAGCTGGATTAAAAGTGGAGCAGCTGAGACTCAAACCAGTGCCCAAAAGGGATGCTGGTGCTGCTAGCAGAGGCTTAACCTACTATGCCACAGTGCTAGAAACGCTTATGTGACAGATATTTGTAGATTCTGCGGTAAATCAGTGAACTGGATAGACAAAATCTCTATTTCTACCAGCTTGCATTGGACAGGGATACTTAGGGGACATAAACCAGATATTTTCTAAAAGCTATAAAATAAATAGAAGCATAATTCAATAAGAAATTTGTGGTTAGAGGACTTGCTTCTTTAGATAGGATTTACAGAGCTGATGGTACCTTAGTTGAAACCTGAAATTCAAGTATTTGAAAATAATACAAGGAGTGGATGGGGCACAGTGAGTGGCTTGAATTATAATCTTGTGAATAAAGGCAGGTTCTAGTTTATTAGGGTTTTGTAGGCCATATTAAGTGCATAGCTTTCATTTGTGGTAAGTTATGAAGCTGTAATGTACATTTTAAACTTTGTTCAGACAAATTTCCATGCCTTCTTCCTTCAGAGATAAAGCCTTTTTATTCTTTGGTGACACTCTTGTTGAATGAAATCTAGGAAAACCAAAGTACCTTGCACTCTCCTGGTAGTCACATGGTTTCTTCTACATTTGAAAATTCAGCACTTCAGTTCAAGGACAGCAACCACACTGATCTACACCCTTGAAAATACCCTTTGGAGAAACCATTATTTTCTGCTCTTTGCAGCTGAAGAGATCATACAGTTCTTGTTTTGTTCGTGATTTTGATTTGACTTTGCTTTATTTTGCATAATGTTGGCCTCTCCTGCTACTACCTCTACAGCCTGGACAGATCTTTTCTCTTTTCCTTTACTCTTTCAGGTTATTCATCTAATGTGTTGGCTGATGATTGCAGAATTCTTATTGCTTGCCTCTTCTATTCAATTTCATTTTATTTTTATTTCATTTTATTTTTTGTTTTTTAAAGGTTTACTTATTTATTTGAAAGTCAGAGTTACGGAGAGAGAGGAAGAAAAGAGCAAAAGATCTTCCATCTGTTGGTTCACTTCCCAAATGGCCTCAAAGATTGGAGCTGGGCCATGCAAACGCCAGGAGCCAGGAGCTTCTTCTGGGCTTCCCACGTAGGGGTGCAAAGGCCCATGAACTTGGGCTGTCTTCCACTGTTTTCCAAGACACATTAGCTGGATTGGAAGAGGAGCATCTGGGGCTCATACTGCCACCCATAAGGGATCGAGGGCGGTGGCTTTACTCACTGCACTCTGATGTTAGCCCCATATTCAATTTCCTAAATCTTAAGTCACATGCCTTTATGTATCTAAAACTAAACATATCAAAATCAGACTCCTGATTCTTGTTCCCAGCAAGACTGTTCCTTCTCAGTTCTTCCATATGTCACTAAAGGAAACATCAGATTTTAAAAGGCTCTGGTTAAATATTTTTGAGACATATTTGATTCCTCTTTTCTTTACTTTTGATAGCAAAACCATCAATGAATCCTGTGGCTTTAGCTTCAATACATTCAGATTCCAATCACTTCTTAATGCTACCATTAATTCTAATCTAGTTCATACCATCATCTCTTTCCCAAAGTTCTGTATTAAAACGTAAAACAAACTTTTTTATGATCTTTTCTCTCACACCACTACATTTTCCATATAACAGGAATATTATCACATTTTCTATAAAATCTCAGTATGGTTGTAATTGTTCTCATGACAAACCCCAGCTATTTACAAAATTAATAAATTAACTTTATATCTTTCCCCAATTTAAAATCTCCTTCAAATGATATTTTTATTGGAAAAAATTCCAGAAAAGATATACAGATCCAAATAGCAATGAAATTCTATTCAGATTGGCAGCGAACTAAACTAAAATTCCATTAAATTAATGACAATTTTACTGGAAAGTAATAGCATTTTCATATACTTTCATTGGGAATATAAACTGGTTTGTGATGTTATAGTCATTCTAGTTTCCACTGGAGTCCATATAGTTCACATGTAAATCCTATTTTCAGTTAGAAAAAAATACACAAGTAAGAACAAAAATAATGTTTTTTAATTCATGCAGTTTTTGAAAAAAAACATTCTGGCTTGCAAAATGATAATGAAGAAGTTCTTTGGAGATAATATTAAAATTTAGCTTCATCTTTTTTTTAAAGATTTATTTATTTATTTGAAAGACAGAGTTACACAGAGAGAGGAGAGGCAGTGTGTGAGAGAAAGAGACAGAGAGAGAGAGAGAGAGAGAGAGAGTCTTCCATCCTATGGTTCACTCCTCAATTGGCTGCAATGGCTGGAGCTGCGCAAATTTGAAGCCAAGAGCCAGGACCCAGGAACCTCTTCTGGGTCTTCCACGTGAGTGCAGGGGCCCAAGGTCTTGGGCCATCTTCTACTGCTTTCCCAGGCCATAGCAGAGAGCTGAAACAGAAGTGGAGCGGCCGGGACTTGAACCGGCACCCATATGGGATGCTGGCGCTTCAAGACAGGGCTTTAACCCACTGTGCCACAGCGCCAGCCCCTAGCTGTATCTTAAGTAAGTAGTCTATTAAAATATTTATATTATATATATTTTTATTCATTTATATAACTACAGAGAGAGTTAAATAAAATTCTGTAGGAAATGCAGTCATATCTACAAATGCATTATAATTCTAAGTCAGTAAGTTGATATTTTAAGTATACAATGTTATATCAATAGCCCAATACTTAGGTATGTGAATCTCTAATTTCATAAAATACCAGTAAATTTATTAAAGGTTCTATACATTAAGTATTAAATATATTTATAACTTATAATATAAATTTTATATGGATAGGTGTATAAATGATTCTACATTTTCTGAGTCCTATCATGCACATATTCCAAATGGAAATGGGAGCATTTCAACCATAAATTTTACAAATTCCAGGTGTTAGCCAATGAATGAAGTTGAGGTACCCTGTCAAAGAAGCATTAACACAATCCCACCTCGGAGTTGTCTTTGCACTTACATTTCAATAAAATCAGAGAAACGGGAGGAAATAGTCCAGCTGACTTTGAAATAATCCATTCTTTCTCTGTAAAAAGTAAAGTCTTTCAAATGGGATTTGACAATAATTTTATATAAAATCATGTTTAAGAACTGTGTGTCGGCCGGCGCCACGGCTCCATAGGCTAATCCTCTGCCTGTGGCGCTGGCACACCGGGTTCTAGTCCCCGTCGGGGCTCCGGATTCTGTCCTGGTTGCTCCTCTTCCAGTCCAGCTCTCTGCTGTGGCCCAGGAGTGCAGTGGAGGATGGCCCAAGTCCTTGGGCCCTGAACCCACATGGAAGACCAGGAGAAGCACCTGGCTCCTGGCTTTGGATCAGCACAGTGCGCTGGCCGCAGCGGGCCATTGTGGTGTGAACCAATGGAAAAGGAAGACCTTTCTGTTTCTCTCTCTCTCTCTAACTTTGCCTGTCAAAACAAACAAACAAACAAACAAACAAAAAAAACCAAACAAAAAAACAAGAACTGTGTGTCACAAATTGCTCACTCAAAAGTACATAATGTTTTCTCTTTACAGTAGTGTTGATTAAACAAGCAATAACTCCCACATACCACAAAGCAAAATTGTAATGTTTAAGTACTTAGTTACAAGCATTTCTCTCAAATGTTCTGGATATTATAAAGCAAATTTCAAAAACATATACTTACTACAATTTGTAAGGCAGTCTGTTGCTTAAATTTCCAGGCAGAATAATGAAACAAGCATATTTAAAGCAAAGAGAGAGAGAGCTAGAGAGTGCAAGTTTCTTCAGTAAATAGATTTGTGTCATCTAGAACTGGAGTTTTTCACAGTTGTTAGAAATAATGCAGAAATACTTTGTGTATCTTTTACTTCATTTCACCCAATAATAACATCTTCCAAAGCCATATTACAATATCGGGAGCAGGATATTGACATTGATACAGTCAAGATTCACTGTATCCTGTCACCACACAGCTCCCTTGTGTAGCCATCTCACACCCATTTCACACTAACCTCTAAACCCCTAAACCCCTAAACCCCTAGTAAGCACTGGGAAATCCTATCATATTTTGTCCATTTCAATGATTTTGTCATTTCAGCAATACTAAATAAATAGAGTCATATCACACATTATGTAAATTTTTTGGCATGGACTTTTTTCACTCAATGTGATTCTCCAGAGATTCCTACAAATAATGTTTACTGATAGCTCATTTCTTTTTACAGTTAAGTATATTTCTTGTTACATATATATGCAACACAATTTGCTTAACCATTCACCCATTGAATCACAACTGTGTTGTTTCCAGTTTGGTCAATTATGAAAATAGATGCTATGAACATTTACACAAAGGTGTGTGTTTGAACATAAGCTGTCATTACTCTGGGACAAATGCTCAGGAGAGTAGTAACTGGGACAAATGGTAGTTACATGTTCAATTTTTTTAAAAGATTTATTTATTATTTGAAAGGCAGAGTTACAGAGAGGAAGAGAAAGAGAGAGATGTTCCATCTGCTGATTCACTCCCCAAATGGCCACAATGGCCAAAGCGGGGCTGATGCTAAAGCCAAGATTCAGGAGCTTTTTCTGGGTCTCCCATGTGGGTGCAGGGGACTATGCATTTGAGCCATCTTTCACTGCCTACACAGGCCATAGCAGAGCCAGATTGGAAATGGAGCAGTGGAGCCTCAAACTGGCACCCATATGGTATGCCTGCACTGCAGGCAGCCACACCAGCCATGCCACAGCGCCAGCCCCTCAATTTCTTTTTTTTAAAGAAACTTTAAAACAGTCTTCCAGAATGGCTATAAATTCTAGAGCCCTTCTTACAGTGTTTGAGTGATGTGAGCTATCAATTTTCTACATCTTTGCTGTAGTATGGAGAGTGCTCTCTATCCCTCCCTCCCTTTTAATTTTAGCCATTCTGATGGGTATGAAATGGTATTTCACTTTAGGTTGGATTTACTTTATCCTAATAACTAATTGTTAAAACTTTTTGTATGCCATACGTATATACCAGTATATCCTGAAATATCTTTTTACATGTTTTCATCCATCTTCTAATTAGATTCTTTTGCTTTGTTTTATTGTTGAGTTTAGGAGTTCTTTATGTATTCTAAATACTAATCCTTTGTTGCATATGTAGTTTGTGAATAAGTAACTATCTTTTTATCTTCTTGGCAGGATTTTTTTATAGAACAAAAGATTTTAATTTTTATGAAATTCAATTTGTCAACATTTTCTTTTATGATTTAGGATTCTAGTGTAAAATTGAGAACTATTTGCCTATTTCTAGATCTTAACAATTTCTTTTAAAGTATTTGCACTTAAATTTATGATTTATTTTGAATCTTTTTGAGATGTAAGTCATATTTTTTGTGTTTTTTTATTTTGAGGTGAGGGGACTACAGGGATTGAGGACAGTTTTATTATTCTAATTTTTGATGAAGATTAGTTGTTTAGATATAATTAACTCAGTAAAATATACTTTCCATTTATCCAACTCACTATTACTTTCATTAGCATACATTTTTCTGTAGTATATTTATCTGTAATTCTACAGTTTTATGTTATTCATAAAAATTTGAAATAATTTTCTTATAACTTGTTAAAACTGACATGAATATTTAGCTTAATTAAAGTAGGATACTTAACGCTCCTATAATAAGTAAAGGAAAAAAGAATGTGTGTGTGTGTGTCTATCCAATATCTTCTATTTTATTGTTATATGATACTACATAGAAGGAGTTTTGTTTTGGGGGGCCAAACCATAATATGAGGATACATCAACAAGTTCATAGAACAATAGGATTAAAGATAAATTTATTATGGTACAATATTTTTTGAAACCCATGCATGCAAAAGGTTTTTCAAAAAAAAAAATACAAGAAAAGCACATCTTTTGAAAAAAAGACTATGCACCTGTAGTGATGGAAATCAAAATATCAACCAATAATATTTTTGGGAACATGGTTCCATTTCAGTTAAAATTTCACAGCTCAAGTTTTTTTTCTCTTTTCTCTTCTTAGAATGTGCCAGGAATATATGAAAATTTTCTCTCAATACTTGGACTATGTACAAACAAACAAAAAGACAATCATGATCTCCTGAGTAGTCTTTTCCTTCAGAACACTTTAACACAATGATATAAAGTGAGATAATTCAATTACTACATCAAAGTTCTTTCCTCTCTTTCCAAACAGAATCCTCCATAATTCTGGTTCATGTAATTTCTAATTAATCTCAATAGTTCTATTCACAGGTCAACCAGGAATAGTGTTTGCTTTCTTACTATTGCTATTTATGACTTTCTGAGCACCCACCGTGCCCTTAGAGCAGTGCAAGATATAAAGACACAGTGACAAGTGAAGACAGAAAAGCAGAAACTAAAATGCCAAATGAGGTGATTACACCTGCAAGAGGTGAATTTACCAGCATGTATGCACTTGTTTTTTTATATTTCAATATTATGATTCTTGTTTCACTCCATTATCATTGAAAGGCACTTTGCAAAATAAGGAAGAAATACTTTGGGTTAATCCATTGAACAATTCTTTTCTAGAATGATTTTAAAGCAGTGTTTTGAAGAAAAATCTGTGATCACAGGTGTTTATATTTGTTTTAAGCTGAAATATCCACTCCATATAATATTTTTGAATGCAGACTTAAATTTAAAATTCCCAATTAGCCTGGTCTCATATTTTCTTAATTCTGCTTAAAATATGAGTATATTATCTTACTTTCCTTAAAATTCATAGTATAGAGTAACAATATTTTTGGAAAATCACAATACACAGTATTTGTTTAGTTGTATAATATTCTAGTTTTTCACTATCATGATTTTTTGTAGAATCCTTGGTTACGATATATGAGTATACAAGATAAGAAATTATCACAATTGTTAAAATAAACATTTCTAGACAAAAAAAGACTGTATGAAATTTTTAATGGATTTTAAGCACTGTCTTTAATTGATGAAATATTTCCTACATTATAAGGCTTTTATTTAAAATGTTAGGACTGTATGATTCTTATTGCTTTCTCCAACCAGTACTCTCTTATATTTTTTAATATAATTGACAAGACTAGAAATGAGAAAAGTTCTAGTGAATTTTTGTAATGAAACTGCTATTGTTATGTAAAAATTTGCAGAAAATTAACGAAAAATGGGAAAAGGTTCGAAATTAGGTTTCAATTTTTTAAATTTTTTTTGCTTTTTTTCTGTTATTATTTAAATTCTAGTTTGAGGTGAGAGTTGTGGCTCAGAGGAGGACATTAAGCTGCCATTGAGACAGCCACATTCCATATAGGAGTGACTTGTTCAAGTCTTAGCTGCTTCATGCTTCCGATTCTCATTTATATTATATTTCCATCTATTTTTTGATTTTATGGCAGTATTAAATTGAATCATCATAATAGCTTGATACTGTTATCTAGCAAGACATAAATGACATATCTCTATTTCTGTTAATTCCATAGGAAATTTTTAGAAAATTATTTTTAGTATGGCCTGCAAAAACATTCCTCCATTGAAAAATGTTTCAGCATGAATTTGAATTCAGTATCTTTTACAGGAAAATATTTGGAGAACATTTTTACGTCTTCCATTCTAATAATATAAGCTCTCATTTCATTTGTTAGATGCATTTTAGTGTCAATTTTTAAAATATTCACACTGTGATATTTAATTAACTTATTTATGTATTTTATAATTTTTTAAATTACTGTAAGTGGCTGGCTTCGTAGCACAGGGGTTAAGCTGCTGATTTCAAAGCCAGCATCCCATATGGTGTACCAATTAAAGTTCTGATCTGATACAAAACAATTTTAAAACCTATTTAGAAAAACCAAACTTTTTTACAAAAATGTTTGTCATTATCAAAAAGAGATATCTTTAGGTAAAAATAATAATAATAAAATAAGTGCTGCATAAATAATGCACAAATTCTATCTTTCTGGTCAAGGAACAAAGCACAATCACTAAAAGTCTTCAGTTCCAGTCTTGTGTCATTCATTTCTTATGCCATCATTTCATAGTCATTTCTTTTTCCTGAATGAGCAGATGATGGTAGAGATGGTAAAATGGATAAGCCAGCATTTAACTCAGTCCAACTCATCTCAACCTTGGTAATAGACAAGTTCCAAGCTGGTGTTTGGCTACTTTTGTCTCTGCAGTCTTCTGGTTTTGTCTTCTGGGTGCCTGAATGGGCAACTGAATTTGCTGGTAGATATTGAAGAGGCTGCCGACTTTGGGTCTCATCTGGTCTACAGTCCAGTGCACATTATGGACCCCTGGTCTGCCTTGCTCTCCCTGCTTTAGCTATCAGCTCCCATCCCCTCCCTGGCTTTTCCTGATTTGGTGCTGGGGTCCAGGCTCACTGCGTTTGCACGTAGGAAGGTGGGGATGTTTATTTGTGGTAGCTCCGGTGTTGTTGGTATGGTCATGGGATCATTCTCCAACCCCTTCTTTTATCCCCTGCAGCCCCTATTCTGGTGAATTATGTCGGTACTTATGTGGAAAATCTCCACGATGTGAGGAATATATGTAAGCATGGGGATCTACTGATTACTCATTACCTGAAACAGGAGTTCCCCCAGAGCTGGCAAAACTCACTGTCGGCCCAACATTTTCTGCTTCCACAGCATGAGTCTTCAGTCTCTCCAACTGCCACACCGTGAAGGGACTTCCTGGCCCATTATTTATGGCAGCCTGGTGCACAAAAACGTCTTCCTTAGAGTCGTTCTGTTGAGGAAATTTGGTCCGTTTCTTCCCTGGAACCATATAGCCTTGTTCTGCCAATCTTGGTTACCTTGCACCTTTTGTGAGGCCGCGCTGCCTGCTCCCTGGGCTGCTGTCCATGGTGCCAGCTTGTTGTGAGCCGCTCTGAGCTCAGGGTCTGTGAGGAGGCTGTTCCTCATTGCCATAACCTTAACTCCAAAAGGCAGTGAGTCTCCTGCAGGGAGTGGCATTATCCAAGTAGGCTGTGACCTGGGAAGCAAGACTGCAACTGGGCTTCATTCTCTGTTCTGGCTACCTACAAAACTCTGAGCCTGAAGGCTCAGTCCCTCCAGACCTAACTACTAATGCATGTCCTGTTGTTGATGGGAAGACTTATTGATGACATAAACAGCTGATTAAAATGCATTTCACTTATTATGTGTGAAACATTCCATTTTGCTGTTTTTCAACGGTAGAGACGAGGGTTGTAAATGATCATCAAATCTCAAAATGTCAATTTCACTCCTATACATTACCTTTTAGGTACTCTATTAGTCACCATACTGTGACTTCTCTTTTGGTGACTGGCTTATTTCATTAAATATAATGGTTTCAAGTAGCATCCATTTTGTTGCAAAAAACAAGATTTCATTTTTTTACCACTTAATAATGTTCCGTAGTGTATGTATACCATAATTTCTTTATCCAGTCATCAGATGCTGGATAACTGGGTTGATTCCATATCTTGGCTATTGTGAATTGAGCTGTAATAAACATAGGGATACAGATGACTCTTCCATATGCTGATCTCATTTTGTTTGGGTAAATTTTCCCAGGATGGTATGGCAGAAACATATGGTAGATTACTAATATTTCTGAGGTATCTCCATACAGCCTTCTACAATGGCTGCACCAATTTACATTCCCACCAAGAGTGTATTAATGTACCTTTTGCCTCACATCCTCACCAGCCTTTGTTTTTTGTTGATTTCTGTATCAGAGCCATTATAACGAGGGTGAGATGAAGCCTAATTGTGGTTTTGATTTGCATTTCCCTGATAGATCATGATCCTGAGCATTTTTTTAAGTGTCTGCTGGCCATTTGAATTCCCTCTCTAGAAAAATGCCTGTTCACGACATTTACCAGTTTCTGAACTGGATTATTTGTTTTGCTATTGTAGGGTGTCTTCAGCTCTTTTTAGATTCTGGATATTAATCTTTTATCAGTTTCATAGTTGGCAAATATTTTCTCCCATTCTCTCAGTTGCCTCTTCATTAATGGCATATGTAACTTTGTCTTAAGTTTTTCAATATTTCTAGACTATGCAGGCCATCTACCAATATGTTCAATTTGTGTTAAATATCAAAAGAAAAAGAAACACTTAAGTGGATCTACACAATTTAAATATGCATTATTCAAGGATGGAATGAATGCACTATCACCCAGTCTTGAATTCAATCATACCAAATTTTTGTCAGTAGTAGTCCTCCAAAATTCCTTTTCTAAAGTGATAAGTAATGTTCCATTGCTAAATGGAACAGTTACTAGTTCTTCTTACTCTATGCCTATCAAGAATACTTAAGTGGATAGATATGTCCCTCCTGTGTTACTCATTTTTCACTTTCTTTCTGGGAGAATTAAACTCTTTCTTTTCCTTATACTTCCTTCTCTTCAGTATTTTTCTCTTTTTCATTTTTTCCTGAATTTTTAAATCTTGGAGTAACCAAGTGCAGGGTGCTTTGTTGTGCTCTCCCTCCTTTACTGATCACATACAAGTTCATAAGTCTAAATTTCATCTTTCTGCAAAACACTCCCAGATTTAAATCTCTACTTCAGCACTTCCCCTGAACTCTACAAGTATGCATCCAGCCAACAACTTGAATCATTATGAGGATTATATACTTTAAGTCCAGTATGTTCTATAGCTAATAAATTGTGGCCTTCTCTAAAGTTTGAGCAGCTGGCCACTTAATACTCTGCTCTTTCATTCTGCACAGACACAAAATTACAAGGTTATATAAAATTAATGATGCTGTTACAGACATACCATTGGCCTTAATGAAAAATCTATGTTTTGATGGAGTATCTTTAATGATAATCTTTCTAAAACTAGGTATGATATTATTCTTTTGAAATGTAGATTAAAACCCCTGGAAGTAAACAAGTTCCTTTCGAGTGGGAAATAAAAGGTACCTAGACAAAAATATTTGGCGTTGCATCTCTATAC
The DNA here is from genome assembly GCA_949820135.1 of Sylvilagus floridanus. Lineage (NCBI taxonomy): Eukaryota > Metazoa > Chordata > Mammalia > Lagomorpha > Leporidae > Sylvilagus > Sylvilagus floridanus. Next base: position 63,336,981 of record OX463246.1, on the reverse strand, counting down.
ACATTTATCATAACAAAATAATTCTAATCAACATTTTTGTGTATGATGGAAGCACCGTGTGTTTATGTTGGTGTGTGTATTTGTGTTTTGTCATAGAGCTTTACATTGTTAAGAAATATATAAAGTTTACAGGATCGAATGTAATCACATTTCATATTTTTACTGATAACCCAGAATAAATGTACTCTGGGTATATAAAGTCCAAAGGCTTCAAAAGAAGATCCTAAATGTCTAAGTGGAATAATACAGAAGGACTGTTCCTTCACTCAGAATTGCTCTGTTCCAAACTCTATGCAAGTAATTAATTCCCTCAGGTTGACTGTCCCCCCCTTATATCCTACTTGTAATTCTGTGGCCTATTTCACCTTGGTTCTACTTGTATTATCTGCAATTCCTTTGTGTAAATTTGCACATTATTAAATTCATAAGACATTATGTGTTTTATGTTAAATCAATAATTTAGCAGGCATGTTAGTCTCATCACCTGAAACAAATTGCAACTTTTACATTGAGAAGCACATGTTCTATTGTCAAAATCACACCTTGTAGGATTTGCAAATGGCTGACAGAGACACACTTGACTGGTAATTCTTAAATGTGAAATAATTATAAAAATAAGAAAATCAAGGTCTACATATCATTTACGTCTCATTAATCAATTCAGTTTGCAGATAAACTAGTATTTGTTAATACAATAATGATCTGGAGGCTCTGTGAGAGATCTTCCACATTATTCCATCTTCCATGCTTAGTGTAAGTAAAAGATGTGTTTATGACACATCTTAAAAGGTTTATTCCATGATGCTAAAATGAATTCAAAATATTAGATTCCAGAATTTTCTGTCATGAGAAATTCATTTAAAGCTATATATGTGTATGTATATATACATTTTATATATAAAGATTATATATATATATGTATATATATAAAGATTTATTTATTTATTCGAAGGCAGAGTTACACAGGGAGCGAAGGAGAGGCAGAGAGAGAGAGAGAGAGAGAGAGAGAGAGAGAGAGAGGTCTTCAACCCACTGGTTCACTCCCCAAACAGCCACAACGGCTGGAGTGTGCTGATCCTAAGCCAGGAGCCAGGAGATTTTTCCAGGTCTCCTACATGGGTGCAGATACCCAAAGACTTGGGCCATTTTCTACTGCTTTCCCAGGCCAGAGCAAGAGATGGATTGAAAGTAGAGCATCCGGGACTTGAACTGGCGTCCATATGGGATGCTGGCACTGCTGGCAGCAGCTTTACCTGCTAAGCCACAGCATTGGTCCCTTAAAGCTATATTTTTAAAAAAGCTGCTCTTTCTTCCAAAAAAATGTGACATAACTCATTTTAATTTTTAAAAATTTATTTATTTGGGCCGGCGCCGTGGCTCAACAGGCTAATCCTCCACCTTGCAGCGCCGGCACACCAGGTTCTAGTCCCGGTCGGGGCACCGGATTCTGTCCCAGTTGCCCCTCTTCCAGGCCAGCTCTCTGCTGTGGCCCGGGAGTGCAGTGGAGGATGGCTCAGGTGCTTGGGCCCTGCACCCCATGGGAGACCAGGAGAAGCACCTGGCACCTGGCTCCTGGCTTCGGATGAGCGTGGTTCGCAGGCCACAGCGCGCCAGCCGCAGCGTGCCAGCCACGGCGGCCATTGGAGGGTGAACCAACGGCAAAGGAAGACCTTTCTCTCTGTCTCTCTCTCTCACTGTCCACTCTGCCTGTCAAAAAAATTAAAAAAAATTTTTTTAAATTAAAAAAAATTATTTATTTGTAAAGCAGAGTTACACAGAGAGCAAAGGAGAGACAGTGGGAGTTCTCTCATCTGCTGGTTCACTCCTCAAATGTCTAAAATGCCCAGGACTCAGTGAGGCTGAAGCTAGGAGCCACGATTTTCTTCCAGGTTTCCCACATGCGTGCAGCAGCACAGGGACTTGGGCCATCCTCTGCTGCTTTGCCAGGTGCACTAGCAGGGAGCTGGATCAGAAGATGGCAGCTGGGATTTGCACCAGCGCCCACAGGAGATGCTGGCACTGTAGGCTGTGGCTTAACCTGTTGCACCACAGTGCTGGCCCCTACATAATTCATTTTAGAAGTTGCAAAGGTTTACATATTAAGCCTCCTTTGTTTATAGAAATAAGCAGTAAAATAAAATAGGTAAACTGCAATTAAAATCTGAGTGTGTCAATCTTGCTGACATTCATAATGAGTTTATGATATCTATGAAGGGCAGTATTAGAAGATGAAGGACAGAAAACGAGGAGATTGCACAATTTTTCCGAGGGTAGGATTCAGCAGATTGGGAAAAGAAGTCATACAACTTCACTCTCTAAGCATGGAGCCCAAGGAGAACAATGCTGCACACTTGTACACACAAAGAATTCCCACAGAACTTAGTCCACAGGACTTTAAGAAATACATTACTGAGCAATAAATTGTGTAATAAACTGTTGCTGCTCCAAACGTTTGAAAACCTAAGAGGTTAACTTATGTGTGTAGTGTGGGAAAGGGTATACTGTGTTATGAGGAAATCAAGAGAAATGGACTTAATTATCTGTCTGGGTCCCCACAGAAAAAATAGAGGAAACGAGAAGGAGAAATGTGAGAGAGATCAAAAGTTCAGGAAGCACATTAACTGGAGCCAAAAGTGACTCTGAGAATCTAAGTCCCTTGAATTCATAGATATCTTGGGGTGGACATTCCATGAATCAAAAGATAGGAGCCTGAAGACAATTTCCTTTAAATCCTGAAAGAATTGTTGACCTCGCTGATACGTAGGTTACAAAAAATGTTCATGAGAATCTATGGAGGGCAGGGAAGTGGATAGTATAAATCAGAAGCCACATGAACTTCTGGTCTAGAAGGAAATGCAACATGTATCCGGCATGGTGGTAATAAAAATAAACCACAGAAGTCCAGGAGAGTAAAAGCATTTTCTTACTCTTTAATAATCTTTTAAATTTTTTTTAAAATTTATATAAGGTGCACAAATTTCATGTATTTCATATATACTGATTTAGGAGCACAGGGATATTTTCTCACCCTAAGCTTCCTCCTACCCACACTTCCACCCTCCCTCCTTTTAATCCAAGTTGTACTTGACTAAAGAGTAGTAAATGTTTTACATGTTAGAGAAAAAATTAGAATTGGTTGAGGTAAAATTTTGCTAAGTTTTTCATTTTTTCATCTCCCAAAATGAAACTTCAGAAATGGATGATTTGCACACAGGAAGAAAGAAGGCTATTTCAAGAACAATCATACTATTATTAATTAAAAATGTGTTTTAGTCTTATATTTTCACATTGGCCGCACATTTCTAATGGAATGTTTAATCCTCCATGAGATACTAGTGATAACACAAAGTTTTCTAATGTTCTTTGAGTTTTTTTTACATGTTTCATCTCAATCCTTTCAATGATCTCTACATTACTAATAGCAACATATTATTATGTTACTAGAATAATATTATATTTAACATTATAATTCTCATTTCTAAATAAAGAAACTAGTGTACACAGATATTAAATAATTTGGCCAGATTGCTGCCCCAGATTGACTCATTCTTAGGATATCTATACTCTGCTATACAGTTAACCTCAATGTTATTTTTTTGGACAATGTATTTAACCATAAATTATAGCTTTTTTAAAATCTAGTATTGCTAATATATATGATAATGCCATTGATTATTTAATAAGTATTTGTCAGGTAGTTTTAGAGTTAAATCCAAAGAATATTACACTTTGGGCATTTATTCATACAATAATAATTGCTGTGGTCCAATTTCTGCAATTACAGTAAAGTAGAGTGAAAATAAAGAAAATAATTCACAGTCTTGATGCTACTCTTAAAATATCAATAGTTTCATACATACTTATCCCAATTACATTTTAAGGTACCATCAGATATCTGATATGTAAATTTATCTTTAAATATGAAATCCACTGGGAAGTAACCATATAAAATATTTTGAAATAATTATGAACAGAAAAATTATTCACTGAAATAATTCAGTTTTATCCATTGCCTCATGTAATACATGATCTAGATGAATAATTCACTACTAAGCTGTACATTTGTCATTATACCTTATAAAACTTATATAACAATCTTACGAGTCAAAAAGGCACATGCAATTTGGGGACTCTATTTAAATTTAAACACATTGCTAGGTGAATACTAAATACTTGCCAATTATAGAGGAATGCACACGATTTCTCTCAAAGCAAGTTGGAGGGAAGTAAACAATCTTACACATAAGTGGAGCCACCTATATGGATATTAAGAGCTGATATAAAATCAACCAAGAGTGATTCAAGGACTGGGTCTATGCTTGGAAGGCTGTTTGCTTCCCAGGGTGTGGTCTGGAAGGTGAGGTATTTGCAAGAAGTAGGCACTCCTCATGTGCTGCTTCCCTGTTGTAGGACAGGGTTCTGCTTCAGTACTTTAAGGAACCTAAAATTCATGTTTCATTAGCTTCTTTTTCCCACATATTGGGCACACATTTCTAATGGAATGTTTAATCATCTATGATATACAAATGATAACACAAAGTTTTCTAATGTTCTTTGAGTTTTTTTTTTACACATTTCATCTCAATCCTTTTAATGATCTCTGTATTACTAACAGCAATATATTATTTTTTTTCTCCCATAATTTTCTTCGATAATTTGAAAAGTAGCATACACACTCAAATTTTTAAAAATATCATTAGAAATAACCCATAATATTATAAAGTGTATAAATACATTTATATCCTTAATAAAATACTACTTTCAACTATTCTCCTTTATGGTGATCCAAATAAAATTTTCTTTGGCAAAAGAAAAAATGTGTACTACTGATGAAATAATTTCCATAACAAGAAAGAAGAGTTTTCCCAGGTATAGGAAAGGAAATACTGCTTTCATTTTAAGGCTAAAAAATAATGAAATCAAAATACACCAAAATGCCTCTTAGACACTGTGAAGAAACATTATATATATGTTTCTTATATATATGTTTCACTGCGGCTGGCGCACCGCGCTGATCTGAAGCCAGGAGCCAGGTGCTTCTCCTGGTCTCCTATGCGGGTGCAGGGCCCAAGGACCTGGGTCATCCTCCACTGCATTCCCGGGCCACAGCAGAGAGCAACCAGGACAGAATCCAGCACCCAGACTAGAACCCTGGGTGCTAGCGCCACAGGTGGAGGATTAGCCTATTGAGCCGCGGCGCAGGCCAAGAAATAATAATCAGAAATATTTGTTTCACTACAGTACATCCTTATTCTCTTTATCAAATGCTCCTTTTAAAAAAAAAATTTGTAAGGAGTACTCATATTTATATTGAGTTGTGGACATTGGTATTAAAATGTCATCATGATTTATAATTCCAGAACTACATCTTAGTTGTTACTATAAAAATATCTATATTTTGTTACCAGTTTTAAATTTACTTGCCAAAACACAGAGACATCTTCATTCAATACACTTATTATTGTAGTTGTTGCCATCATGGTTACAATCTGATTTGATTAAAAGATATGACCCTTCTTCTCAAAGATGTTCATTTATTTTCATACGTGGAAATTATGTGATAGCATTATTAATGTTTTTCAGATATTTTTATGGAAAACTATGTATTTAGTTTAATAGGAAGTGATGAACACATTATAAACACATTATGATTTCACCTCTAAATGAAGACACTTAATAACTTTATAGCTATTGGAATATAATAGCATTTTAATTAAACACATTAATTGGTTTGCCTTCTCAGACGACAGGAGCTGCAATGGGCAGATTTGGGGATCATTGAAAAATTCCTCCTGGTTGTTGTGTTCTTGTGCACATCCAGGGACTGAAACATTGCTCTGTGTGCAATTATGCTGCCCACTAAGAGATAAATGCTGTGTGCACTGAGAGGCCCCAACCTCTTCAGGACCAAAAGAATTTTCTGACTGCTACATTTCAAAACTCGACAGCTGAAAGAGAGCAGCATCATTTAAAGCTGTGTCTGAGATCCATGCAAGTCTGTTTCCCCCACTCCCATCTCTGTCTTTCAAAAGCAGGGGATGAAATCTCTTTCTCAGAAGTTTGGAGGGTGGGAGGAGGAGCAAGAATAAAAGCAGGTTTCCCTTAGGAAGTCTAAATTACTTACATGTAACCTCAGAGTCGTTCAGTTTCACAAGAAAGCCTAGGCAGTGCCCGCAGAGCACTAGTGTGGTGGTGCATGAAGAGGGGGCTCTTCAGGGTTAATTCACCTCTGCATCTGTCGAGATCCCATGGCCTTGAAGTCTCTACAGTCCCTCTGTACCTTTATTTCTTTTTGGTGTGTTTGGATCTCTGCCTGTTTACTACGGCACTCTTGCTGCATGAAAAGAAGCAGGCTGGGATGTTTTATCTCTTGTCTGAGCTTGCTTCAATTAAATTAATGGACCCATTCAGCTCACTCTTTCCCCTTTCAGATGTACCCCTGATGAATACATTAAAAAGATCTTAAGTCTCAAGATGGTACATCATGGTATTAGCCAGGCACTCACTTCCCCCTGCATTCTTTTTCTGTAAATCAAATAATTAATGAGATCTCCACCTCAATAAAGCACTTCATCAATATTTTGTGGCAAAGGAAAAATGCCCTCTTTGCTTGTAGTAGAGCTTTTATCTCCATCTGTGTAGGATTTTGTGGGCAAATGTAATAATATTGAAATGACAAAATATTGACTGATTCTTGCAGTTCGTTCTTCAGAGTGGAAAGGATTAAAGGTTGTATATGCTGTTCAGCACAGAAGCAAGTGGCAAGCATGTCAATATACTGTAGATGTCTTGCACTCAATATATGAGTTGTATACATCTAATGGAACAAATAAGTTTGGCCAGAGTTTGATGTCACTACAAGGAGTCAAAATTTTCTATGAAACTTACATGTTTTCACTGTTAAAAAATAATCATTTTGGTAAAACTTAGCTATATTTGTTGATTTATTTTTACAATTTAGGAAATTTTCTCTAACAATGACTTTGGCCTTTAGGGTTTAATTTTAAAAAAAGACACTGGTGGTAGGTGTTGTGGCACAGTGGGTTAAACTGCCACTTGTAACAACTACATCCCATATAAGAGTGCTGGTTTTAGTCCTGCCTCTTCTGTTTCTGATCCAGCTTCACGCTAAAGCATCCTTGGAGGCAGTGGATGATGGCTGAAGTGCTTATGCCTATGCAACCCACATGGAAGACCCAGTAAGTTCCTAGCCCTTGGCTTTGGCCTGCCCAACCTTTGGCTGCTATGGACATTTGGGGAGTGAAACAGTGGATGGAAGAAGAGTTCTCTCAGTCTCTCTCTCTCTCTCTGTCTCTCTGTCTCTGTCTCTCTCTCTCTCTCTTTCTCTCCCTCTGGCTTCCAAGTAGATGAAAATAAATTTAAAATATGCTTTTCGAAAATGATACTAGAAGTGTAAGTGCTGACAGTAACTAGCTTCTTATGCGAGAAGGTTCCTTTTTGCACACTAGAAGCTATATATTACATTGAAGGAGGAAATAAATATCTGTTTGCTTTCTGCAATGCTCTTCAGTTAAGTTGACATATACTTCTCACTTTGGTGAAGAGGGAAACACAATAAAATTATTAAGATTTTTCATTGTCTATTTACATGGATGGAATCCCAACCAAAGAGATAGGTTTTCTTTCCTGAAGTGTTTAGATACACTTTTGAATAAATATCAGTTAGCCATATTTAATATTTTAAATATCAATAAGCCATATTTTATATTTTTGTATAACTAATTTAATGAAATATAAGTCAGAATCTGGGTAAAACTTGACAGAGAGACATTGAGAGAAGAAAAGAGGATAAATGAGAAATCTAAATTTGATTCATTCTGCCAAAATTTAGGTTTAACTCACAATATCCAAATTACTATCACCCAAAACAAAATTTTGTAAACAAGTAAAGGTAGGGGATGACAAAGTCCCTATCATTGTAGATTACAGATTCATGCAACCTAATTTTTTTTTATAGAGTTATGCAGAGAGAGAGAGAGAGAGAGAGAGAGAGCAGTCTTCCATCCAATGGTTCATTCCCCAATTGGCTGCAATGGCTAGAGCTGCGCCCATCCGAAGCGAGGATCCTGCGCCCATCCGAAGCGAGGATCCAGGAGTTTCCTCCAGGTCTCCCACGCGGTACAGGGGCTCAAGGACTTGGGCCATCTTCCACTGTCTTCCCAGGCCATAGCCGAGAAGTGGATCGGAAGTGGAGCAGCTGGGACTAGAACCAGCGCCCATATGGGATGCTGGCACTTCAGGCCAGGGCGTCAACCTACTGCGCCACAGTGCCAGCCCCATCATGCAACCAAATTTAAACAGGAGACAGAAAACACAAACAAGAGAATACAAGCTGAAAGCAAGTTAGACAAAATTAAGAAGTGTGTTTCTTTCATCAGAATAATTAAGATTCGAGTAGGACCAGGAAAGATTTATTTTAAAAGAAAAATTTTAAGCAGTGTTTTGGTGTGAACAAAAATAATCATCCAGAAATCTCAAAGTATAAAATATATCTTCAGGAAAATTAAAAGGTTCAATAACAAATAATTCTAATCTATATGGTCAAAGGATATTTCTTCTCATAGCTACTAATGATTGTGTCATGATTCCAACATTGATTTATAACATTTACTTAAAGTATTCCAAAATGTTCATTATTTAGGAAATAACGGCTTACTTTCATCTAGATGAGGGAAGGACAATATTTTAATTATTTCAGTTTACATAGATTGTCCAGTAAATTAACTGGATAACTAAATACAAGTCTTGACATTTGCGAGACTTGGTTGAATTAAATTAAGATTTTTTTGACACTTACAGACAATCACATACACCCCCACCACACTCACACCCCAAGATATATAAAAAAAGAATAAAGGGAAAAAATAAAAAGTAGAAAACTCACAATGAGTATACTTCAAATGAATGAATGGCAAGAAAATGAGCATATATATATATATATATATATATATATATATTAATTCATCAGATAGATTGCCCTTTTTCATCCTAATTTAAATAATTTATTCTTTCATGTGAAATATTAATCATTTAGACTCCTATGGCATAAAATATTGCATTAATTTTTAACTGACATAGTATCAAATAGTGAAACTATTTGATTAGTAAATTTGACCAAACATGAGAGCCCTGAAGCCTTCACAACCACCTTATATAAATCTCATATTCAAATCCTTTTTGCTTTGAAGAGAAACATGTTCACAAGTTCCAACACCAAGACACCAGCGTGGCTGGAGGGCCATTATTCAGACCACTGTGAATACTTTTTAGCAGTCCTAGGCCTGAGCAAGCTGTAAAGGGAAGATCAATAGTGATTATAGTGTTCAAACTGTGATTTTGTCTTTAAAGGCTTCCAAACACTTACAGTCAAAAATAGTAGGAGTTCCCACAAACCTAAACAGGAAATGATTAGGAGTCAGTTCTTCTTGTTCAGATTAACAAAATCTTTGAAACAGATCTCACATTAATTTCTCTATATCATTGGTGGTTTGCCTATGCCTAACCTTGTGTATTTTATCGTTAGGAACTTTTAAAGTGTCAAAGTTGAACTTGAAGATTTGACATACCTTGATTACAAATCTCATTTACTCCAATTATAGTGAAGGCTTCACTATATATTTGGTCAAATTTACAAAGCAAATAGTTTCACTATTTCATACCAGATCAGCTCAAAATTAATATAATATTTTATATCATAGAAGTCTAAATTATTAATATTTAACATAAACGAATATATTATTTAAATTAGGATGGCAAACGGCAATGTATCTGATGAATTAATAAACAAATCTATATATGTGTGTCTACTTTGCACATGCTAACCCATCCCAAAGGCAGTCACTATCTGACTGTATTATAACATCCACAGCTTGGTTGAGAAGAGATTTAATTACAAGGCGTGTAATCATTACAATGATTGCTTAAATGGAGAGTGAAAAAGATCTTTCCTAAATATTAATATAAAAACTAACAATGGTAGCAAAAAACAATAAAATTATGCAAAATATTAAGAAATAGAAAAATGGCTTGAATACTTAATGAACCATTTATAAGAACTAACTTTCAAGATATGGGTCACTGATAAAATATGAGCAATGGACAAGTTGAAAGATACTGGAGGGGTCGGCGCCATGGCATAGCCAGTAAAGCTGCAGCCTGCAGTACTAGCACTGCATATGGGCATTGGTTTGAGTCCTGGCTGCTCCACTTCCAATCCAGCTCTCTGATCATGTACCTGTGAAAGAAACAGAAGACGGCTCAAGTCCTCGAGCCCCTGCATCCATGTGGAAGACCTGGAAGAACTCCTGGCTGCTGGCTTCAGACTGGTGCAGCTCTGGCCACTGTGGCCAATTAGGGAGTGAACCAGTGGATGGAAGACACCTCTCTCTCTTTCTGCCTCTCTCTAACTGTGCCTTTCCAATAAATAAAAAAAGCTTTAGAAAGAAAGAGAGAGAGAAAGGGAGGGAGGGAGGGAAGGAGAGAGGGAGGGAGGGAAGGAACTGGAGTTCCTGCAATTGCTTGACATTACCCCCATCCAAATCCAAGTCAAATTGCTGCTTTTTATTAGACAGCATAGAATACTTTTTCCTGACCTGCCCTCTCCAAATACAGGTAAATATCCTATAAGTAATTCCACAATCATACGTATACTAAGAACTCTGAAAGATGTGATGAAAAAGGTGGACTTACAGCCCTGCATTCCCTGGATTGTCTTCTTTTGTTCCAGAGAACCAGAGGAGCTTGTGATCTAGAAGCACCACTAGGCATAGACAAAAAAGAATAAAAAACAAGAATGCTTAAAGATCAGGAAAAAGCCTGGCAGTGACTTCTACTTCCTGATGCTCATCCAGAATCTAGAGTGTCGATCAGCCATGTCAGCAATACCAGCAAATCCATCTGGGGAGACAATGCAGTGATCAGTCCCCTGTCCTAAAGCTGGGACCATGAGAAATATGGTCCACTGCAACAGCAGCAGGAACAGAACAACCTACCACCGTCCCACATCTAGGACATCACTGATAAATCCACCCTGGTAGCCAAGCAAAGGCAGAAGCATAGCCCCTGCCCAACCCCTGACTCACCAACAGCCCAGATCTGCAGGACCTACACCAGTAACCCAGAAGCTCACAGTCTGCCACCTTTGACTTTTGGGCATGAGACTTGTTTTGTCTTTAATGTTTTTTTAAAATAAAGTTAGGTATAATAAGGTAACATTTAGTTCTGACAAAGACAAATTGAACAATCTTAGAACAAAACATTTATATAGGAAAAGTGAAAAACAATAAAAGTCTATCTAGTTACAACTATTACAATTATTTCCAGTACTATTTAAAATAATAATGCATTATGTGGGGCCAGAGTTATGGTGTGATAGGTTAAACCAGCATCCCATATGTGCGCTGGTTTGAGTTCTGGCTGCTCCACTTGCAATATAACTTCTTGATATTATCTGGGATAATTCATGATATACATCTGGGAAAGCAGCAGATGATGGCTCAAGTACTTGGGCCTCCGCAACACATCTGGGAGACCCAAATGGAGTTCCTGGCACTTGTCTTCTGCTTGGCCTCACCCCTACCAGTGTGGGCACTTGGGGAGCATCCCCTCTCTGCAATTCTGCCTTTCATATAAGCAAATAAATAAATAACTTTTTTTAAAAAAAGTTAGTGCATCATATGACCCAGCTATCCCATTTCTTGGTACATATCAGACAGAAATGAAATTATCATATGAAGATGATACTATATTCCTATGTAGATATCCATTAACTGATGAATTGATAAAGAAAATCTAGAATATACCCACAAAGGAATATTATTCAGCTATAAAAAGAATAAAACCTCTACATTTGCAGCAAAATGGATGGAATTGTACATCATTATGTTAAATGTAAGCAAGACACAGAAAGAATAGACTGTGTTTTCTTATTTGTGGAGGTTATAAAATAGTCTCAATTTCAAATATTTATTACCAGAGGATACAAAGGTCAAAGAGAGAAAACACAGAGGGAAGTTGGATAATAGAAACCAAAACACAATCAGATAGAAGTGACAATTTCTGGGGTTGGGATTGTGGCACAGCAGGTTAAGACAAGACTTGATCAACCTGCATCATGTATTGCAGGGCCAGCTCTGGTCCCAGCTACTCCATTTCTGATGTAGCTCCCTGTTGATGTGTCTATGAGGCAGTGGACGATGGCTCAAGTACTTGAGTGCTGTCACTCATGTGGGAGACCTAGTTGGGGTTCATGGTTCCCGGCATTAGCCTGGCTGAGCCCCAGCTTTTGCAGCATTTGAGGATTGAACCAACTGAACCAACTAAGAAAAGACTCCTCTCTCCCCTCCCTGTCTGCCTTTCAAATAAAGAAGTGAAAAGTTCTGCTGTTTTATAGCATAATGGAGCAACTACACCTACACAACACTGTATAAGTAAACGGAAGGAGAAACTGATATTCCAAATACAAAGAAAAGACAAGAAAGTGGAAAGGCTAGTTTGATTGGTCTATGTTGTTTATGTACTAAGATATTGCACTGCACCCCATAAAAATGTACAAGTAAAGCATGCTAATAAAAAAATCCTTTTTTGAAACTACCAAAAATTCAATTGAGAAGGAAAATGAGAAAATCAGATAAATTGACAAAACAAGAAATAGATTTTTAAAAGGGAGATGTGGGGGTGCAGCGCTGTGGCGCAGCAGGTTAAAGCCCTGTCAAGCACCGGCATCCCATGTGGGCGCCATTTCTTGTCCCAGCTGCTCCTCTTCCAATCCAGCTCTCTGCTATGGCCTGGGAGAGCAGTGGAGGATGGCCCAAGTCCTTGGGTCCCTGCACCCACGTGGGCGACCAGGAGGAGGCTCCTGACTCCTGGCTTCAGATTGGCACAGCTCCAGCCATAGCGGCCATCTGGAGAGTGAACCAGCAGATGGAAGACCTCTCTGTCTCTACCTCTCTCTGTAACTTTGTCTTTCAAATAAATAAAATAAATCTTAAAAAAAAGAAATATAACACAACAAATAAGACTGGGCCTAATTTCAATTTTTTCATATTAACAAAGTTTATAGTCTTAGCCAGACTGATAGAGAAATAGGAGACAAAATATGCAATATTGGTATCAAGAATAGAAGAGACAATATTAAAATCTGTTGTGATGTTTAATGAATTCCAAAGGAATATGATGAACAGTATTATGCAATTTGACAACAGGTGAGAGAAACAGTTCTTGAAAGACAAAAAATTACGAAACACATCTGAGATTATGGTCCTTATCTTAAAGGTCTATTAAGGGCCTACATGGTGCCTAAACCTGAGGCAGATGCATAGTTTGATAATATTTTTTCCTATTTAAGATTTTGTTTTCATTTCTGTTGTTTCTTTTGTTGTGTAGAATCTTCTAAGTTTGCTATACCCATTGTCTTTTGGCTTTTGTGTTTTGTGTTTTTGAGAGCCCATCTAAAAAATCATTGCCTGTTTCAACATCTTAAAATGTTTACCTTTTGTTTTCTTCTTATAGTTTTTAGTTTTAGTTTGCCAGCACCTATTCTTTATTATTTTTTCTTCATGTACTTTAGCTTGTAAAAATTTTTATTCCTGTTTTTTATATCCTTGTGTTAATTTTACTCTATGAGTTTTGATTTCAGATACATATTTTAGTTTTGAATTTCACTTTGGGATTAGTCTTAAATGTTGTCTTATAAGAAGGTGTCTCCAAATGCTCATGGAAAAATAGAACTAAAGGATAAATTCATTTTGGTGCAAAACATTTTGAAATATGCATTTCCAGGAATCATTTGAATACTCCTTATACAGTGTTATTTTTCTCATCCCTTCAGTACTTAACATCAGCTTTTTCCTATAGATTCTTTAACTCACCTAGAATGGAAATTTAATTTTTTCTGTTAAATCCAATATTGTAGTTGTAGAAATGTTTCTCTTGGCTATTTTTTATTTTGACTGCTTTTTTTTTTTTTACTATATGAGCATGATTTTTATATAAATATTGTTATCTACCTACTTACTTTTGAGAATCACTTGACTATATATATTATATATAATATATACTATATCTGTAATATATACTATATATTATTTATAATCTGTAATCTAAATTTCAATCTAAATCATTTAACTTCAGATTAAAGCTAGTCTTTAGGATTTCTTTTAGTGTAGTTTCTTAGTAATATGTTCCTCAACTTTGGTATCTATAATATATAACATAATATATAAAATATATTATATTATACATAATATATAATTTTTATTATATAATATATAATATATGCTATATATTATATAATGGGAATGAATATATATTATATAAATTATATAATGGGAATGAATTTTGTTCTACTGGGTTGTTAAAACATTGTTGGTTATTTTCATATTATAGAAAGCTTGGTTTCAGGTGTCTTTATAGTATATCACTTGATATTCACTCTTAATACCAGAATAACTTTTATTCAAGGGCATTAGGGTCCTCAATACTAAAATGTTAGCTTTCAGGAATTTCAATGGTAGGCTGCAACATTTAGCAATCTATGTACAATAGCATAATCTGAACTGCAAACTTATATTCCCTTGTACTGGACATTAGTTCAAATTTGTGTTCAGTCTGCCATCTTTCCCACGGTTGCTTTCACCTGTGAACCTCATTCCACATATTTGCATTTCAAGAGTGAACCAAAAATTGCAGTCGCTTCTTTGCACATTTGGGAGCCTCCTTTGTGGCTTTCTCCTTTCCAGGGTTTCAACCATAAATTTTTATTGTCTCCAATCCCCAAACTCTAACTCCAAAACATAAAACACTTATTTGATTTTTCTATTTTTTTTCTAATATTTTATTTATTTATTTGAAAGGCAGAGTTATGGAGAGAGATGGAGAGAGTGTTCTTTTGTCCAGTGGTTCATTCCTCAAATGGCCGCAAAAGCAAGGGTTGGGCCAGGCTGAAGCCAGGAGCCAGGTGCTTGTTCTGGGTCTCAAGCAGAGATGGCAGGGGCTCAAGTACTTGGGCCATTTCTCATTGCTTTTCCAGACACATTAACAGGGATCTGGATCAGAAGTGGAGCAGCAAGCCAACTGCACAGGTAGTGTTACTTTACCACAATGCTGGCCCCGAAACTCCTATTTTATATTTAAGATACTAATGCAAGAATAAAACAGGAATGACACATCTGAAGAAGCTAAATAAATGTGAAATAAACTCAGTATGTTTATCTTCTTCCAATGGTTTTATTATTTCTTATTTGTCTCTTCCATGTGTTGCTTTCTAGTGACTTAAAAGAGATATTTGCAAAAGAAATATTGCAGACTTTATAATTATTATCAATAAGAGTAGGTCTGATATAAGCTATCATTATAAATTGACTATTATAAATTCTAAAAATAACCAAGACATATGAGCTGATTTCTTTAATGTGCTCAATAGTCATCACATAGGAGTCTTATGGAGCTTACTAGTTTCCTGTGGGAACTTGAACACATTAGACTTAAAAAGAATGAGGCAGTGAAAAGGTTAAGAAATCACCTCGTTTGGAAAATCACATAACATTAACTTCATGCATAATCATATGTGAGCAATGAATAGTATTGCAACCAATTTCAATTTATGGAATCAAAATCATGACTAGAGGTCATCTGTCTAATCCTTGGGAATAGCAGCTTTAAAATGAGAGATGTCTGGGTAATAAAATGCCCATTATCTGCTTCTACCCATAGGTAACCTGCTTTTACCCTTCGACCCACGAATCTGCCATGCTGAAATATCTGTGAGAGTGAACACTTCTGAAAATGACAAATTAGTGCCAGTGAATCAGCACACCCAGCAGTGAGATGTCATTTCTGCATGTCCTGCATTCAAAGGCAATGTTCCCAGAAATGGTAATCGGCAGAGTGAAGGACATGAAGTTTTCTCATTCAATGACTTTGGAGCAGGAGACAGAAATAGAATGAGAAGGGAGAACTATGCTTTAAATATTATATTTCTCAAGAAACTTGTATGAGCATCTAAGTTTCTCTAAAATACATTAAATTTTAAAATACTTGTGTATTACCAGCTTAAACTAGAAGACTAAGATTCTCTTCCCTAGGAAATGAATGTCATGCCTTTTATGATAAAGTTAGTATCTTAATTCTTCCACAAACTATTACTTTTTTTAAATAAGCAAGTTCTTAACTGTCAGTCTTAGAAATGTGATATCTAATTTTATTTATGAATATTGATTAAGTCATACTTTTGTTCTGAGCTTGCACTAATTGTTATGAGGAGTACATTGATGAATTAAAAAAGAATACTTTTTGTTTGAAAGCAATGAAGAATCAAATTGAAATGAAACTCAAAATGAAATAGGCATTCAAGTGATTTGTACTTTTGCTGACTTAAATGTCACAAATACTTGAACATTTTTTTCGTATCCCTTTGTGGATTGGGTAGGGGATTAAATTCCTCAACTAATCGACAAGTCTGCAATTGGCTTTGTACTATGTTGGTGTAGTATCAATCAAATGTTGAATTCTCTAAAGAAAAAAAATCTTTGACAAGCTTTCCAAGTAATGATAATCTCTAAACTACTGAACACCTAAAGACTAGGGTCTCAATTTTTCCTTTTAATTTGTAATCTAATTTCACATTAACTTTGAAATGATATCTGAAGTTTTTCAGGCACAAAAACTAAATGAAATAAAACAAAATATCAAAATTCTATTTAATCTTTTTAACTTACACACTTATTTAACATGATTTATATTTTGCAACTTGGGAAATCTTAACCATATGAATTATAGGGTATACAGAACAAAAATCATTTATTCATCAAATAATTTACAGAGTTACCCATCAAGTGCCAAACTAAACTTGCCATCTACCATTATAGTAGGAATCATGAAATCACTGTATGGCTACATGTGAGACAGAATTCTATACCTAGAATCATCACACATCCTAGCTTGCCTCCTACAGCCAATTTATGCCAATAATCATTTGGTATTTATTAATGTCATCCAATTTTATTGTCAAAAGTGTACCAGTTTGGAAGGTTGATCATATGGTCACTGTATATCCTGGAAGGAATATGAAAACTGTTGTTAGATATGAGATAAAATCTGAATTTGCCTTTTATTCGTTTTTGACATCAAGCCTCATTTTCTTCATCTGCTAATTAAGGATATTACTACTGCAATAACAAAATTCTTATGGGGATAAAATTAAAGGTTTGTAAAATGCTTTTTCCCCCTCCTACAGGTGTCTGGCATCCTTGTAGATGAACTGTAAATACTTACTGTATTTTTGCTATTCTTTAGAAATGTAGTGCCACCTACGTAACTTGTGAGACCCAATGAAAAACTAAAATTTGGGTTTTCTTGTCCAAAAATATGAAACAACAGTATTAAGGTATGTAATATAAATATTTGCCTTTTTTTATAAATTCTCTCTCAATTTATACATTAATGCATTCTTCTATCAAATAAAGAAAATTTAAAAGTTAAAAATATTAGCATTGATTTTCCAATTAATCTTTATACTGTAAAATGTCAGTTTTAACTGCAAAGATAAAAATATTTAACCCATGTACATAATCATCATAATTACACAATTGGTGCTCCTTAGTTTGTGCTTACATATTAATTTCACTATTATTAAAACAATGAAAAACTTTTACAGAACTAATGCAGTTGGTTTGGTTTTATTTCACATGGCACCCGTGTATTCTATCAATAAGTAAGAAAGAATTGAGAGGTAAAGAAACTAAGATTGGGCCTATCTTTCCCTCTCCTTCCATGTTATCATTTTCAATTTATAAGTTCAATAATGTAGTACAGCAACAGAGGAAACAGAATATGATACAGTTCTGTAGTCATTTTTTTTTGGAAAGTCTTTGTATTCTTCATGCATTCACATGAAGTTCTAGTACAGAAAAACTTAAAAGATTGTTAGTGTTCCCATGTACTCAGTGGGATGCTCCTACTTTGTACGCTGAACTGTACTCATAGACATTGCAAATCTTCTCTACACACAACACAGCAAGATCTGCTGCAGACACACACAAGGTGGTGGGCATCTCCTCTATTAGTCTGCATATTTCTTTATCTCATCGGATTTTACTGAGAAGCACAAGTTCAAAAATTATCAAAATTTCAAAAAACATAACATTAAACCATGCATAAGACCATTTGAAGTGGCAAACCTTGTCTGGCATCACAGATCACAATACCATGAATCTGTCCTTGTGGAGTACATGTGGAGCTTTCTTGAGCATTTTGTAAAAACCATGACAACAAGCAGAAGACTATTTAAAAAATCTAGAACATTTTCTATTACATGTGACAGTTCAAATTACAAAAAACAAGCAAACAAAAAAAAAGAAACAAAAAAACAAAACAAAAACCATGGGAAGTGAAGGGGAGAGGTGGGGAGGGGAGAGGAGAGGAGGCAAGCGAAGGGGTGGGGAGGGGTGGGGAGGGGAGGGGAGGGAGGCCTCTGTGTATCAGTTTTGCTGTAAATACAGTGTTCTGTCAAGCTTCATTTTTAAACTTTGTCCAACAAATTGACAGGAATTATATACTATTATAGTTTTAATGATTTTGAGACTTTATATAAGTGAAGTTGAACATCTGTTCACTTGATTATTATTTATAGCCCTTGTCTATTTTCCTGTGGGACTATGGTCTTTTTACTTTTTTATTTGTTGAATTCTTTATTTACTGGAACCATTAAGCCTTTGATTAAAATATCTCAAAAAATAAAATAAATGGTAAGATTTTAAAAATTAAGGTGCTAAGGAATACAAAATGTTCAGAAAGGACATTATAAATTTCATTTTAAACATATCACCCAATTATACCCTCAAACATGATTGTAAAAACTTTTCTATTACTATGTGTAAACTCCTATGTTTAACCTATTTTTACTGATCTCACGCCTTTTCCCAAATTATCATAAGTAGGACAAGCGCTATTATGATAACCTGACATTTTCACTTAAAATTCTCCAACAGTACTTACAAAAGTAATTGACCAGAAAAGTAAATTTAACCTGTTAAAAAAGAAAAAAGACAAAAGTTTGCTTTCATGAGGTCAAGTTCAATGTTCTACTCTCCCTAAGTTTCTCATATTGAAACTGCGTCCATATTGCAACTTGGGGACTGCTGTTGAAATTTTGAGGAAAGTAGTAATATTCACTATTAAATCTGTGGTTCACAATCTGAGGCAAGTGAGCATTGGAGGACTGGTCTATGTGTTCTTAAAAAATTACAAACAACATTTTTATATTATAATTGAAATATTAAACAAAAATCTAAATATTGCAGTTATATATTTACTATATTTATACATTTTTGAGTCTTTCTGTCAGTGGCTGAATACATTAGGAAAACAAGACCAAAGTCACAATCAGCAAATCAACTGGAAAAATATTCATTCACCTTATAAGGTGAATATTATTATTGAATTTAGTTTACAGCAAGAAACAAAATAGCTTTATAATGTCATGAACATGAACATCAATTTATTCCAAATAAATATTTTCAAGCATCCAAAATTCTTTCAAACTGGAACTCAAGAACTTCTGAAGGTCAAAATATCCTTTAAAGATTTGTGACATAAATATTAAAACTATCAAACCATTAAAAGTTAAATAGTAAGAATAATCATTTGCGGCCTATATTGTTTGTATGTATCTGTATGTGGGTTTGTCTTGTATATATAAAATAATAAATCGAGGTGTACCTCTGTTTGCTTCAATGCTTCCAGCTACAACTTTACCCCATTTGAAATAAATTGCACCTTAAATTTCATGGCAATTTTCAGTAGTTTGGTGTGCAGTACAGATTTCATCTTTGATATTTAGTGAGCCTGAGATCTTTCTAACTTGTGAAGTCTGCATGTCTGCAAACTGGGATGTCTGTGTTTGTGTTTATTACCTTTTTCATGCATGCCTTGAAATGACTAAATTACAGGTATTTTACATGTGTTTTGTGGTACAAGACAGATACAGTCCACTGGTATAATTTACCTTGAAACACCCTGTTTTACAAAATTACAGAAAAGCACTGCAATTTGCTCAATTTTTTATTTCTAAGACTATGGTAAAATCTTCAAAGCCCAGAAGATGCCTTCCAGATAAGAACTTAGCCATGCAATAAACAATTTTCATCAAAGCTCTGGGTTGGAGGAAATAGAGTACAATTGTGGATTTAAAATCTTGATAATGTTTCTTACTTATTAGGTATTTTGTCTTTTGTATTTTGACCTAATTCAAGCCACCAAAGGCATCAACTCTTGTGTGAGATTAGACACACACACACACACACACACACACACACATACACACACACACACATACACACACACACAGGAAGGGGGGGGGGAGAGCAGTCCAAATCAGATTATCTACAATCAAGGTAATTGTGGAGAACAAAAGTGTTCATCTAGGCTGTGCAGCTGGCTTTTGGATTTCACATTTGATCCCAAGTGAATGCTGCAGTTAAAACTATACAAGCGATCTTCTCTAATCCTGTGGAACTTCTTCATTTTAAAAATCTTTGTAAAAACTCATTTTGACTTCTTCATTCTTCGCAGAAGAATAATATGAGGAGACAAGAACTCAGTAGAAAACATACAAACCCTGTTGCACTTAAGTAAAATTCAGACTAATGTTATGTTAAAAATAATTTGTACTAGTTTTCAGTGAATATTTTAACATCATACTTAAAGCTCAATTTTAAATGTTTTTCTCCTTAACACTTAGTCAATAATCCCTATATATTATATAAATAATTATTTTTTGTATGTATCATTATAAAAATAATATTATGTTTACATGTTATTCTAGTGGATTGTGCATCTTGGACATGGAATTTGGCACCTTGTTAAAGGAGCAGTAATATTGTCTTTTATAAAATGTGAATCTTCAAGTTTTATGTTTCTTAGTATAGTTGAATGTGACAAGTTTGTTACCATTTTTTCTCCTGTTTCTTATATGTACCTATATAATATATCAGAGTTCCTATCATATATTTGTGGGACTCAATTGTTTAAGGCTACATTTTTCATATTAATCCAACATTTCAAACAGTTCCTAATGCAAAGTGTCACTATTATTGAGTTTTCTATCATTCTTCCTTAGACTAGAAACTATTTGAAGGTTAGCTTAACCTGTTGATATTTTATTTTATTTTAAAGATGTATTTATTTATTTGAAAGGCAGAGAGGGAGAGGGAGAAGGCTTAAGAGAGGGAGAAGGAGAGAGACACAGAGAGAGAAATCGTCCCTCTGCTGGTTCACTCCACAAATAACCACAATGACCAGAGCTTGGCCAGGCCAAAGCCAGGAGCTAGGAGTTTCCTCTGAGTCTCTCACATGGATGCAAGGGCCCAAGGACTTGGGCCATCCTCTGCTGTTTTCCCAGACACATCAGCAGGGAGCTGGATTTGAAGTGGGGTAGCCAGGACTTGTATCAGTGCCCATATAGAATGCTGGTACTGCAGGTGGCCACAGTTCCAGCCCCAAACTGTTGATATTTTAAAAGGAGCAGTTTACAGAGGTCTTCTACCTTCTCTGATATTTTTTCTCCAATGACAAAAATACCTTTTGTACTTTACTCATACAGTAAGACTCTGATTTGTACACAATCCTGTAAAATTGACATATTTTCTGAAGCTATATTTTGTCTTGAAGTACATAAGTAGCATACATACCACTTACATAATTTATTAATGTTAAAATTCATAAGAAATGAAAGAGATGCATTTATATTTTCAAAAGTTCAAAACCCATGTTTTTTAACTTTTTTAAACTTTTATTTAATAAATATAAATTTTTAAAGTACAACTTTTGGATTACTGAGGCTTTTTATTTTCAGTTATCTTTATATACAGAAGATCAACTTAGTATATGCTGAGTAAAGATTTCAACAGTTTGCACCCACACAGACACACAAAGTATAAAGTACTGTTTGAGTACTAGTTTTGCCCTTAATTGACATAGTACAACACATTAAGGGCAGAGATCCTACATGGGGAGTAAGTGCACAGTGACTCCCATTGTTGATTTAACAACTGACACTCTTATTTATGACGTCAGTAATCACCCGAGGCTCTAGTCATGAGATCCCAAGGCTATGGAAGCCTTTTGAGTTTGCCAACTCCGATCTTATTTAGACAAGGCCATAATCAAAGTGGAAGTTCTCTCCTCCCTTCAGAGAAAGGTACCTCCTTCTTTGATGGCCCCTTCTTTCCACTGGGATCTCACTTACAGAGATCTTTCATTTAGTTCATTTTTGTTGCCATGGTGTCTTGGCTTTCCATGCGTGAGAAACTGCCATGGGCTTTTTAGCCAGATCTGAATACCTGAAGGGCTGATTCTGAGGCCAGAGTGCTGTTTAGGACATCTGCCATTCTATGAGTCTGCTGTGTATCCTGCTTCCCATGTTGGATTGTTCTCTCCTTTTTAATTTTATCAGTTATTATTAGCAGACACTGGTCTTGTTTATGTGATCCCTTTGACACTTAATCCTATCATTATTATCAATTATGAACTTAAACTGATTGCTTTGACTGGTAAGATGGCATTGGTACATGTCATCTTGATGGGATTGATTTGGAATCCCATAGCTCGGTTCTAACTCTACCATTAGGGGTAAGTCCGACTGAGCATGTGCCAAACTGTACATCTCCTCCCTTTCTTATTCCCACTCTTATATTTAAAAGAGATCACTTTTCAGTTGAATTTAAATACCTAGGAATAACTATTGTGTGTTAATTAAACAGTTCAACCAAAGGTATTAAATAGAACAAAAAAAATACTAAAAGGAATAAAATAGTAAGTTGTTCATGGACGGTCAGGACAAGGGCTGATTAAGTCATTGCAAAACTTATATTTTTTAAAACAAGGACAAAACTGTTTCTCACACTTTGAGGCTTGTGTGAGCGCTACCGTTTGTGTCCCATGCTATGCCTAATCTGAGAACTTGCATTGCAACAGAGTAGACCAGAGCAGCTCGGATCTCAATTGCTATAAACACTTCTCAGTGATTACCATGTTAGTTTTTCACTTGAATTTCACTCAAACACTGTCTCTGCCTTTTTGTAGGCAATCAGTTGCCCTCAACATTAAAAAACAACAACAAAATCAAGTAGTAGTAATAGTAGCAGTGGTAGTAGTATATGCTAAATGACATTCATTTTCACAGTAAATTTATGATGGTTGATCAAAAGGATTAGAACTCAAAATAGGCTAATACAACGAAAATAATAGTACTATCAATGTAGATTTAGAAAAAATACTACTTTCCGATCCATGTTCAAATTATTTTGGACCCCTGTAGAAAACACACAACAAAGTAAACCATAGTGAACATCATTTCAACATCCAATACATTTAAATAAGTTGAGAAACCTCAAAACTGCAATATGGGTACATTTTTTAAGATATATTTATTTTATTTGAAAGTCAGAATTACACAGAGAGAGGAGAGGCAGAGAGAGAGAGAGAGGTCTTCTGTCCACTGGTTCATTCCCCAGATGGCCGCAGCGGCCAGAGCTGCGCTGATCTGAAGCCAGGAGCCAGGAGCTTCTTCTGGGTCTCCCACGCGAGTGCAGGAGCCCAAGGACTTGGGCCATCTTCTACTGATTTCCCAGGCCATAGCAGAAAGCCAGATTGGAAGAGGAGCAACTGAGACTAGAACCGGTGCCTATATGGGATGCTGATGCTTCAGGCCAGGGTGTTAACCCATAGAGTCACAGCACCGGCCCTGGGCACTGTTTCAATAGGAAGAATATCTTAGTATGAAAAAAAAAAAATTGAACTTGACCTCAGGCATGTAAACTTTTTTCCCATACCTATTCAAATCATGAAATTTATCTGGTCCTGCAGGGATGAAAATTGAGTGTATCAGGGGGATAATAATTGTATCATCTACAGAGTACTGTTGAAATCTTTACGTAATATGTACTAAACTGATCTTCTGTGTATAAAGAGAATTGAAAATGAATCTTGATGTGAATGCAAGGGGAGAGGGAGCAGGAAAGGGGAGGGTAGCGGGTGGGAGGGAAGTTATGGGGGGGGGAATCCATTGTAATCCATAAGCTGTACTTTGGAAATTTATATTCTTTAAATAAAAGCTTTATATATATATATAAAAAATTGTATCATCTACTATCAATTTAGGGAAATATATAGTAAAACCCCTCTTTCTGAATACAAACATTAAATCTATTAAATATTTTTAAATCACATGGAAAAATTATATTAAGACAAGATTTTATCAGGATCAACCAAATTGTACTAACACCTAATTATTCGATACAGATTGACAAATAAAATATTATATAAATAATAGGGAATGGGGAAGAAAGAACTATAAAGAATCTATCCTGAGGCCGGCTCTGTGGTTTAGCAGGTTAACACCCTGGCCTGAAGCGTCGGCATCCCATATGGATGCTGGTTCGAGACCCGGCCACTCCACTTCCGATCCAGCTCTCTGCTATGGCCTAGGAACGCAGTAGAAGATGGCCCAAGTCCTTGGACCCCTGCACCCATGTGGGAGACCCAGAAGAAGCTCTTGGCTCCTGACTTCGGATTGGTGCAACTCCGGCCATTGCGGCCAATTGGGGAGTGAACCATCGGATGGAAGACCTCTCTCTCTCTCTCTCTCTCTCTCTCTCTCTCTCTGCCTCTCCTCTCTTTGTGTAACTCTTTCAAATAAAAAAATAAATCTTTAAAACAAAAAAAAAGTCTGTCCTTCAGAATCTAATTATATAGTACAACAGATGAAAAACATAGAAAATAATAACAACTACTTGATAAATCAATTTGAATGTAAAGAATCATATGGGAAATGGGAATTAAATTCCTAACTGAACGTATAACAGTGTAACGTACAGCAGTGAACATATAGCAGTGGTAATAAAGGAACTGGGACATTGAAAAAGAAAACCATATGGACGAGTACATTAAAATATAATTATTCTTTCTAGTTTTCTGCTTATTGGAACTGGGATCTTCAGTAATTAACCTTTCATGTGCCTTCACTTACAGAATTGCAAGCAAAGTGGACTAAAGACATGGTCTTTGATCACAGAGTTTGAATATTTTTTTCAACACTTTCTAGGTTCATAACATTTGGCTACTTACTTATCTAAATTCTCTGAACTGTGGTAACTAATATAGTATTTAAAATGTAATCTATAGGGGCAAAACTGACGCCTTGAGATGTGATGATTTTGAACAGCCCATGCCTTGACTGTCAATGTTTGTTTTTGTTCTTTTTGCCTTTTTTTCTTCATACATTCGGTGATCTATCTACTTAGTGTAGGGTTAATCTTATGAGTATAAAATTAATTGAAAATTGATCTTGGTAAAAAATAAGGATGGGTAAAGAAGAGAGAAGAAGAAGAATGGTGGGAATATGGGGAGGGAGGTCATAGGAGAAGAATCAACATGCTCCCAAATTTGTATATATTAAATGCATGAAGTCATATGCTTTAAACAAAATAAAACAATTAAATAAAAAAGAATTAAAAAATTAATCTTTCAAATCATTACCCTCCATGGAGCCAGTGTTGTAAGCACAAAAGTTTGAACCTCTACACTCCAAATAAGAGCTCCTGTTCAAGTCTAGGCTGCTTTGCTTCTGAACCAGTTCCCTGCTAATGTTGCCTAAGGAAGCAGTACAGAAACCCACCCATGCGGGTGAACCAGATGGAGTTTCAGGCTCCTGGCTTCAGCCTGACCCAGCCCTGGCCTTTGCAGCTATTTGGGGAGTGTAGCAGCTGATGGAAGATCTCTTTCTTTGTTTCACTTCACCACCACCTGTCACTCTGCTTTTCAAATAAACAACCAAAAAACAAATCTTAAATAAAATAAAATAATTATAATTTCTAGTTAATTTATAAAAAGTAATGCCAATTATAGCTAATTTGGTTTAAAGACTAAGTAAATGATAGTCACTGTATTATACTAAAATCACTATCTCAATTGCCTCTCAAAACAATGTGTTTTTTTTTTTAAAGATTGATTTATTTATTTGAAAGGTAGAGTTACAGAGAGAGAGGCAGATATAGAGAGACCTTTCACTAGTTGGTTCACTCTGTAAATGGAAACAATGGTCAGGACAGGGCCTGGCTGAAACCAGGAGCCAAGAGCTTTATCTGGGTCTGCCATGTGGGTGGCAGGGCCCAAACATTTGGGCCATCTTCCTCTGATTTCTCAGGCCATTAGCAGGGTTCTGGATAGGAAGTAGAGCAGCTAGGACACAAACCAGTACCTATATGGGATGCTGGTGTCACAGGTGGTTGCTTTGCCTCTAAACCGCGAAGCTGTCTCCAAAACAATGTGTTACACCACATACAGTATTGGCCTTATCAACACATAGCAGTTCTGAAGTTCAAAGACGTTAAATACTTCTCAGTGTCATACAGATCTGAAATTTGAACTAGGCACTTTGATACCAGAGTCCATATGTTCAATATTTATATTATCCTCAAATAGTGAAATCCAATTTAAAATATGGTGCATATAGAAAACACTTACAATAATAAATATTAGCAAGGATGTGGAAAAATTGGAATCCTATGCACTATTGGTAGAAATGTAAAAAAGGTTAAAATTTCTGAAGAAAATGAATGGTAGTACACCATAACAGCAAAATCAGAACTTATACTTGATACATCAATTCATCTTTTAATTTAAAAAGAAACTAAAGGCAAGACTCGAAGATGTACTTGTCCATCCATGTGCATGGCAACATGATTCATAATAGTCAGGGAATATAACAGATGTCCCCATCCATGGATGACTCCAGAAACAGAAGGTGATCTACTCATACAGTGGAATGTTACTCAGCCTTAAAATGCAAGAAAATTCTGACACATGCTTTAACATGGATAGATCTTCAGGACATTATGCTAAGTAAAATAATCCAGTTATAAATAATAAACACTGTATCGTTTCATTTCTATGAGGAGACAACTGTAGTCAATGACAAAGGCAGGAAGTTGAATGATGTTTGCTAGGGACTGAGGGACATGGAGAAGGGGAAATTATTATCTGACAGGTGCATATTTTAAGTTTTACATGATAAAACGTGTGTCATATGGATGGATGGTGGTGATGGTAGCGCAAAAATGTGAAGGTACTTAATGTTAGCAAACAAAATACTTAAAATCATAAATTTTATGCATATTTTATTTTGTTTCTTAAAGATTATTTATTTGAAAGACAGAGTTACAGAGAGAGGTAGAGAAAGAGAGAGAGGTCTTTCATCTGCTGGTTCACTCCCTAGTTGGCCGCAATGGCTGGAGATGCGCCAATCCGAAGCCAGGAGCCAGGAGCTTCTTCCGGGTCTCCTACATGGGTTCAGGGGCCCAAGGACTCGGGCCATCTTCTACTGCTTTCCCAGGCTGCAGCAGAGAGCTGGATCAGAAGTGGAAAGCCAGGATATGAACCGGCGCCCATATGGAATGCTGGCACTGCAGACATCGGCTTTATGCCACATCACCAGCCCCTTTCAATTTTTTAAAACCAGATCCATAAAGCCCTAATAAAAAGTATGAAATGCTCACTTATAATCAAGTAATAGATGTTTCTCTGTGTGTGTGTGTGTGTGTGTGTGTGTGTGTGTGAGTGTATGAAAGAGGGAAAGAGAGAGAGAGAGAGAGAGAGAGAGAGAATATATTGGGCAAGTTGAAGAAAATAGGGATTATTACTGACGCCATAAACAAGAGTGTCAAATTGTTAAATCAACTTCAGGAGTCACTGTGTACTTACGTCTCATGTGGGATCTGTCCTTAATGTGTTGTCCAATGTGAAGTAATGCTATAACTAGCACTGAAACAGTATTTTACACTTTGTGCTTCTGTGTGGATGCAAACTGATGAAATCTTTACTTAGTACATACTGAATCAATCTTCTGTATATAAAGATAATTAAAAATGAAAAAAAATCTTGGTGTTAAATTGGAAATTGCATAGAAAATTAATCAATTTAAAAAATATATCATGTAGGATCTCTGTCCTTAATATGCTATACATTGTGAATTAATACTATAACTAGTACTCCAACAGTATTTTTCACTTTGTGTTGCTATGTGAGGGCAAACTGTTGAAATCTTTACTTAATATATACTAAACTGATCTTCTGTATATAAAGAGAATTGAAAATGAATCTTGATGTGAATGGAAGGGGAGAGGGAGTGGGAAAGGGGAGGGTTGCGGGTGGGTTGGAAGTTATGGGGGGGAAGCCATTGTATTCTATAAACTGTATTTTGGAAATTCATATTCTTTAAATAAAAGCATTATTAAAAAAAAGAAAATAGGGATTATTATTTTTTCAGAAAAAAATGGGAAGAAATAAAGAAGTCACTGATAACATTCATACATTCATTAAATTTTGCTAACCAAAACTTTTGGGTAACTTCAACTTCAATTTTTTTAAAAAAGAAGGCAAAATGATGACATACTGACATTTTAGTCACTTGCATAAAATTATGTTCAGTACAGGCTCAGTGATGACACCTTTTAATTAAATAATCATGACTTTGTAACACAAGCCCATGCTGCTTTATAAATAAATGATTGAACAGAAAGACAGGTCACAGAAACTCAATGTAATGAATATAATAGGGCCAGCTTTGTGGTGTAGTAGAGTAAGCCACCGTCTGCAACACTGGCATCCCATATAGGTGCCAGTTCAAGTCCTGGCTGTTCCACTTCCAATCTACCTCCCTGTTAATGCACCAGGGAGAACAGTGGAAGATGGCCCAAGTACTTGGGCCCCTGCATCCATGTGGGAGACCTGGAAAAAGCTCTTGGCTGGCTTACTTCAGCCTGGCCCAGTCTTAGCTGTTGTGGCCATTTGGCGAGTAGACCAGCCGACGGAAGATTCTCTCTCTCTCTTTCTCTCTCTCTCTTTCTCTGTGTGTATGTGTGTCTCTTCCTCTTTCTCTATAACTTTGCCTATTAAATAAATACAAATATAAATAAATCTTTTTGAAAAATAATCCATAATATATACTTTAATTGCTGATTTACCTTTTTCTTTTTTCTTTTTCTATTTTTTTTTTTTTTTTTTTTTGCCAGGCAGAGTTAGACAGTGAGAGAGAGAGCAAAAGGTCTTCCTTCTCCATTGGTTCACTCTGCAAACGACCAGTATGGCCAGTGTGCTGTGGCCAGTGCACTGTGCTGATCCAAAGCTAGGAGCCAGGTGCTTCCTCCTGGTCTCCCATGCGAGTGCAGGGCCCAAGCACTTGGGCCATCCTCCACTGCCTTCCTGGGCCACAGCAGAGAGCTGGACTGGAAGAGGAGCAACCGGGACAGAATCCGGCGCCCTAACCGGGACTAGAACCCAGGGTGCCAGCACCGCAGGCTGAGGATTAGCCAAGTGAGCCACGGTGCTGGCCTTACCTTTTTCTTTAAAGTTACAATCCATCAGTTTGGGGTATCATAGTAAATTTAACACAAAATACCACATTTTAACATAGTATTACTTAACAAAATTGGCTGTCATTTCTGTCATATGAAACCCCTGTCAGAAACCACACTTCACTTGGGCTTTCTTTGGCTTTTTCGTTACTATAGATACCACTTTTACTCTTGTAATCAAAAGTAAAAAAATGTAGCTTAGTGTCATAATTCAAATATGAAGAATGGAAACCGCTTCAGAATTGTATTCAAAGACTCAGGAGCAAGTCACTTCTCTTGGGATTTCAGCTACCAAAGGTGAGATTCTAGAACATTAATAGTTGTTTACCCAGTAATTAAGTAAAAATTAAGTTACTAATAATACAAGAAAGAATTATTAAAATAGCAATATAGGTTTAAATCAATGCATTGCTTCATCCATTTCATTCATCTTTTCATCCATTAACAAAATAAAGCACTTGGTAACACATTCAGTTTGTAAAACCTACGTTAGATAAATATAATGGGCTACTAAACTAATTATTTATATGATGATTTCTTTCTTAACTTCTTAACCTAGTTGACATAATTTAGAAAGCAACCTGACATTAAGTGTCTTAATGAATTTATGGGAATATTAGTAAACATAATTTTGAACCTACGAAGTTTGAATAGCAAAATTATCCAAATTGAAGTTAAAGTCCTGATAGAAATGTTTTGCTGCTGAAAGTTTCATGGACCATGGTCAACAACAATGTTCAGAGAGAGAGCCACCCTCACGGCCACACTCCTGGGCTACCTTAGTCACCCCGCCACTGTGCCGTGTCTGGTCTGTGTGGGAAATTGTTTAACTTTCTCCTATTCTTGAAATGTTCTCTGCATCTGAGCCAAAAAAAAGATCTGAGAAGCTATGCTAAATGCTTTTGAAGCCTGTAGGATGAAGAGTGGAAGTTAATTACCCATTTATCCCTGTTGGGCCTCATTTTGTAGTTATTTTGGGAGTAAACCAGCAGATGGAAGATGTCTCCCTCTCTCTTTGTCACTCTACCTTTCAAATAAATAATTAATTTTTTTAAAAAGGAATATTGAATTAACTAAAAACAAAAAGTTACATTATTGCATATGTTATACATGATTCACAGATTTAATAATTAAAAATTTTAATCATTCAAAAGATCTAGAAATAGCAGGTGAATATCAATTTATTTAGGAATGAGAGATGAATCTATAGAGGAACATAACAATTGTAGAATTCCCTGAGGAAACCATGTAGACATAAATAAATATTTTAAATGTTACATATCAATAATTTTATGGTCAAGTGTATAAGGTAAATGACAAAATAAGATATGATGTTTGCAGCAAATACTATTACCAAGGTATCCTTCTCAAGTCAATTAAGTCACCAACTACCATAGAAAGAAAGGTTCTAAATCATTTAGGCACTTTAGAGAGTAGATAAAACAAATGATCACAAAACATAAAAGATTTACACAAATACTAAGTGTTGAAATTTCTAAAACTAAAATTGTCAAATATGAAGATACCATGAATACAAGAGTGGAATGGTTGGACAAAGAGTCTCATAAGGTACTTGCAGAAGTATAAATAAGTTGGCATGGAATTTTGAAAAGGCAAATTGCAAAAATCCATTTTCTTCATTGCCTTTGTCTAATAATAATTATTGTTAGAAGCCTATCCTGAGGATATGGGAGAAAAAGATATATTTTGATATATTTTCCTTGCAGTGGTTTTGTGATAATAAAAGTAATCTAATAATTTATAAACCAATGATCAATAATCAGAGGATAACCTGAATGACCATAATCTATCAATAAGTAAAGACATTTATTAATTGAATGATTATCTATTGAAATTACTTTAAAAGACATTTAATAACATTAAAATGTGGCTTACTTTGACTCTAATAGCTTAAAGTACATTAAATGAATAAAGGGACAAAGGAGAATGCAAGTTTTGTAATCACATAATGTGAATTATGTTAACACATTCTACACTGTAAGAGAGGAATTCTAAGAATATATCCTGGGATATATATACTTTTGGATGCTGCCAAATACATCTCAACATTTTTTCTGTATATTTTTGTTTTTGCCTGATTTCCTAAAATGAACATTTGGAACAATAATATATGCCAGAATACTTTAAGTATTTCCCATGTTTCAAATAATGTAAATAGACACCACCCTCATGGGGTAGATTTTATTTTCTCCATTATTATGATAATAAACTAAGGCAGAGAAAATAATTTGCCTTCTGTCATAAAGCAAAAATGTGTCAGAATAGGACTCTGAATCCATGCATTGTTTGTTTCTGAGGATCTTCCTCTAATCCACTAATTTAAAGCAGTCTTTGCTTGTGAGTAGTTTTTATAAAAATAACTAATAAGTTAGTAGATTACTTAGCACATCACATTAATAAATGTTTTAATAATCTAGTAAAAGTTGAATAGTTATATCCTAAAACATCAGAATTTGATCGTTCATATCACATGGACTTCTCTTTTTGAAAGTTCCACATAGGTAGCAGGGACTCAATCCTTGAGCCATCATCTGCTGCCTCCCAGGTGCACTGGAGGCAGAGAGAGGCAGGCACCAGGCACTTGATACCGGATGCTGGTGTCCCAAGTGGCCGCTTACCTCGCTGGGCCAGAAGGCTTAAGCCTTTTGCTGGTTCTTAATATTTGTGGTAGACTTCTCCAAGACAAAAACAACAAGTTTTTGCTGTTATTACTGATATTCCTTAAATAACCTGGAGAACAAATAGCATAATCGTGAGCCAAGTGCAGTGATTAGCTGCCACAGTGTTGCTTCTTTCATTGCCCAGAAATGCTTTTCTGCATTGATAATAGCGTATTATGCAAAACAAATTTTGGCCTCAGCTTAGGACTGGCCTGACTACAATTAACAGGAATAGTCTGGGGTTTCTTTTGAGACTGAAGAACTCAGAATTCTAACATTATCTACAATTGAAAGGGAATTTCAATTAAATCTCTTTCAATGACGGATGCAGATTTCTTCCTATATTTCATTTTTTCCTATTTTGTCTCATATTTCTAATTTCAGTATATGTGCTGCCAAAGTGAGCACTCATTTTTTAATCATTTCTTTCCATATATGGTAGTTTGTAACATTAGATTTAAGAGAAAACAAAACAGCAAACCAAAAATAAACTTTCACAGGCTTTCAAACAAATTGTGCTCTGAACAATTTCATGATCATTTTTATTACTATTCAAAAGACTGTTAAATTTTATCTGAACATGCATGAATATATGTCTACATACACAAATACATATTTATTAATTTTAATAGAATTTTTATAATAATAGCAATAACAAGTTTTGTTCCTCTTTTTAATGAAGGATGAAAGCATTACACACTCAGAAAATTCTACTTTTCCTATGGAGGCCCAAATCAGTGACATATATGTCTAAGACTATTTTACATTTGGAATATGGTGCTATAATTTGAAATCTGAGCACAAGACCATGGCTAATTTTGAAGTAGCATTTAGTTTTCTAATATGAGGAAAGACTGTAACTTCTAATGGCAACAGGTTTATATTAACAGGTTCCTATTAGAGTGAATTGTACCCGCTCCAAAATTCTGCTTAAATATGCATTTTGGGTGGCTCTGTTTGATATGTACATGTACATAACCTATAAGGTATACTTCCAAGAATGCAATAATATGTATATTATGAATATGCTTAAATATGCATTTTGTGTGTGATATGTGTATGTATATAACCTATAAGGTGTACTTATAAGAATATAATGTTCCATTATTTTTAACTGATTTATGCAAAAACTAAGATAACAAAATCAAGTTTATATTTAGTTCAACTTCAAGAGTGTAACATATTAAATATAAGGAAGAAAATGCTGATATTTATTATTTAGCATTAGTATTAAGAATAATTTTTTTAGTATTTATTTTGATATAATGTTTTCTATAATAATCAGCTAAATCAAAGAAGTAATTTTCTAAGAGTTTCATACAAGAAAAAATGTTAGTTATAAACATGCCCTATGCTTACATATTTGAAAAAAATAAAAACATAAATAAATAACAGAAAATAAGAAATAGTTTGCACTAAATAAGATTGACCAAAACTTTAACAGAACATTAAGTAAAACTCAAATAAAGATGAATTCTTTAAGAAATCAATATTTTTCTTAATAAAGCACAGTGGGTTGTAACTTTTTGTATCAACATATATCACCATCCCAGCTCTCGGAAGAATCACAGCATTCAAGTTTTCTTTGCTATCGGACTGTACTTGTTTCCTTTTAATATTTGAATTGTTTTTTGTTTATTCAATGTAAATCACTGTATAGTTATTGGAAATGATTTAATGAAAATTAACAAAACCCAAGAACACAACAAAAAAGAGCTGGTTATACAATATGTTATTTCATCTTTTTAAGCCAAGCCTCATTTTAAAAATAAATAGACTAAAGACAGAGTAGTTAATTATATGCATTCTCTTGAGTTAGTTCTTTATGATTTGACAACTTGCACGGCAGCTGTTCCTGTAAATATGACAATAAATTTCTAAATCTCCAGAGAACTGGTAAATGCAGGCAGATGCACTTAACTGCTGGTGGGCAACAAAAGTCAGACTGCAGGAAACTGTGGCACTAATGTAGCTCTTGATTAATCTCTAATTACAGTTTTGTCATCTTAGCAGGGAGACAAAACTATATCACTTCCTAAATAGGCAAGCAGCATTTTGGCACCTAGCAACCAGCAGTTCGTTCCTATTAGCTGCAGTGGACTCGAGGCTGTTACATGGGAGGTGGCCATGGATCACTGCTCTATTATTTATGGAGCAGCCTTTCCAGAGGCCTTCACAACAGTAGATAAATTAGCAGCTTAATAGACCAGCACTAACTCAAAACACAGCATAAGCTGAAGCTTCAAGTATGAAATTAAAATGTGACTTGCCCATAATGCTTGCATCCTACATAAGAAATGTTCATTCATTTCTGTTAATTATTCAGCACACATAACAGGGCTATGAACGAACTCTAGAAAATCATGTAAACATTGTTTCAATCATTTCATATTATATCATAAAGTGCATACTAGACATTTTTCAGACTTTTTAAAATTAATTTTCCTCCCCTCAAACTGATTTTCTTGGTTTCATTCTCAAGCCCAGGGATGTTAGGTGACAAGCATTAATTAGGACTAGTACAGCCACAAGAGAGCCCTAAGTGTCTCTGTAAAAGTGCCTTATTAAGCTCAAAATGGGCAAATGAGGATGATTCTCATGATGCTTCCATTTCCCTTTCACTTCAGGTGCAATGAAAAAGTCTGAGAAACGACCTCACACCTCTGCCTCATGCCAGTAATTTGAAGGGAGTCAGGAAATTCTGAAGTTTTTTTTTTTTTAAAGGCAAACCAGACAGGTCTACTTAATTAATACTAATGGAACATCTTTGCATAATCTTCACAATAGAGATTATGTTATTAATATGATCTAAGTAGGTCTGAAATAGGACATCCAAAATTATGACAGCTTTTTATTGTCTTTACTTTTACTGAAATTGTTTTTAAATAACATAGCAGAAGACAACACATATAGAAACATTTTTAAAAACATTCTCTTGTAATTTTCAATTATAATAATTTCTTTGATGGGAAATTCACCCAAAGTTAAAATATGTTCATTCATATCATTGTTTGACTGTTACTCATTAACTTTTTTTTCTGATTGCAACAGCTTTTTTAAAAAAGCTAACATGGTAGCAATGTATGACGAAAAATATGAAATTCCTGTTAATTCAGCTGACTAGGATAACCTAGGACCAGTTGGGAAGCTGTTGTATTGAACTGTGCCTACTCACTCTGGAAGCTGTTTCCATTGAAAAATTACCCATTTGAAGAATTATCATTGTGGGGCCGATGCTGTGGCATAGAGTGTAAAGCCATTGCCCGCAGTGCTGGCATCCCACATGGGCACCGGTTCAAGTCCCGTCTGCTCCACTTCCTACCCAGCTTTCTGCTGCAGCCTAGGAAAGCAGTGGAAGATGGCCCAAGTTTTGGGCTCCTGCACCCATGTGGGGAAACCTGGAAGAAAATCCTGGCTCCTGGCTACAGATAGGCACAGCTATGGCCTGTTACGGCCATCTGGGGAGAAGAGCTCGCTTGCTCACTCGCTCGCTCTCTCGCTCTGCATATCTGTGACTATACCTTTCAAATAAATAAATAAATAAATCTTTAAAAAAAAAGAATCATCACTTCTCGGCCTTTTGGCTAAGATCAAGTGTAAAAAAAAAAGAATCTTCACTGCAATTTTGTTAGTCTTCTACGGGAACCTTCATACTATTTTCGGAAATGATTTTACTAATTTACATTCCTATTAAGTGTAGCACCATGGCTTTTTTCCACATCCTCCCCAACACTTATGATTTTTTTTGTTAATAACAGCTGTGAGTTAAAACTCAATGTGATTTTAATTTGCATGTCTCTGATGATGACAGATGTTGAGCATTTTTTTCATGTATCTGCTGGCCATTTGTATGTCTTCTCTTGAGAAATATCTATTAAAATGCTTTGCCTGTTTCCTGATTGCATTATTTATTTAATTGCTATTGCATTGTTTTAGTTGTCTATATATTTGGGATGTTAGCTTCTCATATTATCAAGTGTGTGTCTATTGCAAATATTTTCTCTTTCACACTGTGGGTTTTTTTTTTTTTCACTCTGTTTTTTTCCTCTGCTTTGCAGAAGTTTTTTAGTTTGATTCAGTTTCATTTTTTAAAGATTTATTTATTGATTTGTAAGACAGCATTACCAGGGGTGGGGAGGGAGAGACAGAGTCAGAGAGAGAAATCTTACACCTGTTTGTTCACTCCTCAAATGTCTGCAATAGGCAGGGTTGGGCTAGGCTGAAGCCAGGAGCCACGAGAGGACCAAGCACTTGAGACATACTCCTCTGCTTTCCTAGGTGCATTAGCAGGCAGCTGGATTGGAAGTGAAGCAGCCAGGACACACACTGGTGCCCATTTGGCATGTCGTGCAGCGAAGGGATCTAAAAGCATGGCAACAAAAGCAAAAACAAGCAAATGAAATTCCATCAGGGTCTGCCCTGGCATATTGGGCTAAGCCATCACCTGCCATATCCATACCCCATATGGGAGCCAGTTCTTGTCCCAGATACTTCACTTTTAAACAGGATCCTTGCTAAAGTGCCTGGGGAAAGCAGTGGAGTATGGCTCAACTCCTTGGGTTCCTGCACCAACATAGGAGATCAGGAAGAAGCTCCCAGCTCCTGGCTTAGGCTTGGCCCAGCCCTGACAATTGAGATCATTAGATAGTGAACCAATGGGCAGAAAATCTCTCTCTCTGACTCTCCCCTCCCCATCACACTCTCTCTAACACTGCCTTTCAAACAAATGAAATAAATCTTAAAGAAAAAATAATCTTATGGAAGAAGTCAATGTCCAGAACATATTAATGCCATGGAGATTTGCCTCTGTATTTTCTTTTAGTAACTATGTAGCTTTTGGTCTTACATAAATCTTTTTTTCATTTCCAGATGGTTTGGAATGTTGTGTATTTAGGGTCTGATTTAATACTTCTACATATGAATATCCACTTTCCTCAATACAATTTATTTAAGAGATAATCCTTGCCAACTTTGTAAAAAAAATAGGAGACCATAAAATCCTATCTCTGAGCATATTTCTAACTGAAACAAAATTGTTAAAAGCAATGTGTGCACTTCCAGACAGAAAAAGTTGAAGTGGAAACAGTTTAAGAAATAACTGAAAAGTGATCCCTGTGAAATATAAGAGTGGGAATAAGAGAGGGAAGAGATGTACAATTTGGGACATGCTCAATCGGAACTGCCCCAAATGATGGAATTAGAATTGTGCCAGGGGATTCCAATACAATCCCATCAAGGTGGCATGTACCAAGGCCATCTCACTAGTCCAAGTGATCAATTTCAGCTCATAATTGATCACACTGATAGGTCTAAGAGTCAAAGGGATCACACAAACAAGACTAGTGTCTGCTAATACTAACTGATAGAATGAAAAAGGGAGAGAATGATCCAACATGGGAAGCGAGATACACAGCAGACTCATAGAATGGCAGATGTCCTAAATAGCACTCTGGCCTCAGAATCAGCCCTTAAGGCATCAGGATCTGGCTCAAGAGCCCATGAGAGTATTTTAGGCATGGAAAGCCAAGACACTCTGGAAAAAAAAGAAGACCTGAATGAAAGATCTCTGTGAGTGAGATCCCAGTGGAATGAATGGGGCCATCAAAGAAGGAGGTACCTTTCTCTGAAGGGAGGAGAGAACTTCCACTTTGACTATGACCCTGTCGGAATAAGATCGAAGTCGGCGAACCCTAAAGGCTTCCATAGCCTCGGCAACTCATGACTAGAGCCTAGGGAGATTACTGACGCCATAAACAATTTGACACTTTAATGATTTGAAGAATAATTATCTGAAGAAAAAAGTCAAGAACTCTGACCCACTTCTAAACCACTAGTCCAAAAAAAAAATGGAATAATATAAAGGTATACGGGGTAGAGAGAAAATTAAACAAAACTAAAAAGAAAATTTTACAGAAAATACTATAGCCTCGGCAACTCATGACTAGAGCCTAGGGAGATTACCTACGCCATAAACAAGAGTATCAAATTGTTAAATCAACATCAGGAGTCACTGTGTACTTACGTCTCATGTGGGATCTGTCCTTAATGTGTTGTCCAATGTGAAGTAATGCTATAACAAGTACTGAAACAGTATTTTTACACTTTGTGTTTCTGTGTGGGTGCAAACTGATGAAATCTTTACATAGTATATACTGAATCAATCTTCTTAATGTAAAGATAACTGAAGATGAAATAAAAACCTTGGTGTTAAATTGGAAATTGCATAGAAAATTAATCAATTTTTAAAAAATATCATGTAGGATCTCTGTCCTTAATGTGCTGTACATTGTGATTTAATGCTATAACTAGTACTCCAACAGTATTTTTCACTTTGTGTTGCTATGTGGGGGCAAACTGTTGAAATCTTTACGCAATATATACTAAACTGATCTTCTGTATATAAAGAGAATTGAAAATGAATCTTGATGTGAATGGAAGGGTAGAGGGAGCGGGAAAGGGTGGGAGGGAAGTTGTGTGGGGGGAGTCATTGTAATCCATAAGCTGTACTTTGGAAATTTATGTTCATTAAATAAAAGTTTAAAAACAATAAAATAAAATGGTGACCTTTGTTTCTTAAAACTCATGTTCTCTGTACTTTGCATAATTAAAATTTTATATAAAATATTGATATAGAATTAAAAAGAATTTTAAAAACCAAAACTGTTTAGCATTTCTACATGATTTCCCTTTATTCAAAAATGGGAGAAACCTCTATGTAGCTTTGGGTAAGAGAGATCCTCCTGAGATACTGTGGAAATGGGTTAGAAATGCCAGATAAAACCTTCCTTAGTAATCACATGAAATGCACAGCTAACCTCCTACAGGAAAAGACATGGTCAATTAGTTTTAATAGCATGGGTATTCGGGAAGATTTGTTTAATGATGACACCCTCATTTTACTGAATCAATACCAAAGAGTGTTTTACAATGAAATGTCTCTCTCCAGTGACTAATTTACAATAAATAAATCTATAAATCTATCAAGTCCCTTTACTAGTCTTGGAATCTGTAAGATATGCATGGCTAAAGTCAGGAAGAACTTTTGACATCAAACTTCCAGGTCAGTGAATAGGTCACCGAAGCTCAAGCAGTAAATTTGTAAAAGGCTATAGGAATGATTTGCTCATTAAGGATCTGTTCGCTGATCATGAAAAATCCATGCCCAAATGAAGTGGGCATACATAAAAATATTAGGAGAAGTAATCTGTTCCCTTGATGTCAGCTTGTGTTTTCTTTCTCTGATAATGGTAAAAGTCTGTGAATTTCGAAGTCCAACTCTCTGTGTTGTATTCTCACCTTTTACTGGTAGTGTGATGTTGAGCAATTTGTTTACTCTCTCTTTGCCTTAGTTTTGTCATCTATAAAGTGAGATAATATTAACACTTCTTCACGTGACAGTTTTCAAATTTAAATAAATTGTTCTGCACTTAGTACATACACTTGAAAAAATATAAGACACAGAATAGGCATTTAATAGCTTTATCCTTTTTATTACCTGTTTACTATTAATACTAAGGTAGCTAGAGTTGTATTAGCATAGGCAATATTTCATATAATGAGAAGAAAATTAATGATTTTTTTCTGAATTATAACCTTTACTGAAACTTCTACAGGTCAATATATCAACTTTTGGATCACAGTTATTGACCTTTGTATAAAAATAAGACACAATACATAAAAGAAAATGCTCAATGTTCTGAGTAAAAAAATAAGGTAGCTTCATGTATAAGAAATAGGATGGTTGGCATTAGCTCTTTACTGAAAGATGCAAGTGTGCAGAAATTACACAAGAACCTCTGGTGTTTGTGTCCTTGTAGGTATTTTTGCCATCTTCCTATTCTTTTTTCAGCATTAGGTCCTTGACTTCTGTCATCCAAATCAACTCTTCACAGATGCTTTAGCTTATCTAGCGGAAGTTTGGCGACCTTATTTCACACTACCTGCTGGAAGCTGTTTGAAAAGCATATTCTCCTCTCAGGGAGCTCATGAAGTTTTTCTTCCTCTTGGTACTACCTCTGAACTGAGCATTAGAGTGTCGCCTTAGGAGGGGGACCATGTTCCAAGCAGGACCTTCTGCAAGCCTGTCTGGGCTGCAATGATGAACTTTAAGAAATGTGCCTTTTCTGATATAATCAAGTTATCTCCAAAGATTTTCCTACTGCAGAGAGCTTCTGTTCTTTATTTTTCCTTGTGGTGCTCTCGTGTAAACAGTGGTGTGGGTGGGGTGTGGTTAATTACAGGTGAATTTTCCTATAAACATAAGTGTGATACTTGCAGGACACAATAATGTGGGACATTGTCTGTTTCTTCCATATTTGGAAAATAAAATTATGAGTAGACTTTTTTGCAGTATAGGTAATACTAAAACTTATTGAAACGGTTTTTCAACAACTAGTATTCAGTTGCTTAAAGAAAGCCTTGCTGCCCAGAGCCAGCCCTGTGACATGGTGGGTGAGGCCACCACCTGCAACATCAGCATCCCATATGGGCACCAGTTCGACACCCAGCTGCTCCACTTCATTTCCAGCTCCATGTGTGCCTCGGAGTGCAGCAAATGATGGCCCAAGTTCTTGGGACCCTGCACCCAGGTAGGGAGACCTGCATGAAGCTCCTGGCTCCTGGCTTCAGCCTGACCCAGCCCCAGCCATTGGGGCCATTTGAGGAGTGAACCAGCAAACCGAAGATCTCTCTCTCTCTCTTTTTCAATTTCCTCCATCTCTTCCTCTCTGTGTAACTGACTTTCAAATAAATAAATAAATCTTTTTTTTTTTAAAAAAAAAAGGAAGCCTTGCTGCTACAAATACTTCTATTTTTAGAAAGGGTTTTTAGAGACCAATGTCCCAGTTGGTCAAAGAGTTATAGCTTTCATTGGTTAAAATGCCATCTCTAAAATGGGCATTATTTATGTTTTCTCTGCTATTCCTGATAGTTGTTTGTATTGTATCAAGAAAATCTGTACGTTGGGAATATAGCACTAGTATATTTAAGCTTACAGGCTTATTTGGTATGTAATCTGAAAATATTAGTACACTTTAATGTATTGTACTTTAATTTATTATAATATGTACAATCCTCCCCTCCACATAGTATGTGTATGTATGATTAACCCATTTTGGTTTGCAATGAACCTTAAAAATATTTTAAGAAAAGATATTGATGAGAAAATAATTCATATTGTTCTCTATGACACTTACAAAATGTGACACCACCTTCCAAAGTACTTTTCTAAGATATATAATCATTATAAAATATTGTGTGAAAAGACAAATATGAACCATAGGAAATATTAAGGTGACCAAGTTTACTTTAGAAATGTTCATGAACTGGGCATGTGGCAGATGATTCAAATAAAAATATATAAAGAGTGGTAAAATAAATTGTGGCATATTAACTAGAAAGAAGTTCAATTCAGCCATTAAAATAATAACAGGACAAATTAGGCACTAACTATAGATTAATAGGTGTTTTGTCTTTTTGTGACTGGCTTGTTTCGCTGAAACTAATGGTTTCCAGTTGTATCCATTTTGTTGCAAATGACAGAATTTTTTTTTTTACCATTGTGTAGCATTCCATAGTGCATGTATATCATAAGTTCTTTATCCAGTCTTCAGTTGATCTTTGTAAAAAAATAAGAATGAGAAAGAAAGAGGGAGGAGGAATGAAGGTAGGAGTATAGAGGTTGGGTGGGAGAATCATTGTGTCCCCAAATCCATTTATATTAATTGCATGAAGTTGTATTCTTAAACAATTTAAAAAATGCTTTTAGATAATGTTAAATTGCCTCTCATAGTCCATGTAACAAAAACAAAAAATTAAATAAAATAGTTGTAAGTACCCAAAATAACTAAATATGTAGAGGATACACCTAATAATACATATGCAATAACTATATTATGAAAACTACAAAATTTTTATGGGAGATACTTAAAAATGCAAGAAGTTTATATAATGGTCATGAATATAAAGATGTTATGAATGTGTCTTTCTCCATATGAATCTATGTTTATTATAATTTTCATTTAAATCACAACATGTGCTTTCATATAAACTGATAAATTGATCTTTAAAAAGATTAAAAAAATGCAAAAGATCCAGAATAGTCAATAAGATTTTGAAAAATCAGAAGAAATTTTGGAGGATTTACACACTGTAATTTATCTTATAAATGTAAGACTTAGATTGATTGAAAGTAAACAGATAAAAAATAGGCTATGAAAACAGTATATGTGAAAAGAATGACTACATTAATAGTAAAAACATTTTTCAAGACAAAGGGTATTACTCTACATACAAGAGATATTTCATAATATTAAATGGTCCATTAATTCAGAAAGTACCAAAATCATAAATTTATATGTACTTAGCAATAATGTATCAA
This sequence comes from Sylvilagus floridanus, assembly GCA_949820135.1. Taxonomy (NCBI): domain Eukaryota; kingdom Metazoa; phylum Chordata; class Mammalia; order Lagomorpha; family Leporidae; genus Sylvilagus; species Sylvilagus floridanus. Next base: position 63,294,493 of record OX463246.1, on the reverse strand, counting down.
AATTTATAAAGCCAAAATTAGCAGTGTTAAGAAAGTAAATAGCCATTCCATAAATCAAATCATAGTTGATGATTTTTGCATCTTTCTCTTAGCAAATGACAGAACCATTAGACAATTAAAGGGATAAAAGTATGGAGAATCTGATAACTATGTCAACTGATTTGTCCCACTTTATGGACTATTACATCATTCAACAGTCTAAGAGTACATATTATTTATAATATAATATGTTTTTCCACCTATGCAAACATATTATAAGCTGGGTTCTAATAAACATCTTATAAATTTAAAAATATTTATATTATACAGAATATGTTTATGGCAAGAATAAAATTTAATAAGAAGTAAATCACAAAGTATTTAGGAAAATTCCAAAGAGTTGAAAATCAAGCTACACACTTAGAAATGATTATTGAGAAAAAAATAAAATTATATTTTGAACAGGACAAAAATAAAAATGGAATATGTGAAAATTTGAAGGGTGTAAATGAAGTTGTAACTAGAAGAAAATGTGTTATTTCTGATGCTTACGTTAGAGATAGAGAGATAGGGCACGGGAGAGAGAGCTCAAATAAATGACCTAAGATTCTGTTAAGCATATAGCAAAAATGAATATAGCAGCCCAAGGCCAAATGGAAATAGTAAATGATGAATAAAAGAGTTAAAATCAGTGATGGAGAAAGCCAACAAAATGAATTGGAGAAACTAAATAAGTCCAAAGAAGACTAGAAAAATTAATCCATAATCTATAGGTAGAATGTTGGCTGGAAAGAAAGAAAAAACAGAAAGAAGGAGTGGGAAGGCAGAGAGGGAAGGAGAGGGAGGAGAGAGAGAGAAAATTAAAGAAAAAAAGGATCACAAACTATCAGTATCAGAGATGGAAAACAAAGTTATCACTTTAGATTCCACAAAAATTATGTTATCAATGAGTTTATCATAAGGTGAGAGAAACTTAAAAATTCTTTGAAATAACTCACAAAGCAAAATCAGAAGCTGACATAGAATATGAATAGCATTTTATCCATTAAGAAATTAAATCTGTAATTAAGATCTACTCATGAGAAACCATCCAGGGGCCGGCGCCACGGCTCACTAGGCTAATCCAACACCTGCAGCACCGGCACCCTGGGTTCTAGTCTCGGTCGGGGCACCAGATTCTGTCCCAGTTGCTCCTCTTCCAATCTAGATCTCTGCTGTGGTCCAGGAGCGCAGTGGAAGATGGCCCAGGTCCTTGGGCCCTGCACCCACATGGGAGACCAGGAGGAAGCACCTGGCTCCTGGCTTTGGATCGGTGCAGAGCGCCAGCTGCAACGCACCAACCATAGTGGTCACTTAGGGGGTGAACCAACGGAAAAGGAAGATCTTTCTCTGTCTCTCTCTCTCAATAACTCAGCCTGTCAAAAAAAAAAAAAAAAGAAAGAAAGAAAGAAAGAAAGAAACAATCCAGGCCAGGATAGCCTCACTGAAGCATCGTATCAAACATTTAATTACAGCAATACAGAACTTTTAAAACAAACTATTCTGAGTGCATTAGGATGGCGGAGTAGGGAGGAGCTTTGCTGTTCAAGTCTAGAACGAGTACAGTCTCAGGGAAGACTTAGGGAGAAAACACCAGAAGAGAATCTAAGTAAATTGGAGGATCACAGTGGACCTAAATGGAGGGTGAAGATGCTCACAACTTAGGACCCCAGCAGCCGAAAGCCTCCACATCAAGTTGGAGAGCAAGGTGAGACCAGACTGCACCAGCCTAAGCTACTGGTGAAAAAATTGCAGGAAGAGCCTAGAGGGAATCCGGCTAGAAGCCCCATGTGGGATAGTGTACCCATCAAACTATGGGAAAAAAACAAAGGGGGTGCATGTTTTCTCCCATCCTGATCATCCTGCAAAGGCAACTGTAACAAACTGACAGAGAGCAAGCACCATTTTGAACATATATAACATCTGTGCCAGCTCCTTTTCATGCCCAGCAATGAGGCAATCAGAGACTCCTGCTTCTCGTGGGGAGAACAGAGTGCAGGGTGCTCAGGACTGTGGAAGGCTTGCGTGCCGACTGTGAAAAAACTGAGGCTGCTTGGGAGGACTCAGGGTGTGGCTGGGACTCTGGGCAGTCACTGTGAGAGCTCTCATCAGGGCTTCCTGGTTACCTGGTGAGGGACATTGTTGGGGAATCTAAGCTTACACTGAGGACTGCACAGATCCTTTGTGTGGTCCTTATGGAAGTGTGGATAAATAATATACTCACTGGTGCTAGTGCACAGGCACTGGTCTCCTTCTAGGAGAGGAACTCATCTGAGTCTACACCAACAAACAAGAAGAAACCTCCCCTCTGATTAAAAAATAAAAAGATTTACCATGCCAAACCTGGGTGTATCACCCCAGATACACCCTTCACTCTGAAACACTGATCAGAGCTCCCTGGCCACTCCCACCACAAGCCTCTAGTTATTCCCTAAAAGCAAACACTCCACTAATCCAATCAGACATAGTCAAAAGACAAAAGCAGCCCAGCAAAAAACCAAAGAAGAAACCAATGACTATCCCCACAAAAGCCAAATAACGAACTCATCAATCCAAAAAAACAAAGCACAAGGAAGACAATGTGACATCCCCAAAAGAACACAACACCTCAATACTAGATTGTGAAGACGATGAGACAGAAGAAATGCCAGAAATGGAATTCAAAAAATTGCTCATAGGATTACTTTGATGTAATCAGAAGCAAATGCACAAAGTAATGAAATCCATACATGACATGAAAGAAAATTTCCCCACGAAATTGAGATCTTAAAGAGAAATCAAAATGAAATCTTAGAAATGAATTCAACAGAAGAAATAAAACATACAGTGGTGAGTCTTAACAACAGAATTGGTAAAGCACAGGAAAGAATATCCAACTTAGAAGACAAAACACAGGAAATTATATGGTCAGAAGAAGAAATTAGAAAAATAAAAAAACATTGCTGGGAATATACAGGTTATTATTAAATGACCCAATATACAAGTTCTAGAAGTTCCAGAAGGCACAGAAAGATAAAAAGGATTAAAAGGCCTTTTTAGTGAAATAAAAACCGAAAATTTCCCCCAATCTGGGGAAAGGGGCATTAAAGTACAAAATCAAATAGAAATCTCAATAGACATGACCACAAAAGATCTTCACCATGACACATTGTATTCAAATTCTCCACAGTAAAAAATAAAGATTCTAAAATGTGCATGAGAGAAACACTAAATTACCTTCAGACTTATAGCAGACTTATATTATTAGACTTATATTATTAGACTTATAGCAGACTTCTCATGAGAAATCCAATAGGCTAGGAGAGAAAGTCAAGATTATAGTCCAAGACTTAAGAGAAAAAAATTGTCAACCCAGAATGTGATACCCTGTAAAGCTCTCATTTATGGATGAAGGTGAAATAAAGACCTTCCATGAAACAGAAACTGAAAGAATTTATCACCATTAGTCCAGCCCTGCAGAAAATGCAAGATGCTTTAGGATGTGCTGCACACAGAAACACAGAAACGTGGTCATCACTACAAAAGAAGGTAGAAGGAAAGCTCCCAGTAAAAGTACAAAAGGAAACCCAAAGTAAAAAATAGAAATATTTATAGAAAAATGGCATGGCAAAGTCATTATTTATCAATAGTCACCTTGAATATAAATGGCCATAACTCTCCTGTTAAAAGACAGACTGGCTAAATGTATTTAAAAACAAAACCTATCTATTTGCTGCCTACAAGAAACACATCTCACCAACAAAGGTGCATGCAGACTGAAAGTGAAATGATGGAAAAAATATTCCATTTTAAAATAAACCACAAAAGAGCTGAGGTGGCCATCAGACAAAATAGACTTAAACACAAAAACTGTTAAAAGAGACAGAGAAGGACACTATGGAATGATTAAGGGATCAATTCAACAGGAAGATGTGATTATTATAAATGAATATGCACTTAATTATAGGACACCTGGCTATTTCAAAGAAATTTTAAGGGATCTGAAGGGAGACACAGACTGAAATGCAATAGTAATTGGGTATTTCAATACCCCACTTTCAGCAATGTACAGATCAACAAGACAGAAAATCAGCAAGAAAACTGCATGGTTCATTGACACTGTAGACCAAATGGACCTAACAGATATCTACAGAACTTTTCATCTTACAGTTGCAGAATATAAATTCTTCTCACCTCTGCATGGAACCTAGGATTGACCACATGCTAAACCATAAAAAAGTCAGCAAATTAAAAAAAATTGAACTCATACCATGTATCTTCTCAGACCACAATGCAATGAAGCTAGAAATCAGCAACTCAGGAATCTCTAGAACATATGCAAACATATGCAGACTGAACAACATGCTCCTGAATGAACAGTGGGTCATAGAAGAAATCAAACAAGAAATTAAAAAAATTTCTGGAAACAAATGTAGATGACAGCACAACATATCAAAATTTATGGGATACAGCAAAAGCAGTGTTAAGAGGAAAGTTTATAACAACTGGTGCCTCCATCAAGAAATTAGGAAGGCACCAAATAAATGAACTATCAATGCATCTAAAGGAGCTAGAAAAATGACAACAAAACAAACCAAAGGTAGTAGAAGAAAAGAAATAATTAAAATTAAAGAAGAAATCAATAGAATTGAAACAAAAAAATGATCTGCAAAACTACAAGCTTGTTGCCTGAAAAAATAAACAAAATTGAAATACCATTGGCCCAACTAGCCAAAAAAATGAGAGAAGACCCAAATCAATAAAATTATGGAGGAAAAAAGAAATGTAACAACAGACATCACAGAAATAAAAAGAATCATCAGAAATTTCTAAAAAGAGATGCATGCAAACAAACTGGAAACCTAGAAGAAATGGATGGATTCATGGACACATACAACCTACCAAAATTGAGCCACGAAGACATAGAAAGCCTAAACATACCCATTACCAAGATGGAAATTGAATCAGTAATTAAGAACCTCCCAAAAAAGAAAAGTGCAGGGCCGGATGGCTTTACTGCTGAATTCTACCAGTCATTTAAAGGAGAATTAACTCCACTTCTTCTCTATTTATTCAAAACAATTGAAAGGGAGGGTGTCTTCCCAAATTGTTTTATGGAGCCAGCATCACCTTTATTCCTAAACCTGAAAAAGATACAGCAGAGAAAGAGAAATACAAATCAATCTCCTTGATGAACATAGATGCAAAAATCCTCAACAAAATTGTGGCCAATAAAATCCAACAACACAGCTGAATGATCATTCACTGATTTATCCCTGGTATTGCATGGATGGTTCAACATATGCAAATCAATCAATGTGATATCATATTAACAAACTGAAGAACAGAAACCGTATGATTATCTTAATAGATGCAGATAAAGCATGTGATAAGATACAACACAATCTCATGATGAAAATTCTAAGCAAACTGGTAATAGAATGAATATTCTTCAACACAATCAAGGCAATTTATGACAAACCCACAGTGAGCATAATACTTAATGGGGAAAAGTTGTAAGCATTCCTACTGAGATCTGGAATGAGACAAGGATGCCCACTTTTGCTATTTAATATAGGCCTGGAAGTTTTAATCAGAGCCATTAGAAAAGAAAAAGAAATCAAAGGGATTCAAATCGGGAATGAGGAATTCAAACTATTCCTATTTGCAGATGACATGATTCTATATTTAGATCCTGAAGACTCCACTAAGAGACTATTAGAACTCATAGAAGAGTTTGGGAAAGTAGTCAGATATAAAATCAATACACAAAAATCAACAGTATTTGAATACATAGACAATGCCATGGCTGAAATAGAATTTCTAAGATTGATCACATTCACATAGCTACAAAAAAATCAAATACCTTAGAATAAATTTATCCAAGGTTGTAAAAGATCTCTATGATGAGAATTACAAAACATTAAACATAGAAATAGAAGAAGATACAAAAAATTAAAAATATTCCATGTTCATGGATAATCAATGTCATCAAAATTTCCATTCTTCTGAAAGTAATCTACAGATTCAATGAGATACCAATCAAAATATCAAAGACATTCTTCTCAGATCTAGAAAAAATGATGCTGAAATTCATATGGAAACACAAGAGACCTCAAATAGCTATAGCAATCTTATACAACAAAAACAAATCCAGAGGTATCACAATACAAATTTTCAAGACATATTGCAAGGCAATTATAATTAAAGCAGCTTGATACAGGTACAAAACAGATAGACAGAACAATGGAAGAGAACAGAAATGCCAAAAATCAATCCAAGCATCTATAACCAACTTAGATTTGACCAAGGAGCTAAAGCCAATCCCTGAAGCAAGGACTATCTCTTCAACAAAAGGTGCTAGGAAAACTGGATTTCCACATGCAGGAGTATGAAACAAGAGCCGTACCTTATTCGTTACAACAAAATCCACTCAACATGGATTAAAGATCTAAACATACAACTCGGCACCATCAAATTATTAGAGAACATTGGAGAAACCCTGTAAGATATTGACACAGGCAAAGACTTCTTGGAAAAGACCCTAAAGGCACAAGTAATCAAAACCAAAATCAACAGACAGGAATACATCAAATTGAGAAGCTTGTGTACTGCAAAAGAATCAGGAAAGTGAAGAGGCAACCGACAGAATGGAAGAAATTATTTGCAAATTATGCAACTGATAAAGAATTAATAACCAGAATATATGAAGAGATCAAGAAACTCCACAACAACAAAACAAACAACTCAGTTAAGATATGGGCCAAGGACTTTAACAGACATTTTTCAAAAGAGGAAATCCAAATGGTCAATAGACACATGAAAAAATGCTCAGGATCATTAGCTGTCAGGAAAATGCAAATCAAAACCACAATAAGGTTTCACATCACACCAATTAGAATGGTTTTCATACAGCAATCAACAAACAACAAATGCTCTGAGGAACTGGGGAAAAAGGTACCCTAATCCACTCTTTGTGGGAATGTATACTGTTAAAACCACTAATGAAATCAGTTTAGAGACACCTCAAAAATCTGAATATAGACCTACCATATGACCCAGTCCTAGGAATTTAGCCAAAGGAAATGAAATCAGAAAATAAAAGTGTTTTTTCTACACCTTCCATGTTTACTGCAACTCAATTCACAACAGCTAAGGCATGGAATCAACCTAAATGCCTGTCAACTGAAGATTGAATTTAAAAAATTATAGGATATGTACTCTATGGAATACTACACAGCAATAAAAAATGAATTCCAGTCATTTGCAACAAAATGAATAAATCTGAATAACAGGGATAAATACCATATGTTCTCTCTGATCTGTGAAAACTAATACAGCACCTAAAAGGAAATCTGTAGAAGTGAAACTAAGAATTTGAGAAGCACTGACTTGAACAACTCTTGTCTTGACTGTTGAGGAACAGTTTTTATTTTTTTTCCTTAATGGAGAATGGGACTGGGAACGGGAGAGGGAGAAGGAGGTGGAGTAGTAGTAGGGGTAGGAGGGCAGGTATGATGGTAAGAATCACTATATTCCTAAAGTTATACTTATGAAATTTATGCTCATTAAATAAATGGTTTCTTTGGGAATAAAATATCCTATAAAATGAAAAAAAAAACAAACTATTTTACAAGATAGAAGAAGATGGAACATTGCTAAATATTCCTAAAATATCAAGATAACCATAAGGAAACTACACAAATTCTGCATCTCAAAAAATTACACAGCATAATTTCTCTTATACTATGTATGCATCATAGTTGGCACAAAGCTTCAGGCATAAAACCGACATGAGGAAATTCTAACTCTAATGGCTAGGTAGTTTAATGACTGATTCATCTGAAACTTATGGATTTGTGGGACATTCTTGCTAAAATAAGAGAGGTTCCCCTTCTTTAAGTCATCAAATGAAGACAGTGTCTTACAATGCAATGATTGTAGCTTCAGAATCTACTCCAGCATAAGGCTGTATGTTTTGGAGACAATTCTTCAGATAAACAACAGACAGCTAGTCTTGGCTAGGCTTGCTCATGCTTCTTAAAGTCAGCTGACAGTTCAGATGTGGAAAAATTAATCTAGGATGACCTTAGCTGGGATAATCACCTCTGTTCCATGTGTTCTCCCATTTCCTAGATTAATTTTAAATTTACTATATTCTGAGTAAAGGTGCAGTCAGGAAGAGAAACAGTGAAGGGTACGTCCATCTTTAGATGGGCTCAGAACTACATACCATTGCTTCCAACGCATTCTGTTAGCCAAGGAGATCCTTGCAGCTACTCCAGATTTAAAACAGTTAAGTAAAAATTACTAACTCTTGAGGTGAAGAGCTACAAAATCATATTTCAATGGTTTCAGAAAACTCTAAGATGAAATAACTAGTAGATTTATATAGTTCAACCTCAGTCAACCAAAATGGGGTTTTAACATCAAGTAAATACTTGGTATTTCAATGCTCACATAATTTTTTAATGCTTCAGCTATTTCTGTTGCCAACTAACTTAATATTATGGATGAAACATTGGATTTTTATTTTAACTTTAGTTTTTTTTTCATTTTAAATCAAATGTTATTTATATCCTACTTTGTGTTTTTAAACAAAATCATAAATACTCAGAGACTGTCTCACATCTTGGAGGCTGAGGTGGTAATATAGCCTCCTTTTTCATCCTTCTGAAAAATCTAAGAGTTTCTATTTTTTTTTTTTTTTACTTATTTGACAGGTAGAGCACACAGTGAGAGAGAAATAGAAAGAAAGGTACTCCATCAGATGGCTCACGCCCAAAATGGCCGCAACGGCTGGAGCTACACCCACCTAAAGCCAAGAGCCAGGTGCCTCCCCCAACCCCGGTCTCCCATGCAGGTGCAGGGGCCCAAGCACTTGGGCCATCCTCCACCGCTCTCCCTGGCCACAGCAGAGAGCTGGAGTGGAAGAGGAGCAACGGGGACCAGAACCCCTTGCCTATATGGGATGCTGGCCCGCAGGTGGAGGACCAACCCAATGCACCACAGCATCGGTCTTCAGAACAGTTACTATTATATTGGAGTCTATCTATTCATTAGGTTTTAGAACATTTGCTTTATATATTTGGATGGTCTTTTGTTCAGTGCATATAAATTTGATATTACTATATCTTCTTGCTGAATTATTATTGTTGTATACTTTCCTTCTGTGCCTTTTTACAGTTTTTCATTTAAAGTGTGTTTTATCGGATATGAGTATAATAATTCCAGTTAATTTTGGGTTTTCTATTTGCATATATATCTTTTTGAAATCCTTTACTCTCCATCTATGTGTATGTTTACCTGTGAAGTAAGTTTCTTGCAGATAGCATATAGTTGGGTTGGGTTGCATTTTTTGGTTTCTGTGCTTATTTTTAAGATGTATTTATTTATTTGAAAGGCAGAGTTAGAGGAGAGAGAGAGAGAGAGAGAGAGAGAGAGAGAGAAAGAGGGAGAGAGAGATTGAGTCTAGTTTGTGATGCCAGTAACCATGTTCCTGGTGTTGTGGGACTCAGATTGTGCTGTCCTTTGGTATCAGCAGACACACCTAAGTGATTCTGAGGCATGTGTCAACAATAGCTGTGATCCTAGATCTGTGTGATATCAATGGAAACTTTCCTATATCCTATCATGTGGATTGGGTGATGCTGGGCTTTAAAGCACCGAAAACGCCAGTTCCAGCATTGGGAGATGTAAAGGTTTCCTTGACCATGTCATGGGGCGAATATGTGTTATACTAGGGGCTTATGCACTGAGAGGTGTAGGGCTACAATAGTGGAATGCAAATAGAGACTTCCCTAGTTTTCACAGTGTGGGTTCTAGTGTTCAGGACTAAAATATTAATTGGTGCAATCCAAGAGCTGCAGAACAGGAAGGATGTCTTCTCCATCAGGAAAACATATGTTATGGTGGGGATTATTCACTGGCAATCATGTACGGGCAGTACTGGAATAGAGATAGAGCATTCTTCAGGACCCATAGAGCAAGTGCGGATGGCCCTGGGTCTTACAGAGACAACAGTCAAAGACCTAGAGCTATGGAATGTAGTGAAGAACTTATACAGACTTCATGTTTTATGCACAGGTTACACAGAGATTTTGCACTGGCAGGCATAAGTTTCTAACAGTGAAAGCAGATAAGGTCCCTCCCCCACCCCCCACCAGGATCCATGGGTAGAACTCACGTGATTTTGTGCAATATACTTTCAGCAGTCACATTCCCAGAGCTGCAAGTCTTGGAGAGTGTCTTAGCCAGGGTCAATATGGTGATTGCATGCTATACTGGGTACTGTGCACTAGGAGGTGGAACCTGGAGCAGACTACTGATAAGGCCTCCCCAAGATCCCAGGAGAGCACATTCCCCAGGGACTTATAGAACCAACAGTTACAGTCCCAGAGCTGTAGGTTGAAGTGGGGTCCTTATCCAATACTGGTTGTGCTGGATTTGTGGACTGACAGCCACTATCCTGAAGCAGAGGAATTCAGATGAAGCCCTGCAGTTCCCACTGGTCCAGAACACAGAAGGGACTGCCCTCTTTTCCCATGGAACATACAAGAGTGACACCACGGCTCACATTCTGGCCACGCGGCACCCTGTGCTAAGAACTATTGATGTGGAATTCCAAGATCTGATTCTGTGGACAGATATATTCACTGCTCCTGGAATCAAGCCCAAGGAGGCAGAAAGGAAATTCTCAAAATTATGCAGAGTGAGTAAGCATGGCTCCGAGAGTTTCACATAGTAGTCCTGCCGCTGCAGGATGCAATGTCCTGTTTGCTGCCTTGTGAAGTATCTTGGCTTTGGCTAGGAAAAGCTTCTGGTAGCCATTGGGTGCTTGCTCTCCTCTAGGACAGAATGGAGGTTAGCTGTAACTTTATCATAACATCTCAAAGATGGGCTTTGGGTGAGGAGTGCATCAGTATGGTTTCAATTTTGGAGCAAAGAAGTTTTTTGGATACCATTCTTTCCAGACTGGACTGATAGCCACTGAGGATGTGGGATTCTCCGGTAGTTAGGAGTGATGGTCTGTGGTGATGGCAGAAATCAGAGATTTCACTTATTGGCAAGACAAAATTCCCCTGGGGGAACCATTGTAGCAGCCATGCCGTGTTTTGTTTGCCTCTTTCTGATGACTTGCATAATCTCTGTGCTGTTTACAGCTCCCATTACTTTCTACTGAAGTTTTCTCTCAGTCAATCATCCTGGAAATGCAGTCCTTCCTGATTGTTCTGGTTTTCTGTGGCAAAGCCCAGACTCTCTATTCAATCATCTTGGACCTCAGCCAGTAGAACAGATTTTTTCAATTTTCAAAAGTAAAATAATAATTCTATTTTTCTCATAAAGCTGTTATGACTATTATATGACATAATATGTCTGGGTCATTTAAAGCAGTAACTGGTACAAAATGAATTCTTGAGAAACATTTGCTATTATCATGAATGAATGCATGAATGATTGTGCTAAGATATCATGAAAGGCTTTTAAGTATGGACAAGTCAAAGTCCTAGTAGTACTTTAAAAAATCACATTTTGCAGTGTGAAAGATGTTATATTAATCAACTTTTTGTTCCCACAACAAATACATGAGAGAGCTTCTTAGGAAAATATTTATTTTACTGACAATCTTGCAAACTCACAGGCCAAGATCAGGTGGCCTGGTTAGTCTGGTATCTAATGAGTGCAGTGGATGTTGGAATGAATGCAGATGGAGGACACACAGTGACCTCAAAACCAGAGATACAGAGAGCATGCTCACTCCTCATAAAGCAACTATAATTTGACCACGTGAACTCTACCCCATGGGTGTAATCCTATGTATTCATTTCCCACCCATCAACCATTAGCATTAGTCTATTAATCATTCCTACAAGACTTGGTGTTTAGTTTTTTTTTTTCTTTTCAGGATTTAAAGAGCCAGTCTTGCTTAGATCATAGAAGATGCATGGAAGGAGAGTCAGCCTAGCATCAGATACATCCTTGCTCAATCTACCTCAGAGATACTCAGCATCTGAATCAACGTAGTAGTAACTATTTGTCAGTAGGGAAATGCAAATTAAATTCACAGGAGATACCACCAGACATCTAAAATAATGACTAGTTTTAAAAAAGAAGAAACAATATAACATAGTTGCAAAGATGAGAATAACTGGAAAATTCACATGTTACTTGTGGAAATACAAAGTGGTACAGCAAATCTGGAAAACAGATGTATAGTTTTTTTTTTTAATGAAAAGCACACTTATCATATGAATCCACTGTTCCACTCCAAGATACTGACCTAAGATAACTGAAAACATGTTCACACAAAAACCTGCATGCAAATATTTACAGCAGTTATATGCACAACTCAAATGTCCTTCATCTGGTGAATGGCTAAACAAATTGGCACTTACATATAATGTGATACTAATTAATATTTTTTTGGTTTTTTTTAATTTTTTTATTTTTTAAATATATAAAGCTTTTATTTAAAGAATATAAATTTCCAAAGTACAGCGATACTAATTAATATTAAACAGTAACAATAAACTATTAATATACACAACAATGTGGGTGAATTGCAAATGCATTTGGCTTAGTGTAGTGAGCTAGGCTCAAAAATCTATACATTATATAATTCCATTTATATATCTGAGGAAAGGCAATGACATAGAGATAGGAAATGCATCAGTGGTTACTGAACTCCAATGGGTAGGGATAGTAATAGGAGCTGACTAGAAAATGCTGGGGGAAATTTGGCATATGACCACCCTCTCTAAATCTTGGGTGAGGTACAAATCACAAAAATATTCATGTTTGCCAAAACTCCCAGGACAGTACACTTTTCAAAAATCAAGGGTTATAATGTTCCTTTGAAACTAAATCCTACAAAACTTCCAAGATAAAATTTATAGTCTTTCTGTCTCTTCTAAATAGTTTTTATTTAATCAGTAGATTATCTCACAATACTGTACTCTTTAAATTAATGTCAGGAAGTTTGATGCATAAACATTTGAGCCTTAAAAAAAAGAAAGATCTAAAATCCAGTATGAATTTAACATAAGTATTTTTAATAATATAGTTTGTATACAGTAAAATCCAAAATTAAATTTATGGGCTCACAGAGTTCTAAATAAAATCAATTTGAAAAGATAATTATTTAAAGATAAAGAAAAGTCTTATGAGTAATAAGAAATGGGAAATAAAATTAGAGCTTCTTTTAATAATATAAGATATAAAATCAAATGAAAGGTACAAAGTGTAGTCGGAAATAAATGTACTTCAATAATTTGGATAACAAAAGATAGATAAAGGCACATTATTAACATAGAAACGTTTTTAATAAAAAGTAAGGTAACATCAGGTATAGAGTATGTCCAATGTAAAAGATGGAGATCTTCGGGTCATTTAAAAAATCACCATTTAAGACATCATAGTTGATTGCATCTCATAAAAGAATAATGCATAAAGATCCAAGAAAAGAGGTATAGGGAAAAAAAATTTAGGAGTGATAAATCTATGGATATAAGTGAAAAAAGGTAAAGGAAAATGGGAAAATATGGCCAAAAAAATGAAATAACAAGAGAAGTCATCAAACATATTCAAGTAGATATTTAAAATACTTTGCCTATATGACATTTCCCTCTTAATCCTTCTAAATCCATATGAGAAAATTAAGTGATAGTACTTTATTGACTAGTAGGCAGCAGAAGTGGAAGTGGAAATGGAAGTATGGACTACTGTGAATCTCATCTTTTCTTTTTGCCATCTTTATTCTTTTTCTTTTTTTTTCTTTTTGGACAGGCAGAGTGTACAGTGAGAGAGAGAGACAGAGAGAGAGGGCCGTTGGTCCACCCTCTAATGGCCGGCGCACCGCGCTGATCTGAAGGCAGGAGCCAGTTACTTCTCCTGGTCTCCCATGGGGTGCAGGGCCCAAGCACTTGGGCCATCCTCCACTGCTCTCCCAGGCCACAGCAGAGCTGGACTGGAAGAGGGGCAACCGGGACAGAATCTGGTGCCCCCACCAGGACTAGAACCAGTGGTGCCACCGCTGCAAGCAGAGGATTAGCCTATGGAGTCGCGGTGCAGGCTGGTATCATTTTTTCAACACTCACTGACATACGGTTGTGAGAGGGGCCCTGAGACCCTGAGACCCTAGAGATAAGGGACCAAACAGACTCCATCTTGAAACTTAACTTTTGCCCTTACTAAAATTCTTCATTTCACAGCCTCTTGTCTGCACAGACTTGAAACAGGATGTGGTACTCAACACTGAGGACCCAGATGCATCCCAGATCCACCTAGCCTAACCATAAGACTTCCCCACCATAAAGTCCTTTTTTTGGGACAGGCAGAGTGGACAGTGAGAGAGAGAGAGACAAAGAGAAAGGTCTTCCTTTTCCCATTGGTTCACCCTCCAATGGCCGCTGCAGCTGGCGCATCGCGCTGATCCGAAGCCAGGAGCCAGGTGCTTCTTCTGGTCTCCCATTTGGGTGCAGGACCCAAGGACTTGGGCCATCCTCCACTGCACTCCCAGGCCACAGCAGAGAGTTGGACTGGAAGAGGAGCAACTGGGACAGAATCCAGTGCCCCAACCGGGACTAGAACCTGGTGTGCTGGTGCCGCTAGGCGGAGGATTAGCCTATTGAGCCACGGCGCCAGCCTCTACCATAAAGTCCTTTTTTGCAACCCTGATCATAGCTCCTCTGCTCAGCAACAACAGCCATCACAATAGGGATCAATGAATAACCACCATGTAGCCCATAAAGATTGCCTCTCTTGAGCTGTATAAATACCTCTAGGCCGTGAGTCCCACTCAACATGGTCTCCTTCCACGGGCTTCTCCCTTTGCTGGGAGCTCCCATATTTCCTACTTCAATAAAACTTTGCTTCTTCTCTCACTGTTGTGACCAGTCTTGTCAATCTTCTTCAATTCATGGACAGCAACCTGGACTTGATACATCAAATGCCCCCAAGAATTGGTTTCTTGTGCTATTTATTTGTTTATCAACTGAATCTCTATGGAACAGCATAATCTGAATAACAGTAGAGATATTTTTATATTAACAAAAGATAGTTAAAATAATATTTGGTTCTTAACCATAACTATTTCTTGTTTTTCTTAAAATTCTCAAATATTTGTCTTCCTCTTAGCTTCAGTTTGCTAAAAATATTTCTCATCTTGGATCATATGATTAATTAGGGAAATAGGAATGCTTCTGAAAAGCTGATTCTATCAAAAAATATCCTCCTCCTAGGATCCTCCCTCTCCTATTGGCTAGTGGATTAATGATAGAGCCTCCAGGGGCCCCTGCAAAGGAAAGAAAAACATTCTTTGTGGTCAAGGGACAACGAATCCCTCATGAATAGAAGCAGCAACCTAAAAGGCAGCAGCAGAGAAGAGAAGCCCTAACACAAAAGGTGGCAGCAGTCAACAAACCAGGCAGAGAGAAACTGACCAGGTAGAGAGGAGACAGCTGTAACTCAAGGAGCTGCAATATGAGGGCAATGTTGCTCTTGAAGAATACTGCAAAAAAAATAAAAGATTCTGCCACATCTCTCCAAGACAGACCTGAGCGACTAGAGCCACAAATTCCTCCTATCACAAGTCCTGTAACACAGATTCCAGAACCACCACAATATATCTGTTGGCTCATTCAGGATTGCTGGAGGGGTGAGTGAAAGCAGGATAAGGCATGGCTTTTAGTCCCTGCCTGCTAATTTATTGCTATTCTGGCCTCCTGATTGGTTGCTATGCTGCCATTGCCGTGATTGGTTAAATCTGTACTTCTCAGAAAAGGGCTTGAGAGAGCCACTTTGTGTATAAAAAAGCCAGCAAATGCAAGTTTCTCTGCAACTCCTTCTTTGTGGTCCACAGTGCAGTGGGAGGTTTCTTGCTTTCAATGAACTCTGCTTTGCTCACAGTCCCTGTCTCCATGGAAATTCTTCTTTGATATGAGAAAAGAACTGAGATCACCCTCCTTGTTTCACCACATTAGGATAAGTGATAGTTTGGTTGTGGCGTAAAACAACTTATCAAGAATATAGTTTCATAAGTCATTTACGTATTCCCACATTTAATCACACAAAAGTGTAAGGGATACAAATGTTTCCTTGTGAGCTTCAATCAACATCTCCAGACAATCATCAAGAGAGAAAATATTTGTTAAGGATAAAAGCAGTTGCTAAATAGCATGTAGAGTCCATGAAGCAATTAAAAAACAGAAACCCCAGTCTACTAATACCACTGCCTATCCCTAGCTTTAGGGAAATTAAACAGAAAGATATTTTGCTTTAAAGAGCTTTAACCTTAACAAATATGCATTCAATATTTGATTATTGAAGGTAAGCAAATTTTCTGTTCTTTTATCCCTTCCCTCATTCATTTGCATCAGAAAATTATCTCAATTTCCATCAGAATATTTTTACAGTAATTTAGTTGTTGGTAAAGGGAAAAGTTTAGAAAAATATTTCATGCATTTTGCAATTCGCATGCAACACAAAGAACACAGTCAAGATCATGAAGAAATCTGATCATAATACTGAGTAAGCAGGAATATGTGCAATAATTCAGAACTGAAAATATAAGATAATTTCTAAAATTTTTCTAATTACCTAAAATTACAGAAGCAATTTGATGTGAACCGTATATAAACATTTAATTGTTTTTTAAAAGGCAAGAGCCTATTAAATAAGTTCTATAGAACTATTTGAAAGCAAAAACCTTGGTGAAAAATGAATGAGAATGTAATCTGAAACATTGGGAAATCAAATTCCTTTGTTAGGTTTTCTTTACAACAACTCATTATTAAGTTGGCTGCAAAAATAAAGCCCTTAATTTAATAGTAAAAAAGAAATACTTCTGCTACATTAGCAAAATTTTCAGTCTAATAATACAGAAGAATTACATCTGATGTAAAGTTTAGATCAAGAAGGATTCTTAGAGGCAGACAGCTTGACCAGGAATTTGTAACATGATTGTTTTCTCTTAGAGATGGTAGTGGTGGTGTGGATGTGAGGAGCTATACTGTGGGTGGCACTGCTGTTTCCTAATAAAGCAGTGGGTTAGGCTATAAGAAATTTCATCTGCTGAGATTTCTCATGCTGTCATTTGCACTGCCAGTTGGGGAGGGTGAAGTGCATATGAAAGTCTAATGCTTCATGGGGCCTCTATTCCTTCCCAGCTCTCATCACAACATGTATGTGTTTTCTTATTTCATTGCTGTCTAGAGTGTCTCACAAGCCACCTGTTTCTGTATTTGGTTTCACCTATTCTCAACATGAACACTGAAAAACTGAATTCAGATAAGGTGATCACACCATTCTACCACACTCTCTTCTAGGTGTATAAAGTAGTTCCATTTCTTTCTCCTGTCTTCTCTATTTATGTTTTAATTTGGGTCAATCAGTGCAAATTGAAAGCTTAATTTGATACTCAGTTTGGTCTTTAACATAAGGGACTTGAAAGCAAGCCTCATATCATTGTAATTTAGGTAAACATAAGGTGACGAGGTTTGTTTGGCTTTAATTTTTAGTATAGTTTATAAGAAGGTCACTATATTGAAGATGTCATAAAGCCATCTAGCAGGTAGAAGAACTGGAGGGTACATGAGTAGGAAGGAAGAGCTGATGAAAGATGGTTCAATGGAAGGGGCTTGAGGAAGTAATGACTAGAATACATGTGGTGACACTGACCTTCAATAGCAGGAAGGGCATCCCTTCTGGTTTAGGAGAAAGAAATTCAGGTAAAGTCATGATGTAAGGTGATTTGAAAAGAAAGATGGAAAACCAAGGAGAATTCTTAGTGGATTTGCTTAACTAATCTTTAGAAAAAGTCTACTATCTGTAACATGATATGTGTTAGGGCTTCTCTAAGGCATAGTCTATGGCCTTAAAAAGAAGACCCATATTGGACAAGGAATCACAGATAAATTAATTGAAATCTGTAGAATCAGTAGAAGTTGGCCATGTGTGGGACAGTAGAGAGGATGGAAGCATTTCAGGCAGAAGGAAAATCTAACCCTAAAGTTTAAAGTTCATGTGACATATTCAAAATATAAAATCTGGCTAGAGAAAATTGTGTGTGTGTGTGTGTGTGTGTGTGTGTGTGTGTGTATCTACGCGTCTGTTATGTATTTTGCAGTGAGATGGGATGGAGAACTGAGGATCTTAAATCTGGGACAGGGTGCTAGTACCCTTGCTTGCTCAAGGACTAGGAACACTCAGAAAATGCACAGAGGGACTAGAACACCACAGTTGCTGAGGAGATCATTCACTGTTTGCCATTTACATGTTAGTAACCCAGAAATCTGTGAATTATATGCCGTTTCCATTGTGTATCATTTGAACATTGTCCCTGTCATAATTTTATGAACAGGTTCATCAATTTCCTTCTTGAGCCACACAGATCTTACGCAGATGATACTATCTAAAAACATCCATATTTCAAGTATGTATCCTTAGAAGGACCCAATATATAAAACAAACAAATCAAGTGATTTATTTCCTCTCTGTCTCCACAGTTACTGTGATTCTCTCTTGCTGGCAATTCATTCTCTTTCTCTCTCTCTCTGTTCCTCTCTGTGAGTTTTCTCCCTTTTTAGACTTTTGCATTCATCATCAGTGTCATGTGCTTGATAATTATTTCTCCTTGATCTTGGGAATTACATGTTCTATTTCATCCTCTCCTCTGACAGTTACATTTGAACAGGGGCTCATTTAAGAGCAAAGGATTGATTTTGTAGTTCATGTACTAGAACATGTAGCTTTCTCTTTATCTAGCAATGATCTATAGATTTCTAAGATCCTCTATCGGAGCTTTTGGCTCATGACACATAAATAATGTGACATGCTGAGTAAATTATGAATTTAGGAAACTGCCCTACAGGAATCATGTCCTCCAAATTGAGAAGTTGTTCAACTAAACATCACAACGGATAGATAAGATAAAAAGTTTGTGGAGCATTTATTCATTCTGGGAACTCATTGCCCTCCCCTACTCTACCCTGCCTCACATCCTTGCTAACCACACAAGCTTCTCCTGAGAAAGTATGGATGCAAAAATGTCTTTGTATATAAGCAGGCTAGATATCAGTTAAGAGAGCTCAATTGGATAAAGTGACAGATAGTTTTCTTACACTAGAGTCAAGAAACCCTCTCATCATTCTCCTGGGAATTCTGGCTGTGGACTATAGTGTCCGTAATGTAACTGACTTAAAATGGAGCTAGAATCTCATTCTGTAGCAGAAACAAAATCCCTGTAGCACTGAAAGGTGCACTCTGCAGTAACACATAGTCTGAGATTTGTTTCCATATCACTGTTATTCAATACCCCAAATCAGATATCTAATTCATTAGCTCTGCTAAGTCTGCACTACTTGTTATTGGCCCTGTTTTCTTCTCTCTTGATTATACATTTGTAGCATGACATCACATTCTTGATGAAAAGAAACAGATGCCCATTAAGAAAAAACAACGTCTATTATCAGGTGATAATAAATGCCACAGAGTAAGGTTCAAGATTAGGATCATTGGAACTCAAAACTCTTCTTTAGAACTATAGTAATGCAAATCAGTGACTCTTGTATAAAATGTACTCCAAGTGGGATAGGACTTCTAAGTGCCAAGTGAAACTTACCAGGGTGTAATCAGAATACACTCTTTGTTTCTTCACTGAAACTTGTTTTGTAGCAGATAACATCTTCTGAAATAGTATGTGGACTTTACAGAAGTTATGTTAAACCTAAGATGAACCTTACAAATGATTTCACGTTTACTTTTCTCTACAAGGGACAAAGAATACAGAAAATTCAGTGAACTCTACATTGAAAAGATTCTCATGTGCTAATTGTGTACTGAGTGTGTGTGACAAATCTCTGGAGATGGTATTTTTTTTCTATTAATAATAGGTATCGAAATTAAGTGTAAGGTAAAGGTGAATCTCCAAGTCTGAAAAGTTTTATTTGGGAGTAATACAAAAAATATATATATAATCACACTCTCAGACTTGTGTGAAGACTAGGCTTGAATATGGTATATTTGAAGAGAGGAAATGTCAGGGATTTGAAGGGAAAAGGGAAAAACTATAAATGCTGTTTTGAAAGACAGCTAGTTGCTTGTTGACATGGTGAGGGTCTTAGCAGCTGGTGAGCTTACTTTGGTTAGTGACCCATTTGCCTACCTATAACTACTTTTAATTCCATAGTAGGTGGTTTTATCATTACTTGCTGGGTAAAGCTATTCTTAAAAAATCATGATAGGTTGCTTGGCCATGATCACTTAGAGGGCAATTCTGAAAGCATTTTGCCTTTCACTATGCCTCTCTGCTCTAGTTCAGTTGATTATAACCCAAATATCTCATTTGCATGCTCAATGAGCACAAGAAACATCTTGAAAATTAATGTAAAGCAGATTAAAAAGGTATCACTGAAAAATGTAAACCAATGGCAAGATCAATCTTCTTAAATTAATTGAAAGGTAAGATAGGCCTACAGTTCAATATCAGCCTCAGTGCTAGTTGTGTCAGTCATAGTGGTGCATTTAAGAAAGATAAGGAATATGTGAACTATGCTAAAAAGATATTAACGTTGCCCTACATTTGTATGTAGCCATTGCTAGGCATTCACCATTCTCGAATCAGCCTTGAACAGTCACTTGAAAGTTCTCATCAGATCTTGATACCTTTGCATATAATTATTATAATATTGGTCCTAATTTCCTGACTACCTAGTCTCATCTGAAAAAAAGAAGAGTATGTGGGCTAGTTTATCATCAATATATTTGTATAAAATTCCATTCATAAAACCAAAATAATCACATTTTTCATTAAATTGGACATGTTTGCATTTATTTGGGTTTAATTAATTCATCAGAACTTATTCTATATTTATTAAAACCAGTCAAGTGCTGCTGTTTTTCTGATTTCACAGACCTTTCAGTATCTAAATACTACTTATACATCTAGTTAAGTATTATAGGGTGTGATAAATGAAATCAGTATCCCTAATGACTGATACTTAGAGGTTATAAATGCGACATTACAAATACAGTTTTCCCAATAGATAGCCTAAAAATATGGCTGAATTAGAATGGTTGTCTAAAATTAGTATTTAGCGCTAAATTTGAAAGAAGTGTCATGAAGTGATCAGAAGAATAACAACCCTCAATGATAGAACAGTTATGACCTAATAATAAAGGAAACTGTGTTCCAAACAAACTCCTTCATGAAATTTTATCATTTCTCTTTGGTATTTTGGAATATAAAATGAGATATTATTAATAGTACATATTCACCATACTGTGCCATAAAATGCTCAAAATTTATTCTTCATATGTAATTCTGATTTTGTACCCATTCATCAACCTCTGCCCACTTTCCCTCCTCACCTCTCCTGCCAGGCTCTGGTAATTACTACTCTGCTCCCAACTTTTATGAAATCAACATTTGTTCCATATGTGAGTGAGATCATGCCCTAATTATCTTTTTATAACCGGCTTGCCATCCTAAACATAATGTCCTTTGGGTCATGCATGTGCTTGCAAATGACAGTTTTCATTCTTTTTTATAGATAGTTTTCCATGCTGTGTTTGTAGCACATTTTCTTTAATCATTCATCTTTGATGGATATTTAAGTTGATTTCATGTCCTGGCTATTGTGAATAGTGCTGCAATAAACATGGGAGTGCAAGTGTCCTTTCAACATACTTAAATCATTTCCTTTGTATATATACGCACTAGTGGGATTGTTGGATTATATGGTTACTTCTATTTTCGATTTTTTAATATCTTTTGTACTGTTCTATGTAAGAGTTGTATTAATTTATATTTATAACATATTTCCACAAAAGTATATATGAGTTTCCCTTTCTCCATATCCTTACTAGCATTTGTTATTGTTTTTCAACTTTCTAGTTACTTCTTATTAGTGTATTTAATAAACTTCTCCAAATTTAACATCTCTAAATTATTTGGGAGAATTCCAACCTTAGCTCTTTCTGCTCTTCTTTCTCACTGCCACTAGTTGCATAGATTAATTCCATGGATTCACTTAGCAGTTATTTATCTATCTTAGATATGAATTTTATCCATTTCTCTCTTCCAAATTCTGATAGACTGGATAGCTCTGTCTAAATGTCCTGCAGCTGAACTCATCCTAAACTGGACTCTTCACTCTTCCCAAGTTATACCCTCCTGTGTTTGTTTCTGTCTAACCAGTTCAGAAATCATGAATCATCCACATCAACCCACTATCTAAACCACCCCTATGTTCTCATATTTTAGAATCCATCTTTTTGACTCTTAGACCTATCAGTGTGATCAATTGTGAGCTGAAATTGATCACTTGGACTAATGAGATGGCCTTGGTACCTGCCACCTTGATGGGATTGTATTGGAAACCCCTGGCACAATTCTAACTCCATCATTTGGGGCCATTCCGATTGAGCATGTCCCAAGTTTTACATCTCCTCCCTCTCTTATTCCCACTCTTATATTTCACAGAGATCACTTTTCAGTTAAAATTTAAACATCTAAGAATAATTGTGTGTTAATTACAGAGTTCAACCACTAGTACTAGGATAAAGAAAAAAAAAATACTACCATGGATAAAGTATTACATTGTACAACAACAGTCAGCACAAGAGCTGATCGAGTCACTGTTTCTCATAGTGTCCATTTCACTTCTACAGGTTTCCCCTTTGGTGCTCAGTTAGTCATCGCCAATCAAGGGAAACAAATGATATTTGTCTCTTTGGGACTGACTTAATTCACTGAGCAAACAAGACTAGTGTCTGCTAATACTAACTGATAGAATGAAAAAGGGAGAGAATGATCCAACATGAGAAGCAGGATACACAGCAGACTCATAGAATGGCAGATGTCCTAAATAGCACTCTGGCCTCAGAATCAGCCCTTAAGGCATTCGGATCTGGCTCAAGAGCCCATGAGAATATTTTAGGCATGGAAAGCTAAGACACTCTGGAAAAAACAGAAGACCTAAATGAAAGATCTCTGCGAGTGAGATCCCAGTGGAAAGAACGGGGCCATCAAAGAAGGAGGTACCTTTCTCTGAAGGGAGGAGAGAACTTCCACTTTGACTATGGCCCTGTGGGAATAAGATCGAAGTCGGCTAACCATAAGGCTTCCATAGCCTCGGCAACTCATGACCAGAGCCTAGGGAGATTACTGACGCCATAAACAAGAGTGTCAAATTGTTAAATCAACATCAGGAGTCACTGTGTACTTACGTCTCATGAGGGATCTGTCCTTAATGTGTTATCCAATGTGAAGTGATGCTATTACTAGTACTGAAACAGTATTTTTACACTTTGTGTTTCTGAGTGGGTGCAAACTGATGAAATCCTTACATAGTATATATTGAATCGATCTTCTTTATATAAAGATAATTGCAAATGATTAAAAAATCTTGGTGTTAAACTGGAAATTGCATAGACAATTAATCAATTTTTAAAAAAAAAATCATGTAGGATCTCTGTCCTTAATGTGCTGTACATTGTGAATTAATACTATAACTAGTACTCCAACAATATTATCATTTTGTGTCTCTATGCGAGGGCAAACCGTTGAAATCTTTACGTAATATGTACTAAATTGATCTTCTGAGTATAAAGAGAATTGAAAATGAATCTTGATGTGAACAGAAGGGGAGAGGGAGCGGGAAAGGGGAGGGTGGGGGGAGGGAGGGAAGTTGTGTGTGGGGGGAGCCATTGTGGTCCATGAGCTGTTCTTTGGAAATTTATATTCTTTAAATAAAAGCTTTATATATATATTAAAAAAAAAGAATCCATCTTTTCTCTTTGTTGTCTCTAGTTTAATCCATATTCTTATAATTTCCCTGCTGACTTACTGCAATTTATCTTAAGCTGTCTCCTGTTCCCAACTTTTTTCTCACTTCTAATTAACTTTATACACTTGTGAAAAATCAAATCAACCATTTGATTTTTCCCTATTTGACTTCATGATCAAATTCCTTGGCATTACTAAAAAGCTTTTATCTCCAGTTTCACATTTTCCAATCCCAACCTTCCCCTCACAACCAATAACCACCCTCCATACCCCTCAACCCAACATAGATTATTTTATCATCATATTAACCTACTTAGAGTTCCTGATCACAACAGGATCCTTTGACTTGTATGCTGCTCTTCCAGCCTCATTGGTTGTCAGAGTTCTTCTTCCCTTCTTCTCTATCCAACCTGTACCCTAGTTCCCCTGACTTTTAGACCTTTATTTTCTGGGTTGAGATATCTTCCCCCCCATCCAGGAATCCTTCCTTCCCTATAAGGTACTTTGAGCAAGGCTCTTATTACATTATTTTAATCTCTTGTTGCTATGACTGACTTCCCTGTAAACTTTTTGTTCTTTGGATGTAGGGAACTAACAGTGTTTGAGTTTGTATTTTTAATGCAACTGTTCCTTATTATCCATGGGGTGTTGATCCCACAACTTCTTGCAGATACTGAAATCCATGGATGGTCAAGTATCTTAAATAAAATTGAGTCATACTTGCATTGTCTCCAATGCTTTAAATCATCTACAGATCACCTGTAACAAATCACACAATGTCAGTGGTATGTAAATAAATCTTATACTGCATTTTTTAGACAATAACAATCAGAAAAAAGTCTATGTATCTAGTGCATATGTAATTTTTTACTGAAAAAAGTTCTGGGTGAAACTGGAGGTTTTTACTACTTTTGGTCATGGTTGATATGTCACGCCATGTTATGATCCAGGGGCTCCCTGGTGGGGGACCCAGTGCAATACTTGCCAGGAAGCATGATAAGGGTAGACAGTGTGGCATCGCTGTTTAGGCCTATAAGCAAAAGATCTGCAGTGTCTCCCTAAGCTATGGGACTGGGGACAAGCATAGGGATGGCATCTGGCTTTGCCTTTACTACTTAGAATTCCACTTTCCTGGGAGAGGTTAGTTGTCAGTCTGAGAATCCTAGGGAAATCCAACTTCTTGCAACACCAAAAATATTTTAGGACATATTTCCCAGCATCTCCCTATACCAAGCCCACATCATTCCCCTGAAACAAAATATTCTTGTTTAAAACTGCTTGGAACTTCTGTAGTTACAGAAGCCCAAAAAAAGGGAAGAAGAGAGGAAAGCAGAAACCATTTAGGGCTAGTTCCCCTCCCCATACAGATCTCCCCCCAACATAGACAGCATTTCCCCCACCCCACAAACACCTGGATATGGCCTTACCACTAGCTTGGTGGCTTAGTCCTGGGAAGGAAACCAAGTTAGAATGGGGAAAACACCCCCAACTACTCATTCCACATAGATGCTCACAGACCCTTGGCTGGCATCACTCACCATGTTAAAAAATCAATCAATAAATAAAAGATGAAACATAGAAAAATTCACATAGTACAATGATGTGGGGATAGTGCACACACAGACAACTCAGTAGGCAGCCTCTTGGAAGCAGAAAGGATACTCTGGGGCCTCCTCTGGACCTTGGCAGTCACCTGCACCCAGGAAACCTTGGTTGGCTGCTAGACCTTGCTAGACATCTGGCAGCCCAGGCTTAGGACTTGTCCATTTTTGTTGATACCCTGTCATCTGCAATGATGAGTTGTCACAATTGTCTATCTCCAGTTTTGTGTTACAGATTTGCCACCTGGATGTCATACTTTCGTGCCCACTGGAAGGGTGATGATGGAATGCCTGCTTCATGGGTGGTAGGATGTGCTTCTCGTGCTTGTAGAGGTGCTTCATCTTTCCTTTTCTGTCATACCCAACTGCTGGCATGTTTGTTGTTACCAATGTAAGCCAGATGACACACTGACTGCCTTCATTGTAGTGTCATGGAAGCTCTGTGCCTGCATTTCATTACTTGACACTGATGTCCACCCATCCCACTTTGAAAACCTCTTTGTCTTGGCTTTCCCCATTAGCACAAGAAGACCCGCTTGTAAGTCACACGCCCACTCTCAGCCATGTCTTTGGCCAAGAACAGGTCTGAGTTTGATTCAATAGCTGACCATGGCCTTTGCTGGAGACGTTTTCTAGCTATGCCAATGCTATATGGAGGGCCTAAGCCTGGCTGCATCTTCTTGGTGAGTGTGCTGAAGACAGTGATATACTTCAGAGTCATCTAAAAGTTCGGGTGGATGGAGAGACAGGTCAGCCCCTTGATCCAGCTGCAGGATTCATTCTCCTTCTGGGTCCTGATGGACAAGATTCAGTTCTTATCTTCGGATGAGAACCTGTAGGAGGGCCCCCTATAGAACTGTGTAAAGCTTATCAATGTAGAAAAATTAGCCATGCTCTAAAAATGACAAGGTAAGAAAAGAGGAACCTGTTTCTTAAATGGTATCTACTGTGGTTTGCCCAGTCCCAGCCTCCAGGTAAGAAAACCAAACAAGGCAGCACTTCATTAAGCCACTTAACAGGTTTCTGCTAAGTGCACCCTAATGTACTTAGGGCACATCAGAATTTTAAGTGATAAATTGATTATTAAGGTATCAAAGAAAAATGTGCTCACATGCTTAAAACAAACAGTAGCAATAATAGGACACAGTTTACCAGTATAAAAGGCATGAAAACATATGCGTGTTTAAAATTTTTGTGCAACTTTATATTTCATATTTATATAAGAGAAGTATAGATTTTAAATCCAGCAAAATGTATGATTTCAATTTTTATTAGACAAGCTAATGCTATTTTATAATATAAATATTTATGTATTCTTGATTATAGTAAATAAATGACAATATAAAAAGTCTTCTTTATTAAAATATAGAACATATGATATTTTTTAAAGGGGGAGAAGATGGGAACCAACCACAACAAACACAGTATCATAAACAACAGAAAGATTTTTTTTTTCTTCCTCACTTTCAATCCATTCATTGTCTTAAAATGATAATTTCAAGACTTGAGTTTTAATTCTTTAGTCTCTGGCATGATGTTTAAAATGGAAATTAATACAGTAAGGCTAAAATATAAATGGGTTTTAATTATTTTTTGTACAGTGGGTTCCCATGCACACACTTGTGGGCATGTGTGAGTCTATGTGACTAGATGCGAAATTTGTCTTAAAATTTGGAGGAAAACAGAATGAGAAAATTAAGACCTGGGAGGACCCTTACCCCAAATTTATTTGCATGTGTTGTTTTTGTCCCTAATTGTGAAAGATTTTTATTATTACTTGAAAGAAATACTGTGAATTCAGTTGACTTAGAAAGAACATCCAACAGAACAGTTCTTTGTGAATGGCTTTGGGAACTGTCTCCAGACCGAATATTGATACCCTGGTCTGCAGTCACTAACAGGGTATTAAGTATCAGCTGCCTCGAAGGTTGGCGCCAACCTTTTTCTTCTGTGTACCACAAACCAGAATTAATTGCAAATCAATCGAACAAAGTACAACTGATCAGTAAACCAATTAGTAATTTTAGCTGTTCATCCTGTCTTCATTTACTAGGGGGAAAAGTGGGAAATGGAAGTGCCTTTTAGACCACATATAAGATTCCAGTCTTTCCCTCGCTACTCTCTTCCTCCCCACATGCTTACATTACAAGAATTTCTGATATAAACCCTTCAAAAAGCTAAGCATCTGTTGCATAAATTGTCTGTAGGTAGACCTTGAATTTATCCACTTAATTTTGAAAAGATAATTTATACCTCTCAGAGAAAAGTTTGTTCTGCAGAAAATAATATTCAATAATTTTGCTGTGCAAATATGGCAAATTTCACTTTTAAAACTCACCATGGAAGGCTAGGAAATAGCAGTGTTCCTGAAGCTGTATATATGAATTACATAAAAATGTTTACCTCAAATGTAATCATTTCAGGTGAAGCTTAGTGGCTATAACATCATTTGTTAGTTTTTGTTACATTATAGTCATTATTCTCTTAATTGACAGATATGTGGAAGTATGCACGTATCAGTCCCTTTCCTAAATTTCATTACATGTATATATTTTCTTTCACAATCATTTGCTATATAAATATTATACTATAGACATGTTCAGAAAATAAGTCATCAAGCTTTCTCACTTGTCTGTCTCAAAGCTTTCATTTCTGACAGTACTTCAAATGTTGCCTATTAGTGAAGTGAGATTAATATTAGTTACTTTGTATAGACCTGTGCTCTATGCTGATTAAGAATTTTTCTTTGTTATTTAATTACAGTACATAACATCAATTTCCAGTTACCTGCTGGGATAGATTTATATAAAATTATTCTGCTTGAGAAAGAAATTAAATTCAAATTAGTGCTGCATTTCATAGAACATCACAGGTTTTCCAGAGACTATGTAAGGAACTACACTGACTTTATTACAGACTTAGGTCTGAGTACTAAAACTATCTTGTGAGTAAAAAAGATGGTAGCTAAGAAATGTAGAGTTTTACATACACTGATAAAAATAAAATGGATCATTTGAGAGCATTTGAAATTCC
The DNA here is from genome assembly GCA_949820135.1 of Sylvilagus floridanus. Lineage (NCBI taxonomy): Eukaryota > Metazoa > Chordata > Mammalia > Lagomorpha > Leporidae > Sylvilagus > Sylvilagus floridanus. The sequence continues at coordinate 63,266,077 of OX463246.1, read as the reverse complement.
ATGTAAATTAATCCAGTTAGTTTCATTATCATATAGGACCCTTATATAAGTCTCTACTTCTTAAAAGTCAATGATAGAGAAAAATCTAAATGTTGATCATACTACTTTTATTACTTGACAAGTCATCTGTCTACTTCAAAAGTCTTTCCGAGCAGATCTCTCAAGATAAATATATTTCAACAGGAAATTCTAAGACAAAATGTAAGTTGTCTACTACAACTAAAATACTTAAAATATTATTTCTCATCAATAACCCAAAGATGATAACACATGTTTTTAATATTACTACCCCTCTATCAGTCTTTGTTAAACAGCATGCACTTTCTCTGTTATAAGGAGAACAATCTTAATGCTTTTCTTTTGTAGTAAGAGACAATCCAAGCCAGAAGCAGATGTCCATAGTTCAGATAAAGTGTGTGGAAATTAGCCAATAAGGGAACAACCAACCAGGCAAGTGGAGCAATCCAAGGTGCTTTCTGCAAGTTAAATGATTTCCATTGTATGATTATATGATAACATTATTGAGATTTTTGAGAGGTTAATGTGAAGGTGTGTCATGCAAAACATTTTGCTTATTGCTTCCTATGGATCTGGTGTTGGAAGGGATCCTCTTGAAGAGCAAACAATTATTATTATTATTTTTGACAGGCAGAGTGGACAGTGAGAGAGACAGACAGAGAGAAAGGTCTTCCTTTGCCATTAGTTTACCCTCAAATGGCCACTGCGGTCAGCGCGCTGTGGCCGGCGCACCGCGCTCATCAGATGGCAGGAGCCAGGTGCTTCTCCTGGTTTCCATGGGGTGCAGGGCCCAAGCACTTGGGCCACCCTCCACTGCACTGCCTGGCCACAACAGAGAGCTGGCCTGGAAGAGGGGCAACCGGGACAGAATCCAGCGCCCCAACCGGGACTAGAACCTTGTGTGCCGGCGCCGCTAAGCGGAGGATTAGCCTATTAAGCCACAGCGCCTGCCGCAAACAATTAATAATATGCCTAACTTAGACTGATTATCATTCCCTAGTTGGACTGTTTTATTCAGCCAAATAACTTATGTGTGACAATCCCAATCCAAACAGAATATTAAAATCAGAAAAAAAAAATTCTAAGATCTGAGTCTTCAATCCAAACCTCAGGCAAAGCTTACTGAATTGGATGGACACATTGCCATCTCTCAAAATGCATTTGAGGACACATAAAAGAATCAGCTATAAATCCCAAGTCAAGATATTTTATTCAATTTTTCCTTGAAAGCTGATCATAATAAAAGTAATTCTTGATGAATTAAAACAAAAAGTGAGGTGCATATTCAATGTCCCATTAATTGATTGCCACACATTTTTACTATTACAAAAGTAAAATGCAGCCATATGTTCATGGAACTCTTATGCCATGATCAAATTCAATATTCTCAGTGGACAACCTATAATTTGTATTTTTTAAACAATACTGAAAATCACTATCTTTTCCTTGGTTTATTTAGATCAATTGTATTTAAAGTGATAAAGCTGAATTAGTATATAGCATGTTGCAAATATTTTCTATTTATTGAATATTTTCTTTTTCTCTTTCACCGCTTGTCTTCCTTCTCTGGTTTTAATTGATAATTTTACACAACCAGTTTTATCATCTCTCACAAGATGTCAATTATACATTTTTTTAAATTGGTTAATTGTTTCCTAAGATTTACAATGTACATTTTTAACTGGTTTAAGTCTGGTTGATACAAACACTATACTGTGGGCTGGCACCCCTGCTCACTAGGCTAATCCTCCACCTGTGGAGCCGGCACACCTGGTTCTAGTCCCAGTTGGAGCACCGAATTCTGTCCCGGTTGCTCCTCTTCCAGTCTAGCTCTCTGCTGTGGCCTGGGAGTTCAGTGGAGGATGGCCCAGATCCTTGGGCCCTGCACCTGCATGGGAGACCAAGAGGAGACACCTGGATCCTAGCTTCGATCTGTGCATTGTGCCGGCCATAGCAGCCCCTTGGGAGGTGAACCAACAGAAAAGGAAGACCTTTCTGTCTGTCTCTGTCCCTCTCACTGTCTAACTCTGCCTGTCAAAAAAAAGTATACTGCTTCATGAGAAATACAAGATACTTACAACAATATTTATATCTCCAATTCCTTGTATTATTGATATTATTTCTGCTACAAATTCATATACTATAATAAATCAAAATATTATTATGAAGTTACCGTCTAGATCACGTAGGTAAAAAAGGATTTCATTTTGCTTTCATTAATTCATTCCTCAATGCTCCTTTCTTTATGCAGAGCAAAGCTTCTGGCCTATATCATTTTCCTGAAAAGCTTCTTGTTGTGAAAGTATGCTGGCGATTCATTCCATCCATTTTTGGTTGTCTTAGAACATTCTTGTTTTCTCATTCACTTTTTTTTAAGATTTATTTTATTTATTTGAGGGGCAGAGTTACAGAGAGAGGGAAATACAAAGAGAGGGAGAGGTCTTCCACCGCTGTTGTACCGCCGCCATGTCCACATCTGCCACAGCTGGAGCTATCTGAAGTCAGGAGTTGGGAGCTTCCCCCAGGTCTCCTGTGTGGGTGCAGGGGCCCGAGTGGGCCATCTTCCACTGCTTTCTCAGGCTATTAGCAGGGAGCCGGATTGGAATTGGAGCAGCTGGGTCTCAAACCAGTTCCCATGTGGGATGCCGGTGCTGCAGGTGGAGGCTTAACCTACTATGCCATGGCAATGGTCCTATTATTTATTCTTGAGGCATTATTTTAGTGGATATAGAAGTCTAGCTTGGCAGTTCATTTTCTTTCAATATAAATTTTTACCTTCATTCTTCTTTTCCTTGCATGATTTCTAATAAAAGTCCATTCCAATTCATATCCTTGTTCCTCTGTAATTCAGTTATTTCCCTTTGCCACCCTTGATCCCACTTTTCTCTTTGTCTTTGGTTTCCCTCAGTGTGTTTATGATACAAGTGGGTGTTAAGGGTGTGGGTAACATCTATGTGGTAATTGTTATTATGGCTACTGATACTGATTTTTTGTTGCTTGTGATTATTGGTGGTGGTGGTGTTGTGTTTATCTCCACCTGGTGTTCTTGAAACTTCCTGAATATGTGGTAGGGAGTCTGTGTGATGTTGGAAGTCTCAGCTTTTAGTTCTTCAAATATTTTTTTTTTCTTTTTGTTTTCCTTTCTTCTTTTGGCATATAGTTATACATGTCTTATACTTTTTGAATTTATGCTACAGCTGCTACATGTTCTACTCTTTTTTCCTCCTTTCTTTTTTCTCTAGTTTTCAGTTTGGGAAGTTTCCACTGACCTATTTTCAAACTTTGGGGTTCCTTCCTCAGCTGCAGTGAGTCCATCAAAGGTATTTTTTCTATGGTGTTTTGATTTCTAGCATTTTCTTTCCATCCTCCCCACTCATTAAGAAAATGTCATCATCTGCATATATTAATCATCTTTTTTAAATTGTTGTCTAGTTTTCATTCTATCAGTTAGTATTAGCAGACACTAGTCTTGTTTGTGTGACCCTTTGGCTCTTAGACCTATCAGTGTGATCAATTGTGAGCTGAAATTGATCACTTGGACTAATGAGATGGCCTTGGTACATGCCACCTTGATGGGGTTGTATTGGAAACCCCTGGCACAATTCTAACTCCATCATTTGGGGCCGTTCCGATTGAGCCTGTCCCAAGTTTAATATATTAGCCAAACATATTTGAAATTTACAGTATCACAATTTTAACATTGTCATCTGAGTATGGTTCTGATCAAAGTTTTATCTCTCCTAATTTTACTTGTCTTGCAATTTTGTAATTTTTGTAATTTTTGATTGAATACTGGACTAATAAGAGTACTTCAAAAAGATATCATAAAATGGAACTTAAAGGTAAGTTTATGTTGCTGCAAAAAACTTTGGAATCCATGAATAACATTTTTTATATTATTGTGCATGAAGTTTTTGAAACACTTTCATCTGTATTGCATACTAAGAAATACAACTCTTGCTAGGAGATGGCTGTTTAATGTTTACTCTAGCTAAAGGTACTAGGGACTTTGATATCATCCAGTCTCTATTTTTGTCTTCTCTCTTGACTTTGAGCTTTCCTGAGCTACTCTTCCTCAGAAAGCATCTATGCTTTGCAGCTCTTTCCTCTGTAATCCACAGTCACACTCGTGCATTATTGGTGTATTAGTGATATACGGAGAAAGGATAGAGTTCTATAATCATCCAATCGAATATCACCATATTTAGTGAGCACTTGTATTGTGTCTGTGACATTTCCAGGCATTTCTTCAGTGATATAATTCTTCGTCCCCTTCCTGATTTCAGTGTCCCTATTTCTTTAAATTCCCAATATATTTTGAGTATTTTGTCGCTTTGCTGTTGCTTGTGTTTTTTTTTTTTCCTTTTTTTATTTTTTTACTCCTTTAGTGAAATATCAGTTACAAGTGTAAGGATAAATGTCCCATCCCAGCACTTCACGATGACTATTTCTCCCCTCTCCTGCCAGAGTCACAAGGACATCTGCCAGGCCTCAGCATGAGAACTTGCAAGGATGCTGTTTCTAGTATGGTTCCTGGAGATAAAATCTGTGCTGCTTCTTTAAGGATTTACTGGTAGTGGCTTCTTATGGTCAGTGCCAGTCCATGATCAGAAAACAATGATTTGTCAAAAATTATTTAAGTATTTCTCCCAGTATATGGCTTCAACTACCTAAGCTTCAGATAAATAAATCAACTCTGACTCTCTGTCTCAGCCTGTCCTAGCACACTCGTGGGCAGCAGGTTACCCCATAACTTCAGAAAATCCAAGAAAAGTCCTGCGAAATTTTAATTTTCTCTAGACATTTTTTTTTGGTAGGGATGAGAATCATGAATCCTAATCTCTTCATATGTCAGAGCAGAAACTACAATGCACTGCTATCACCTTAAGAAATCCGATTATTATGGTAAGCCATAAAGAAGGAAAAACATGACTGTAGGAGAATAGGACAAACATTTGGTGCTAAATCACAATGGATAGTTAGGCTTGTGAAGAATCATTTTAAAGAAAGACTTTCTAAAAATAATCTCATAAACAAAGGTATGTAGGTACAAGCAAATAATAGAACATCATCTATATAATTGGCAATAGAGTACACAAAGGCAGTAATAAGAAATAAATTTAATAAGAAAAATATTCAGGGACTGGCATAATTTGCTAATATTTCCTATTCAGTAAAGCGCTTTCCTGGTATCATGACCTATGCATCAAAGTTTGTAATTGGAAAATGGTTTTTGACACATAGAATCTGCTCATTTTAAAGAAATGCTAAATAACCTTGATGTAGCAGGGCAGGAACTGAGAGCTGAGGATGCTAGGCACTCCTTGCTGCCTTGCCTGTGCCCTGTCTGCACCACCCAACCCACCGCACCTGCATCATTGGTTTCACTGCTTAGAATGGGCTCATGGTTACTGGCTGGGTCCCTACAATCACTATTAGCTCACTGTAAAATCATTATAATAAAATCAACATGCTGAGACTCCCACTCCCATCCTGTACCTGACATATTGACACCTCTGAGATTTCCATAAAAGGACTAGGAGATGAGAATGGGTGCCACTCAAGCCCCACTCCTAATTCTGCCTTTATGAATATTCAATCAAATTCACTCCAGACACCACCACATAAACGTACAGTGCATATAAAGAGATGGTCCCAAATCTTGTTGGATGTAGCTTTCTGCTGAGCATGTCTGCACTCTTTGAGTGTGTAATTGTGGTTTGCATACAAATAAACCTTGCTTCTCTGCTAACCTTATCTAGGGCTTATTCTCAAAGCTTTTATTGCACCAGAGACAAGACTTGGGACCCAGATACCCCATAACAGTCTAATCTATCAAAGAAAAGAAACACTGTTGTGATGAGAGTGTTTCTTGCTCCCCTTCTATTGGCTATTAAAAATAAAACAAATTTGCATTTCGCTAACTTCAGAGGAAATTGACATGGTGTCAAACAACTATTTCCCCCATTTTAAGGGTATGGGGGTGGGGTAAGGATGAAGGGAACAAAAGAAAAAGGTTATAAAGGGACCTTGAGTAAAAAATGGCTAATAAGAGCACAGTTCTTCATCTTGTTGCCATGGACCTTACTCAAAAGTAAGGACTCTAACAATTCCCAAGAAAGGAGTATTATTTGACAATTGGCATCTCATCCCCTTTCAGGTAAGCAGACATCCCAACCCCTACATAGGTAGCCATAATAGGAAATGATGCTATGTACAGATACAAAGCATTTTTCCATCCTTATCACTTAAATGTGTCTCTTGAATTTAAACACAGACAGAAGGATGTTGCCCCAAGAACCTTAAATCAAGTAGCTGACAACAGTGCAGCTTTTATCTTTGCTTTATAGTTTATATTTTAACTCTCTAGAGTCAAGGTTTATATTTATTTACCCTTTTTCTTTCTTTCTGAAGAACCAAGGACACTGACAATGCTACCTACATAAAAAATAGAAGTAGGTGTAAGTTTGTGATCAAGTGAGACATTCTCATTCACTCAATCACATAATACATGTTTTGACTTCTAAGTGATTTAAGGAGCTTTTAAAGAAACTAGCACATTGCACTGAATTTAAAAATAAGTATCTTTGATGATTTTTATTTCAAACATGAAAATAAGCATAATTCTTAATACTCTTTAGTCATGAGTAGTAGGTTTCTGCCTCCCTTTAACAATGGTCTTGAGATTGAATATTCTGCTACAGAAATTAAGCTATAAGAATGAAATTGTGAAGAGATATAATAGAACAATTACATCATAATAAATTTTAAGATGAATGGAAATATGCTCAGAAAATCTGGCTCACCTTGGATATGGCTCCTAGGGAAACCTGTCCTTTCTGCCTAACTATAATATCTGATTGCTTTGCATTCCTCCTCTCTTTTTCTTTCATTGCATTTTGTCTCCATCTGTATGACTGCACTTGAAACTAATGGCATCGGCAAATATCTGTTTAGCAAATAGAAAGTAACTTCAAGTTCCTTAAATTGTCTATTGCAAGGGTAAAATCCTCTTATAACCCTGAACCTGTAGTGCTGAAAAGTAAGTGTGCAGGTCCAAGGATTTCAGAATGTGTGTTTGTATTTAGGAGTGTCAGGTTTCATATTATAATTTTCCTCCATCAATTAGATGATTTGAGTTTCGCCCATTGGTTTTCATGTCACCATCTTTCAGCATACTAAAATTAATTTTTCCACCTCCATCCCCTCACTTGTCTGTGCTTTCATCCCACCCATTATTTTCAGTTCCATTCTATATGAATGTTGTTTGTACTGCTGGTCGTCACCTGGAAGCCCAAAGTCAAGATTTCAACAGGATATAGTTTCTTTTCCAGTAGTATCAGAAAACAAATGAGATGTGAAAAGTCATACTACTTCATTAGTCAACTAATGTTAACTAGTTAGCTCTCTTCCTCAGTTAATCCAAGATCACTGCATTGGCTGGACAAACAAGCAATTTTAACATTCTACTATTTATAAGTAGAATTTTAGCAAAGATAGTGAATAGTTAAATCTGGTCAAAGTTCAAGGTTAAAATATACTTTTCTTCAGCATCCATAGGACAACCAACTGAAAGAATAATCTCCTTTTTATAAAGGCTTTACTTCCCATGTGCCTTTATTTCCTAATCATCTTTCTTTGCTTTCAGATTTGGAACTGCCTCCCGACTTCTTCAAAACTTTCTTCATCATACCTACAAGTTAGGGAGCCATTCTGTATCTGTCTCTCCTATTTCATCTTTACATTTCACAATTGTGAGTCATTGAGTGTAGGATTATCTCAAATTTCCAGCAAGCCAATACATTCTGGTCACAACAACACAAGCTACATATAGAGAATGGAGAGTGGTTTTTGTGCTCCAAGTGTTGAAAGCCATCTGAGAGTAAGAAAGGGACAACTGGATTATATTTCCTCATTAATGTGATTTCAACATACCAACCTTTAACTGTTCTATTGTAGGAAAGAGCATCATTGTACACAGCTCCTAAAGAACACTAATTTTCAAGGATGGTATAGAATAACGCCATTAAGGAGCAGAAAATAATTTGCATAATGCCTTCTTCATCCATGAATTTTGGAACTTACATTGCTATGTTAAATAGTAAGTCTTAGGGTTCTCCAGATATTTATACTGCTCCTTTCTACCCACCTCCCCCCCGCCCGAGTAAAGAAGGAGGCCACATATTACCTTTACTTCTATGTTAATGATTGAGTACGGCTTAGCTCTCCAAGCTCATACAGATGTTTAAACTCTGAAGCCTTATGTTAGGGATTTATGGATTAAAAAATGATAATTAATCTAATTATGACAATTGAGAGGGGGATCTAGTGGGAGTCCTTAGGTCACTGGGGACTTGCCCTCAGCAGGTAGTTCTTGCAAGAGGGTTGATCATTTAAGCTGAGCTCAGCCTAGTTTCTCCCTCTGCCTCCTGGCTCACCATGTGATTCTTACCTTTGCACCAACTCCCCTATTGCCCAGCCTCCACGAGATACCAAAATTATGGGGCCACCTGAGCCCAAACTCTGAACCGTTATGGCCAAACTGTGAGCCAAAATAAATGCTTTCCTTCCCAAGAAGCTCCACTCAAGTGTTGTAGTAAATGTAATAAAAATCTTATCAATGCACATTGTTAGACAGCAAATTGGAAAATGTAGCTTTCATCCTGTTTGCCACACAGGCTTGCACTACTAAATCCTAGCCAAAGATAATATTGAAGTAGGGCAGGTTTATCACACAGAAGGACCTTGTGAGGGTCCAATTCATGACAAAAAAGAAAGGAACACATTTTTGCATAGTGGAACTTGTACTCAAGAGGAAGAAAAAGGACAGATAAAATCTGAGTGTGCCTGCTATTCCTCTTACAGAGGTCACTCTACTTTTTTACATTCAGAATGATTAAAGGAAAAAGTATGGGCATAGAGAATATTATTCAAGAACATTAAAATTTCAGAGAATGTATTTTTATTACAACCAAAAAGTCTCCAAATTCTAAATTATTTAAAGTTTCAGTTTTTGTGCATTGAGAACAGTGAAGATTTTCCCTCTTAGCCAATGACTATTGCTAACCATAGTCACTGTCTTAGTCCATTAGTGCTGTTCTGTCAAAATATCTGAAACTGGAAAATTTATAAAGAAAATAAATTTTTCATCATTCTGAAGGCTGAGAAGTTCAAGATAAAGATGATAGATGATATCTTCATTTCTCTGATAAGGGTTATTCTCTGCTTCCAAGAAAATACTTTGTGGCTATATCATCTGGAGGGAAGGAATATGTTGTGTACTCACATGGTGGAATGGAGAAAGGCAAAAGACCATAAAACTGAGTGAAGCCTCTTTATTTTTTTTACAGGGTACATTATTTATTTTCACTTGAACATGGAAGGGAAGTGTCACACTCCCCCTTCCCCTTTTTAGGTGGAGTGTATTTTAATCAACAACCTCTTCTCCATCTATTCTGTGTGTGTGGGGGGGGGTGGTTGCACACACCCACACCCCCACACACACACACACAAGTGAAGCCTCTTTATAAGGGCCCTAACCCCTGGTTTCATGGCTTTATCTTTTTTTATTATTATTATTTTTGACAGACAGAGTGGACAGTGAGAGAGACAGAGAGAAAGGTCTTCCTTTGCTGTTGGTTCACCCTCCAATGGCCGCCACGGCCGGCGCACTGCTGCCGGCCCACCGCGCTCATCCGATGGCAGGAGCCAGGTGCCAGGTGCTTTTCCTGGTCTCCCATGGGGTGCAGGGCCCAAGCACTTGGGCCATCCTCCACTGCACTCCTAGGCCACAGCAGAGAGCTGGCCTGGAAGAGGGGCAACCGGGACAGAATCCGGCGCCCCAACCGGGACTAGAACCTGGTGTGCCGGCGCCGCAAGGCGGAGGATTAGTCTGTTGAGCCACGGCACCAGCCCATGGCTTTATCTTTTAACACTATCACAATTCAATTTAAACATCCAAAGTTAATTTAATTTGATTTGATTTGATTTATTCATTTTATTTAATTCAATTTAAACATCCAAATTTTTAGGAAGATATATTCAAAATGTAGCTGTCGCCATCTGTGCATTAGAGTTCCTGAATGTATTAATATTGCATTACTCAGTTTGTTATCCTTTGAAAAGCATCTACTCATTTTCATCCTTTTACCCCTAGCCACTGTCACTTAACTCTTAATTTCTATGAGATTGACTATTTCTTTTTTTTTAATAGTTTATTTATTTATTTTAGAGTCAGAGCCACAGACAGAGAAGGCGAGACAGGGAGAAAGGTCCTCCATCCACTGGCTCACTCCACAAATAGCCACAATAGCTGGAGCTGGATTTATCAGAAGCCAGGAGATAGGAGCCTCCAGGTCTCCCATACAGGTACAGCAGTCCAAACACTCAGGACCGCTTCCACTGTCTTTCCCAGCCATCAGCAGAGAGCTGGATTGCAAGAAGGGCAGCCGGGACAAGAACCATTGCCTCTATGGGATGCTGGTGCCACAGGAGGAGACCCAGCCCACCACGCTACAGCTCCAGCCTTAGGTTTTCTTTCTTAATTACAAAATATTAACAGACACTTGAGAATTATACATAATTAAAGAGTCATCTTGTAATATTTCTATGAATATATATACTGCATAATATCCAATGAGGGAAAATATATTTATCTCTTTAAACATTTAGCAACTTCTTATGGTGAAAACATTCAAAATCCTTTATTCTAGCTTATTTTTTTAGAAAAATATACAGTACATTAACATTATCTACGGTCACGTTACTGTGTAATAGAACATCATAACTGCTTACTCCTACATAACTTTAACTACTAGGCCAAGTCTCTGTTCATGGAGCCAGCATCCCACATGAGTGCCTATTCATGTCCCCTGCACTCCTTCTCTCCTTCTCTGGTCTAGCTCTCTCTGCCATGTCCTGAGAAAACAAAGGAAGAAGCCTCAAGTGTCTGGGTCTCTGCACTCATCTGGAAGACCCACAAGAAGCTCCTGGCTCCCAGCCTGGATTGGCCCAGCTCCAGCCATCAGGGAAGTTAACCAACTGATGGAAAACCACCCCTCCTCTGCCCCCATCTCTCTCCTCTCTGTCTGCAACTCCACCTCTCAAACAAATAAATAAAATATTCAAAAAAATTAGCTCTAACTTGGTACCTCTTCATAATCCTCTCCCCAGCCCTCCTATTCCCTGCTTTCCCCAGTAACTAGTAACAGGTATTTTACTATTCTGAGATCAATTTTTATTTTAATTCACATTTAAATGAGATCATGTGATACTTGTCCTTCTCTGCCTTATTTTTATATATGTATTTTATTTAAGTTATACAAGTTTCATACATTTCCTATATACCATTTTAGGAATATAATGGCACTTCCTGTCCTAATCTCCCTCTCACTCATGCTCCAACACTTCCTTCTCCTCCCTCTATGATTTCCACTCTTAATTTTTTCAATGATCTTTTTTTCAGTAAACTTAATGATTGTTTAGTTAACCCTACCCTAAGTAAAAGAGTTCAACAAATAGTATAAAGAGAAAACATAACACAAAATAAGACACTGATCCTCAACAAAAGAGACAAGGGCTATAAACAATCACTGCTTCCCAAAATATCTATTTCACTCCAATATATTATATTTCAGATACTCTATTTACTTTGGATTAGGGAGGACATATGATATCTATCTTTTGGGGACTGGCTTATTTCACTAAGTATAATGATTTCCAGTTGCCTCCATTTTGTTGCAAAATACAGGATTTCATTTTTTTTCCAGCTAAGTGTTACTCCATAGTGTATATATACAATAATTTTTTATTCAGTCATCCCTTGATGGACATCAGAGTTGATTCTATTCTTCGCTATTGTGAATTTTAATAACCATTTCATATACTATTTCCTTATGGATTGGGTAAATTCACAGGAGTAGGACGATTTTTGAGGTATTTCCATACTGTATTCCACAGTGGTTGGACCAGTTTATATTCCCACCAAAGTGTGATAAATTTTCCCTCACATCCTCACCAGCATTTGTCATTTGTTGATTTCTGTATGTGTGCCAATCTAACTGGAGAGAGGTGAAACCTCATTGTGGTTTTGATTTGCACTTCCATGATGGCTACTGATCCTGAGCATTTTCTCAAGTGTCTGTTGCTCATTTGAATTTCCTCTTGAAAAGTGCCTGTTTGAGTCCTTTGCCCATTTCTTAACTTGATTGTTTGCTTTGCTAATGTTGAATTTCTTGAGCTCTTTATAGATTCTGGATATTAACCCTTTACCAGTTACAATGTTTGCAAATATTTTCTCCCATTCTGTCAGCTGCCTTTTCACTTTGCTGAGTGTTACTTTTGCAGTGCAGTAGATTCTCAGCTTGATGTAATCCCATTTGTCAACTTTGGCTTTGATTTACTGTGCTTCTGGGGTCTTTTCCAAGAAGTCTTTGCCTATGCTAATGTCTTTCAGAATTACTGCAATGTTCTCTAATGATCTGATGGTATTAGGTCATAGATTTAGGTCTCTGATTCATTTTGAGTGGATTTTTGTATAAGATGTAAGGTAGGGGTCTAGTTTGAAACTTCTGCATGTGGAGATCCAGTTTCTCAGCACCATTCCTCCAGGGATTGATTTTAGCTCCTTAGTCAAAGATAAGTTGGTTGCAGATGCATGAATTAATTTCTGGAGTTTCTATTCTGTTCCATTTGTCTACAATTCTGTTTCTGTGCCAATACCACACTCCTTTGATTATAACTGTCCTGTGGTATGTCTCAAAATCAGGTATTGTGATGTCTCTGGCTTTGTTTTTGTTGTATAAGACTACTTTAGCTATTTGAGGTCTCTTGTGTTTCCATATGAATTTTAGATATGATCATTATAGAATAACATAATTTAGAAAAATAGAAGTATAGCAAACTACTTCATATAAACAACCCAAAAATAACCAATTTTGATATTAGGTCTCTTTACACACACATATGTGCATTTATATGAAAAGAAATATCAATGGCATGATTAGATTTGATATTTGGTATGTCTTGAAATCAGGTATTGTGAGGATCTGGCTTTGTTTTTGTTGTATAAGATTGTGTTAGCTATTTGTGGTCTCTTGTGTTTCCATATGAATTTTAGCATCATTTGTTCTAGATCTGCAAAGAATATTGTTGGTATTTTGATTGAGATCAGTTTGAATCTGTAAACTACTTTTGGTAGTATGGACATTTTGGCGATGTTGATTCTTCCAATTCATGAACACGGGAGATTTTTCCATTTTTTAATGTCTCCTTCTATTTCTTTCTTTAGTGTTTTGTAATTTTCATCGTAGACATCTTTGACATCCTTGGTTAAATTTATTCCAAGTTATTTGATTATTTTTGGAGCTATTGTGAATGGGCATGATCTTAAAAGTTCTTTCTCAGCCATGACATCATCTTGGTATACAAAGGCTATTGGTTTTTCCGTGTTAATTTTATGTCCTGCCACTTTACTGAACTCTCTTCTGAGTTCCAATAGTTGCTCAGTGGAGTTTTTGGATTCCCCCAAATAAAGGATCATGTCATCTGCAAATAGGGTTAGTTTGATTTCCTCCTTTTGAATTTGTATCCCTTGGATTTTTTCTTCCCTAATGGCTCTGGCTAAAACTTCCAGTAATATATTAAACAACAAGGGTACAAGTGGGCATTCTTGTTTGGTTCAGGATCTTAGGTGGAATGTTTCCAGATTTTCCCTATTCAATAGAATGCTGGCTATGGGTTTCTCATAGACTACCTTGATTGTGCTGAGGAATGTTCCTCCTATACCCAATTTGCTTAATGCTTTCATCATGAAAGATTGTTGCATTTTATCAAATGCAGCTCTGCATACAATGAGATAATCATATAGTTTTTGTTCTTCAGTTTGTTAATATGATGAATCACATTTATTAATTTATTTTCTGCCTTCTAATTCTTTCATAATGAAGGCTGTATTTCTGTATTTCTGTGTGTAGCACTGCCTTAAGATTTAAGAATGCTGAACCATCCCTGCATATCAGTGATAAATCACATTTTGTCTGTGTGAATGATCTTTCTGATGTGTTCTTGGATTCAAGTAGCTAACATTTTATTCAGGATTTTTGCATATATATTCCTCAAGAATATTGGCCTATAGTTCTCTTTTTCCATTGCACCCTTTTCTGGCTGAGGAATTAAGGTGTTGCAGGCTTCATAGAAGGAGTTTGGGAGGTTTCCATCCCCTTCAATTGTCTTGAGTAGCTTGAGAAGAATTGGAGTTAGTTCTTAAATGTCTGCTGGAGTTCAGCAGAGATGCCATCCAGTCTTGGGATTTTCTTTGTTGGCAGGATCTTTATTACTGATTCAATTTTCTTCTTTTTCATTTGTCTATTTAGGTTTTCTAAGTCTTAATTACTCAATTTAGGTAGTTTGTATGTGTCTAGAAATCTATACATTTCTTCTAGGTTCCATTTTGTTGGCATACAGCTCTTTGTAGTAATTCCTGATGATTATTTTTATTTCTGTGGTATCTGTTGTTACATTCCTTTTTCATCTCTGATTTTATTGATTTGGGTCTTCTTTTTTATGTTTTTTTTATTAGTTGAACCAATGGTGTATCAATTTTGTTTATTTTTTCAAAAATCTCACATCTTTAGTTCACCAATAGTTCACCAGTTTTTGTATTTTTTATTTCAATTTTGTTTTATTTCTTCTCTAACTTTCTGTCTTTCTTTCTACCAATTTTGGGTATAGTTTGTAGTTTCTAGGTCCTTGGGAAGCATTGATAGCTCATTTATTTGGTATCTTGCCAATTTCTTCATGTAGGCAATGATTGCTATAATCTTCCCTCTTAATATTGCTTTTGCTATATCCCATAAGTTTTGCTATGATGTATTTTCATCTTCATTTGTTTACAGAAATTCTTTGATTTCTCCTATGAACCACTGTTCATTTTGGAGCATGCTGTTCAGTCTCCATGTGTTTCATAATATCTAGAGATCCTTGAATTGTTATTTTCCAACTTATTCCATTGTGGTCAGAGAAGATGAATGGTATGATTTTGACTTTTTTTGAATTTCTGAGACTTGCTTTATGGCCTAGCATATGGTCTATCCTAGAGAAAGTTCCATGCAGTGATGAGAAAATGTATATTCTGCCACTGTGGGGTGAAAGGTTCTCTAGGTTCCGTCAGGTCCATTTGGTCTGTAGTATCAAACAACTCTTATTCCCATGCTAATTTTCTGTCTGGTTGATCTATCCACAGCTGAAAGTGGTGTATTGAAGTCCCCTATTATTATAGTTTTGGAGTCTATGTCTCCCTTTCGATCTATTAATATTTCTTTTAAATAACCAGGGGCCCTGTAATTAGGTGCATATACATTTATTTTAGTCACATCTTCCAGTTGAGTTGATCCCTTAGTCATTACATGGTGCCCTTCTTTGTTCTTTTAACAGTTTTTGTGTTAAAGTTTGTTTTGTCTGATATTAGGATAGCAACACCAGCTCTTTTGGGTTTCTTTTAGCATGGTATAACTTTTTCCATCCTTCACTTTCAGTCTGAATGCATCTCTGTTGCTGAGATGTGTTTCTTTTAGGCAGCAAATAGATGGGTCTTATTTTTTAATCCATTCAGCTATTCTGTATCTTTTAACTGAAGTGTCGAGGTCATTTACATTCAAGATGACTGTTGATAAGTAATGATTTAGCCCTGCCTTTTTTTTGATAAATATCCCCATTACATACTTTGGATTTATTTTGTACTTCTACTAGGAGATTGTCTGCCTTCTCATTCTTTCATAATGTGGCTATATTTCTGTGTTTCTGTGCGTAGCACTTTTATAAGTGCTTTTATAAGGATGAACAAGTGGTGACAAATTCTTTCAATTTCTGTTTCTGACGGAAGGTCTTTATTTCACCTTCATTCATAAATGAGAGTTTTGTGGAATACAGTATTCTGGGTTGAAAAGAATGTTTTAAGACTTGGATTATATCTTTCCATTCTTTTCTGACTTGTAGGGTTTCTGATGAGAAGTCAGCTGTAAGTCTAATTGGAGAGCCTCTGAAAGTAATCTGGAATTTTTCTCCAGCACATTTTAGAATCTTTTCATTAAGTTTTACTGTGGAGAGTTTGACAACAATGTTTCATGGTGAAGATCTTTTCTGGTCATGTCTGTTAGGAGTTCTATGTGTTTCCTCTACTTGGACTTCCTTTTCTGTCTCCAAATTGCGGAAGTTTTCTGTAACTATTTCAGTAAATAGGTCTTCTAGTCCATTCTCTCTTTCCACATCTTCAGGAACTCTAGACCCATATGTTGTGCTGTTTCATGGCATCCTGGAAATCTCCAACATTAAATTTTCTTCTTTCTTCTTGTGTATTTTTGGTCTGATTGTAGGATTTTCAGAGATTTATCTTCAAATTCAGATATTCTTTATTCGGCCTTGCCAAATCTGCTGTTTAGGCTTCCCACCACATGTTTTATTTGATCTATTGAGTTCTTCATTTTTAATATTTCATTTTGATTTCTCTTTAAAATAATTTCATGGGAAAAATTTTCATTCATGTCACGTATGGCTTTCTTTAGTGTGTGGATTTGCTTCTGATTGCTTTTTAGTAATCCTATGATTAATTTTTTGAATTATGTTTTTGGCATTTCATCAATCTCTTCATCTTCACATTCTAATATTAAAATGTTGTTTTGTTCCTTTTGGGGAGGTCTTCCACTCAGCTCCAGATTATTTTTACTGCTTTCACAAGATCTTCCACTACAGACTTCCCTGCAACTTTATCCTAAGAGTGAACCTGCTCCATTTGTTTTCTTCTGCTAACTTCCTGAGCCTAGAGCAGACCTCCCTATCATTATTCTGCCATCTTGTCTTTCTCTGTGTGACTCCTTTTACTTGGCAATAAATCTGTTTTCTTGATTGGACCATGACTGCTATAGATATGTTACCCCCATAACTTTCAAGACATATTACGTAATATATTGTCTGCATACCATATTACTGTTCTAAAATTTAAAAAATTCATAATTAAAAATACATTATGTTGAAATTTTTGAATAATGATGACCATTTTTAGTGCTTTTTGAATAATTTCATGAGAACCTCCTGGGTTGATTTTTCATGGGACAAATTCCAGGTCTACATAGAGAACTCAGAATTTGGAGGTATGATCAATACTTCATAAGTATTAAATAATCTCCCCAGGTTATTCCTCTTGTTATGGCTTAAAAATCACTCTTTTCTACCTACTAGAAAACAAAAAGGGCAAATATACTTAGCAGCTACTCCCGTAAATGTGTAGAGAAACGATGTCCTGCACATCCCAAAGTGTTCTTATTAATCGATTGCATGAAAATCTGTGCTGTCCTAAATCTCCACATGAAAAAAGAGGGAGGAGATAGTCTTCTTCAGCTATGCCATAATTACCCCAACAAAAAAGTGAAAAATATGTATATTGATTACAATAATACTTGAAGCTGGCTTTCATGAGTGCAGTTCTTGGGACTGCTCAGTAGCGAGTTTCCCTACTAATTAGAGTTGAATAGATAGTTCCTTACCCTTTCTTCTGTTTTTGACCCCTGATTTTCTTCTCAGCTCTGTACTTGTAGATTCATCCCAGTATCTGCTACTTTTTATGTTCTCTTTTCCTACTTACACCACTAATGAATGTTTATAGAAACACCTAAGAGCTTCTAACAGCTTCCCTAATATCCTATACTCTGAGCTATACATGCAAATGAAGCTTTGCCGGTAACCCCTTTGGAAACATGTCCTCTCAATAGAGATTGAAGAAGAATCCTAGTTTTCAAAGGGTGTAATGAAATTTGCATCCCATTGGCATCAAGAAAGCAGGCTAGGTAGATAGAAATTTGTATTTAACTGATGTTACTAAATGGATAGTGGAAAGCCTACCCTTCTTGTGAGGCAAATACAAAATTATTCAAGTTACGAACACAAACATGACGAGTCACAAATCCCACACTTAGAATCATAAAATGTTAGACTTGAAGGGAACCTAATGGTTATTGAAACATAATTGTTAACAATTATATACATAATTATGTATCATTATATTCACTTATTTAATGTGAATATATTTATGCAAGTGCTATTGTATTGATACAATATGCACATTATAAATTACATAGAAAAATTATGAGAGGAGGATTACAAATGTAGCCAGACAGTCCAAGGTTGTGCTTCTGAATCCCAACAGAGCATTTGGTATGTATCATCAGATATACATGTTGGGAGATGTATTAGTCAGCATTTTGTTATTACAACTAAAATAACTGAGTGCGTTACTTAAGGAAAGGGATTTTTTGCAATTCACATATTTGTAGGCTCATAGCTAAGACCAGATGGTTTCAGTACATTAATCAAGTGTCTGATGAGAGTAGTGGAAGGTGCAACATGTGCAGAGGGAGCATCATATGGAGAACTAGGACGCAGGAAGACAAGGAATCATGCTCTTCATGTCCATGCATTGGTTTTTATGAAGCTGTCAACAACCTAAATCGATCTGTTAAGTTTCCAAAGTCCCACCTTCAGACACTATGATTGCATTACATCTTATATTTAATCTGTTAATGTAAGACACTGGGGATCTAGTTCTTAACATCTGAGTCAACAGGGGTACAATCAAACTACTATCTAAACCCCAACTGGAGATCACAAATACAGCAAAAATAATCAATATCTATTCAGGAAGGAACAGCAAATCAACAAAGTGCTGGTGAGGGAACTCATTCATCATTAATCCCAGATCTCTCAGGTAAGCATATTCATTCATACCCTCTCTGTGACAGTCAAGGAGAAATATTATGCTACCATTTTTTTTTCCTGTGAGTAACTGTATGCTGTGTATTATCTTGCTTTTTCTTTTCATTGCCTCATGATTCAGTTCTATGTTACATGGTTGTTGAAAGCACCTCACCCACCTCATTTCTAGTTTAATTTTTTCTCTCTGTGTAGCCATTTCTAACATATTATCTGGCCTCCATGTATTATTTTCCCCAAACTATTTTTGATTAGCATAGAGACATATAATAGGAATGCTAATATATATTCCCCAAAAATGGATTTTTTTCACAAATTAAAATATTCTATTTAGCTCTAAATATGGAAACTGAAAATATACAACCCACTGTGAAATGAATTACTCATACATTGTGTGTCACATTTTAAACTAACAACCTTATAACCATAAAATACAGCTCAATCTTAAAGTATTAATTTTGAAATGATGCATTTGTGCTAATGATTTACTGGGAGGAAAAATCCTTTAATCTAGCCCTTTTGCTTATGAACTTGAAAGTCGAACTCTATAGAAATGAGTGACTGCAACAGCAGGACTTTTCACCAGCTGATCAAAATTAACAGTTTCTTTCAATTGTTCTAATTAAGACCAAGGGGAGTTCTGGAATGTACCAACAGTATCTCAAATTGCTCCCAAGATTAAAACTAGATTCTGGGAAGGAATATCAGTGTTTGCCTTTTCTTTTCAAATAGTTTAGTCTAAGTTGCTATTATTACTGTTCACTAAAAGTACTTCTATGAATATATCCTATGAGATTTTTTTCAGTTTTATTTTGTTAGCTTAGAAAGCAAAAACAATTAAAAATGGAAAACATAATAATTGCATTAACAAATTTGTTAAAAAACAGATACTTTATCAATGATTATAAAATTAACAACAGTGCCATATAATATGGGACAATATGGGTTAGTGTTACATATGATAATAGTTTTTCTTGCTAAATCATTATTTTATATTCATACTGTTACACAATTAGATATACCAGGTAAATGAATTATAATCATGGTAATAATACCAAAATTAAATTTAGAGAATATGAGTACTGCTTTAAAGTATATATTTTTACTGCTAATAAAGGCAAGTATCTCTCAGGGAATTTTTCTACCCTTCAAAAGCAATTATTTCTGACTAAATTGTAGCATATTATCATTCATCATCTAGGGTTCTGATCTATGTTATTCATAAAACTTACATTTTTCTAATAGTAATTCGTTTTGAAATTCCTTATTGAAAATGCCATTTCCTTTAGAATTCTTGCTTTAGAGGATTAAATAGAATTTACTATTTAAATAAAACATCAACTTGATAATTTATATAAATGTCACAGAAAGCATACAAGTTAATACCAATATTTTCATCACTGAAGCAAAAATAGGACAAAGTTAAAATCGTAACTTTTATGTAATGCCAAGTTGTTTAAATGGTATTTTAAAGTTATTAAAATTAAATAAATAATTATTTTGAAAGTGCAAAATGGTTTTTAAAGTCCAAAAATTGAATTCTGAGTATGTTATATAGAATGTAATATATTATAGATTCCTATAAGTCTGCCAATCACCAGTTTGCTTATAAAGTATGATGATATTATAGTGATGAAAAGACATTACCTTGCTTCATCAACATTTCAAGCCATGTCTTATTTGTTTTTTGTTTCTTTTTGGTTTTGTTTTTGACAGGCAGAGTGGACAGTGAGAGAGAGAGACAGAGAGAAAGGTCTTCCGTTGCCGTTGGTTCACCCTCCAATGGCCGCCGCGGTCGGCGCACTGCAGCCAGCGCACCGCGCTCATCCGATGGCAGGAGCCAGGTGCCAGGTGCTTTTCCTGGTCTCCCATGGTGTACAGGGCCCAAGCACTTGGGCCATCCTCCACTGCACTCCCGGGCCACAGCAGAGAGCTGGCCTGGAAGAGGGGCAACCGGGACAGAATCCGGCGCCCCAACCAGGACTAGAACCCGGTGTGCCGGCGCCGCAAGGCAGAGGATTAGCCTGTTGAGCCACGGCGCCGGCCTAGCCATGTCATATTTGAATGTGGCAATTCTTGGTTCAAAGAGCTTTGAGAGGGCATACTCTTTAAATTCATATACAATCCCTAAATAAGCGACTCTTTCAATTCTCATGGCTTTGTTAAGATATGTGTAATTGTGTATTATAATTATCCTTCTTTCCTAGAGGATGGTTGGCTGTCTAAGTGAGCCAGCAGTCTTCACAGAGACATTCTCTTCCCTAGAGTGGGACACAGACTATTTAAAACTACTGTGAAAGAGCCCACAGGATTAACATGGAGTCAACTTCTTTGGGAAACAGAGCCAAGGAGATTCAGAGGAGACAAAATACTTCAAGACAATCACACTAGTGGTGAAAATCTCCAGACTTACTGGTACTGTCACATCTAGTTTAACTGATGACATGAACATTAAGCAGGGCTACAAAGACTGTTTTTTATTAGCTTAAACTCTTTCTTTACTTCCTAAAAGCTTAGGATATTTCCTTTTTTTTTTTTTTTCAAACAGAAACTGAAGTGAAATCCATCATAAAAACTTGGAAAACACCTTCTGATTATTTAGACACACATGCAAAAAGATTAGCACCTTTAAATAGACACAGTTTTACTATCAAATTTTAGCCAGTATTCAGGTTTTTCTTTTGTTTAATTTGAAATCGTTAGCACGTATCTTTTAAAAGCTTTCATTATAAAGTTATTTTAATCTTTTAAATTTATTTTTATTGTATTTGAAAAGCAGAGAGAAAAAGATCTTCCATCTACTTCCTAAATGCCCACACTGAGTCTATGCTGAATTCAGGGACCCAGACCTCTATTCCATTTTCCTACAAGGGTGGCAAGAACACACTTACTCCATCTTCTGCAGCCTCCCAGAGTGCACATTAGTTAGAAGGTGGATTGGAAACAAAGTAGCCAGGAACAGAACCAGGGACTCTGATATGGGGTGTGAGCATGCCACAAGACAACATAACCACTGTACCTAATACTCCCCCATAAAGTGACTATTAAGGATTCTTGAAAATAATGTGTATATTTGTGAAACATATTCATATACACTTCATTAATGTGTGTAATTTTTCATTATCAAGTCTCATAATTGAGAATTCAAATGCACATTAGAAAATAAAACTTCAAGAGACAGTTTCATCATGTACAAAATGACTATTTCATCAAACTTCAAGTCTGAGTACTCTATTGATTTAGATTTTTCACAGAAAATATTTCAAAAATTCATTTTATGTTATTGTTTTAGTCAACACACAACTGTGCATAATATAGGGGACAATGTGATTGTTGATTTATGTATACAATGTATAGTAACCAAAGATAATCATATCATATCAAACATTTTTCATTTCTTTGGGTTGGGAAAATTCAAAATTCTTTCTTGTAGCTATTTTGAAATATAGAATGAATTATTACCAAGTAGAAAATCAAAGCTTATTATTTATCTTATTGTATCTTTGTACCCAGTAACCAACCTCATTCTATCCCACCACACCATGTTGCCCTTTCCAGCATCTGCCGACTCCTATACTACACTCTAATTTCATGTTTAGCTTCCATTAGTGAGTGAGAAATGCAATATTTGTCTTTTTGTACCTGGCTTATTTCACTTCAGATAGTGCCCTTCAGATCAATCCAGGTTGTCACCAAAAACAAAACTTTTTTTTGGTGGATGAATAATATATACGACCCAAAAATAAAAATTTTGAATATCAAGAACTATGATTCTTTATCTCATCTATGCAATTAGAGAAGGATTTTATTAGCTATGTACAAGCCATTATGATATGCATTTGTATTGAAGATACAGTTAACACTTTGTGACTCCCTCTAAAGCATTTATAGTGTACTCAGTACATCAGAGGTACTCATGAATAGTGGTAACTGTTAATTACAAACTGTGAGTTATGTCTGGAAATATCCAATTTCCAGGTTGAAACCTAAACACTGGTGCAGCTGTGTGGACTAGTATTGACTTCCGTCCCAGGAAAGTTGCAAATGACAAAACCCAGTCTTGTTTGTGGATGGACAGAAAGACTTGAGTTTTGAAATATTTATCAAATTTAATTTCCGTTTTGTTTGCTAAAGAAAATGGTTTTTTTTATTTTTAAATTTTAATTAATTAATTTATTTTTATTTGAGAGAGACAGATTAATTCTCTAGCTCACTCTCCAAATGCCCACAATATTCAGGGGTGGGATAGGCCAGAAACATGAGCTGGGAACTCCATCTTTGTCTGCCTCAGGGATTAAATGAACCCACATACTTGAGTTTCCTAAGGGGCACATTATCAGGAACCTGGGTTAGAAGCTGGAAACCAAGCTTGATTAAAGGCACTGCACCCAATATGGGATGCAGATTTCAGGCATCTCAAGTAGCATCTTAACCAGTGTGCCAGATACTGGCTCCAGTAAAAAGTATTTTTTCATTAGCTACTTACTGATCAGGAGTAGAGATTCAGGTAAATCTATGATGGAGTTCAACTCACTCATTCATTACTTTATTCATGCATGCGCAGATGCATGAAAAAAAATGAAAAATACAATATGCTTGGCACTGGTATAATCACTTTATAAATACTATTTCCTGTCATTTGCTATGATTTTGAATCCCCTAGTGTATGCAATTAAATGGATTCTCCTTGACAAAGGAGGCTAGCTCTGTTCAGAACTGGGTTGGGACATCGACCGAATAGGCAAAAAGCATTTAGGAAAGTTAATGACAGAATCCACTCTGAGAGAAGCCTTAACAGTTAGGGAAAAGTTAATATAAAAATAAAGCCAAAGCACACCAAACAATAGGGGCTCAGTTGTCAAGTATGAGAGTCAGCAGGCTATAGTTTTCTGGGAATATCTTGGTGGCTGTTATTTAAAACCCTCTTGATGCAGAAACCCTGAGCATGCCATGTATTCTGGGAATGAAAGTGTTACTGTGTGACATGCGGTGTATAAATCATCTCATTAAGCTCTCATTCCTTGTGCCCAAGAAATTCTGGTGTGGAGCACTCATAATAGTGTGGGATGTCTCACAGAGGGAACCATTTCTCTTTTTACTTTGAAACAAACTTAGAAATTGGTACAAATCTATGATAGTTGAGAGAATAATTACATGAGATAACATTTTAAAAATCTGAAACTTAAACTATGGCTGAATATACTAAATTGATTTATATTAAATAGAGAATCTTGAAATGAGTGTAAGTGGGATGCATTCTAATAGATGACAAATGATCGTGCAGAACAATTCATACTCCAAAGGCAGTAACCTTCAAATTTGTACAGGTCATCGTTTCTTTTCAAATAAACCAAGAGGATGAGAAAGGTAAAATCCTAACCTTCTAATGAACCCAAAAATGGTATCTTGGGTTGGAAGACTTATTATCCAACCTCTTTCTGAAATGTTAATGAAAAAAATAAAAGTAGCTAAACTGATGTCATATCACCTAAAGTTATATTTCCTAGCCTATTGTATATCATTTAAAATGCTAAATTAGATCCTAAAAATGATTTACCATATCTTCTACTCTACAAACATCTTCACCATATAAAAGTCCATTATATTTATACATAAAATTAAGTACTTCAATAGAACTTGAGAAAGTAGAAATTTTGCCCTTGGAAAATTACTTACTTTGAAAAAAAAATGACCTAAAATTTTAGAACTCAGTATATATGGAATAAGTCTTATTTAAGACATTACTCATGTAAATTTTAAAAATTGCTATTTTGCAAAGTTATACTCATGGGAGGAAAGCAGCAGGAGATGTCAAGTGGTTGGGTTACTGCCACTCACATGGGAAATCCAGTTTGAATTACCAGCTCCTAGCTTCAGCCTGCCCAGTCCTGTTGTGGACATCTGGGGAGAGAACCAATAGATAGATTCTCTCTCTCTCTCTCTCTCTCCCTCTCCCTCTCCCTCTCCCTCTCCCTCTCTCTTTCCCCACCCCCCACCCCTCTCTTCTCTCTCCTCTCTCCTCTCTGCCTTTCAAAGAAATAAAATTTTAAAAATATTTTTTCAAAAGATGTAATTCAAAAATTCCCTGTTTGAAACTCAGAGCATAGTGATTCTTCACCTGGCTGAAACACAACACACTTACAGCATTTGTAGTGTGACATGTCAGATTCCTTGAAGAGTTTTACATTTATTAAATCACTTCATCATCACAATAACTGCATTAGGAGGTTACGATCATTATCCTAATTCGTAGATAAAGAAAGCAAAATACAGAGAATTTTGAAAATTCTTCAGTGTTCAAACAGCTAGTAAGCAGCCATGACAAGACTGTGTGCACTAGGGTTGATCTCACTACCTATAAATAGATTAGCACCTACATAAGCATTTGGTCAAAATTATAGCACCAAGGATCCAGAATCCCACACCATAAACAAAATGAAAGTGTGTTACGCAAAGGGAAAGAATCCAATCATGCACAAACTGTTTGCTTTTATTATTATTCACTTAATTACACATTTGAGATGAAAATATTTTCCAAAAATTTTGATCTGAAGCTGAAAATACTCATCCTTCAAAATTTCTAGTTAAGTTTCTGTGATTTCAGTAAGTAGTAAAAATAAAGAATAATAATTCCAATCATAGTAAGAATCATGATAAGAGGGTATTTTATAGATAAGGAGTTTATTGAGCTTATGGTCCTAGAAGCTGGGAAGTCCACAGCATGGCTTCTGTGTTGTGTCACAAATGGTGCAGAACATCACTTGGCAAGAAGGCAAGTGGATGAATATGAAGAAAATTTGCTGTAAAACAAAACCACTCCCTCAAGAACTACCTCACTCCCATGAGAACTGTCTTAATTGGCTCTTAAGAGCTCTGCCTCCATGACTCAAACACACTCCTCCAAACTCCATTTTCCAACACAACCATATTGGTTGGGGATCAAGCTTTAAACACATGAAGCTGGCAGCACATCCAAACCTTAGCAATTGCCAAATTATAATTTTCCAAGTAAAGTTTTTATCTCCTATGTATTATCAAGTACATGTAAAAAGGAAATACTAAAGTTTGTATAAACAATTAGAGAAAGATAGGTCTTTAAATTTAAAAAATTACTGCTGTGAAAAATGTACTAAATTATTCTTTTTTAGATTTATTTATTTATTTGAAAGGCAGAGTTATAGAGAGGCAGAGGGACAGGGACAGAGAGGTCTTCCAAACACTGGTTCACTCCCCAAATGACCTTAGAGGCCAGTACTGGGCTAATATGCAGCCAGGAGCCAGGAACTTCCTCCACGTCACCCATGTAGGTGCAGGGGCCCAAGTACTTGAGCCATGGTCTACTGCTTTTCCAGGCTATAAGCAGAGAGCTGGATCAGAAGAGGAGCAGCCAGGACACGAACCGGCCACCATCTGAGATGCCTGCACCACAGGCGGCAGCTTTATCTGCTGCACCACAGTGCCATCCCTTTAATTATTATTTCATTCTAAAGAAAATAGCTAGAATTCATCCATGGACCTTACTCTCAGAGAAACATTCTCTAAAGAGATTAAAATTGTCACAGCAATTAAGAGCACTAGTAACCTACTAAGTTGAGGTATTAATCAATCTACAGTATCCCCCCTCCTTTCTTCACAAGTTTCAAATTTTACTCAGTATTTTATCCCCATATGTCCATATGTCTTGGAAGAAACTGGTCTATCAACAGTTAAAAAAATAAATTCTCATGAAATCAACTAATTTAGTAGCCTGCTTTGATTCCAAATTTCTAATATCTGAGAAATTGGAATTTGACCTGATTTGGGGGAGAAGATTGAAATTCTGTGTGTGTGTGTGTGTGTGTGTGTGTGTGTGTGTGTTTCTCTTTTTCTAGACCTCTCTCTCCCTCTCTGTAGAAAGTATCATAGAGTCCAGAATTGCTACTAGTAGTCATTCAGTGGATCCAGGAGCAGGGTAAAGTGATAGAGTAAATGGCAGGACAGACAAAATTGAGCTGGGTACTAGGGAAGTTATTGAATTATTGGATCAACCAATCCTGGAACCCATCCTATATTTGGACTGCCTAATACTTGATCGAATAAATGTGTCAGTGGTGGACCTCTTCCATGGAGACTGCCCTAACTGATACAATACAATCAATGAGCTTATAGATATCACAGTGTAAAAGTGTGAGTCCTGATTATATTGTTATAAGGGTAGTGAATCTACTTAGCACTTAGTCAAGCTTTCACGAATTGCTTTGGTCATGTGTGCTAGATAGGATAAGTTCTATGACAGGTTGGGTAGAAAATTAAAATGAATCTCTTCTTCCAAAATTATTGTCTGCAAAGGCAGACCACTAACTCAGATATAGGTCTTTTGAGAATTAAATCTGTACATCATAGGTCTCATGCTCATGGAGACAACCTTGGTTCTAACCTCTCTGTGCCTCAATCCCTTTAACCATCTTCAGTGTCACAATACTATTAGTGACTGGTGAAACGTCTTAAAGCCCTCAATTATGTATGAGTTTAGATTATTTAGGGGCAATCATATATAAATATTTATAGGAAGTCTTCAAAGAGTTAAGAGAAAAATTATATTATTAAAAAACTATGCATTGATTTCAAAATGTTTTACTCCAAAATAAACTTAATTCCATTTTTCCATAAACTTTTTGAAGTACCCACACATATGTATGTGACTGTATTTTTACTGACAGATATTGTCCTTTTTATTAGGAAAACATTTTGCAAATCTCCCATTTTCTTATTTATAAATTGTATTTTTTTATTTTCTTGGACAGAAATATTTCTTGGTGAAATGACTATTTAAGTGCTAAATGAAATACCCACAGGGATGTAATCTTGTCTCATCAAATTATCCACAGAATTATATGAATAAATCCATACAGAAATAAACAGTCCTAATTTGTTTCCCTATCTCCAGTTCCCCAAACTGTCAGTAGAACTGGTCATTTTAAACTGCTTTAAGACATAAATTTTTGGGAGAATGAAACTTAAATGTCCACAAAGCCTGTGTTTAGGTCTATTTGCACAAAATTTTCCAAGTTGAATGCCACCAATAGAACTGCTACTTGGTCTAGACTCTGAGAATGTAGATTGAAATTCCCTGCACCTCTGAAAGTAACAGTTTTAAAACAGAAATTTGACATGAGTTTCTGACTTAGAATCTTTCAGTGATTTTCAATTACCACCAAGAACAGAGTCAAGTTATTTGGCATCATGTTGAAATAAAATTATGTGTTCTTCCGTTGCTCTGTTCTCCTGAATTAACACATCAACAATAAGGAGCAGGTACAGTTCATCCATGTGCCATGTTATTTATTACCTCTAAAGCTCTGGTTCTTAGCCCTATTCAATTCAGAATAACTTGGGGGAGATTGTTAATAACTACCAAAGTTATTAATCTAATTGATTTAATTGATTTAATTGGACTGACATAGCATCCAAACACTTGTATTTTTTAAAATCTGTCCAGATAATTTGAAAGTACTTGCTGAGTTCAGAAATGTGAGTTGTAAAATAAACTAATTTTTATAAAGATGCTAAATTATAAAAATACTGTGAGTCACATGGAGGCATGTGAAATATGATCACCAACAATCTAAGTAATTTAGCAGTGTTGATCAAATACAAAAGGTGAGAAAATCAGGAACAATCTTTCCTGGTAGGAAAAACCAAGGGGAGATTCCAATAGGAGAATAATATAGGCTGGACAAGAGGACAGCAGTCATGATAGGTTAAGCATGCCTTATTCCCCCCAATCCCTCCACCAGTTTGTACAATTTCTCAGATATACAAATGTTAGCATTTGCAGTAGCTAACACAACTGTTAGATTATGCATTAATTATGAAATGATAGTAACCCTCCTGCAGTATTTTTCTATAGTTCTCTATGTGTGTATGGGGGTGACCATCCACTTGTTTGGATTCTAAAGTTAAAGCTGTTTATAATGATATTCCCTGTAATTTTGTTGTTTTCAAACATAAAAATATCACAAAAATATTAGTCCACTTTTCATTACGCTAGCTAAAATAATTCAGAGGAGTTTCTTTGGAAAAAATGTTGACTTCAGGGTACAGTTAGGATCAAGTGTTCCCACAGGCTGGCATCTGGAGAAGGCTGGCTATGGAGAAAACGGCAGCAGTGATCACACTGTGAGCAAGAAAGGAGAGAGAACCTTGGCCAGACATAAATTGAAATTCTCAAATCTCTCATAAAAGCCATCCTCTGAGGGGATGGCCTCAAAGAACCAAAGACCCATGGGCCCCACCTCTCAGAAGCCATCATTAGATCAAGCCCCCACCATTAATCAATCAACCACTAACATTAAGACAATATGTTGGCCAGCACCGCGGCTCACTAGGCTAATCCTCCACCTGCAGCGCCAGCACACCAGGTTCTAGTCCCAGTCAGGGCGCCAGATTCTGTACCGGTTACTCCTCTTCCAGTCCAGCTCTCTGCTGTGGCTTGGGAGGGTAATGGAGGATGACCCAGGTCCTTGGGCCCTGCACCTGCATGGGAGACCAGGGTGGAAGCACCTGGCTCCTGGCTTCGGATTGGAGCAGAGCACCCACCGTAGCGCCATTTGGGGGGTGAACCAACGGAAGGACGACCTTTATCTCTGTCTCTCTCTCTCTCACTAACTTTGCCTGTCAAAAAAAATTAAGAAAAAAAGACAATTATGTTTTAAACAGCTGCATGAATTTTGGGGAGACAAATTCTGTTGTACTCATAACAATGAAGTATACATGTTTCTGATTGAATATTTCATAAAATGAGGCAATAAATATGTATTTGTCTAAAATAAAAAGATCTTCCTTAGTGTTTTATTTTTTTTTAAATCTACTGGGGGAGGGGGAGAGAGAGATGCTTCCCTCTACTTGTTCACACACCAAATGCCTGCAACAGCCAGGGCCAAAGGCAGAAGTCATGAATTCAAATCTCCCATGTATGTGACAGGGGCAAAGTACTCGAGCCATCACCTAGTGTTATCCAGGGTGTGCAATGGTAAAAATCTGGAGTTGAAACAGAAGCTGGAGATTCAACCCAGGCTCTTAAATATAGATACAGCTGTTTTCATTGGCACTTTCAATGTCTCTAAAGATAAATATCATCAATGTAGCAGGGATGTTCTGAGAAATAAATTATGGCAACCTTTATAAGATAAATGAGACAAAAATGATCATTAATAAGGAAGTCAATCAGATTCTCTTGACATGCATCTAGTGCATGTCTGGCCTTTTCTATACGTTTAATTTTTGACATTTTAGTTAATTTGATACTGGACTTTAAAGGTGAAAAAACTGTTGTAGTCAGCAATAGTCTCTCAAATAAATGCATTTTCTCAGAGTGTTTTGTGTATAATCATTCTCACATATTCTTACAAATTCATATTACTCTTTTAACCATTTAAAAACATAATTTATTTTATAACAAGGTATGTCAAAAAAGGGAACATGTTTGTCTAAACCTTATTTGATGAACAGTAAAATGAATGGTAGCTAATAAAAAATCAGCATAATTCGAGAGAATTAGAAAGTGGCCTACATCAAGATATAGGAAGGCAGGTTCTCTGATTTAATATGAACTTGTGCAGCACTGTCAGGTGCCATTTCCTAGTAAACCTGCAGTAACCAAGCATAAGGTTTGTGCCTGTCACCACCAAACTGAGATTAGTTACTGAGCTTAGTGTGAGATTTAAGTATGGTGCTGAATGTTGTCTCACACCAGGCAATCTGAACAGTTCACCTACAAAAAGAATATGAAGTTTCCATTTCTATTTTTCTTAGGATTTTGGTCCCTGTATTTCTGTAACAGAAAGATTTTTTTTTTAATGTAGAACTATGATACGCTGCCATGTACATAGATGTTTTATATAAATTACAGTCCTCTTTGATGCATTAAGATCGGCAGCATGAGCCATTCATTTTCTTGAAAAATTCTAGGCTTCTAAAAGGAATTTAGTAACAAGATCCCACTTTGGACCTCACACCACTAGAGCTGTGAGGCTCTTCTTCCTTCTCTAAGACTGGAATACATGTAATAACAAAATGACTTAATAGCAGAAGAACACATTACCTTATAAAAGACAATTTTAACTTTTTCAAACCTGGATAACTCATTCTAGCTCTCAATAATTGCTGTTGTAATTCTAGCTACTTTACTTTCTGCAAGAGACATCTTTTGCCTGTTCCTTCTGACTAGTGTAGGAGATGAGGTAATTCCACAGATTAGCTACTATTGTTAAATAATTATGGCCACACAAACCATAATGGGTATCAGATGCAACCCCTAGAAAGACGTAGGATATGATGTAAATATCAATGTCCATAAATGACCTTGTGTTTTGGAAAAAAGGATAAATTAAGGGCTAAATTAGAACCTAAAGATATTACCACACTAATGGCTTTCTCCTTCTGCTGTCACTGACCAGAGAGAACAGAATCACCCAAAAGAAGGTAGGTTTATAAAAGACCTGGTCTGTTTTGGTGAGCTTTCTCATCCAGTACAACTTAGATGAAATTAACACAATCAGTGGCTTATAGAAAACAATATCTATAGTCATATCTACCCAAGAGCATGTGGATACATTAAAAAAAGAAAATTAATGTCAGGATTATATGCTAGAGATATATGGATTTTTCCATGGTTGTGAACTTTATCGCTATGATTTCTCCCAGCGTAACTGATTTCTCTATAAAGATGTAAAATTATTAGACAATGGGGAATTAAGACTCATCATAATGTGATTCATCAAAAACAGAAGCAGAAATAGTTGTGATAAATTGCATTCCGCAGCACAAGGGAGGTAGAATAACATCTTCTACAACAGCACTACCAATACATAGAGGCAAAAGTGAAATGCACAAACATAATCTGGCCATGTTGTCTGGATTCGGAAAATACAAACTGTGACTCACTGAGTCATGTACATATTTACTCATTCAGTGTATTTCACATTATTAACTTTCAGATTTGAATTGATCACATAGTATTTTTGCCATAATAGAAATAGAAGAAGAAATGCCCTAGAAATTTCTTAAAATACGCTTAGTTTGGTTTCACTCTTCTTCTATTGGCTCCCTGATGATGACAACCCTTAAAATGATCTCCAATGTATTTCTTGATTTTAGAACTGACCAAGCTTCTCTAATGGATTATCTCCCCTTCATCCAGACCCTTTTCTGTTCCCTTTGTAAGGAAATGCCAGCCAGCTGGAGCAGCAGGTCAACAAGTACAGCTGGGAATTTCTAGCCCACAGGTGCCCATTCTCGCATTTGATTGCTTGCCAATATCAAAGCTGGATTTGTTGAGGGGATCCCCACAGTTGTTTCACAGAAAGAAAATTATCCACTGGCACTAATAGTAATAATCCCCTCTTCCATATCTGACTTAGTACTTGAGCTAGAGCCATGGTCTCCTTTCCCTATCAGGATTGAACCAGTATCAAGTTCTCCCTCCTTTTCACAAGTGGGTGGCAGACTGTCAGGACGGGAATTAGATGAGTGCAGGTGGCACCACCTGCTTGAAATGCTTTTGAGTATTTTGTGTTTCATTATTGCTGCACACCATTGCACCATTCTTTCTTTTCTTGCCAATAACCATGGGACCATTTGTTTCAGCTTAAAGTCTATCCAAACTCTGATTTGGGATAAAAAGAACATGAAAGAGATATTTTTTTCATTCAGAATGTGAAACAAATCAGAAAAAAGTAATTACTGTGTTGCATAGACTATAAATATAATACAAGTTAATCTAAATAGAAAGTGTATGGGTTTGTTGGCAGATAGATGAGAAGAGATATTATTAATGACTCTTCAACAGCTAATTATTTTGGCTGTTACTTTACCTGAAACACAATAATCAGTGGGCTATATGTTCCTAATTCATATTTATGAACTCAAAATTCAAATATAAGTATCTATAAATTAATAACAATGAATTTCTAGCACATCTGTATTTTATTTTTATTATAACTTAATACTTTATTTCTTTCAGATTATTAATCACATTGTTTTATGCTTTATCTAAGCTTTAAACATTTAAAGGGACTGGCATTTTCTACATTAGTGAGTTGTGGCGCAGAGTCAATCTATTACCTTTTTAAAAATATATAATTATTTATTTTAGAGACAAACCAAGACAGAGAGTTCGCATCTGCTAATTCACTCCCCAGATACCTTTAAGGGTGAAGTCCAAAGCCAGAAACCAAAAACACAATCCATGTCTTCCACATGGGTGGCAGGGACCCAAATACGTGAGCCATCACTGTTCTCTTCTACAAGTCTGCATTATCAAGAAGCTAGAGTCAGGAGCCAGAGCCAGGAATTTAAATGAAGTACTCCAACAGAGGAAGCCGACATTTTTCCAGTAGACTAAACTCTACTCCATTACTATACTATCTTGATTGAGACATCAGACAATAAAGTCATATTTTTAAACTGGAAGAAAAGACTAAACTTCACTCTGAGTGCCAAGTGTCAAGTTAATGACTTTACAAAAAAAAAAAAAAAGTGGTCAAACATCCTTAAGATCATGGGCAGTGGTTAAAAGAGGCTTGAGTATGACAGCCCATTCACAGCTCTCCATATTTTTCTAATTGATCTCAGCATATGATTATTGCTTAAGTTTTATTTTAATTTACTTTTTATCATTCAATGTTCTGATATGAGATATTTAGCATATTTAAACAGCACAATTGCAGAGAATTTAACGAAAGAACCATTTAATAATCTGTGGGTGGGGATAAAGAAACTAACAAGGACTGCTACAATCTCTAAAATAAGATCAAAACGGACAAAAAAGATTGTTGGATCCCAAAGAAAGTAGCTATAAATTGGAGAAACAACTAACAGCATGCCCAATAGAGGAATGGAATAGCTACAAACTCCCAGGGGGAGAAACAGGACCTCAATTAATATCCATCCCCAAATCTCCAGTTGATGTCTTCTATTGGCCTAACCCAAGCCTAAGCCCCTGGCAAAGGAGTCTTATGATGGTATCCACACAGTTTCGATTCCCAAGGAAGTAAATCACAGGGTAAAATGTAGAGATATGGAGAGGAAAACTTAAAATATTCAAAACAATTTATACTTGGGCCCTACAGATTTTATTATGTCTCTTTTTCCCACTCATTGCATTGCAATGTCAGTTCACATTTATTTATAATATTCTTTTTTTAATGCCATAAGAAGATTAAAGGGAAAAAGAAAAATCATCAAAATAACAGGAAGACCGGAGTGGGTGATTGGCACAATGGTTAAGATGCCACTTGAGATATCTGCAGCATATAACAGAGTATCTGGGTTCAAATTTGGTTTTGCTTTTGATTCCAGCTTCCTGCTAATGCATACCCTGGGAGAAGTAGGAAATGGTTTGAATGGTTGGCTCCTTGTCACCCACATGAGTGACCAGGTATTGAGTGATCATTTGACTTCTGCCTAGCCCAGCTCTGGCAGTTGTAGCCATTTGTAGAGTTATCTAGTAGATAAAAGATGTCCCTCTGTTCCTGCCTTTCCAACAAAATGAATTACACACAAGTAGACATATAAAGCACTACTGCATAGTCTCTGCTACTATAAATGGTCACAAAGCTCAACTGATAAGAGATTTTTCTCTTCCACCATATTCTGTGTGCTTCCCTTAATTTTGCCAACATCTTGATTGGATGATTCCCCTGCTGTGGTAAACCAAACCTTCATTTTTTTTCTAGGGTCTGAATCTTTGGTGGTCTCCTTTTTTGAGTTTCTATAGCTTTTTACTGATCATGAATATTAAGCAAGACCGCATAAGGAGGTGCCTTGGTAAATCCCTTGGATTTTTGTTCCTCCTTGCCTCAACAGAATATCTAACATATCTAATATATCCCCTATATAATAAAGTACCTTCTTTCTGGTGGATATGTGATCGTATCTCTCACTATGTAATGCACCCAAATTGACCAGAGGGAGACTGCAACTTCTAATTCATCTCACCCACGATAGTGTACTCTGTTAGTATGATTCCTCTCTTGAGAAGAATCTTTAAACACTGAAGAGTCAAGATGGCAGGGAAAATAAACAAAATGTTTTCCAATGCCTAATCTAGTGGAAATAATAAGGGGATCATTTCCAACAAGGAACATTTTGCACCCAGCACAACACAGTCTGGATTTGAGATGATGCCATCACACATATACTACAAGGTATAGCATATAGAATATTCAACAGGAAAATGCCCCATGCCCTCAGGATGTTTGCTCTCAACTGATACAAAAGCAAACACTTTCTTTATTCTATAAAAATGACACTACTGAGTGATAAAAGACAGTTTCTACTGAACCTCTTGAAAATTCCAGATAATTCTATGTGGAAATCTATTGTCAATTTATTTTTTCCATAAAATGAATCCCCTGGTCAGAAGTGATGGGTAAGGCATTCTTAATGTCTTTGAATGGTGCTATTGTCTGTAGCACAGCATAAATTGAAGAAAAAAAGTTTCAGAAAATATGTCAATTACTAGGCCTTTCTATGGAAAAGGAATTTTATGTAATTTACATGCCATTAGTGGGAGTGACTATTCTGAGGGCACATGATTGTCCAGTGATGTTGGCAGGGGAAAAGAAACCAGAATAATATTAATGTGAGGAAATACACTTTAATAAGTCTACATGTAGGCTGCATCCTTTGTTTCCATACACTCTTTGTAAGTCTTTAGAAAAAGAATGGCTAGGAAAACAGATTGACTGACAGCCACAGGATTGGTCACCTTCTCTACCTATTTAACCCTATCCTCTCTATGCATGGTCTGTAGAGGATGTTTACTGAGAAACTGTTATTTTTTTCACACCCTGTCCAAACTCTGAAAGGTCCCATCACATAATTCTCCAACGGATTTCCTAGTCCTTACCTTTTCTTATTTTATCAGTCAACCATATGTTTGCCTTTATAAGCCAATATTAGCCAGAATTGCAAAGCAACTCTCCTGTCACATGAATTGAACCATCAGAAATATTTCAAGTTCTCCTATCAAATTATCCCCTTGACATTAGCATTTAATGATAAGCTGAGTGACAATGCAATGGTATTATATATCATGATATATATATATAATATATATATTCATTCTAGGTAATAGAGTAAAAGTCATGAATAAAAAAGACAAACCCAATACATACATAGAACTAATAATTTAGGGTTTAGGTCCTCAAATGCCCTTAGTTTCTTAAAAATTTTGTACTCTTAGGCCAAAAAAAAATGCCTAACAATTTAATCTATCATATAGTTACATCAAATAACTTAATTATTTAAGTCCTAACAACTTATTTAAAATAACAATACACATAATATGCTATTTGGTGGCTATAATTATTAATGGAATATATGCAACTATTAAACACTATATAATTTCTCAAGCTTTGGGATTACTTTTGAAACCACTACCCTCATTTATTATTCTATACTATTTAATTTATATTCCATGTTGATATTCTCCTGACATTTATTCTTGTATCATAGTCATTGGTTCCAAAAATATATCTTTATAAAAATACAATGATATCAGAAGTATAATGTGATCTAATTATGAATCTTCTTCAAGTTAGGAGTTTACTTCAAGAGTGCAAGTAGCTAACAATGACTTAGTCAAGAGCAGATGTGGAAAAATTGGAGAAAAGTTGTTAAATTTGGAGTGTATTTTTTAAAAGCTTTATTTATTTATTTGAAAGAAATACAGAGAGAGAAAAGACAGAGGGAGACAGAAACAGAGAGAGATCATCTTCCCTCCACTGGTTCATTCCTCAAATGGCCACACAACTGGGACTAAGCCAGGCAGAAGCCAAGAGCTAGAAGTTTCTCCTGGGCTCCCCATGTGGGTACAGGGGCCCAAGCACTGTGCCATCTTTTGCTGTTTCCGCAGAAGCATTAGCTGGGAGCTGGATCAGAACTGGAGCATCCAGGACTTGAATGGTGCCCATATGGGATTCTAGCATTACTGGCATTCTAATTTCAATTCGTTGAATAAATACCCAGAAATGAAAATGTGGGATCATATTTTTTTAGTAAATAAAGGAAGCTCCAACTGCTTTTCCATAGAGGTCTGTGCTTTTCGTATCACATCCAAGGATTCATTGCTGAGACTAATATTGTGAAACTTCCCACTATGATTTTTTTCTTCAAGTCTTAAATTTCAGGTTTTATGTTTAACTGCTTTTTTTTAAAAATATATTTACAGTTAGAGTTATAGACAGTGATAAAGAGAGACAGAGAGAAAGGTCTTCCTTCTGTTGGTTCACTCCCCAAATGGCCGCTACAGCCGGCGCTGCGCCAAACCAAAGCCAGGAGCAGGTGCTTCTTCCTGGTCTCCCATGCAGATGCAGGGGCCCAAGCACTTGGGCCATCCTCCACTGCTCTCCCAGGCCGCAGCAGAGAGCTGGACTGGAAGAGGAGCAAGCAGGACTAGAACCTGGCACCGCAGGTGGAGGATTAGCCAAGTGAGCCATGATGTCGGACCCCATGCTTAACTCTTTAATCAATTTCAGGTTGATTTTTGTGTATGGTTTAAGACAAACATCATTTACATATTGATATCCAGTTTTCCTTACACCATTTATTGAAATACTATCCTTTTCTGTTTGTATAATTTTTGAACCCTTGTTGAAGGTAAGTTGACTGCATGTGTTTAGATTTATTCTTAAACTCTCTCTCTCTCTCTCTCTCTCTCTCTCTCTCTCTCTCTTACGTAACTTTGATCTATATGCTCACTTTTATACAAATACCATATTGTTTGGAATACTATAGTATTGTTTCTGTTTGCTTCAAGATAGTTTTTATTTTCCCTTTTCACTTTTCATTGTCATACTGTCATACTGTTTGATTTTCATTTTAATTATACTTCTATCATTAATTTATAGTTTCATTGAATTATATTTGGTGTGAATAGTATGAATTCAAAATTTTCATATTATTTTAAGACTTATTTTGTTGAAGTTGGCGCTGTGGCATAGCAGGTAAAGCCGCCACCTGTAGTGCTGGCATCCTATATAGCTGCTGGTTCAAGACCCGGCTGCTCCACTTTCAATCCAGATCTCTGCTATGGCCTGATAAAGCAGTAGAAGATGGCACAAGTGTGTGGGCCCCTGCGCCCATGTGGGAGACCCGGAAGAAGCCCCTAGCTTCAGATCAGCCCAGCTCCAGCCATTGTGGCCATCTGAGGAGTGAACCAGAGGATGGAAGACCTCTTTCCCTTTCTCTCTTTATCTCCCCCCTCCCCACTTCTATGTAACTTTACCTCTCAAATAAATACATCATTAAAATAAAAACTTATATCTTACTGCTATGGTTATATAAAAATGTGTGTTTTTATAGCCTGTTCAGAATATAACTGGCTTTCTAGGAGTACTTATCTCATTCCTGTAACTAAAACATTGCACTTCCTCTAATTCTATAGACTAATAATGTACTTCTTTGTCCTGAACTAACTTTTAAAACAGGTAAAAGTTATTTTGTTTATTCATTATAAGCAAAGGGATACATAAAATTAACATATAGCATATGTGACTTTGCGTTCAGCCCTGAGTTTTTTCTATTTAGATCCTAATTGAATGACCTTTTCAGATTAAGTTTCTAAACTGTTTTACCTATGTTTATGTTTGGAAAGGATGGATCTGATTTTGTACTTACTGACTCTTTAAGAGTCTTACCCAAAGTTCTCCATCTTCCAGGATACAACAGAACAAGTTAATCCATTATTTCAACTCATACAATTTGTCTAGGGTTTTTTTTTTTTTTATTTTGCAAGTATCCTGATTGATGTGAAAATAAACTTCTGGTGGCATTGGAATAAGAGGAATTGAGTCAAAGGAGAGGTTGGCCTATCACCAAAATGTAGCTCTAGTCCAGAAACTTTTTAGTTATTGGAAAGAGAATTAGGTTATTGTACAGCTAGTTTAAGAGAAGTAGAAAGATTTAAACTTGTTACATTTCATTTAAAATACTACAATGTTATGTTAATTGTGTATTACCACCTAGTTTAATGGAAGTGTGACTCTTCAAAGTTTTCTCTCTCTCTCTCTCTCTCTCTCTCTCTCTCTCTCTCTCTCTCTCTCACACACACACACACACACACACACACACTATACTTCTTAG
The DNA here is from genome assembly GCA_949820135.1 of Sylvilagus floridanus. Classification (NCBI taxonomy): domain Eukaryota; kingdom Metazoa; phylum Chordata; class Mammalia; order Lagomorpha; family Leporidae; genus Sylvilagus; species Sylvilagus floridanus. The sequence goes on along the minus strand of OX463246.1, from coordinate 63,227,173 downwards.
TATAATGAAACCATGTTCCATGAGTGACTTGGTACTGCCCCCTGAACAGATTCATGTAGCAATGAGCAGCAATGTGAGTGGGATTTGAAACTAATCTTCCTCCAGTACTGTGATAACCTCAGCCCTGGTTGACACTGTAATTGCTGCCTTGAGACAACTCAACCAGGTCACATCCAGAATCCTGACTCATAGAAATATTTGAATTATTTTTTCCAATTTCTACTTTGGTTAGAAGAACTAACTGAATACTAATTAAAGATTTGTGTTTTCACTGGCATTTTCACTATACATTTTCACTACAGTTTTCACTGTAGTTTTGTACTTTTCGAAAATAAGCATGGTGCATCTCAAGGATCTAAAACTGTAGCAAACCAGAACCAAAACTAGTAGGAGAAGAGAAATAATTAAAATCAGAAAGAAATCAACAGGATTGAATAAAAAAAAATTACAAAAGATCAGGCAAATGAACAGATGTTTTTTTTTGAAAAAATAAACAGAGGAGATCGGCGGGAGCAGCGAAGGGGGCAGCAGGGATCCCGCGGGCTGCCGACGGGGAGTGCGTGGACGACCCGTGTGGAACGAACCTGGAGCCCCACGCTTCAACCCAGGGGAAGCCGGACAGTTGGGTCAGACCAACGGATAATTTGGTGGAAATTTGAACACATTGGTGCGGGATGCAGAGGTGAGAGAGCGCATTCGCCCGGTCCCGCGGCGCCGGCCACCCCTCCCCCCATCCCGCCCTGGGACGGACACGGGGACGTGCACGGCTGAGCGGGAGAGAAATGAGAAGGGGAACAGGGCGTGGGACACCCCGCGGGAAGAGAGCGCTACGGGGGGGAATCTAGAAGTCTAAATAAGACGGGACCCCACGACACCTCCACCCCCCCCATATCGGAGCGGCAGAAGGCGGGAAGCGGCCATCTTTTTTGTTTACATTCGGACCTGAAGAGCGCCAACATCTTGAACTGGCTGCTCGCGGCGGCTGTCGGAGCGGCAGAGGGCGGGAAGCGGCCATCTCCTTTTTTGTTTACACTCGGACCTAGGGAGCGCCAGCATCTTGCACGGCTGCTCGCAGCGGCAGTCGGAGCTGCAGAGGGCGGGAAGCGGCCGTCTTTTTTGTTTACATTCGGACCTAAGGAGCGCCAACATTTGGCACGGCTGCTCGCAGCGACTGTCGGAGCGGCAGAGGGCGGGAAGCGGCCGTCTCTTTTTTTGTTTACACTCGGACATAAGGAGCACCAACATCTTGCACGGCTGCTCGCAGCGGCGCGCGGCGGCGCGCGGCGGTGGGGGCGAGCGGCGCGGCGGGGGCGCGCGGCAGCATCGCGCAGTGGAGACGCGCAGCAGCGGGGACGCGCGGCGACAGTGCGCGGCGGCGGCGAGCAGCGGCACGCTGCTGCCACCTAGCGCTAACCGAGAGTGGTGCATCCATACACGATAAATCCAGGGGAGGAAAAAAAAAAAAAAAAATTTTTCCTGAAAAGCGCCTGCGACGCTATACACATAGAAGCTAGAGATTAGAAGCTAACTATCATCAACTCTGCACAACTGGATGGTATTACTTCCCTCCGGAGAAAAGAACAAAAAATAATAAAAATTAATAAATAAATTGAGATCTATCACAACTAACCCTGAAGAAACAAGCAGAATCCTCAGGCTACACCCATCCCAAACCTCCAAGGCCCCACCAACAGCAGGCAGCCCGCTTAACAAAGCCATAGTATATCAAGAAAAAAAAAAATCACAGTAAGGGAAGAAGAATTAAAAGAATCCCTCCAAAATGCGAAACAACAAACACAGAAGTCAAGGAAACAAGATTAATGAACACCTAATGATACCTCCAAATGAACAAAACACCCGAAGTCAAGAATATGAAGATGATGAGATAGAGGAAATGCAAGATATGGATTTCAAAAAATTTATGATAAGATCATTTAGAAGTCTTCAAAAGCAAATTCTTGAACTACAGAAATCCTTACTGGACAAGATAGAAAATCTCTCCCGGGAAAATGAAACTTTAAGGAAGAACCAGAATACGATGCAGGAATTAGTAGAACAGGAAAGTATAATAGTGAAGAGAAACCAATCAGAACTGAAGAACTCCATAGATCAAGTGACTAACACTTTGGAATCCCTTAGAAACAGAGTCAGCGAAACAGAAGAGAGAATATCGGACTTAGAGGACAGAGCACAGGAAAATATACAGTCAAACCAAAGAAAAGAAGAGGAAATTAGAAAGCTAAAAAACATTGTTGGAAATCTACAGGATACTATTAAAAAAACCAACATTAGAGTTCTAGGAATCCCTGAAGGCATGGAGAGAGAGAAAGGATTAGAAGGCATTTTTAGAGAGATACGAGCAGAGAACTTTCCAGGTTTGGAGAAGGACAGAGAAATCCTAGTACAGGAAGCCCATAGAACCCCTAATAGGCATGACCAAAAGAGAACCTCACCACGACATGTTGTAATAAAATTCACCACAGTGAAACAAAAAGAAAAGATCCTAAAATGCGCAAGAGAGAAACGTCAGATTACTTTCAGAGGATCTCCAATTAGGCTCACAGCTGACTTCTCATCAGAAACCCTGCAAGCTAGGAGAGAATGGCGAGACATAGCCCAGGTACTAAGAGAGAAAAACTGTCAGCCCAGAATATTATATCCTGCAAAGCTCTCATTTGTGATTGAGGGTGAACTAAAGACCTTTCACAGCAAACAGAAACTGAAAGAATTTGTAGCCACCCGTCCAGCCTTACAAAGGATCCTGAAAGATGTACTACACACAGAAACACAGAAACACGGTCAACAATCTGAAAGAAGCTAAAGGAAGGAAACCTCACAGCAAAAGACCACAGGAAACTCAAAGTATATATAAGAAACTATCTTTGGCAAATGGCAGGGCAAAATGACTACTTATCAATAGTCACATTGAACGTGAATGGTTTGAATTGCCCAGTCAAAAGACACCGTTTAGAAGACTGGGTCAGGAAACAAAACCCATCTATTTGCTGCTTACAAGAAACTCATCTTTCTAGCAAAGATCCATACAAACTGAAAGTGAAAGGTTGGAAAAAGATATACCACGCCAGCAGAAACGAAAAAAAAGCGGGCGTAGCCATCTTAATATCAGATAACATAAATTTTACCACAAAATCTATTAGGAGAGACAAAGAGGGACACTATATAATGATTAAGGGATCCATTCAACAGGAAGATATAACAATTATCAATGTATATGCACCTAACTACAAGGCGCCGGTTTACTTGAAAAATTTGCTAAGGGACTTAAAGGGAGACTTAGACCCCAATACAATAGTACTGGGGGACTTCAATACTCCACTCTCAGAGATAGACAGATCACCAAGACAGAGGATCAACAAGGATACAGTAGATTTAAATGACACCATAGCCCAAATGGACCTAACAGATATTTACAGAACTTTCCATCCTACAGAGAAACAATTTACATTCTTCTCAGCAGTACATGGAACCTTCTCTAGGATTGACCACATACTAGGCCATAAAGCAAGTCTCAGCAAATTCAAAAGAATTAGAATCATACGATGCAACTTCTCAGACCATAAAGGAATGAAGTTGGAAATTAGCAACTCAGGAATCCCTAAAACACATGTAAAATCATGGAGACTGAACAACATGCTCCTGAACGAACAATGGGTCATAGAAGAAATTAAAAGAGAAATCAAAAATTTCCTGGAAGTAAATGAGGATAACAGCACATCATACCAAAATTTGTGGGATACAGCAAAAGCAGTATTAAGAGGAAAGTTTATAGCAATAGGTGCCTACATCAAGAAACTGGAAAGACACCAAATAGATGAGCTCACAGTACATCTCAAAGATCTAGAAAACCAACAGCAAACCAAACCCAAAGCTAGTAGGAGAAAAGAAATAATTAAAACCAGAGAAGAAATCAACAGGATTGAATCCAAAAAAACATTACAAAAAATCAGCCAAACGAGGAGCTGGTTTTTTGAAAAAATAAACAAGATTGACACCCCACTGGCTCAGCTAACAAAAAAAAGAAGAGAAAAGACGCAAATCAGTAAAATCACAGATGAAAAAGGAAACATAACAACAGACATCACAGAAATCAAAAGAATCATCAGAAATTACTACATGGACTTGTATGCCAGTAAACAGGGAAACCTATCAGAAATGGATAGATTCCTGGACACATACAACCTACCTAAACTGAACCAGGAAGACATCGAAAACCTAAACAGACCCATAACTGAAATAGAAATTGAAACAGTAATAAAGGCCCTCCCAACAAAGAAAAGCCCAGGACCAGATGGATTCACTGCTGAATTCTACCAGACATTCAAAGAGCAACTAACTCCAATCCTTTTCAAACTATTCAGAACAATCGAAAAAGAGGGAATCCTCCCAAATTCCTTCTACGAAGCCAGCATCACCTTAATTCCTAAGCCAGAAAAAGATGCAGCATTGAAAGAGAATTACAGACCAATATCCCTGATGAACATAGATGCAAAAATCCTCAATAAAATCTTGGCCAATAGAATCCAACAACACATCAGAAAGATCATCCACCCAGACCAAGTGGGATTTATCCCTGGGATGCAGGGATGGTTCAATGTGCGCAAAACAATCAACGTGATACACCACATTAACAGACAGCAGAAGAAAAACCACATGATCATCTCACTAGACGCAGAGAAAGCATTTGACAAAATACAACACCCTTTCATGATGAAAACCCTAAGCAAACTGGGTATAGAAGGCACATTCCTCAATATAATCAAAGCAATTTATGAAAAACCTACAGCCAGTATCCTACTGAATGGGGAAAAGCTGGAAGCATTCCCACTGAGATCGGGCACCAGACAGGGATGCCCACTCTCACCACTGTTATTCAACATAGTGCTGGAAGTCTTAGCCAGAGCTATTAGGCAGGAAAAAGAAATCAAAGGGATACAAATAGGGAAAGAAGAACTCAAACTATCCCTCTTTGCAGACGATATGATACTTTATTTAGGGGATCCAAAGAACTCTACTAAAAGACTATTGGAACTGATAGAAGAGTTTGGCAAAGTAGCAGGATATAAAATCAATGCACAAAAATCAACAGCCTTTGTATACACAAGCAATGTTACGGCTGAGGAAGAAATTCTAAGATCAACCCCATTCACAATAGCTTCAAAAACAATCAAATACCTTGGAATAAACCTAACTAAGGATGTTAAAGATCTCTATGATCAAAATTACAAAACCTTAAAGAAAGAAATAGAAGAGGATACCAAAAAATGGAAAAATCTTCCATGCTCATGGATTGGAAGAATCAATATCATCAAAATGTCCATTCTCCCAAAGGCAATTTACAGGTTCAATGCAATACCAATCAAGATACCAAAGACATTCTTCTCAGATCTGGAAAAAATGATGCTGAAATTCATATGGAGGAATAAGAGACCTCGAATAGCGAAAGCAATCTTGTACAACAAAAACAAAGCTGGAGGAATCACAATACCAGATTTCAGGACATACTACAAGGCAGTTGTTATCAAAACAGCATGGTACTGGTACAGAAACAGATGGATAGACCAATGGAACAGAATAGAAACACCTGAAATCAATCCGAACATCTACAGCCAACTTATTTTTGATCAAGGATCCAAAACCAACCCCTGGAGCAAAGACAGTCTATTTAATAAATGGTGCTGGGAAAACTGGATTTCCACATGCAGAAACATGAAGCAAGATCCCTACCTTACACCTTACACAAAAATTCACTCAACATGGATTAAAAACCTAAACCTACGACCCGACACCATCAAACTATTAGAGAGCATAGGAGAAACCCTGCAAGATATAGGTACTGGCAAAGACTTCTTGGAAAATACCCCAAAGGCACAGGCACTCAAAACAAAAATTAACTACTGGGACTGCATCAAATTGAGAAGTTTCTGTACTGCAAAAGAAACAGTCAGGAAAGTGAATAGGAAACCGACAGAATGGGAAAAAATATTTGGAAACTACGCAACAGATAAAGGGCTGATAACCAGAATATACAAAGAAATCAAGAAACGCCACAACATCAAAACAAACAACCCACTTAAGAGATGGGCCAAGGACCTCAATAGACATCTCTCCAAAGAGGAAATCCAAATGGCCAACAGACACATGAGAAAATGTTCAAGATCACTTGCAATCAGGGAAATGCAAATCAAGACCACAATGAGGTTTCACCTCACCCCAGTGAGAATGGCTTACATTCAGAAATCTACCAATAATAGATGCTGGAGAGGATGTGGGGAAAAAGGGACACTCACCCACTGTTGGTGGGAATGCAAACTGGTTAAACCACTATGGAAGTCAGTCTGGAGATTCCTCAGAAACATGAATATAACCCTACCATACAACCCAACCATCCCACTCCTTGGAATTTACCCAAAAGAAATCAAACTGGCAAACGAAAAAGCCATCTGCACACTAATGTTTATTGCAGCCCAATTCACAATAGCTAAGACCTGGAACCAACCTAAATGCCCATCAATAGTAGACTGGATCAGGAAATTATGGGATATGTACTCTATAGAATACTATACAGCAGTCAAAAACAATGAAATCCTGTCATTTGCGACAAAATGGAGGAATCTGGAGAACATCATGCTGAGTGAACTAAGCCAGTCCCAAAGAGACAAGTACCATCTGTTTTCCCTGATCGGCGACGACTAATTCAACACCAAAAGGGAAACCTGTTGAAATGAAATGAACACTATGAGAAAATAAGACTTGATCAGCTCTTGTCTGGACTGTTGATGTACAATGTAAATCTTTACCCATCTTAGTATCTCTCTTTGATGCTCGTTTTAGTGATAGTACTAATGGTTGAACTCTGCAACTAACACACAGTTAGCCTTGGGTGTTTAAAGTTTAACTGAAAAGTCAACTTTGAGAGAGGGAAAAAGAAAGGGAAGATAGGTACAATTTGAGACAAACTCAATTGGACTTGCACCAAATGATGGAGTTAGAAACACACCAGGGGATCCCAATAAAACCCCATCAAGATGGCATATACCAATGCCATCTCAACGGCCCAAGTAAACAATTTCAGTTCACAACCGATCACACTGAAAGGGCTAAGAGTCAAAGGGAATATACAAACAAGACTAGTTTCTACCAATATAAACAGATAGGACCAGAAAGGGAGAGGACGATCCAGCATGGGAAGCAGAGTCACAGAAGACTCATAAAATGACAGAAGTCCTAAATAACACTCTGGCCTCAGAATCAGCCCTTAGGGCACTCAGATCTGGCTCAAGAGCCCATGAGATTATTATAGGCATGGAAAGCCAAGACACTCTGAAAAAGGAAAAAAAGAAGACCTAAAGGGAAGACCTCAGCGAGCGAGATCCCAGTGGAAGGAACGGGGCTACCAAGGAAGAAGGCACCTTTCTCCAAAGGGAGGAAGGGACCTCCACTTTGACTGTGACCCTGTCGGAATAGAAACAAAATCGGCGAACCCTAAAGGCTTCCATAGCCTCAGCAACTCATGACTAGAGCCTAGGGAGATTCCTGACGCCATAAATAAGAGTGTCAAATTGTTAAATCAACACCAGGAGTCACTGTGTACCTATATCCCATGTGGGATCTGTCCTTAACATGTTATCTAATGTGAGGTAACGCTGTAACTAGTGCCAAAACAGTATTTTTACACTTTGTGTTTCTGTTTAGATGCAAACTGATGAAAATTCCTACTTAATACATACTGAACCGACCTACTCTATATAAAGATAATCGAAAAGGGAGAAAAAAAAAAAAAAAAAGAAAAACTCAGTGTTACATTGGAAACTGCATCAAAAAAAAATTTATCAGTCTCAAATATATATATATATATATATCTCATGTAGGATCTCTGTCTTTAATGTGCTATACAAAGTGACTCAATGCTAAAATGAGAACTCAAAGACTATATTTCACTTTGTGTTACTATATGAGGGCAAAGGGACGAATTCATAACTTAACACATACTAAATTGATCACATGTATACAAAAAGAATTGAAAACGAATCTGGATGTGAACAAAAGGGTGGAGGGGGCGGGCAAGGGGGGAGGGTTGTGGGGGGAGAGGGAAAATATGGGGGGAAACCCATTGTAATCCATAAATCATACCTTGGAAATTTATATCCTAAATAAAAGTTAAAAAAAAAAAAAAAAGAAACACAGTGAGACATCAGACAGAAGTAACAAATTATACTGTACCATGGTACAGTGGCATGACTACAGTTCATAATAATGCATTAATATATTCTACAAAAAACTGGAGCAGAGGAACTAATAGACTCCAAACATGATAAAAGGATAAAATATGTAAAGCCTAGTTAGCTATCTTGATTGATTTATGCCGTATATGTGTCAAAGTTTTGCACTGTACCCCATAAAATGTACTAGTATCACATATTAATGAGCAATTTTAAATAAAAAACAAAATAAAAAAAAAAAAAAAGAAAAAATAAACAAAATTGACACACCATTGGCCCAACTAACTAAAAAAAGAAGAGAAAAGACCCAAATCAATAAAATAAGAGATGAAAAAGGAAATGTAACAACAGACACCACAGAAATAAAAAGAATCATCAGAAATTATTACAAAGAGTTGTATGCCAGCAAACAGGGAAATCTATCAGAAATGGATAGATTCCTGAACACATGCAACCTACCTAAATTGAACCAAAAAGACATAGAAAACCTAAACACACCCATAACTGAGACAGAAATTGAAACAGTAATAAAGGCCCTCCCAACAAAGAAAAGCTCAGGACCAGATGGATTCACTGCTGAATTCTACCAGATATTTAAAGAAGAACGAACTCCAGTGATTCTCAAACTATTCAGAACAATCGAAAAAGAGGGAATCCTCCCAAATTCTTTCTATGAAGCCAGCATCATCTTAAACCATAAGCCTCAAAAAAATGCAGCATTGAAAAAATATTACAGACCAATATTTCTGAAGAACAGAGATGCAAAAATCCTCAAAAAAATTCTGGCCAATAGAATGCAACAACACATCAGAAAGATCATCCACCCAGACCAGGTGGGATTTATCCCTGGTATACAGGGATGGTTCAATGTTCGCAAATCAAACAATGTGATACACCACATTAACAAATTGCAAAATAAAAACCATATGATTATCTCAATAGATGCAGAGAAAACATTCAATAAAATGCAACACCCTTTCATGATGAAAACTAAGCAAATTGGGTATAGAAGGAACATTCCTCAATACAATCAAAGCAATTCATGAAAAACCCAAGGCCAGCATCCTATTGAATGGGGAAAAGTTGGAAGCATTTCCACTGAGATCTGGTACCAGACAAGGATGCCCACTCTCACCACTGCTATTCAATATAGTTCTGGAAGTTTTAGCCAGAACCATTAGGCAAGAAAAAGAAATTAAAGGTATACAAATTGGGAAGAAGAAGTCAAATTATCCCTCTTTGGATCTCCTAAATAAAGAATCATATCATCTGCAAAGAACTCTACTAAGACACTATTGGAACTCATAGAAGAGTTTGCCAAAGTAGCAGGATATAAAATCAATGCACAAAAATCAACAGCCTTTGTATACACAGGAAATGCCATGGCTGAGAAAGAATTGCTAAGATCAATCCCATTCACAATAGCCACAAAAACAATCAAATACCTTGGAATAAACTTAACCAAGGACATCAAAGATCTCCACGGTGAGAATTACAAACTCTTAAAGAAAGAAATAGAAGAGGATACCAAAAGATGGAAAAATCTTCCATGCCCATGGATTGGAAGAATTAATATCATCAAAATGTCCATTCTCCAAAAAGCAATTTATAGATTCAATGTGATACTAATGAAAATATCAAAGACATTCTCTCAGATCTGGAAAAAATGATGCTGAAATAAATATGGAGGCACAGGAGACCTCGAATAGCCAAAGCAATCTTGTACAACAAAAACAAAGCCGGAAGCATCACAATACCAGATTTCAGGACATACTACAGGGCAGTTGTAATCAAAACAGCACTGTACTGGTACAGAAACAGATGGATAGACCAATAGAACAGAATAGAAACACCAGAAATTAATCCAAACATCTACAGCCAACTTATATGTGATCAAATATATAAAACCAATTCCTGGAGCAAGGATAGTCTCTTCAACAAATGGTGCTGGGAAACTGGATTTCTACATGCAGAAGCATGAAGCAAGACCCCTACCTTTCACCTTGCACAAAAATTCACTCAACATGTATTAAAGACCTAAATCTATGACCCAACACCATCAAATTAATTATTAGAGAACATTGGAGAAACCCTGCAAGATATAGGCACCAGCAAAGACTTCTTGGAAAAGACCCTGGAAGCAAAGGCAGTCAAAGCCAAAATTAACAAGTGGGATTGCATCAAATTGAGAAATTTCTGAATGGCAAAAGAAACAGGAAAGTGAAAAGGCAACCGACAGAATGGGAAAAAATATTTGTAAACTATGCAACTGATAAAGGATTAATAACTAGAATGTACAAAGAGATCAAAAAACTCCACAACAAAACAAGCAACCCACTTAAGAGATGGGCCAAGGACCTCAATAGACATTTTTCAGAATAGGAAATTCAAATGGCCAACAGGCACATGAAAAAATGTTTAGGATCACTAGCAATCAGGGAAATGCAAATCAAAACCAAAATGAGGTTTCACCTCAGCCCAGTTAGAATGGCTTACATACAGAAATCTACCAACAACAGATGCTGGTGAGGAAAAAGGGACACTAACCCACTGTTGGTGGGAATGCAAACTGGATTAAGCCACTGTGGAAATCAGCCATCCCACTCCTTGGAATTTTCCCAAAGGAAATTAAATTGGCAAACAAAAAAGCTGTCTGTACCTTAACATTTATTGCAGCTCAAATCACAATAGCTAAGACCTGGAATCAACCTAAATGCCCATCAACAGTAGACTGGATAAAGAAATTATGGCACATGTACTCTATACAATACTACAGAGCAGTAAAAAAACAATGAAATCCTGTCATTACAATGAAATGGAGGAATCTGGAAAACATCATGCTGAGTGAAATAAGTCCCAAAAGGACAAATATCATATGTTCTCCCTGATCGGTGACAACTAACCTAGCACTGAAGAGGAAACCTGTTGAAGTGAAATGGACACTATGAGAAACAGTCACTTGATTAGCCCTTGTCCTGACTGTTGATGAACAACTTAATACTTTATCCCTTTTAGTATTCTTTTGTTCTACTTAATACTATTGGTTGAACTCTTTAATTAACACACAATTATTCTTAGGTGTTTAAATTTAACTGAAAAGTGATCCCTGTTAAATATAAGCGTGGAATAAGAGAGGGAGGAGATGTGTAACTTGGGACATGTTCAATCTGACTTGCCCTATTGGTAGAGTTAGAAATGTGCCAGGGGATTCCAATTCAATCCCAACAAGGTGGCATGTACCAATCTCACTAGTCCAAGTGAACAATTTCAGTTCACAATTGATCATAATGATAGGTCTAAGAGTCAAAGGGATCACACAAACAACACTAGTGTCTGTTAATACTAACTGATAGAAATAAAAAGGAGAGAATGATCCAACATGGGAAAGGGGATACACAGCAGACTCATAGAATGGCAGATGTCCTAGACAGCACTCTGGCCTCAGAATCAGCCCTTAAGGCATTCGGATCTGGCTAAGGAGCCCATGAGAGTTTTTAGGCATGGAAAGCCAAGACAGTTTGGAAAAAAAAACAAAAACAAAAACAAAAAACCTAAATAAAAGATCTCTGCTAGTGAGATCCCAGTAGAAAGAATGGGACATCAAAGAAGGAGGTACCTTTCTCTGAAAGGAGGAGAGAACTTCCACTTTTACTATGACCTTGTCTAAATAAGATCGGAGTTGGCAAACTCAAAAGGCTTCCATAGCCTTGGAAATTCATGACAAGAGCCTCGGGCGATTACTGACGCCATAAACAAGAGTGTCAATTTGTTAAGTCTACAACAGGAGTCACTGTGCTCTAACTCCTCATGTAAGATCTCTGTCCTTAATGTGTTGTACAATGTGAATTAATACTATAACTAGTACTCAAACAGTACTTTACACTTTGTGTTTCTGTGTGGGTGCAAACTGTTGAAATCTTTACTTTATATATACTAATATATATATATATACACTATATATAATATATATAATTAATATATACTTCTGTATATAAAGATAATTGAAAATGAATCTTGATGTGAATGGAATGAAAGAGGGAGTGTGTTTTGGGTGTGAGGGAAGTTATGGGGGGGAAAAGCCACTGTAATCCATAAGCTGTACTTTGAAAATTTATTTGTTAAATAAAAAAATAAAATAAAATAAAATAAAATAAAATAAAATAAAATAAACATGGTGGTAATTATGTGAGTGTTTTCATTAGAGATATCTAGAGTGATTTGGGTGTAGACTTGAATATGCACAAGGATTACAGAAAAAATTTGTTTAGTTACTATCAAAGTACACAACAGAAAGTTATTTTTAGTGCAAACATTCATATTCAACATCATGTGATCTCTCTGGTGGTTTTGGTACATTGCTATTTTCTACACTATCAACTTCGTCATATAAAAAAATTCATTTAAAATTAGATATACATTTCTTTACTCAACATCTGTTACAGAATTTGATCTTTTTCAAAACCATGTTTTATATCCCTTGGTATTCCACTGAAATGCCATTTAACGCTACCATATTATACAATCCGAAGACTAAATCCTGGAGGTGGTTATAATAGCTAATGATTTCTGCTATTTAAGGAAAGTTACTGTTAGAATTTCATGGTAAACATCTACTGTCATTTCGCCTTCTGACCCAGGCTACAGTTTTATCTAATTCTCAAAAAAAAAAAAAAAAAAAAAAAAAAATGAGTCCTTTCCATATCCAGAACCTCTGCTTCACTGCAGCAATATCACAGACCTCCCTGTAAAGAGAAAGGCAAACCCATCTACAGTGCTGTGCCATGAATTTTATAGCAACAATAAAAGTTTCTTACAAATAAATACAGCAAGCAAATTCAGGTAATGAAAATGCATTTGAGATAATTGATTTGAGAGCTTGTATGGTCCAAACCTGACATTTCCATTCTCATCTTCATTTTGCTTTTAAGGAGATTTCCACTCCTTGACATGTTTATTATTTTAACACTAAGCGAGTTTTCTTAAAGAATTTTCACTTCAATATCCTAAAGTAAGCAAACAAATATTATGTTATCTAAAATATTCTTAGCATTACTTAGAAAAATAACACACTGAAAAATAAGTGTTCACACACTAAATATCTCTTCACAGAACCTGCCATGTTCACAAATAAATTTAAAATTTTACTTTCTGGGTTGTCCATAGACAAATCTCAACTGGTTTTTACTTCCCTCCATTTGACCCTCAGTATATAGATCAACCTTCAGATGCCAACTTTTAATTTTACTATGGGTAAACAAAGAGTGGATTCAGAACATTTAACCAATGGTAGGAGCACAAAACCATCTCAAAGGACATTGGTCATAGGCGTGGGGCCCAATTATATTCTTCAGTTGGACATCAGACTGCATCCCTTTAGTTGTTGAATTGTGAGAAATGAAGGGTGTGATCAAAACATCAGGATCACTCAGGAGTTCAAGGCATCAGTAATTCATCACACATATAAAAATGTTACCATATGTGTATTCCCAGTGAGTTGTATATACTGCCTAAATGCCAACTAAAATGCATTTGTTGTCATGTACCTTCATGGACTGACTAGCAGTAATCACAAAACTTGGTGCCTTCCCAGGACTGCAGAGGGTGAGCAGGCACACGCAGCACATTCACCTTCGCTGAAGATTTGTAAGTTGCAGGAGGGACAGCACTACTCAGCATACAACACTGTGAGAATCTCCAAAAGATTCTTCTCAACTCTTTTGAAACTTCTGACTCCCACATTCTTTTTTTTTTTTTTTTTTGGACAGGCAGAGTGGACAGTGAGAGAGAGAGAGACAGAGAGAAAGGTCTTCCTTTTGCCGCTGGTTCACCCTCCAATGGCCGCAGTGGCCGGCATGCTGTGGCCGGCGCACTGCACTGATCCAAAGGCAGGAGCCAGGTGCTTCTCCTGGTCTCCCATGGGGTGCAAAGCCCAAGCACTTGGGCCATCCTCCACTGCACTCCCGGGCCATAGCAGAGGGCTGGCCTGGAATAGGGGCAACTGGGACAGAATCCGGCGCCCCGACCGGGACTAGAACCCTGTGTGCCGGCACTGCAAGGCAGAGGATTAGCCTACTGAGCCACGGCGCAGGCCCTGGACTCCCACATTCTACTAGACCTCAGAGATAATTGGGATAATTCTCTTTTTGCTTGATTATTCTCCTTCTTCTTTTTATATCAGCATTTATGGATCTTAGCACTATTGACATGTTGAGCCAGGAAACACTTCTGAGGAAGAAGTGGGCATATTTAGCAGTGTCCCTGGTCTCTACCCACTGGTTGCCAGTATCAACCTCCTTCTCCTCAACTTATGGTAACCAAATATCTGTAGACATTCCCACATGTCCCAAAGGGACAGAATTGAACCTATAGGGAAAAAACTGCTCTCAATCTATTACTCTTTTCTTACTTAGAGCAATTTAAACGCTCTGTCCCAGTGTCTTGAAACTTCCAGGACATCCATGAGTAGTTCAGAATACAAAACTCTATTTTTCTCATTGTCATTTACCAGAGGATTTCCCTTATAGACAGACAAACATCTAAAGACAGGTGATCAGCCAGACTATGAACTCCATCATTCCAGGAAACTTAGTGTTCACTACGTTGAAAACAACTTAAAAAGTTAAAACTCACTGGGTTGGGTATAAAATATTAACCTTGCAAGGCCTATATTAACATCAATCTTATACTTAATAAATCACTCTAAAATATTTCTTAGGAATGAGAGAAGTTAGACTAATTTGAAGGCTAATCTTAGTCCATATGCTTAATTTAGATACTCTCACTTCTTTGTTAAATAATCCTTTACCCTTGCTGATCCATTATATATGTAATGGATTATTATATTAATAATAATATATAATATAATGGATTATTATATTCATTATATTATTGTATATGTTAAATTAATATATATCGATAATAAAAAGGGATATATATTTTATTATCTATTTATTTTATTTTATTATCTATTATTATCTATTTATTATCTATTTATTTATTTTGAAAATCAGAGTTACAAAGAAAAAGGGAGAGAGAGAAAGAGATATCTTCCATCAGCTGGTTCACTCCCCAGATTGCTGCAATGGCTAGGGCTGAGCCAGGCTGAGTCAAGGGCCAGGAGTTTCATCTGGGTCTCTCACATGGGTGGCACTTGGGCCATCTTCCTTGCTCTTCCTAGGTTATTAACAGGGAGCTGGAACAGAAGTGCAACAGCAGGAACATGAACTGGCATCCACATGGGATGCCAGTGTTGTAGGCTGCAGCTTTACACATTACACCATAATGCTGGTTCCTATACCACCTCTTTATCCAAGTAATATGTAAGTACCAAGAATTGTGAAAGATGGAATTATTACCAGGAGGCATATTTTCAGTCTAGCAGATAAGATGCCTGTATCCTACATTGAATTACCTGGGTTCCATTCCTGGCTCTGGTTCCTGACTCAGCTTCGTGTCAATACAGACCCTGAGAGCAGAGGCGATGACTCAAGAATTGGATTCCTGCTATCCATGTGGGAGACCTGGATTGACTTCCCAGTACCTGGCTCCAACTCCAGTGCAAACAGTACATGAAGAATTTCTCTCTCTTTCTCTCTCTCTCAAATTGAAAAAAAAAATGAATTCTCAGATTTTATATATTTCCCAACTAAGTTTAGGCAAGTCTGAGAAATTTCCCTCAAATTATGGTCCTACTTTTGTATAGGACACTATCATAGCATTGTATTATGATTTGTTACAGTAAAATTCTCTCTTAACCATATCACAATCTATAAGAAAATATTTTACACACACACACACACACAAGTCAAAGCACTGGCAAACTTATAAAGTGAGTAACATTTAGATTTCATTTTCTTTTTTAAAAAGATTTTATTTATTTGAGAAGCAGAGTTACAGACAGAGAGGAAGAGACAGAGATAAAGGTCTTCCATCTGCTGGTTCACTCCCCAAAGGGCCGCAAGGGCCGGAGCTGGGCCAATCTGTAGTCAGGAGCCAGGAGCTTCCTCCTGGTCTCCCACTCGGGTGCAGGGGCCCAAGCACTTGGGCCATCTTCTACTGCTCTCCCAGGGCATAATCAGAGAGCTGGATTGGAAGAGGAGCAGCCACAAAGCAGTACCCATATGGGATGCTAGTGTCATGGGCAGAGGTTTAACCTACTAGACCCCAGCACCAGGCCCTATATTTTATTTTCTATGACTTGGACAACCAGTGAAAGAAATTAGGATTTATACGGATCACATGATTTGCTTCATGATTAAGTCATCATAGACATTTTTTAAAAAACCATCCATATATATTGTCTTTTTTGTAACATTTTATAATTTTCAAAAGTTGGGTGCTAATTCACAATAAGTTAATCAATGAAATCTTGAGGATGATATTAGGGTTTTATATTCACAATTACTGCAATACCATTTATTAGAATAATAAATGGAAATCCTATCCTTAGGAAAAGACACAGATAAGCAAATTACAAAGTTTCCATTACAACCTTTTACTGATTCTTATAGTTAATTACTGTATATAACTAAAATGTTTGATACTAGAAATATGTCATTGTAACCAACAAAATGCTGCTTTACTTAAAATTATGATTATGATTATGATTATGCCAAAGTAGAACTAGCTTTCAACGCTCAAAAGCATACCCAAACTACTTTTGAATATCTTACTGCTTTCTTTTCTTCTGTATATAAATATGAATTTACATTCTGCCATTAACATTTGTGAAAGTCAGCCTAGCCAGTACAAACTCTAGAACTATTCCTGGCTAGAACTCTCTATTTTACTGGGATCTCAAAGATATATAATTTTATAAGGTTCTTTTTCCCTGGTCTACTATATAGGCTAGGATTAAAAGCACTGATATAAATTCTATAGACACATCACTGTTATTGCCTTTTCTCTGATATGTTTTTAACTTTAAGTTTTATTTGGCAATGCCAGAGGGTAAACCAATTCTAATTTAAACCAATCATTTAATGTAATTTTTTTCTTTATGGAGAAGTAGTTGGGGAGGTGTAGTGAAAAGAGCACAAATGTACTTTCATTTCAAAAATTTTTAAATAGAAATTTCCAGTGATAATACAGTACTTATTCCACAAACTGCAAAAGATGATTTTTATAAACATGTACAAATTAATAGTCTTAAACATATATAAGATTAACTTGATCATTTTAACAGGGTTGTCTTTGCTTTTGACTGTGCTTCCCAGGTAAAGATTTCTTTTGACTGCTGATGGATTTTACCCAAACTAGTGAAATATCGTCCCCTACTGTTCAATTCTGATAAATTGGCTCTGAAAAGCTGTGTTTCAGTCTAAGAAATTATGGATGCATCTAAAACCTCAGTATAGAAGCTAGGCAGCAAAAAATTCTTTCTCATAGTTCTAATCACAGTTATTAAACTATCTGTTTTAATTACTTTGTTCACATTTTTTTCTAACTGACTTGACAGAGGA
Organism: Sylvilagus floridanus; assembly: GCA_949820135.1. Lineage (NCBI taxonomy): Eukaryota > Metazoa > Chordata > Mammalia > Lagomorpha > Leporidae > Sylvilagus > Sylvilagus floridanus. The sequence goes on along the minus strand of OX463246.1, from coordinate 63,209,472 downwards.
CATTTTTTAATGAGGTAGCACTGCAACTAATTAAGAATATATATTACTATCTACATTTCTTAGTGTGAAGAAATACTGTATTTAGTAAATAAGTATATTATTACATTTAAATATAAATAACTATTTTATATTTCAATTTCTTACTAGTTTATAAAGCTGTGTCCTTGTAAAGATAGGTTTTCTCTGGAAAAAAGCTGTCACTCACAGATTATTTGTCATACATTGGAGAAATAATACATTTTCTACATCATATTAGGAAGACACAATTATGTATAAAGTAATGCATTCATCCTAGGTGCCTGCAACTTGATCTATTTTTTAAAGAGGAGATATTTTTTAAAATGCAGATATGTGTTTAAAGCCATTTACCCTTAATTTTGCTCTTATTTGGATATTACTTCCACCCTGTCATCCATGCCACCTATCCGGGGCTAAGACACTGTTTATTCTCTATTGAATACAACATCCATATGTTGAAAAAATAACTCGTTAAAGTTTCAGAGCATTTATCACAATGAATAAGAGCATGGATTTTAAAAAATCATTCTTACAAAAATGTCCATTGGAGTATTCCAGTTAATGAAGACACTGAAATAGTTCCACAGGAAACTTGTTAGGCAAATCCTGGAACACAAATGAAATGAGTTCCATGGGTAAGTCCTATGCAAGGTACTGGTGCTATATGAATTATTTGTTCAATACGTATGTGTTGAATTAGAAAAACAATTTTAAAAAATATAGCTAGGGGCTGGCACTGTGGTATATCAGGTTAAACCACACCCTGCAGCTCCAGCATCCCATATATGTTCCAGTTTGAGTTCTGGCTATTCCACTTCCGATCCAGCTGCATGCTAATGAGCCTGGAAAAGCTCTTGGGCCCCCGCACTGACTTGGGAGAAACTCCTTGCTTCTGGCTTCTACTTGGCCTAGTCCTGGTTGTTGCAGTTATTCGGGGAGTGAACTGGCAGATGGAAGATTCTTTCTCATGTCTCTCTGTCTCTCCCTCTGTGTGTGTGTGTGTCTCTCTCTCATTCGGTGTCTGTGTGTGTGTCTCCTCTTTCTCTGTAATTCTGCCTTTCAAACAAACATAGAAATCTTTTTTAAATGTTGCTAGAATAATTTCATTACATGTATATGAATTAGTTTTCTATTTTCATATGGAAGAAATTTCTACAGAAAATGTCACTTTTTTCCCTCTGAACATCTTTACTACCCTGTTTACCCTATCATGATAAAGGAAGAAGAAAAATATATCAACTAAATGACCCTACTAGAATTTAAACAACCCAAGAAACTAGTACTTTAATTTTAAGATAAAATTTGGTTACATGTGATCATAAATCTTATATTTAGGTGCAAAGCAAATTATATATTAAGCTTAATTTAAAAATAGACCCGTTTTGAGATTTATTCAGGTATAGTTGAGAAATACATTTGCACATATTGAAAGTGTAAAATGTGATGAGTTGTACATTGTGAAATGATTACCACAATCAAACTAATTAGTATATCCATCTCTTCACATAGTTAACTTGGTGTGTGAGTGTGTAGTTGGAACACTCATGATCTACTCTGTCAGCAAAGCTCGTAGACAATAGATAATTATTATGTACAGCCACAATACAGCATACTAGATCTCCCAGTCTTGATCATCTTATAATCAAATGCTTGTGCCCTTTGAGCAACATCTCCCCATTTCCAAATTCTTGACTGTTGGAGTTCAGGCAACCTTCAAAAGATAAGAAAAATGCAGGCTTGGGAAGCACCCTACTATTAAATAAAGGGTTAACAATACATCATTTAACAATACACTTCTCTTTCCCTCAGAACCAGTTTATTCCCAGAATGTAAAGCAGTTTATTCCCAGAATAAGTCAAGTTGGTGAAATGAGTATATACAAGGGAGAATTTGGAGGCTTAGGCTGCCACTTTGTTATTTAAGTAAGCTAAGTTCCAATAAATTACTGTCAAGTTCAAAAAGAACTGTATTTACTCCTTTGTGACCCTTAGTCTGATTGTGTATAATTCTGTTTCCTGTACAAGAACCACCTGTACAGATAAGCCTTGATAAATGTTCATGATCATTAGGAAAAGTATAATTCAACTTGATTTTCAAAGGCCTGTTATATTTCCCTCATCTTGCGGATAGGGACTATATTTGCAATACTGTTTGAATTGAAGAACTAAACAAGATTTTAACAAGAGAAATAGTCTCCCTTGTAAAAAGGAACATGTTCAGCTAGTATATGGCACATATTTTAGCAAATATGACTAACTTTCTCAAAAAAGGCCACAGATTAATAGTAAACAAATTACTATTATCAAATGTGCGGCAAAGTTGCCCATAACTTGAACCATTACATTTACAAGCACCATGTCTTTAATGTATATCATAACATGCCAGGTAGCCTGCTACATTTGATTCAGCTGAGAAGAGCCAGAATCTAAATCAGCAATGTTGTGAAGTGATCATCTTTAGAGCCAGCTTGTTTTACAGAAATACACAGGTATTCATCCACCGACTTTGGCCCAAGTAAAGCATGTAAATTAATCAGGCCTTTTATACACTAGAAATGGGAGAGTGTTGCTGAAAGTATTGACTTATCATCACTATCAAAAAGAACAGAGGCCAGCGCCGTGGCTCAACAGGCTAATCCTCCGCCTTTCGGCGCCGGCACACCGGGTTCTAGTCCCGGTCGGGGTGCCGGATTCTGTCCCGGTTGCCCCTCTTCCAGGCCAGCTCTCTGCTGTGGCCCGGGAGTGCAGTGGAGGATGGCCCAAGTGCTTGGGCCCTGCACCCTATGGGAGATCAGGAGAAGCACCTGGCTCCTGCCTTCAGATCAGCACGGTGTGCTGGCTGCAGTGCACTGGCCGCGGCGGCCATTGGAGGGTGAACCAACGGCAAAAGGAAGACCTTTCTCTCTGTCTCTCTCTCTCACTGTCCACTCTGCCTGTCAAAAATTTTTTTAAAAAATTAAAAAAAAAAAGAACAGAAACCCTGCTGTATCATTCTCCCCAGTCTTCAACCTTTTTGACTTCATTTCATGTTTCAATTCCTTGACGTCTCATCAAGGAGACTCTTTAAGCTCCCTGCAGTATTTGTTGTTCCCTCTGTCCACAGTGTTGCCCTCAAACTGGTTTCTTCTATTGGATAGAGGACATGAGTCCCTGGGGCTGACCAGTACCAAGAAAACTCCTGCTACCCGCTAATATTGCAATACTCTATATCAAAACCACTCACAGATAATCACAGCATCCCGTTTACTTTGTTTATGTCCAAAACCTGTCATTTGCTCATTTGTCATATATTTCTGTATTTATCATCTATCTCTTCATTTTGAAAGTCAGCTCTCAGGGCTGGGGCTGTGGCCGTAGCAGGTAAAGCCGCCGCCTGCAGTGCCCGCATCCCATATGACTGCCAGTTCGAGTCCTGGCTGTTCCACTTCCAATCCAGCTCTCTGCTATGGCCTGGGATAGCAGTGCAAGATGACCCGAATCATTGGGCCCCTGCACCCACATGGGAGACCTGGAAAAAGCTCTTCACTCCTAGCTTCGAGTCGGCACAGCTCCGACCATTGTGGTCAATTGGGGAGTGAACTAGTGGATGGAAGACTCTCTCTCTCTCTCTCTCTCTCTCTCTCTCTCTCTCTCTCCCCCTCTCCTCTCCCTGTGTAACTCTTTTCAATGAATAAACAAATCTCTAAAAAAAGAAAGAAAGCTTTCTATAGAATCTGAGGATTCCTTTAGGATGTATCATAAATAGTAACTATTCACTAACTGAAAGAAGAAAATTGATCTTAAATATTTCTACCTAAAAAGACATGTTCTGTTTAGATAAAGTTTTCATTTAGCTAATATCTAAATTAGGCCACTAACCTGAAAGAAGTCCCAGAACTAGTTTTCAGGAATGATAGGTTGTGGGTTTCAAAGCAAGTGGTTAGTCCCATTGTTACACATTGCAATTTTTGCCACTGTGAAATCCTAACTTTATAAATATGTATGTTGTTTCCCAAGAACCCTAAAAAATAATCAATGTGAATCTATGTGAAGAGCATGCTTAGAAAAACTGTGTAAGAATACAAGCAAGAAGGTAGGAGAAAAGGTGACAGGATAAACTAAAGGCAAATCAAGCCATCAAGACTTTTTCAGCTGTGGCACACTAAGTTAATCACACAATTATGGACACAAAGCTCAACCTAGCAGTTGGGCAAAGTTTTTAACATCTCAAACTGGTCCCTATGGTGCAGAATACAATGACAATTTTGTACTGCTTTCTTTAAAATGGAGGCTTTTCACCTATACTTGATGGAGGAGAGGAAATTTTCTTTCTGTAAAAGCATCAGGAAATTGATGTAAACAGACTCAAAACTTAGAAATCTAATTTTGTAGATTGTATCTTTGCCTTGTAAAATGACTACACCTCTGTTATAAAAACATAGGCTCAAAATTTTGAATCCTTGTACTTTTAAGATGAATTTAATGTTCCATGATCTGGAACACAAAGACACATTCATGAGTGTAAACTGTAATTTTAATATATGAATTATAAAATATTTCTTAACATTTACTCACTCTTGATTCCAGTAAACTCCAGATGCAGAAATATGTCTATTATAGACATCTCTGTGTGCATGTAAGATTCCTGCTGGTAATTCCTAGTAGATTCTCTAAGAATGAGTTAAAAACTGCTAAATGTTAAGAAATATTTTAGAATTATCAGAATCTGTTTTTAATGTACCCACTACTATGATATGGTATATCCTTTATTTCAGATTTGCAAAGACTCATTTTGAAGGATGCTGAAAATTTATTTGGTTCTCCTTACAAAATGTCCAAAGTGTCACTTTGCTTTGCCATTGCATTGGACTAAAGTAAGAGTCACAAACATAGCCTCAGATCAGCACAGGAGATTCATGTCCTATAGTTAGATTCTAAGTTGATGGTACTCTCTGCTCCTAGCTCTCTGAAAACACGATTAAGTATTTCTTTTACACTTCTCAAAAAACTGAACAGCAAACAGATTAACTTTTTTTTTCACTTTCACACAACGAATTTGTAATATAACTTAGTTTTATTTGTTTACTTTTTCCCAAAGAAACCTTTTATTCAAGGTATACAAACTTCATACATTTCATAAATACAACTTTAGCAATGTAGTGATTCTTCCCACCCTACCCATCCTCCCACACACACTCCCACCCCTCTTCCTCCTCCCTCTCCTATTCCCAGTCTTATTTTTAACTAAGATCTATTTTACCTGATATAAATATCAAGGATGTTCAACTTGATGAGAGCAATCTCCTGATAAAGTTTCTTATAATCTTCTTCAGCCTGTTAATTGGCAGAGATTGTAAAGCAGTCCACCTAAATTAACACTTCTCTTCCTCACACATGATTCAATGGCAGGAATTCTCAATAAATCTTTTGTGAACTGATAATCCTCTATCCTAGGAACTAACAATTTTCCAAAGGATTTTTTAACATTACTTATTTAATGATTTTTTAAATTTGATTGAAGTTACCTTGTTTTATTTTTCTGAAATCTACAAAAATATATTTCTTATCTGGTAAGCTACAGGTACTTCTACTTTAATCCACTCTCGTAGAATCACCAGGACTAAGAAATGAGAAAGTTCCAACTACAGTGTATTTGTTTTTCCCCAACAGTGTCTACCCAAATACTGTTTTCTAAAAAGCACCTTCACTTGACCTTAGACTGAAGAAGAACTTCACTAATTTTGGCATTTTATTAGTTCCATCTCAGAGTTAAGCAGTGAATTGTTTTCCGTTCCAATTAAAACTCTGGGATTAGAACTAGTACTATCACTACAACTGTTTATATTAACTAATATTTATCGATGACTACATACTAAATGCTTCAAAGGTAGAAACTTAGTGAACCCACATAACAACTCTATAATGCATGGTTATTTCTGTACTTCTTTTGCACATGAAGAGCTGGGTATAGGACAATTAAGTAACTGTCCACCACCCCAAAACAAATAGGTAAAACCGAGAATCAAAATCCGGAGATCTGCATCCAGAGTGTGGATGTTTACGCTTTTCACTGGAGAACATTATTAGACACAGTTTTTAGAGAAAATGCACTACTCACCCATCTATGAGATTGATAGCTTGCCAGTTCTCAGCAGTGAAATTTAACATAGAAGAAATATGGTGCCAAAGTTAGGATTATTTCCCTTGGAAAATGCTATTCTTATATGTTTACTAATATCGTTTTGATGTCTGTATTATATTCATTTTTATATAAAATTCAATTATAAAAAGCAAAACTAGGAAAATAATTTAGTTACATTGAAACATAAAACTATTAGGAAGCTAAAAAGACTCAAAACTTTGCCCTCTTCACCCTAACTTGATTCATGCAGTCATAAGTACCTATGGCATAGCATATATAATCATGCTTAAATTAATCAAGAGTACAATTGAACCAAACTTTTTCATAAAATATAGATGTTCTGAATAGCTTTTATTGAAGTTTAGAGTAGAATGGTGGTTACTAGAGGCTGGGTAGAATAAGAAGGAGAGAAGGATGGGAAAAGTTTATTCATATAGTACAAAGTTATAATTATATAGGAATAAGAAGTTCTGATATTGTACTTTACACTGGGGTGACTATAGATAACGGTAATCCATTGTATATTTTTCTTTAAAAGAGAATAGTTTTGGAAATTTTCACCCTCAAATTAGATAACATACTGCATATTTATGAAAAAAACACAAAGAATTTTGTATGTTTTCATCATAAAGAAAAGTTAAGTGTTTGAAGAAATAGACATATTACACAATTGGATACGATACAATGTATAGGTATTGAACTACTGCATGATACTCAATAAATAAGCATAGGTTTATGTGTCAGTTAAATATAATAAAAGTAAAATGTAGATATTGACCAGTGTCGGTTAAGTATAATAAAAGTAAAATGTAGATTTTGACCAGTTTGAATGTCTCAAATACACCTATTTCTACAGTGTTTTAAAAATGTTCTTTTACCTCCTGTTAAAAATTTGTTAACTAAGTATAGGACACTTTAGTTTAGCTATGATTTCCTTCTATATTGTTATCATTGTTACTGTAATTAGTTAATTCTTCATAAAATTGTTGGTAAATGAAAAGTTGATGCTAGTGCCATATTACAGTGTAGTCCTAAAACTGGCAGAAGTTCTAAAGCAGAAAATAATTTAAAAGATAAGAAACTATTTATAACCCTTGGACACTGGATATTGTCCTAAGTATGTAAAAAATAGTCTTTGACTTACTCTTGGGAAATATTCACCCCAACCTCCATAACATGAATGATATACAGAATTTATCCACAATAAAATGATGCTGGATTTTTCCACAGTGGAGAATAAAAATTCAGAGTGAACGCACATCATAGCCATACAGATTTTCAGCAGTAGCCTAATTAATAATGTTCTTTCTTGATCCTGACATGCAACAGGATCATGTGTGGAGCTTCATATACACAGATATAGGACACTCTTCTCTAGATCTACTGGTATTTAATGACAAACTTCTGTGGTGGTAAGACTGAGAAGATTATTTAAAAACTCTGTATGCTATTATGATACATGTATTGAACAGAGATCTCATAGATCTCATACACAGTTTCAGAATGGATTTAGACAAAACCTGAGTGTATTGGGTTCAATATATCTCCGCAGATTGGAGTTCCACAAATTTGTCATCATGAAGATGTTTGTTTTATCACAGGTCTGCCTTCCAAGCTATTTATTTTACTGTGGTTCAAACTGCTGGACTTTCACAACAAGTTTTACCAAACCATCTATGCAGCATTTTCCATTTTAGAAGACCTCCAGGATTTGGATTCGAGAAAAATTAATAAACTTCAATAAATCTATGACTAAACTCAAAAATAAGTTTTTAAAAAGTATTTTGTGGGGCTGGCTCTGTGGCATAGCAGGTACAGACATCACCTGCAGGGCTGGCATCCCATATGGGTATCTGCCTGTTCAAGTCCTGGCTGCTCGACTTACAATTCAGCTCTTGACAACAGCAGATGAGAGATAAGCAAGTAAAGGGGTGAGAAGAAAAGTGTTAAACAGATGAAGAGAACTGGTATAATTAAAATGTAGAGAAATGATTCTCTCATTCTGAAGGCTTTAGTAGAAGAAAAATAAAGGTTAACATCAACTCTAGTAAGTTATAGTACAATAGGAAAGCTCATAACAACTCAGTCAACAATGAAATGCTAACTTTAGTCATTTTCCAGAAAAAAAGCCATGGAATTAACAACAATTTGGATAAAACTATTGAAAAAAAATTGTATTTTTGAGGTTTGGTCCTTAAAAGAGAAATTTAATGGTATCAGTAGTTCTCATGCATGGGAAAAGTTCATGCACTAGTGAACTTTACATGTTCACAATCATCCCAACTCATTCATTTACCTGTTTTTTCCAAACACTTGTTGAACCCTGATAGGCACAGTTAGTAGGACCATGTGTTGGGTGTTGAGCTGTGCCTAGGTAAACACAAACTCCTAAAGGAGAAGTAAGATATTAATCAAATAAACACAAATAGTGTCACATTGCAACTGTGGTGAGTGTCACCAGTAGAGTTATATGATGTTCTAAGAGTGCTCAATATGGAATATCAGTGTCATTGGAAAAATAGGAAAGAATTTCTTCAGAAATGTAGCAACTAACTATGTATTATAATGGAAAAAGAAGGAAAGATTTGAAGAATAAATTAAAGGAAGTAACAGAGATGAGCATTCCAGCCAAGCCAAGAATCTATGGTTAGAGAGCACAGCCTGCCAAGGGAGAAGCATCAGCCAAAAGTGGAATTACACCAAAAGAAAAAGTCAATAGGCTTTGCACTTTGAAAAGTGTATAATTATATTACCTAAGAAAAATTTCAAAGAGCTAGAGTTACTGCTAGTATTCCCCAGGGAACTGAACAGCCTCAGTCTTTTAATGTTTTTTGATGATAGCACTTTAGATTTAAATAAATGCAAATCTTGACCAAAAATCATTTTTTTAAGCCTCTAAGCAGGACCTTATCCTAACAGCTTTAGAATTACAAATCTAGTGATCTATATGATGTTTCTCTCTGGCTGACTGAAGCCCTTCAAACTCACTAGGTCTAAAACGGAACAAAATAAAACATGTAATACCCAAATGTCACACGTTTTTGCTGTTCTTTCTCAGTGAATGGTACCACCATTTGTGCAGTTTACTCTAGCCAGAAATGCAGCTATTACTATTTTTATATTGTCCCTGAGAAATGGCATGGGATTTTTCTACAAAGATTGTTCACCTGTGTTGTGCCATAAGCACCAAATTTAAATATTATATAATATATATATATACACACATAAATAAATAAATGTTGTGGTAAATGACAGTTAAAAGAATAAGTAAATAATATGTATACTGATTAAAATGACATAAAACAGCGATGTAGCCCAAGTCTCAATTTTACCTCCTACCAAAATTACAACAAACAGAAAAAAAATGGGCTTTTAAATACACTTATATCTATATAAAACATATCTGCATATATACAATCATAGTTAATGTGAGGAGCACTGCATATTTAATCCAAACTGAAATGTAATCTCATCCAAATAAATATTGCTTTTAGTTTTTTGTACCCTTTGCTCATCCTCTCTCAAGAAAAAGTTCTGCAAAGATCTCAGCTTTTCAAATCATTTTTTTTCTTTTTCTCTTTTCCTCTCCAAGGTGGCATCTGGGTAGAGGTAGGAGGTAACTCAAGCTCGTATTACAGAGGAAGATGCACAGATACCTGGCTCCCAGGGTGCATTAAGGAGACCTATTTTTCATCTGAATATTGTCTGCCTATTGGTTTTCTGTTTTTGGTATTTAACATGGCTATGGCCTCTAGAATTATATCAAGTTCATTGGAATGCACTTGGGGAAGCCTCTTAACCTTGGCTCTCACTAACGCCCAAGAGCATTCTTTGGTGTTTATTGACTTATTTTGTGTCTGGCTCAGAGTGTGCATTTGGCACACTTTGCCCCTACTAAAGCCCCCACTCCCTCCCACCCCAGGTAACTTTTGCAGACTTTAGCTACTTCTGCATCCCTTTCTGGCAATCTCTAGGGCTTGGGAGAAGACTGAATTAAAAAAAAAATCTCAATACTGAATTCTTGGGCCCTATCCCAGAGTCCCCAGTAGGGAGCAGAAGCACATCCCAATCCTTACAGAGTTACCATCACTTACGTATTTCCCACTTTCTACTTCAAATCTGACTTAATCTCCCTTCTTGCATCATTTCACCTTCTTGCTACACCACAAGACGGGAATGAAATACCTTTTATTTTAGTGATGCTTCCTTTCTTATTTGTCTTCTTATTTCCAACTTTAACATCACAGTTAACTCATAATATAAAACAGGTCAGATTTTCTCTATGATTTCAATACTTCCAAGAACTGTATCAAAATTTGACCTTGTATAAACTAAAGAAAAAACGAATAGGACCTGGAAATCTATCAATATATTGGCCAGTTTTTAAAAATTCTGTCTTGTTTCATAAGCCTTTTTTGTATGGCTGGTTGAACACATATTTCTTCTTATTGCTTAATTCCTCCTGTAACACAATTTTGTTCTCATCTCCTTCACCCTGCTGCATTACAGGTAAATGAATTCTATACCAGTTATTGCCTATTTATTCTTGCCACCACTGCTTTCCACTTTTCTCCAGAGTATAACTCCCACACTCCTTTGATAAGTTTGGCTAAGTTAGGTCAAGTGGAATTACTAGTAGAAGATGGAAGAGCAAATGTCTGAGAAAAATGAGTATATTTCTCCCTTACGTTTGCTCCTTTAAGAAAAGTTTTCCTTGGTATCCCCCACCTCTCCTCTGTGTGTCCAGCTTCTGCTGAGAAGTCTTTCTCATATTTTTCAACAATAATTTATTATTTTTGAGATAACATTTTAAAATACATTATAGTCTAAGACAATGCTCCACTAAACAAAGAGTTCAACAACTAAAAAGTAAAGATATACAGTTCAGAAGGAAAATAGGCAGTGGCTATAGACAACCATCAAATGGAAAGATGTTTAACTTCACTTACATAAAGTAAATTTTAAAATAGTCACAAAATCATTAAAATTTGTAGCAGTACATAACTGATAACAAAACACTAGGTGGCAAAACTGATTGTTCTTTCTTTGGTTGATTTTTTACCTTATTATTTGTTTTATTTTAATTTTAGCTCCCACATACAAGGAAGATCATGAAGTATTTGTTTTTCTGTGTCCAACTTATTTCACTCAACATGATGTCCTCCATTTCCAACCATTTTGATGCAAATAACAGAATTTCATTTTTTCTATAGCTGAATAAAATTGCATTATACACATACACCACACGTTCTTTATCCATTCATCTGATGATGAATCCCATATTTTGGCTATTGTGAACAATGATGCTATAAATATTATGATGCAGGTATTTCTTCCATACATGGTATTCCTATCTTTTGTGCATATTGCTGGATCATATAGAAAATTTATTTCCAGTTTTTAAAGAAATCTCCAAACTGTTTTCCATAGTGGCTGCACCAATATACCCTCTAACCTGAGAGCCCCTGATTCCAGATTAAAATAATACCATCTCTAGTTTTTGTTTTTTGTTTTTTATACTTTTAGCCCTGAGTAGCAGATTTTTCTAAAGTTGCTTAACTGTTCTCTCTTTAATTTCTCATCTTACTTTTAGGAACAGTGCTAAAATTACCTGTTGTCTTTACAGAGTCATGACTGAGACATCTGGGTTCAAATAGAAGCAAGGCCAGTGTTTGGAAAGGCAGCAAAGTATGTAATTTTTCCCATGATAGTCATTTAAAACACATTCAATTATTTAATAAACTGTTTTATTAATTTTTTCATAAATGTTCACATTTAGTAAGGTGTATAGTTCTTATATTCCAAATGATTATACCTTATTTCATGTTAAGGTCTTTCTTTACAATTCATTAATTCTTCATAGTTATTATAACATTTTATGTGATCCCTAACAAAGATTACTGGAGCTATAACAAAAGTAAGATTTAAAAAAAAACATTATTTAGTCTATGGATTTAGATAAAATATGGCTTGATCATAATCCTTAAAATACTGCTACCTAAGACAATATATAATATTCAGTTCAAACATGTGTCATTTTTATACAACTTTCACAAACTTGTCATAATGACATAGTGAATATTTTCACATCTCCCTTTTATCTTCACCCTTTGATGTTTGCTTTCCTACAATGACTCCAGGCTTGGTCACGAGACTCATTATGGCCAATATGTAACAGCAAATTTAACAAAGCCTGGCAGATGTGATATAAGACAATGGATGTGAAAGGCACTTGTATGTCTTCATACTGCTCTGGAACCCTGCCACCATAGAACAAGGCCTGCCTAGCCTGTGGCAGATGTGACCCATGGTAGAGTCAGGCCTCTTTCATCCTGACTGCTATAACCCAAGCCAAATCAGCCCACTGCAAAGCTATGAGCTGCTGAGATGAACAAGACCAGCCAAATGAGCCCCAGAACACAAGCTTGTTCAGCCAAGTCCAATACTAATAGCAATGCTATGAAATTGTGTAATAGACATTTTCAAAATTATGTTTTATCTATTTATTTGAGAGGCAGAGAGAGAAAGAGAGTGTGTGTGTTCTGGTCTGCTGGTGCATTCCCCCAATACTCACAATAGCCAGGACTAGGCTTGGACCAGAATCAAGAGCAGGGAACTCAATCCATCTGTCTCTGTGTGGGTGGGAGGGACTCAAAGACTAAAACCATCACTGCTGCCTCTTGGTTCTACACTGGCAGGAAGCTGGAGGCTGGAGCGCTGGAGCTAGAGCACGAAATCCAACCTAGGTACTTTGATTTTAGACCTGGAGCCATGAATCCAACATAGGCAGTCTGATTTGGGACTTAGGCAGCTTAATCACCAGACAAAACACCGCTTCCAATAGCTATAGTTTAAACCACTAAATTTGAGGTAAGTTTTTTTTCCTAGCAAAACACATTTTATACTCAATTATGACTTATACTAGCAATTAATATTGTCATAAATTAACTAGGGGATTAAATATTTGCTTTATCTTTTGTCTTAAGCTTATTTTGAAAAATTATATTATTGTTGGCCTATGTTATTAGTTGCCTTTTCTATTCATTTCTGCTGTTTGTGTCTCTGTGTGTGTGTGTGTGAGCAAAACAGAGACATACAGGTGGAAAAATAAGTGAATACTAAAAGACATAGTAATACTATGCATCAGTATGGTACCATTAAACAAACTTTTACTTATTTGAGTGGAGTTCAAAAGGGCATTGTGCTATGAAAAAAAGGACCACCACCTTTTTTCATGCACCTTTTCATTATATTTCTAGAAAACCATATGACTGTTTTTGATCTTCTTATTACTAGAAAGACACAAACTAGTGGGAGTTCAAATAGTGGTGAAGACTTTCCAGTCATTGGCATATTTGCTAAGAAGCTAAATATGGATTGATTGTCTAAATGATAATGGAGAGATAGAACAACAATCTAAGGATGTTTGAAATGGATGAGACCATTTATGTTTGGTCTGCCATTAAAACTGAACTGGAGCTCCACAGGTCATTCTGTGGGGAAAATTTGAACAAGAAAGAGGAAAAAAAATGTTCCTGTCCATCTCATCTCAAATGTCAGAGGCAAGCTTGCTCAAATATAATTATAAGGGTACTTCAAAACGCTCAAGGAAAAAATGGAATTAAAAATAAGCTATTTTGGTACCAATGCCATCTCACTAGTCCAGATGATCCATTTCAGTTCACAATTGATCACACTGATAGGCCTAAGAGTCAAAGGGATCACACAAACAAGACTAGCATTGGCAAATACTAACTGATAGAATAAAAAAGGGAGAGAACGATCCAACATGGGAAGTGGGATACACAGCAGACTCATAGAATGGCAGATGTCCTAAACAGTACTCTGGCCTCAGAATCAGCCCTTAAGACATTCAGATCTGGCATTTTAGGCATGGAAAGCCAAGACACTTTGGCGAAAAAAAAAGAAGAGGACCTAAATGAAAGATCTCTGTGAGTGAGATCCCAGTGGAAAGAACGGGCCATCAAAGAGGGAGGTACCTTTCTCTGAAGGGAGGAGAGAACTTGCACTTTGACTATGACCTTGTCTAAATAAGATCGGAGTTGGCAAACTCAAAAGGCTTCCATAGCCTTGGAAACTCATGACTAGAGCCTAGGGAGATTACTGATGCCATGAACAAGAGTGTCAAATTGTTAAGTCAACAACAGGAGTCACTGTGCATTTACTCCTCATGTAGGATCTCTGTCCTTAATGTGCTGTTCAATGTGAATTAATGTTATAACTCAAACAGTATTTTATACTTTGTGTTTCTGTGTGGGTGCAAACTGATGAAATCTTTACTTAATATATACTAAATTGATCTTCTGTTTATAACGATAATTGAAAATAAATCTGGATGTGAATGGAATGGGAGAGTGAGCAGGATATTGGAGGGTTGTGGGTGGGAAGGAAGTTATGGGGGGAAAAGCCATTGTAATCCATAAGCTGTACTTTGGAAAATTATATTCACTAAATAAAAGTTAAAAAAAAAAAGAAAAATTACAAAGTAAAAGTCATTCAAAAATAAAAAAATGTTCATGGAAAATATCTACTGTGAAAACACTATAAATTAATTTGAAATTTTGGTACAAAGATAGACTTCTGTATGTATTTTTAAAACTTTATTTATTTATTTCAGAGGCAGGGGGATGTTAGGAGTGAGAGAGAGGGAGGGAATGTGGGAGGGAGGGAGGGAGAGAGAGAGAGAGAGAGAGAGAGAGAGCCTTCTGCTGTCTACTGATTCACTCCCCAAATATCAAGATTCAAAGAAAGCAATCCAAGTCTCCCACAGAAATGACAAGAGCTCATTCTTTAAGCAATAGCTGCTGTTTTCCAGGGTCTGCATCTGTAGGAAGCTGGAGGCAGAATGGAGGTGGTGGTGAAAGCAGGTACTCTGATTCAAGATGCGGTTATCTTATCTCAGCCGGCTCCTCAACTGCTAGATCAATATCAGCCCCTAGGCTTATATTTTAATTCCATTTTTCTACAAACTTCCCAGGCATTTAAAATGTATTTATTTGAAAGGGAGAGAGCGAGTGAGCTCTCCTATCTGTTCACTTCCCAAATGCCTGCCTGGCTGGGGCTAGACTGGGCCCAAGCCAGGAGCTGGGAACTCAATCAGGTCAGCCACATGAGTATCAGGTACCTACCACTCCAGCTGCCACCTGCTGCCTCTCCCGATGCACAATAGCAGGAAGCTGGAGTCAGGAGTCAGAGCTGATTATCACTATGTGGTCTGATGTCAAACACGGTCATTTCTTTTTAAAAGATTTATTTCAAAAAGATTTATTTTTTTACTTGAAGGAGTTACATAGAGGGAAAGAAAGACAGACAGATACACACACACACACATACACACACACAGAGACAGAGAGACAGAGATCTTCTATCCATTGGTTCACTCCCCAGGTGGACAAAACAGCCAGAGGTCAGTCAGGCTGAAGCCCAGAGCCAGGAGCTTCATTTGGGTCTCCCATGAGGATGGATGGGTCCCAATCACTTGGACCATCTTTTGCTGCCTTTCCCAGGTCATTATCAGGGAGCTGAATCAGAAGTGCAGCAGACACTAGAAAAACATTCGCCCTTGTGGGATGCCGGTATTGCAGTCAGCAGCTTTATATGAGAAGCCACAAATTCAGGCCCTAAATGTGGTCATCTTAACCACTCATCTAAACAACCACTCTTTTGTGAACTTTTGGAAGTACTCTCTTTTGTAATGAATGTATATGTGTGTATGTATGTATGTGTATATACACACATATATATGCACACTGTGTGTGTATATATATATATACACAAATATATACATATATACACATACATATATATACAAAACTGATATATCTAATATAACCAAAATTATATATGAGTATGTATATATATATATATATATATATATATACATACATACATAATTTTCTTTTCCAGCAACAATTCTTTTCTTTTTAGATCTGGATAGGTTTTTTAAAATACTATGAGAGTTCTTCAAAATGTTGATAAAGGTGCATATTATGAAAAATTATATATTTCAAAACATTTTTAACCAAAATAAGCTTTTTTAAAACTTTTATTTAGTAAATAAAAATTTCCGAAGTACAGCTTATGGATTACAATGGCTTTTCCCCCCATAACTTCCTTCCCACCCACAACCCTCCAATTTCCTGCTCACTCTCCCATTCCATTCACATCCAGATTTATTTTCAATTATCGTTATAAACAGAAGATCAATTTAGTATATATTAAGTAAAGATTTCATCAGTTTGCACCCACACAGAAACACAAAGTATAAAATACTGTTTGAGTTATAACATTAATTCACATTGAACAGCACATTAAGGACAGAGATCCTACATGAGGAGTAAATGCACAGTGACTCCTGTTGTTGACTTAACAATTTGACACTCTTGTTCATGGCATCAGTAATCTCCCTAGGCTCTAGTCATGAGTTTCCAAGGCTATGGAAGCCTTTTGAGTTTGCCAACTCCGATCTTATTTAGACAAGGTCATAGTCAAAGTGCAAGTTCTCTCCTCCCTTCAGAGAAAGGTACCTCCCTCTTTGATGGCCCGTTCTTTCCACTGGGATCTCACTCACAGAGATCTTTCATTTAGGTCCTCTTCTTTTTTTTTCGCCAAAGTGTCTTGGCTTTCCATGCCTAAAATGCCAGATCTGAATGTCTTAAGGGCTGATTCTGAGGCCAGAGTACTGTTTAGGACATCTGCCATTCTATGAGTCTGCTGTGTATCCCACTTCCCATGTTGGATCGTTCTCTCCCTTTTTTATTCTATCAGTTAGTATTTGCCGATGCTAGTCTTGTTTGTGTGATCCCTTTGACTCTTAGGCCTATCAGTGTGATCAATTGTGAACTGAAATGGATCACCTGGACTAGTGAGATGGCATTGGTACATGCCACCCTGATGGGATTGAATTGGATTCCCCTGGCACATTTCTAACTCTACCATTTGGGGCAAGTCATTTTGAAGATGCATGTCCACATACATAGATGGTATAAATTAATGCACAGTGCATAGTAGGGACCCCTCAATAGCTGCTACAACAACTACAACTACACTGCTAACAATATTCCTTCTTCACCTCATCTAGCTCTATTACTATTACTTTTGCTTGAAGATTGTTCTTTTAATTTAAAGATGCCTTGAATGACAAATGGTCCCATATCTATTTTCTCTATATTTCCACATCTACTGTCTATTCTCACAGGTACAATTCACTCAGATCCATTAATAATAGACTGATGGTGGCCAGCTTTATGGCACAGCAGGTAAAGTTGCCACCTGAGACATTAGTATCCCATATGGTTGTCTGTTACTGCTTCAGTTGCTCCACTTCCAACCCAGCTCTCTGCTAATGGCCTGGGGAAAGCAATAGAGGATGGCCCAAGTGTTTGGACCCCTGCCTCCCATTTGGGAGACCCAGATAAAGCTCCTAGCTCCTGATTTTAGCCTGGCCCAGAGCTGGCCTTTTCGGCCATCTGGGGAGTGAATCAGCTGATGGAAGATTTCTCTCTCTCTCCCTCTCTCTCTCTCTCTGTTTCTTTCAAAATAAATAAATAAATCTTTCAAACTACAAATGATATTAAATCTTGTCCATTTTAAAGCTATCTTGCAAATATTTTGGACACTTGAATTAGAGCTTTGGAATTTGTGTCTGTCATTCTTTAGCTATGTGACTTTAGGTAAAATTCTTAACCTCTTTGCCTATAAAATTAGTAAAATATAAGTTCATTTTATGGGATATCTTTTTACAGTGGAATAATCTAGAATTTTCCAGATTTCTACTAAAACACTCAAGATTTTGCTTGCAACCTAGAAGCAAAGGTGGAATCAATGGGACCCTATCTTTATCCTTCTGCAAAATTTTCCCTAGAGACTTAAAAACCCTTCCCATCTACACTCATTTTTTCTTTGGATTTCAAGATTCTAAAACATTTCCTCCTTGATCCCCATTTTTTGTGTCCTCTTCAAAATCATTTTTTGTAATTTCAATTTCTTTTTGATAAATTTGATTTCTTCATATTGTATACTTGCTCTATATAGAGAATTGTAAAAGATTTCCAAATGGGAAGACAGCATCCCATTACTCTTGAAACATTTTCAACATTTTCCAGTTATACAGATATTTGCTAAATCATGTGAAGTGCAGAATCAGATCATCAATAACTACCAAATCATGAAATGCAGTGGAAATATTTAAGCTAGCTTCTTACTTCTCTAGGATTATTCTATTGTGTTTAATTTTTCTACCTTTCTGGCCATTTATTTTATTTTTCTTCTGTATTTTTCAGTATATGACTTCTATGTATCAGATTCTTCCTTGCTAGTAACTTTTTTATGCCATAGTTAGGTCTTTCTCCTATACCCTCTGTAACCTCTCCCTTACTGATATCTAACTGCATGCCATGAATGCAACATAGAAGTAAAATAATTGTTAAAATTTGTGTCTCCAGCTTAGACGACTTATCTGTGTCACAGACACCTTGTAGTCACCTATGTAGCAAAACGTAAAAGTTTAAAGTATTTGCTATGTAGTTAAAACAGCTGTGCTTCACCCATGCTCTACTTATATGAATAGTCCTAGACAAGTAATCTACTCATTATGTAATGCACTTTCCTCAAATATAGAATAGGAATAATAACCTGTGGAAACAGACTGTAACTGTTCTAACATGGAATGATTTAAGTAGCAAAATAAATTACAGGAATAATGTATTATAATCCATTGAGAGAAGTTTGGAATCCATGAGTACACACTGATATAAATAAATGAATTAAATAAATTGGGAACTGAGGCGAGTAAACATTTTAAGTAAAAACAATATATTAGAATGACAATTAAATATAGAAATGATGGAACCAGAAAAGCCACTAAAGTATTATAAAATCATCATAATGATTATTGTCTAAAAATAGTAATCTCTGCTGAAATTTTTTGGGAACATGGGACGAAGATAGTCTCAATGTCTCTTTGTCAAAATATTTACTAATTGCTAAGGACATAAAATAAAATTCCATAGTCTAGAAACATGGAGTACATCATCATAGGTGTATCAAGTTCAGTACCATATGCAATAGAACAGGCTGACATAATTTGTTCCACCAAAGAAGGCAACGATAGAATAGAGTATAATGATGATATCCTAACACTCTGACCAAAAATGAATAATTCTCTCATCATAAGAAACTATCAGGGCCGGCGCCGCGGCTCACAAGGCTAATCCTCTGCCTTGCGGCGCTGGCACACAGGGTTCTAGTCCCGGTCGGGGCGCCGGATTCTGTCCCAGTTGCCCCTCTTCCAGGCCAGCTCTCTGCTGTGGCCAGGGAGTGCAGTGGAGGATGGCCCAAGTGCTTGGGCCCTGCACCCCATGGGAGACCAGGAGAAGCACCTGGCTCCTGCCATTGGATCAGCGCGGTGCGCCGGCCACAGCGCGCTGGCCGAGGCAGCCATTGGAGGGTGAACCAGCAGCAAAGGAAGACCTTTCTCTCTGTCTCTCTCTCTCTCACTGTCCACTCTGCCTATCAAAAGAAAAGAAAAGAAAAGAAAAGAAAAGAAAAGAAAAGAAAAGAAAAGAAAAGAAAACTATCAGAAAAAAAGTGAAGGGGCATTCTATAAAATTGGGCTCTATAATATCCTTACATAAAAAAGTCATAAAATTCATAAATAACAAAAGATACCTTTTCATATTGAAGGATATTTGAGAGACATGGAAATTAGGTGAAGCTTGATCCTGAATTGTGTTTTGTGGGGAGGGGTGGGGAATGGAGACTTTTAAGGAGTGTATAGGGAGGATGGGCAAAATTTGCCTGGGGCCTCTAAGTGAAAAGTATATTGCAGTTTTGTTTTGTCTTACTTATACAAAATGTTCATACAACTTTTCTGAAGTTTAGAACTGTTTTAAAATAAAGAGAAAAATAAGTTATTTTATTGGTGGCAACTACAAATATATTGACTCATAGTAAACCCTCCTTAAGATCCTTTAGATAAGTCTTTATCTGTAGAGGTGGAGATGACAATATGTAGGCAGAGGTCAGAGGATGAAGAGCCTTCAATACTGCACTAAAGTGATTGGACTCTATTCTGTTGGAAAATAGAGGAAATATATGCTCATAAATATGATTTTCAAATATTGCCTTTGTAACTATAAGAGCGAACTCTTATCCACTCTACACTTCACTGGCTCTGGACTAGACAATGAAGCCTCACTTGTGTTCTCCTGATGTACCATATGACCCTATGGTTCATGGCTTTCCATGAATTATTTTCCTTGTTCAGATTATCTTTCTTCTCCTTGTCTACCTGGAACATTTTTCAATTCGTCTTTCAGAACAGTTTATTTATCCTCTCCCTCCACAATGCAATCACCTTCATTGTCACACCAATTATATTTTAAGTATCTGTTTCTGCATCTTCCTCTTTTCTCCTTGAGGGCAGAAGCCAGAATCTTCTGGTCCATTTTCTTATCTCATGACATACATCACATGATTCATGTTCAATTAATGTTTTTTATTGAAATAATCAGTGAGTGCAGCTGCTTGACATGTCAAGGCAATATAATACGTATAAACAGTTAAGGCTGTTTAGTAAGGAGAGCCAGGAATTAACTGTCAGCTCCTTTACTTACTAGATGTGGACCTATTGAGAAATCATATAATATCTCAAAGGCTTAGTTTCTTCATATGTGCAACAGGTTATACCAACAATTACTAACTTGTAAAATTTGAAGCAAATATTCAACTATGTCAAATGCCTGCCTTCTCTTGTGCTATGTAGTCTTGCTTTGGGAAATTATCATTGATTTTTGGTACCTGCGATTTTCCCAACATACTCTCTTTAGTCTTAACATTCTCAGTGACAATTCTTGGGGAAAACCATGCCATGTCTTCTGTCATACTAAACAATATGTTTTCAAAGACTGTTTAGAGCACATTTAACATTAGTTTTCTACCTAACACGGTTATTTTACCCCTTTTCATGAGAGCTCCTTGAATTAAGCTTTACTAGAAAGTTGCTGACTGCAAAAAAAATTTAAATTGATATTAAAATAATTTAAAATTTCAACTAAACTATTAAATTCCTTGTGCAAATCCAATCTGCTGTATTTTCAACTTGATGCTGGTAAGTTTGATAAGTGCATTGTTTAGCTTTGACTTCTCTTGGTTCCTTGTGATTTCCCACAAAGATTTTTATCTCTAACCAAATGAAATTATTTCTGAAACTAAATATGAATGAAGTTAAGCATTCTCATAATTAGGGCTTTGTTTTCAAAAACCCCACATTTGTACTTTAAAAAACTATTATGTGCTAATCACACAAGATGATGAATGCAGGTAGAGTTTTCTACCAAGTGCATTGGTTAAAATAAAAGGCTCATTTTATGTATAATCCTGTGTAATACACTCATTTCACCTAATTTCTTTATAAGACTAATATTAAGTAATAACGCATTCCTAACTTTAGATAGGTCATACTGGAAGTGGTATTTAAAAATGCCATCCACTGGTTTGAGTGGCTCCTTCACTTCCGATCCAGCTCTCTGTTATGGCCTGAGAAAGCAGTAGAAGATGGCTCAAGACCCTGAGCCTCTGCACCCACGTGGAAGACCCAGAAGAAGCTCCTGGCTCCTGGCTCCTGGCTCCCGGCTCCTGGCTCCTGGCTCCTGGCTCCTGGCTCGGGATCAGTGCAGCTCCAGCCAGCCATTGTGGCTATCTGGGGAGTGAACAATAGGGTGGAAGACCTATCTATCTATCTATCTCTCTCTCTCTCTCTCTCTCTCTCTCTCTCTCTCTCTCTATCTCTCTTATCTTTACCTCTGCCCCTCTGTAACTATGCTTTTCAAATAAATAAATATATCTTTAAAAAGAAATAGAAATGCCATCATGCTTACCATGGTGATGTTTTAAGGAATACAACTTAATTTCAGCTAGAGTTTTAAAATGATAGGTGTAATGCTTTACAAGGAAAAACAGCAACATTGCTTTATCAAACAATCTCTAAATTGCCTTTGAGAAGATCCCATACCAATTATAGCTAAATGTATATACAGTTTACAGCCAATGATATATTTGTAAACAAGATCTAAGTTGAATTCCCTGCGAAAGGAAACAATGGACCTCAGCATAACAGAAATTAGTTTCAATAATAATCCTGTAGATACAATCTTGCATTGTAGAGGTTAAGTGTGTAGATTCTTGAGCTAGATGAGTTCTTGGTGTGCCACTGAACTGTGTGACCTGAGGCCAAGTACTTAATTGCTTTTACCCTTAGTTTCTCCAACTACAGTAATAGTACTTACCTGAAAGTACTGTATATAAATCTATACATAAAGGACTGCCTGGTACTTAATTCACATACAATAAATATTATCTATTTGTGGTGACTAATACTTAAGCAATCTCAGCAAATTCCTAAAACTTTCCTTGTGTTCTCCTTTTTCTATGTATAATAGAGATAGCAACTATCTGAATTTGTATGATGCTTACATGAGCATATGTATTTACTTGCATTCCTATTGTAGTAGATATATAGATACTATTAGAATTAGCAATAGCATTTTTGAAATCTTCATATATCCTAAACCACATACTACTTAATGCAAGTCTCAACCTTGACTCTAAAAATCAAAAAAGAAACATATGAAGATGATTCTTCCGTGGTGAGGGCCTACCAAGAATATCTGGTTTAATGTCAGTGCAAAATCCTGAAGGCCAAAACATACAGGACACAGTGAAAAAAGGCAACGGAGGCAGCGTAGTGTTGGTTTATAGAGGCCTCCATAGGTATTAGTGGCCAAGTGGGAAACAACCTTGTCCTAAGAGTGACGTTCTATAGTACATTTGTTTGCTCATGAATTTGACAGAGTCAGCAAGTACACTCTCTGTGTCAGGCACAATGCTGGGTCCTGCAGTTACTGTGATGAGTGAGGCAGACACTACTAGGATCTGTGGGTAGCTTAATAGCATCTATGCTTAATCACAGTTGCCAATTTCTAACACTATTGTTTGTTAAATTTAAATATATATTGAAAATGTATAAAAGAAAAATAGCACTAATAACGTAAATAATGTAAATTCTTTGCATATGCTACTCCTCCTCTGCACAATAGTCCCAGAGAGTTGTCACTCCTATCACCCTCACTTTATAGTTGAAGGAGCTGAAGAACAGAAGCACAAAGTTGTGTGCCAACGGTGATCCAGCTG
The DNA here is from genome assembly GCA_949820135.1 of Sylvilagus floridanus. Lineage (NCBI taxonomy): Eukaryota > Metazoa > Chordata > Mammalia > Lagomorpha > Leporidae > Sylvilagus > Sylvilagus floridanus. Next base: position 63,186,123 of record OX463246.1, on the reverse strand, counting down.
GTTTAGGAGAACTAAGTTCCAAGCCTGAGTAGTCAGGCTCCTAAATCCATGTTCTTAACTGCAGTGCTTCCATTTATCATGAAGTTTTAAAAACAATGTAATTTCCATGTTTATATGGAAAGGAGGGAAAAATTTGCAAATGTTAGTCAATTAGAAAGACAGCAATTCATCAATCAAAAACAGGCAGAAATGTGAAGGAAAAAAAAAAAGTGGTTCACTTGCTTGTGTATGTTGCCATATAACTGTTGGATATCATGAGAGACAAAAATAGGAAATGTTTCCATTTTGACTGAAAAGGTTCCCTAGTGATTAGTTTGCAGTCTCATATGTATCACAGCTTTAGATATGTTTCCAGAAATTATCTGGAATTAAGTTTTTTGATTAAAAGGTTATTTTTAATTTTAAATACATTTGAAAATTCAATCGTTTATCACTTTAAGAGCTGTCTTAAGGGTTGTATTTTCATATGTTGCACGTGACATTATCAAAACACATTTGAGTTTTGTGGGTGTCAAAAACATACCTGCTTTTAGATAATTTCTCCTTTGTTTATGCTTCTGAATGATTTCACAATAACTAGGGCCAGTCATTAAAATTAAAACAGTATATACTTAAGTTATTTGGAAATGTTTATCTAATAAAAGGTGTGGTTTAAATATTATAGTAATATCAAAAACACCTTATATTCATATGGCATTTACACATCACAGTGCATTTTATATGCATTATTATCTGTAGCTTTAAAACTCTAGCTGGAATAGTAAATTAATTTGAAAACTTTCCTCCTCTCCAACCACATTCCCAATCATAAACTTGGTTGGAATGAGATCCTTGTTATCTTTTGTGTCCAGCAGCTAATATTTTAGGTTTGGAATACACCCTCATAAAGACCTTCTAAATCACTGATAAAACCAGAGATGATAAAGCCCTGTATTCAATGTTTTATTTGTAGTAATTTTATTTAATAGCTTCTATTCATCATTTTATTCCTTATAATATCCCAAAGCTTCTTTCCTGCATCTATTAAACTATGTCAAGAATGTGGAAGGTGAGATGAGATAAAACACATGCCAGCTGTCACCAGCTTGGACCACCACCAACCAGACAGTCAAATAGCACCTAAATGTTTATAGAGATCATCATTAGTCGTGAAGTAATCTTGCATGATAAATTATTCCTCGTAGGACTTTTTGAAACACATACGCTGGCTTTTGCAAGCAAGGCACCTGCTTTGCCAAAGTGAAAAATGGAGGAAAATGAGTAGGGAAACATTTGACAGAAAACAGACTCAGAGGAATAAGCCTTTTATATTTTGAAAAATAGGCCTTCAGACTTTGCTTCTTACTTCTAGACTGTCATTTTGGAAAGATGTCTTCCGCCACATTTTGATGGAAGATGACTGGAGATCTTTTGTTTTTGTTTTTACCATTCTAAATTCAGAAAACAATGTGAACGTTTTCCGATAAATTTTCAGTAATTCCTTCAACTCACCAGGCAGGAAAAAAAAAGTTCTATGCTACTATTACAATTGTCTAACTAGTTTATTGTTACAATTATGTGTGTATGAATGTATTTATGCATAAATTTATACATAAATACAAAAACACATGCACACTAATACATATACATCAATGTGTTGTAGGAAACTGATTAGATTTTTAACTTTTATTTAATAAATATAAATTTCCAAAGTACAACTTTTGGATTATAGCGGCTTTTTCCCCCCCAGTAACCTCCCTCCCACCTACAACCATCCCATCTCCCACTCCCTCTCCCATACCATTCTTCATCAAGATTCATTTTCATGATCTGATTATAACCAGTAAGAGTAAAACTAATTCCTCTTTCTTTTTTTAAAAGATTTATTTATTACTTGAGAGGCAGAGTTATAGACAGACAGAGGAAGAGACAGAGAGAGTGGTCTTCCATCTGCTAGTTCATTCCTCAGATGGTCACAATGGCTGGAGCAGGTGACTGGCCAGGAGCCAGGAGTTTCTTACAGGTCTCTCATGTGGGTGAATTAATTAATGCTTCCCATTTTCTCTTTTCCACATTTTCCCCCACTCACTTCTTTCAGTTTTAAGAAATATGTAAACTGCATTTTCTGATATAACTTCTCATTTTTATTCAAATCGATTAATTTGATAAGATAGCCCCAAGTCTCATTTATTGCCTGTTGAACTCCTTAAAAAATTTCTGCTAATAATAAATCAATTCCATGCAGTCTCTTAATGAAATACAAGAAAGGTGTTCTCTTTAATAAAATTTTTAAAAATAAAATTATATATATATATATATATATATATATATATATACACTCCTGAGGACCCTCATGGCCATAGGGATGAATTTCTATAGAGAAGTTATTTTCCTGCCTAATTATGGCAGCTAACAGTGGCAAATACATTGCAAAGAGCAATCACCTCCAAGCCCAGAAAGCTACTTCAAGACATAGGTGATCTCCAGGAACATTAAAATAGAACCATGCAGGTGCAAACTGTGGTTCTGCCAGTGATAAGAAATATGACATTGGCCATTCAGTGCTCCAGAAGAAAATCTTCTGGGCTCAACTCAAAATCTCTGTTTTTTCTAAGTTTATCACCACCAGGAAGGAGGTATGCAAATTTCTCTATGTTCTGGGGCTTTCCTGTCATGTCAAATAGAAACATTAATTATACTTTTCATACTTAGAGGATTCATGTGACACTAAGACTGTAATACATTGTTGAAAGATGCTAAAATGGAAGACAATGGTTGGATAAACTGCACTTCATATCTTCTTTACGGGTGTTCACAGATAATCATGGTTGACCTGGATTTGAGAATCTCTCATATTCCTTGTTATCTAAACCTTTGTGCTGGCCAACTATTCTGCTTGTTTTGACCTGATTTTGAAGGATAGGAGCCATGTCACAGTCTATGTACCTCCCTTTGAATCCACCACAATTGCAAGCACTGGAATCCGGGGCTAAGCCTCTGCTGATACTCCAGACTGGAAACTAAAAGATCATCTTGACATTTTATGAAGTCAATTTTACTCATTAGGCAAATTGCCACATTTGAGAATAAGCAAATTAAGCATTTTCATCTGTCTTTTGGCTTCTCTGAGTAGTGTAATCACCATGGATTGTGTCATGGATCAGAATCAAAGCCTCGTAATTGTATGTCAGTGGGCGATAAGACGCTGAGCATTCCCCTGGGGTTCTTTTCCAGCCCACCTTCTGCTTCACGCTCTCCTTGGACATACCAGGACTTCTGATACACAATGAGGATCATTTGTAAGCATTGTTCTTTCAAGCCTCTTAGGCCATATCCAATTTAGAGGATCTTGCTGTCCCAGTCTTAAGCTGAGGTACTAATAATACATAGTAAAAGTAATGAATAGTTGCCTATTGTTTGTGAGAACTGTATGGCAAAGAAACACGGCATGAGGACCCCTTCCAGGAAACTCAAATTTGTATTATTAATCCTTGTTGTAAATTGCTACCATCTATGGAAATTGCTATAGTGCAAAATGCAGAAATATATTTCCTTTGTTAAAAATGTAATTGATTCATTTAGAGCTTTCTTTTGTTAATCTACCAAATCACAGCTACTAAATATTGCATGTGATAGCCATAGATACAGTCATTATTAACATGGCAATTATTGGGGGGGGGAGGTTCAGCCCTAATTCACATTTCGTTTTCTTTTAATGTAATATAGTCCATGCTTCAGGAAAATTTCTTGCAACAGAATTTAAAGTTTACATTTAAAGGCAAAGCATCTAGGAGAATAATACAACAAATGTTTCTTCATTTACTTATGAATGTGTATATGTTTGTATACACATACACGTATGTGTGTATACATTTCTTAATATATTATTAACTATATTTGTGGAAATTCTTACGAGTATATTCTTAATAAATAGCATTCATCAATTAGCTCTCTTCCTAAAATTATACATGTTTTCAAACTGAAAAAAACTATTTTAATTATGTTGACTTAGTATCTAACAATAAGGTAAAATAAAATTCCTCCATGGTCGCTTAAATACAATCTTTTATGCTAGTGGTTATAAGGATCCTTCTAAATAATCATAGCTAGCAAATTACGGATTACTTAATAGATGGAAAACGCTATGCTTACACATCTGCTTCTTGCTTCCCCCAACTGTTCTTTTACTTGCCTCATCTTAGAAAAGATTCAATGAATGACTAGGTTTCCTAATTTTCTCCAGGGTGTAGAAGCATGTCTGACACCATTTTTGACTTGCATCCAATTGCTCTGATTCAAGATCCTGAGTCCTAAAGCACTACACTGGAACACATCTCATACAACCCAAAAAACTTAATATTTATCAAATTCAATGAACTAACCACCAATTAATTGATGAAAAGTTTAGTTTTTTAGGCCTTTGAGTATCATATGACAATAACATTTTTTATTTGAGATTTTTTTCATTCCAGTAGGAGGAATAATGTATTCATAGAGAACTTACATCATGTCTATGTTTAAGTAAGGCAACAGTGCTGTGAAGAAGATATGCACTCTCTTTCTACGATTTCTGTGTGCATTTCATGGACTTTTATTTGCTTTCAGTTCTCCCAAGGAAATTGGGAGTTTCTGTAGGTGGAGGGTCATTCTGGATAGTTCCTTAGTGGCATGTCATTGGAATGGTCATTTTACCGCTCAGATTTGGTTGCTGCAACTGAATGATGGGGCGTATCTTCCAAAGCTGGCACTCATTTTCATGATATTTTTGCATTGATTATATTAGCAGGCATTTGAGATATTCAAACTGTGTTAATTCTTAGTCCAAAGTCATTGGAGAGCTGATGATTTTAAGCATCTCTTATTATTTTTAAAAGAAATCATTTTAATTTTGATAACAGGTTAAATGTGCTTTGTAGATAGAATTCTAAGAACATAGAGCTGGATAGGAAGTGGGGCAGTCGGGATTTGAATTGGCACCCATAATGGATGCCAGCACTGCAGGCAGCAGCTTTACCCACTATGCCACAGTGCTGGCCCCTAAAGTAAAGTTTTACAAATTATATATGCAGCAATATTGATACACACAGACTTTTTTCTTCTTTTTTCTTATTTTCTTTTTAAATTTTTAGCTCCCACATATAAAGGAGAACATGTAATATTTGTCTTTCTGGGTCCACCTTATTTCACTCAACATGATGTCCTACAGTCGTATCCATTTTGCTGCAAAACATGGAATTTCATTCTTTTTGTTATACCTGAGTAATATGCCATTGTGTATATATATCACATTTTCGTTATCCATGCATTTGATAATGGACACCCTAGTGACTCCAAATTTTGGCTATTGTGAATAATGCTGCTATAAACATGGTGGTACAGCTATCTCTTACACATTGTGTTCAAGTCTTTTAAGTATATACCCAGTAATAGAATTGCTGGATCATATGACATGTCTATTACCAGTTTTTTAAAGAAATCTCAAGCTGGCGCTGTGGCATAGCGAGTAAAGCTGTCGCCTGCAATGCTAGCCTCCCATATGGGTGCCAGTTCAAATCCTAGCAGCTCCAATTCTGAGCTCTCTGCTATGGCTTGGGAAAGCAGTAGAAGATGGCCCAAGTCCTTGGGTCCCTGAACCCACGTGGGAGACCTGGAAGAAGCTCCTGGTTTCTGGCTTCGGACTGGTGCAGCTCCAGCCATTGAAGTCAATTGGGGAGTGAACTAGGGGATGGTAGACTTTCTCTCTCTTTTTGCCACTCCTTCTCTCTGTGTGTTAACTCTGACTTTCAAATTAATAAATAAGTCTTAAAAAAAAAAAAAGAAATCGCCACACTGTTTTCCACAGTGGTTGAACTAATGTACATTATCAACAGTCTGAAATGTTCCCCTTTATCCATATCCTTGTCAGCATTTGTTACTCTCTGTGATTTGGATTTTAGCCACTCTGATAGGGGTGAGGTGATGTCTCCTTGAGGTTTTGATTTACATTTCCTTGATAGCTAGTGATGTCGAGCATTTTTCATATATTTGTTAGCCATTTGCATTTCTTCTTTTGAGAACTGTCTATTGAAAAATCCTTTAACCATTTCACAACTGAGATGGTTGTTTTTCTGTTGTTGAGTTTTTTAAGTTGCTGATATATTTGGGATATTAATAATTTCTCAGATAGGTAGCTACCCATTCTGTGGTATGTCTCTTCGCTCTGTTATCATTTCATTTGCTGTGCAAAAGCTTCTGAGTTTGATATAGTCCCGTTTGTTTAGTTTTGCTTTTGTTGCTTGTGTTTTAGCAATCTTGTCCAATAAATCATCCCCTACACCAATGTCTTGAAGTGTTTCCCATTCGTTTTCTTCCAGTAACTTCATAGTCTCAGGTATTTGATTCAAGTTGAGTTGATTTTTATATATACTGAGAGGTATGGATCTAATTTCATTCTTCTACATATATACATCCAGATCTGCCAGTACTGTATGATCTGAGCACTTTTGTCAAAAATCAGTAGGCTGTGTATATGCAGATTAATTTCTAGGCTCTCTATTCCATTTAATTGATTTACGTATTGGTTTTTATGCCAGTAACATGCTGTTTTAATACTATAGCTTTTAATATGCTTTACAGTTATTGTGATGTCTTGAGCTTGATTTTTCTTGTTAAGGAACAATTTGACTATTATGGATCTTTTGTGATTCCATATAAATTTCACAATTGCTTTTTCTACTTCTGTAAAGAATGTCATTGGTGTTTTGGTAGGGATTGCATTGAATCTATAGGTTAATTTAGACAGTACACACATTTTAATGATATGGATTCTTTGGATCTATGAACAAGGAATATCTTTTTATATTTTTGTGTCCTTGATGATCTCTTCCATCAATGTTTGATAATTTTCGTTGTAGAGATCTTTCACTTCCTTGGTTAAATTTATTGCCAAGTGGCACTGTGGTGTAGTAGCTTAAGCCTCCACCTGAAAAGCCAGCATCCCACTTGGGTGCTGGTTCAAGTCCAGGCGGCTCCATTTCCAATCCAGCTCCCTGCTAATGTTCTGGGAAAGCAGTGAAAGATAGACTTAAGTGCTTGTATCCCTGCACCCACATGAGAGACCTAAAAGAAGCCCCTGGCTCCTGGCTTCAGCTCAGCCCACCTCCAGCCTTTACAGCCACTTGGGGAGTGAACCAGTTGATGAAAGGCCTCTCTCTCCATCTCTCCCTCTCTCTGTCTATAACTCTGCCCTTAAAATACATAAAATACATAAAATACATTTAAAATACTGCCGAATATTTGATTTTAATGTGTGTAGCTATTGTTAAAAGGATTTCATTCTTGATTTCTTTCTCTGTGATTTCATCATCAGCATACAAAATCTGCTGTTTTCTGTATGTTTATTTTTCTACCCTGCAACTTAGTGAATTAGGTTATCAATTCTATCAGCTTTTTGGTGGAGTGTTTTGATTTTTCCAAGTAAAACAGTATGTCTACTGAAAACATGGATAATTTGACTTCCAATTTTCCAGTTTTGAGGTCCTTTATTTCTTTCTCATCCCTAATTTCTCTTGCTAAACTTGTAGTACTACATTGAATAAGAATGGTGAAAGTGGACATCCTTGTCTTGTTCTAGACCTGAGGAGGAAATGTGTTAAGCATCTCTCATTTGGTTTAAGGACTCTTTGTATATGACAATACAAACTTAAATTCTTCTATTTCTTACAGCAGTGTGGAAATTAAGCTCTTCTACTCTACTTTTTTATATGCATCTCTGAGGGGCTGGGGCTCAGCATGTTAAAGCCCTGGCCTGAAGGTCGGCATCCCATATGGGCGCCAATTCTAGTCCCTGCTGCTCCTCTTTGGATCCAGCTCTCTGCTATAGCCTGGGAGAGAAGTGGAAGATGGCCCAAGTCCTTTGGCCCCTGCACCCACATGGGAGACCTGGAAGAAGCTCTTGGCTCCTGCCTTCGGATCGCAACAGCTCCAGCCATCATGGCCATCTGGGGAGTGGACCAGCAGATGAAAGACCTCTCTCTGTCTCTACCTTTCTCTGTAACTCTGTCTTTCAAACAAATAAAATAAATCTTTAAAAAAAATAAGTATCTGTTAGATTCTTAGTGAAGAAATTCAGCTTTCCCCAAGGATGAGTACTACAGCAATGGACCTTTACTGGTATATGACAATGCCACCTCCTCCTTTTCATAACACTAGGACACTCACTGCCTCACATGTCTCATCTAAATCATCAATATTATAAGGGTCAGAAATCTGGATACTGTTTTCCCTTTGTAGATTATTCACATTTCAACATTTATCTTACCAAACTTAAATTAGAGCCTAAAATATGTATGTTTTGTATGAACTATGCAAACCAATAGGGATGTTATTTACTGCTTCTAAAATGTAGGATGTCCAATAAAATATGTTTATATACTCTAATGTATACTTCTCTATATATTCCTTCCTTTTTTGTCATATATCAGATGTTGATTTTCATGACCAATATCTGACTTTTGTAAAAATACACTTTAAATACTTTAAAATCCTCACAACCTTCTACATCAACTTCTAAAGAAACTTTTTACTTGCAAATTAGCATGCAAAATAGTTGGACTTAGATGGAGGTAAAAGGAAAATTCCTATTACAGCATCTGCAAATTACAAGTGAAAGTCACTTATAACTTATCCCTGCAGTGCTTTTGAGAAACTTAGCTTGTTTTCTTCAAAGAAGAAAAATGCTTCATGAAAGGCCTAATAACACATTTAAATTACTGAGGATAATTTGAAAATTTAAGTTTTATGGAATTTAGATGATTACTGGAATCCCAGCAAGTAGCATAATGGACATAATTTTTATAACAATTGAGAATTACTCTGCACATGATACACATGCATTGATTTGAACCTACCATTTAAAAACTATACTTAACCTAAGTCACCAATCAAAAAGTTTTTTTTGGGTAAAATACAATTAGCTTGATAAAAACTTTAGGCTGCCCATATTGTCCTATGAATTTAAATTGAATAGAACAGTACATTTATTTTAGGCATCAAGTCATATAATTTTTAGATATTTTTATATTTTCATAAAAAATTATATTAAAAGCTGATGTTTAGATATAATTATATACAGGTATATAGATGAATCAAAGTATGAATCAAAGTGTGCTTATATCCACACTCATCCTACAGTATCTGTGGGGATGGGTACCCAAATCCACAGATGCTCAAATCCCTTATAGAAAATGGCATAGCATAATCCATGTACATACTATTTCCTATACTTCAAGTCATCGTTAGATTACTTATAACAGCTAATATAATGCAAATGCTATGTAAATAGTTGTTATGCTGCATTATTTAAGAGAAATAGTAAGAACAAAGTCAATACAGATGCAGTATTTTTTTGAATACTTTCAAGCAATAATTGGTTGAATCTAGAAATGTAGAAGTTGCTGATACAGAAGGGCCAACTATATATCTGTATTATATATGTGCACACATAAATAAAGATACATGTGTTTGTTACTTTTGCTTTTATTTGAGAGACAGATGGAGCTGTCTGCATTCCTTAAATGCCCACAACAGTCAAGGACGGGGCAGCCTTAATCCAGGCACTAGAAACTCCATCCAAATCTCAAATATAGGTTGCAAGTACCTAAGTAATTGAGCCATCATCTGCTGTTTCCCAGGGTGCATGTCAGCAGGAAGTGAGGTCAGAAGCAGAGTGACCAAGACTTGAACCAGTCACTCAGACCAGAGCTGTGAAGGTCCTAAGTGGTGACTTAGCCACTGCTCCACTCCGTTTTTTTTCTTTTTTTTTTTTTTTGACCATGTGACAAACACATCAGCAGTCTTATGATTCTCTTTGCAAACAAAGGCCAGGGAAAGATGTTATCTGTGTGCTTCCTGTGGTCTGTTCATCTATTATGTGGAAGACTCCTGACTTCGTTTAGAAAAGCAATATAATTTAAAGGGAAAAATCAAGAAGCCTGGAATAGCAGTGGGAAGAAATAGGAAAAGTGTAGAGAGAAAGTTAAGAAACAAGGGGAAAGAATGATGGGAGAGTTTCCCTTTTAACGGTGTTTAAATCATCTTTATCTGTCTCAAGTCTTCAGAACTCTACAGCCAGCCTGAAGGCATCAGCCCTACTGGCAGCACTGGGGAAGAGAAGTCACCCATTCCCAAAGTGGGAGAAAGAGGCACTAGAGAATCAAACTCCTAGATAATGGTTGAAGACTAAATAAATAAACTAATGGAGGAGATTAAGAAGATGTAAAGACTAACCTACATCCTTGAATTTGATGAAGTAAAACAGAATTCTAAGCAAAAAAGTTATTTGAGACTTAAAGAATAAATTGACATTATGCTAAGTGAAATAGGCCATACATAGAAGAAAAATACCACATATGTCACTTACATGTGAAACTAAAAAGTCGAACTTTACCAACTTTACACAAGAATAGAATGGTGGTTATCAGAAGCTGGGGGAAAGAAGATGTTGATCAGAGTGTAGAAAGGTTTGGTAGGTAGGAGGAACACATTCTCATGATGAACTGTATAATATGGCAACCACTAATAGTATTACGTTACATATTTCAAAATGAGCAAAGAAGTAGATTTTTAAATGCTCTTAATACAAAAAATGGTATTTGAGAGGATGAACATGTTAAGCTTTTTAAAATATTTACACATGGGCCGGCGCCGTGGCTCAACAGGCTAATCCTCCGCCTTGCGGCGCCGGCACACCGGGTTCTAGTCCTGGTCGGGGCGCCGGATTCTGTCCTGGTAGCTCCTCTTCCAGGCCAGCCCTCTGCTGTGGCCCAGGAGTGCAGTGGAGGATGGCCCAAGTGCTTGGGCCCTGCACCCCATGGGAGACCAGGATAAGCACCTAGCACCTGGTTCCTGCCATCGGATGAGCGTGGTGCGCCGGCCGCAGCGCGCTGTCCATGGCAGCCATTGGAGGGTGAACCAACGGCAAAGGAAGACCTTTCTCTCTGTCTCTCTCTCTCTCTCACTGTCCACTCTACCTGTCAAAAAAAAAATATATTTACACATGTGCATGGCATGTTGTGCTTCATAAATTATTGTTTGTCAATTAAAATAAAAAGTGAAATAAAAAGTAGACAGAGAGACAGCTAATGTGAGTCAGCTATATAAACAAAGGTTTTGCTTTCAAAAAAAGAACAAATAGGGGCCAGCGCTGTAATGCAGTGGGTTAACACCCCGGCCTGAAGTGCCGGCATCCCATATGGGCACCAGTTCTACTTCCAGCTGCTCCTCTTTGGATCCACCTCTCTGCTAGGACCTGGGAAAGCAGTAGAAGATGGCCCAACTCCTTGGGTCCCTGTATCCACATGAGAGACCTAGAAGAAGCTACTGGCTTCTGGCTTCGGATTGGCATAGCTCTGTCCATTGCAGCCAATTGGGGAGTGAACCATCAGATGGAAGACCTCTCGCTCTCTGCCTCTCCTCTCTCTGTGTAACTCTGACTTTCAAATAAATAAATAAATCTTTAAAAAAAAAACCAAATAGAGTAAAACATAATTCCATATTTTAAATCCACATTATATATTGGTTATCTGATAGATTTTCTTTTTTTCAAGAAAGGAATTGATTAGTGAATCAAAATTGAGATGATCTCAGTATGCATTAAATAGCTAATACTATATATAATATACTATGCCAAAACTTTACAACTGAAACCTACACATCCTCGTTATTTTATACAAGTTCGCAAGGTCAAGAATCAGAAAGAGCTCTGATGGATGGTTCCTGGGCAGGATTCCCTGGAGATGTTGTTGTGAAGCTGTCATCACTGGCTGCAGTCACCGCAAAGAAAGCTCCACCAGTGCTGGAGAACTCCACAGCCCACCCGCCTATGGGGAGAGCTGGCAATCCTCAGTTCCTCATCGATAGGGTTGCTCGTGACAGTGTTGCTACCTTTCTGAGAAGGAGTGATTCAAGAAAGAGAAGTCATACTCTTTCTTAACCTAGTCTCAAAAGTTGTATATATCACTTCTACAGACCTCAGAGTTGGAGTCTGATCCTATAGACCATTCTGGCAGCCTACCGGAGGGAACTGCATGAGGATGGGAACACTGGAAAGCAGGATGCACTAGAAGCTGGCTTGGAAGCTATCGTACAGTCCTTACATAGTTTCTCTCCACAGCTTGTAATACACAGTGAGTGTAACAGAATAAAAAAACATGAATTCATGCAGAAATTCTCAATATCAAAATTTTTCACAGGATCTTAGGATTATATTACTGTGATTCACAAAACGAAGGTCATTTTCTATCATTTAGCTGGAACTGAAGAATGTAGAAGGGAAAACTGAACAGAAAATTTCATTTTAATATGCTTTGCTGATACAAATGAATGAAAAAAAAAATAGAGTTGTAGCATGTCAAGTAATCCAGACTCTCTCCCATTTAACAACAAGAACAAAATACTTCACATTTGTTCAGCATAATCTGAATTCTCCAACTCGAAGACAAAATTAACCTACCCCAACATGCGTATTGCATCTGTCATCACACTAAATATCTCTTTTCATAGTGTCTTAGATTTTTCAGGCTGTCATTAAAAATATCAAGAACTGAGCAGCTTATCAACAGGAGAAATTTATTTCTCACAGATTAGGAGACGTGGAGATCCATGATCCAATGAAGATTTAGGGTTCGGCGAGAACCTGGTTCTGGCTTACACGTAGAATCTGCTTCCTCATGGGGTGGAGGGAGGGGGTCTCTTTGTGGTCTCCTTTATAAGAAACCTGATTTCCGGTCTCCTTTATAAGAAACCAGCACTGTGGCATAGTGGGCTAAGCCTTTGCTTGTGGAGCCGGCATCCCATATCGGCACCAGTTCATGTCCAAGCTCTTCCTCTTCCTATCCAGCTCTCTGCTTATGGCCTGGGAAAGCCATAGAAGATGGACTAAGTGCTTAGGACCCTGTGCCAGCACAGGAGAACCAGGAGTCTCTGGGATCCTGGCTTCTGATTGGCCCAGCTATGGCCATTGTGGTCTGTGAACCAGCAGAGGAAAACCTTTCTCTCTGTCTCTCCCTCTATCAGTCTATAGCTCTACCTCTCAAATAAATAAATAAAATCTTTAAAAGAAAGAGAAAAGAAGAGAGGGCCAAACGGATGGGGGAGGTGGGAGGGTGAGAAGAAGGAAGAAAAGAAAGAAAGAAAAGAAAATTAAGTTCATAACCGAGTCTCAAAGGCCCCACTAGTCAATACTATTATTTTAGGGATTAGGATCTCATCATATGAGTTTTACAGAGACATAAACATTCAGATCATAGCACTTAGACAAGTTCTAATTACTTCTAAGGGGGTAAATCACCCCAAATTCTTTTGCCGTCCTTCCTTTACTACAGGTTATGAGCGTAGTTCTCTCATTTTTGGTTTGGTTCAGTCCAATTCCATTATCTCTGTAAGTGTCCATTATCTCCATTTCAATCACATCCTTCCAAAATTAGTCCTGAACAGTCGACTTGGAGGAACCTCACCCCAGTATGATTTGCAAAATCATAGTTCCTAAATTTTATATCACTTTCCTAAACTAAATATTCTTATTTTGAATGGGAATCAAGATATCCTCATTTGAATGTCCCTCAAACACACCCAATTCACTGTCAAAAGCAAACCTTACTCTTCTTGCTATAGCTATTCTTCCAAGCAATTTTTCCCTCTTAATGAATTACAGCACAAAGATGAAATGATTTAAGTCAGAAATATGAAAATTATCCCACCCACTGAGACTACTGTGGAAGGTTATGTAGTTTGCACACTGCAGCCAGGTATTTAGGTGTGATAAGAAGTAGGGGTTGAATTCTGGTCCCTCCTCTGTTCCCTAAGCCCTCTTCCTTGGTACATGGGTTCCATCAAGGTAGAGAAACAAACACCTTTCCATTTTTAAAGTGTTGTCTTCTACTTCTACTAGCCAGTTCAGAGCTGCCTAGAATAAAGATCTTTTTTTTTTTTTAACTTTTGCCAAAGACTATTGAACTCTGAGGTCCCAGATGTAATTTGCCACCACATACTTTTGATTCTGCCTCCATTACAACTGAAACTGTGGTCTACATGTATGTCCCATGGCCCCTTCCTCTGCTCAAGTACTACTCATTGTTTGCCTAAATCAGGCAACCAGCTCCTTCCTAAATCGTCCTGTTATGTACACTTCCAACCTCTCTGCCCAATGAAGAGCCTTTCACATATTCATTCAACAAATATCTTATGCCTACCACTTGACGACACATAAATTCTCAGAAAAAAATTCTAATGACGTGGCAAGGTACTACACTTTTTCATGATTTGAACCTTGTGTGGATATTCAATGTTTTTGAAGTCCCTTCTCACTCCCTGGGGTCCAGTAACAGCAAACTATCAAAGCAGCCACAGCATTTCATGCATCCACAGAATAGAATACCCCACCCTCCTTCTGAAACTCTATCATCTTTGCTCCAGTAATTTTGCTTTATATTTAAAAACTAACATAAAACCTCATCTCTTCCTTTCTTGATTCATGAATACTAGCATTTTGTTTCTCCTTTATTCTCAAGTCACCCTATGCGCCTTCTCGTTTTTCATTCAGAGCACTTTTTACATTGGGTTGTTATTCTCTATGTGCTCCTGTTTCTTTTTTACCAGGCTGTAAAGTTCTCAGGCTCAGGAAAAAGGATTTATTTTCTCACATAAGGTGTCTTTCCTCCTGAGAAAAATAGCCACAGCATCACATTTTTCATTTTCCATCTTACGTACCTATTTGTTTTTAATGTGATGTTTGCAATTCTAGTTTTTCTATTTCCTTCATTATTGAAGGATCAGAAGAAAATGACAAAATTAGACTTTTAATCATCCCTTTTTTACCAGGATGCATGCAATAATTTTAAATGACCATTTTTATAATAATGTCATTTTATTCTTATATTTTCTTGCTTGCTTCAAGTTTAAAATGTCTCTGAAAACTTAGTATCTTTCTATATATTTGGTGTAGGATTAAAAGATAGAAGTAACATTAAAATTAAAAGTATCTTCTATGTAAAAGTGAATTTTCAGTGCATTTTGTTGCTTGAGGCATTTTTCACATGGAGCATATGAGCTTAGGTCTAGCTGTACAGATGTGTATGAACTGAAACCCTATGTCAGATTTACTCCATGAAAAGTTTCCTTCTAATGCATAACCTGGATCCTGTGAGCAACACTGATGGGAGATTTATTCTCTCTGAACTAGTTTCTCAAGAATTTGGTACAGTCTAGCCACACACATGTACCATTTATGTTCCCAAACATCATCCAATTTAGTTTCCAGAACAATTTTCCAAGGAAATCATATAGATGTTATCAGACCAAATTCACATATCTTAAATGTAACATAATAAGCACATGGAAATTAGCACTTTATGCCATTAGAATAAAGTCTTTTTACTGTTTTTCTCTCCTTCTCTTTGTATCTTTTTGACACAGAGGCAGCCTTCTCTTATAGAATCCTCTAGCCCAGGAGCTAAAGTTCACATTTACATTTGTAATGGGAACATTTCTGAGCCTCTGCAAGCTCTTCTCAGATTGTTTATTGCATGCTGGTGACATAACCATTATCTTTTCATCCTAATCTTCCTTGTCAATGTAACATCTGAAGTGCAGGATAGAGGATTAGCAGTGCCCTGACTTAATCAGTTTATAAAAATCTCCAGAGAAAGCCACCCTCCCTTTCATACACCACAGATGTTTTGTTTTCACTTGATTAGGCAATTGATTTGGCCCAGTGTCTCAAGAAAGGAATGATGTTCTTACCATTTATTTTTATACTAAAAGGTGGCGAGGGAATGAGACAGGTTGTATCTGGTACAGCTGAACACAGAATGAAGCAATACAGGAAGCTGCCGTGCGTTGACTTTACCAGCTGGGGAAAGGGAAAGAAGGAGGCTTTGCACACATTTTATTCTTTTCATCCTACAACCTGCTCAAGTGTGGTCGAGTGCACTGTGATTCACAACACAGCAGGACCTTCTCTACTATAATTCATGTTTTATATATAGCAGCCGTACTTTGGGAAGATTACTAGGAAACCATTTGGAGAGAAGTCAAGTTCAAGTTGTTTGCACAGGTGAATGAGCCGTGCAGCTGGGGTTCAGGACACCCCCCCTTTTCAGCCCATTACTAAATGAACCTATTAAGGGTTCATTTAAAAAAGTAGAGGTGGAACAAAGTGTCTAAGTGATGTCTGCAATGATTTAGTTCCAGATCTGTTACTGAGTGCTCTCTTGTCTAAAATTACTTGTTTTGTCTGAAGGAATCCCTGATGCAGCCATTGTGCTTGTGCTAGCCCCTATTCAGCTGATATTTTGGGATCTTACGTGCTACACTAGCCAATGCATTACCATGCATTGTCTTTAAATATATAACTGTTTTCCTTAATCCCAATATTTGTGAGGGTTTAATTTTGTAATATAGCATTTATAATGCATTGCTCCATAAATTATAAAATAAATTAATACTGAGAGGAAGGGAGGGAGAAGAAGGACTATCTTGTAAGAATTGTGTCTATGAAATACATGAAGTCTGTTCTATATATATTAATAAAAATTACAAAAAAGAAAATATTTAAATATTTGAACTTTGTTTATATTTTGAAATATACTCTAACTCAAATTATATTTGTAACTTCAACAGAACATCACAAGCATACAAACTTTTTTGTGAGCAATGTTTATTATAACTAGTGTACCATAAGTATACGTGTTAAGAGATTGCTGAAATTTTACTGAGGTGTAACACGTTTTCACAAAGTTTAATCAACCATTTGATATATGTGAGACTGTTTTCTTTTTTCTCCTATGATTTGAATATCTGCATATTAAAGAATAGAGTATTTGTCATTATGCTGTTATTTTGAATTATCTAACATGTAAGCCTAGCTTCTCTTCATTCACATATCACATTTTATGACAGTTGAGCTAGAATCACAATATCAGCTACAAAAATTGAAAAAGAGCAATCACTGCTGAGCCCATGCCTACATATAGAAAGGCAATTCCAAGCAATCTTGTGAAGGAAAGGTTGAAACAGAATCAATATAGCTCTTAATTATATGGCAAAATATAACATCAGAGCAAAAAATTTTAAATTCAGAAAGCACTTATTTTATATACGTCTCTAGCAAGGACTTCAATGTTTCTCTATGGCCAATGTGAAACATGAACATTTATCACGTATATGAAAGCTAAGGTATTCTGAAAATGTGAATGAGTTGGATACATTTGTATTTATGATCAACAATGGGTTCACAGATCACCATGGAGATGAATAATCCTTTAATCCTTCTTAGAACATTCTCCAAGCCAAAATGCAATCACTGTATAATGAGAGTTATATATGCCCCATGATAAAAGTACATGGACTCATATGAATAATTTTAAGGAGGACCCCTTAAACTGTCCTTCACAGATAATTAGGTTCATGGGATTAAGAATGTACTCTAAAGATTAGCTACAAGTCCCTATTGCAGCATAGTGTAACATATGAAGAGTCCTTTCAGGCCATATGGTGACTGAGAGCATCCTGGTCTCCAGGGATCCTTGTCAGATTTGCCACAATCTGTCTCAGGCCCCATAGGTGAAAACTGATTCCAGAGGAGTTTAGCTCCAGGAAGTCTGAAAACACTATCAAATCACAAGGACATAACAACTGCTCTGCTGCATTTCTGACTGTCACATATTTCTCTTCCTATTCATGCTTATTGTGCTATAAATCCAGTACTCTTTCTCTTAGCTTAAAACCATCAAAGGCATCAATGCTAAGGATGCCAACTCTAAGCTCGATGAATTGCAAATTAGTCTTATGATGCTGTAAATATTCAAGTCTGTGAAAAATCTCATATTTACATCATCTTATGCACCTTGTTCTTTACACACTTTAAATAGTTTAGAAGCTAAGAAGCTCAGTTATAAAGCTATAAATGAGGAACCATTCAATAAGTGACTTATCTTGTTATTATCATTTAAAGACACAAAATTTTACCACTACAAATTCCTAGACATCTAATTTTTAAAAGTATAAATAGAAACACCACCACAATACTAATCATAGCTAGAGATAGCATTGTCAACTTCTTGTGTTTCTAAGTGTTAATATGTTTAAACTGCATTTTACTATCATTTTAATGAGGGACATTGTATAATTTTAACATTGAAATTGGAACAGATGCATTGTTAGGATTAAGAGCAGGAGTGTGGCCCTGGATGATGGGTGTCTTCAACTGAGGGTAATTCTCAGAATGAGACTCGGCTGAGACTCCACTGCTGCCAACACTCCCATCAGTTGGGAGGATGAGTACTTTGTCCTGACGGGGGGATTTGGAACATAAACCACAGCCATACCACACTGCCAAATGGCAGCTTTGACCTTCTTCTTTATTTTATGACATGTGTCATTATTTGATATGTTAGGTCTTGTTTATTATATGTCTCCTTGCTTACACTGAACTACCCAAAAGGAAGAATGTGAAGCAAAGATATATGTACTTTCTTAAAACTGGGATCACAGGTAATGAGATTCAAGTTGATGGGGAATAGGACTGAGAAGTGAGGTAAGTTCCCTACTGGGTCAGTTATAATAAAGCAAGTAGTATCAAATAAAATTTGATGCTCATTCTCTCTCTCTCTCTCTCTCTCTCTCTCTCTCTCTCATATTTATTTTTATTTATATGAAAGGTAGAGGGAGAGAGGGGGAGAGGGGGAGAGGGGGAGGGGGAGAGGGGGAGAGGGGAAGAGGGGGAGAGGGGAGGAGAGAAAGAGAGAGAGAGAGAGAGAGAGAAATCTCCCTGCTGATTCATTCTCTAAATGTCTGCAATAGCTAGGACTGGGCCAGGTCACAGCTAAGAGCCAGGAACTCCATCCAGGTCTCCCATGTGAATGGCAAGGATCCAAGTACTTGACCCATTATCTGTTATCTTCAGCATGTGCATTATCAGAAAGCTGTACTGGAAGTGGAGGCAAGACTGCACATGAGGCACTACAATATGGCATGCAGGAATCCAAAGTGGCAGCTTAACTCACTGCACCATAGTTCCCTTCCCTGATTATTCAAGCTCTTATTTGAAAATCTTGCAAAAGGTCGTCTAAACAGCTGCTGCTTAGATCAGCCCAGGAAGACAGAGATAGGGATTTGTGTCTCTGCTGGATTTTTTCTCCCACTAAAGAAAGGTCCATCTACAATCATGAATACATAGGCATATAGGGGTCTGCACGTGAAACCAGGAATGCCACTTTTGGTGTTCTTTTCAGAAATATTTGCAAGTACAAACAGAAAACACGAGTAATGTAGATACAGAGGTATTTACCTCCGCTTTTCTTGTTGATTGAAAAGATTAAAAACAACCTAGTAGTTCAACTGGAGTAGATTAAATGAATCATGGTAAAGCCATCTTTTGGACTCCTATGAATCCATAAGAAAGATTGATATGGTCTTTAATGCTATATAGAATAAGCCTCAATATATATTATTAATTGGAAATGTAAAATAAAACCAAAAATAAAAATAAAGATTAGAACATATAAGCCCAAGAAAAATGTTTTCATGATACCTAACAGTTACAGTATATGATTTGGGTCTTACTGCTGAGATGCATTCACCTAAGACCCTGCTCATAACCAATCCTGATGGTGAAACATGAACATAACCTGAAATTACCTCGAGACGGAGAGAGGAGTGATACCAGGCAACCAGAATCCAGACACAGATATGGTGGCACTGGGATCAACAGTTTGGGTGTGGCTTCATCACTGAAGCCAGTCAACCTTTTCCTTGAACTTATATCTGTAGATGAGTGTGGCTTTAAGATTATCCCTGGAATTTCAACCTAAAGTCTGTTTCTTCACACTTTTCAATGTTTCTGGAAGCTATTTATATCTTTTAATCAGGACCTTTCTCCTTAAATTATCTAGCTAAATTCCATACTCTATAATTTGTTTAGGTGACATAGAATACACTATTATTTTGGTTTAAAAAAAGTATTTTAGAAGATATTTAATATTTCTTGTAGGTTGATAAAAATATCCCTTGGAAGGACATTTAAAAAATAGATAACAAAAAAACAAAAACAAAAACAAATAGATAACACTGATTGAGTCCAGGGAGGACGACCGAATCACATGATGAAAATATTTTCTTCTCAAAAAACAGTGCAAATTCTACAAATTTAGAATGAACACAATTATGTACTTTCTGTAAATCTTTGCCTTAGACCTAAAATACTCAATCAATCATGTTTATTGCATCCTTACTACATGCCAGAGACTTGACTACGTGCCAGAGATAGAATGGAGAAAAAGACATGTAAGCTTCCTGATTCTTTGTAAATAGGCAAAAATGGAGGTAGGAGTATGAGCACATAAAGTTATATGAACATCCCAATATCATTTTCACAGGAAAGCAATGTGGTCATCACCATATTTATTAGGCAAATCATTACTACTCATTATCAAGATTGTATTTTATTTATGTAAAAGTATTTTTCATTAAATATCTATAAATAATATATATTATATATACATATGTATACCTACTTTATAATCACCATTTTGGTTATTTGAAAAGATTAATAAATCTTCCAAATTAATGCAATTTATAAATCAAAATATAATCATGGCCATTCAAATGTCTGATGAATTATTTTGGTGAGTTTTTTCCCCTCCTTTCAAATGGTACCCCAGTACGTGACATTTTGGCCACTAATTATCTGGATGACAGAGATATATTAAGCCTTTAAATTTTCTCATCATTTAGGAAAGAGCATATCTTATCCTTTTCAGAAATTATCAATGTCTTTGTTAATTATTCAAAGTGTCAAAAATAATCATCAAAACACATTAAATCATTTGAAGATGATAAAAATGCCTCCTGAGTTGAGGGTCCTCCAGTTGACTAATCAAAACTGAAACTTGTTTTCTGTTTTGTTTTGTTTTTCACTTAACATCAGGAAGCTGCATAAACATCAGGTTTCTCACATATTATATAAAGTTAAAAAATAATACGTTAACACTCAGAGTTCTGAAATCCAATATGTACAAATGCTTGAAGAGTTCTAGTTATTATTTCATAGGCTGAAATAGTCATGTTCATCAAAAGGAGGCAGGATCATGTGAGTACCAAGAGCCTGGGTTTTTTGGAACGTTACAGTTGGGCCATTTATTAGTTCTCTCTACATCTCGTTTCTTCACTGCTAATATGAGAAGGATACTAGTCTCAACCAGAGAAGGTTCTGTAAGGGTTACAATGAATAACATATGTGGGGGCCAGCGCTGTGACACAGCGGGTTAAAGCCATGGCCAGAAGTGCTGGCATCCTATATGGGCACTAGTTCTAGTCCCAGTTGCTCCTCTTCCAATCCAGCTATCTGCTGTGGCATGAGTGGTCAGTGGAGGATGGCCCAGGTCTTCAGGCCCCTGCATCCACGTAGGAGACCCAGAGGAAACTCCTGGCTCTTGCCTTCAGATCGGCACAGCTCTGGCTGTTGCGGACATCTGAGGAGTGGACCAGTGGATGGAAGACCTCTTTCTCTTTCTTTGCCTCTCTGTATAACTCTTTCAAATAAATAAAATAAATCTTTAAAAATAGTAATATAGGCCGGCGCCGTGGCTCAACAGGCTAATCCTCCGCCTTGCGGCGCCGGCACACCGGGTTCTAGTCCCGGTCAGGGCACCGATTCTGTCCCGGTTGCCCCTCTTCCAGGCCAGCCCTCTGCTGTGGCCCGGGAGTGCAGTGGAGGATGGCCCAGGTGCTTGGGCCCTGCACCCCATGGGGAGACCAGGAAAAGCACCTGGCTCCTGGCTCCTGCCATCGGAGGAGCGCGGTGCGCCGGTCGCAGTGCGCCGTCCAAGGCGGCCATTGGAGGGTGAACCAACGGCAAAAGGAAGACCTTTCTGTCTGTCTCTCTCTCTCTCTCACTGTCCACTCTGCCTGTCAAAAATAAAAAAATAAATAAATAAAAAAAATAAAAAAAAAATAGTAATATATGTGAAGCCTTTATCCTAACGCCTTGCAATAAGCATGGATGGATAAACTATTTCAAAAAAAAGAATAAATAAATAAAGGAGGAATTTTTTTTTTTTACATGGAGTCTGGCACATACTCAGGAAATGGCAGAAAAAATTCAACACTGTAACACACTGGAAAGGAGTTCTGGGCCTGCTACAGTGAATGCCTCATTAATATAGAACATGTTGATATGAACAGAGAATCTCAATTTATGGCTGCCTTAAATTAATTTTCATCTCTCTTCTGCAATAAAACAAATCTTTGATCTTTAACCATTGATGTGATCAGTGAAGTAACAAAGTTGAAACAAGTTATACCCTAACAGTCATATACCTGTTTTTGGAATTTCTAAATATATTCAATCCCTCCAGAATGCAGTAAAATTTGGGTAAGAATTATGGGGCAATAGGGGAAAAAAATTCCATCATGGTCCCACTCAATCTGGGAAGGTATCATTCAAATAACTCAAACAATATTGTTTGATTTAGGAAAATTACTTACAGAAATGTTCAGAGGATCAGTTAAGTATACAGTTTGGGTTAATCTCAACACATGCTACCCAAAGGATAACAAAAACAAAAACAAAACAGGCCTGTATTTTGAAGACATTGATGACATGTTCTCAGCACATTTTTGTGAATGATAGGAGTTGGTTACATGGAGTGGAATCTCTTTTATTCTTGCTCTTGGAAAACATACATTGTCATAAAAGAAATGTGACAGAGAAAGCTGTTTCTCTCCAAACTGATTTTATGCTTCTTCTCTGGTCACAGATTTTAATTTATTACCTAAAGAATGGATCAGGATCATATTTGCCCTATTACTTTCAGCAACATATTTAAAGTTCTCATCAATAATTTATAAACCAGAGGGTCATGTAGCCATTTCTATGAACTTTGCCTATGAAATTATTGGTGTATGCCCTTTCTACAATTTTATAATTCTTTGTTCCTTGTTTTGACCAACAGCCTAAAACTGGAAATAGTGGCTAAAACAATATGCAATATCACGAGCCAGAAGAGAGGAAGTAGAAGCAGCAAGGCTCTTTTGCAAGAGAATTACCATACAAGCTTAGACAACCCCCTCCAGATCTGAATGAGAGAAACAGTTCCTTATTTAAAACACTGTTATTTTACATCTTTGTTATTCTCAATCAATACAATCCAAGCTTTATATTTTTACATGAAACTTAAAAGGAAATGGATCAGTACCCTGAAAACTTAAAGAATATTCTACAAAAAAAAAGAAAAAAATAACATTCAATTCAAAAGATTATGAATGCATGAATCTAAACAAAAACTCTAGGGAACAAGAAATCCTGATATGAAAATTCAAGAGGGATCTAATTTCTACCACTATGGCAGGCTAAATATTTTGAAAATTAAAAAGAAAAAAAAATGTAGGAGTTCTGTATAAACTATTGCAAGCATTAGCAGATTCATGACTGAGTGCAACACAAAATGACCTGAATTCTTGGGGGCTGAAAATGAAGATGCAGCAGGACAACCAAAATAGCAACTGCAGTTGACGTAAGTGTACCTGGAAATTTTAGGAATCTAGAACATTGAGTTTTAAGTGTTATGGAGAATAATGAGATGAGGCCTAGAGCTGAGATGAGCTAGAAAGTTGAAAAATAGAAAATTTCAAAAGAAATATCTTTTCAAGAACTAAATCCTCTGTGAAACAATGTTAGAAAAAAATCTGGAGCTGGTGCTGTGACATAGTGGAAAAACCTGCTGCCTGCAGTGCTGGCATCCTATTTGGGTACCGGTTCTAGTCCCGGCTGCTCCACTTCCGAGCCAACTCTGTTATGGCCTGGGAAAGCAGTAGAAGATGGCCCAAGGCCTTTGTGAAATCGGACATGACCCCCTAAAATTTATACAAAAATGTGGTCCCTTTAAAGTTCCCCAGAAGCCCCATCTGCTACTGGAATTTGGGGTGCAATATGATTTCACCATATGCTTATTAATAAAACTCCAATATTAATAAGTCCAAGAGGGTTCTTGCCTAATAGTTAGAGAAGAATTCTAAATACCAGCACAGATGAACGAGGCAGCATGGTACATTTTAAGTTTTTATTTAGTGAGAAAGATGCATAGGAG
Organism: Sylvilagus floridanus; assembly: GCA_949820135.1. Classification (NCBI taxonomy): domain Eukaryota; kingdom Metazoa; phylum Chordata; class Mammalia; order Lagomorpha; family Leporidae; genus Sylvilagus; species Sylvilagus floridanus. Next base: position 63,162,022 of record OX463246.1, on the reverse strand, counting down.
AGTGAGAGCTTTATTAAAAGAGAGAGAGGTGAATCAGGGTTCATACCGAGCACCACGAACCAGCTACATGGAAGAGCATGTAGGCCAGAAAGCCTAGGGAGCAGGGCTACAGCAAGCCCCCTCCTGGCAAGAGGCCTGGGAAAAGAGAAGGGCCGGACACATACTGTCCCAGGCTTTTAACCAACTTCCAAAGGGGGTGGTTAATTAACCTGATTGGCTGGTGGGCACTCAGGTGTGGCCAGGTAGGGGAATGAGGGCGTGGCGAAGGTATCATGTAGGGCGTGAGGTCACCCAGGGGCATGGCAAAGGCGTGGTCTTCCAGGTCACAAACTGAATCAATTTTGATCTTTATACCTGCTTACTTCACTTGGGCCCCTACACTCGTATGGGAGACCTGGCCCCTGGCTTCAGATCAGCCCAGCTTCAGCAGTTGTGGCCATCTGGAGAGTGAACCAGTGGATGGAAGACCTCTCTCTCTCTGTCTCTGCCTCTGCCTCTCTACAATTCTGACTTTCAAATAGATAGATAAATCTTAAAAAAAAAAAAAGACAAAAATCTGCCAGGAGTTTAATAGAAATTACAAAGGTAAAGCTCTATATTTTTATCTCACATTAATATCAGAAACTTTTTAGAAGAAATGTGTCTGGGAAACAAAAAATAAATAAATAATATATCTGTGACGTATAGAGTTTCAGTTTTTCTTTAGTTTTGTTTTCTTGATAAATTTAATTAAAATTTTATTTTAAAGTTATTCATACTGTGATTTAATTCTTATAAACTTTTTCTCATACATCAAATCTGATCACACCTTTGATATTTCTTTTCATATAAATGCACATATGTTTGTGTAAAGAGACATAATATAAAAATTGGTTATTTCTGGGTGGTTTATATGAAGTTGTTTGCTATACTTCTATTTTTCTAAATTATATTGTTCTATAATGATCATGTCTAAAAATCACATGAAAACACAAGAGGCCCCAAATAGCTAATGCAATCTTATACAACAAAAACAAAGCCAGAGGCATCACAATACCTGATTTTGAGACATACCACAGGGTAGTTATAATCAAAGGAGTGTGGTATTGGCACAGAATCAGAACTGTAGACAAATGGAACAGAATAGAAACTCCAGAAATTAATTCATGCATCTACAAGCAACTTATCTTTGACCAAGGAACTAAAATCAATCCCTGGAGGAATGACAGTCTCTTTAACAAATGTGCTGGGAAAACTAGATCTCCACGTGCAGAAGTTTCAAACTAGAGCCCTTCCTTACACCAAAAATGCACTCAACATGGATTAAAGACCTAAATCTATGACCTGATACCATCAGATCATTAGAGAACATCGCAGTAATTCTGCAAGACACTAGCATAGGCAGACTTCTTGGAAAAGATTCTGGAAGCACAGGCAGTCAAAGTCAAAATTTACAAATGGGATTACATCTAGCTGAGAATTTGGCACTGCAAAAGAAACAATCAGCAAAGTGAAGAGGCAACCTACAGAGACAATCTCTCAGACTCCCTAAGACTTATCAGTCTCCCTAATATTCAAAATATTTGCAAACTCTGCAACTGATAAAGGGTTAACATCCAGAATCTATAAAGACCTATAAAGGTCTCAAGAAATTCAAAAACAACAAAACAAAAAATCCAGTTAAGAAATAGACAAAGGACTTGAACAGACATTTTTCAAAAGAGGAAATTCAAAAGGCCATTAGACTCTTGAGAAAACGCTCAAGATCACTAGTCATCAGGGAAATGCAAATCAAAATAACTATGTGGTTTCACCTTATTTCCAGTTAGAATGGCTCAGATACGGGAATCAAAAAACACCAAATCCTGGTGAGGATGTGGGAAAAAAGGAACCCTGTTCCACTATGGGTGGGAATGTAAACTAGTGCAATCACTGTGGAAGACAGTATGGTATACCTCAGGAATCTGAATATAGACCTATCATATGATCCAGCCATGCCACTCCTGGGAATTTATGCAAACAAAAAGAAATCCGAATATGAAAGATTCATCTGTACCCTCATGCTCATAGAGCACAATTCACAATAGTTAAAATATACAATCAATCCTGATGTCCATCAGTTGTTGACTGGATAAAGAAATTATGGCATATATACAAAATGGAGTAATACTCAGCTGTAAAAAAAAAAAAAAAAAACTGAAATCCTTTCTTTTGCAACAAAATGGAGGCAACTGGAAGTCATTATACTTAGTGAAATAAGCTAGTCCCAAAAAGACAGGTTTCATATGTTTTCCCTGATCCGAGGTAACTAATAGAGTCCCTGAAAAATCAATATATTGGAGTGAAATAGACATTTTGAGAATCCTTGATTGTTTATAGCCCATGTCTCTTCCATTGTGCAACAGTGTTTTCTTTGTTTTCTCTCCATACTATTTGTTGAACTCTTTTACTTAGAATAGGGTTAATTATATGATCGTTAAGTGTACTGAAAATAGATCATTGTAAAAATTAAGAGTGGGAATCTGAGTGGGAGGGAGAGGAAGGATTGGAGCATGGGCTTGAGGGAGGAAAGGGGGGAAGTGCCACTATGTTCCTAAATCTGTATATAATGAAATATATGAAATCCGCAGAACTTAAATAAAAATTTTTAAAAACCCACAATGACACATCGCCTCACTCCAGTAAGACTGGCTATTTCCAAAAAAGCCAAAAGATTACAAGTGTTGGCAAGGATGTGGAGAAAAGAAAAACCCTTGTCACTGTTGAAATGAACGTAAGTTAGGACAGCTATTGTGGAAAACAGTTATGGAGGTTCCCCAGAAATTTAATCACGTGATTTAGCAATCCTACTTCTGGGTATATATATCTAAGGAAAATGAAGTCCACTTTTCAAAGAGGCATCTGCACTTCCATGTTATTGTATTACTATTCACAACAACCAAGAGTTCATCATTAGGACTGCACAAAGAAAATGTGGTACATAAATACAATGGAATATTATTCCATTATAATACCACAATTTTATATATTATATTTATATACTATAATTTTAAAATAATAAAAGAATCTATAAGGCTCCTGGAACATGCCATAAAAATGGTGCCATGGAGAAAGTGGTTACCACCTCCCAAGAAAGGATGGATTGGAGGTGTTGGTGAAGGAGTTGGTGTATAGACACAACATCTGCACCCCTTGGACTCTCTAAGACTTATCAGTCTCCCTATTAGTTAAGATTATCACCAACTGTTACCTAAGGAAACCAGGATTTGACAAATTAAGCAATTTGTTCAAGCTTCACATTTACTTAGTGACACAGCCAGAACAAAATCAAGGAATGGGTAGCCCCAAAGTTCATCTTAATCTTTCTTATTCCAAGAACACTTGTATAATTGAAATGTGAAATTAATTATTGAGGGAAAGTATAAGTTTTTACTTCTAAATTGATGTATTTATCACTCCATTTAATAACCTAATTCTCAACTCAATCCTAATTCTAAATTCTTTAATAAAGAATTTATTCAAATCCCTTATAATTGTGAAAATTAATTTTAAAGAATGAACACAACTGAATCCCATATCAGAATGCTTGGTTCAAGTCCTGACCACTTTGCTTCTGATCCAACTTCTGATAATGTACCATAGAGGCAATACATAATGGTCCAAGTACTTGGAATACTGCCACCCATTTAAGACACCCAGATGGAGTTTTTGGATTCTGACTGTGGTGTGGCCCATTCCAAGATGTGGCGGGCATTTGAGGAATTAAACAGCAATTGTAAAGTATCTTTTTTCTCTGTCTCTCCCTCTGTCTTTGATGCCATGCCTTTTAAATAAATAAATAACAAAATAAATTAATAAATGATAAAATTTGATATGAGGGGTTATAGATCCAATCTCCAGAAAGATACTATGATTGGTTGTGCGTGTCTGTGAACTCCCTAGATGTATAAATGGTAGCAGTATAGTAATATTTTGAATATGATTATTTTATATAAGTATTATAATAGGAGTTTTTTGGCTCACTAGGCTAATCCTCCACCTGTGGTGCCGGCACCCCTGGTTCTAGTCCCGGTCAGGGCGCTGTATTCTGTCCCGGTTGCTCCTCCTCCAGTCCAGCTCTCTGCTGTGGCCCGGGAAGGCAGTGGAGGATGGCCCAAGTGCTTGGGCCCTGCACCCGCATGGGAGACCAGGAGGAAGCACCTGGCTCCTGGCTTCAGATCAGCGCAGCTCCGGCCGTAGTGTCCGTTTGGAGGGTGAACCAACGGGAAAAGGAAGACCTTTCTCTCTGTCTCTCTCTCTCTCTAACTCTGTCTGTCAAAAAATAAAAATATAAATAAAGAAAAAGAATAGGAATTTTTTAAAAGCACACAATGGCAAAATGCAATATTGGATAAACTCTCCAAGTCTAATTTTAAGATTTAGCTGACTTGTTAAGTGTTGCCATATTCCAAGAGCATATTAGACTGCTACAACAAGCAAACAAGAATAATTGCACTAATTGGTTCATAGATTTTATCCATGATACAAATATTTACTTTTAAAGATAATCACTATCATGCTGGGTTAATGTAGACTTCGATGTTTTATATTTAGTTATCAAAATATTTTATCATATAGCAATCATAATCCACAAAAAATACACATATACACAAAAAATCAAATTCCCTGTGTATTTCAGTGCTGGAGCATTTTAGATACATATAATAAGTTTTTGTTTTTTTCATTTAATTTCAGAGGCAGAGAGACAGAGAGGCAGAGACTCAGATTGGAGAGAGATCTTCCATCCACTGGTTGACTTTCCAAATACCAACAACAGCCAGAGCTGGGCCAAGTCAAAACCACAAAATGAAAATTCCATCTGGATCTCCCACTCAGGTGTCAGGGACCCAAGTACCTGAGGCATCACCTGCTGCCTTGCAGGGGACACATTCACAGAACCAGAGCTTGGCTTAGCAGGTAAAGCTGCTGTGTGCAGTACTAGCATCCCATATAGGAGCCAGTTCAAGTCTCCGCTGCTTCACTTATAATTCAGATCCCTGTAAATGCATCTGGGAAGATGGTCCAAGTGCTTGTGCTCCTGCACCCATGTGAGAGATCCAAAAGAAGCTCCTGGCTCCTGGCTTTGAATCAGCTCAGCTCCTGCCATTGCAACCATTTGGGGAGTGAACCAGTGGATGGAAGACCTCGCTCTCTGTCTCTCTCCCCACCCCCTTTCTCTATACCTCTTTCTAGGAAACTGCCTTTCAAATAAATAAATAAATAAATAAATCTTAAATTTAAAAAAAAATCAGGAACCTGGATATGAAATGTAGTCTCTATGACTTGAGCCAGGTACTCTGATACCGGATGCAGGCATCTCAAGTGGTGGCTGAATTGCTGCAACGAAAAACTGGCCTGGTGAAACAAGTCCTAAAAGTGTTTGATCTGGGGAGCCAGCATTGTGGAGGATGGCCCAAGTGCTTGGGCCCTGAACCCGCATGAGAGACCAGGAGGAAGCACCTGGCTCCTGGCTTCAGATCGGCGCAGCGCCGGCTGTAGCGTTCGTTTGCGGGGTGAACCAACAGAAGGTTGGTTAAACTGCCACTTGTGACAATAGCATCCTATACTGGAGTGCTGATTAGATTACTGGCTACCTGGCTTCCAAACCAGCTTCCTGTTAATGCTCCTGGGAAACCATTGGAAGATGATCCAAGGACTTTGGCCCTTCCCACCCATATGTGGCAGACCAGAATGAAGTTCATGGCTCCAGGTTTGACCAGACCAAGACCTGGCTGTTTAAACCATTCGGGGAGTAAATCAGCAGATGGATGATCTCTCTCTTGCTCTCGCTCTCTCTCTTATCTCCTCTCTCTCCTCTCTCTTCCTCTCTCTATCTATACCTCTTTCTGTGTCACTCTCTGCTTTTCAAATACATAAATTTTTTTGAAGTTTGATTGTATACTTTCTTTTGGTCTTTAATCTGTCTCTGGTAGCCAATTTTAAATTGTAATTGATTAGAGGTGGGAAGCAACAGACCTATTGCTCTGAAGGCCTCTATAAATTTACTTGAGAATATAGCAACCTGCATTTAGATTGTGCACTCAGCAATTTACAAATTCATTGAGACACTTGAACACACTCAGAGGGAATACTGGAAGTATAATTCAGAATTAAATAAATAAATAAGCCAAATAAGATGATTTCTTTTCCTCCTTGCCCCATCTCTTTTCCAGAAAAGACATGGCCAGGATTATTAGGAATGACGTAAAGTACTTTGTCCATTGAAAATGGAAGAGATAAAACAATAGAATTCGTCTGGTGAAATTATTTCTATCATTATTGCTATCATGTACCTCTTCCCTTATCTGTGAACCTCTTAAGAAAAGATCAGTTTCATTCAGTTGTTTTGTTTGTAGTTGTTTAGACTAGATGATAAACATAAAATGCCTTACTGATGTATTTATATATCCAGGAACACAGGTCATAATAACCATATGTGACCAAAAGGGCCAATTATAAACTATATTTTTATTTGATGACCACTTCCAAATGAAGCTCAAATGATAGAAATAATGGCATATTCCAATCAAGGGCTTTTTTTAAAAGAAAATTACACAAGCTAAAAAATAAACACTCTTGAAGATAATTTTACAAACTTGAGGTGTTTCTAACTGAACTAGACATATGGGAGGGACCGATATTGGATGAAAGGAAAAAAATAATAGCCTGTCTTTCACAAAGTTAGCATAAGTCATTATGAATATTTACATCAACTTGTCAAACTGGCTATCGAAAAAAATCTGGCTTGAAAACATTCATGTGAGAGTCATCAGCATTTGGGGGCAATTTTGACCCAGAAAATTTAATGTATGCCCTTCATGACTATATGCACAAATACATGAGATTTTTATTTTGCTATTTATTATTGCTCACATTCTTATCACCAAATTAACTTGAGCTTCTTTTATGAATTCATAATGTCATACAAATGTGAGAAAGTAAATATCATTAACTTGTTTGAGGGAATCTTGGCATTTGGCACAGCAGAGCGTGTTAAAACAACCTGCTGATTCTTCTACATGGATGTTTCTTTATCTACAGACCTAATATGTTCCTGATCTAGATGTATAATTCTCCAAGAACATGGGCTCCTCTTCTGGACATACCATCTTGGTTTATGTCATTACACCATCCTCTGCCTTACCTATCTTGAAACCTCTGTGTATTAAATAATATAAACTTATTCATATCAGCACTAGAAATAGTATGGAGCAAGAAAGACATATGATTTAACCCTATCAAAATGTTCTACAAAATATGAATTACTATTCTGATACCGATTATAATTGCTGTTCTCCAAATTTAAAACTTCAAATCCTCATTAATTGTTGGAATCTATAATGATTCTATGAAATTCTAAGTTTCTTGCAAGTTACTGCGGAAAGAATATTGATGGAGTGATTGACTTACAGCACAGTAGGTTGTTACCATATGAGCACTGTTTTGAGTCCTGACTGCTCCACTTCTGATTCACTTCCCTGCTAATATGCCTGGGAAAACAGTGAAGACCAAGTGCTTGGGCTTGTGCACCCATCTGGGAAGACCTGGTAAAAATTCCCGGCTCCTGGCTTTGGCTTAGACAAGCCCTGGCTGTTGCGGCCATTTTGGAAACGAATGAACAAATGAAAGATTCTCTTTCTCTTTCTCTCTCTCTCTCCTTCCCTCCCACCTCCCTTCCCTCCCCTGCTATGTAACTCTGCCTTTCAAATAAATATTTTAAAAAATTACATTGAAGGGATCAGCAAGGAATACTGGAACTTCAGAAAAACATGATTGTCATGGAACAATTGACTTCATCTACCAACTCTCATGAAAAGAGAGCTAATCATTAAACTAGGGAAAGAATATCATTGTCATTTTCAATTAAAAGTGCATCCATTATTTTGGACCCTGCAGTGTATCTGTAAGACATGATTATTTTTTCTTCCTTAAGTGTATGCACAATCCAAATATATTTTATGTGATTCAGCCTTCTTAAGTGAGATGATATTTCTTACTTAACTACTTGAAGAACATCTGGGGGTCTAAAACCTCATTAGGATAAATTAACACGAGTGGCTCATGGCTTAGGTAAGGCAAACACAAAAATCTATGTGGATATACATATATGTATAAATTCACATACACATACACACTCACACACCACACACTGAATGATAAGAGGCTAAATAAAATATTCCACTTCAAACTCAATCTCCTGGATACTCTCCTGGAACCTAGCATTTCAGTCTTCATAATGGTGTCATGGCTTAGGACTGATTATGAGGATATGATAATTCAGAAAATCAAGGAACTCATGCCAGCTACTCTACCAGCAGGTATTCCTTCCAACAGAACAACCAGCCCAGCTGGGCTGCTCAGCCCAAGTGCAGACACAGCACCAAGTCCCACTTCAAAATCACTCAGCACATCAGCAATTTCACATTTCAATCTCGGCAAAACATTTTTTTTTTAGAAAAAGACTCTGTTTAGGCATTGTTTCATCTCTGTGCTGGAATAAGGAAAGCTCTTAAAGGAAATATATTGCATGATATTGTTTCATGATATTAACCAAAGAAGTTGACATTTTCAAGTATTTGTTTTTAATTTAAGATAATCAGGCAGTAAGTCTGGGCTTATCATATCCTATCTTTTATTATATAAATATTCCTTGTAAAATTGATATAGCTTTTACCAATATCTGCCGAAATGTCATTAGATATTAATTACTGCTGGTTATTATATTCTTCTGAATTTATTCACTCCAAAAATAATTTCAACATTCACTTTCAGTTCTGCTTTTAAACACTTTGACACAAAACAATTTACCTGTTATGAGCTAAGCCAAATCTATGAATTTTAAGGCAGTATTTAATTCCAAAATTCTATAATTCAAAAATATTTTAACTAAATAGCTTATCTTTTATAATCTTCAAGTTACTTTCATCAAACTGAGATTAGAAATATTCATGTATTATAAAACTTGCCTGGATCTGTATTTCACAACCAGCCTTACATGGAAGAACTACTTAATGATAAGATAACAGGAAGAAGATAACAGGCTTGGGTCAACTGTGTACAATCTACCCAGTAAATAATGAAGAGTTAACTGTGAAGAGAAGGACTCTGAATTGGAATGACTTCTAATGTTTGATAACCAAATATCTAAAGTTTTTCTTTTTAAATTCTTGGTCCTTTAAGTATACAAAGCTGAAGCTATTCCTATGTATTAACATAAATTATCATTATACAAACATTCCAACTGAAGGAAAGATAGCTGTGTCAAGACTTCTTACTTTTAAAAACAAGACTGCATTGAGGCCAGCCCTGTGTCAAAGCAGGTAAAGTTGCTACCTGCAGTGCAGGCATCCCATATGGGCATCTGTTCTAGTCCTGGCTGCTCCTCTTCCAATCCAGCTCTCTGCTATGGCCTGGAAAAGCAGTGGAAAATGGCCCAATTCCTTGGGCCCCTGCACCCACGTGGGAGACCAGAGGAGGCTCCTGGCTTTGGATCTAGCCCTGCGCCATTGTGGCCAACTGGGGAGTGAACCAGTGGATGGAAGGCCTTTCTGTCTCTCTCTCTCTGCCTCTCCTTCTCTCTCTGTGTAACTCTGACTTTCAAATAAATAAATAAACCTTATAAAAAAAGGCTGCATCTTCTTAATGTGATAGTGTGCATTTTAATTTTCATGAATTTCTCCAGTTATAGTTTTTATAAAATGGGCAGTCATATCCCAAAAAGTTTTCATGATATAAGTGACATAGGCACATAAAGAACTACTCACAGTGACTAAAATCTGAAAAAAATGGCCCACATTTATGGGGTACATAATTTGTCATTTAGATTTACTCATTGTAGCAGGTGCCTGTGAAGAGCCCCATCAGGCAGTTCCTGACTCCCTACTATCCGCCTAGCTCTGACTGACAGTTCCATGTACATACACCAGCATGGTCCTTATCAAGTTGCAAGTGCTGTTTCAGCTTTGAAAGGTAAGACTTTATCTAAAGCCAAGGAAAACTGAATACCCATGCATAGGAACAGTCAAGAAGGAAGGCCAACTTACCTCCCTGGAGCGTCTTTCAATCAACGAGGAACAGGAATTGGTGGATCAAGCCTTTCTTTTTCTGGTGGGACAATCATAGATTCCCCACAGGAAGTTTCCCATGGTTTTGGACCCTAGTTGCCCGATTAATTGATTTATCCTCTACCAGCTTTTCTCCATTCTCTCTCCATCTCCTTTATCCCTTATTTTGTTTTCAAAGATCACTTCTTAATTAAGCAACTACAGTCAAATCCTTGTCTTAGGCCTTGCTCTCCAGAAAACTCAACCTAAGACAATCCCTTAGTGTGTGCCAAGACTGTGCTAACTATTATTTATGATTAAACCATTTAATCCTCACAAGGAAACTAAGATGTAGCAACTATTTTGAGTCTCATTTTACATGGAAGGAAACTTAAGCTTATGTAAATTGCCTACGGTCTCACAGCTACTAAGTGACAGATTTAGATTCATTTCCAGTATATCCAGTTAGACAGTCCATAATTTTAAGTCACTACACCCCCTACACTAAGTGCTCAATGTATGTCAGAATTGTTGGTAGCTTTTTAATAATTAAGATTTCTGAGTGCTTAAACAAGTTACTGAATCAGAAATTCTGACCGAGAAGGTTAAGATTAGAGTTTTTAACAGGCTCCCCAGATATTTCTTACACACACTAAAGGCACAAAGACCAGCTAACACAAGTTATTATTTTGAAGGTACAGGTGAATGTTCTGAACATCAAGCAAAAGCAGCAGTTAGTAAATTCAGATGGCTACCTCTAAATATATTTATTATATATCTGTATTAGAAATCTGCATCAAGAGGTGGGTGTTTAACAAAGCAAGTTGAATACCTATGGGTTGCTATGGATGCCCATGTCCCATATTGTTGAGCCTGGATTCAATTCCAGCTCCACTTCTGGTCACAACTTCTTGCTAACATGTACCAGCAGGTTATGGCTGGAGTAGTTAGGCATCTGCCTCCCACCTTGAAGGCCTAAACTGAGTTCCTGGCACCTGACTTTCACCTGGCCCAGCTCCAGCTGCTGCAGGCATTTGGGGAAGGAGCACCAGAAGCGCTTGCTCTCTCTCGCTCTCCCTTCCATACAAATAAAATACATAAATAAAACATTTTTGAAAAGCAATTTCCAAAAATAAACGCCTCGAAATGTAAGTCATAAATACAACATATCAGAGATTGCTCTGGGGTATAAGGGACTAGTTTCTGGTAACAAGCATTCTGACTACAGCATGAAGCCACTGTGGACCATCAGGGAGAGGAGAGGAGAGGAGACGCAACACTAAAAAGCAAATGCAATAACTTGAGTAGCATAGTAGAAGACTGCATTTGGAAAATGCTCTAAAAAGAACCATCATCCCTTCTTGCAAAGTTCAATAAATGTTTTTTTAACTATAATTAGGTTTGTAACAACCACAGCTCTGAATTTTTAGCAGCTTGAATTAATTTAGGAAATGCTTTTTTTTAAAAAAAAGATTTATTTATTTTATTTGAAGGGCAGACGAACAGAGAGAAGGAAAGACAGAGAGGATCTTACAATAATCTATCCCTCTGGTTCACTCTCCAAAAAACTGCAACAACAGGGCCAGAATGAAACCAGGAGCCTGGAACTCCATCTTGGTCTCCCATGTTGGAGGGTAGGGGCCAAATACTTGAGCTACCTTCACCTGCTTTCCCAGGCACAGTAGCGGCAACCAGAAAGGAAGTAGAAAAGCCAGGATTTGGACTAGCACTCATATGGAATGCTGGTGTTGCACACAGTGGTCCCTAGATTACAGTGAGTGTCAAGTAGCTTTTAGGGATGTTTGAAACCCAACCAGCCATCTAACTTCCATTGATGGAGTATATGTATGTTAAGCACTAACTTCTGCCAGTTTAGTAAGTAATCATGCAATGGTAGAGCCAAAATGTGCCTACTGTTCTTCCTGACTTTCCCACTACCAAAGCAAATTAGTGATTTTTACATGTTCTCTTGAAGCACTCTCTTCTCTTCACTGGTATGGTTATACATTTTTCTGGCATTCCGTCCCTCACTGGCTTCTCCTTTGTAGGTTTTTTTTTTTTTTTTTTGAATGCTATCTGATTATTAAATACCAGAGACCTCACCATCTTGTCATACACTCTGTTTCTGGGAATTTTCCCTATGCCATCAAAATTAATTCTGATCTGTATGACAATGATATTTGATCTTTAAACATGACTTGGTCTCATATATTCAAGTGCTTAAATGACAATTCACTTGAGCATCTCAGTAACTATTTTGGGCAGAGCTCAATCTGCCCAAAAGAATTGAAAATTCACCTGGAAAGACCACTTTCTTGTAGTTTTTCTGCCTCCACATGTACTAACATAACCATTCATCCCGGTTATAGTCTCAAAGGAAAAAAATAGCCATCATTCTCCACCTGTTTCTCTTCCTTTCAAATTATACCTATTAGTTCTAGCACGTCATTGACCTTCACTGTCTCTTGAAACTCCACCATTATTTTCAAATCCATGATTATATCTCTAGTCAAATTATTATTTTCCTTTGAACATAGCCAAAGCCTCCTAGTTGGCCTATAGCATCAACTCTGGCCTATTTATTCAGTTTGCTACATTACAACCATAATTATCTGTTCAAAAGACAATTTTGGTCAATCCCAAATTCTTCCATCCATAATTATTCAATGAAAATTTGTCTCTATTAACCTTTTGGAAGTGAGCCCAACTGTAGCTTCCTCATAAACCTTTCCCTGAACTTACAAGTACGTTAAGTCCCTATGTTGTGTGTCTTTATTACTTAATATATCCTTTAGCTATAAATAAAACTAGCAGAATCTTACAAGGAGATGATGGATGACATGACTTTACTAAAGGGTATGTCTATGAAAGCAGGGAATTTGTGTCTTTTTTTGCAAAATTCTATCTCCAGCATAGTGCCTAACATTATTAGTACTCAATAAATATTTGTTGAATAAATGAATGGGTATTAGTCTTAGCTAAGATTTATGTTGATGACAGTTCACTAATTATCTCAAATTTTAAATAGTGCAAGTGGTGCAAAAATTTGTCCCTAATCTAAGTATGATGAAAAACCTAACAACAGTTAGACAATAATCTGTCAAAATCATCAGGGAATAATGTAATCTACATTACAGCAGTTTCCAGGTGCCATTTCCATCAACCATACCACATTAACATTGATTATCTGAAATATTTTTGTCTAAAATGTATTACACATTTACCTACCTTCTTAAGTTTCATATTAAACACATCTTAACTCTCTGTAGCATCAACATTTGCAGATTGTAATTTATACATGCTTTTTGAAACAAATGAGGCCTATTCATATGTATGACTTCCTTAAATATTTACCTCCTACCTTGTTGCCTAAATTAGTATGACTTTCTTGGTATTCTTTTTTCTTCTCTCACTAAGCCATAGTAATTTTGAGTTGGGACAAGTTTCTGTATTTGGTACTCTCTACCTTCTGTCCCTATACCATTTAAATTTGCTTTCTTCAATCTGTTATGTAAGCCTTGCCTATCTATTTCATTATATGACTGACGTTTGTGTTGATGAGTAGTTTCTATACACCTAATTATCATGTAGATATATATTAAATTGGTTTAACAGTAGCCAGCACAATTGGTAAGTTACTATTTTTGGTTGATATTGAGAACATTCAGTCAATATTAAGAACATTCAGTGAGAGCCAAAGGCAAGAATCACAGAGAAGGAGCAAAGATAGTGCTCTGCATGAAATCTGTCCTTATGTATTTTGACCCATGTCATTTCTGAATATGGCCACAGGAGAGAACAAAATGAAATAAAATGCAAGCTAATGTAGGGGATATTGCTGTGGGAGAGTGGGGCCCAACCCACTGGGCTTCTTCTTAGTGAATGTCACAAAGTATTTGACCTGAGCATAGCAAAGCTCATGCATTTGTCTGATTTTTCATAGCCCATTGGGGTCTTCTCATTTGAGGTTGCCCTTGCCTTTGGATGAATAAGCTTCTATGATGGAGAAAACTCTTAGAGCAGAAAAGACAAGGGGATGTTTTGAGGTGAAAATTATCTCCTTTAACTGGAGCAATTAATACATCAGAGAGTTCGGCTCTCTAAGCCGAATACTAAGTGCCAATGATTCATTGTGACTTCAAGAAAGGCACTCAAAGATGATTAAAATATGTCCTTAAGCAAGGTATCGCCCCTGAGATAACCATTTGTACTCACACAAGTATATAATACACACTTGTTGAATATGTTAATTAGTATAAATGGGGAATTTTTCTCTCCCAAATCTTCTTTTAATATTCTAGCATAAAATTACAAATTTGGTGACTGAAATTCATGTGCATTTTAGATAAAAAGTAATTTGAAAAAAATGTTTTCATAACATGCATTTAGTGCCCACAAGTTTTCCTCAGGTATAACTGGTTTAAAAAATAGACTACTATTTCATTAATGGTGACAAATATAATAGCAGGAGTTGTTAATAATAGGAGAAATGGTATAAGGGGCATATGGGAACTGTTTATATTCCTGCTTCACAATTTTTTTCTGTAATTTTAAAACTATTCTGAAATAAAGTGTTTCTAAAATATACTACAAGCATTCCTCATCAATTACCATTTTTGGAAAATATTTGTATCTTTAGCAGGGTTTTAAATAGATTAATACATAGTACCGTTACTTCATATTAAACCAGTCTACTAATTAAACACACAGACAAGTTTTTGCATTGTGCCAAAATGCTAATTTTAGAGGCTTAGCAGTGAGTTACACAATGGATTGTTTTTAAATAAGTTAACCAGGTGCTGCAAATATATCCTGCCTCCTTTCACCCAATCTACAAGGCTCACATACTCATAGTAGTTATTCATGGTGCTGGTACATTTGAAAAGTAAGAGTAAGCTCTGCCACTAATTGGCATGATGCTTGTCAATTCAATCTCCAGTGCATGATAATTAACATGATTTTCCAGACTGTTTTATTGCTAGGCTCTCACAGAAGAAATGCTTTCTAACTTTACTATAAAACATAAAACACAAACCTCCTCAGCATGCGTTGCCTGGTTAGAAAAATAGAATGGGTTGGAGACCATAAGTTCATTTTTTTTTTCTTTCAAAACACAACATAAATAGATTCTTATAGTTTGTTTTCCTGAGGCCAGCAGAGTTCTTGAGCTTGGGGCTCTTCTTCCTTTACATAGATGTTACCTCTAACACCTGAATTCGATGGGTACCATGGCAGGTTTCCCATCCTGACCAGTCTTCATCTGCCGGAACTTTAAACAGTCATAGATGTGCCATCTATGTATGTTTTAATCATAGCAATCACTGTGCCCTGACACTCACTCATCAAAGGCCTTCTGTAGTCCCAGGCAGTGTAGGAAGTGTCAGAACACAGCATGCCCTTACATGGCCACTTTCTTAATAGCACATTTCCTTCTGTCACAGACTAGGTATCATGTGCCCATGTGGTCTAGCTCATCCCACTGGTCCCACAATTATTTTGTCATAGTAATGGCTACAGTGGTGGTATTTGTGTGTGTGTGTATGTGTGTGTGTGTTTCTAATTTTCATTTTTCATACTGATGGTTCTGTCTGGCAAAATCTATAATACTAGTGGCAGATATTCTAATTTTTGCATTTATTGTGCTAAATCTCTCAAGAAAAATATTGCAGTGAAGTACAAGCAAAATCGAACTTGCTATAAAAACATCATGAGTTGAAATTATGCACCTTTTTATGCTTACTTCCATAAAATAGAGCAGAGAAAAATAGAAGAGTAATCAGTCATATTTTAAATATTATATTTTTGTAAATTAGATCAAATTATCATCCACTGTATTCAAAAATTGCTATTTGTACAAAACTATCAAAAAACTGTTAAAATAATGCAGAAAGGAATCTTTTCCATTTTTACTTTTCTTAAGGTCACAAGCAGTTTTTTTTTTTAACCTAAAATGTCTGTAATTTTCTGTCTTTAGAGGGAAATCATTTGGTGTGGTATGGCTTCAAAACTAGTTTTTCCCATGCAAGAAATCAACTATCAAGGTACATAGTAAAATTAATCTGGAAATATGCTAATCCTCTACTTATTCAGCTGTATTAGAGATTTAATATTGATATTGCTGCGAGCTGAACAGGAGCCAAACCAATTCCACAAAAGTGCTCTATCTGCATATTAACTACTGGAAATGCACAGAGATACAATCCTATTTATGCTACCCTGCAGCCTCTGATGGGATTTAGTTTTTGCAGTCTGCAGTTTTTTAAATGTGTTGGCCTGTTCCCTTTATACTTACCTGGAGAAGAATGCACCTTTGAGTCAAACTTTGGGACAACCTACCTTATCCATCCTATAGATGTGAATATCTATTAAAATAATTTTATTTTAGTTATGTGTACATTTCTTTTATCCAAATGTTTAATACAGTGTGCACTGAATTATGCATTTTCTTGAAAAGATAAATAAATAAATAAGTTGCCTCATTCATCCAATCAACTATAGCTAGGTCATCTTTATGACACACAGAAACACTTGTGATCTTCTTAAGATAAAAACACAAATTTGAGATTATAGTCTGCAATTAAGGTTGACATGACATCAAAATTTAATCAGTGGCAAATAAAAGATAAATTGTTTTTCTCTTTTTATAACATCTGAGTTTGATTATAAAGAGTCATCTAAGGAACCTTAGTTTCTGTGTAATGCTACTTTCCAGGAATTATTTTTAAACTCACAATTTCTCTTTGAAAAGGTACATATCATTTGATTTTTAAAGAAAATATAAAAATTTTACTTTAAAAATGTCTTTATAAGAAGACGCATAAGATGGATTTAATTCAGTGATTCTCAATTGAAGTTGTACAGATAATGTGAAACAGTATCTTCAGAAAGATAAATAGTATGTGTTCCAGAATAAAGGTAGGGCATTTCCAGCATTCTAACTACATATATATGTATATTTTTTCCATACCAACTATATAAAGAAAAATGTGACACACTCTTGGTGGAAGGAATACCATGTAAAACTTTGAGAGGACACAGTTCAACAAAGAGCATAATCAAAGACCCTGAGATTGGAGACTCCATCCCAATTGAGAGGAGGAATAACTTCTAAACATTGGTGAAATTTATATCCAATCATATATTTTACTGGTCTGTATAAAAATAAAATTGATTTATAGGACTTGTTATGTACACCATGCTTAAGCATTGTGTTGAGGCAGTGAATAAGTGAAAGGCAAATGAAATCTCCTGGATGTGTAGAGGAAGAAAACCCCTCATCCACCGATGTCCTATATAGTTCTCATTTCCTCTGGTACAGCAATTTTGTCATAATATCCTTAAGCCACAGCTGTGCTGTTTGATCTTTTCTGTTTTTCTGTTTTGTTTTCTCCAAAGAACAAGGAAGGAATTGCTCTTGATTAATATCAAGGGAAAGGCTAATCAGCTACCTCATTATACTTTTTTAACCCAAAAATTATTAACTATTCTCTTTCATATTTCAGGCAAGCAGCTTTCCAATCAACCCTTTGTTGTTCATCCAAGAAATAAAATACTGCAAACAAAAAATTGCATCTCCAGCTTGCATGACCACATACAGCGTTTTTCTTTCTTGTTTATAGAACCACTCCCAAAATCTGACTACATAGATTGTCTAAACCTGAGATGAATGAGAAAGAAGCATCCAGAAATATGCTCATCTCTGTCCTCTCATTCCCAAGGTCATTGGATCATGGGAAACTTCAACACACACTCTGCAGAGTTTAGTGTTTCTTCAAGATACACCTATGAACATTTAGAGTTCTTTTTTATATTATATTCACAGAAAATGTTTGTTATAAAATAATGCTTTTTTTAAAGATCAGTCCAAACAATAGGACCACATTTTAAATGTAAGTAATAATAATAATGAACACTAGAAAAATTAAAGTAAACCAAGGCAATCTGTGTTTCAGTGAAATATAGAGATCCAGAAACTAATGTTCAAGGTAGCTTTGCAGTACTTGGCACCTCCTCATAATGAATAATATAGGCAATTTCCTCTGCATATTTTTCTCTTTCTCTGCATTTATTCATCACACAATGCATATGTATCAATGTGACTAGGTTACAGCTCTTCCAGGATAGAGCATCATCACTTTGCTAAAATTACATTGTAATATAAATGGCTGAAAAGACTTTGCATGAGTCAATTGCTGACCTTGATTTATTTTTCTAGGTCATGGAGATCTATCTTTGAACCTCATCAAAAATTCCAACTTAATAGCGGGTGTCAGCCTTTAATATTCCTGTGGCTGTCACAATTAGGTTTGTCAGAAAACAATTCTACAAGTGATAAAGCAAATTGAATAAAGACTTTATTTCCTATGTTTAAATCATGTTATAGATTCTAATAAAAATAAGAGTGCAGTTTATATTACATAAGACCAAAAGGAAAGAGAAACCTATTTTGGATATAGCCTCCATTTTCCTTTGGAAGCAGGCTGAGATAACAACACTTTTTGAATTTGGAAAAGAATAGCTAAAGCTTCAGTATTCCTGGTCACCTTTCTGAGAATGGCATAGCACTTAAAACTGCATCTGCTCAAGAATGCTACAACCCCTCTTAGTAATAGGGCAAGCCTTTCAAATGTTATTACATTTAAAGCTGTATAGGACATTCAAGTACTGACGCATTAGAGAAATCCTAGACTGCTGGCCATGCTTTCGGTAAAAGTACGTGATCAAATTTGAGCCCAGGTTGTAGTGTCAACATTCCTGTGTCAAAGCAAATTTGAGGTCGATGAAAACAAGCCTAGGCTTGCTTATCAATCTGAAATAAATAAATGTTCCAGTTGGGCACACACATTTTAAATAAGATTTGATAGAGACCCCTCTTTCCTCAACAAATTCACCCAAGCATTTTTAACTTGCAGTTATCTGGGGCAGTTCTCCGTGATGGGCTGCAGTGAGACAAAGACATAGTGTGGGGGGTTGAGAGGTTGAGGGGAAGAAGAGGAGAGGAATCAGTGAACCTAAAATGGCAGCTACATCCATTGAAGCTGGGTAATTGTATTTGCCCATTCAGAAGGGACCTTCTCAGCTCCAGGCGCATACCCCTCTGAGACCCCAAAGAGCCAAGCTCATAGAATTGGAATGACCTCTTTTTACCAGATGACGCTAGGGTTATGATTCATTTTTACATGTTTGGGAGGGATGACCAGTGGGGTAACTCAGTCCCAGATATTGTTTCTCTTCAATTCATTCTGACATCCTGCACTTAAGAACTCTAAGTCACGAGACCCAGGTGTGACATTTGGAACCTTAAGGAAAGCTACACTAACTTCTGCTTAGGATGTTGGCCTGGCCAGAATAAAGTGAGGGCAATTTTCAAAGTGGATAGAGTCAGCAATATGCCTGTAAACTTTTAACAGCCAGCTCTCCTGGGGAAGAGACAGGAAAGGTTTGACATTTTCTGTGTGTGGCTAATCTCAAGTACCAACATGATGATGTCAAGGAGCTAGGGAAGAGATATAAGTAATGGACTCAATTAACCAGCCACACCACACCACTGAACATAGTTCCTAAAGTTCAGGAAAACATTCATCTCTATCCCAAATCATTTTCCCCTTAACATCAAAATTTTATTGACCCTTAACATTATTCTACAAGGAGTAGTAACAAAAACAAATTTGTACCAACTGTCTTCAATACAACATGCAAAAGAAATTCAGGTTTAAGAATGTCCCATGTAAAAATACTGTATAATTAAAAAATAGCTTATACATGTTATAAACTATTGAATAAAATAAAAGTATATAAGTATATATTAAAATAAATCAGTAAGTGAGGGACAAGGGAAATATTTTCCTTAATGTGGATTTCCAACTAGTAAATGTTCAAGAAAGAATGGAAGTAGAAAACCACAAGAGCACAAAAAGTATGGTAATTGATGGATGCAAGAATGAAAAAAATTTGTAGGAATAAAAGAATATTTACATGGTTTCAAAATATCTTTTCAATATGACTTCTTCATTATACAGAAAAATTACTCATTTTTTAAAGTAATGAAGCAGAGGCTACTATCTTCTTAAAGATGACTGAGCAGCAGCCGTTTGACAAACTGATTAAGCTGCCAGTTGGCACATCCACATCCTATGTGAGAGGGCCTGGGTCAAATCCTGGCTCCACTACCGATTCCAGCTTCCTGCTAATTTGTACCCTGGGAGGCAGCAGAAGATGACCCACATAGTTGTGTTCCTGCAAATCACATGTGAGACCTAAACTGAGTTCCAGGCTCCTGGTTTCAGCTTGACCCAGCCCTAGCTCTTGTGGGCATTTTGAAAGTAGCCAAGCAGATGGAAAATATTCTCTCTCTCTCTCTCTCTCTCTCTCTCTCTCTCTCTCTCTCTCTCTCTCTCCTTTTCCCTCTCAAATAAAAATGAAATTAAATAAGTGTAAAAAAATTTAAAGCTCATCAAATTTACTTTCAGATGACAAAAGTTTGCATCAACAATATATGTATAAAAACAAAACAAGCAATACATTAAAACAAAATGTATCTCCAGATGTGATCCACTGTGAAGGCTACAAATCTGATTTCTGTGAAATTCTTGATGTGCACAAATGCATTAATTGAATGTAATCATGAGAAAAAAATGAGACAGAGCCGCCATTCTACAGTGTACCTGGCATGTACTCTAAAGGAACTCTTCCTTGTTAAATGAGTCTAAAAGAAAGATGACATCCAAAGACCATGAATCACCTTGGCCTGGGAATCAAGAGCTGTAAAGATACTACTGGGACAACTAATGGCATTTGAAATATTGACTTGTATTATGTAATAAATATATCAATTTAAAATCAAATTTCTTTGTTCTAATAATTGTGTTTTCGTGGTGTAAGAGAATATGCTTTGTCATGGAAAATGTACTCTGGAGCATTTAAGAATTAACAGAATATAATATCTGTACTTTTTTTCCCTCCCAGTGTCTGTCTGGATATTTATCTTTATGTATAGATATAAATGGATACCATTATCTCATACATATTTGAAAGCTATGTGAGAAAATACACACAGAAGGAAAAAAAATAAGACAAAGTGATAATTTAGCAAAATTAGTACTTGATGGCTCTGAGTGAACAGCAGACTTATATTTATTCTTTATCCTGTTCTTGTGAATCTTCAGACAGATTTAAGTAAAAGCAACAAAAAACATTTTTATGAGCAACTAGGGTTAACACTGTGGCATAGCAGTTGCTCCACTTCAGATCTAGCTCCCTTCTAATGGCCAAGGAAAAGCATTGCAAGATGACCCAAGTGCTTGAGGCCCCTGCCGCCCAAGTCAGAGACCCCAGTGAAGTACCTGGTTCCTTGTTTCTGCTTGGCTCAGCCCTGGCCATTGTGGCCATCTGGGGAGTGAAACAGCAGATGGAAGATGTCTCTGTCTCTGTCTCCCTCTCCCTTTGAAAAGTGACCTTCAAATAAATAACTAAAGCTTAAAGACAAATCAGCAATTGAGCTCACTCATTTATTGAGTTAGTATTTTATATTTGCACAGTTAGTCAGTCAAGTTGCTGGCACTGGGAGCATAAGAGCACACATTCTGAGTCCTTAAAGAGTTCACAATGCCAAAACTAGAACGTTGTAAATGAGAAGACAAGACAACTCAGTTAACTCAATACCAAAGACAGTGAGACAATGAGCAAGATTTTCCAGATGGATGACATTTGGGCTGGATTTTGATGGATCAGCCAAAGATAGCCAGACAAATGTGTAGGGCACACAATCTCAGGAGAGGGCATAGAAGTGTGGGATGCTAGGCAGAAAACTGCAAGTATAACATTTTGAACATCACAGACTTTGAAATTAACTAAACTTTTATTTAGATTGCAATTAATCCATTTATCAGCTAACCGTTAATGCTGAATAATGTATATACAGGCTTCAAGGTCCTCACTTGTGAAAAGGGAATAGTATTAAGTTTTTATGGACAGGGTATTTTGAGGATAAAATAAAACTATATATGTTTATGTGTGTGGGTGTGTGCCTGTTTGTGTGTGTAATACATGACATAAACTTAACTTTCAAAATAATTAATCTGCTGCTGCTATTATTGCTTTGGGATTTTGGGTAATTAAAGAAGTCCAGAAATAGGAGTATATGCAGAGAGATCAGAAATGTGCACCAGCAATAACAATTTTTTAGATTATTTTACTGAGAACTAATACTCTTCAGAAATTACCATATATATATCCATTCACACATTTGTGACAAAAATACTAAATATTTTCAATCAGCTACCATATATTTTTCCTTGGTCATCTAGTGAAGTGTGATGCTTATGGGAAGCAGAGTGTTTGCTTTGTTGTTTTAACACTTTGCTTGACATATTCATGGCAGAATAGTATCTTTTTGTCCTGAGTTTCACAATGAAAACTAGAATCACTGTGACTTTGCCTTGACCAGAGACTGCACATAAATGCAGCCAGGAAGGAAAAAAAAATGAGACAAGGACAAAAAAATCTAGGGTGTGTGAACAGCGATTGGGAAGCAGCAAATGTCTCCATTGCTCTTCTTTTTTGTGAATAATTTGGTGACCTTGACTCTAAAGCAGCCTAACAAATCTTATTCCAGACTGCAGAGCAACTGTAATAAATGTTGGAGGAAGTATATCTTTGTGGTTAAGACCTTGGGCTCCAAAGTCAGACTAGATTTAGACTCTGGCTCTGCTGCTTACCAACATATTGACCTTGGTCCATTTATTTTGTGCTATAACCAAATTTCTCATCATATTTTTTTTAAAAAGGAAGACAGAAATAAGGGTGCATTTCTGATTTTTTTGTGAAAAATAAATAAAATATTACATATAAAGATCTTCTATGCATATATGGGTGGTAATGGCAATGATGGTGGATGAGATGATGATGATGATGATAATGATGATGATGATGATAAAGATGTTGTAACCATTGGTTGAGAGAGCTTTCAAGTCACTATTTTGATCATTATGCAGACATGCATATTTTCTCAGGCAATATGTTAGATATGAGTAATACAGAAATAAGTAATGTAAACTTTCTTCCACATGAAAATAAAATTAAATGAGAAAAAAACAGGAAAATAAATAAATATTTATAAGTTATAACATCAGCATATTAGACAACTGTAAAAGTGAAACTAAGCATTTAGAGAAATACATCTGGGAAAAGCAAAGTCTTTTTAGACTCAAATCTCAGAAGTTAACTTTGTAAGAGAAACAATAAGTTTAAAACAGAGTGAAGATGCAAAACATAAAATGAAAACACCATAATAAAGCCAGGAATCAAGAATTAA
Organism: Sylvilagus floridanus; assembly: GCA_949820135.1. Lineage (NCBI taxonomy): Eukaryota > Metazoa > Chordata > Mammalia > Lagomorpha > Leporidae > Sylvilagus > Sylvilagus floridanus. Next base: position 63,138,649 of record OX463246.1, on the reverse strand, counting down.
TGATTGAAGTAAAGGGTTGATTATCCCTAGCTAAAGAAAGCTTTAACATGTAGGAAAACAGAAATCCCTTATATTAGTGTTTGTTGGGGATAATAATGACAGATGTGTTAGTTTATCCCAAGGGAAGTCTGGTTATACTCAATATGGCAAATCCCAGATTTCATTTCAAACACAGCATCCCAAGAGAAAAGGTTGGTCTTAGAATGTTACTCTTTTAGATTATCAGAACTGAGAGACCCGCTAAATCAGTATCCTAAATGACAGCAATTATTAAAATTGAATTACAACCATCTAGAGATTTTTAAAAATGCTCTTTTCTGGAAACCATATATATATATATATGGTTGTTGTTTTTTTTGCAGTTGTTGTTCTTTGCTTTGACACTCCACCAACACCATGTGATTCTGATAAGGTACTAAATTTATAACAGCCACATTTTTTCCCATGAGGCCAAGAAGTTGAAACCCTTGTGTTAAATATCAAAATCACTAAGTGAAATAATTGGGAGTAGAATCTAGGTCTCCCGACTTTTAACACATCTCTCTTTTCTATTGGAGGGCAGTAAGCCTGCAAGTGTACTTTTTCTATGAGGTTTTCATGACATCAAACAGAGCAATCATTAGAATCATTCATTTGAATTACAGCAGAACTTTCCTACCAAGAAGTACCCAATAGTAGGCTGAAGGCTACCTCCGGCCACCACACATAATTTTTAAAATGATTTTTAGTGTCTTTACACTGTGTATACTTTCTCCAATTGTCTGACATCTCCTTCACTGTCAATTGCCTTATACTCAGACATCTTCATTTGCAGTTTTCATTCCCAGCCCTGTGGAAGTATTTGAGTTTATGACTTAAGTTCTGTAGAGTCATTTAAAATTTAAATTCGCTTCTTCAGAAGGTAACACGCTAACACTTTTTGAACACATTAATAAAGATCAATTAAATTTCTAATAATCTCTTATTAAAAAAATAAAAGCCAACAAAGCTGCCTAGGAAGACAAAAAATTCTCAGGATGACTTTCACCACCCAGCCACCTTTTCTACTATTCATTCCTCAATACTGTACAAAAAACATCTTGTATTTTCTTTTTCTTTTTCTTTCTTTTTTTTTTTTTTTTTTGACAGGCAGAGTGGATAGTGAGAGAGAGAGACAGAGAGAAAGGTCTTCCTTTGCTGTTGTTCACCCTCCAATGGCTGCCGCAGCTGGCGCACTGCAGCCAGCGTACCACAATGATCCGATGGCAGGAGCCAGGTGCTTCTCCTGGTCTCCTATGGGGTGCAGGGCCCAAGCACCTGGGCCATCCTCCACTGCACTCCCTGGCCACAGCAGAGAGCTGGCCTGGAAGAGGGGAAACTGGGACAGAATCCGGTGCCCTGACTGGGACTAACCCTGTGTGCCGGTGCCGCAAGGTGGAGGATTAGCCTAGTGAGTCGCGGCGCCGGCCCAAAAAACATCTTTCTCTTGACATAGCTGGCTGATTCAGAGCTGGATACCTAATGTAAGAACTACACTGAGCCCACCACATTCCCTTCCTCTGAACAAATTATAACTGTTATACTTAGAGATTGAGCCAATCAAATTCAGATCTGAGATTTGTAAAGAGAGTAGACTCAAATGCAGAGATCAAGATGAACTGTTACCTGCAAATAAGCAGAGGATACTCTGGAAAATACAGGTGAAAAGATGCACTGGAGAGAAGACGTGCATACACATGTTGCCTTAAAGAAAAACATATGGAGAGGATAATAGCATTTATTACACAGGTATCCTAGGTCCTTTTTCCAGTGCCACAGAAGGCCTGGCTAAAATTTCTGCTCTTGGCTTTGGGCAGATGGTCATTCCCATTTGCATATATTAGTTGTGGTCAGTTTTAGTTTCTCACAATCAAACAAGCCTTGGCAAAGCCAATTGCCCAGAGATAAACTTCTGTGTAAGAGGAGGAATAGGATAGCACAAAGAGACTGACTTTGGCAGTCAATCCAAGACTTCATATCATAGACAGGACACTAGGAGAGGTTACAAGCAGTAGAAACGCTTCATCAGGATGAAGCAAAATTGAAAAGTCAAATGAAGGATTCACTCTTATTTAAATAATTTTTTAAAATAATTTTTAATAGTGACAAGTACAGTAACATGAGATGTTAATAGAAGAAATGAGATAAGGTTATATAGGAACTCTATGTATTGTTATCTAACAAATTTTGATTTGTAAATTAAAAATATTCTGATATGAAATGTTAAAAAAGAAAAAAAAATTAAAAAGTAAATTTGAGAAGAGGGTACAGGTTTTAAAAGTTATGATACCAAGACAAATTTTACCTAATTCATAATTTTAACATGTATTTACTTAGCTTATTATATATCTTTTTAAATTATTATTTATTTATTTGGAAGACAGAGTTACACAGAGAGAGAAGGAGAGGCAGAGAGAGAGAGGCCTTCCATCCGCTGGTTCAATCCCCATTTGGCTGCAATGGCTGGAGCTGTGCTCCAGATCAGAAGCCAGAAGCCAGGAGCCTCTTTCGGATCTCCCACATGGGTGCAGGGGCCCAAGGACTTGGGCCATCTTCTACTGCTTTCCCAGGTCATAGCAGAGAGCTGGGTCATAAGTGGACCCTCCAGGTCTTGAACTGGCGCCCATATGAGATGCCGACACTTCAGGCCAGGGCATTAACTCACTGAGCCATAGCACTGGCCCCTTATTATATATCTTTTAAAAACCATCAAAACAATATCAAGTTGTTAAGAACATTTCCATATGTTAAGTTCATTAGCAGTTGCCATAATTGGACAAGACCATTGTAAAAACTATATTAACTTAGTTATTGTCCTTATCCCAACAACACATAGTTGCACGTTTGCCAGCTGAGCCACCATGAGTCGAAAGTGTGAACAAGTTCATATAGAAGTCACTCAAGTCAGGTACTGAACCACTCTGCAGAACTTAGAGCCTCCACAGCCATCGGTGCTCATGGTAAGTTCTGGCTGCACTTACATTGCTTTCAAACTCAGGTCCTGATAACAGATTCCTAAACTGCATTGGAAGCCTATTTAGAGAGACACCCTGAGACTGAATATGTGGGGTCTGCAGCTCTGGTCTTAAGCCAATACCCAGCTGGCTCATGCTGTTACTATAGGCCTCCAAGCCATTCCTCTTAGAAAAACAAAAGTCCTTGTTCACCTACATCTGCTTTCAAGCTCAGCAAACTTTCTAAATGCAAATGGAGGCAGAAATAGAGAAGGAGGATGCCTCCAGGCCCAAGCTTATGTTCCTTAGCCTCATCACAAAACGTATTTTCTCTATTTCTGACACATGTGGGGAAGAATAAAGAATCACCCTACAATCAGCTAAGTTGGACTTTTTATTATTATTTGGCTATGACCAACTAAATACAAATACATCAATGAAATTAGCAATGTAGGATTACCTCTGTCCAAAGAGACAAAGGAATTTGTTTGCCTCTTTATTCTTCTAATGTTAAATTTTACTAGAATTATAAAAGAAAATTATCTTTTGATCTGAAACTTTTATTTCAAAGTCAAGAAGATGAATATCATTCTAACATTTTAAAGTCCTTTCAATGCTAACATGAACAACCCACAGAAACTTTATCATCACCATGATTCTTAGTGAAAATTAATGCTTAGCTACATTTTCCTTAGGTTAAAGGTACATTTTAGTGACATTAAAGCAAACAGAAATCATAATAGCTTTATTAGTGAATTTTAATGTTCTAGGGTATAAGAATGAGTAAAAATTTGCCTCTACTTTTGCAACACTAAATGCACTTATGTGTTGATTTTAATATGGCAAGGTGGAAACACCACGTAATAAGATTGTACAGTATTTGCACACACAAAAATTGTCATCTGAAAATATTTGTGATAAACCTATTTTTATGCCTGAATCTAAGCTGAATGCATAATTTAGTACTTATTTTCAGAACAAATAGCCTGGAAAAATTTCATGCACAATTGATGATGATTTGAGTGTGCAATCCATGGCTGGGGCTCATTATCATATTCATCTGTCTAAGCTCTGTGTGCAAATTTAAATTGTAGTTTTCCAGGAAGGGCTCATAAAAACACCTGAACATCAAAACCAGCCACTGAACATGAATGGTAGAATGTGAAGATTTTCACAAGATGAGCAAATCTTTTGGGAGACATTTCCCAAACTCTGGAAAAGTGTTCATAACCATACTGAATATAGTTTGCACTCAGATTATACTGAGTATGAAAGTTTTAAAAATCTGAAAGATATACAGTAGAAATTTCATAGAAGCAACATGGGGAAAAGGTGTGTGTGTGTGCGCACAAGTCTATGTATGTTTAATATTACCAATGATACCACTGAAAATTTTGTTTCCATTTTGTATTGTCATATAAATAGTAATTTTGTAATTTCAAAACTGGATTTTTATGCATACTTAGAAGCTAGTGATAGTACATTTTAAGTGTTTTTACCACACAACAGTAAGTATGTCAGGTATTGTATATATCTAATTGCTTGAGTTAGCCTTTCTACATAGATATATGTATCAAAGCTTTATGCTGTACAGTAAAACTAGAAAATAATGTATAGAAAGAAAACAGTGGATTTTTAAGAAAATTGATTAATATTAATATTCATATATCACTACTTCAGCAAAACTTTATTATTAGAGATATTAAAATATTATTTCACTAAGAATAACGATACCTGTATGAACTAGATATTCCAACTACTTCTTTAAATTTATTTTATTTGGCATAGAATTAATTGTGTTAAGTTAGTTATGGTATGGCAAAATAATTTGTGTTAATTGAGTGCCAATTTTTAAGTTAAAGGTAGAGAAGATATTACAAGAAATGAGTAGACTACTTTAAATAAATATGCTTCCCCTTCTCCAATAAAAAAATGAACCAAAACATATGGCTGAATGTTGTTCCACACGTAGTAATGAGACAATACTTTTTTAAAATTTTAAGTTATATATGTTTCATGTATCGTATTTCATATACACAGATTTAGGAACACAGTAATACCTCCCCTTCTATCCTCCCTCCCACCCACATTCCAACTTGCCCCCTCCTCCCTCTCCCATTCCCACTCTTAATGTTTACAAAGATTTATTTTCAGTTTATTTAATGATCATAAAGTTAACCCTGCACTAAGTAAAAGAGTTCAACAAATAGTATGAAGACAAAAAACACTGCTCCTCAAGAAGAAATAAGGGCTGTAAACAATCATCGAATCTCAAAATGTCCACTTCACTCCAACACATTTTATTTTAGGTACTCTATTAGTTACCTAGGATCAGGAAAAACACGTGATATCTATATTTTGGAGACTGGCTGAAATTCTGTCTTTTGCAATAAGATGGACATAACTGGAAACCATTTTACTTAGTGAGAAAATAATTTTAACTGGCTCTGTTTTCCATGTAAATATTAGATATTTTTAATTTAAATGTATGAGACTGAATATTTTTTATTATTTCAATATTTTCCATATTAGAAATTGATGAGTCATGATTATGTTTTATTAGTCATAAAGCCAATCACTTTTTCATCAATTTATCATAAACAAACAACTAACAAATCAATATGACTTCTGGAGGAAAACATTTTCTCTAAATCAGGATTACATTTTAATAGTACAGTTTTGCAAAAGTATGCCTTTCAGCACTGATGCATTACATAAGAGGATTTGACAAGGTTAGAATTTGTGTTACTAATGGAAATTATTTTTTCAAGAATTAACCTTTAGGATACAAAGAATGACAGATATTCAAATATTCCCGAATGAGTATTTAAATCGAAAATTTCTATTCATTCCTGCCCCCAACAGAACTTCCATTCTGGATTCCAGCGTGTCATACACACAATTGAATTCTTAACAGCTGCCATTCAAAAGAACTGCTGAGGACCATTTGAAAGTAATATTTTGCTCTGTGTGACATCTCATTTTTTTCCCCTCAGAAATCATAATTTTTTTACACACCTCGTCGTCCTCCTAACAGGAAACCAGCTATGCCTGTCATTTTGATCGGGGAGGAACCTTGTTTTCCAGGTCAATGGCTTGAATCCTGGAGACAAGATATTCATGAGGGACCAGTATGGGGAATTTACATCTCTGTGCAGAGTTTTCCTCTCCATTTGCCTGCATGCCAGGTCAGTGAGCCGCTCTGTCAGAGGGAAGATAATGGCTGCTGTGGTGCCCCCCGCTTATTACACACTCAGTGCCTCTGACCTTTTGGGGAGACCCCCCCAAAGCATCCTGATTTGGGGCATCCCTCTACTCTTTAAAACGCTCTCACTCCCACATCCAAAGTGCAACACTATTCATGGTTTTGGGGCAGGCTCCTCAATGCCAGATTTCATACTTCTGTTTTCTCTAAAACCTTCAATATTAGGCAAATAAAGAAAAATAACATTCCCTCTTTTAAAAAGGTACATTCTATAAAGATAAGAAACACTCTATATCAATTCACCCAATCCAATAAAAGTAAAGTAAAATAAACCCATCATTACGTCTGAAAAAAACTGTTTGCCAACCTTGATTTGCAACTTTAGTAATCTTTGTAACAAATATCATGTTGTATTTTTGACATCAAAATGACAGAATTTTATTTTTGAAGAAATTAAATATACATATATATTTAAGTCAACAATAATGCTATCTTAGGAACTGGAAAAATTAGAAGTGACTACTCTTCCTGTGTTTCTGCCTTAATTTGATTCTTCTCTTTGCAGCAAGATAAATTAATCAGGACAACAAGAGATGGAGGCTAATCGGGAGGGTTAATTGTGCCTTTATTTTCTATCCAAGAGATTCAGATATTATATGGAATAATTCTGCTTTATATCCAATTTTTTAAAAAATTATTTTCAAAACCAAGTAATCCAGCTTCACCTGGATGAAGAGTCAGTAGACGGGGGTTTCTGGGCTGATGAGAGCTCAGAGCAAAGAGAAAGGAGTGCTGCTTCCCCTGCCGCAGAGAAGACATCCAGAGGTAATTTCCAGTCATGAAATTCCTACCTCCTGTATGATGTATTCCTTGGTGATAATACAAGCAAGATAATTTGTGAGCAAGAGACTCTAAGAAGAATTTTCTAATGTTCTGTACTTCTGCCCCTTATTTCAATTACAGCTGCTGGAAAACAGGGTGCACACAGGCTTCCATGCAGTTTTTTTTTAATCTTGTGGATTGAAAATTACATATTTCCCCAAAATTGTAAGCATAATTATCTACGAATGCTCAAGACTTCTCAGAACTAATTTCTTCTGTAGATTTCTTCATTCAGATTTTAAAATCTGGATTTTCATAATGTGGTAGAATCATCTGACTACTCCCTAGGACAAAAAAGGGACAAACGCATTGCATTACATTTGCTGATATTATGCAAGTGAAATGTGTAGAAAATATGGAAGATTTCTTTGATTGAAACAGGGATTTTTAAAATGTATCTACTTTTTAAAGAGTAAATTTTTTTTAGTCGAAATAATGGATTACTTCTTAGTTAGTTTCTTTGGGAGATTTTCCATTAGGATACTTCAGATACTGGGAATGCAATGATTGGTCCTGCTAAAAACAAGACACACAGGAAAATAAGCCCTATCATCATACACTATACAGACTGAAAGACTAGCTTCCTAGAGACATTAAGATTTTATCAAATGTTTAGAAACATTTTCATACCAGAACTCGTTTCACTCTTAAAAAAAATAACAAGCCAAATAGCTTCTGTTTATGCACATTATATCTACTGACATTTAACTTAGAAACTAAAACTGAAGATATGTTTAACATTCATGGATAAACAATAAATTTGTGAAAAGTATATTTGTCAAACAATAATTAGAGGAATGGCATAGTACACATTTTTATAAATCATTTTAGTATCTGGTTAATAGAAGATAGTTAAATTATCTTTTCAGTAACATAGTGATTTATTATCATTAACAAATATTGTATATACTATACATAATTGTATATTTTACACTTTTGCACAATTGGCCATGAAATACGTTTGTTTACACAAGCATAATTGTAAATGCATGGTTAATATATTGCTTTACACATTATGGCAGCTACAGCATCACTAGACAATAGGGGCTTTTCAGCTACATTATAATCTTGTGAGAACACTTTTATACATGCAGCATGTTGTTGACAAAAATGCCATTATATGGGGGCCAACACTGTGGCTTAGTGAGTAAAGCCACTGCCTGAAGTGCTGGCATTCCATATGGTGCCAGTTTTAGTCCCGGTTGCTCCACTTCGGATCCAGTTCTCTGCCATGGCTTGAGAAGCCAGTGGATGATGGTCCAGGTTCTTGGGCCTCTGCACCCACATAGGAGACCCAGAAGAAGCTCATGGCTCCTGCTTTGGATGGGCCAAGTACTGGCCATTGTAGCCATTTAGGGAGTGAACCAATAGATGGAAGACTTATCTCTCTCTCTCTCTGCCTCTGCTTTTCTGTAACTCTGCCTTTCAAATAAATAAATAAATCTTTTAAAAATCATTATATGATATAAAACTAGTTATATATATATATATATGAACATATGCCACAAGAACATTAAATGTGAATGGCTTATACAATATAATCAAAGTGAAAATATTGATAGAATGATTACAAACTGAACATTAATTAGTGGATCAATACATATTAGATTCAAAGATATACACATATCAAAAGTAAAATAATAAATACTATGCCTTATATACCTTTGGAGATATGAAACATCTATGCTACTATAAGAAAAGATAGACCTTAAAATTAAAAGTGCTACTACAGACAAATGAAATTTATCACAATAGTGATAGAAAAGATCCTTGCCATGACACATTGTAATGAAATTCACCACAGTGAAACATAAAAGAAGATTCTAAATTGTGCAAGAGAGAAACGCCAGATTACTTCAGAGGATCTCCAATTAGACTGATAGCAGACTTCTCATCGGAAACCCTACTAGGAGAGAATGGCGAGATAGAGCCAAAGTCCTAAGAGAAAAAAAAACTGTCATCCCAGAATATTATACCCTGCAAAGCTCTCACTTCTGAATGAAGGTGAAGTAAAAACCACTCATTCTGCCTTGCAAAATATGCTTAAAGATGTGTTACACACAGAAATACAGAAACATGGTCATCAATATGAAAGAAGAAAAAGGAGGAAAATCTCTCAGTATAAGATCAAAAGAAGTTCAAAGTATAAATTAGGAATATCAATTGGAAAAATGTCAGGGCAAAGTCATTACTTTTCTTTCCTTTTCTTTTGACAGGTGGAGTTAGAGAGAAAGAGACAGAGATAAAGGTCTTCCTTTTTCCATTGGTTAACCCCCCAAGTGGCCCTTATGGCCAGCACGCTGTGCCAATCCGAAGCTAGGAGCCAGTTGTTTCCTCCTGGTCTCCCATGTGGGTGCAGGGCCCAAGGACCTGGGCCATCCTCCACTGCACTCTTGGGCCACTGCAGAGAGTTGGACTGGAAGAGGAGCAACTGAGACAGAATCCAGTGCTCCAACCAGGACTAGAACCTGAGGTGCCGGTGCCGCAGGCAAAATATTAGCCTAGCAGGCAGCAGCGCCAGCCAGGGCAAAGTCATTACTTTTCAATAGTAACACTGAATGTAAATGGCCTCAACTATCCAGTATAATAGTAACAGACTGGCTGAATGGATTAAAAAAATGAAACTAATTATTTGCTGCTTACAAAAACACATCTTTCCAACAAAGGTGTATGTAGACTGAAAGTGAAAGGTTGGAAGAAGATATTCCATGCCAACAGAAACCAAAAAGGAGCTGGTGTAGCCATCTTAATAGCAGACAATATAGACTTTAACACAAAAACCATTAAAAGAGACAAAGATGGGTACTATATAAAAATAAAGGATCAATTCAACAGGAAGACATAACTATTATAAACATATATGCATCTATTTACAGGGAACCTGACTATTTAAAATATATGTGAAGGGATTTAAAGGGAGACTTAGACTCCAATACAATAGTATTGGGGGGCTTCAATACTCTACTTTCAGCGTGGACAGATCAACCAGACAGAAAATCAACAAGGAAGAATCAGATTTAATCAACACTATAGACCCAATGGATCTAACAGATATCTACAGAACTTTTCATCCTACAGTTGCAGAATACACATTCTTCTCAGCAGTACATGGAACTTTCTTAGGGACTGACCACATACTAGGTCATAAAGCAAGTCTCAGAATTAAAAAAAAATTAAAATTATACCATGCAGCTTCTCAGATACAATGGAATGAAGCTGGAAATCAGCAACTCGGGAAACCCTAGAGCATATGTAATCACATGGAGACTGAACAACATGCTCCTGAATGAGCAGTGAGTCATAGAAGAAATCAAAAGAGAAAGCAAGAACTTTCTAGAAGCAAATGAAAATAACAAAAAAACATATCAAAACTTGTGGGAAAATGAAAAGCAGTGTTATGAGGAAAGTTTATAGCAATATGTGCCTATGTCAAGAAATTGGAAATGCACCAAATAAATGAGCTAGTAATGCATCTCAAGGATCTAGAAGAACTACAACAAACCAAACCCAAAACTAGTAGGAGAAAAAAATAATTAAAATTAGAGAATAAATCAACAAAATAAAATACAAAAAATTATAAAAGATCAAAAGAAATGCTGGTTTTTTGAAAAAATAAACAAACTGACATACCATTGGCCCAACTAACTAAAAAAAGGAGAGAGAAGAACCAAATCACTAAAATTGGAAAGAGAAATGGTAATGTAACAATAGACACCACAAAAATAAAGAGTCATCAGAAATTACTACAAAGAGTTCTATATCAACAAACTGGGAAATCTAGCAGAAATGGATAGATTCCTGGACACATAAACCTGCCTAAATTGAAATATGAAGACATAGAGAACCTAACCAGACCCATATCCAACATAGAGATTGAATCAGTAATAAAGACACTCCCAAAGGAAAAGCCCAGGACCGGATGGCTTCTCTGCTGAATTCTACCAGACATTTAAAGAAGAACTAACTCTATTTCTTCCCAAGCTATTCAAAATGATTGAAAGAGAGGGAATCCTCCCAAATTCTTTCTATGAAGCCAGTATCAGCTTATTTCTAAACCTGAAAAAGATGCAGCAGAGAAAGAGAATTACAGACCAGTTTCCATGATGAACACAGACACAAAAATCCTCAGTAAAATTCTAGCCAATAGAATCTAACAACACATCAGAAAGATCATCCACCCAGAGCAAGTGGGATTTATCCCTGGTATGCAGGGTAGGTTCAACATTTGCAAATCAATCAATGTGAAACATCACATTAACAAATGGCAGAAGAAAAATGATATGATTATCTAAATAGATGCAGAGAAAGCATTTGATAAAATACAATACCCTTTCATGATGACAACTCTAAGAAAATTTGGTATAGAAGGAACATTGTTCGAAACAATCAAGGCAATTTATGACAAACCCATGGCCAGTATCACACTGAATGGGTAAAAGTTGGAAGCATTCTTCTAACTGAGATCTGGCACCAGAGAGGTATGCACAGTCTCACTATTGCTATTCAACATAGTACTGGAAGTTTCATCCAGAGCCATTAGGCAAGAAAAAGAAATCAATGGTATACAAATTTGGAAGGAAGAAGTCAAACTATCCCTCTTGCAGATGATAAGATTCTTTATTTAGGGGATCCAAAGAACTCTACTAAGAGACTATTGGAACTCACAGAAGAGTTTGGTAAAGTAGCAGGATATAAAATCAATGCACAAAAATCAACAGCCTTTGTATACACAGACAATGCCACAGCTGGGAATGAACTTCTAGGATCAGTCCCATTCACAACAGCTACAAAAAAATCAAATAACTTGGAATAAACTTACTCAAGGATGTCAAAGATCTTTATGATGAGAATTACAAAACTTTAAAGAAAGAAATAGAAGAAGATGCAAAAAAATGGAAAAATCTTCTGTGTTCATGAATGGGTAGAATCAATATCATCAAAATGTCCAAAAGAAATTTATAGATTCAATGCAATACCAATCAAAATACCAAGGCATTCTTCTCAGATCTGGAAAAAAATGATGCTGAAATTCATATGAAGGCACAGGAGTCCTCAAATAGCTAAAACATCTTATACAACAAAAACAGAGCAAGAGGCATCACAATACCAGATTTCAAGATATACTACTAGGCAGTTATAATCAAAACAGCCTGATACTTGTACAAAAACAGACAGACAGACCAATGGAACAGAATAGAAACAGCATAAATCAATCTAAACATATACAACCAACTTTTACTTGACCAAGAAGCTAAAACCAATTCCTGGAGCAAGGACAGTCTATTCAGCAAATGGTTCTGGGAAAACTGGATTTCCAACTGCATAAGTATGAAGCAAGACCCCTACCTTTCACCTCACACAGAAATCCACTCAACATGGATTAAAGATCAAAATCTACAACCTGACACCATCAAATTATTAGAGAACATCAGAGAAACTCTGCATGATATTGGCATATGCAAAGACTCTTGGAAAAAACCCCAGAGGCACAGGCAGCAAAAGCTAACACTAACAACTGGGATTACATGAAATTGAGAAGTTTCTGTACGGCAAAAGAAATAGTCAGGAAAGTGAAGAGGCAACCGACAGAATGGGAAAAAATATTTGCAAACTATGCAACTGATAAAGGATTAATAACCAGAATCTACAAAGAGATCAAAAAACTCCACAGCAACAAAACAAACAACCCACTTACGAGATGGGCCAAGGACCTCAATAGACATTTTTCAAAACAGGAAATCCAAATGACCAAAAGGCACATGAAAAAAATGTTCAGGATCACTAGCAATCAGTGAAATGCAAATCAAAACCACAATGAGGTATCACCTCACCCCAGTTAAAATGGCTTACATACAGAAATCAACAAACAACAGATGACTGTGAGGATGTGGGGAAAAAGGGACACCAATGCACTGCTGGTAAGAATGCAAACTGGTAAAGCCACTATGGAAGACAGTTTGGGGATACCTCAGAAACCTGAATATAGCCCTACCACAGGACCTAGACAGCCCACTCCTCGGAATTTACCCAAGGGAAATTAAAATGGTAAATAAAAGAGTTATTTGCATCTCAATGTTTATTGCAGCTCGATTCATAATAGCTAAGACATGGAATCAACTGAAATGCCCATCAAGTGAAGATTGGATGACGGAATGATGATGTATGTACTCTATGGAATACTACACAGCAGTAAAAAAAAAAATGAAATCCAGTCATTTGCAACAAAATGCAGTAATCTGGAAAACATTGTGCTGAGTGAAATAAGCCAGTCCCAAAGGGACAAATATATGTTCTCCCTGATCTATGACAACTAACTGAGCACCTAAAAGGAAACCCATACAAGTGAAACTGATACTATGAAAAACAATGACTTGATCAGTCCTTGTCCTGAATGTTGAGGAACAGCTTACTATTTCATTCATTTTAGTATTTTCTTTTTCTATGTATACTATTGGTTGAACTCTTTAATTAACACACTATTATTCTTATGTGTTTAAATTTACCTGAAAAGTGATCCCTGTTAAATATAAGAGTGGGAATAAAAGAGAGAGGAGATGTACAGTTCAGCACACGTTCCCTCAGACTTACCCCTAAAGTTAAAGCTAGAAACCTGCCATGGGACTCAAAATCCCATTAAGGTGGCAGGTACCAATGTCATCTTACTAGTTAAAGTAATCAGTTTAAGTTCATAATTGATCATAAAGATAGGAGTGTCAAAGGGATCACATAAATAAGACCAGTGTCTGCTAATAATAATTGATAGAATTAAAAAGGAGAGAATGACCCAACATGGGAAGCAGGATATACAACAGACTCATAGAATGGCAAATGCCCTAAACAGCACTCTCGCCTCAATATCAGCCCTTAAGGTATTCGGATTTGGCTAAAAAGCTCATGAGAGTTTCTCAGGCATGGAGAGCTAAGACACTGTGGCAAAAAATGACCTACATGAAAGACCTCTGTGAGTGAGATCCCAGTGGAAAGAAGGGGCCATCAAAGAAGGAGGTACATTTCTCTGAAGAGAGGAGAGAACCTCTACTTTGATTATGTCCTTGTCTAAATAAGGTCAGAGTTTGTGGACTCGAGAGGCTTCCATAGCCCTGGCAGCTCATGACAAGAGCTTCAGGTGATCACTGATGACATAAATAGGAGTGTCAATTGTTAAATCAACAACAGGAGTCACTGTGCACTTACTCCCCATGTAGGACCTCTGCCCTTAATGTGTTGTACTAATTAATGGTAAAACCAATCTTCAAACAGTACTTTATACTTTGCCTGTGTGGGTGCAAACTGTTGAAATCTTTACTCAGTATAGAATTGATCCTCTGTATATAAAGATAATTAAAAATGAATCTTAATGAAGAATGGGATGGGGGAGGGAGTAGGAGGTTGATGGTTTGGGGGAGGTAGGGCGGGTATGGGGGGAAGAACCACTATAATTCAAAAGTTGTAGTTATGAAATTTATATTTATCAAATAAAAGATTTCTATTAAAAATTGAATAGATGTTATTTCAATTAATGATGAAAGAGATGAAATAAAAACATCCACACATACTTAGAAGTTATCCCACTTAAAATGATTTTGTTTATCATTATTGTTTTCATTGAGTCAGGACTTGAGGTTAATCATAACTTAAAGGAAAAGAAAGTAGAATACAGGTTTAAGTCCATAAAATAGCTTAACACAAGCTCTAATGGAATTGAATAAAAAGAGGGCTTCATATTGAGAAATGGATTTTTTATTTTTTAATTCAAATCTCTGATCCTCATTCCTTTTAATCATTAGGAGTTATTGAGTATTCTAAGCAATAATAGGGGCTGGCACTGTGGCATAGTGGATAAAGCCGGTGCCTTCTGTGCCTGCATCCTATATGGTTGCCGGTTCTAATCCCTTCTGCCCCTCTCTGATCCATCTCTCTGATATGGCCTGGGAAAGCAGCAGAAATGGCCGAAGTCCTTGGGCCTCTGCACCTGCGTGGGGACCTGGAAGAAACTCTTGGTTCCTGACTTCACATCAGCACAATTCCAGGTGTTGCAGCCATCTGGGAAGTGAACCAACAGGTGGAAGACCTCTCTCTCTCTGCTTCTCCTTCTCTCTCTGTGTAACTCCGACTTTCAAAGAAATAAATAAATCTTCTTTTTTAAAAAAAAAGTAATAATGATACTTTTCTGTGGGGTATTATGAAATTTAAATAACAAAAGATATATAAAAGCATACTTAGATTTTCTGACAATCATTCAAATCTTAGCTCTTGGTAAACAGGAAACTGGCTAGTTCTTCAGTGTTCCCTTTTACACATTTATTCCACCAAGACACTCAATGCCCAAGTTGGCAAGTTTTAACTTCATGTTACTGGGCTGAGGTATACTAGATTTTGGCTCCAAATTGCTCAATTCAGTCACCAACAAACTAGTAGCATTTTATTTTTAATTAACAGATAACTGTTTGGTTACCTAATTACCTACCCTGAAGATTTGATCTTTGTTTACCTTTTGAGATTTAAACAAGTAACCTGATAAATTATTACAAATTATTATAAATTATTTATAAATTAATATATATTTATAAATATGCATTTATAAATTATTACAAATTTCAGAAGATGGGAAATTTTTTTACTAAATCAAAACAGTTTTGACTGGGACACACACACATACACACACATATACACACACATGTATACAGTCTGCTATTCTTGCTATTTCCTTCATATTTAATTTTAAAGGGCATGCTTTCCAATTAAAACTTTTTCTATTTTGTCTTCACTTGTAACTAACTCATTGAATTCAGTAACACATCTCTGTTCAATTTTGTTTTGATTTTCCTTATCTTATTTTCATTTTTTTATTATTAAAGATCTATGTCCCATAAGTAACCTTCAAGAATTAAAAATACTAAAGCTTGAGGGAATACCAAAATGACCTGCACCTATTTCCCAAGAGTTTTGTGGATAATAAAGCTGAGTAAAAACCACAGTGGTACTTCAAAAACCTCCTGGGAAGCTCCTATCATCTGTGCACAGTCGCTAAACCTTTATGTTAAAACTGCAGGACGGCTGCTCTAACAGCCTCTTTCCTGGTCCCCTACTTCAATTCTGAATAGAATCCTAGGGAGTTCTGTACTTTCCATCACTGGATCTCTTGAGCATAAAGAATGATTTCCTTGGTTTTATATTAGGGAAAGAGATTATATCCTTGGGCCTCTCCAAGTAAAGTGTCTGTGAATTCAACCAAATTTTCAACATGCTGCTATACAATGGTGTTCCAGGCTTTGACTATGGGAGCATTCTCTGTTCCCTGTGTATAATTTAGTTTCCACTTCCACTCTGTTCATAGGAAAAAAACACCACAAGGTAATAAAAAGAACTAGACTAGAAGTAGGTACTTGTGATCTAGGTCTCTTTATAGTCAAATGGACTTGGCTAGGCAGGACATAATGCTCTTCCTATTACCTCATTCAAATGAATATAAAAGTACTTTTCCTATTTATCCCTCAAATCACTGTAAGGTTATTTATGTGATCAAATTTAATAAATTTTGAGCAATATAATCATTACATTTATTATCTTTTTTGAATACATAAATTCCGACTAATTTACAACACAAAAACTTATGACTGAAAAACTCACATGAACTCTATTTATTTATTTATTTATTTATTTATTTATTTATAAAGAGAGAGAGAGAAAAAAACTAACATTTATTGGTTTATTCTACAAATGAAAGAAGGGCCAGGAGCCAGATACTGAATCCAGGTTCAGCAGGAACACATTTACTTGAGCCATTACTGCTGCCTCTAAGGTTTTACATCAGCCATAATTTGGAGTTAATTGTTAGAGCTAGGAATTGAACCTAGATACTCCAACATGGGAAAAAGGCATCTTAACTGCTAGGTTAAACATCTACTAAATGAACTCTGATTTTTAAATATCCAGTACAACTCTGATTATAGATTAAAACCATCCCCTGGTTCAAAAATAAGTGCCATCACCTATCTCTCATGAAGTTTTGATCTTGGAAATAGAATGTGAAAAAATGCTGATATTTAAGTCTTAGTGACTTCTTTCATGGTTAATGTGATCTATTTTCGAGACAAAATTATTCCTTTTTCTAAATGTTTCACTGACTCAAAAGAAAATACTAGGAATTAATTGAACAGAGTATGGCATAAATTAATTCTTCTTTAAAAAAAGATTTATTGATCTGTCTATCTATTTGAAAGGAAGAGTGATACAGACAAGGAGGGAGTGAGAGAAAGACTCTTCCATCCGCTGGTTCACTCCCCAAATGGCTGCAATGGCTGGGGATGAACCAGGGCAAAGCCAGGAGCTCAGAGCTCCATCTAGGTATCCTTATTGGCAGCAGGGGTCCAAGCACCCAGGTTATCTTCTGCTACTTTCCCAGGTGCATTATCAGGAAACTGGATAGGAATTGGAGCAGCCAGGACTTGAACTGGCATTAAGATACATGATGCTGGCATTGCAGGCAGCAGTTTAGCTCACTGGGCCACAGTGCTGACCCTCAAAACATTTCTCATTACTTGCAATTTTCTGTCCATTGTTTCACATGAAATTGCACATTTCTGACCATGTATTGTTTCTTTCAAAAATAATACAACTGTAGAGAGACAATTTTAGGTTTCTCATGATACTCCATGTCTTGTAAGCTGACATTGATTGCCTTTTTTTGGGCCATTTTCTAAGAATGTTTGCATAGAAAACAGCCTTAGAAGATTAAATATAGTACTTCTCCTTGAACATCCTTTAGGGCAAAGGTCAGATAGGCATTGCTGCCCGTTATAAAAGAGTTGGATTCCTTAAACTCAGAATTCCTCCCCTTGCATTAACAGATGTCATCAATATATCTTTGTAATCAATTGCACTTTGGGAATTGAGGGTCACAATTATTTCTGAATAAAAGTATTCTAGCTATCACTATTGCTGTGAATGGTGAAGTTCTTAGTCCCTAATCCAGGAACTTCATGCTTTCTACCACCAACTATGAAACAGTGCCAGGTTAGATTATTGGCTTGCAAGTAAGGTAGAATTTTAGATTGCTCAAAACTCTTGATACTAACACACATGAAAAAGATAATTCAGTGATCTTTCTCAATATTTAATATCACTGAGTTCCATAGAGTAATTATTTGAAGAAAACTATTAAATCTAAGGAATTATAATACTTGAGGGCAAAGGAGGTGACACCATAGTTAAGTTTCAATGAATCCAGCTGAAATATTTAGGTATGCAACTAAAATTGCTGAAATGGAAATTGAAACCAGGAGTTTAATTAGGCAATAGCTCTATCCAGAAACATTCTTCCTTCCTAAACTATTGTACAAGAGTTAATCATTTTACTTTCATCCATTTTTTTTTTTTATTTGACAGGTAGAGTTATAGATAGTGATATAGAGAGAGAGACAGAGAGAAAGATCTTCCTTCCATTGGTTCACTCCCCAACTGGCCACTATGGCCAGCACTGTGCCGATCTGAAGCCAGGATCCAGGTGCTTCCTCCTGGTTTCCCCCGCAGGCGCAGGAGCCCAAGCACTTGGGCTGCAGCAGAGAACTGGACTGGAAGAGGAACAACAGGGACTAGAACCTGGAGTCCATATGGGATGCCAGTGCCGCAGGCGGAGGATCAACCAAGTGAGCCACGGTGCCGGCCGGCCCCCATCCATTTTCTTTTAGTGATACCTGTTCATACTTAGCTCAGAGGAGTATCTCTATCTAGCAAAAGGCTTTTGTTTTCAGGCCACAGCTGACTGGGCTAAATGTATAAAGTTAGAACAAGCTTAATCAGCCTTGGTATACTTCCAACTGATTTGGAATAAGAATACAAGAGGTGAAATTTTCATTGCTGTGAGGTTGTGTTCAACAATCCTGTTGACCGCGAGGCTGAAAATACCATTTGAATGGTACCATGGTGAGATATTTACCAATGAAATAGCAATAAGTCAATTTTATATAGGAAGGAAGAAGTCACATGTATTGGGAACAAGAGACCATGTAAGTCCCAGAAGAGAGAGACAAAGGTAAAGAAAGTTATATGACTACTATCATTCCATCTCCCATGGACACTGGTTCTTTTTCTTGTGTCTATGCCCAAAAGATTTTATGTGTTCTGACAAGAAATTCACCCACTCAAGATACCAAACAGCCCCTCATTGACTGTTTTCATTTATCTATCTATAAACATTATATTTATTCTGGTATAAATAAATGTTTTATTACTCACTTTCTTATAACTAAAAAAAAGTTAATGCATTCTGAGACTAGCCAGAGCATGATGTTGCAGAATATAACAGAAAAAGTTAATGGAACTAACCAATTCCTTTCATAACAACTTACAATCCATTTTGAAATGTCACAAACATGGAAATTTCTCAATAAATGGAAAGAGTATGATATATCTGAATTGGTAAAATATTATTTATATCTTCATAGCCTAATAGTAATGTTCATTTTCTGAGGTATAGTTTTTTCACCTATAAAAACTGAATATCAATGCCTACATTAAGTATTTATCAACTTTTTCAACAGCATAAGGACTAAACATGTTCTGTGTTAATCAAAACTCCCCAATCATCTCTATTCCAATTTTTCTCCATCCTGCAAATGCCTGACCTTCATTGTCTGCAAGATTATACTAATACTGAGATTAATACCCTGGTTATTCCTACCTGCACCTGCCCTGCCCTCATGAATGCAGGGAGAATTTTTAATTTTCAGTTGCAGTAGGATACTTTGATGATGAAGATTTAGAGAATGGACAAAAGTAGACAGAACCTAGAAAGCAGAGGATGGAAGAATAACTAAGCAAAAATCAGCAATGACAACACAGGTGAAGAAGAGGAGTTAAATCTAGAGGAAGGAAAGGGAGATAAGGCCAGGCATTCCTGAGTTGTAGCAAATTGAGGTCTAGATAGTGGGTAAAAGGTGCAAAAAATGAGGAAAGGAGAATAGAAAGCAGGAAGGTACTACTAAAAGTTACTAGTTAGATGCCTAAGATGTGTAATTACTGAATGAAATTGCTTTTTAAATTTGGAGCCACTTACAGGAAGAAGTGACTGTTGAAATGTGATTCTCTGAATGCAACATTACCCAACATTTGAATCACACAGAACTATTGCATCAGTATTTACACATAAACTATTCCAAAATTACTAAACTCTGCTCTCAATCAAGAGTTCCATCTTTAGTTTTCCCTGCTATTCCAGATGTAGAATAATCAGAATGATACACATTTTTTGAGGTCCCTTGTGTCTGTCTAAGGTAACAGAGTTTAGCTTAAGGACCGGGCTAGGACAAACCTGAAACAACATTCTTGGTGCCAGTACTTTGTTGGGACTGAACAAGGGAGGATGGGCACAGGAAACTTTATTTTCTTCTAAGTCCTACTTTTTAAAAAACATTAGTAGCAGAGTTTACCTTCTATGACTAAAAAATTTAAATGTTTATATACTTATGTTTGATTCTAAATATGCTTTTTGATCTTTAAAAATTTCCAAAGGTTGTATACTCCATTCTTGTGATGAAATAGTCAACTTTAAGTACAGTGTTTCAATGTGGTTTGTACTTCCCGTCTTCTTGTCATAGATAAACTCACATGGCTGGCAGCTATGTCAAGATCATCTCACAGATAGGCATTAAACATAGGGGAGATGGTGAGCCATCACTTAGATTAAATTCCATAGGCTTTTTCCCACCATTATACATCTAAGCCATCTGACCTTAACAGCAGGTGCATCTTATTTCAAGAGACACAGGATTCAGTGGATAGACTGGACCTGCATAATATGAGCACTCTATTTTATAACATCATTTTACATAGTGAGGGCTGCCTACAAATTTCTTGATTTGGCCAAAAGAAGAAGAAAATGCTCATCAAGCAGAAAGAAAAGTTGTGTAAATTAAGCAGCCCTTGAATAAACAAGCAGTAATTGCCATAGTAACTTTGCAAATCACAGAAACAATAGGAATACTTTTTAAATATTTGAGAATGTCAGTTCATTGCTTCCTGTTTACTTGCAATTATTTGAAAGTAACCTGGATAACTTTATAATCAAGGTATTTCCTCTTGGCTCCCTGTTATACATCAGACTGCCTGAGGAGAGGATTGACATCCTAAGGTGTCCAAAGCATAATCAGCCTTAAGAGCTGCTAATGTTAAAATCCTGACTAATGTTAATCAGAATTTTTTTAAAAAAAATCTTAGTTTGTTTTACACACACACACACACACACACACACACACACACACAGAGTAAGATCATAGTTTTTAAAACACGATTGGTGAGTGATGTTGCCTAATTATAGTACTACATTTGTTTGTACCTGGGTCTTTGCATATGTGTTGTGCAGACTGGTAATCCATATAGGATGTTTGATATTTGTCCAGTAATGTTCAGGATCTGCTTAATAGTGCATAATTATCAAAAGTCAAAATATCAGAAGAAAACACATACCCTTCATGTAAGACCAATATAGTTAATGAAAACAAAATATATATTCTAAGTTTTTCTTATGTGCCAACATTGGACTGATTTGTTTTATGACTGAGATCTCAGAAAACGTTTACAGTTCTACTGAATAGCACATTAGTTATGATATATTTCTAAGTGTTGTCATATTTAAAATCATATTCAAATATTAGGTAGATATTAAATCAGATCAAAATTGAGAGGCCCAAATTGCTTAAATTATAACCCAAAACTACTTGAACCTCTGACTCAAAGTGTGAGCTTTCTGTCTTCTGGAAATATACTCCCTCTGAACTGTGGTTCTGTAGCAGCATCCTAAGCACTCTTCTCCAAAGCGCTGTGGTGCCTATCTCGCCTCTGTTACCTGAGGCTATCAACCACATCATATTTGAGACAATATCTTATTATACACACATTTATATCTACAGTACCTTTCACGTTGATCAACACAGCAATGACCAATAAGTTTAAGTTGAATTACAGCAGTGATGTTAAAATTTAAATAAACATGTTTTCCTTTCTTAGTTCACTAGATGCACACCAACAGATTAGACCACATGACAGGAGAAATTGGTTGGGGCAGTAAGTAGCAAGAGACACTGATGCTGACAAAATATTCAGGGAATCACATGAAAATAGGATTAAGTGGCACAATCACAGTATTGCAATCTAGGTTATTGTTTTGGGATAGGCTCTCCTGATTCATCCTCTTCTCCTTTGTCACATCAATGATGATTCTCAGATGGTCAAGATAATTGTATTTTCCATCCAAGTAAAGTCCACCACTAAAGCAAAAAGG
Source organism: Sylvilagus floridanus (assembly GCA_949820135.1). Classification (NCBI taxonomy): domain Eukaryota; kingdom Metazoa; phylum Chordata; class Mammalia; order Lagomorpha; family Leporidae; genus Sylvilagus; species Sylvilagus floridanus. The sequence goes on along the minus strand of OX463246.1, from coordinate 63,116,310 downwards.
AGCCATGAAAGAGAAGATTATGAGGTGAGGTAGAAAAGAAACAAAAATAAAAGAACATTAGGTTGGGAAGGAGAGTCTCTCTCTACTAAATGTTACAGTCTGAATGTGCTCCCTTCGAATTCTAATATTGAAAGCTATTCCTCAGTGTGAAGATATTAAGAAGGAATTACTGGGGGCTGGTGCCATGGCTCGCTTTGTTGATCCTCCACCTGCGGTGCCAGCATCCCATGTGGGCACCGGGTTCTAGTCCTGGTTGCTCCTCTTGCAGTCCAGCTCTGTGCTGTGGCCCAAGTGCTTGGGCCCCTGCACCCTCATGGGATTCCAGGAGGAGGCACCTGGCTCCTGGCTTTGGATCAGCGCAGCACCAGCCGTGGCAGCCATTTGGGGAGTGAACCAACGGAAAGAAGACCTTTCTTTCTGTCTTTCTCTCACTATCTATAACTCTGTCAAATAAATTTTTAAAAAAAGAAGGAATTACTGATAGGATTAGTGCTTCTGAAAGGGTTTGCAGAGATCAGCCTTACCCAATTCACCATTCAAGAAAACAACAAGAAGTCATCAACAATGAAGGAGGACCCCATCAGACGCGGGATCCACCAGCACCATGATCTTGGGCTTCCCAGTCTCCAGAACCGTGATAAAAATGTTCTTATTGTTTATTGAGCCAGCAAGTTCATTGTATTTTGTTACAGAAGTATGAATGCATTACCACACCAAGGAGAATTGTAGGTAGAAGTGAAGGAAGGATTCTGTCTCAGAAGAGAAGACATGATTGCTAATATTGGTAAGTTGAGCTGAATAAGAAGGAAATGGGACTCTTAGGCTGTTTTGAGGCTTGGTAAAAGTTCCAGTTTTAGGTTCATCACTTATTCTTTTCTTAAGTGTGGATAATTATCACACTACCATGAAACATCTAAGAATTAAATCAGATAAATTATGATAGGGCTTTGCACATCATGGGTTTTTTCTCTCCCTTACCAACTCTGATAATTACTCTGTGGATTCAAAATTCAGAGTTATTTTGGGAATCAATTTATTATTAACATAAATATTAACATAAATTCTCATCTTCAGGAAGTTATAAAGATTACATTCTCTAGATACAAAAACGGTATAGTGTACCTCCTCAGAGCATCATGGAAGAGAAAGCCCATCTCATACTTGCTTTGATGAATTATATTAAACTGTGAGGTAACACAAATTAATTTTCTATATAAAGGAATATAACTAACCAAAATATTTCTTTGAAATTCATGATTAGTTTTTTGTAATATGCATTTCAAATAAACTTTCTGAAAATCTTCCTGTGAGTAGACTTCTAAACATTTGTGCAGCAAATTTATTTTACTTCCATTTTTCCACAAATGTTTTTTAGTACCCTCATTTGTATCCAAGACCTTTGGTCTGTGGGAGACTCATTGTCATTCCTTATGTGTTGATGTCAACAGCCAACTCTTGCTATAATATCAGCTGAGTTCATCTAACTGCCACAGTTCTTTCCAGAAATCTCAGAACAAGTCTCATGCCACTATGCTACTCCCCTCCTTTTAGAGACTGATTCTTTTGCTCCCCTGTACATATATGTGCTTGTGGTCACTCACTTGTTCTTTCAACAACTATGTCTCAGTTCCTAGTATTTCAGAAAGCATGGCATGCTGGGTGCAAGGAAGGAAGTAGAGTGAGCAGGCATGGTTTCTTCCCAATGGAATTTACATTTCAGTCTTGTAGTGGCACAAGTATACATAAGTCAATAGTCATAGGACCAAATAAATAGCAATGTGCTCCAATATTATTTTGAAGAAAGATAGCATTTTAATGAAAGAAATTGGCCTCCAGAGAAGACTTAAGTTCAAACTAAAGGATGATTGATTAGTCAGAGTTAACTAGACAAGGAATGGAAGGGAAAGTGTTCCATGCAAAGGCCCTGGGATGTGCAAATTTCCCTGAGGAAAACTAAGAGTCCAAGTGTGGCTGAAGGAAAGATATGAACAGAGGAATTATATGCAAATCATGTGCTTGGAGATCAGAGTAAGGCAAGGCATCAAGCCATGTAGGACTTGTAGGGTTTTGGTCTTTGTTCCATGAACAAGAAAAAGTATTTGAAGACTTTTAATTGGAGGGTGAAGAATGGAGCAATAGAGGATGGTGTGATCATATCTGTCTTCTATAAACCTATTCTGTTTATATACAGAGAGTAGATTGGGATGGACTGGCAGTGAGTATAGGAAAATCATCCCAGTGAAATTTTGGTAAGTTGAACTAAAATAGTAGTATTAAAAGTAAGCATTTTTAAGAGAACTAAGTTGTAAATTCAACAAAATTTAATATAACATCCTAAATTCAGAGATATTATCATGTATTTCATGGGTTTACTTCCATGTCAAAATCAGATAGCTAGGAAACCTGGAATTTTTTCTTTTTGTCCACAGAACAATCCATATTATAAATGTACTTTGAAGTCCCAAGAATATACAATTATTTCCTAGAGAAAGAGGCAAAGTACACACAAATAATGTTCCTGGGCCATACCTATAGTTTTTATTGCAGGAAAGAACAGCTTCTTCCTCATAATTCACACATAGTTTCATCATCTAGCATTGATTGAACCAAAACTTAATTGATTTTTCTCACTATAAAATATACTTGGATATCCTGCAACAGTGAGAGGAAATGTAAATTACATCACTTGTAAATTGTGTTGCTCATTAAATGTTGGTTACCTCACCTTGTCAGGAAGCATTACATTTGGTGGGAAATCCTCAAACACTGTTAGAAACTAGAGAACTGTGTTTCCTTACGTGACCCAGGACTGCCAGTTTCCACTCTCTGTTGCGATAGAACAAGCCACCCATTGGAAGAGAAAATGAAAAAGTGCACAATGCCTCTTGCAACATGCCAGTGACTAATATTTTCCCTTCATTCCTTTGTCACAGCAAGAAAAGGAGAAAAACCTCCTTAAATGATTCTCAAGTGGTTTTAAAAGCTCTTTAAACTACTTAGCATATTAATGATTTGCTATTTATAAATCACACCCATTGAAAGGCCAAAATGACAAATAAATAGACCATTGAAACTTGTTTCTGTCAGAAACTTGCCTCTCCCATATCTGAAAAGAACAAAAGGCACTTTCCAGCTGACACTAGGGTCCTCAGAGGCTGAACACTGAGACCTTTAAGACTCTGAGTGATGAGCTCGCTGCATTTTTTTTTAGTAGAAAAATCTTCTCTGAGTTCCAAGAAAGAACTTAATTAAACAATAATTCTTCTAACAGAAAATAAAATTGGGTGACTATCTTGCTTCTTTTATACCCTTTAGTTTTGCTTATTTTAATTACTGTATATTTTAATACAAATTATTTAAAACTGGTTCTAATTGAACTAACAAATCCGTAAAACCATACAATCCACCTTAAAAAAATCAGCATGCAAGTTTCAGTCCGCTTCACCAGAAGCACAGAGAAGCTAAGAAAAGAAAACACACATTTATAGCACATTACTCACTCATATTTATAGATATTCACGATAGATGTTAATTTGTATTTCTAAATAGCTTTAGAAAGGATATGAAATAGCTGACAGTTTTTGTTTGGCTGTTTCCCCATCAAAATATAATCACTTAAAGAATGGTCCTGCACACTGCTGTCACAGAAATGGCAGCCGAGGGGAACAAGTGGTATTTGCACAAATGAGTACATACATATCTATTTATTATAAAAGGCAGAATAAAAGCTTATACTCTGAAGAACTCATTGTTGACTGTTGTTTAAATAGTCTGTAAATATAGATTATGACATGCAGGATAAATTATAAAATTTATCAGAATTGAAAAGGTATCATTTACTACTTAAATAATAAGTACTGTGGTTGACTGAAAACACTTCTGTTGATTGTTGAAAAACACCAGAGATATGGAATTTGTTGTTGGTTGCAAAAGAGCAAGGTTACCTACCCAGTGATTCTGAGTCTACTGGAACTAATCATGCTGATACGAGGGTTAGACTAAAAGGGACTGCAGGTACAAAAAAGTGCTTTCCCCAACTATGGTAGCCTCAATAGAATCTCCTTGTCTAGAGAATTTATCAGTTGTAATGTTGTCTAAAAGCTAATGTGATTACATATTACTATATCATTGTTTTTTAATTACTTCATATTAACAATAAAAAAGCATCTAAGCATTTATGGCTCTTAAGTATTGTGTGCCACGCATCTTGCATGTGGCCGGGGGAGATGCTCTTTTAGGATGCTGGGTACCAGGACAGAGACAGAAAAGTAAAGACTGAAAGATTTAAATTAGTCCATGCAGGACTCTCTGGTGAGTAGGGTGCTATAAGAGTTGGGAATGCATATGGAGATCAGGTTATTGTTCCACCGCACAAGCAATAAATCACAGAACAGGGCTTAGCTCGTGAAATACACGCTCTTAGCCTCATGCTCTAAGAGTTGGAAGAGGGACTTCATAGTGACAACAAGTGCTTCTTTTCCAAGTGAAGAAAGGGGGATTTGAGAAAGAAATTATATGTCTCAGACTGTCATAGGTTGTTTAATGGGGAGCCTGCTGATAAAATTTCGTTTATCAGTTAAGTGTGATGAAAGAACCCAGAAACCTTCAAAGGTTTTGAAACTTTGCTTACAAACCAAAAGAGGAAAGCAGTCCAACCCTACGACACTGATAGGAAAGGGTTCTCTGATGACTATGGAGGCAATACAAGCACACAAGGAGGAGAAACCTCACTGAGAGGATGCAATGTGAGTTTATACAGCAGAAGTGAGAGTGTCTATTATGAAAGTAGACATGAGGATACCTGGTTGAATCATTCCTTGTCCTGTTGGTGTTTCTAGAACTTTAGGAAAAGTTCTAGAAATGCAGCGACTAGATGAGATGAGATCATCAAAGATATGACCTTACTTAGTGATGGGAGAAAAGCAGGCACTTACAGATATTGGAAACTCAATTGGTGTCAGATGTTCTCTTACGTTAAACCACATACATATCCACAGAAGAGAGTTTTTGGAAAACACAATGAAGAAAGGTAAGGTTTACATGTAAGTGAAACTTATCCTCCTTCACTTTCTCTTCCTCCATAAACACACACACACACACACACACACACACACACACACACACATGACCACAGGAGTTAATAGAGGCAGATACTGTCCACTCTTCTCTCTGAAGCCTCCTGATCTTTCTGTATGACTATTTCATTACATCTATCAGAGTCTGCTTTTCTCCAAAGTTCCTGTACATCCTCAGATGGATTATAATTCAATTTTTGTGGTGGCAATTCCAGACCACATACTTTATAACCTTACAAGTTCAACGTTATTGAGGAAGAAATCAACTAACCAAGAAATAATGTACCAATTGGGATATTTGGAATGATAAGCAGGGTAAAGTTTCCACTGAAGGGAACAGAAAAGTAATCAAATTCTCAATTGAATTATGAAGAAATGTCTTGTTGCAAATAATCACATTCAATTAATTTTTGCATTAAAATCCAAAATCACAAGTATCAAGGAAGAGATTTTTTTTCAGCATTAGTGAGGTATAAGTGACTCCCCAAATTATGTTAGATGTAAAATATGATGTTTTAATGTATGTCCATGTTGTGAAATGATCATCAAAATCAACTTAATTAACATGCCCATAACTTCACATAGTTATCTTTTTCTCTCGTGAGCACACTGAAGGCTCACTATTTTGGTGAATTTAAAATATATAATATATTATTATTAATTACAGTCACCATACTCTATAGTAGATCTCTAGCAATTATTTATCTTATATCTAGAAGTTTATATTCTTTGATCAAGTCTCATTTCCTTCCTCCTCTGTTCCTAGCAAGCACCTTTTAGTTCTATTACTTATACTTCTGTTTCTGTGAATTTGACTTTTTTCAATTCCGTACATAAAGGAGATCATAAAATGTTTGTCCTTCTCTGACTGGATTATTTTACTTGGTAGAATGCTCATTCATTTTGCAAACAGAGTCCCCCCTTTTTAAAGACCGTGTGTGTGTGTGTGTGTGTGTGTGTGATCCATTTCTTTATCCATTCATCCATTGGTAGATTATGGAACAATTAGGTTTATTCCATATCTTGACTATCAGTGTAATGCTACAATGAACATGTCTTTCACCATAGTGATTTCATTTCCTTTGGATGTACATCCAGAGGTGAGATTGTTGGACCATACAGTAATTCTATTTTAATACTGTTTTCTATAATAGCTGTGCCAATCTGCACCCTCACCAGCAGTATAGTTTCTTTTTCTCTGTAGTCTCACTATCATTATCTTTTTGTTTTATTTTGCTTTGTTGTTTACTATTTAGCAATCGTAACAGGTGTGAGTTTGGATTTATGGTTTGGGTTTGCATTTCCTTAACAATTAGTGATGTTTAAAACTTTGTCATATACCTGTTGGCTCTTTTTATATTTCTTTGAAAAAAGAAACATGTACTTTGCCCATTTTAAAAATAGGTTGCTTTTTTGCTATTGAATTGCATGAGTTCTTTACACATTTTGGATTCAACCCCTAAATTATTTAATATAACCTAATCATTAGGTGGGATTGTGTGATTATGGTAAGGACTTGAGCTCTAGAAGCAATTCTTTGTCCTTATAACATTGTATAAATTATTTGACCACACTCTAAACTGTCCTTCTATGTAAAATCAGGATGACAGTTGTACCCACCTTACAGTGTGCTATTGGTATTCTGCAGCATCAAATTAGGACTCCACCTATATTAGCTTTTATTATGCTTTCTCTTGCTACTCCTTAAATTCAGGATGTGAAATTAAGGTAGTATCTTAGAGACTTAGAAGTCTCATATCAAGTCAATTCAGCTCAGGTTTTCTTTTTTTATGTACTTCATAGAAATATTTTTATTTGGCTCATTTTGTGGTTTCTTATCTCAAAATAAATGCAAGCAATTTCGGATGAAAGGAGGTTTATTACTTAATTCTAATGAATGTAATAAAAACCAATAACAAGTAGAGGAAAAAGAGTCTGATTCTTGATGTTCCAATAACTGTACATGGCAGTTACTTTGACTAATCTGAATAGTAATTAAACAATACTAAGATTTCTTACTAAAGTTTATTTTTAACTGTACTAATGTAAACTTTTATGATGCATTAGAGTTGTGCCAGAGCCCCACTATGTTGGAGCACTATCTTTTGTCTGCATTTGACTTGTGATGTACTACATTAGCCATTGTTTATTGCTGCTGAGTACATGGAATGCAGCTAATCCAAATTGAGGTGTGCTATAAATGTAAAATACACACAGGTTTCAAAATTTAGATGAAAAAGGAATATAAAATATTATAGTGAATGTATGTAGAAAGAATATTTTTGCTATAGTAGTCTGAAGACCATATTGTCAAAATTAATTATACCTTTTGTTTCAACTCTTTCTCATATGGCTACATGAAAATTTAAAATTACATATATGGCATGCATTTATGGTTTGCATTATATTTATAAATAGCAGTGGTTTTAAATTTTCTGTTGGTACCTAATTAATTAATACATTTGGGATGGTTGCAGGACAAGCCCAAATTGGACCTCAGCCAAGAAAATTTTATTACATTTTTGCTGTTAATATTAATAAAAATAAGTGGAGATCATTATTGTTTTCTCAATTATGATACTCAAAAAGATGTCCCAAACTAATTCTGTCCATTTCCTGTCCCAAATCTAGAATTAGTCAAAAAGCTAGTTCCTTTCAGGGGGAAATTATATTTAGATACCTCTGTCTGCCCATGAAAAATGTTCGATACTACTGGACTCTCTTTACTTTCATATCTTTTCAGTGGAGAGACATAAGAGATACACATTATTAAAAGGGAAATAAATCAGGATTTTTATAATGAAATTACAAATACTTATTTAAGGTTAAAATGTTTACACCTGAAATACATCAATAAATATACTTACATATTAGTACTTATGTAAAACTAAATATATGTTACTATCTATAAGAAAAGTCATTGTTACTTATCTCAATATAAATTCATATGAAAGAGTATAATTGTGACAGACAAAAGATAGTAAGATTCTTTACAGTGTTTTTTTTATTTTATACCTAAATCACAAGTGTTGGTTTCTAACTACATTAATATAATTTACACTAACTTTATTCCACACTTTAGCTATGACAGATTTAAATCAGGATAATAACAACTTCTTTGCGCTATGAGATTTTGACAATTTTATGTACAGTTAAGTGCGCTTGTTCCAATTTATTTTCACTTTTATATTGCTTGCTTTTATTTTTTCCAACTATATATAAAAGGGTATATATATATATATATATATCACAGCTTCAGTGTGATATTTTTTGGCTTTTTAATAAATTATCTATTTATTTGAAAATCAGAGTTATGGAGAGAAGGAGAGACAGAGAGAGAGAAACATCTTTCATCCTCTCACTCACTTCCCAAATGGCCACAATGCCTGGGGCTGGGCCAGGCCAACACCAGTTAGCCAGGAGCTTCTTCCAGGTCTCTCACATGGGTAGCAGAGGCCCATGCATCCCAGCCATCCTCTGCTCCTTTTTCCAGGCCATTAGCAGGGAGCTGTATTTGAAGTAGGACAGCCATGACATGAATGAATGGGCACCCATGTGACACACTGGCATCACAGATAGTGGCCTCACTTGCTATACCATAGCACCAGCCACTTCACTGTCATATTTTAATGCCTGTACACAATGTGCACTCATCAAAACAGGGTAACCATTTCTCCCTCTTTGACAACACTTTATAATTGGAGGCTGGAAGTATATTTCTACTATTTGTTCACATGATATCCACTGGGTTATGGTGAACTATAGTTTCCCCAATATGCTGTGTAATGCTAGAGATTTATTTCTTTGATCTGATTCTGATTTGGTACCAATTATCCAAACTCCTTCTATCCACTCTATCACCTTTCCAGACTCTAATAATCACCATACTGTTTTCAGACTACTTTTTTGCTTAGTACCCATAAATGGGGGAGAATATACAGTATTTGTCTTTCTTTGTCATGCTTATTTCACTTAACCTGATGTTCCCAAGTTCCATCTATCATGCTATTGTGCTGAAAATGACAGGGCTCCAGTCATTCTTTGGCTGAGTGGTATTCTGGTGAGTGTGAATGTGTGTGTGTGTGTGTGAGAGAGAGAGAGAGAGAGAGAGAGAGAGAGAAGGAGAGAGAAATACATTTTCCTTATCCATTCAACTGGTGATGCACACACTTTAGCTGATTCCAGATCTTGGCTACTGTGAACAGCGCTACAAAAAACATGGAGAAGTAGGCATCTCTTTTATAAAATGCTTCAGATCTTTTATATATATATATATATATATATATATATATATATATATATATATATATAAAAGTAGTAGGGTTTCTGGATCATTGGTGGTTCTCTAATTCTAGTTTTTAAGAAATCTTGGTAATATTTTCTATCGTGGCTGTGCTAATTTATATTCCCACCAATAGTGAGGAAGTGCTCCACTTCCTCCACATCTTCATCAGCACTGTTACTTTTTGACTTTGATATATTTCATTCTAACAAGGGTGAAGTGATATTTCATCTTGGTTTTGATTTGCATTTCCCTGATGGCTAGTGGTATTGAGTTTTGTTTTGTTTTGTTTTTAACATTTACTTGTGGGCACTTTGTGTTTCTTCTGAGAACTGCCTATTCAGGTCCTTTGCTCATTTCTTAATTGGATTGCTTGTTTTATTGTTGTTGCTTTGAGTCCCTGATATACTCTGAACAATAATCCTTTGTCAGATAAGTAACTTGCAAATAGTTTCTCCCACTCTGTCAGGTATCTTTATTCTACTAGTTTCCTTTTTGTGGAGAAAGCTTCTGAATCTGATGTAATCCCATTTGTCTAGTTACTGCTTTTGTTGCCTGTGATTTCTGGGATGTTACTCAAAATAATCATTGGCTACACCAGTGTCTTAAAGTGTTACCCATGTGTTTTCTTCTAGTAGTCTCAGTTTCAGATCTTATAATGAAGTCTGTTCTACGTTGAGTTGATTTTTTTAATATGGTAATGGGAAGTATATAATTTTATTTTTCTATATATGCATGTTCAGTGTGGCCAGCACCATTTATTCCTTTCTTCAATGTATGTTTTTGGCAACTTTATCAAAATTCAGTTGGCTCTGTATACAATGGAATCATTTTTGAGTTCTCTATGGAATTTTATGTGTTGGGTCTATGTCAGCACTAGACTTTTTAATTACTATAGCTTTGCAGCATGCTTTGAAATCAAGTACTATGATATTTCCAGGTTTATTTTTTTCCCTCATGATCACTTTTTTGCTATTCTTGGAGTTTTATGGTTACTTTTGAATTTTAGGATTTTTTTCCTAATTCTGTAAAGAATATTATCGGTATGATTATAGTTATTGCAGTGAATCTATACACTGCCTTAGTAGTATGGGCATTTTAATATTTATTCTTCCAATTCATGAACAAAGAATATCATTCAATTTTTTGTGTCATTAATGATTTATTTCATCAGTATTTTATAATTTTCACTTTTAATTTTCATTACATAGATTTTTCATTGCTTTGGTTAAATTTATTGCTAGGGGCTGGCATTGTGACACAGTGGGTTAAGCTGTGGCTAGAGTCCTGGCTGTTCCATGTCTGATCCAGCTCCCTGCTGGTATGCCTGAGAAGTGAGCAGAGGATGGCCCAGGAGCTTGGGCCTCTTAGGAAACCTTAAGGGAGTTTCTGGCTGCTGGCTTTGGTTTGGCCCAGCCCAGGCTTCTTGATGCCACTCTCTGTCTCTCCCTCTATCTCTGTAACTCTGTATTTCAAATAAATAAAATAAATCTAGAAAAAATGTATTCCTAAATATTTAATTTTCTGTAGCTTCTAAGTGGGATTTATTTTCTTTCCAGAATGATTATGATTAGTATATAAAATGCTATTGTTTTTGTATGTTGATGTATCTTGTAATTTTATTGTATTGGTTTTTCAATCCCAACAGGTTTTGATGAAGTGTTTAGGGTTTTCCATGCATATAATGCTTTCTAATTTTTATGGATTTAATTATACAGGATTACATAAAGCATAAAATAATCTAACATCAAAAAACCACAACAGGGGCCGGCGCCATGGCTCACTTGGTTAATCTTCCACCTGCAGTGCCAGCATCCCATATGGGCGCCGGGTTCTAGTCCTGGTTGCTCCTCTTCCAGTCAGCTCTCTGCTGTGGCCCAGGATGTCAGGGGGGGATGGCCCAAGTGCTTTGACCCCTGTACCCGCATGGAGACCGGGAAGAAGCACCTGGCTCCTGGCTTCGGGCCAGTGCAGCACCAGCCGTAGCAGCCATTTGGGGAGTGAACCAACAGAAGGAAGACCTTTCTCTCTGTCTCTCTCTCATTGCCTATAACTCTGCCTGTCAAATTGAAAAAAAAAAAAAACCCACAACAAATTGCATACACAAAAATCTATTTCTTCCCTGTCACCTTTACTCTACATCTCTTGCTTCTATAAAGCATAATTTTGATTAAAGTGTAGTTGATTCTTTCATTATTTCATTTTGAAAATATAACCAAGTACATTTACATAGTGATATTTCTCTCTTTTCTAAGTTGAATATATTTTATGCTATGGATTTACCTTAATGAATTCAATCAGTGTTCTATTTATGGTTATTTGATTGTTTCTAGTTTTTTCCTATAAATTCATAATATATAGCCTTATGCACATTCATTTAACATGTACACCAAAAGGGCTACCATTTCATTTAGCACAATTTCAAGTTCAAATGTTTGCACAATTCATTGGATAAAGTGCTATTTTTTCTTATCCATGATGTATATTTAGAAATAAAGTCTTGTAGAATATTTCTAAACTGCTATAACATCTAGACACTATGGAAAAAGAAGACACTGAGATCAAATCAAAACAAAGACAAATTCAAGTGGCAATAATGGAAATAAAGTTCATAATGAATGACTTTTCAATAAAAAATGACCAACTGCAAAGGATATGGTGAGTTTGTTTATTTCTTTTAATTGAAATAGATTCTTTAGACTACTGGATTGGGATACAATTATAGGCAAATTTACCATCTGTAAAAACTTATGCTTCAGTGAGTCATCCGTAATTCTCTAAGTTCTCAGAATTCTGAGGCAAAATACAGTGAATGGGGTGACAGATCTACGGCTGTGTTAGGAAGAATAGATATATTGTATTAGCAAAGGCATCAGGAAATAATGATCATTAGAAACATATGGTTGGGTGGCTGGCTGTTGAGAAACATTAAGAGAGTATGTGAGTAGTATGAGTCAAGGGATATAAGGTCTCAGTCAAAGAAAACAACAGAATAATAGTTTTATTAACATATTTAAACTGCTATAAAAGATCAACTTGATTTCTTTAAAAATTAGTGAAATGCCTACTATCTGTCTAGGTTCCATTTCTTTTTTAATGGAATCAGCTTTATCACTATTGTATGGACAAGTGTATGTGTTTTTCTGTAAGATTTTCATGACCTTTAAAAGTCTGACAAGGCATCAGAGCATGCACAGCTATATTCAGAGATTAATCATTGTCCTGTGTGATATTGTGCTCCCTATAGCCACATGTGGGTTTCTTCTCAGCTCAGTAGTTATTTTTGGGAGCAGGCACTCTTTCCAACTTCCTTTCTTTCTGTACTCAGTATAAGATAACCACCATGATGCATTTCTTTCTTTCCCCTTTTCTAGACATCACAAGACTTCTTGATTATAATGCTATTTCTTTTGACTAATCAAAGCCTCACATTATTGCATAGCCCAAAGAATTAAACTACTTTTATTTTTATGTATAATTTTAATAAACAAATAATGTTTTTCTGCTTTTCCATAACCTGTATCTCTATTCCTGCCCATGAAAACATAAGAATCTGTGCAGAAACATTAGCTCTATAAAGGCAAAAGTTCTTATTTCATTCTTCCTTAGTATCTACCCAAATCCAGCACATAGTCTATACCAGATTCCTGTATGTACTTACTATGTACTAACACATACTGAAATAATGAAATAATGGGCAGGCGCTGTGGTGCAGTGGGTTAACAGCCCTGGCCTGAAGTGCCGGCATCCCATATGAGTGCCAGTTCGAGTCCCAGCTGCTCCACTTCCAATCCAGCTCTCTGCTGTGGCCTGAGAAAGCAGTGGAAGATGGCCCAAGTCCCGGGCCCCTGCACCCATGTGGGAGACCTGGAAAAAGCTCCTGGCTCTTGGCTTCAGATCAGCACAGCTCTGGCCATTGCGGCCAATTGGGGAGTGAACCTGCAGATGGAAGACCTGTCTCTCTCTCTGCCTCTCCTTCTCTCTCTGTATAACTCTGACTTTCAAATAAATAAATCTTTAAAAAAAAAGAAATAGTGAAATAATACCGACTTTATTACAGGCAGGGAGTTTATAAAAAGGCTTACATGTATTTATTCTATTTTTAATTACTTACTTGACCAGATTTCTAGGGTCTTGCTGTATTTAGTTCCAAGTGGGGAGAGTGCCTTATAAAATAGAGAATGGTAAGACCTTCAGTGTTTCTTAGCTGTAATCCCCAAGAAATGGAAATGTAATTAGCTAAAATTGAATAAGGTAAAGAAAAAAAGAAATGTGGTCTATTATGCCAGAAGACAATTTACTTGATAAAACATATATTTTAAATCAAGGTCATGACTAAGCAAAAACATGCTCTTGGGAAAAAAAAAAAAAAACATGATTATCTATTTATTATTCTTTATTCTCTACTTCATCCTATTTAGTATTTTCCAGTTGAATAAAGTACAACCTGATATGCTGAAATACACTGTGGAATGGCTAAATTGAGCTAATTATATATGTATTACCTCACAAACTTGTTTTAGCAAAAATGCTTAAAATCTACTCTTAGCAATTTTCAAAAACACAATACATTGCTTTAAAGAATAGATATGTTGCAAAGAGATCTCTCCAACTTTTATTCCTATACAACTGAAGTTCTACATCCTTTGAGTAATATATCTCAATCTTACCTTCTGGTTCCTAGATCCCGGTAATCACAGTCAATGTGTATTAGCTCTCCTTGCTAATTCATACTGATTCTTTAGAACTTAGCTTAAGCATACCTCTACCAGCAAGGATTGCATGACTAACTACATTCCATTCTATTCAAGATTCACTGAATCATTTGTTCACATGTCTAAACTAAAACACATGAGGGCACAATTTATGTGTTACCAGCATTTGGCATGATGATTAGTGCAAAGAAGACAGTTAATTAAAGATCAAATGCTTCTGAAATTTACCATGCATCAATATGCTTTAGGAAATAAAGCAGTTGCAGTTATTCATTATTTTCATACAGGGGAATGCTTATTCTGTCATATATTGCATATTTTTAAACTTTACTTTCTTCAAATTCAGCATCCATCAGAGTTTCTTATGTTTCTATCTCTAAAATGTATTTCAAGTTTAAGTTCTCTTTTCTACTGTTATAGCTAGAGTAAAAACAAAAAAACTTGCATGTGATGTCAAAATTATTTCAGCAATCTTTTGGTTAAATGGTTGAGCTCACTGTGTTCACTCCTACTTTTACATCATTTGTTGTCCTCTCTGAGACCATAGTGATCTTTTCAATGCAGATGTCACCTAACAGCATTCCATGCCTATGATTCCTCAGCAGTTTCTCAATTGTTCTATATCTCCATTTTGGATATTTGACTTCTATTTTATTTGGAGTAGATTGCTAGGATTTGGTTTCTGTTACCTGCAAACAGATTGTTCAGTTTTGTAAAGGCATTGAATAAACATGAATTATTTTACTTTTCAGATTCAAGAATTAAATTTTTCAGGAGTAAAAGCAACTCCTTTATATATGTTCTCAGCAAAGATAAATTCTTTTGCTAATGTGCGTGTGTCAATAAAAATATTGCTGAGATTTATTTTCATTGCTTATAGTTCTTCAGGTGCATCCAAGGTTATGGTCTTCTTAAGTAGTCATTCAAATGATACTCAAAAATAGGGAGGTGTCATTTATGAATAATGAGTTCATATGTATTATAAACAATCATCAAACTTGATTTAGGATGCTAAAAGAGAAGTATCCATATATTTTAGGCTCCTGATAATACATGGGTAAAGAACATATATATTTACGATCAATTCATAATTTTAGAAATGGAATGAAGGAATCATCTTCACAGCTTTTTGGAAGAGATTTATGGGAACTTAAGCAAAAACAAATGAATTTAAATACTAAAAGTTAACACCATAAATGGAAACAAAGTAAATATTTGTCAATGGTGGGGACATCCAAGGCAGAGGCAGATTTCTTGTAATATTCAGAATAATTGTGTTTCATTAACAGAAAAAAACAGCAATGTAGTCCTTGTGACATTTACTTAACAAAAAGTTACTTGCAAATTAAAGGAATACAGGCTTATTTACTGCACTTGCATATTTCCTTTTTTAACCTTTTATTTGACAATAGTTTTAAATTTGTAAAAGAAAAATTGGGAATAGTATAGAGCTTCCATATTCCCTGCACTACTTCCTTCCCCTATTGCTAATATCTCACATTGGTATGATATGATTTTCACAATTAATGAACCACACCCATCTCCTATGTTTTAATCCAAATTACTTTTATATCTCCCACTCCTCCCTTTCTCTAGCATTCAACAATCTGTTTTCATATTGAACTTTTTTATTTTTGGGACTGGGTGCTCCCATTCATGTGGAAGAATATATGGTATTTGTCTTTCTGTGTCTGGCTTACTTTACTCAAAATGATATCTTCTGGTTCCATGCATTTTGCTGAAAATGATAGGATTTCATTGTTTTATGGCTAAATAGTATTTTATAACATTCCATAACACACTTGCTATAACCATTTATCTGATGATGGACCTCTTATTTGAATCCGTATTTTTGGCTATTGTGAATAGTGCTTCAATAAACATGGTGGAGCATGTATCTCTTGGATATAATTGCATGTTTCCTGGTATCCACTGTTTTTGACTCCCTTTGAGGATTCATAGCCTTTCAGAAGTGTGGCTCCCATGTCTGCTTTCTTATTTATTCTCCTTATAAACAGAATTCCTAAAAATAAAAGGTTTTTTTCAGAGGTAGATCTCTGATGTGAAATAGAACTACTGATTAAATACCAGAAAATTCTGTATTAAAGTCAAGATCAACTTTTAAAAATAAGAGCTCATAAATCAATATCAGCACAGATAGCAAAATTGGTCCAGGAGAGAATTTTAGGCTTCTATTTCACTACTTTCTTTTATGGGTTTAAGCACAAGCTTGACATTATGTGAATGCAGTTTGCTGTGTTTAATTACTATCATTATTATTACAGATACAGTAGTAATTATCTCTTCCTACTGTCTCATTATATTTTGATCAATTCACATAATAAAAGTTTACTGTAAATATAAGGTTAGGTAACATTCGAGAAAACATGTAATTATGGAATATATAATCATACACAATCTAAACAGCTGAACACTTCCTAACACTTCTAACAATTAAATGTTTAGAAAGTAAAGAATTAGCTTCTTTTAATAAAATCGGTATAGTACTGTAGGCAATGGTTACAGAGGCTTTATTTGTTGACCTAAAATTACTTTACTTTTGTTATATTAATAACATCTAGGTTTCTCAAAAACCTGCTGGCAAAAAAAATATCTTCCCAGCTTTATTAATGATTCATATGGCAGTTTCTGAAGAGACAAGTCCCACAGAGAAGGAGCACTTGATTAATGACCTGGAAACACTTTTCCTTTTCAGCTGATTAAATAAAATTGACTGGATTTTTACATTTTTATAATAAAATGACCCGCAGGGCTGAGATGACACAGTGAAAGCAGCATGTTCACTCTTCAGCAGATTTTTATTTTGTCACTTGTAAAAATGAAAGGGCTAACCACCCGAGCAGAAAAATGCACTTTTTCATCGTCCATGGCTGCCATGCTGACAAACGCTGCATACAAATACAAAAACATGGAGGAAAAATAGATAGTGTTTATATTCAGCATGATTCTGTCTAATGATGGCAAAAGTCCCATTATTCCTGGGCCTAGAGACTGTATTATTGTATTCTTATTTTAAAAGTAAAAACCCTAAGAAAATTTAGAAGAGAAAGAGCTGTAACCATTACCTGCAACCTTTAGAGGAATTCAATAATACCACAAGTAGGATTATTGGATACCATTATTGTAATTCTTCTAGGCTTATAGGCCTAGGGGATTCTCTTTGGAGACTTACTTTCACATTAATAGGCTCACAGGCAAAACTGTGAGGTGGGACGAAATGATGGTGTTTTTTTTGTGTGTGTGTGGTTTTTTTTTTTTTTTTTTTTTTTTTTTTTGCTTCTTTTATTTCCCACAGCACCATCTCTTTCTTTCTCTCTTCTGGTCCTTTCCAGAGCACCTCTGGGTCAGTATCTGTTTTCCCTTTGCCGTCCTAGGCTCCCTAAATTTCTATTCAAGAAACTTGCTAATTACTTGTTCAAATACAAGTCTACTCCACAAGAGTAGTGCTTCTGTTATTCACAATCTGCCCCCTCCAGGCTATGGCTGCTCTCTCTCTCTCTCTCTCTCTTTTTCTCTCTCTCTGTCTCTGTTCTTTGAAGGTCACCAATTGTGAGGCCCATTAACTCCAGAATCTCCACAGGTACCCACCTCAAGCTGTTAACTTGACAAATGGAAAGTTCAGTGAAAACTCAGAAGCCACTAAGTGGTAGTCCTGAAGTCTGCTTGCCCTAGTACTTAAATACAAGACACTTTATACATACCCACAAATTCTGGGTATTTTTGAAAATTCCAAAAATCTTTCAGCATCATGCTAGTTTCCGTAGTTGGAACCACCACCAGAAGCTGTCTGAGACACAATGCAGGCCCTACTGCATCCTCCCTTCTCTCTAGTGCCCTCGACATTCAGGTTGACATTCCCTTTTATTCATTTGTAGTATGCACTTCTCTCATTGATACTACATCCTTGACTCCTATATGCCATCAGGTTTGTGAGTCCTGACCAAGAGCTAGAAATTCTTCCTGACCTCCAACAAGATACTTTTTGTGAGTTTATCTTTTGGCCTACTTGAAAAACTATGCCCTGTCCATTTAATTCAATAAAAAAATAGCAAATAGCAATGGGATAATTTCTAGGCAATAGGTGTGGCAGACAGGCAGCACCTTGTTAAGTTAATGTGTTGGTTCATTTTTGAAGCAGACATGAGCCTTCTGCATCCACAGTAATTCAACCTCTTAACTACTCTAATAGTATCAAAATTCAAATCAGTTAACAAAGTAAAAGGATTATTTTACATTATAAGTTATTAAAAGAATTAAAAAGAGAAATAAAAAATCCCTAGAAATGAATGAAGTACAACATATCAAAACTTATGGGATACAGCAAAAGCTGTGTTGAGGGTATTTAGAGCAATTAATGACTACATCAAGGAATCGGAAAGGAATCAAATAAATGATCTAACAATGCACCTCCAGGACCTAAAAAAACAGGAACAAACTGAACTCAAAATTAGTAGGAAGAATGAATTAAGTGAAATTAGACAAGTGATAAACAAAATTGAAAAAAAATATACGAAAGATAAATGAAAGGAAGAGCTGGGTTTTTCAAAAAAAAATAAACAAAATTGATACACCATTGGCTCAACTAATCAATAAAAAGAAAAAATAGGCACCCAAATTAATAAAAACAGATGAAAAAGAAAATGTTACAATGCATACCATAGAAATAAAAAAATTAGGAATAACTACAAACAGCTATATGCCAACAAACTGGAAAATCTAGGAGAAATTGGTGGATTACTGGACACATACAATCTACAAAAATTGAATCATGAAGACATGGAAAGCTAAACAGACCAAAAACTAAGATGGAAATTAAATCAGTAATAAAGACACTCTCAACAAAGAAAAGCCCAGTACCAGATGGTTTTACTGCTGAATTCTACCAAACCTTTAAAGAAGAACTAATTGCAAGTCTTCTCAAATTATTCAAAACAATGGAAAGGGAGGTAATCTTCTCAAAATCTATGAGGCCAGTATCACTTTAATTTCAAAACCAGAAAAATTATACAACAAAGAAATAAAACTATAGACCAATATCCTGATGAACATGCAAAAATCCTCAACCAAATTCTAGCTAATCAAATCCAACAAGATATCAGACAGATTATTCACCTGGACCAAGTGAGATTTATCCCTGGTACTCAGGGATGATACAACTTATGCAAATCAATAAATGTGAAACATCACATTTAAAAAATTGAAGAATAAAAACCAAATGATTATCTCAATATATGCAGAGTAAAGCATTTGATAAAATAGAACATTCTTTCTTCTTATTGTTTGAAAGGGAGATTTAGACAGTGAGAGAGAGACAGACAGACAGAAAGGTCTTCCTTCTCCGTTTGTTCACTCCCCAAATGGCTCCTACGGCCAATGCGCTGCACTGATCCGAAACCAGGAGCCAGGTGCTTCCTCCTGATCTCCCATGCAGGTGCAAGGCCCAAGCACTTGGGCTATCCTCCACTGTCTTCCCGAGCCACAGCAGAGAGCTGGACTAGAAGAGGAACAACCGGGACAGAACCAGTGCCCTAACCAGGACTAGAACCTGGAGTGCCAGCGCCGCAGGCGGAGGATTAGCCTATTGAGCTGCAGTGCCAGCCAACATTCTTTCATAATGAAAATGTTAGGGGCCAGCGCTGTAGCATAGTGTGTAAAACCACAGCATGCCATGCCAGCATCCCATATAGGCGCCGGTTTGCGACCCAGCTGCTCCACTTCTGATACAGCTCTCTGTTGTGGCCTGGGAAAGCAGTGGAAGATGGCCCAACTCCTTGGGCCCCTGAACCCACGTGGGAGACCCAGAAGAAGCTCCTGGCTCCTGGCTTCAGACCAGCGCAGCTCCGGTCATTGTGGTCATCTAGGGAGTGAACTATTGGATGGAAGACCTCTCCCTCTCTCTCTCTCTGTATCTCCTATCTCTGTGTAACTCTAACTTTCAAATAAATAAATAAATCTTTTAAAAAAAAGAAAATGTTAAACAAATTGTGTATAGAAGGAACATTCCTCACACAATCAAGACAATATATGACAAATCTGCAGCCAGTATTATATTGAATAAGAAACTGTCTGAAGTATTTCCCCTAAGATCTGGAATCAGACAAGAATGTCCACTTTCAACATTGCTATTCAATATAGTCCGAGATGTTTGAGCCAGAGACATTAGCAAGAAAAAGAAATCAAAGGGATACAAATTTAGGGCCGGCGCCGTGGCTCAACAGGCTAATCCTCCGCCTTGCGGCGCCGGCACACCGGGTTCTAGTCCTGGTCGGGGCGCCGGATTCTGTCCCGGTTGCCCCTCTTCCAGGCCAGCCCTCTGCTGTGGCCCAGGAGTGCAGTGGAGGATGGCCCAGGTGCTTGGGCCCTGCACCCCATGGGGAGACCAGGAAAAGCACCTGGCTCCTGGCTCCTGCCATCGGACGAGCGCGGTGCGCCGGCCGCAGCGCGCTGACCGCGGCGGCCATTGGAGGGTGAACCAACGGCAAAAGGAAGACCTTTCTCTCTGTCTCTCTCTCTCACTGTCCACTCTGCCTGTAAAAAAAAAAAAAAAAAAAAGGATACAAATTTAGAAAGGAAGAAATCAAATTATCCCTGTTTGTAGATAACAGGATCCTATATATAAGGGAATGAAAATACTCCACTAAGAGACTACTGGAACTCATAAGAGAGTTTGGTGATGTTGAAGAACATAAAATCAATACACAAAAATCAATACCCTTTGTATACACAGACAATACCATGGCTGAGAAAGAACCATTCACAATAACCAAAATAAAATTAAATATCTTGGAATAAATTAAACCAAGAATGTGAAAGATCTCTATAATGAAAATCACAATAAAGAACAAGATTAAAGAAGATACCAAAAGGGGGGGGGGGGATCTTCCATGTTCGTGATTCGGAAGACTTAATATTATGAAAATGTCCAAACCATCCAAAGCAATTTACAGATTCAGTATGATCCCAATTAAAATACTGAGGTAATTCTTCTCAAATATAGAAAAAAGATATTAAAATTCATATAAAAAACAATAGTTAAAGCAATCAGACACAACAAAAACAAAGCTGGAGACATATCAATATCAATTGCAAGTCATACTACAGGGCATTTATAACCAAAACAGCATGTTACTGGCAAAAGAATGAACATGTTGACCAATGGAACAGATTTGAAACCTTAGAAATTAATCCATGAATCTACAACCAACTAATTTTGACAAATGAGTTAAAATCACTCCCTTGAGAAAGGACAATCTTTTCAACAAATAGTGCTGGGAAAATTGGATCTACAGAATGCAGAAGTGTGAAACAAGACTACTACCTTACACTTTATACAATAATCAACTCAAAATGGGTCACGGATATAAATCTATGACCTGATACCATCAAAGTACCAGAGGAAAACAAATTGGCATGGTAAAAGAATTCTTGGAAAAGACCCCAGAAGCACAGGCAATAAGAAAAAAAAATAGATAAATGGGGTAACAACAAGTTATGAAGCCTCTGCACTGCAAAGGAAACACTCAACAATTTAAAAGGTAACTGACAGAATGGGAGAAAATATTTGCAAACTATGCAACTGACAAAGGATTGATATCTAGGACCTATAAAGAACTCAAGAAGATCAACTACAACAAAACAAACAACCCAGTTAAGAAATGGACAAAGGATATGAACAGGCAATTTTTCAAAGGATGAAATTCATGGCAAACAGACACATGGAAAAATGCTCAGGATCACTAGCCATCAGGGAAATGCAAATCAAAACCACAATGAAGTTTTACCTCACCCCAGTTACAATGGCTAGCAACCAAAATAAATAAATAAATAAATGCTGGTGAGGATGTGGGAGGAAAGATACTTTAATACACTGTTAGTAGAAATGCAAACTAGTACAGCCATTATGGAAGACAATATGGAGATTCTTCAGAAATCTGAAAACAGGTCTACCATATGACCCAGCCATCCCACTCATGAGAATTTACCCAAATGAAATGAAATTAGTATATGAAAGAGTTATCTGTACCCCTATGTTTATTGGAGCTCAATTCACAACAGCTAAGATGTGGAATAAATCCAGATGTCCATCAAAAGATGACTAGATAAAGAAAATGTGGTATATATATATATATAGAATACTATTCAGCCATAAAGAAGAATTAAATCCTGTCTTTTGCAACAAAAGGGATGAAACTAGAAACCATTATACTTAGTAAAATAAACCAGTCCTCAAAAGACAAATATCATATGTTTTCTCTGAAATGTGGCAGGTAATTTAGGATTCAAAAAATGTATAGGAATGAAAAGAACTTCATGATATATGACTGTTGTTTTTAGACCTTATTTATACTGCTGTGGGACTGTGGTCTTCTTATTTTTTACTTGCTGAATATTATTGTTAGCAGTGAATTACTCCTGTGAGTATAGAGTTGATTGAGATGGCGTGTTTGCAAAAATTAAAGAAAAATAAAGAAAAGAAGGTGGAGATTGAGGGAGGGAGGGGGGAAGGAAGGAAGTATGGTTATCTTCTTAAAAATGTATCTACGAAATACATGAAATCTGTTCTCTTGATATTAATAAATATTTTCAGTAGAAGTAGAAAGAAAATGTCTGTAAGAAATACTACCTGTTGACATCAGATTAGCTATATTCCATAAAAGCCACTAAACTGCAGCTAACCCAATCTCACTACTTCTTCTGAGTATTTGTTTCTATTTCTTCAGTAAGAAAATAAGAAGCAGCATTGCTACAAATTACTCTAAAGGTGTCCTCTAGAGTTAAGTAGGCTGAGCTGTGTTCTTGTCACTACATAATTAGCACACAGAAATAAACCTCAGTGGCTGACATTGTGGTGCACTTCTTAAGAAACTGCTTGGGACACTCACATCCCATACTCTAGTGCCTGTGTTTGAGTTTCAGTTCCACTCCCAAAAACTGTTTCTCTTTAATATGCACCTGGGAAGCAGAAGATGATGGCTCAGATACTTGGGTCCCTGTCATCTACATAGGAGACTGAATTGATTTCCCAGTGTCTGTCTTTGGCCTGGTCCAACCTTGGCTTTGCAAGCATCTGGGGAGTGAACCAGCAGTTGGGATATCTCTGTATTTCTGACTTTCATAACAAACTAAAATAAAAAATAAAATAAAATAAAATAAAAACAAAAATTTAAAAAAGACCTCAAAGAAACCTGATTGGTTCCATTTTATCACATACATTTATGATAAAATCAACAATTGAGAATAAGTAATGGTATATCTCTATGTGATATATCTTAGTATTCACTTTTTAAAATGCACTTTGTTAGGCATTAAGTACCCCAGATTAGCATGAATAAAGAAGAACACAAGCCCTGTCATGTCAGGAGTATCATTCTGCTTTTCAACCACTGCACATCTAGCCCTAGAAGTTTACTAATAAACAGTCAAAACCCAACCATGTTTAATTAGGGAAGACAGTGACTGAATTTAAGGTAGATTCCCAGGCTCTCCAATCATGAAGCATTTACAGAATCACTAGCAAATATTAAACAACTTGATTACTTTTAAAGCAAGAAAGTTATCCAAATCATTGTGTCTAGGTTTTTGTAAGTATTAGAGGGAGGTAAATAAGTGAATTCATATCTGCTCATTAGTAATTCACCATGTGTCGTTTTGAGAGATTTTTACCTCTCCTTTATTTAGAACATCATTATTAGATTTGAAATCCAAAATAGAAAATAATTTATGTACTGGAATTTCAGGTTATACTCTTGTTTCTCCACAATCCATTTCCTATAGAGTCAGTAGTATATACATAAGTAATTTCATATTTATTTATTACATATAGGTCCTCAGATACACATATAAGTAAGGTTGTTTGCAAATCTTCCCACGGTAATTGAAGACTGTTTTATTTCTACTCATTGCAATATCAGTTTAGCTGTTTTGAGTTACATAATGATTTTAGCTTTGAAGTTAAAGGTCAACCTCAGGGCAAGGACCACTTTACTGTGACGCTGGAAATATAAAGAAGTGTGAATAAAACTGTTCATGACCCTCTGAGTCTCTGTGAGGCAGGACTTAAGCAAGAATTTGAAGGATGTCAAATGCACACTCACTTCAGCAGGCCATTATAAGTGCCACACAAGTCTCCATAGCATGCAATAAGACTAGTGACACTGGACACATGGAGCAGTGCCTGTAGCAAAACCGTAAGCTAATTGCATTTACATGGGGCTCTCTGAGGAGTGCAAAGCCCTTTATGGATTTCATTCTGAATCGATGACTGTGATTCCCAAATGCGTTCTGCCGAATCTCAAAGGGATAGATTATATCCCCATTTTTATAGATAGGAAAATGAGGCTAAAGGAAAGAGAGGTATCTTACTGAAGGCGCCAGAAAATACTTTTAGGACTGTCCCTTTGACATGACATTTTCATGCCACTGCACTTTGTAGTTGCAAGTGCAGAAACCACTGTGCAGACACCCAGGGAGGCTGCAGAAACCAATTTCATGGAGCTTTCACTTTCAGGTTTATGGACTTTCAGAAAAAGTTCAGAAGTTCAGTTTGATGACACAATTAGAAGTTCAAGGGTTCACCATCTATCAGTAAAAGAAACACCATGAAATCAAAACATGTAGATGATTTTCCCTTTCATATGAGGAGAAACATTTCTGTTTCTAGAAAATTCAGGAAGCATTTCTGCATTAGGTACTGTTAAATTTTTTCTTTTAAATGAAGTATTCAAAATGGGAATGGAAATGAAAAAAAACTAGTGGGGAAATGAGAATTTACAGGGATTATAGAAAAGCGAAACTACTGGGATTCCATTAGTCTCTGAATTTGAATCTTCTAGAACATTGCCAGCAGAAGTACGCCTAGGACCAAGTTTGGCCTCAGGATTCTGCCATTTTGCTAAAGAAACTACCTTCTCTTCCTGGTCCATGAAGTTGCTGGTGAATCAAAAGTAAGTTTTGAACACTTCTAGGAGTACTTTATTGTTTGAAAACCCTTCTGCTGGAATTAGCAAACCAACCAAAGCTAAGGGTATGGAGCTTTCTAGTTAGTGCCATTTTAACATGTTTAAATCACTAAAAGTAATTAAAAAAATCAAATTCTCTCTTTGTTAACATTTATGGAGCACTTTTCAATCAAAAATAAAATATGGAAATCATTCCTAATAAATTGTACTCTAAACAATGCTATTCCTTTTAACTTTAGTCTATAAATGAAATGTGAAAAATATTACTTTCACTTTCAGATTTATTTACCGTTGCAGTAGCACATACATTTTAGTTTTAAAGCAAAAAAGTCTTATTTAGTGAATATTTTTTAAAAGACAATTCCATTCAGATGGCATGTAGGTTTCTCATTTTCAAAACTCAGAATACAATAAGGTGAAGTGCCTGGGACAAATCCCAGATCTCAACCATGAACCACCATATAGGCAGTGCTGTTACAGGCAAGTACTGTAACAGCAAAATTAAACTCCCCCACTGTGATTTGCACTGCAGTTCAGGAGGCATGTGTTTATTTTTTAATTTTTATTTATTTATTTGAAAGTCAGAGTTACATAGAGAAAGGAGAGGCAGAGAGAGAGAGGGAGAGGTCTTCCATCTGATGGTTCACTCCCCAGATGGCCACAACAGCTGGAGCTGTGCTGATCCAAAGCCAGGAGCCAGGAGTTTCTTCTGGATCTCCCATGTGGGTGCAGGGGCCCAAGGAGTTGGGCCATCTTCCACTGATTTCCCAGGGCATAGCAGAGAGCTGGACAGGGTAAGTAAGCAGCCGAGTCTCGAACTGGCGCCCATATGGGATGCAGGCACTTCAGGCCAGGGCGTTAATCCACTGAGCCATAGCGCCAGCCCCTAGGAGGCATGTGTTTATACCGAAAAAATTTTTCAGAATCATAAAGTCCAGTCACACAACTAGAGAAGTTATCTCCCTGCAAATCTTTACCCACAATTATTAAATGACTTAAATGACTTATTTTTTTCCAGTGTAGGCTTTTGTAGAATTTAGGTAGATTCTATGAATTCCCAGACATCATACTATAACCACGATATGTATGTGTGTTCATAATCACATGTGTGTGTGCATGTTACTTTGTAGAGGGAGAATACATAGCTTTTCTCAATAAAATGCGTATCACAACAGAAGAAGGGCCAAGGGCGTATTGGCCTCAAGGCAGTGTGATCTACTAGAACTAAGCCTCACCAAGAGGTTGAGAGATTTGTGCCTTTGTGTCTCCGGGGACCACTAAGCAATTGTTTGACTCTAGGCAAGTTACCTAATCTCTTCATATCTCAGTTTTCTCAACCATGAAATGGGGGAAATAATACCCTGCACCTGCCTGTTTCAGCTCATAGGGCTATGGTGAGGATCAAATAAGGAATGGTAAGGAAAGCCCTTGCACTGAAGAGTTCTACATATGCATGGCTTAGGAGATTAGGCTCTCCTGCTCTTCCCTGCACGCCCCTCACCTTGCCCACCCTCAAAAACTCACTGTGAAATAATCCAGCTCTCACTTGCAGGGAATTTCCTCACTTCAAAGTAAATAAATCTATCAATATTTTGTAAATTTTCATATTTCTGAGTTATCAGGAATGTTATTTAGGCTCTGCCCATACTGAGTATTTCCATTTCTGCTCTGCTTAGTAAATTTTCATCACTGCAGAGCACCAAACTCCACTCTTTTCCTTGGTGAAGTCTTTCCTAGGGGCCACCTGGGGGCCCTCTTCTTGGGCCTGCACACAGCTCTGTTTGGGTCCAAGTAGTTGCACTTACCAAGCTGTAATGCACTTACTTATTTACTAGGCCAGCTGCCTCAATGGATTTTCAGCACCTTCTCTTCATTCCTTTTTAAATTAATTCCCAACCATTGCAGAGGGCCATGTACACAGCAGGCACAAGGTAAAGCAGTTGTTGAATAAGAAAATGGATACAAACTGCATTTCTATGGCAAGATCTACATAAAATATGCTGCAATTTCCTTCTGAAGTGCAAAAAAATGTACAGTTTTGTAATATGAGGTATAACGCCTGCTGGCTACTAAACTGAATGTTTTTCTAGTGGAGAACATCTCAGTATCTTTGATATTGATTCACCTAGGGCTTTTATTTTTCAAAGAAAAATAGTTTGTTCAGTTTGTCAGTTCACCTTGTTTCTGGAAGGATTCCTTACAGATTTTTGCAAACATTGCTTCTGTTTGAGAAAATTATGTTCAGTCCTAGTCTAAAAGCACCAGTATATATATATATATATATATATATATATATATATATATATAGCAACGTGCTTCTTCCCTTAGCTATACAATTTTCATATTATCTTGGAGTCCCTTTTATGTACAATTGAATATATATACATACATATATACATACATATATATTCAATACATATATGCATACATATATACATGCATATATATACATATATATATACATACATACATATATTCAATTGTACATAAAAAGGACTCCAAGATAATATGAAAATTGTATAGCTAAGGGAAGAAGCACATTGCTTACCTTGATTATTTTAACCTGCCTGAAATGGGCTAGTGTGGCCTAATCCTTGTGTTCTTGTTTTCCAGGGATTTTCTAAGCATCAGGAAGTATTAAGAGATCACTGGGATAGCAGCTTCCAGCACTAAAAGCAGTCTACCCTCTTGTTTTCTCTATTCATATGCTAATTAGAGCCTAATTAGGGTCCTCTACTAGTAAGAAAAAAATAATCCGGCGTTTGTGGTGGTAGCCAGTGAGGGGTGGGGGTAGACTGGAAGCCTCTCCAGCAAGATATAGTGGCTAAAATCCTTCACATGGGATTTTTCACTGCCCACGGTTTAGACTTGAGGACTCAGAGTTCTGTCACCTCCCCCTACCCTACCATCCAAATGAATATAACTACCAATCAGCGGAAGGTTTGGGGTACTCTCCCTTGAGATCTGTTCCTCCAACATTTTTGGGCAATGCCTCATTGTACTACTGATAGGATATAGAGAAGCAATTATTTAAAGCAACTTAGCTCCACAGTTAAGCAGCAAGAAAGCATATCTGTTGGTATGTTGGTATAGTATTAGATATTGTATCATAAACTATAATCATATAAGAGGATATGTTCTCCCAATCTGTTCCTTATTTATTGATTATGCCTTGTTTGTTTTTTTACAATGAATCCCATTAAAATTTTTTTTCCATGATCCATGCTTTTGCTTGGAGGAGAAATAATATTTCCAGAACTATAAATCCTCAACTGTGAAGTACTGAGACTCATTTCATTCTTTGATTTTGAGGTCAAACATATCCTAAGTCGACCAGAAAATAAAGTAGAAAATGAAAATAATTATCAAGGCTTAGACACAACATGAATAATGGGAAGCTACTTCAGCAAAATGAATTCAATAAAGTATAACTGGTTAATTGAGTTATTCTGAGATTGTGATGATAAAAATTCAATTATTGTTTATAGCTGTGGTTTAAATTCTCACTAAACTACAGTCTTTTTGCTTTTCACTTGTTAAACTTTTTAGTTGAAGTATTAAGCCTCCTTACTGTAATGCAAATTTAAATCATGTTATCTTAAAAACTAAAAAAGGACAGAAAGAAAGGGAGAAGGAAGAAGGATGGGAAGGAGAGAACGGAAAAGAGGCATAGAGGGAAGGAAAAAAAGAATATCATTATCATCTTAGAATTGTATCTACAAATTACATTGATTCTGTTAAAAACTAACATTAAGATTAAAAACTTTTAAAGAAAAAATTTAAATTTGAAACTTTGTCTTGAAATTGGAGAAGCCCCCCTAAAATTTACACTAAAATGTGGCCCTTTAGAGTTCCCCAGCGTGCTATCTGGGGTGCCACATATCCTACTGGAATTTGGGGTGCCAAACGATTTCACAATGGGCTTATCACTAAATCCCCAATATTAATAAGCCCAAGAGAGTTCTTGCCTAATATTTAGAGAAGAATTCTAAATATCGGCACAAATAAATGAGACAGCATGGTACATTTTAAGCTTTTACTTAGTGAGAGCTTTATTTAAGAGAGAGGTGAATAGGGGTTCATACCAAGCACCAGGAACCAGCCACGCGGAAAAGCATCTAGGTCTGTATCTGGGCCAGGAAGCCTAGAGCACATGGCCTGAAGGCCATGCGCCCTGGAGGTGCAGGGCTACAGCAAGCCCTGTCCTGGCAAGAGGCCAAGGAAGAAGAGCAGGGCGGGGCCGGGGGATGAGGGGAGGCGCACACCTTGTCCCAGCTTTTAACCCACTTCCAAAGAGGAGTGGTTAATTAACCTGATTGGCTGGTGGGCACCCAGGTGTGGCCAGGTAGGGGAATGAGGCCACACGGGAGCGTGGCAAAGGTCTCAGGTAGGAACATGAGGTCACACATGGGCGTGGTGAAGGCATGGTCTTCCAGTTCACAAATCTAATCAATTTTAGCCTGTATGCCTTCCTACTTCAGTCTCGTAAGTAGTCACATTTCATTTTTTACATATAGTTAACAAGAATACTGAGTAATACACTTCAGTCTAAGATTTTAGTTTATTCAATAGGGTAAGAATTTTTTTTTTTTTCTGTTTCTGGTATTTACTCTCCTTGAACTTTGTTGCAGCTCTAACTTTCCTACTATCAGATGCCTTACATGCTATAAAGTTCCATCCACACAAAATGTTGCTTTTGTCTCAGCATCTGATGTGCCCTTGCTAAGACTGTCTGTAGTACATGCTATGTCTCACAGAACAAGAAGATTCTGTTCTCTCAACCATCACCCCACACATATTAGTTATTGGAATGAACATCTCAATACAACCAATCTAATCATATGTGAGTGCTGAAATGCATAATTTATTGCAGAAATGTAAAGACCTGATATTATCAATTAAAAAAATTTCAATTCTATTGAAGTTGTTCAGAACAATCTTCATGTTATTAATACATAGGGCAAGTGGTTCTATTTTAGGACATAGTGTTATATTTGGTACATGGTTTTATTTTAGTAGTAATCATTGCAAATTAATTGTCCTCCTTTTTCTCTTTTATGTTTCAAAATTATTTGTAAACCCTCTGAAGAACACAGGGCAATCTTAGAACTGTCAGCTTTTCACTTTTATCTTTTCATACACTATACTCATGCCTTCTCTTCAGCCTTCAAGGACTATGTTTTAAAATTTCAAAGGCAAAAACAAAAACAAAAACAAAAAACAAAAACACCTCCTCTAGAGATTCAGAGATTTTCTCTCTCTGCGTCTTTTTATTACCTCATATCTTATGAGAAGGAAGGTTACAAAGATAAGAGCAATAAATTAGAAGTTATCTTAAAAGACTAACAATTGTGATTAGAATTCATCCTACCTAGAAAAAAGGTCTCCTTTTCTTTATTCATGTAATGATATGGATTTAATATTGACTACAAATGGAGACATAATTCCTTCCTTCATGGTGTCTATAATCCAAAGAAAATTAAAATAATGTAAATAAATATATAGAAGTAATTATTATGTAATTATATGTAATGTGTAATATGATTAAGAAAGGAGAGGGTCATAGTGATATGAGAGCGAATAACAGAAATGTGATTTCAGAAATTTGCTTTGAAGAAAGCATCCTTAAATAATCAACATTTGAGGGGTCAGCGTTGTGTTGTGGAGCAGTGCATTAAGTCTCTGTGATGCAGGGAATTCCCGTGAGCATCAGTTTGAGCTCCACTTCTGATCTAGCTCCCTGCTAATGTGCCTGGGAAAGCAGCAGAAAATGGCCCAAGTCCATGGTTCTCTGCCACCCACATGGGGGACCCTGATGGAATTCATGGTTCCTGGCTTCAGACTGGTAGAGCTCCTGTTCATGCAGACCTTTGCAGAATGAACCAGAGGAAGGAAGATTTCCTTCAGTTTCTCAATTTCTCTGTATAATTTTGCCTTTCAAATAAAAATATTTTTAAAAACAATATTTGAGATGATATTAAAGTAGGACTAACATTGTGGGGGAAACTTTTTTCTGCCAAGGGTCATTTGGATAATTATAACATCACTCACATGCCATACAAAATTACCAACTTAAAAATTAGCCTGCTATAGATGTGTCAAATTTTGATTCCCCCCCACAGTTGCCTTGGCAGGGCCAGACCAAATAATTTTCACAGGTCTTATAGGGCCCATGGATTGGATGTTCCTCACCCCTGACAAATAATAAGGCAATAAAAGTCCCTATATCTTTTTTTTTTTTTAAGTGAATAAGGACTTGAAAGCCAATGTAGATAGAGAGATGATTCATGATGGTTGAGGGAAAATGCTATAGATCCTACAGCTACTGTCTTGAATGCAAATGAACTTGAGGAATTAGGTGCCCATCCTAATAATTATAGGAAAACTGAAGGGCTTTAAGCAACAGGGAAAGGGTATGGGAGATATAGAGGGAATGAGAAGATGGCAGCAATGATTAAATATGCACTGTTTAAATTTGTCTTGTAGCTCTATGGAAAAAGAGGATTTAAGAAATGAAAGGGAAGAGTAGGTGAATTAAAATAGTTGGCTGGCTTTCTGTAGAATCCAAAGCAGGGACCCTGCAATGTGTATTAGCATAGGAGATATGAAACTGGGATGCAGTGAACAAATTTATGACATACTTAGGACACAAAGTCAACAGTCCTTGGGGATGGATGAAGACTAGGTAAGTTTTATGGAGATGTCTGAGAAAGACTCAGGTTTCTGACTTGAGCTAGTCCATTAGAATTGCATGTTTTAGAAAACACTGAAAGAGGAACCAGGTTTCAGGAGAAAGACAGTGGGATGGAACCATCAAATGTGAGCAGGAATAGCGCAGAAAGAATGGTCTTTTATGACAATTAATTAAGCATAGGTTTGCAGGATGAGTTAGATATGGTAAAAAAAAAAATTCAATAAAAGCAGTTAGAAGCCCTTCATGACAGTCTATATGCCAAATATCAAACAAAAAGGCAAGACAGAAAACAGAAACAGGTAAGAACAAATAAATAAGCAAAAATAATGAAAGCAATTGCTATTGTAAGTTAAAATGCAAATGCATTTTGTAGGTGATTTGCAAAGAGAATGGGGCAGGAACTATTTAGACAGGATTTATTGTAAATTAATTCTTAGTTTTCCTTTGGAATAGGATTATCTTTGGAGGGAAATGCGATTCTAAAGTGCTTTATGGGAAAACAGCCAATTTAAATTTTAGCAAATTAAAATTTAAAGTATATTATACACAGAGAAAACTTTTGACAAAGGCAGTAAAGTATATTTCTGTTGTCTCCACTTCTTAGCTGATTATGGTATTCTGTCCTCTTTTTTTCCTCCCCTTCCCAACTAATTGCTTTCAACAGACTACAGCTGTCTTACCACTAAATATAAACTCATCCAAACAGAAACAAAATATATGTCTTATGCCTGTTAAGATCCACTGAATATTTGCCATTCAATGAAAATATTAAATTTTAAAGTTTAAAATAATTTGTTAGGAAACTTACAGAAAGTATTTTCTTATTTAAAAAAAGGAACATTGAGAAACTGCCTTTTCTCTGACATTTATGGGGCTATGTGCAAAATGAGAGTCACCTGGTGGTCTTAGCGCTAAGTCTGAGGTCAAAGCCAGAAGGCTGAGGAGGGCAAAAAGGAAACACTGGAAGAATATAGACACATAATGGCATTGTTATGACACTGAATTTTTAAGTCCTGCAGTGTCTTATTTTTTGTGTGAGATGATAAATCCTTCACTATGTAATCCATTTTGGTTTTCTGCTTCCAAAAGCATCCTGATGCAATTTGATTCTTATAAAAAGATATTTTTATTTCTTACATCTCAATTTTCATAGTGAAATGTCTTTATCATGAATTTTCAAATAATGATATATAACATGTTTTTAAATAATAACTGTCTACAATCCATCAGGAATATTTATTAGAGAACTGTACCCACATATGTAAAACTTATATTACAAAGCTATGATTGGAAAACTTGAAATAACACAACAATCTAAAATAAATTTAGTCTCTAATTATTAGTGATTTATCATTGTAAAAGCATATATTTTGGTGTCATAACTGTATGTGTTTTAGTCTTTTGTTACATCTATATCTGCTTTAGTAATAAAGGTAAGCATATAAAGGATGATTTATTTGAATTGCACCAGTACATTTCTTAAAGTCTAGTTATTGGTAAGCATAGGCCAGTACCATTATCACTGAAAGTATCACTGAAAGTTGTTGTCATTAATTGCCTCGTGGCCACCTTATTCCATTCTCTGCTTCCATTGTCATATTCCTTACACTCATTCTGAGGTTCTACCATCCTATTATAAATGCCCTTGTGACTACATTGAGAACATCTAGGTCTTCCAGGATAATCTCCCCATTTTGATTATTAACTTACATCTGCAAAATTTCTTTACCCATAAATGGTAAGATTCAAAGATTCCAGATACCTGGACATGGAATCATCTTGGATGGTTGCATTTTCCAGATAACTAATATTTTACCCTTTTATAGGCAAAGGCTCCTTCTAATTAGCCAAATTATATAAATGGTTTTAGAAGCATTGTAACTACCTCCTGAGTGTTTATGTACTTATCTTTCTTGATAAATCTGAATTATCTCTATGGGGCCAGTGTTGTGGAACAGTGCAATGCCAGCATATGATATAGGTGCCAGTTCGTGTCTTGGCTGCTCTACTTCTTTTTTTTTTTATATATATATAAAGCTTTTATTTAAAGAATATAAATTTCCAAAGAACAGCTTATGGATTACAATGGCTCCCCCCCCACAACTTCTCTCCCTCCCCCTACCCTCCCCTTTCCCGCTCCCTCTCCCCTTCTGTTCACATCAAGATTCATTTTCAATTCTCTTTATACACAGAAGATCAATTTAGTACATATTACGTAAAGATTTCAACGGTTTGCCTTGGCTGCTCTACTTCTAATCCAACTCTCTCCTAATGGCCTGAGAAAGCAGCAGAAGATGGCCCAAATACTTGGGCCCATGCTACCCATGTGGGAGACCTCTAAGAATCTCCTGGATCCTGGCTTCAGCTGACCTCCCGCTGGCTGTTGTGTCTATCTGGGGAGTGAACCAGTAGAAGAAAGATCTCTTTCTGTTTCTCTTCCTCTCTCAGTAACTCTGACTTTCAAATAAATAAAACTTAAGAAAAGAATTATCCCTTTAGATATAATTTTACAATGTAAAATATAATGATGACCATGCAATCTACCAATTTGGGCATGAATGTATCCCCTACATCTAATGGTCCTATCTCAGCGTTTCATACTGGTTTACTTTTCATAGTTTCTCTATTTCTCTTTGTTCATTATCCACCCCAATGGTTCTCAAAGAGTGGATTCTAGATCAACAGCATTTGAATTACCCAAAACTTGTTAGAAATACAATTTCCCTAAGAGCAACTCAGACTCACTGAATAAGAAATTCTGGGAGTGGTATCCTGAGTTGCTGACAATTGTGAAGATTCTGACTATTCTAGCAAATATGATCAGTTCTGTAACTGTATCCATTTGTAGGAGACCCTTTGCACTTTCTATTTTGGTGCTCATAATCAGTGAGATTGGAAACCAAACAAGTACTCAAGTCATTACTCTCTTCAACATAAGAACACAGAAGCTCTCAGTAAAAGTCAGAAATTTCATGGACTTGAATAAATAAGCCATTAACTAATGTAATTTAATTACCTAAAATTACACTTATTTCCTGTACTTCATTGAGTTATCCATAGATAATGTCTTGTATATTTCATTAAATTTCTAATAAATTAAGAAAAAATCAAGTAAAAAGTGAAATTAAAAAATTTTACAATCAAGATTTTTCAGAAAATTTTCAATTTCATGCATATAGTTTTTAAATCAAAGTTAATATGCAAATATATTACCAAATGCATGTATTTAAATTCATTGAAATGTTTTTGAATGTTTACAACTTTCGATCATGTCATGGTTATAAATATGCCATTCTGAAATTATTTCAACCAAAACTCTCTCCAATTCTGGAAAATATGATACTACAGACAAATAAATAAGTGGACATATAAGATTCAGTTACATTTCCTTTCTTGACTACAATATCAAAAAAGAAGTCAAAAACTCTGAACTATGTCTCTGTGTACTACACTTAAAGAGAATGAATTATGTTGGCTACACATTGTTTTGAGAAACATGTTTTTGTGTGAATATGGTAATTCAACCTCATTCTTCATATGAAATGTATTTTTAAGTAAGTTTGGATTTGTGAGTAAATATCAAAATATAATGATTAATACAATAAAACATATACTTTAAAAAATTTTAATTTATTTGAAAGTGTTACAGAAAGAGGTAGAGACAGAGAGAGGTCTTCCATCCGCTGATTCACTCTCCAAATGGCCACAACAGCCAGAGCTGAGCCAATCTGAAGCCAGGAGCCAGGTGCTTCTTTCGGGTCTCCCACATGGATGCAGGAGCCCAAGGACGAGGGCTGTTCTGCCCTGCTTTCCGAGGCCATAGCAGAGAGCTGAATTGGAAGTGAAGCAGCTTGGACCTGAACTGGTGCCCACATGGGATGCTGGTGCTGCAGGCCAGGGCTTTAACCTGCTGTGCCATAGCACTAGTCCCACATATACTTTTACTAGGAGTATGGATGATCCATACCTATACTCACTATATATATATATATATATATATGCTCATGTCAATGTTTTTTCTATAAAAGTTAAATGTAAGTTGTTAAGAAATGTATTTTTATATCCTTCAAGTGTCTTTTTAGTTAAAGGCAATCTACTTGAGGGTTGCTGTACTTGTGAACAAGCATAACTGGTTAAATGTAAATTTTTCCAAATTAAATCCTGCCATTTTAGAGAGGAAAAACTTTGAAACACTTCCAGTATTATGTAGTAATATATCTTTCACCCAGAAAAAGCTGTTTACTTGAAAACAAATTCATACAATCAAGATTAAATGCAGTTCAATTGATCAGTGAACATAACTTTTAGTAGACTCTGTCCCACCCAGATCCTAACTGGTCTTATCATTGTATTGTACAGAAGTTCAGAATTTCATTGCTCTGAGAGCTTTTTCCGTGGGCCACAATGCAGTCTGCCATTTGGAGGTTCAAGCCAGCAGTTCCAGGTGATTAACACTGGGAGCAGCCTGCACTCCTTGGCTGACAATTTACCTGGGCTTTCTTGTCCCTCAAAATAAATATTCTGAGGTCCATATTCTATACTACTCATCCACACAACTATGGGATGAAGCTCCACTCATCCACAATGGCAACTGATCTAATCATTCAATTGTTGTTGCCTTCTTTTCTTTCAGGTCTCTCTTCCGTAACAACTCCCATCAATTTACAATTTATCCTGGTCTCAGCATCTGATTCATGGAGAAACCAGCCTAAAAAAATCATATTGTGTGGCCAGAAAGGAAATCACAATTTTGAAGTTTAAAGTATGGTCCTTAAACAGCTCAGTCGTTCTAACAGTGTTACTCTAAGAAGAGATAAAAGAGAAAAAAGATGTAGCTATAAGGATTGGGGTTTGATAAGCTTGGGGAGAAATTGAGAAAAAAAATTTTGTTGAATATAAGGATAAAGTTGTTTCAATAAGCAAATCTATCAGACAACAAAAGAAAAGAAAATGTTCTTGGCATGGTGATAGAAGTCCTATTGTTTGGGGGATTTAACTCTATATGCAAAAATGTGTCATAAATAGCAATGCCGAATAGCAGTGGATGGACATGATAACCTGATAGGTCTTTTCTGGTTCTAATGTCTATGATTGTATGATTCAATTCAAATACAGTAGTTTATTGTATCTCAAGTGTGTAATACACTTCAATTGTGAAGTGCTACAATTTCAATACTAATCTGTCTGAAGTGACAGACATGTCACCGAAGTACCTAGTCAAGTTGTCTGAAATGCTATAGAAAACTAAACTTTCCCTTGTGAATATATTTATACCTTTCCTAATCTTCTACCAGGAAGATGTTGTAGTTCATTAACAGAACCCACTTTAAATCTTCTGAAAGTACAAATGTATGAAGTTATTTCACAAAGAAATAAAGAAACTGGATCTTACTAGTTTTCATGTGAAATAATAT
The DNA here is from genome assembly GCA_949820135.1 of Sylvilagus floridanus. Classification (NCBI taxonomy): domain Eukaryota; kingdom Metazoa; phylum Chordata; class Mammalia; order Lagomorpha; family Leporidae; genus Sylvilagus; species Sylvilagus floridanus. The sequence continues at coordinate 63,079,151 of OX463246.1, read as the reverse complement.
GAGTCTGCACCAACACAATGATCAAAAGGCATGCAGATCATTGCACTTTCAAGGGAAGTCTGTCTCTATCAACATCAAGATCACTGAACTGAGAAATCTACAGTGTCTAAATGATGTTGGGAGTTTTGCTGCTATGTCTCTATTTAGTGATACAACACATGTGGCTAGCCTCTGAAATATGCCAGGCATGTCATTCCCAGCTGAAAAAGCAAAGAGCAAGTTCTCTGGAAATCCTCTCTTTGATTCAGTCCATGTTCTGTTTTTGTAATCAGTTATGAAATGTAATCTTTGAATTTACAGGTCACCTTCTGATTACTAGTGAAAATGAAGGAAGAAAAAGGAATACTCAAATGGCTCAGATACATGTGTTCCATTTTCATGCATGAGCTTCCTTGATGGCAATGACACCTCCCAATTCATTCTTAGCACTTGAAGCCCATTGAAAAATACTTAGAGAAGCTTGTGTACAGATATTATAGATTCATAGTAGTGTTTCTTTATTAATGCCATTGCATTTAATGCTAACTTATTTCACTGTTCATGTTCTAGTGTATTTAAAAGAAATTTAAAAATTACTTTACTTCTTGAATTAATTGGTTTATTAATCTTACACTTGAATAAAGCATTTTATTCCACAGCAATAGATGAATAAGTTAAGTTAAGATCAGAGACACCATACAAACCTCATTGAATATATTGTCTCATATGAATGGGCAGACGTGGACAGGAAGTTCCAAGACCCCTTCAAAGGAAATGTGGCAGTAATAAAATACAGTTGGGATTTCTTTGATACTCCTCCAATAGAGAAGTGGGATCTTAATCCCAATCAATAGATTGTGATGCTATGTGATTTCTTCAACAAAGTCATAAAGTCCTTGCTTCCTCAGTTACGATTGCTGGACTATTTATTTCAGAAATCCTGAATGATTAAGTAAAAAGTCTGACATCCTAAGGCTTCCATGCTGTGAGGAAGCCCAAGCCATATAGAATGAGCACACTTTAGGTGTTCACTCCCCCTGCTAATAACTTTTGAATCATACCCAATGAAAATATGCCCAGATTATCCTACCTTCCAATCATTTAAATCCTTCCAAATGAAGCCTCTGACATTGTGGAAACAAGACAAGCCATCCCTGTTACATCCTTCCTAAGTTCCTGAACTGCAGAATTCACGGGAATGTTAAAGTGATGCTTTACACAACTGACTCTGAGGAAGTTTGCTATGCAGCGATAGAAAACAAGGATCAGAAGAAAGATATCAAGCAAAGAGGGAGAGAGGAAACCAGGAAGAGTGAGAGAGAAAAAAAGAAAGGAAAATGTGGAAGAAGGAAGAATGAAATGAAAAGACTGTGGAAGGAAGAAGAGGAGAGGAGAGACAGGACAGGAAGGAGGGATGTACTTGGAGACAGAATAAACTGTAACTGTTCTGAGGCATCTTTAAGTCAGATTTTCTTCGTGTTTCACCACAATGATATCAATAGGGACTCCTTTAACTTTCTTGGTCTTGCCTTCCTCAGAGAGGATGACTCATCACAAGTAAAGATTAATTGGTGGGGCCGGCACTGTTGCATAGCAGGTGATGCCAGCATCCCATATGGACTCTGGTTCAAGTCCCAGCTACTCCACTTCTGATCCAGCTCCCAGCAGAGGATACCACAAGTTGGGTCACTGCACCCACATGAGACAGCTGGAAGAAGCTCCTAGCTCCTGTCTTTGGATGGACCCATCTCCAGCCATTGTGGCCATTTAGAGAGTGAACTAGTCTGTGGAAGATCTCTGTCTCTGCCTGTCTTTCTCTCACTGTAACTTTGCCTTTCTAATAAATAAATAGTTAAAAAAGATTAATTGGTTACATGAATAAGGATTTTTAAAAAGTTTTTAGGGGGATCTTTATTGAATACACATGCTAACTACAGCATGAAGGGCAAATGCAGTTAAACAAAGGAAATGTAAGGGAAACAGTAATGGAAAATACAGGCACAAACTATGTCTGTAACAAAAGGAGCATCATGTAGAGAACTCCGAACTAGGTTCACAAAACCATTCCTGATTGCGGAATTCCATGCTTAACTTCATACAACCTAAAGAAACATTTCTTATTTGTTAAGTTTCCATGACATGCTTTTATTACCGCTTACATAAAAATAAGCAAACATATTTTTAATGAAAATCTTCCTCATTCCAATAATTTATTCAGCTTCAACTCTCTCCTGAGAGCCAGAAATTGCTAAGCATCTCCAGAAAGTGGTATTGGAGATGAAAAGGAAAGGGGTCCAACATTGGTGCAGCATGTAAGATGCTTTCGGATGCTGTCCTCCCAAATCACAGCACAGGGTTGAGTCCTTGCTATTTTATTTGTGATCCAGCTCTCTGCTAAAGAGCAGATGATGGCTGATATACTAGGTCCCTTGCCACCCACATGGGTGACCTGAATAGTTTCAGGCTTCTGACTATTATGGGCATTTGGGGAGTGAACAGTGGGTGGAATATTTCTCTCTACCCTCTTCCTCTCTGTCTCTGTCACTGTACCTTTCAAATAAACACATAAATGTTTTTTTTTAAAAAAAAGAAAATGAAGGATTATATTACTTGGATACACAAAATTAGCAAAAGATAATTATGATCACTTGGAGAATAAGCAGTGCTAGATCTCAAATCAGCTGATTTCTATTTGTGTACGAGGTAATTAAAATCTATTATCTTCTGGGACAGTTAAGATGCTCACATCCCACATCACAGTGTCTTGGCTCATTCTCACCTCCAGATCCTGATCCAATGCTGATGGCTGCTCAAGTGATTAGGTGCCCCAATCAAGACCTAGTGTGGGCTGGCGCTGTGGCTCACTTGGTTAATCCTCTGCCAGCAGCACCTGGCTCCTGGCTTCGGATCGGTGCAGCACTGGCCATAGCGGCCATTTGGGGAGTGAACCAACGGAAGGAAGACCTTTCCCTCTGTCTCTCTCTCACTGTGTATAACTCTACCTGTCAAATAAATTAAAAAAAAAAAATAAAAATAAAGACCTAGGTTATGCTCCCAACTCCTAGGTATAGGGCTTCAGGCATTAATAGAGTTAACCAGTGGATGGGAGTCTCTTTCTCTCTCTCTCTATCTCTCCTCTAATAAATAAAAATGTATAAACAAAATCAAATAATTTCCTTTGGGTGATCTCCCCTTCTGTGAAGTAAACTCTCATTCTTCATTTTCTCTCTGTTCCATGCTTGCATTTACTCTGCTTCTTTCTCTCCCAATCTCCAAATTTGGCCTCCTTTGTCCCAAGGTTAATATTCACCCACTCTTTCCTGTGACAGAATTTTCATTTTCATTTCTTCAAAACTTTTAAACAAGAGGCAGCATCTATACAAATTTACCTCTTCTCCACAAAATATTTTTATACTTCTGACATAGTTTTTTCTTCACTGACTGCTACTTCAAGCCCTTAGGCTATTTATAACCACATAATTTTTCCTACCTTCCTTATGGAATACTTCAAACAATTCAAAGAAGGCAGAATTCCATTAATTTCCATGTACCCATAACTCAGCTCCAAGAACTAGTAACATTTAACCAGATATCTTGGAAATTTTGAGTCTAAAAAACCTTAGCTATAACAAGTCACCAGTGGAAACACTCATGTCTAGGGCATAACTTTGAGCAACAAAACTATAATCATTTAAATTGAAAGTCTCAACTGAATTCAATTCATGCACAATTTGGAAAAGGAAATTAAAATATTTATATTTGCCTAACACCTAGTGAGAATAGCATGCAATTTTTAATAAATTAAATTTTAATTAAAATAAAATTATTTCAATTTGCTGTTATCAACTTGCTATTAAAACTATATATAATTCTCCTTCAAATGACTTCCAGCTTATTCTTATATTCATCCATGACTGGCATTACACTGCAATCTTACTTGAAGTTCAGTATTACTGTCCTAAATATTTATTTAAATAAATTTTGAAAATATTTAATATTTGAATCTTAACTTTCTGAGAATTCTTAACAACCTGAAGAAGTATAACATGCATGAATTTAAAATTGTAACTAACAAAAGTAGATAAGCTTGCTCATGATTGCCATTGTCCAATTTCCTTTGAGTGTGATCTAAGATGTTCCCAGCAGGACAGAGGTCATTTGGCGAACTAACACTGATATTGCCAGGCTTTTAATTGTGAATCTACATTATAAAGTTAAAGACACATCACAGAGAAGCTAGTCATTGTTGCTTTTTCAGTATATCATTTTTCTGCCCTGACTTTATCTTAGCATGAAATAAAAGATTAACTTTCAGAACTAGTCATAGATAAAAATAAAATCCTGTAAGACATTTCTTGACCAAAATAAATAGGGGGCAAGGGCAATTTCTTCTGCAAGAGTCTTCTGTAATTATTGGCAGCTTAATTACTTCTTTGGTTCTCTTCAAAATTACCCGTGTTAGAAAGACCTTACTGGCACAAGTGAAAGGGGCTGCGACCTTCTTTTTGATTAGGCTGGCTTTTCTTCAGAGACTTACCATTAAAGGAGAGTTTGTAAAGTAGGGGCTTACCACAATCCAACAAATATGCCACTCAAAGTATCTGCTGAAAGTTTCTAAACTTTGAAATATGAATAACAATTTAGAAGCAAATCTTATGCACAGGTTTCTTCCTACAGAATAACATTTATATTAGCAGATGGATAATTATACAGAACACAACATTTGGCAAATGTTTAGGGTTGGAAAGTGGTACCTTCCTAAGGAGGTTGACTTGGAGGTCAGGCTCACAACAACAATTAACATTAATTTTCCTATAATGGCGTTTAATGATATCTTCAGACTCAGCACAATTTCAAGGGATTTACAAAGTAGTCCTTCATAAAATGTTATGTGGATAATGTGAAATAATTTGTTCATTGTTCAAATCTTAAATTTTTGTCTTTCTTCAGTAAAGTGCTTCTTGCCATATAGTTATCAACAACCCCAGTACCTAATAATTAACTTCCTAGGTGTGAATTAGCTTCAAGGTCAACACACAGAATATTATTGGGAACCAGAAACTTCTCAAGTTGAGGAACAATAGGTAATATCAGTGGGAATTCTCCACTTGGAACAGTTGTGCACATTTGTCTTCCTTTTGCCCTTCCAGCATCAAATATTTCTTTTTAATTTTAGGAAAAATTCTGCCTCTGACTTGAAATCAAGGGGTCAAAGCTTACCTTTCCTCACATGTGAAAGAAAAGGCACAGCAAATAATCTACCTGCACTAGGTAGATGGTTCCTTCCAGAACGTAGAAAATGAAAGACAGTGAAGGAACAATTAGAATGATTCATATCATCGATCTTGCCAGGGGTCCCCAGGAACGTCTATTCTCTTCCCTCCAATCCACATGAAAACATTCCAGTTCCTCTTTCTTTTGGAACGAGTATGATCCAGCAGCCTACTTTTCATGCATCCTCCATCTATATTATAAAATGTAGTTGAAATACATGCAGCCTATTTGCTTCCTTCCATCAAGTTACAGCTGTTACTAAATTAGTATTCTAATCCAGCAGTCTCAAGGTATGGTCTTATTCTAGAGATCCTTTTATCAAAAGTATCATGGTATCCCCAGTACTTTCATAATAATATTAAATTTTATTTTTATTCTTTTCTCTTACAGTGTACAATGCAGTTTTTCCAGGAAACTGAAGCATATTACAAGTATCCAGCCATCTTCTATTAAGTTATCTATGTTGCCCCTCTTCCAGTCCAGCTCTCTGCTGTGGCTCAGGAGTGCGGTGGAGGATGGCCCAAGTGCTTGGGCCCTGAACCCGCATGGGAGACCAGGAGAAGCATCTGGCTCCTGGCTTCAGATCAGCACTGTGTGGGGGCTGTAGCAGCCATTTTGGGGGTGAACCAACAGAAAAGGAAGACCTTTCTCTCTGTCTCTCATTCTCTAACTCTGCCTGGCAAAAAAAAAAATGTGAATATCTTTAAAAATCCTTTTTTCTCTTTTTTAAATAGTGATTTTTTTTTGACAGGCAGAGGGCACAGTGAGAAAGAGAGAAAGGTCTTCCTTTTCTGTTGGTTCACCTCCCAATGGCCACTGTAGCCAGCGCTGCAGCCGGCGCACCGTGCTGATCCGAAGCCAGGAGCCAGGTGCTTCTCCTGATCTCCCATAAGGGTACAGGGCCGAAGCACTTGGGCCATCCTCCACTGCACTCCCAGGCCACAGCAGAGAGCTGGACTGTAGAAGGAGCAACCGGGACAGAATACGGCGCCCCGACCAGGACTAGAACCCGGGGTGCTGGCGCCACAGGCGGAGGATTAGCCTATTGAGCCACGGCACCGGCCAAATAGTGATTTTTAAAATAAAATCCGGGTAATAACAACATGTTATGACTTATTTTTGTCAAGGAATCAATAAAGAATACTTTTGAGTTAATTTCTAACACAATGCATTTCCATCAGTCAATGTAACCCAAACAATCAAAAGCCTTTTGATTCTTCAATATTTTTCAAGTGTATAAAGGGAATTTGAGGTCAAAGTATTTCCAAACAGCATTTCTAACATTTTGGATTATGAATAAAAATTCAGTATTGATTATTTGGAGAAATAGTCACAGATATATTAAAACAAAATAAAAAATAACGAATATCTTGATTTCCTTAGTAATTATGTAAAGACAGATAAATAGTGCCGGAGCCATGACTCACTTGGCTAATCCTCCACCTGTGGCGCCGGCACCCAGGTTCTAGTCCCAATTGGGGTGCCAGATTCTGTCCCAGTTGCTCCTCTTCCAGTCCAGCTCTCTGCTGTGGCCCAGGAAGGCAGTGGAGGATGGCCCAAGTGCTTGGGCCCTGCATCCACAAGGGAGACCAGGAGGGAGCACATGGCTCCTGGCTTCGGATCAGCACTGTGCGGGGGCCGTAGCGGCCATCTGAGGGGTGAACCAACAGAAAAGGAAGATCTTTCTCTCTCTCTCTCTCTCTCTCTCTCTCTCTCTCTCTCTCTCCCCCCCACTGTCTAAGTCTGCCTAGCAAAAAAAAAATTTAAAAAGATAAATAGAAGGCCTCTAAGGTTCTTTCTCTAATTTTCTAAAAGAATTACTGATAAAATAATGTAATTAGTTAAAAGCTATAATTTCCTGGGTGGTAAGCAACAGTAACCATTTAGAAATGTTCTTTATGCATATTTAATTTCAGAGACTGCCTCATTCTACCTGTTTGCTGACTTATTACTTGACTATTCCAGAAAATTATTGTATATATATTGTCCAGTGCATAAAGACACACAGAAGAATAGTCATATTATTTTCTGAATTTAACTGGTATAAAATTTTACATATGTATAGAGCACATATACGTGTTTTGACATACTTTGTGTAATGCTTAAATCTGGTAAATCTATCTATCCAATTATTTGTCATTTCTTTATGGTGAAAGCTGAAAATTCCTTTCCAGATTTTATTTTTACTTTAGAAAAAGAAACTACATGTTATCACTATCTGTAATTACCTTATGGTGATAATTATTAGAACACTAGAACTTCTTATTTATATCTTACTCTAACTTAGAACTTTTAACCTTTCCTTATCCCTCCATTCCTTCTATTTTCAAAGCCTCTGCTAATCACCACTCTACTCTCAATTTCTATGTGATCAGCTGTGTTAGAATCCAAATATGAGTGCGATGCTGAAGCATTTGAATTTCTGTGCCTGATTTATTTCACCTACCATGTGACAAATAATGTATGTTAAATAGTTGTAATATCAAATGAGAATTATTGCAAGCTATTTTGCTCTTTTTAAAAACTTTAATTATTTTTAGATTTCAAAACAAATGTGTAAAAGTAAAATTTACTGTAAAGTCATAGTAATTTGCAATGTCACTCAAAAGAAAATAATTTCTCACCCTATCACAGGCCATATGTAACCATCTGAATAATAATATTGGGTGTATGTACTTTTTTTTTTCTGACAGGCAGAGTGGACAGTGAGAGAGAGAGAGAGACAGAGAAAGAAAGGTCTTCCTTTGCTGTTGGTTCACCCTCCAATGGGCACCACGGCCAGCGCACCGCGCTGATCTGAAGCCAGGAGCCAGGTGCTTCTCCTGGTCTCCCATGGGGTGCAGGGCCCAAGCACTTGGGCCATCCTCCACTGCACTCCTGGGCCACAGCAGAGAGCTGGCCTGGAAGAGGGGCAACCGGGACAGAATCCAGCACCCCAACCAGGACTAAAACCCGGTGTACCAGTGCCGCAAGCAGAGGATTAACCTATTGAGCCGCAGCACTGGCTGGGTATATGTATTTTTAAAATTTCATCCACAACCATTCCATAATCAAATGTAAAGTACCCATTAGATTAGCAAGGGTCAAGAGTTTTTCATTTGTTTGCTTGCTCTACAAAATGTGAGTCACACTTGACAAATTACTCTTCAGCGTGCATTTCTCTTTTTAAATAACATTATGCACATACTTTCAGATTAACAGATAACAAAGGCTTTAATTCTTTCTGTTAATAGAACTGTAATGCCATAGCATGGCTGCAACATAATATAATCTTGTATGTATTGTTAACTGATTTATTTACTTTAGAAAACTTGTCAAAATTAAATTGACGAGTCTTAATTGTTGTGTATATTTAATAATAATGATAATAATAGATATTTTAGCGGGATTTAAAATTCATATTAAGTTTAAAAACCTTAAAAAAATCACAAAATTTATATAAAGCAGAAAAGCAAATTACCATCTTGAATTTTGTAAGAATTACCTTCAGAGTCACATTTCAAGGATCTTTGTCTTTTATTCTTTTAAAATTTTAGATTGACATATAATATTTGCAAACTTTTAAGGGATATCATGCAATTTTTTGTTATTTATACATAGGCTAAACTGACCATACCAAGCATCCAGTCATTCCATTTCCTTACATTTTCTTTGTGTTTGGAGCCTGCTAACTCCTCTCAATTATTTCTTTATACAGAATGCTATGCATCCCTGTGAGCCATAGTCACTCCACTGTGCTGCAAAACACCAGCATCTGTGACACTCCAATCATTAGGGTCTATTTCCCATTATTCATCATTCAACCTTCCCTTTCCACTTCCCCTCACTGTTTACAGATTCTAGTAAGCACTATTTTAAATTTGTATTGAATATTTATTATTTTTAATTACACATATGAGAGAGAACATATTGTATTTGTCTTTATGTGTCCGGCTTATTTCACCTAACATAATGATCTTCAATTTCACTTATTTTACTGCAAATGTTGATTTTGTTCTTTTTTTGCAAAATAATGAAGTGCATTTTGTTTATTCATTCATCTTAATGGATACCTAGGTTGATTCTATAGCTTAGCTATTGTGAATTGTGTCACAATGAACATGAGAGTGCAAGTATCTCTTTCATTTGCTGAGTTCATGTCCTTTGGGTATAGAACCAGAAGGGTTACATTGTAGATCTACTTTGTAGTTTTCTAAGGAACCTCCATACTGTTCTCCATAACAGCTGTAGTATTTTACATTCCTATCAGCAGTTATTAACAGTTCCCTTTTCTAAAAATCATTAGCAGTTGTTATTTTTATCTTTTTTGATATTGCCATACTAACTGCATTAAGATGATACCTCACTGTGGTTTTCATTTCATTTTCCAAATAGTTAATGGCATTGAGCATTTTTTCATGTGTCTCCCGACCAACTGTATTTCTTCTTCTGAGGTTTATTCAGTTTCTTTGACCATTTCTTAACTGGACTGGTTATAATTCTATTGTTAGATTTTATGATTCCTTATATATCTTGGATATTAATCCTTTGTCACATGAATAGTTTGCAAATTTTCTAACTTAATTGGTTATATTTTCCACTCTATTAATTGTTTCCATTGCTATGCAGAAGACTCTTACCTTAATGCAACCTCATTTGCCTTTCTTGTTTTTCCTATCAGTATTTTGTAGTCTTAACCAAAAAGCTGTTGTCTATGCCAATATTTTGAAGTATTTCCCCAATGTTTTCTTTTAATAGTTGCATGGATTCAGGCCTTACATTTATTACTTTGGTGAATTCTTGAAATGATTTTTGTATAAAGAAGTAGGAGTGAGGTCTTGTTTCCATCTTTCACTTTTGAATATCCAGTTTTCCCAGCATCATTTATTGAAGAGATGATCTTTTCCAGGACATATTTTTAGCTTCTTTATCAAGGATAAATTGACTGAAGATATGCAAATTTATTTTGGTATTTCTTTTCTGTTCCATAGGTCTACCCATCTATTTTTTTATTCTAGTACCATACTGTTTGGTTACAGTATAGTATGACTTGAAATCTGGTATTGAGATGCCTTCAGCCTAGTTCTTATTGTTAAAAACTGCTTTGATTTTAGGAAGGTCTTTTGGAGTCTTTTCTCTAGTTCTGTTAAGATTGACATTAGCATTTTGATGGGGGGTTGAATTAAATCTTAAATTACTTTGGGTGATACTGACATTTTGAAAATATTAACAATTATAATACATGAATATGGGATGTTTTCCCATCATTTTATCTCCTGTTCAATTTCTTCCATATGTGTTTTGTAATTTTCATTGTAAAGTTCTTTGAGATCCTTCACTGAATGTATTCCAAGATAATTTTAGAAACTAGTGTGAGTGGACTGCTATTATAATTTCTCTCTTGGTAAGTTTGTAATTATTATATTCAAATGCTACTGTTTTTGAGTGTTGATTTTTGTATCCTTCAACAATGCTGAATTTATTTATCATTCCTAATATTTTCTTAGTGGAGTATTTTGGTTTCTTTCTGTAATCATGTCATCTGCAAACATATTCAAGTCAATAAATGTAATATTCCATATTCACAGAATAAAGGATAAAAACCAGTCATCTCAACAGATACATAAAAAACATTCAATAAAATTAAACACCTATATAGATTTAAGAAAAAAAAAACTTCTTAGAAATTATGACTAAAAGAACATACCTCAACTCTAATAAAGGATATATGTGACAAACTCACAGCAAATATCATATTAAATGGGGAAACCCTGAAAGCAATTCCTTTAAGATATGGAATCAGACAAGAATGGTCTCATTACTTTTTTTCAATACAGAAATGAAAGATTTATCCAGAGCTATTAGGCAAGAGAATGAAATAAGAGGTACACAAATAGGAAAAGAAGTCAAACTACCAATGTTTACTGATGATATAACTTTCTTCTCTAATATATTCCCAATGATTAGACCTCTGCTAATCACTAAAAGATCATGAATGTTTCAGAAAAGAATTAATTAATGAATGAACTGAGAAGCAGATGTAGTTCAGTAAAAATCCTTCCACCCTTGTCTTCCTTTGGTGTGCTTCCTGCCTCCTTCTACATTTGTCACCACTCTTTTCCATATTTTCAGAGATAAGAATTCTTTATTCTGCACTTGTTTTTTTACATTGCAGTGCAGCAAAAGCATTTTAAATAGCAGTTTATATACTAAAATCCAACAATAAGATCTAACTAATAATTAGTTTACAAATCTTTGTTTATGTGACTGATTGTTTCTTTGAGATAGATTCCTAGTGGCTATAGTTGCAAAAGACTATTATATATTTTATGAAATTCTACAAGAGAGGAGTTCAAAGTTCTCAAATATAAAGAAATGATAAGAATATGGAACTGATAATTATGCTGATTTGATCTTTGCACATTGTCTGAATTATCACATGGTACCCCAAAATATGTACAATTATATCTTAAAAAACAAAATAATAAATTCAGATGTAACTTCCTTTTATAGGAGATCAAGAAATTTTCCTTTATTTGTAATAATATCATGCTTAGAAAAGCAGTTTCCTTTACCAACTTTAGTTAGTACCATGCATTTTTCCTAATTTTGTTGTCTCTATATATATGTTTTTTAATCCACCTCGGATTCATATGCTATAAGGAAGGAATATACATGATGCCATTGTTACATTTTTTATATAGTTGACTGTTTCAGCAGCATTTATTATATAACTGATATTTCCTACTCTACACCTACTCTACAACATCCTTCATGAAAAGATATGGTACATCAAGGCTGTTCTGTTCTGATGCATCAGTTAATTCAAATATCATTTCTGAACCATTTTAAAAATATTTTAATTTTATAGTATTTTTATATTGTAATAATACTTCTATTTGTCAAATTTATCTGGAATAGTGTTATTAATTTACTCCTTCATGCAAATTTACAACTATATTACCAATCAGCACCACACTCTTCTCCAAAGAAGACCAAAAACCTGGTATTTTGGTCAAAATTTCATCAAGTCTAAATACACCTAAAGCTAATACATTTACCTGTCTTTATTTATAAATTGTTTTGGAATGAACTGACATCTTAAAAGTAGTCCACTTTCCATAAATCTAGTTTATATTGTTGAGCTTAAAGCTATAGCATGCTTTTTAAAACTACATATTTAATGCATTTAAATTATGATATGAATAATATTAATAATGATTTACTAAGTAACTATAGTTTAATGGGTTTTTACATGTGCTATTTGAATCAATACTCGTAAAATCCTCAGACATTTATACCCTATATTAGATGAAGAAATACACTCTGAGGGGTTAAGTGACTTGCTGATATAACCAACAAATTATTAAATGACAAAAAAACAGTAATCTTATTTCAAATTTCATTTTCACAGAACATGTTATTACTAAATCTTCCTTCCTATTTCAAGCAAGACTCTCCTATAAATATTAACTTCTTTTGTTATCCATAGAGTTTCCATTTAATAAGACAGGAAATATATACATGGGACCTGGGTGGAATTACATTCTCATTTAATGGAAGTAAACATATAAACTTGAAAGCCAACATCAGCTTTTGCTAAAATGTTTGGCTTGATGAGGTAAGAGTCATAGAAACAACCATTTTATTACTTTATTGTTGGAATTACATTTATTGATTTCATCTGTCCCCAAACAAATAATTTGATAAAATACTCATTTAACTGTACTTATTATTAATTTGCTTTTAAGGCCCCTTTGCCAGGTGGCATCGAGGAGCACAACAGATCTCTCCAATTATAAAAACATTTATTGGTGCATGGCAAGTGTAAACCACTGGGGTCCCTGGCAACAGTAAAATGGCAAATTAAACCAAAACCACATGCAAGTCGAAGTGAATCATTGGTCAGTGACCATGTAGGAAGGGATGCCAAGCAAATAAACAGTCAGTCCATTAGTTAGTTATTGCCCGCACTAAATGAATAAAACTCTTGAGAAGAAATCATAGCAGTGTGGCGACAATCTGTGTTGGGTTTGTTGAGTCCTGTGGAAATGGCTGAAATGCTCACCTGGCTGCTGTGAAACAGAGGAATGTAGGTACAGTGGCCAGGCTGAAAGATGCCTCTTATTTGAGACCCGCTGATGAGCTCCAGTCACTTAACGGCATCCTGAAAAACAGCTGGCACCTAACCCTCAAATATTGACTTAGTGTTTACAAATCTGGTTCAGTTTCTAGGCAAACAGCTTATATAAACAAAGTGTGCCATCTGGTTTTATGGCTCAAGTGTTTCAACTACACTTTTCCCCAGGTGTGGGGACCATGATTAATCTGAGTAATTTAGAGTATCCCTTCATTTCCCACAAGGTAGTTAAGAATTGGGCTACATTGGATATAAATTTTAAATTCTGAGAGCATGAGATTTTTCAGACAATTTCTAATAGCAAGGAAAGAAATCACTGCCAATTTTGGATGTGGCTCCAGTAAGAAGATGATCAGTTTAAATGCTCTTAGCATAAATTTGCAGGGCAAGAAGGAAGCAGATTTTACAGGGAGTGTGTACTTTTGTTATGCCACATTTACCACACATTATCAAAGGCAAACACAGGGAAAGGAGGGTTTTTGAGGAGACAAACACGTTTTGGACCTTCTGCAAACAGCCATAGTGGTTCTAAGGATGGTAGCTAAGCAGAGTCTAAAAGTGGAGTTGAGGTGGACCTCAATGTGTGTGGAATTCAGGCAGTAAAAAGCACTATCACTAAAGCTTTGCATTCCTTCCTCACTAATCTGGCTTGCCTGGCACATTGTCTTCCTGGGTGGTTTGGAGACTGCTATCCAGCAAGGTGTGTTTTTGCTTAAGTGAGCAGGTCTCCACATTCAGCAAGAAAGAAATTTGCAGTTTATAGAATGAGATTGGGGATGAGCTGGCCATGCTATGCTGTTTTGAGCTGTGAGAAGACATAATGACTAAGCAAGGGGAGGCAGGTGGATCCACTTTTCTCAGATAAGCTTCTAATCAAAACAAATTCATACTAGGTATCAGCAAAGGACTACAGCTAGTGTTACTGGACTTTAAGAGTGCTTCTTACATAATAATTTTACTCAGCTTCATCTCTTTGATCATTTTTGCTACTTAAATTTATGCTACTATATTGTTAATGTTCTTACTCTAGTGTTAACACTTACTATTAGTGTTGAGAACAATAATAACTAGTCTTGAGAACAGTGTGAATTATAAATAAATGACTATACAAATAACAATAACTACATTCCAACATTCAAACATTCCTCTCAAAATCAGTTCAATTCTCCTTATGATCACATTATATGTTATTGTACTATTGGTATTTGGTGGTATGAGTCTACAACTTTGTATAAGTAGTAAATAAATCCAAGTAGTAAATAAATCTTCTGCATCAAAATAAATTGTCTACAGTATCTTTCACCTCATTTACACCATGAGACAAGTTGAACCAATCAGATTATCACAGATTTCTTTGTAGAGGGTATGAATGAAGCTTTTATTTACCTCGTGATCTAACATCAATGCTATTTACTAAATACACAGCAAAGGGTTAATAATTTCTAAAAACAGATTTTAACTCCATTACCTTTAATATTCCTAATGAATTGCTTCTCTTTTGAAAGCTACATTTGTAGAAACAGGATAAAATTAAGTAACCATGTATTTGTATTTGTTACCCCCAAGGACTGTGTACTTCCTCAAAGAGACTTTTACATAAGGACACTAATAGCTAACAAAATAGTTTCTCCAATTATTCAGCTTCCTACATCAGAAATTCAAACAATAAAAATGAAATCATTTGACAGAACTTTTCCATATTCATCCAAAGAAACATGTTTGATTTATGCACTTTTTCTGTGACTACCCATATGATGGTACAGTCATTGCTCGAATATTTATTCAATGCCAACAAAGTGTTAAGAGTCTTGGGATCCATGTACAAAATACAATATTAATGATTTTAGAATAGAGTTAGGAATATGGGCTCATAAGGAGACAGTTATAAAAAAAGTGTAGTAAGTGATAAGGAAACAAAGTCCAGGGGGCGAAGATCTGCCTCTCAGCCTTGGGGGAGGGTTCAAAGAAAGCTTCCCAGTATATGTGACATTGATACTATGTCACCAAGAAAAAGTTAATATTAGCCAAGGGAGGATGTAAAAAATGGACTCTCGGAGAGAGAGTAGTAACCACAATGGCCTGGAAGTAATGGATAACAACTATCAAAAGTGAGTGGGTAAGACACAGATCAGTAAGAGATGAGGTCAGAGTATTCCAGTGCAGGAGGAACTACTAAAATGCTTCAAAGAAAACAAAAGCAAACATTTGCTTCAGAATGCTCAATTTATTTTTTAAATTAATTTGTGCAGCCTTAAAAATGTTATTAATATGAAAACAGATTTCATGTGTTTCATAGATACAATTTTAAGAATATAATCATGCTTGTCTCCCTACCTCTCCTTCAAACCATCCTCCTTCTTTCTTTACTTTTTTTATAATACCCCATGCAAGCAGTGAGTATCAGCTATTTGAGCTATCACAGGCTGCTTCACAGGGTGTATATTAGCAGGAAGCTGGAATGGAGAGTCAAGTCAGGACTCAAACCCAGGCACTTTAATAAGGTATGTGAGTATCCAAAGTGGAAGCTGCATTGCCAGGCCAAATGTTCACCCCAGAAGCACACTTTATAGAAGTAGAGGTGACAAGAATGAAAGAAGGGGGTTAGGAAGTGATTAATCAAGTTGACCTAATCTTTAGTTGTATAAAGTTTACTAGAGTCCAAGAAAATAGCAGTGATAGTTATTTTGCAATGCCCTGCTAGATGTCTCATGTAAGTATCATAGTTGGGACAAAAGGAGAAAATTTTGAAAGCCAGAGCCTGGCAAAAGTGGTTATTATGTGTTCAAGTGCTCCAACTCTATTTGATTACAATGTCCACATTCTACCTGATGCTCATCCAAGTGCTAGGACAAATAGGATAGACTTCAGTCTCTACATATGCCCCTAACAGGCACTCTATCCTACATATCCTTGGACAAACTATGGAAAACTCTTAACAAGATGGGATTTTCAGGAAGAAAACCCAAGCAAATTCAAATAATAATAAATATAAATTAAATAAAAGCCAGCCACAGCACTAAGGAGATTACAAAACACAAAGTTTAGATTTCATCTTTGATATCTAGCCAAAGACTAGCTTCCATGGCTAGAAAATCCTTCAGGAACACCCTCTCTCCAATTCCTTTGTCTTGCTTCCACTGTGCAATGTCAGAACTCTAAATACAAAACACTGTTCAAATGTCTTTACTCTGGAAATTAAATAATTTTACTTGGGAAAATTCAGGTAATTGAAACATTCTTCCAGATTTGAACAACTCTGATACTTTAAGACTGTGGTTTACAGACTGTTCTTTTCCTTCTGGCTCATCATCTACCAGCACCCAAACATTCACACATCCAAGCACAAGCAAGGTCCTAAGTGATCATTTCTTGCCTATCTTCAACAATCAAGGGCTTCATACATCTTGAAGAACTCTGTACTCCCTAGGTGAGGAGATCTTTATTATACCAGCTTCTCTAGATTTCCTTAGATTTCTGGGATATGATATTCTAATCAGTCCCACCATCACACTTTGCCTTAGGCAGCATTGTCTTGAATCCCTTCTGGAAGGGGCTGTTGGAGCCTTTCACAGATATTCCTTCTTCACAAAAGAAGTCTGACCCCTGATCGCTAAAGAATTATGCTGCACCTCCCCTGACACTAGTAGCCAAGAACCAGTGCACATGGGGGATTCAAAAGATCCCTAATCCTATCCCATTACCTGCAGCACCACTTATGTATCAGCTAGGGTCTGAGGCTACGTCCCTGCTAGGCTCTTTTCCCTTTGATATTTGTCTGCTGTTATCTTCTCCAAAGAGACTTCCCTCCAAAATATCATACGCACCAAAATCCTGCCTCAGATTGTTTCTGACCATTTCATTACCATCTTCCAATTTGTTCTAGGTGGGCTCTTCTGCTTGTACCCATGCCCATACTGAAGCAAGGATAGAAAATCTATCATCCTAGAAATCATCAATGTCACGCTGATGTCTAAAAACAGTCTGACTCTGTGTGTCTTAAAAACTATTCCCTGATCTTTATCTGCTCATTAAAGTTTTCAAGTATTCATTGTTGTGTGAAGGCACTGTCTCAGATACCTTTATCAAATTCTAATCATTTTTTACATCAATGGGGAAAATGACATATCTGGAATTTCTCGGCTGGATCCTTATAATTACTACTCGCAAATACTGGATTAAGTGTTTGGCACACACGAATTGGGTTAACTGCACTAAGATCCCATATGCTCTATAACACCATCCCTCGCATGTGAAACAGAATACAGAGGACTTCAAAGCATTAAGTAATATTGAGCATAAGTAAAAATTCCAGAGCCTAGACTCTTAACCAATGGACTGACCCATCGAGGTCTTTTCTGGCACTGCTTCACACACTGAGGAACATATTCTCTTTTATAATTTATTCTTGTTTCCCTTTATGGGGTGGTTAGCTGGAATCCTTCCCAAGTGTAAGTATAATAAACCAAGTAAAGTAAAAACGGGAATAATTTCTGGTAATTGAAGAAGAGAATGCTTCGGAGTCAAGAGTAGTAGCTTGAAAACCTGGCTTGATTCCACCTGTACTTAACAAATGATATGTGATATCAGTCCAGTCAATAAGGTTCTTTGAGCCTATTTTCTCATCTCTAAAATGGGAATAATAGTATGTATCTCAGCAGTTGTTGAGAGGAATAAATTTGTTGATTAACCCAAAATTCTTAACCAAATATTTATCATGTAGCAAGCATTCATTGCATGTTAGGCATTGTTATTTCTCTTTATAAATCTTGCTTCAGATAGTTTGCTCAAATTTTTATTTCCTTGAGAAATATTTTTTCCTGATTGCCTCCTATACAGTGTAATTTATAATTTAGTTTACATTTCATTTTTGCTATTTATCTCTCCAGGAATAAAAGGGGAAACCATTATCCCAACTGGGGCAAGACTAAATCTGTGCCACAACCCCTCAATATCCTTTTGCATATTCGTCTTTTTTACTTTTTATTTGATAGGTAGAGTCATAGACAGTGAGAGAGAGATACAGAGAGTAAAGGTCTTCCTTCTGTTAGTTCACTCCTCAAATGGCCGCTATGGCCAGCGCTGCGCCAATCTGAAGCCAGGAGCCAGGTGCTTCTTCCTGGTCTCCCATGCGGGTGCAGGGCCCAAGCAATTGGGCCATCCTCCACTGCTCTCCCAGGCCACAGCAGAGAGCTGGCCTGGAAGAGGAGCAACCGGGATTAGAACCTAGTTGTCCATATGGGATGCCAGCGCCACAGGCAGAGGATTAACCAAGTGAGCCAAGGCGCTGGCCGCATATTCTGTCTTTAAACTGCTCTATCCCCAGAGCTGCCTGCTAAGTCAGGGAAGGTAGCAAGCCTTCTGTTCTCATCCCTCCATAGATTTCCCACCCTGGCCTTCTCACCATGGAATTATCTCCACACATCTTCTGTCCAGTAGGCTGACTAAATGTTTCCAAAACTCACAAAGAAACCATCAAAACGACAAATTACACAAAATTTCTTCTGAAAGCCCAAAGTTTCCAAGCCTCCTTTTTTCAAACCATATTCTCCAATTCAGAGCCAAACTCCCTCTACTGCCAAAGCTTTGCAAGTGTGGCTGGTTACATTACTCATTAGGTACAGAGGATTAAGATCCCGGCTAAGTGATGCAGATGCGGAAGTAATCTCTAGTTTTTCTCAAGGCCTCTCTATTTGGTCTAAGCCCCTTTGGTTTAGCAAAGTGAAAGTTATTTTGTAAGGCTTGGACAAATCTCCCTTCTTTGTGTCAGCCAGCACTGTGAAAAGTAAACAACTTTAACCTCTGACCGAAGAAATGAGTCACTTCAAATTATTTTCAGTTTGAGATGGGTTGTTTGATGAGATCTGCTTGGAGAAAAAAAAGACTATAAATGTATCTGGATAGTTTAAATGGAAGTTCAGGCACAGTGCAGCCATTGTTGCTTCTCCTCTTCAATGTTCAACAATTTATTCATTTCTAACTTGCCATTCAAGTCAAACACCATGAAAGAATGAATCATAAGGTGCGTATGGGTTTTTCCTTCGGGTATCATATTTAAACCAGACAATTTCACTTGCTCTCTTGTCTTTCCTTGATTCTTTTCTTAACGACAAAAAGTAGTGGAAACTGCAGTGAAGAGACCCACAAAGACTTCAGCATTTGTGTTTGGATTTCCCCAAGCGAGCCCTGAGGTAGTCTCTGGCAACTCCCACACAGGAGTTTTTTCTAGGTGGACAACATAATATTGTTTTCCTCTATCTAGCCACATTTTAAAATCTCTTTCAGAAGTTTAAGTTTACATTTTATTGTCATCTGCTGGCAGCAGGTAGTGCAGGTGGCAAACAGAGTCAGAGAGAAAATCTGACAGCCGAGTTAATTAATGGATGGCAGTTTGGAGGGTTGTCAGGCTGCCAGTGGGGTGGAGGTGCTTTGGGTAGAAGTATGAAAAGATGTTCTTCAATGGTCAAAATATTTGCATTTCTCACATTACTTCGATTTTCTTTCTCTGGACACCTATGTATTAGGGAATTATATTAAAATTAATTAATATATGTTATTTCCAAGTCATAGATGGCTGGAATTTTCATTGCATCTCTCATTTTTTTCACTTTTTTTGCATGTGTGAGCTTTTCTTAGACTAGAGTTTGCATCTTCCTTCAAATATTTTCATATTATCCAACAAGTGTTTTAAATGAGAAAAGGCTATCAAAGAAGGAGGTACCTTTCTCTGTAGGGAGGAGAGAACTTCCACTTTGACTATGGCCTTGACTAAATAAGATCAGAGTTGGCGAATTCAAGAGGTTTCCATAGCTCTGGCAGCTCATGACAAGACCCTCGGGTGATTACTGACGTCATTAATAAGAGTGTCAATTGTTAAATCAACAATGGAAGTCACTGTACAACTACTCCCCATGTAGGATTTCTGTCCTTAATGTGTTGTACAATGTGAATTAATGGTATAACTAGTACTCAAACAGTACTCTATACTTTGTGTTTCAGTGTGGGTGCAGTCTGTTGAAATCTTTACTTAGTATATACTAAATTTACCTTCTGTATATAAAGATAATTGAGTGAATCTTGAGGCCGGCGGCGCCACGGCTCAATAGGCTAATCCTCCGCCTGCGGCACTGGCACACCAGGTTCTAATCCCGGTTGGGGCAACGGATTCTGTCCCGGTTGCTCCTCTTCCAGTCCAGCTCTCTGCTATGGCCCAGGAGTGTAGTGTAGGATGGCCCAAGTACTTGGGCCTGCAAGGGAGACCAGGAAGAAACACCTGACTCCTGGCTATGGATCATCGCGGTATGTCGTCCGCAGCGCACCATCCACAGCGGCCATTGGGGGGCTGAACCAACGGTAAAGGAAGACCTTTCTCTCTGTCTCTCTCTCTCACTGTCTACTCTGCCTGTCAAAAAAAAATTAAGAAAATGAATCTTGATGTGAATGAGATGGGAGAGGGAGTGGGAGATGACATGGGTGTGGGTGGGAGGGAGGTTATGGGGGGAAAAAGCAGCTATAATTCAAAAGTTGTACTTTGGAAATTTATATTTATTAAATAAAAGCTAAAAGAAGAAATATTTAGAAATGAAAAAAATAAATGAGAAAAG
Organism: Sylvilagus floridanus; assembly: GCA_949820135.1. Lineage (NCBI taxonomy): Eukaryota > Metazoa > Chordata > Mammalia > Lagomorpha > Leporidae > Sylvilagus > Sylvilagus floridanus. The sequence continues at coordinate 63,058,178 of OX463246.1, read as the reverse complement.
GCTATTCTTTGCCAGCTTTCTTAGTTTATGATTTTAAGCTAGGAAATACAGTTTTCTATTTTTGTTTATAGATTTGCTTTTTATCTTTGAAGTTTTCTCTCCCCATTCCTGAGGCTTTTCAATGCAATTTTCCTATTATGTGATATTATTAAAAGATAACAAAATAGTTTCTTCCTACGCATCTCCCTACAAATTTCCTCAGATGAAAAAGATGGATAGATAGATACCTAAATGGAGTATGGTTAGAGATACTTTATTGATATAAACAAAGATTCCCAGTGCTCAGTGTCAATTGCTTTTTGTGAATAAATGAAAATACTTTGGAAAAAATGAATTGTTTCTTACAATAATGTTTAATTGTCACATTAATTTGAGATGTAGAGAGTAGAGAGACTCACAGAAAGGATGCCCATCTACTGGTTCACTCCACAAATGCCACAATGGCCAAGGATGGGGGTTGATAGCAGAGCAAACCGACTGGAATGCAACTTAGGTCTCCCACATCGTGGAGGGGATCCAAATTTTTGAGCTTTCACTGCTAATTACCAGTGTCTGCATTAGCAAGAAGCTGAAATAGGGAGTTGTAGGTGGGACTCAAACCAAGGATCTGTGATATGAGAGGTGGGTATCCTACCTACCAGGCCAAATGTTTGCCTGTGACAATTATTTCTAAAATATTTTCATACACACAATTTTATGTTTGTCCACTATGACAATAGAGTGGCTATTCAGAGTAAATCATATTATTCCTCCCATATATCAAAGATACAAAATCTCCATTAGAATAGCAATTTATACTCTATTTAAATAATCTCTATTCTCTTTCAGTAACTTTTTATATACAGATGACATGGTAAAATTCTTTGAGTTATTAACTTGGCAGTATTTACAACAACTTAATCTTATAATCATCCATTACAGATAGTTTACACAATGATGTACAATATAATTCACTTCAGCTGCTTACTATGCTATGCATTATAATATGCCAAATATTTCTAAAATAATGTCAGGCAAGAGATAATTAAAATTAAAAATTAAAATGATATGTTAATATTATTACTGATATATGGATTTTTCTTCATGTATCAAAATAATATATAATATATATTTTAATACTATATATTCATATAATAAAATTTAAATAAGTCATTAAGGCAAAACACTTACTAATCCTAATATTAAATAATATCTTTTAAATTTTACAACTCAGTGAATTCTCCATGAGTTCTTTGTATAATACATCTGAGGCTTTCAAATAATCTGGGACTAATATAGACAGCATATACACCTAAATTATAATATAAAGTAACCAATATTTATTGGGTTTTTATTACAGGTTATTACTATGGAGAGCTTTGGCCTTGAAAAATGAAAGGCATGGTCATTTTAGTTTATTTATAGGCAGACAGAAAAGAGAAAAATTAAAGTACATTATCTAACTATTGTGATAATGTGCTCTAGAAGTTATGGTAAGTATAATGCAGGTCATAAGGAAACAAAGTTTCTGAAAAAAAATTTATTTATTTATTTGAAAGGCAGAGTTTCAGAGAGAGGAAGAAAGACAAGAAAAAAGGATCTTCCGTCCACTGGTTCACACCCCAAATAGATGCAACAGCAAGGACTGAGCCAGGACTGAGATAGGCTGAAGCCAGGAGCCAGGAGCTTCCTCCTGGTCTCCCATGCAGGTGCAGGGGCTCAAGCACTTGGGCCATCCTCCCCTGCTTTCCCAGTGCATTAGCAGGGAGCTGGATCAGAAGTGGAGCAACTCCTCTTCCAGACAGCTCTCTGCTGTAGCCCGGGAATGCAGTGGAGGATGACCCAAGTGCTTGGGCCCTGCACCTGCTTGGGAGACCAGGAGGAAGCACCAGGATCCTGGCCTCAGATCGGCACAGAGAGCTGGCTGTGGTGGCCATTTGTGGGGGGTGAACCAACAGAAAAGGAATACCTTTCTCTCTGGCTCTCTCTGTCTAACTCTGCCTGTCAAAAAAAAAAAAAAAATGTGGTCTATATACACAATGGAATGTTACTCAGCTATTAAAAAGACTGAAAGTCTACCATTTGCTACAAAATGGATGCAACTGGAGGACCTGATGTTGAGTGAAATAAGCCACAGAAAAACAAATACCATTCTCCCTTACATGTGGGAGCTAAAATTGAAAAAGAAAAATAAATAAATGACTGTGTGTATCAGTATTGCTGCAAATATAGTTTTGTCAATTTTTGTTTTGTATCTTTGTCCAACCAATGGTTAAGAATATTACATTGTTATAGTTTTAATGATCTGTGGTTACTCTGAAATTTACTGCGTATGGGTGAAATGATCATCTTTCCATTTGAGTATTGTTTATAGTCTTTGCCCATATTCCCCCTCAACTAGGGTCTTTTTGCTTTTTCCTTGTTAAATTTTTTATTTGGTGCAGCATTAAGCCCTTGAGTGCAATATAAATTTTAAATATGCTATCCTGGGGCCGGCACTGTGAAGTAGCAGGTACAGCCGCTACCTGCAGGGCTGGCATCCCATATAGCCATTGGTTTGAGACCCAGTTGCTCCACTTCTGATCCAGCTCTCTGTTATTACTTCGGAAAGCAGTAGAAGTTGGCCTAAGTCCTTGGGCCTGTGCACCCATGTAGGAGACCTGGAAGAAGCTCTTGGCTCTTGGCTTCAGATTGGCCCAGTTCCGGCCATGCGGCCATCTGAGGAGTGAACCACCAGATGGAAGACCTCTCTCTCTCTCTCTCTGCCTCTGCCTCTCTGTAACTCTGCCTTTCAAATAAAATAAATAAATCTTAAAAAACAGAAAAAAAGTGGAGCAACTAGAACTCCAACTGGCATCCACATGGGACGCCAGTGCTGCAGACCGGGTCTTAAACCTACTGAGCCACACTGCCAGCCACCAGACTTCATTTTTTTTTTTAAAAAAAAAGATTTATCAATTTATTTTTTCTTTATTTGCAAAGCTACAGAGAGAGGAGAACAGCAGAGAAAGAAAGAATCTTCCATCTGCTGGTCCACTCTTCAAATGGCTGCAATGGCCAGGGCTGGGCCAAGCCAAAGCCAGGAGCCAGGAGCCAGGAGCTTCATCCTGGTATGTCACATGGGTGCAGTGGCCCAAGCACTTGGGTCATCCTCTGCTGCTTTCTCAGTGAGAAGTAGGGAGCTGTAGTGGAAGTGCAGCAGCCATGTCTCAAATCAGTACCCTTATGGCATGTGAGTATCACAGGCAGACCTTTAACCTGCTACACCACAATGCCAGACCCATATTATTTTTTTTTATTTGAAAGGCAGAATAATGGAAGCAGAGAGGGATAAGACAGATCTTCCATCCTCTTGTTCATTCCCTCAAGTAACCCCAGCAGCCAGAGCTGTGCCAGGCTAAAGAAGGTACCCAGAACTCCATCCTAGCCTACATCCTAGTCTACTCCATCCTTGCTTCATGGGTAGCAAGGGCCCAACTACCTGGGGGCAATTTTCACTGCCATCCCAGGCACATGAGCAGGGAGCTGGATCAGAAGCAGAGAAGCCAGAACTTGAACCAGCACTCTGATATGGAAAGCCAGTGTCCCAAGCAATGGCTTAACCCACTGTGCCTCAACACTGGCCACCAGACTTCAATTCTAGTGAATAATCATAATAACACTAATAATTCTACCAAAATATAGCAGATACATACTCTACAAAGTGACTTATATTCTGTTGCATTTTCTCATGCCATCTTGACACACCTTTCTGAGATGCATTTATTATTCTCATTTTATAAATGAAAAGAAATCAATAAACTAGTTGGAGTTGTACAACTAGCCAGCAGTGGTGTTGGCAGAAGATCAGATCAATGTTTCTTTCAATCCCTTCTATGCTATTCTCTAACTCCACAGGAGGAAGGAAAGGCACAGTGTATTTGGAGAACTTCCAGTAATTTAGAGTGAGTGGACTCTTTACTTGAGAGCATGGGGCAGGGAGGAAGAAAACAGAGGGCCACAGGAATTCAAGGAAAATCATATAGGCTATGGAAAGGAAATGGAGTTTTATCCCACAGTCTGTGAAGACAGAGAGAAAATGTTCAGCCAAGAAGTGTTAAGCACTCTTTTGAACGATCTCCATGTCAGCAAAATGGTTAAAGATTAACATGGCATGGACAATAATTTATGTTTGAAAAGAGAATAAAGAATCTAAACTAGGCTGGCGCCGTGGCTCAACAGGCTAATCCTCCGCCTTGCGGCGCCGGCACCCCGAGTTCTAGTCCCGGTCGGGGCGCCGGATTCTGTCCCGATTGCCCCTCTTCCAGGCCAGCTCTCTGCTGTGGCCCGGAAGTGCAGTGGAGGATGGCCCAAGTGCTTGGGCCCTGCACCCGATGGGAGACCAGGGAAAAGCACCTAGCACCTGGCTCCTGCCATCGGATGAGCGCGGTGCACCGGCCGCAGCGGGCCATCCGCGGCAGCCATTGGAGGGTGAACCAACGGCAAAAGAAGACCTTTCTCTGTCTCTCTCTCTCACTGTCCACTCTGCCTGTCACACACACACACACACACACACACACACAAAAATCTAAACTAACCTTTGGATATGTGGACGGGAGCCAATGTCTGGGAAGTGGCAGTACCTTTCAGAGGGAGACAAAGTACAACACAAGAGAGAGGTGAAGACTTCTGACTTGAAATGTACAGTTTCCCTCCTACACAACTTAGACCGAAGCAGATGAGGAGTTCATTGACCTACGTTGATATAATGTGAAGGGCCAATAGTGTGTTAAGAAAAAAGTTTTTAAAAAGAAAATGTTGAAATTATTTTAATACAGAATGGGCAAACATGGAAATCTAAATTTCAAATTGATGAGAAAATGCATTTGGGGTTTGAGATTACATCTTTTTTGGAGATAATGACTTGCCTCAGAAGCATCAAGATGATAGTTCGACAACTAGGCTCTCTATTTGGAGTTCCTTTACTGAACTAATAATTTTATCACATTGATTACTCTCATTCTATGCCATTCTAATGTACAGACTCAGAGGTGTGTTCCCTGCATGTGCAGAAATGAATAAAGTAAAACATCTCTTGAAAATCTGTAGAGTCCTCTTTTTACATTTCATTTGCTCAATTCATTCATTGTACTTTGTATATGTATTATTGACACTGATTACATTGAGCATCTTGTTGATTTCCTGCAAATATTATATAATTACATATATACATATATGTAAATGTATGTATAATTTAAATGTATATGTTCAGATATATATATGCCATATGTGTAATACACATATAATTTAAACCTAAACATAAATATATAAATTATAAATATTTAATTTGTATAGAGTATATATGACTATATATGTGTATAGATTTGGATAAATATATATTTTATTAAAAACTATATATGATGTGTATATTACATGTTTTATACATTTGTACTTATATGTATATAATTAGAAAATATTTTGGTTTTTTTTAAAGATTTATATTTATTTATTTGAAAGTCAGAGTTACACAGAAACAGGAGAGGCAGAGAGAGAGAGAAAGTCCTCTATCCCCTGGATCATTCCCCGGATGGTGCAACAGCCAGAGCTGTGCCAATCAGTAGCCAGGAGCCAGGGAGCTTCTTCTGGGTCTCCCACACAGGTGAAGGGTCCTAAGGACTGGGCCATCCTCTGCTGCTTTCCCAGGCCATAGCAGAGAGCTAGATTGGAAGTGGAGCAGCCAGGACTTGAACTATTACCCATATGGGATGCTAGCACTGCAAGCAGTGGCTTTACCAGCTACACCACAGCACCAGCCCCAATATTTTGTTCTTAAACCCAGAAATTGGAACTCGGTTATGACTTTACAAAACTATGTGACTTGGATACTAAGATCCAATTGAACTCATGTGTATTTAGAGTATGCTACTGTCTATCTTCAAGGAAATGACAGTATTTTAGACCACTGTTCCTTCCACTTTAGCAGGTCTATGATTCATCTTGGGGACTTTAGACATTGCTTCCCTGTTGAGTAGGGCCAAAGTGAGCCCGATATTCTGCCATAGCATCAATCTTAGGCCACATTATGAATAGTAAACTTTTAGAGACAGTCAACTTGTCTCTAAGTGTCCGAATATCATCTAAGATCAGTACCAGCAGAATGAACAAAACATCATGAGAGCCTCTGATTACATCTCATAATTCAAAGGATAGACTCAGACATTGAAATGGGAGATTTCTGCTTAATTCAATATTAAGTGAATGGCTGCTGACTGGCTATCCAATCACTTTCAGAATAATGTTTCCAATCTTTGCTAGCAAACGAATAACTATGGTCCTTTTAAAAGTTCATATTTAAGTAAATGCATTTTTTAAAGAAAGTAAGTTCAGAATCTGTTTCAAGAAGAGGTAAAAATTATAACAGGCAAACCTCAAGTAAACACGTTAGCACTAAATACCACAGCAAACAATGCAGTTGCATCGAGGGCTACATCACAATACAAAGGGTGAGGGTCCTTGAAGTTCATGTACCTAAATAAATGTATCTTCATTCCAAATTGAAAATAAAAGTTTTCTGAGGATAAATCTAAGAATCACCACATGGCAAAAGCTGTCGTTCTGCAGTGATGAACAGGGGAAAACTCAAGGGGAAGTAATGTGCTGTGTTTCTAAATCCCAGGCTACAGTGTTGCAAGAGGCCTGGTGTGTGCACCTCTGAGATCTGAGGCCTGTGTTGGCTGGGGGACTGCAAGAACATGAATTAAAGGTAATTAACCCAGCAGTAGCTTTGGCATAAAGGATAATTCAAGCAATCTGGAAATAGCTGGAAGTTCAGGCCTCTAGTGTGTCTATGGAAAGTACACATGAGACAAATTCAAACTGCAACTGGCATCCAGCATGGCAGTGAAGCAGAAGCTAATGAATCACACTACAAAATAATATTATCTTTACAAATTGTCCCTAAATCTGATTGGCCATTTTTGTCCATTTAAAATGCATAGCATTTTAATTAATCAGTTTTAGCAAAATCACATACACATAAGTATATACACTCAAGTATACATACAGACATATATAGGATGGATTCTATTTTTCTTTCTTCTAAATCATTGCTATTGTTTTTTTAACTGCTACACGAAGGGTCAGAGGCACAGATGCTGAGTCTGTTTAAAATGGCCTAGAAAGCAAAGCACATGCTTTAATCTGATGTCTAGGCTGCATTTTAAAAAATTGGATTGAAAAGGATTAGATTAGATTAGACCTTCTGGATTTAAAAATGTTAAAGCTCCATTTATGCTTTAACATAATCTCTTTCTACTCTCTGGAGCCATCAAGCTGAATGTGGTCTTGGGTAGCTTTTTTATGATTATTAAATTTTAGACCTTTTTTTAACATTCCACTTTCATATTTGTAATAGAAAGAAATCCTCAGAGACTAAGCTAAAAGTTCTTTGACCCTCTGCAAAGGGTAGGGTGGGTGTGTAAGTCTTCTGATTTTTACAATTACTCTTATGTATTTGTACACACAGACATACACATGCCTATGAATATGAATAACTCATTTTTATATCCAAATAGCAGTGCATACTTTTGAATACTAAGTACTTTTCTGAAGTTAAAAGTTGCAAGCCTAACAGCTTATTATAAAGCTTACATAAAGAGCATTTTTAGACTAAATTCTAAGCAACAATTTGACATACCATTAGCACCAATCTCTGTAAATAAAAAAGACAAATAACTACACACATTTTCAAACTACCAAGGTTCTGAATACAAATAGCCCTGTTTTGCAGTTTTGATGATCATGGATCTTAAAATAAAAATTTCCATTATATTTGAGGTTATATAAAGTACTCTGAGACAGAAAGTTGAAAAATCTTCTCTGTAACTCCTTTGGCAGATACCTTTTTATTTCTCAATGTTTAATTATTGCTTCTCTAAAACATACACACAAAAGAGCTAAGATTGACTTGAAAATATTTGTAAAGTTTGTTATCAGTACACTTGGTCTGCCATTTCTCAAAATTACCATGATTACAAATGATCAGTTATATTCACGTACCATCAACAACACAAGATTTATGGCTCGTCCCAAGTAAAGTAACATCGTTTATCTAAGACATAAATACTGCTATCTAACCAAGAAGTCTTGAGGATATTAAAAAACTATCTTTAAAAAGTATTTTAACTGAATTTTTAAAGTTAGAACATGTGCAATCTTTGGAAACAAATTCATTTCTTTATTGTCCTTGATATAAAGTTTGATAACCATTTGGTGGAAGATACCATAGCACTGTTTTATCTCTAGACAAGGAGCTGATTTGACTCATAGTAGCACCATCAAGAGTAACAGTATAACTGAGAATGACAATGAGTTTTGTCAATGAGGAAATTATAAAATCCACTTGATTTTACTTTTTAGGTCTGTTTTTAGAATTTTGGGGAAAAAATCTTAAATTCTTATTTGGAGGAAAAAGAAAGTCATATTCTATATTTTGCTCTTCTCAATTCAAAAAGAACCCCTTAACATTCCAATCAGTTAAATTTTAACATTTAGTAAATATGAGAGATATTCTATAACTTATCCTTCCTTTTCCATGGAAACGACCCATAGGTAACCAAATAGTTGAAGGCAGGAGATCTCTCTTTACAGAAATATCCCAGCTAATAAAAAAAAAAAACCAAAGAATCACAGAAGTAGAATATTTCCATTTTGCAGGCTGTAATGAAACAAACAAACAAAAAGGCACATTGAATGATTGAATGGTCCCCAACAGCTATTAGTATTAACAAAAGAGAATGAGAAACAAGTAGATATTGTGGGCCTCCTGATAAAATCCACAGCACAATATATTTGTTTTGCCTTTTGCAAACTCAATCTTATATCTGATATAGTACTACCTACTGGCAGTCAAATTATGGGACAACAGAAGATATTAAAGAATACAAACGGGTGGCATCATACATAAACCCTGAATGACGAACCATCTGGTTTCTTCAACAAATAAATTGCAAGGAAGGGGCAGCAGAGTGAGAAAGAAATAAGATGAGGGACAGAGAAAGGAGAAGAGAAGGGAGAGGGAACAAGAAAGAGAAAGGGAACACTTAGAATCTAGAAGAAATTAAAAGGCTTGTTAATCAATTATAAGGTATGGACCTTATCTCAAACACACTGTAAAAAAAATGCTAAGTTTTGACTAATCAGTCAGAAGTATGGCTACTGGCAAAGTTAAGAAAATCCTAATGCACAGAGCACAAAAAAAGCAATGCACATGCACAAAATTGACACTTTGAGGTTTGATTATTATTTATAGCCTTGTCCATTCTACCTAATATTTATTAAATTCTTTATTTAGTAGAATTTATGATTGTGATTATAAAGTAAATTGAAGGAACAGCATTGTAAAACTTAAAAATAATAAACTAAGGAGAGGGAGGGTGGAAACAAGAAAGAGAGGGTGGGTAGAGTGGAAAGTATCATTAAACTATATATATGGGGGGCCTGGTGCTGTGGCGTATCAGGTAAAGCTGCTGTCTGCAGGGCTATATGGGTGCCAGTTCAAGTCCCTGCTGCTCCACTTCCAATCCAGTTCTCTGCTATGGCCTGGGAAAGCAGTGGAAGATGGTCCAACTCCTTGGGCCTCTGCACCCTCGTGGGAGACCCAGAGGAAGATCCTGGCTCCTGACTTCGGATCGGCACAATTCCAGCTGTTGTGGTCAATGAGGGAGTAAAACACCAGATGGAAGACCTCTCTCTCTCTCTCTCTCTCTCTGACTCTCCTTCTCTCTCTTTGTAACTCTTTCAAATAAATAAATAAATCTTTAAAAAGCTATATATATGAAATATATAAAATTTGTCCCCTTTAGACAAATTTTTAAAATTTTAAAAAAGAAAATTCTAAAAATTACTCTGAGAAAGACTTGTTCTGACAATTACATAAAGGTGCATGTAAGGGGGCCTGTTTTGTGGCACAGGATTAAGCTTCCACCTGCTATGCTGGCATCCCAAATCAGAGTGCAGGTTGGATTCCTGGCTGTTCCACTTTTGATACAACTCCTGCTAATGTGCCTGGAAAAGCAGCGATAGATCTGGATGGAGTTCCTGTTTCCTGTGTCAAGCTAGCTCAGTCCTGGTTCTTGGAGCCATTTGAACTTAGAGTGAACCAGTGGATGGAAGATAGCTCTCTCTCTCTCGCACTCTCTCCTTCCCTATCCCACCCCCCTTCTCTCACTATGCTTTACAAATAAATAAAATAAATCCTTAAAAAATGTTTCAATAAGGCTTTTGTTTTTACCAGCTAAGAGTGGCCACAAATGGGTTCTTTTCTGAGATATCATTGTGAAATACATTATTTTACATTTATAAAACTTATATAAGGCTAGAAAACTAATATTAAAAATTAAAGCCAGGTTATAATTTTTTATAATAAAAATAAGACAAAAATGAAAAGCACTAAAATAAATCTTTAAACTGAGGAAATATTATAACTTTAAACTAAAAATAAACATGTTTAAAAAGGAAATACTGTATTAATAAGATACAATGTACAATATTAAGAAAAATAAAAAAAAGAGAAATGCCAGAGCAATGGGAAATAAAATACTCCCACAACAAATTATGTTAAAAGGTACTTATTTAATTTGCAAGTTGTATTTATATTTTTAATATGGAAAAAGAACTGCAAGCAACACATTATGTTAAAAGGTACTTATCTTTCTGTTGTTTCTATTTAAAGAAGCAATAGCCTTACTTAAATTACATATAAATTTAATATGAATCTATATTATTAAGTTGTTTTTCTTTAGTAGAGTGATACAGGCTCTTTTTAAGACCTAGATTAAAAGAACTGCTATGATTTTGTATGCTTTGAGTTTTTATTTCTAAATGCTGAGATGTTAAGGCATTGTTATATAAAAATTTTGAAGCCTCAGCTTTCAAGTGTCTAAGAAATTCAATGAATATTTATTTATTTATCGTAACGACTTATTGCTTCTTCTGTTTCACACAATGCAATAGAATGATTTTGTAAATTTTTAAAACGTTCTTTGAACAATGCAGGTTGTTATGTAACTGATTTATGTGGAGGTAAAATTCCATTTTCATCAATATTAGGATACATCTAAATTCTAGAGCATTTTTAGGATGAGATTATGTCTACCTGTTGGAAAGTTAAAATAAACTTTCCCAATAGCAAAATCCTTAGAATAACTATTTCAAAGGCTCGGAGTTGGTTAATAGTAGCAGCAATTTTTTTTAGGTACCCTAAATGTTTTCATAAATCATTTTCCACGATGTAAATACCTGTTTTGTGGGCTTTAAATGATGGCAATATTTTCTTGGCTTGAAGTGTTCATTTTGATAAACTAGATTAACAAAATCAAATCCTTTGTGAACATTCCTTTCAGTATGAGATGAATTGTTGTTTTCAGAGATAACCATTTCTTTGCAAAACTATTTACCTGTTGTTCATAGATGAGTTTAATTTCATCTCTTTTTTATATAATAAATATAAATATTTTACAAAAAGGAACTGCACTGTTACTGTATACAAAAATTTTTTTTCTTATCCACATTCAGGAAATTTTCATGTCCCTGGACAATTTTTTTTCTATGCAGTCAACTAGGATGAGTAATTTAATATTCTGATAATTATTATTATCTTATGTCCATGCAGGCTACCTAATTATATATATATATATATATATATATATATATATATATATATATATAGTGTAGTGGGAAAATTTAGTCTTTCTCAAACTATTTATTTATCTATCTAACAAATTACAAAACAGTAATTATATATTTCTAGAAAGAAGAGGTCATAGGGATTCAATCCATATTTGAAGCGAGTTTCATATAAAGTACATATAATTGGGTCTTTTTTGTTGTGATTTGTTTTCAGTCTACTCTGCTAACTTCTGGCCTTTAATTATTGTTTAGATAATTTATAGTAAATGTAAATATTGATTTATTAGGGCTTATGTTTACTTTATTATTTTTGTTTTATGTTTGTTCTGTTTTTTATTTATTTGTCCTTCCTTTCTGTGAGCTACTTAAATATATTTTAGTATTCTATTTTAATTTGTCTATAGTGGTTTTGAGGATATTTCTTTATATACCACTTTAGTGGTTAGTTGAAGTATTATACTATATACATTATATGCACATATCATATATATATATGAAATGAAGTATAAAATTCCACTCCATTTAATTCCAAAATACTTCCTTATTTATAATTATGCTAAACATTTTATGTTCATAGATAACCTTATCAGACTGTTAGAAGTTTTACTTGAACCATCATACAATTTAGAAAATTCAGGAGACAAAGAAAGGTTTTCGTAGTTACCAATATTTTTTCTCTTCCCATTTTTTTCTTCCTTCTTGACTTTTGAGGTTTTCCTCTTATTCTGTCATTTACGTCCATAGAAATTCATTGGTAATTTTTAACATAGGCCTCCTGGCAACAAATTTTACTAGTTTTCTATCATGTAAGAATGTCTTGATTTCTTTCATTCTGAAAGGATTCTTTCTCTGCTATGGATTTCTTGTTTCATACTTCTTTTATTTCAGTACCTTTATGCCTCTGACTTCTCCTTGTTTCTGAAGAGAAATCCATTGTCAACAAAATTGTTTTTCCCTTATAGTTAATGTGTCATTTCTTTCTTGCTGTTTTCAAGAGTTATTGTCTTTAGTTTCAGTAATTTCACTATAATGTGTCTTTCTTGGTTTTATATTTTTATTAATTTTATTGTTTGAAATGGAGAGAGAGAAATAGACTGAGAACTCAGTCCAGTTCTTCCACATAAGTGGCATGGATTCAACTATTTAAAGTATCACCTGCTCTGTTACCTCCCAGGGTCTGCATTTGAAGGAAGCTGGAATTAGCTGCAGGAACTAAGACTTGAATCCCAATACCCTGTTTCGGGACCTGGACAGTCTACCTGACATCGTAACTGCTAAACCAAACACCTACTCCTGTTATAACTTGGTTGTTTCATTTTTTTAGTTATGTGATTCACATTTGATTGTTCTTTATATTTATTATTTCTTTGCTTAGCTTTTTTTGCTTTTCATTTAATTCAAACATGTTTGTCATTGCTTCCTGAAGCATTATTATGATCGCTTCTTTAAACCTCTTGACACATAATTATAGTACCTGTGCCATTTCAGTTTGAACACCCATTGATTATCTTTTCTTATTCAAGTTGAGACTTTCCTAATTCTTGGTATGACAAATCCTTTTCCACTGAAGCCAGGAATCATTATGTGAAACATAGTATATGGAATTCTGGATTTCATCTGAATCTTCTGTTATAACCGGTCTCCTCTGGCAATGTTCTTATGCACAAATTGGTCTATTGCCTTGATTTGCCCTTGTGAGATAGAAATCCTTTGCTAATGGAGGTAGGGGTAGACTAAAGTATTTTCTGCAGTGTTTAGCTACAGCAGAGAAATTATTATTAAAAACTCACCTGCCCTGTCTGGAGAAAAGGCTCTTCTTGAATTCCCCAGTCCTCTCCCCACCCCAACTCCTATTGTGGACTTCTCCAACAGCAAACTGGATATTCAAGGGAAAAGGAAAATCCATCCATCACTCAGGTTTCAACATCCCTAGGCAGTCTCATACTTCTTCCCACTTTTCAGAGTTCTCTTGTTCCTGTTTTATATCAAGTCCAAAGATTCAAACCAAGAAATGTTTGACTCAAACATACACATATTTCACTATTCTGCATATTTTCCCTCATAACACCTGGGTATTTACAAGGCGTATAAAAATGATAAAATAACTTACTATTCTCAAAAGTTCTCTTTGACTGATAATCACCTTTATAGGATATTAAACTATTAACTCTAAAAATATTATCAATGGCTTCTGCTTCCAGAAAGTTTGAATCTTTGATCTCAGTCTTCAAAGATGCATGACATTCATAAAATTACTCAACAGTTGTAGAACTAATTCTCCACAGCTACAAAATAGACACAATGGTTGCCTAATATGTTGTTTGTACAAATTCAGTACAACAATAAAAAAGGACAGGAAATGATCCAATAAATGAGCTTTGAAAATCTTCTCTTTTATGACATCCTTAAATAAAATAAGTTACCACCTCCCAGAGTACTAATTGGTACTCTTCTGCTTTGAAATGGTGACACAGAATGAAAGTTCTTTCAAAACTCTATTTTCTCCTTGATGTATCATGGGATCATGTTATAGAGAGCATCTGAATTGTTTAATGACCAGGGTTGCCACAGAGAAGCACACTGTAAGCTCTGAAAATGCATTTAAAAGTATCTTATATTTTGGCCCATGACTCACTCTTTGACATTAATTCTTCTCTATAAGGGATTAATGTACTCAAGAATCAATATGCTTTCAGACAGATCCTACATCAGTGAGTTTCTTTGCTGGTCAGTATTTTCATTATTAACAACTTATGTCAGCAATATTCTCTATTCGTCTAGTGGTATTTGAATTTATTCTCTCATGTTAGTCTTGATTGTTGAGCATTACTCTAAAGGTCTTCTGTAACTTGATTTACCAAGGAAGCAAATTAGGAATATATTTGAAGACTAGGCCTAAAAGGGGGGCAATTACGAAGAGTGTACTATTCAGTTCTATATACCAGATATATTGGGGGAATATTTTCATGTATGCCACACTTTCCAAGGTTTTCAATTTAAATATATTGCTCAATACCAGCAAGCTATTTTATCCCAAATTTGTTTATTAATTTTTTCTTATCACAATAGACGTTTTAATCATTTATTTTCACTTGATCCCTGTGTTTCCACAAATTTGTCCTTATTATTAATATCATTATTATTATATGTATTAATCTAATCAATATTTGATTATAATGTGTTAATCCCATTTTGTATGTTTTGACTTTTTTCATTTAGTGCTTAAGAACATAAAATGTAGCTCAGACATTGGTTTGTAAATGCTATTACCCACCAAAATCAACCAGGATTGCTTGGAGAACTGGCTAATTCTAGGACTATAGCAAGGGAAGTGTGAGATGAGCCTAGAATCTATGTTTTTTCCAGAGAATAAGGAAGGGTGAAATAAGTTAGGAGATCATGTAATAATGACCCAAGAGTTATTAGCTTGAAAGGGTTCCTATACAGATCAATGTTGGAATAATTTGACCAGTGAAGTAAATAATGACAATTTCAATTACAAAATACTGATTTTTAAATAATTCATAGGCAATACTAAAAATATATGTACGTACACATGAGAGTGCATGTGTGTGTATAAAATATAAGATCTTTCGTAGAGTAGATATCTACCCAACAAATATGAAATAAACTATACATGTTACAGACTGGATAAAGTTTCTCTAAAATTCATCTCTTGAATCTCTAACACTCAATAGCCCAGAAAGTGACTGCAATTGGAGATAGAGCCCTTAAATAAATAATTGAGTTAAAATGTGGTCATAATAATGGTCCTAACACAATGTGATTGGTGTCCTCAAGAGAAAAGGAAATTAGGATATGGACAATATAAAGGGATAAGCATGTGAGATAAGGATATAGGAAGAAAGTAGTCATTTACAAGCAAGACATGAGGCCTCAGAGAAAAACAAACCAGACCCCAGAATTGTGAAAAACTTCATCTTTGTTATTTGAATGACCCAGTATGTTGTAATTTGATATGACAGCCTTCTATCATAACACAACACACTTTTAAAAATCTTCATTATATAATCATATAATCACTGTAATATTTGATTCAGGCAATAATTAGCAATGAATGGAATGGATTAAACATTGATGGTGAAAAATTTATTTATATGTTTTCAGGGTTTGTACTGTTATTTAAGTTTAGAATATTTAAAATGGAGGGCAACCCATTTAGTAATAAAGAGAGACAGAGATAGAAAAATAGATTTTATTACTTATAGGTCCTGGCAAGGGAAAGGGAGGATATGCAGGTAATATACAGCATTCCCAAAGGTCACATACATGGAGTTAAAGAAGTGTGTAGATAGAGAAGGGGGAGCAGGCTCTGAAACAATGTCTTTATTGGGTCCACAGTGTTATCCAAATAGGTTACTTTGGGGAGTGGTTCTTTTTTTCATTTGAGAAATGGTAGAGTTACAGACAGTGATGAGAGAAAGAGACAGAGAGAAAGGTCTTTCCTCCGTTGGTTCACTCCCCAAATAGCCGCCACGGCTGGCGCTGTGCTGATCTGAAGTCAGGAGCCAGGTTTTTCTTCCTGGTCTCCCATGCAGGTTCAGGGGCCCAAGCACTTGGGCAATCCTCCACTGCACTCCTGGGCCACAGCAGAGAGCTGGACTGGAAGAGGAGCAACCGGGGCTAGAACTCGGCACCCAGATAGGATGCTGGCACTGCAGGCAGAGGAATAACCAAGTGAGCCATGGAGCCAGCCCATTGTGGGGAGTTTTAATTTAAGGCTTAAAGCAAATGGACCTGAGATCCAGAGATCATGCTGAAACCAAGGGTTGGTCCCTGTGGCATATCTCTGCAGTCCACATGGGATGTGGGGGCAACAGGGCCCAAAATTAGGTTGTGTCTAGTTGTCCCAGAAAGAAGTAGTCATACAGATATTTGAATTGCTACAACAAAGAGCTGCTGGGAGGTACAGACCTAGAAACTGTATCAAGGGTGAATAAGCCCTGCTTTGGGTGTGAAAAATTTAAACTTAAATTGAAAATGAATTCTAAGGCAGCATATTATATATTCATTCCTAAGAAAAATATATTCACCTTACAGTAAAGAAAACCGACAGCCGGCGCCGTGGCTCAACAGGCTAATCCTCCACCTTGCGGCGCCGGCACACCGGGTTCTAGTCCCGGTCGGGGCACCGGATTCTGTCCCGGTTGCCCCTCTTCCAGGCCAGCCTTCTGCTGTGGCCCAGGAGTGCAGTGGAGGATGGCCCGAGTGCTTGGGCCCTGCACCCGATGGGAGACCAGGGAAAAGCACCTAGCACCTGGCTCCTGCCATCGGATCAGCGCGGTGCGCCGGCCGCAGCGCGCCGGCCGCGGCAGCCATTGGAGGGTAAACCAACGGCAAAAGGAAGACCTTTCTCTCTGTCTCTCTCTCTCACTGTCCACTCTGCCTGTCAAAAAAAAAAAAAAACCGACAAATACCTTCAACAAATGACTAATATTGACATTATTAATACAGCAAAATGACATTATGTACCTCCTAATGTGATGTACTGAAAAATAAACAATTATTTGGCATTCAGTATTCCCAACAAAACCATATCATTGAATTGAATCATAAAAAAAGAGAAACTAAAATTGAGGAACATTGCTGAAAATGACTGCTCTGTGTTTTCAAAAATGTCAATGTCATAAAAGACAAAAAGTTGGCAATATTCCAGCAGAATGAAGAATTAATCTAAGGACTATAAAGGAATTTTTTGTAGAAAATTTCCCAAATCTGAATTTAAACTATTAGATAATAGTGTTATATTGATATTAAGCATACTGAAATTATTGTACAGTGACTTCATAACAAAATGTCCTTGAAATGTGACATCAGCAAAACAATGGAACAGAACATTCCATTCCTTATTTCCCAACAATAATAATGATTTAAGGGGATGGTAAAGCCACCACCTGGGACACCAGCATCTCACATGTATGCTGGTTCATGTGGGGCTGCTCAACTTCTGATCCAAGTCCCTGCTAATGCACCTGGGAAAAGCAGCAGCAGATGGCCCAAGTACTTGGGCCATTGCGTCCCACATGGGAAATTCAGAATAAGTTCCTGGCATCTGGCTCTGACTTGGCTCAGCCCTGGTCAATGTAGCCCATCTGGGGAGTGAACCAGCAAATAGAAGATCTCTTTCTCTCTCTGCTTCTCCCTCTCTCTCTGTAACTCTGACTTTTAAATAAAAAATAAATAAATCTTTTAAAAGACAATTATATAAGTAGCAAAGTACTTTTATGAGAATTCAAAGTTGCAATACTCCAGCCGAACACAACATCAAGAAGAGCCACATTGATAAAGGTAAGAATAATTTTACTTTTTTGCATCAGCCATTTACCCAAACCAGCACATCTCAGTACCAAGAAAGAATGCACTGGCATGTCACATGTTCTTAAGGGGAAAAGAGAGAGTGAAATGTGCCTTTAATATTGCAATATTTTGGAGGTCTTCCTGATACACTGGCTTCTGTCACGCCTCCTTGGGAGCACATATAGTCTGACAGCTTGTATGCACGTGGGCCACAGAAGAACAAAGGAAAGTTGCAGGTAGTCTGTGGGTGCCTAATAGCCTGGTTGAGAGAAATACACAAACTGAGGCTTCTCCTTCCAAAGGGAAGAACAGGAGAGCATGCGCCTAGCATTCTGTGTCTTCAGCCATCTGAAGAGGGACTGGTTACCATCTCATGTCACTAGAGCACTGACAGGATCAGTATAACTTAGATATCTGGGAGCTGCTAAGACAAAGAAAAGTAGCAGTCAACTTGCTGCAGCTTGCAAGGGTCAGCATGATCAGGAGCCCAGGCACAGTTCAAAGATTCTTCTGAGGGAAGAAGAGAAGTGAAGTGGAAATACAGTATTCTAGATTTTTAAAGGCATTTTAGGACCTAATATCTGACTGACCAGATTTGAGGTACTGACAGGGAACTAGTACACTCAGATGCCTGATGGGTGCTGACAACCAGGAAGAGTTGAGGAACTTGATACTGTTGAACCAGAAAATATTCAGTGCCAAAAAGACAACAGAAGAATCAGAGATTACTAACTCACTGGAAAAAAAAAAAAAAACTAAGTGTGTACAACAGAAATTGCCTACATGGAACCAGAAAATCAGAAGCTTCCAGAATATATAGTTGGGCTAATTAATCAAGATTTTCCTATCTGAGAAGCCAATCCACAAGCACTGGAAAGGTTATTTTGATTTACAAATGTGTAGATCCCAACATATAGATATGAATCATGTGAAAAAAAAGGAAACATGGTGAAATCAAAATGAAAAAGTAAATCTCAAGAAATAAGTCATAAACAGATGAGAGTTTATGAAATATCTGACCAACATAACCCTGATACCAAAACCAGAAAAAGACACAAGAAATAAAAAGCACAGAATAATTTTAATGAACATATCTGCAAAAATCCTCAATAAAATATTTGCAAATCAAATCTAACAGTTCAGTAAAAAGACCATATACCATGATCAAGTGGGATTTATTCCTGGTATGCAAGGATGGTTCAAAATGTCAAAAGTAATGAATTTCACATACTACTAAATGAAAGAAAAATATATTTATATCCCATCATCAGATTCAGAAAAAAATTTTAACAAAATTCAACTTAAAAGGACACACGATTAAACAGGGATAGAAGGAAACTACCTTGACATAAATGAGGTGCCATTTGAAAGACTCCAAGGTAACATAATACTCAACAGTGAAAAACTGAAAGCATTTCTACAAGATCAAGAACAAGATAAGGATGCCCATTCTTACTACTTCCATTCAATGTATTACTGAAAACACCATACAGAGAAAATAGGGAAGAAAAGACCTGTTGAATACTATATTTATTATAGCAATAAGCCTGTGATTATAAAGTATATTGAAAATATGTTATCACAAATATTTTCAAAAAGGAAGAAAAAAAGGAGGAGAAAGGAGGAAAGTAGCATTATTGTCTTTGAATTTTATCTATAAAATACATGAAATCTGACCTTTTATATTAATTTTAAAAAGGCATGAAAGGCATCCACATTTGGAAATAAAGGAGTAAAATCATCCATAATCACAGGTAATATAAACTTACATGTGGATTTGCACCTAATTTTTCAAGAAACTAATAACTGGATTCAACAATGTTCAGAGTACAGATCAATATACAAAAATCAGTTGCATTTCTAAACATTAATAACAAAATTATTTCTAATATAGTTAAAATGTGCATAACTGGGGCCAGAGCCACTGCCTGCAATGTTGGCATAAGGGTGCTGGTTCGAGTCCTGCCTGCTCCACTTCCGATCCAGCTCTCTGCTATGGCCTGGAAAGCAGTAGAAGATAGCCCAAGTCCTTGGGCCCTTTCACCCACATGGAAGACCCAGAAGGTCCTGGCTCCTGGCTCCTGGCTCCTGTCTTTGGATCGGCACAACTTCAGTCGTTGCAGCCAACTGGGGAGTGTCTCTCTCTCTCTCTCTCTCTCTCTCTTTCTCTCTCTCTATCTATCTCTCTGCCTCTCTCTCTGTCTCTCTTCCTCTCCTTCTCTCTCTGTGTAACTCTAAACTTTCAAGTAAATATATAATCTTTTTAAAAACTTCATAACTAGTAAAATGATCTAAATATTCAGTGTAGCCCCATCAAAATCACAATGTCAATTCTATGGAACAAACACAGGACACAGAATAGCCAAAATACTGTTGATTTGTAATATGATTTAAAGGTCACACATTTCTTGATTTCAGATAACATTATAAATTTACAGTAATTAAAATGCCATAGCACTAGTATAAAAACAAAATGGAATAGAACAGAGAGCTCAGAAATAAACTCATGTATGTAAGGTCTAGTAATTTTTTTAACAATGATGCCAAGATGACACTATGGGAAAAGATAATCTCTTCAACAAATGGCAGTGGGAACACTGTATATTCACAGGCAAAAGAATGAAAAGTTGTTTGTATCAACTCAAAATGTTTTGAAGACTTTAGTTTAGTATTTGAAACCATAAAACTTTTAAAAGAAAACATGAGAAATGTTTATAATATTCACTTTAGCAATGATGTCTTCAATATGACACCAAAAGCACAGGCAACAAAAGCAAAAATAGGTAAGTGAGACTAATGCAGGCTAAAAGCCTTCTGCACAGCAAAGGTAACAAATAACAAATTGAAAATACAACCTGTGTAATGTGAAAAAATGTTTTCAAATCATGTATTTTATACATAGTTTATGTCCAAAACATTCTCAGAATTCATGTAACTGAACAGAAAAATAAAAACAATTCAAAAACAAACAAAAAAACCCATAACCCATTAAAAAAGGGACAAAGTATTTGAACAGGGATTTTTCCAAAAACATACAAATGGTCAAAAGGTGTATTAAAAAGTGCTCAATGTTACTAACCATTTGGAAAAGGCAAATCATCTCTAAAATGAGTTATAATCACACACCTGTTAGGATGGGCATTACAAATAAGGGAAGAAGAAAGGAAGAGAGGAAGGGAGGAAGGAAGGAAGGAAAGAAGGAGAAATGAACAAGGAATGGCAAAGATGTAGAGAAATTTAAACATTTATGCCTTATTTATGGCAATGAAAAATGGTCAGCTGGTATGGAAATCAGTATGAAAGTTTCTCAAGTCGTTAAAAATAGAATTACCATGTGATCCAGAGGTGGGGATAAATTAAACATCAAATTTTGGATGAATGAATAAAGAAAACAGACGATATACAAAAATGAGCATTACTTACTAAAAAGAAGGAAATCCTTTTATATGCTATAACACTGATGAACCCTGAAGACATTTTGAATAATGAAATGTTAGAGACACCAGAACATATGCCATATGACTCCAATTACCTAAAGTAGCTAAACTCATAGAACTAGGGAATAGAATGATGGTTTCCATGTGCTGTTGAAAGAAGAAAATGAGTGATTTGCTGTTTATTGGGTATAGAGTTTCAATCATGCAAAATGGAAAAGTCTTAGACATTTACAGTACCGTATCATTTTTGTACTTAACAATATCACAGTCTACATTTAAAAGATTAAGAGGATACGAGTACAGCCATTGTGGAAGACAGTATGGAGATATCCCAGAAACCTGAAAATAGATATATAAAATGACCCAGCAATCCCATTCCTTGGAATTTACCCAAATAAAATGAAAGCAGCATGAGTTAATTGTCTATTAACGCTATGTTTATTGCAGATCAATTCACAACAGTCACGATATGGAATTGACCGAGATGTCCATCAGCTGATGCCTGGATAAGGAAATTGTGGCATATATACACTATGGAATACTACTCAGCTGTAAAAATAGGATGAAATCCTGTCTTTTGCAACAAAATGGATGCAACTGGAAACCACTGTACTTAGTGAAATAAGCCAGTCCCCAAAAGGCAAATACCATGTGTGTTCCTTGACCTTTTGTAACTAATAGGTACCAAAAATGTAATGTATAGGAGTGAAGTTGACATTTTGAGTTCTGATGATTATTTACAGCCCTTATATATCTATTGTTAAGGAACAGTGTTTTTTTTTCTACTTACTATTTGTTTATTTACTTAGTGTGGGATTAATCTTATGAGTGTAAAGTAAACTGAAAATAGATCATTGTAAAAAATAAGAGAGGAAAGAGGAGAAAGTGTGGGAGCATGGGTGGGAGGGAGAGAAGGGTAGGAAGTATCACTAAGTTCCCAAATCTGTATATATGAATTACTGGAAACTTGTTAACCTTAAATTAAAAACAATGCACATTTGCAATACAAGGGAAGAAAGAGGATAAATGCATATTATTTGTTTTTGCCAGAGCTTAAAAAATAAATGAAGACTAGAATTTGGAACTTATAAAGAAGAAAAAGAAAATAAAATATCTTAGGTGATATCAGAGGTATACAGAATGGGCATAATTTCTGTAAATTGCTATCAAGTAGTTCATTAAATAAACAAAGTATAGAATAAGTAAAATGTACTACTAATGTGCATGTGTATGTGTGTGGAGGGAGAGAGATGGAGATTATGATATTGTAAGCGTGGAAGATTCTAATAAATGGAGAATAAATTGAAAATCTAGGTAATTCATGTTCTGCGTAATAATATATTGAGTCTAATTTTCAGTTTTGTCACTTATTATGTGATACTGGCCAATTCATTTGTTATTTAAACTTCAGATTTCTAATCTGTGAAACCAAAACAATAATGTAGAGTTTGCAGTCCTGTAGGAAACTGTACTGCTGTACACTTTGTGTAGTAAAAAAGACACTATCAACAAAATTTTCAGCCTATAATCTGTAACTCAATAGCATCCTAATAATATTAGTTGTCATTAATGCTATCGTATTGTTAATCATTAAGAAACATGGATCCAGAGACCCATGGCCATGGCTGGGTCTGTTGCTGCTTGCAGGCAGTGAAGTAGCGCCGTGGGGAACATGTCTGAACCCACAAGCAAAAGAACCAGAGGCTAACGCAGGCCAAAGCTGCAGCTCAGGTAAGTTGTGTGGTACTGCCTAAAGAAGCAGAAGGAGCTCAAAGCCGATACACTGTGGCCCTGGGATTCCACGCAGATGCCGCAGTGAAGTGCAGGAGACCCAGGAGATGACGTCCTCCAGACCTGCGTCCGCCAATTAGGGACGAAGTCTTGGATAACCTCTTGGCCTTAGTTTGTGACATCCGGCCAGAATCCATGGAAACTACCTCAAAAATGAATAGAAGACAGAACTTGTTCTGTGGATGGGCACTTTAGATGTTCTCATGGACTGTGAAGCCACAGCAAAGCTGGAATTCTGCTCTCATGACAAGCCACTCACAAATGCCTGTCTGCCACATAAGAGGTCTCTTTACATTTAGCTTCTTTGTACAGACATAGAATTTGCCCAGAGATTTAATAAGGATATGTTGTCTGTTTTAGTCCTTTTTGTCCAAGCAACCTATTTATCAATTTTGACTTTTTCTTTCTTGAATCTAGTTTTTTTTTTTAAAGCCAAATATTTTAAGAAGGAAAGGGACTGTATGTTTTCTTGAAGGTCATATGCTTCATCTACGAAAGAGGTAATAAATAGTTACTTGTAATCGATGTGAAGCAGCAGCCAGTTTTAATGCCTATTGTGATTAAGGGTGAAAACAATGAATTAGTTGTATAATTGTTTACGCTGCTTTTATATTTCTTATGGCATAATTTAAGAACTTATGTGTTGTTACTTGGTGTACTGATAAACGTTTAAAAGTTAACACTTCGGGTCCAGCGCCGTGGCTCAACAGGCTAATCCTCCACTTTGTGGCACCGGCACACCGGGTTCCAGTCCTGGTTGAGGCACTGGATTCTGTCCCGGTTGCTCCTCTTCCAGTTCAGCTCTCTGCTGTGGCCCAGGAGTGCAGTGGAGGATGGCTCAGATCCTTGGCCCCTGCACCCCCATGAGTGACAGGGGGAAGTACCTGGCTCCTGGCTTCGGATCACCAGGGTGCGCCGGCCACAGTGCGCCGGCAGCAGCGGCCACTGGGGGGTGAACCAATGGAAAAGGAAGACCTTTCTCTCTGTCTCTCTCTCTCATTGTCCACTCTGTAAAAAAAAAAAAAAAAAAAAAAAGTTAACATTTTGGGGCCAGCGCCTTGGCTCACTTGGTTAATCCTCCGCCTGCAGCACCGGATCCCATATGGGTGCCAGGTTCTAGTCCTGGTTGCTCCTCTTCCAGTCCAGCTCTCTGCTGTGGCCCAAGAGGGCAGTAGAGGATGGCCCAAATGCTTGGGCTCCTGTACCTGCATGGGAGACCAGGAAGAAGCACCTGGCTCCTGGCTTCGGATCAGCTCAGCGCCAGCCTTAGTGGCCATTTGGGGAGTGAACCAACGGAAGGAAGACCTTTCTCTCTTTCTCTCTCTCTCTCTCACTATCTGTCAAATTAAAAAAAAAAAAAAGTTAAGACTTTGCTATGTGTTCTCCCCAAAGGAAATACTGATTCATCAATATCAGTAACTTAAAATCTTTTATTTCTTAATTTTATAGCAAGTATACATATACTTAATTACTAGCTAATCATTTTCAGCTATTACTAAGGACACATCTGATAATATACTGATCAGGTCAACCCCTGTAATGTGTAAACACCAAGTTCTAGTAAGTTTCTATACCCTCTAGCAAGCACTTAAGGTGCCCGGATCAAATTCTAACAGTTTCTGTTTGCTATAAACAAGTAAGCTGCAGATATTCAGTATTTCAGGTAAGTATTTGCTCAAAGGGTTGACATAATATCAAACTAAAGAAGGGGGGGGGAGTGGTTCTTTGATTACTTTATTACATACTTTTCTGTGATTGCTTTAAGACTTCTTACACCCTAGTGACAATCTTCATAGACTCCAGAACCAGCTCTCTGTGCCAAAGAAATCAGAACAGCAGTTCACCCTCTGTACTTACCAATAACAAGGAAGAATTCTCATGTCACACTTACAAACAAGTTTTATATTTCCTTTCAGTATGAGGAAATATTTTGGCAGGAAGCAACACATGTGTTTGTATGTAGGGATATATAACCTCTCCAAGTTTCTGCCTTAGAGAATGGGACTCAGGGCACATCAGCCTGGTTTAGAAGGGCCGTAGATTGGTGTCATGGACTGACTATGGTTTAGTCCCTTAACTGCTAGAATTTTTAATTTAGATGATAATAATAACCAGAAATAATGGCAACATTTTGAACTATGAAAAAAGGAACTATTAAATTAATCCATGCTAACAGATAAATGACTTTCCTGAAATATTCACAGGAATTATGTGAACTTTCCTTCTTCACTGAAAGTTAAATTTCTGGAGGTCCAAGGCACATGTCATGGTCATGCTACTCATCTCTGTAGTACTTAGTAGTACTGACATATGTTAAGCATTCAATAAATACAGCCTAGTGACCAAGAAATGAATGGAATTTCTGAATGTGTAAAAAAAATAAGGTGAGGAATGTACAAAAACATGAAGAAATTTGATTACGACTGAGATTGGTGGGGAAGTTTAGCCTAGGGGTCTGACCAAGTTTAGCTTCTCTAATTTTAATTTTGTGTCACCATTTTATTTTTTCCCACTCTTGAATGTGAATTTCTATAATCTCAATAAAATGAACTTCTACTTTGGCCCATGTATTTCTGACTTATGAAGGGCTACTTTCACTCTCCAGTAATATTTAGCAACTACATTCACAAAGGAGGAGTTACACTAGAAAACCACTAGGAAAAATTGTATTGGTGTACTACTAAACACCTCATTAGTAACAGAAATAAACTCCTGCTACTATTGCTAGCTGTAAGTGAATGATGTGTTTATAACTGTAGCTTTAAAACACTGAAATGAGCACTCTTTCTCTTTACATAAAAAATGCCATATTCATTCCAAAAATGTTCTGAAACTTAGTGGTATTCAGCACATATATATTTAGATATTAGTATTCTTTTTCCAATGTAGACACATCTAGCTTATATTTTTTTTCAATTTTCTTAAGTGTTTTGATAAGTCATATCAATTTATGACTTTTGTATATATTTGAAGCCTACTTCATTATGTTATAGATAGTAGCTTTCAAACAAATGTAGATTCTTTTATATGTTGTATGCAATTGATCTACTATTAATGGTTTTAATGGTTTTTAGTTTTCCATTTATCTAATATTTTGAAAGCTAAGCAGCCACTCTATATTAATTCATACTGTCTTTGCATATATATATATGCAAATGAGGAAATGATGTATGAATGTGTATATATATATACACACAAAGGTATTAATATTTATGAACCTAATTTGCAATAATTCTACACAATAGTCAGTCTCAGAGAAAAAATTCATTTCAATTTCTACTTAATACAAAACATTATTTTTTGTTCTTATTTTATACTCTAACTTACTTATTCCCATGGATTTTATTTTATAAACTTGTCCTGAAGAATGTTAGTTTCATAATCTTAAGTTTCTCTTATCAAATGAAATACGACAGTATTAAAAATGTAAAATAAGTGAGTTTTACTGGTTTGATATAAGTAGAGGAAAGTGTTGAATATCTTTGTTGAATTACTGGATTATCTTCCTTATGAAGCCTATGACAAAATTTTTTCAGGATACTTGTTGATCTTTCAAGATTTTCATTGATATAACAATGGTGTTTTTCAATATGGTAAAGTATCATGTTAATTTTTATTTTTGGCATAAATGCTTTCTCTTCTATCAACTGGTAACCAACACTCAGAAAGCATTTCTATGCTGTACAGTAAATCATGAATTACTAATTTGTTTTCTGTTACTTTTTTCTTCTTCTAATATCTGTTATTATTTTATTTATTATACCTGAAAATAGACATTGTTTCTATTCCTGATTTCCACACTTAATAAGCAATGGTGATAAACATTATTGCATTTGGGATATTCAGATTACTATATTATGAATGTGTCAAAAATAATACAATCTTAAATTGATATGCCAAATATAGTTCAAGCCTCTTATAGGTTGCTGTGGCCATGGAGAGCCCAGATCTTTTTCTGTATCCTGGTACTAACAGCTGTCTCAGGCAAGAGCTATACTTCATCACAGTTTCCTCACTCACCATAGTGGGAACTGCAGCAATTCAAATGTTAGGCAAGCCCTGTTCTCCCTCTCATTACAGCTTCCTGAGGCAATGAGGGAGACTGGATAACACAGCCTATATGAGTAGAAAAGACTGCCTTAGGCAGAGAGAAACAAGGTGCAAGAAGAGGGATTATTCAAGGTTTTGGAGATTCCACTTTCTAAGGTGAACTAGCAACAGTTCTTTCCACTTGTAGACTGCTGGATAGACTGCGAAGCACCACATTTTATTTGCTTGCCTTCCTTTCAAATACTGAAAGTAATCAGCTACAAATTATACAGACAATAAGTATCAGAAATAAGAACCAAAATGAAATCCATCTAAATTCTATTTCTTCTATAATACTGAATCCTTGCTTTTGTAAATATCTAAATTAATTAACTGTTCCATAAATGAAGTGTAGGATAAGGGTCATCTAATTATGATGGGAGAAGTGATTGAGCACACTTATTTATTCATAAGCAAAAATGTGGAAATATCACATAAGCAATACTCATAACTACAGATATCATATGAATGCATTGCTAAATTATTGTTTAAGTGTATAGTACAAATGTTCACTCTTTTTCCCTAAAGAATGTCTACAATTATTCTAATACTGCTATTTCTCTGTGAAAACTACCTTTATTCAAATTCAGTCACCATTAAACATGTTCCCCTGGCCCCTGTTACCATGTGCATACACAGCCCTCCCTGTCCATTTGGCTTCTTTCAACCCCAAAATAGGGTAAATATATGACATTAGGATTAAAAACATAGAATGACACATCCAAAGTGAAAATATAATCAGAATTAAATTGATGTTTAAATCAACACACTTGCTAGGAAAAGTGAACAGAGTAAGTTGGAAAGACATGCAAATGCCACTTAAGGAAGCTGAAAACTACAAGGTAGGATTTATAAAGGTCATTGCCTAGATCACTCTGGGTCCACTGTTGTAGAAAATGGAATATTCCAGTTAAAATTTTGGAGAATCTGAAACATTCATGATTTCCTGATAACAAAGAAATTGATTTTAAAGACAATAGGAAAGAGTAGTTCAATAAACAAAGGGGCCTGGGGCCAGGGTTGTGGTGCAGCAGGCTAAGCCACCAACTTCGATGCCAGGATCCCATCTCAGAGCACCAGTTCAAGTCCCAACTGCTCCATTTCTTATCCAGCTCCCTGATAATGCTCCTGGGAAGGCAGAAGAAAATAGCACAAGTACTTGGGCCTCTGTCACCCACATGGTAGACTTGGATGGAATGCCAGACTCCTAGCTTCGGCCTTGCCTAGCCCTAACTGTTGCAGCCATTTGGGAAGTGAACCAAGAGATGGTTGATCTCTTTCTTTCTGTTTTTTTATCACTCTGCTTTTCAAATAAATGACCCAAACAAAATAATAATTTTTTAAAAGCAAGAGGGGTCAGATACATGTTTAGTTTAAAAATATCTTGAACACTGTTGTTTATCAGATTTCTTAAATTCAATCATAATGCAAATACAATTATGAATCACAATGGTATTCCCAACTTATTGTCACAAGATATTAGTCTCTCAAAACAAAGCAAACATCTTCAAACAAAGTGAAATGATAGCAACAGAAACTCAGTGCTTGTTAAAATATAGAATAAAGGAGGGAAAATTAGCTTCAGGACACCATCTTTGAGAAGAATATTTAGTATGTATTAAATGTGAGTGTTACTCTGCTAAGCTTGCCAAAAGTCACCACCAACTCAGACTCAATGTCTGGAACAGGATCATACACTGACTTGTCTGGTCATTTATGTGTTCATCTAACCATTCTTCATCAACATATATATATTGATCTCCTACCATGTGCTACACAGTATGCTAAGTGCTGACTCAAATATGGTAAGTAGACTTTGAAAGAATAAGAACATGAACAAAATGAAAGCACGGAGTTGAAAGATGCAGCTAACTGAAATACAAATATTCCAGGAGTCAGAATTTCAATTCCTCTTCCCATTGCCATTTAAGTCTGCAGGACAGCTGACAGACACTGGCTGATTTACCTTACCAGTTACTACACAGATCACAAAAGTATGTAAAGTGTACATTTCATGCTGTTTTATACAGTATGAGATGTTTTATAAATCTAAATGTAACCACTCTACTGAAAAACAGCACTGCCTAGCATGTATCCCCAAATAGTCATATCCTTTTCCCCTACTGCATGTTTCAGCTTACTCTGTTGCATTAGTTCTTCTCTATCCCTTATTTGAAATCCACATCAGATCCCAAACTTTGCCATATCTACATGGATAATGAATTTCTACAAAGATGTTGAGTCAATAACCCTCTCATGTTGTTCATTTTAAAATGTCTGGTTTTCAATCATACAAAATCATTGGTTCTTGATAAATATCCTGTTGTGAGAAAACAGTTGCTATTATATTCTTCCACATTACCCTGCTTTTGTCTGTTCTTTCCTTGCTAAACCCAGACCACTGCTTAACTAGGGAGGAGGAGATAAGAACAAGAATGATCCTAGTTCCCCGTCCCATTGTGCTCTAACACTGATGTGCCATGGACAATCCACACTGGATCGTCTGTGCACGGGGTCTTTACTCATTCTTCAGGAACATATTTGGTGGTGGAGATCTTTCAACTGCAGATTTCTTCTCTTGCAGACTACTTAATATATCCCCCTCAGTCCTTGTTTTCAAAGGTCCAGCCCACCAAAATGCCCCTAGCTTGGTCCAACAACTTCTCTAGGGTTCAAAGACCACTCTTATTTCTTCACAATGTGATCTTGATACACAGGAAATCTCATGTTTCCTTTGCTACAACAAACTCTAGGAGTGTAAGCCATTCCCAGCACAGCTTTCATACACCCACTTTTAGGCAAGTATCCCATCACAACCTTTGGCTAAACAGGATACTCACATTCATTGTATCTCTCTCTCAGATGGTGTTAAACTTTACTGAAAATAATGATAAATAATGACCTGGATCCATAAACTCAATGAACTCACAAGTAATGAACCAGGTCAAGAATGAATGTATTCAGCCACTTAATATCTAGGGATCACAGATGCATTTAAGAATTTAAAAAAGTATTCCAAAAATATAATCTGAGTCATCTTCAAAGTAAATGAGTGTCAGTGGGCAATATTATTAAATGATATATTGAACTTTTATGTTCTTAATGCTTCATTATATGATACTTTATTATGTAAGAAATACAACAACCCCTTACTGTTTGCCTTATCCCATGTTCCAGCAATGATTGAAGGATACGGACTTTGTTTCAAACTATTGCATGCAGCTGGTTAAAGTAAGACTAATTTCAAGCAACGATTTTGCATGGCCTAACTAGAACATAAAAACTAGAAAAATAATGACATCACAATCCAGTTTTGTACAACTAAAATTAAAGAGAACATCTTCTAATTGTAGAATGGATTTTGTGTTTTCTATTTTCATCTAATAAAATGGCATCAAAGCATATTTTTTTCTATCTGAGTGTTAATCTTAATTCAGTTAAACCAAAAAAGCTAAAATGGATTTCATTCATGAAATAAAATCCAGTACATTTATAGAACTTTCACATGATTATTTTAAAATATCAGCTATTCAAGAATAAAAGTAGTTTTCTCTGTCTGGCACTACAACTACATTACAAACACAGTATCACTTTTGACAAGAAAAATAAAATTCAGAAATTCACCACACTGTATTTCAGGGTGCCATTCACATCAAAGGTAAGTAGACTAAAAAAACCCAAAAATTTCTATATATCTTTTATGCTAACAAAATAAATAGAAGCAATCTCATTATACAAGTGTCACCCTGAGAGATCAGAACATTTCTTGCTGCTGCAGATTATAAAATGTTCTTAAAAATTATGTTCTGCTTTCTTTATAATAAGAACATATTATTTCCTTCAGAGAAATGACAGCAAATATATCCTGGATGCATTTTTCAAATGTTCATTCTACACAAGTCTGTATGTATTTGTCTGACTCTGTGCAATGTAGATTAGCAGACATTAGACTTGTAATCCCCAGTTGTCTTCTTTTCCCCTTTTAACATTTCACTTTGAAATATTTTTAGATCAAGTATAGTCATGAGGGTTTATTGGGGGTATAGTCTAATCCCATTGTTAGTGACTCTAAATAAAGATACCTTCCAAATTACCCTTGAAAACTACATTTTAACTGAAGAATTTGCTTGCCAATAATAACATGCAGCTCACATTACTTTGGGCTTAAACTACTGACCAAACTTTATTTGGCAGATTCCTTATTCTTCAATAAATAAATAATAGTAATCTGTTATTACTCAAAAAGTTAATCTAAACCTGGAGATCCTACACTTTACTTCCAAAACTGGCCTGTCTGAATTTAGACAATGTCTATTCTTTTTTCTTTCAGTGTATATAAAATTATGTTCTCAACTCTTATTATCAGAACAGTAAATTATAAAGGAAAGAATCTTGGTAGATAATAAATGTTCGATTCTGTCTGTGCAATTTATAAAAGCAGAATGGGAGGATGTGTGACCTTTTATAGATGATGAACTTCTCAAAAGGTCAAAAGTGTTTATATTCAAGCTTATAGTAACACATTATTGTAGCTACCTGTGCTCAAGATCATTATCTTATAGCTAGAGTAAGGAGAAGAAAAAAGTCACAGAACACCCATGCACACATAGAGAAAGTTATCCTGAAAATTTTGTTTCCTGAAGTTTTTTTTCCAATTAGGCCCACTTATTTCTGACTCCTTAGAATCTTCATTGTTACTAGATGGCAACAGTTACTATGTTATAAAGATGTTAAGGAAGTGCACATCAATATTAGTGTCTCTACCCTCAACAGGTTCACACTCCCAGTGGAACACAGTGCCACATAAAAATTAATTTCATTACAGATATTTTTTAATTATATCAGAATTAGAAGACACTGCAAGATATATAAGAAAGCTAGCCCTTAAAAAGCAATTTTTTTATTACAATGAAGCTATTTAAATGGTTGGAATAAAAATTAAAAAATAAAATAAAAAAATTAACAAATTAAAAAATAAAAAAGAGGAGTGAGCGAGATGCTGTGAGCACATGACAAAATAAAATAAAATAAAGTGGATGATTAAAAAAATACATGATTAAAAGCACTTTATAAAATATTTATTCTAAGCAAGGATCAAATTAACCAAGCAACCTGGAACTGAAGTGAAACTTTTCACTTTTCTTTAAAAGCTCACTATGAAACTATTTGATACATTTTAATATAAATATATCCAAAAAAGGAAAAAACAGAAAAAAGAATCAGAATCATTTTGTCTGGGTCAAGCCTCAGATCACAGAGAACTCTGAAGGAATCAGCAGCCTCTGACAGCTGATCCAAGAGAAAACTTAGCATGAAACAAATTGCAAAAAACACCAGTTACATAAATTTACTATAACAGGATGGTCTGCGTCTCCACACCTTTTAGAAAGTTAAAAGCAAATGCACATCTGCGGTATATAAAGTAAATAAAGGAACCAGAATAAAAGCATTAAATCAAACAAAATCATGACCAAGCATCATAAGAAGAAAGAAAACTTTAAAATTTCTGCTCATAATAAAAATAAGCAGAATTACCTAAAGGTGTATAAATAAACATTATTTTTGACTCTATAATGCAAACTGGTATATGTGAAAGCTCTCTACAAACAATATGGTACTGTGAAACATAATCATATGTTTATATTTGGCCAGCTTTAATTGAAATGGTTTTGCTGGAGTGACAGTCTCCTTAGGAAATAGTTTTCCTATTCAAGAACCAAGAAAGATGTTAAACAGTGGAACTGAATCTTAAACAAAAGGAAAAAAGAGGATTTTCCTTAAGACAAGGGCTAACTTGGGAAACCTCCTTACAGATGAGGACAATAAACTCAAGTCAAACACAAAACCCATTGGTTCTACAATAGTGTTTCTGACTTTTGCCAAAGATAGACATGTGCAATTTGAATCAGAGAGGCAGAACAAAAGTGCACCAATCCTTCCATGGCAGTAGGATGCCTCCTCTTCAATTACAATATGGAAATTTTCCTGAAAGTTCAATGAGGCCTTTGCTGTATCTGCATCCCTACTATCAGAATCAAGCAGGTGAGATCTAATTGCATAATATGTTCTATGGCATAAGAATTTCCACTTGAGATGATTCCTTTAGTAAATGATATAATCTGTCACCAACTTCATACAGAGCTCTTCTGTATGCCTATTAGACTTTTATTTATTAAAAAAGTTTAAGCATATTACTCCCTGATAAATAATTCCTCCCTAAATTTGCATATATTAGTACAAATTTCGCAAGTGTTATCACTCACACTGTCATGTTGAATTTAAGCTACAGCTTTCCTAAGGAAAAAGGAACAAACTTTTACATAAATAAAGTCTGGACTTATTCCCAAAATGAGATGACCGCTTGGAAAAAACCGTCATTCCGAAAAGCTGCATAATTCTGAGCACATCACTGTAGACTGATTTTATACTTAAAGCTTAGAAGGAAAAAAGAAGAAACAAACTGGTAGCATAAAACTCCTTAATATAATGAGGTATAACTTTTGCTAAAAAATAAATGATTCATACAATTTTCTTGCTTGAAATTCTTACAAATGTACATGTTGTAGAAATTTATTTTTTTATTTGCAAGCTAGTTTTAAAGAAGTTGAGTTGGGCCGGCGCCTTGGCTTACTTGGCTAATCCTCTGCCTGCGGTGCCAGATTCCCATATGGGCACCGGGTTCTAGTCTTGGTTGCTCCTCTTCCAGTCCAGATCTCTGCTGAGGTCTGGGAAGGTAGTGGAGGATGGCCCAAGTGCTTGGGCCCCTGCACCCCATGGGACAACAGGAAGAAGCACCTGGCTCCCGGCTTTGGATTGGCACAGCTCCGGCCATTGCAGGCCATTTGGGGAGTGAACCAATGTAAGGAAGACTTTTCTCTCTGTCTCTCCCTCTCACTCTCTGTAACTCTACCTGTCAAATAAATAAATAAATAAATCTTAAAAAAAAAAAGAAGTTGAGTTGATATTGACTGATAGTATTCTAAGTGTTCTTTAGTTTTTCCAGATATTTTTCCTAGCCCTTCTCCAGTCCTTATTCTGAATTATTCTTAATTCTCTTAGACATAAAATGAAATGCCATTTTCAGTTGCTTCATTATCTCCTATAAGAGAGGTTAATATAATAGCTCTTATCCAGCATGAAATTCAAAATCCAGAAACCTAGGAGTATGGTGAAAATGGGTGTATTTGTATTTTAGAGAAGTTTGGTACACTGCAGTGCTACATTGAATTCAGGTAAAAAGAAAGAAACAAGACCAGATGCCAAGTTTAGACTTTAACCTAGGCAGGTCAGGAGGAGTGCCTTCAATGTATCCTACTGAAAGACCTGAAGAAGCATGCAAGACATGAAGATATTCAGTTCTCTCCAGAGTCCAAATAAACCGAGTTGAGGATAAAATTATGAAAGATAAACATTTCAATTAGGTAAGAGATTTTGGAGGCAGAAAAATTAATAGCAACCATGCAGCTGTATAAAACCCAACAGGACACACCAAGTTAGAAAATTTTCTACTGATGAAGGTTTATAAATTTTCAGCTTGTGGTATTATATAAAAATGAAATTGATCTTGTAGAAATTCAGAACATTGTAACAAAAATTCAGTCCTATGATGAAGCACTTATCGATATTAGTTTATGAAAGTAAAAGGAATTGTCTACTTTCAGATAATCTACCTGCTCTTTTGCTTTATTTGATGCTACAGATATTCATTTAATAACATAAACCGGTATACAGCCTAGAGTAAGCTAAGGATTATCAAAACTCTGATTTTATTCAACTCTCAATTGATAAAATGCTGATATTTGAAAAAGCAAACTAATCACAGCTCCATTTATTAAAAACAAAAGCATCAAAAAATCCTGAAGCATTTATCCATTTTAATGTTTTGAATAGCACAATGAAATTATTTTCATCTTTCCAGACCTTATGTCCATTTAAATCCAATTGTCTATCCACTTCACTCTAGCTAGAGAAACTGAGCATTTAGGAGAAACTCTTATTTTAGAAAAAGCTGGTTTTTTTTTTTTTTTCTATATCAGAAACAGATTGAAAGCTGTTCATGCTTCATGAACATTCTGGGCTCCTGGAAGGAAAGAAGTGTCTGTGCAGAGAATTAGGGCTAGAGGATGCTTCGCTCACATACACCTGTTCTCTTATTTAATTTTTTTTTTTTTGATGCACTGGCCCACAAACCACCTTTTCATCTTTGTCAACCTCAAAGCCTCTGTTCTTCTCCAGTGACCTGTGACTGATGCAACAAAAAGAAGCGATCCCAAAGCAATGTCAGAGGCCCTTTGCTACCAAAAATAACATCCTGCTAAAATTTGATAGCTACAAAACTGAGGTTTGTATTGTTTTTATGTAGGGCATCTTAAAAATGAGACAACTGAAGCAGGGTTAATTCAGATCTCTATTTGCTAATCCCAGAAACGGTGCTACCTATGCACTAGGCAGGCAGAAAAGAAATAATGACAGCAAGCAGCAGCCAATCCCTGAGGCACAGGTCAGGACTACCTCACTAATTGCCACTAATCCAGTTAGCATTCTTAGGTCCTGTTTTTGGACAGTAGACAGTCCATGCATCCCCTGCATAACCAAAGGTTTTCCTTTGCTCTTCTACATGTCTCTCTTCCAAAAAGTACCAGCATGTCTTTTATTGTATGTATTTGTATGCCCTGCACTGACAAACGTATTTATTATGGTATAAAAATAAAATTTAAATTCTAAGCATTTAAATATGTTACAAATGTGCAAGAGGACGTTAATAAGTCCATGGAAAATTGAATTATTATAAGGTTATTTTGGTTCACAGAGTTTTGAAAATCATGTTTTTTTGTAATATGCATTTTAAATAAACTTTTTAAAAATTTATTTGAAAGGCAGAGTTACAGAGGGGCAGAGGCAGATAGATAGATAGATAGATAGATAGATAGATAGATAGATAGAGGTCTTCCATCTATTGGTTCACTCTCCAAGTGGCCGCAACAGCCGGAACTGGGCCGATCCAGAGCTAGGAGCTTCTTCTGGGTCTCCCACCCAGGTGTGGGAGCTCAAGGACTTAGGCCATCTTCTTCTGCTTTCCCAGGCCATAGCAGAGAGCTGGATCAGAAGTGAAGCAGCCAGGACTCGAACAGGCGCCCATATGAGTTTCCAGCACTGCAGGCCATGGCTTTACCTACTATGCCACAGGGACAGCCCATTTACATAAACTTTTTAAAGAACCTTCACATGCAAGGATTTCAAAATATTTTATACAAAGTAAGCTTATTCTTTAATTTGATTTCCCATGAACTTTCTGAAATATTCAGAGCTTTGACAAAAACATTTTGATAATTTCTTTGAGTACAATTTCAAAAAGCCTCTTGATTGGAAACAATAAATGCTAATCATGGCCTCAGTGTTCTAGATTTGAATATTTTCTAATCTACCCAATTCCCTGAAATGTCATTTCTATAGTTCTATTTTATATGATTGTACCAGTGAGGCCTTTTTGTTCTCATTTCTATATATTCAGTGTAAACATTAGAAGATGCCAGAACATTTCTAATTATTTGACATCTGTTAAACACACAAAATATAGGGTGATCTTTAGGAGGTACTAAAGGAAGGAAGATAGGTATCACAATCCTTAGTAATGTATATCTACTATTTACTAAGTTTTAACTATGTGCCAAAAATTGTGCTAAATCCTTTTACAACCATTGCAATTTTGTAAGTGAAAGACACATTTAAGGACATTCCAAACTATAATCTAAATGTCATACCTGGTAAGGAGAGAGTTACTATTTGAAACTCTTTTCTTCTAGAAAACTTTTAACAGTTTATAATACAAAATGAAAAGTGTGCACCTCTTTTCCATATTTTTCCGGGCTATTTTTGCCAAAGTATGCCTCCAACAAATCTTATTTCACACCACCTTTTGTCAAACAGTTGTACAGATCAGATAACAGAGTAAAAAATATTATCAAAAGATAACAACAGTCATCTGGCATTGTTTCCTTCTTACAAGAATAGGAAAGTCCTTAACAGAAAAAATTTTTATATGGTTTTCAAAGTAACTGGTCTGAACTCCTTAAAAATAAATTCCAGAAGCAGATTAAAAATTATATTTGAGGAGAACATAGGAAACATGGAGGACAAAAAAATCAACCTAGAAATTACTTTTAGTAAATTTACATTTGCTAAAAGTACAGTTCATGAAATACACAAAATGTTCCCTGCAAATGTAGACGATGTTTACTAATCAGACTATGAACTCCCTGGAGGCGAGACTATTTGGAAGACCTCTTATTTCCAATGGTACCTAGAATGTATTGAATTGAATTGCATAAATTTAATTAATTAAGATCATAATTATAGTCAGGCTAGATTGCTGTTAAATTCTCAACAGTGTTGTACGATCACAGTTATTGTTTAAGGTGGCATTTTATCTCTTTTTACCTAACAACAAGACATGCCATTTGGGGGAAAGTTCAGACATCCAGCTCAGCCTTCCCATTTTATTTTTCCTAAGTGTTAAATTTAAAAATTGTCCTTTTCCCAGCTAGGAGACCACTGTTGACAATTTGAGGATTTCTGCAACTTACAGAGATTAATAGGAGGCTTCCTGAATTCGATTTCTTTCCAGAAGGATTTGAGATCATAAACTTAAATGAAAGCACTGGAAAGACAATGACCAACTGTCTCAGTTTGCTTATAACGTTTTTGACTTCAGAACTAAACATGTCCATTCGAGGAAACTCCTCAGTTTTGAGAAAACCTGGAAGATTTGTCAGCATAAAAAGTGAATCACAATTTCACCAAAGAACAGAATTTCAATTGGAGAAAGACAATCAGATAAATATTTTATGATCCCCTGTTACTCAAATTTTTGTCTTTGTCATGGTGTATTTTTGTTTCTGTTGTTGTTTTATTCTGAGAGTGGGTTGAGTTTCTTCATCTTAAGACCCCTACAGTCTGGAGGCAAAATCAATTTATACCAAAATCAAATATTACTATGCTCAGTTGAGAGGGACATCATGAGTGACACTTTGAAAGTAAGCTGGCTTCATTAGGGTGGCAGGTCTTTCTATCATTTTTTTTAAGATTTATTTATTTATTTGAAAGGCAGAGTTAGAGAGGCAGAGGCAGAGAGAGAGAGGTCTTCCATCTGTTGGTTCACTCCCCAGATAACCACAGTGGCCCAAACTGCAACAATCTGAAGCCAGGAGCCAGGAGCTTCTTTGTCTCCCATGTGGGTGCAGGGGCACAAGGACTTGGGTCATCCTGCATTGCTTTCCCAGGCCACAGCAGAGAGCTGAATCAAAGTGGAGCAGTGGGGACTTGAACCAGTGCCTATATGAGATGCCGGCACTGCAGGTGACAGCTTTACCCGCTATGACACAGTGCTGGCCCCTTGGTCATTTTATTAGAGAAAAACTCAGCGTTTTCTAGGTTAGAGAAGAAATATATCTAATTAGACAAGAAAAGTATGATTGAAATTAAGCAAGGGAAAATTCAGAGCATCGCTGATACAGTGGTTTTCAGCCTGGCTGCCCCTTAGAATCAGCTGGGGATTAGAAAACTATTCAGGTCTGGGCTCTGTCCCCAGAGAGTTTGATCACACTGCTATGAGATGAAGCCCAGGCTTGAGTATTTTCACACAGTTCTCCAGGTATAATTAATATGTACCTGAAATCATTGTATTTACTTTGAATTCTTATATTCTTGTGGAAATAAATAAATTTAACAACAACAAAAAAAAAGAGTCAGAGGTGAAATGGACTAGTTAATTAATCATTGATCTTTTCAATTTATCAAAATATGAAAAAATATACATATGATTGGGATACCTTTTAGCCTGGTTTTGGGTTGAGAATTTTTAACTCTCTGTTGATGGAAAATGTACATGTTAATATATTACCCAGTGGCAAACATCAAGGGAGACAATGCTGCCATTCCATTTCTTTGCACAGCACATACTATAAGTTATCCATATAAACACATGCACGCATGCATGAAACAGTGCATTAGAATTGATTTTTTAATCAGATAAGGAAAGAGAACAAATTATCATCAGTAAAGTCCTCCTTTAAATGAAACCCAAGGACATGTATAAAGAGAAATGAACATTTCAAATCTGTAATGGGATATGAAGACAACAACCTCTTAAATGCCATTTTGAAATTTCTTCAGGTCAATAATGGCCAAGTGTTCTAATGTTCTGATTTCTCAGTGACCCATGTCAGTTGACCAGCTAATGTGAGCCTTATACTAGTGAAAAAAATCAATATCTTAGAGACAAAAATACATGAATCGTTATTCCTGATGAAGTATTTTTAAAAACAGGTCATCGAATAATGGTTTATACACGGGACAATTTTCTAATTCTAAAATACATCTGATTTAGAAACTCTAGGATAGGAACTGAAATTGTTAATAAGAGATTCCTTGAATTGTGCCACAAAATATCTAGCAGCACAGACACTTAAGACTTTAAAAATTGCATAAAGGAAATAAAAATTAAATCCAATTTTGAAAGAAACCTATAATTCTATTAAAGTGAATGGAGGATATCAATTTTAAGTTGTTAGCTATTCTCTTAGACAAATTATTTTGTTACCTATGACCTGATTTTACATACTGACTTAAAAACAAATAAAAATTTTGCTATTAGTGTTATCCACAATGGTTTAGGTCAACCATCTGATTAATTAGAACAAGGCTATTCTTTTGATCATATTAACCAATCATTTAGAATCAAAATCCTGAAGTCACATATAAATTTACAAATTTGACTGATCATTTCTCCAGTTTGTACTATTTAAGATGAGAGCAGATGAAAAAGCATTTATCCTTCTAGTGTAGATCTATTGCAGTATCTTCCAATATCTTCATTAAAAGATTATACAATAAACATGGGCACAAAATAACAAGTGCTTTCCAACTAATATATATTTCCAGAAAAAAATTATGGGCTAGTGCTGTGGTGTAGCAGGTAAAGCCACCACTTGCAGTGCCGGCATCCCATATGTGCACCGGTTCAAGTCCTGGCTGCACCACTTCCAATCCAGCTCTCTGCCATGGCCTGAGAAAGCAGTAGAAGATGGCCCAGGTCCTTGGGCCCCTGCATCTGCACGGGAGACCCAGAGGAAGCTCCGGGCTCCTGCTTTCAGATTGGTGCAGCTCTGGCTATTGTGGCCATCTGGGGAGTGAAACAGCAAATGGAAGACCTTTCTCCCTCCCTCCCTCTCTCCCTCCCTCCTTCTCTCTCTCTCTCTCTCTCTCTCTCTGCCTCTCCTTCTCTCTCTGTGTAACTCTTTCAAATAAATAAATAAATCTTTTTAAAAAAGAAAAATGTATTGTATTCTTATAGTTGAAATAAACATTTCAATATAAAACATTTTCAATTGACAACCATTTATTTTCATCTTTGCTTCTGAAATAAATATTTGGTTGAATCTGAGAATGTACAAATTCCAGTAAATAAAACCAATAGTTGCTCTGTCATCAGATAGTATATTAGATACTTAGCTGATACAAGTATATTATATAAAGTAACCATTCATATTGCTTTTATCAGATAAGGGGACACTTAGGTGGCCCTTCTGGGCTATTAGTGAAGTGAAAAATGCATGCTACTCATGCAAAAGTATACAAAGTAACAAAGAAAGAAAGGAGGATGGGAGGAAAAAGAGAAGGAAAGAAGGAAGGAAGAAAAGAAAGAAGCAGGCAGGCAGCAATCAAGGGAAGGAGAAAGACAAATTATCTAAGACACTCTGTTGTTTCTCATTTTGGTGGGAGTATGTGAATACTTTATAAGTGGTTTTTTTTTCATTTTCCAGGTTTATTGAGGTACACATGACAAATTAACTTTGCATATATTTATGGTGTGCAATGCATTGTTTTGATATACAAAGATATATGCTGTGAAATTATTACCACAATCAAGCTATATAACATATTCATAGCCTCACACACTTAACCTTGTGTGTGTGGTGAGAGCAATTAGAAACTACTTCCTTAATACATTTCAAGTACATAATATGGAATTCACTACAGTAACCTTTTTGTACGTTGCATCTCCAGAACTTATCCATCCCAGATAACTGGAAGTTTGTAAACTTTCTAAGTTTTTACTAAAATACTTGGAGGATACATGATAAAGAACAAAAGCACAACTTTGACATTCTAAGAGATTCATTATATCTACTGAAATTTTCATCCAGGACATTTATTAGTAGTAAAGTGCATTAAAAAGATAGTTTGAAAATTATTGTTCCACTATTCAATTATAAATCACATTAATATAAACATCCCAACAAGTTACTTAGCATTTCCTGACTATGATCAAGGGGGTGGCCAACCATACCACATTAAAACCACTTCTCTCATAGCTAAAAAAAGGAAATGTAGCATCTACTTTAGCTAATCCAGAATGCAGCTCAGCCAGAAAATTGTAGAGAAAAGTTTGAAAAACAAAGTTCTAAGTTTTCAGCAGCATGTTGGCTTACAATTTCTTAGGCTAAGTAACAGATCCTTAATTTCCTCAGTATTTTAATTCTACCAAGTTAATCTAATACCCAGATATTCTTCCCAGATTTTAAAATTTTGTTCTCATTAATAGCATTAGTAAGAAAACACATAAGAATAAAGCTCCTCTAGTTTTGTCAAACCCTGCTTATTGCATGTGTGCCAATCATGATTCTTTATTCTGTCATACCCTTTAGTCCAAGTGAGAAGGTGAGTTCTTTAGTGAATCGTTGCCTCATTACTCACAAAAGAACCACTCACATCTGTTTTTATACACTCATACCTAAGAAAATATTATACATTAATATAATTTTTTTATTTACTTTTTTATAACACTTTTATTTAAAGAATATAAATTTCCAAAATACAGCTTATAGATTACAATGGCTTCCCCCCCATAACTTCCCTCCCACCCGCAACCCTCCCCTTTCCCACTCCCTCTCCCCTTGCTTCACATCAAGATTCATTGTCAATTCTCTTTATATACAGAAGATCAGTTTACTATATATTAAGTAAAGATTTCAACAGTTTGCCCTCACATAGCAACACAAAGTGAAAAATACTGTTGGAGTACTAGTTATAGTATTAATTCTCAAT
The DNA here is from genome assembly GCA_949820135.1 of Sylvilagus floridanus. Lineage (NCBI taxonomy): Eukaryota > Metazoa > Chordata > Mammalia > Lagomorpha > Leporidae > Sylvilagus > Sylvilagus floridanus. The sequence continues at coordinate 63,015,792 of OX463246.1, read as the reverse complement.
GTATAGCACATTAAGGACAGAGATCCTACATGATATATTTTTTTAAAAAAATTGATTAATTTTCTATGCAATTTCCAATTTAACACCAAGATTTTTTTTCATTTTTAATTATCTATATACAGAAGATTGATTCAGTATATACTAAGTAAAGATTTCATCAGTTTGCACCCACACAGAAACACAAAGTGTAAAATACTGTTTTAGTGCTAGTTATAGCATTACTTCACATTGGACAACACATTAAGGATAGATCCCACATGAGACGTAAGTACACAGTGACTCCTGAAATTGATTTAACAATTTGACACTCTTGTTTATGGCGTCAGTAATCTCCCTAGGGTCTAGTCATGAGTTGCCAAGGCTATGGAAGCCTTACGGTTCGCTGACTTCAATCTTATTCCGACAGGGTCATAGTCAAAGTGGAGGTTCTCTCCTCCCTTCAGAGAAAGGTACCTCCTTCTTTGATGGCCCCATTCATTCCACTGGGATCTCATTCACAGAGATCTTTCATTTAGGTCTTCTTTTTTTCCCAGAGTGTCTTGGCTTTCCATGCCTAGAATATTCTCATGGGCTCTTGAGCCAGATCTGAATGCCTTAAGGGCTGATTCTGAGGCCAGAGTGCTATTTAGGACATCTGCCATTCTATGAGTCTGCTGTGTATCTCGCTTCCCATGTTGGATCATTCTCTCCCTTTTTGATTCTATCAGTTAGTATTAGCAGACACTAGTCTTGTTTGTGTGATCCCTTTGACTCTTAGACCTATCAGTGTGATCAATTGTGAGCTGAAATTGATCACTTGGACTAGTGAGATGGCCTTGGTACATAATTTATATACAGCTTTAAAAAATAAATACGATTCATTTTGAAGATGATTTTTTACAGCATTTGCCTTTAAAAGTGCTTCACACTTACTGCCATCTCTTTTAACCTACTGTATAATCTTCATTGACAACTAAGTCAGATAGAATAAGATTAAAGAGACAAAGAAAACACAAAGACACAGGGAGATTATCACTTGCCTAATGTTTCACAACCAGTAAGTGACAGAGGCAAGTGAGCTAGCATCCAGATGATTTGGCTCATGGCTCTTTCCATTAAGAAGAGATTAATGAGGTGGAGAGTAAATATCATTTTTTATGACTTGTTTCAAAATGCCAAAGATGCTGATATAGTATGAATTTTAAAATATAAGGTAGTTTTTAATAATACTACTTAAAACTTTTTTGAAGAGAAATTTCAGGCTTCAGATAAATCCAAACGTTATAATTTTATTTGAACTGATTTTTTTATACATCTTTCATGTACTACGCTGGTATATGTTTTGAAACTCAAATATCTGAATAAGTGCTTGATCTAATGGCACATTCCATATCAAAGTGCCTGGATTTGAGTTCCAGATCTGCTCTTGATTTCAGCTTCCTCTAAAGCATGCCCTGGGAGACAGCAGGTGATGGCTCAAGTACTTGGGTCCCTGCTACCCACCTGCGAGACCCAGAGTAAGTTCATTGTTCCTGCTTTTACCTCGCACAGTGCTGGCTGTTGCAGGCATTTGGAAAATAACCTAGCAGATGGGATATCTCTATCAACCTTTCTGTGTGTAGGTGTGTGTGTCTGATGTTCAAATAAATAGGAATAAGAAATATTATTTTAAAATAATAATAAACTAAATTATCTCCTTTACCAGATTGTAAGTACATAAAAATCATAAAGAATATTCAGGGTACCACACATACCACATACAAGGATGGAGCCGTTCCTTGCACATAATGGAAAACTCATCACATATGCTTTATATTCACATATATTTATATTATAAGCATCATTCACTAAACCAATCATTATTGTGGACCAAACTGGGTAACAACTTCCCTCTGCCAGAATAGTTCAAATACCCTCTCCTCCCTTCTTTTAACATCCACAGAAAAATAACACTTGAATTGTGTATAAAGAGAATTGAAAATGAATCTTGATGTGAACAGAAGGGGAGAGGGAACGGGAAAGGGAAGGGTGGGGGGAGGGAGGGAAGTTGTGGGGGGGGGGAGCCATTGTGGTCCATGAGCTGTTCTTTGGAAATTTATATTCTTTAAATAAAAGCTTTATATAAAAAAAAAAAATAACACTTGAATTGGGATACTGATTCTAAATTGTGTCACAGGATGTGAAAATGCTCTCTGACCAACCCACCTCCTCCATCGAGTCATCAACAATATACTCTTAGAGAAACAACTTAGCAAATCAGACCAAAGACTATACACTAAGGAAATCAACAAAGTACCATTGTATTACCAACATTTTAAAGTGGTATTACTGGGGCCAGCGCCTTGGCACACTAGGTTAATCCTCTGCCTGTGGCGCCAGTATCCCAGATGGGCGCTGATTCTAGTCCTGGTTGTTCCTCTTCCAGTCCAGCTCTCTGCTGTAGCCCAGGAGAGCAGTGGAAGATGGCCCAACTGCTTGGGCCCCTGCACCCGCATAGGAGACCAGGAAGAAGCACCTGGCTCCCAGCTTCAGATCAACACAGCTCCGGCCATTGCGGGCCATTTGGGGAGTGAACCAATGGAAGGAAGACCTTTCTCTCTGTCTCTCTCTCTCACTGTCTATAACTCTACCTGTCAAATAAATAAATAAAATCTTTAAAAAATGGTATTATCGCCAAATCCTTTCATTTTTATCAGTGACATATCTTCCATATATATATATATATATATATATACATATATATATATTGTTCTATTTTTTTCTATGCCCACTTTCTGCACTCAAGCCTGTAACAACTGTCATCAAACAACCACGCTGCCTTCATACCCTATGTCTACAGATCCACTTTTATTCTTTCACCATGACACTTGTAATCCACTCACCAGAGGGCAGTCACAGCATCTTCCAAATACAGCTCAGGTCCTCTGGCATCACCAAAGCTCCCCTTTGCATCCTCGATCAAAGCAATAATCCCTAACACGGCTTTAAAAGGTGTAAAATACCTGATCTCCTGCTGTAATATCATCCATCATGGTTTCAGTTATCTGTTGTGTAAAAAGCAATAGAATACCTTAGTGACTGAAATAGTATAATCCTTTATTTGCTCAGAATTTTGCAACTGGAGTGAGACCTGAAAGAGACAGCTACCCCTGCTATATCTAGCATTAGTTAGGACTACTCAGATGGGGCTGAAGAAGGCACTTTTAAGTTTTTCTCATGTATCTGGAAAGTAGGTTTCATCTCCAGGTGGAGAGCTCAGCTAGAACTGTGGACATGGAACCTCTGTTTTCCTTCATGTAGGCCCCTCACTCTTGCTGACTGTGTTTCCTCACAGTATGGCAGCTACATTTCAGAGGCAGAAAAATCTAAGTTGCTTGTCCTTTTTAATTCTACAACCAGAATTTATACAATATCACTTCTGACATACTTCATTCACTAAAGTAGTTAAAGGCCCAGTTCAGATTCAAAAAGGTAGATATTTAGGGCTCTCTTATTAGTGGTCATCATAATATTTAAGACTCAGACTCATATATTTCTTCTTTCCTTCTCTTCCTCTCTCCTTCCATCCATTCCTTGCTCCTTTCCTTCCTTTCTTCCTTGCTTCTTTCTTTTTCTCTTCTATTTTCTCAGCACCAATTACTATCATGACTGAACTGTGTACATATAAAACAATACTTCTGCACATTTCCCAAGCTTCGTGTGCCTTTATTGCTCAGTTTGTGACATACTCTGCCCTACCAGTCCATCAGCCAGAAAATGAGAGAAGAAAAATTACATACAGTGAGAGAAAGAAGAGAATAATAAATGCCTTAATCAAATATGATTAATTCTTCAAAATCTCTTCAGCTTTATATTCACTTAAACTCAATTATATTAAATCAAATGTACTTATTTTATAAAATTTCTTTTTTAAAGAAAACCACTAGAAACATTTATATATTAACATAAAATCATAATAGAAAATTCAGGGAATGAAATCAATAAAAATGACCAGGGAACACTGTGAATATTTGGAAGTTATTACTTAGATTATAAAATAACTCGTTCCCAAGCAGTAGCTTTGAAAACAGGTAAAAATAAGATTAATTAGTTAGGGGTTTTATCATCTTGTTTTCCTCTGTAGACATTTAATTTGTCTCTTTCACTTTGGAAAGATCCGTTTCAAAATCGAAAATATATCATGTGGGCCAGCACTGTGGCATAGAGGGTAAAGCCTCCTCCTGTAGTGTCGGCAGACCTGGTTGCTCCACTTCCGATCTAGCTCTCTGTTATGGACTGGGAAAGTAGTGGAAGATGGCCCAAGTCCTTGGGCCCCTGCACTCACGTGGGAAACCTAGAAGAACCTCCCGGCTCCTGGCTTTGGATTGGCGCAGCTCCGGCTGTTATAGCCAACTGGGGAGTGAACCATCAAATGGAAGACCTTTCTCTCTCTCTCTGCCTCAGCCTCTTTGTATTTCTGTCTTTTAAATAAAAAAAATTTTTTTAACAAAAGAAAATATATCATGAATCAACACTGTGATTAACACAAATGTTTATAGACTGATGAAGTCTAGAACTTGTTTCAAAGCTATACTACATTAAAAAGAAAATTTGGCAAGTACATAAGTGACCATTTGCAGGAAAAACTCAACAGCATGAAGGAACTCCATGTATCTCAATATATATTTCATCTTTTTGAATCAACAGTCAATATATTATAGAATCATTGAACATCTAAAATGCTTAATGAAACAATGTAAATTTGTTCTCAATAAAACTGGGCCACCTTTGAGTGCCCAGTAAGGTATACAACATAAACATGGTATTAAATTCCATTTATTGCACATACTTTTCTTATCCTAGAAAGATAACTTTCCATACCATATGACATGTATATAAGTAACATGTTGTATATGTTATATAAAGATTAACTAGAATCTTGTTTTGTCACTTAAAAATGTGCAATAAAGATAAGAAGAGTTCAAAAGAAGAACAAAGCTATCACTACTTGGTTTCAGCACATTTTAATGGTTAAATTTCATATATTCTGCTAAAAGATTGCAAGAACTAGGGCTTCTGCTAAACTTAAATAGAAAAAGGAGCAGGGATTTGGCCTAGCAGTTAAAAAACTGTTCAAAATGCTCACATCTCATATCATAGTACCTAAGTTAAATCCCAGGCTTTCGATCCTGACTCCAGCTCCCTATAAAAAAGACCCTGGGAGACTAGGTTTTTGCCATCTATATGAAAGACCTGGATGGAGTCCCTCAGGCTCAGCTTCAGCCTGGTCCCAGTCCCATCCCTTGTGAGCATTTTGGGAGAGAACCACACACACACACACACACCTCTCAAATAAAGAAAGGATAACTTTCAATGAAGAACGAGGAGGGGGAAGAGAAGCAAAAGAAGAAAGAGGAAGAGGAAGGGGAGCAGGCAGGGAAAGACGAAGAAGAGAAGTAAACAGAAAGAAAATTTGCTTCCATAGGATTATTTTATGGGCATTAGAAAGCTACTTGACCTTAAACATTTGGCCACTATGATGAGATAATAAACAGAATTTATTATCAAGTCATCTTTTACAGCTTTGATAAAATTTAAAAGACTGCGGAGTAAAAAAAAGAGTATTTATAAAGACATGGAATATTTCTAAGAAAACCTTTGCTTTTGTCACCACATTGCCTAAATCAAGCCTATAAAACAATATTAACAGAATGGGAGAGGGAAGAGGAAGTAGGGTGGGAGTAGGGGTGGGAGAGTAGGTATGGTGGAAGGAATCACTATATTCCTAAAGTTGTACTTATGAAATTTGTACTCATTAAATAAAAGATTTCCTAAAAATATTAATGAATAACCCCATCTTGGGATCCTGTGAGGTTAAAGAACAAGAAGTATCAGGGAAGGAGTAAATAAATGGTTAGTAATAAAGTACTAATTATATTTTAGATATTTTACTGGGTGAAATATTTTTGACCTAATAAAAATTAAGTTGTGCATAATACCATTTTGTAACATATATATATATATATATATACACCCATCAATAAAAAGAAAACAAAATTATTTTATAAAACATAAAATTAGCTTTATATAAAGTTCAGTAAAAAAATCCATTCATAAATACCTTCTAGCTACAAAGATTATATCACAATACTCACACACATATATAAAAACATATATGATGACAGTATGATGTGACAATAGGTGAACTTTTCTGTCTGCATAATTTAAGCTGTTTCAAAGCTATATTACATGAAAAAGAAGATCTGAAAAGTTCATAAGTGACGATTTTCAGAGAAAACTCAACAGCATGAAGGAACTCTCAGGGCAAAACAGACCATATAGCTATAAATACAAATAGCACTCATTCCTATCTAATTTGAAAGAAAAGTAGGCAAACTCTAGAAGGAAAGTGAGACAAAGAACTATGAAAATTACTGTTCAGGGAACTGGCTTGGGATACAGACTACTAGGAAACTAAAAATTTAGGTTATTTGATTGCATTACTTTTCTTCAATATTTCCAGACCACTCTTGCTCAAAATATCACATGGCATTTCGCATACCACTAGAGTGACAACCTGTCAGGTTTCTTCTTCATGGATCAGTCCACCCCTCGATCTGAGTCTCAATTTCATGGCAAGGTGCTGACTTAGCAGAAAAATCATACTTAGAGGCATGGTGAATTCTACCCCTAACAACGAGACACTTTTCATTTATATTCATCAAGAAAGTACTTCACTAGCATCAAACCATGTACCCAGATCTAAGTTTGTTATTTGATTATCCAACTTAATCCCATTAGACACTGATCTTTTAAATAGCACAGAAACTGCTGACAAAATGCCTCTGAAAACAATAGAAAATCCCTATGTGAGGAGTATTCAATTTCACAATTAGCCTTAGGAAAAGCTAGTGTTTACATATATTTAAATTTCAATCAGAGACAATTTTAAGTGAAAATGAGTATCTTAGGAAAACAAAATCTTACAAAAAATGCTATGATTCAGTGAGACCAGCTGACTCTTCCTTTCCACTTTGATATCCAGGAACTTGGAACAGCACTTTCATCAGAAAATGATCAAATGTGTCAGTCTCTTCAGACACCCAGATTTAAACTATTCCCTATTTGTGGAGGACTTCTGATTTTTCTGTTTCTCCTAAAAGCCTGTATTTTTATATATTTTTATATACACAATGTAATATACATAGGCAGAAAATTAAGTATCTATTAATGCATAGGAATTCAAAACACCTTGAGAAAAAAGTGATTCTAATAGATATTAGGGCAGGCTACAGAAATAATTAGATAAGCAAATACAGAAAAATCTTAGTATTTAAAAACTAATGTGTGCCCAGAGGACATGATAAACAATGGGAGGATGGTAGGATACTCAGTAAAACATACATTAGAGAAAGAAAGAAAAAACTTTCTTTTCAGGTAACAGGTATTAGTAGAGTACAAAATGAAAGTCAGAAAAACTGTATGTTAAACAAGTGGATTATGGGTTTATACCTTTCTTTCCTCAGCAGCTAAATGGGCCCAATGAGCAATCTCAAGAAATCTTTCAGTTCCAGAAAATTTAGGGAACATATTGCACAAATATCATTATGTCAGTGTGCTTGTGGAAAGCAAAGCCTTGCATGCTGGGTAATCTCTTTTAAACTTACTTCATCTTTTAGCAAAAATGAATAGGAAACAGAACAAAAGGAAAAATTTATAGCATACTTCTACATAAATACTATTTATGGTGCAGAATATGAAATTCTACACAATACCACTAGAATATGAAATGCTCTAGAATCGAAATGGTGTAATAACAAATGGTATTAAATATTTTTTTAAATATTTATGTATTTATTTTTAAGGTCGAGTTATGGGGGGAGAGAGAGAGTACACATGTACACGCTGGGGGGGGGGCGGAGAGATAGATCTTAAATTCACTGTTTCACTTTCCAAATTGTAGCAATGGCCAGGGCTGGGCCAGGCCGAAGCCAGGAGCCAGGAGCTTCATCCAGGTCTCCCACATGGTTGCAGGAGCTCAAGTACTTGTGCCATCTTTCACAACTTTCCCAAGCACATTATCAGAGCTGAAAAGGAAGTGGAACAACTAAGACTAGAACAGGCACCTAAAGGGGATGCTGGCATCACAGGCAGTGGCTTTTCCCGCTGTGCCACAACACTCGTCCCAAATGGTATCAAATATTGACAATGTGACTCCTGTGTGTGTATTAGTAGATATTAAAGAACAATCCTCCTGAAGACAAATCAAAATTTAGTTCCTGTCTAATGGCTTTAGCATCATTTCATGGAGAGGAAAAGAAAGGACTAAATAAAAGTCACACCATAAGATTGCAAATAAACTATAAATAATAAGTAAGTACTCTTGTCCTTTTCTTCCATGTCCATTTCCTTAACTTTTTTGCCTCAGTGATGCTTAAACTATTGCATATTTAATCACTGAGATATTTAATCACTGAGAATTTAATGTGCACCTATCCTACAATAAGCTGTAGAGCAGGTATTTGAACTATTAATACAGAAAATGAGACAAAAACTCCCTCACTTTGAGGGCCCACTGTTCATTGGAGAACACTGGTATGTAAATGCTAAACAGTGAAGAAGAAATGCACATGTGGTGGGAGTTCAGACTAACATTCATTTTGGGAACAGCTTGTTTTTTATTCTTAAGCTGAATAGGCTTATATTTTTACAATTCCACATGTACTGATGTATATTCCTTAAGGTAATTTTCCATGTTCATCCATAGCATGCTCATAACAACATAATATATAAAAAATAAAAAGAAGGGGCTGGCATTGTGGTGCAGTGATTCAAGCCTTCGATTGTGATTCTGGCATCCCAAGTACTTGGGCCCCTGTAACCCAAATGGAATTTTAGATTCTTGCTTTCCAACTAACCTAGTCCTACCAGATGTGGCCAGCTGTGGGGAGTGAACTAGCAGATGAATGGATGGATGGGTGGATCAAAGATATTCTTTCTCTCTCATTCCCTCCGCCTCTCTCCTTCTCTCTCTCTCCTTCCCTCCTTCCATTTCAAATAAACAAATAAAGAATTTTTTAAAAAGATTAAAATAAAACTTGAATATTTCTTTAAAAGAAATAAATATGAAATAGTTATAAAATGGAATAAAATATAGCTTTGAAAGTAAACTATCCTTAGTTCTTAGAAATACAGAATTGTATGACAAAAAGACATGACATTAGCCTATATACAATATGATGCAATTTTAATAAAACTTAAAGAAATACATGCATTTATTTTGAATGATATATACACTCCCAATGACAATATTTTAAAATGAAAAAGAAATACAAATACTGAATTCAATATAATGGTTAAATTTGATGGGAGGCAGGACAGTGGCCAAAAAAGAATTATATCCAGGTAGCTTCCTTGTAATTGTCATAATCCAGTTCGTAAATAGTTTGGCAGGCTCACAGTTCAATTATTATGCTTCTTAATTTCCCATATACTACATGGTTAGTATGCCTCAACTTTCTCATAATAGAAATTAGATAATTAAAAGAAACCTTCAAGTGTCGGGAAGTTGGAGTGATTCTGTCTGAAGAACAAGGGGAGGGAGCCAGGAAGTGTCAGCAGGAATGAAACAGCATGAACAAAGGCCTAGATTGTGAAACAGCAGTATGCTGAGAAGAGTATGAGAAACACGTCAGGCGGGATCCTAGCGCATATATGAGAAGGGGCAGAAGATGATGATAACAAAGGAACCCACTGCTTCTACGGACGGACAGTCTTATCTGCCTTTAAAGGAAACTTATCTTGAAAACCATAGAATGATGTAGATGCCTTCTTGTAATGCAGATAAGTTATAAGACAGCAACTTTTTAGAAGGTGAATCCTGGTGACAGACTGTGAGGAAAAAAAAAAACTACTGGAGAAACACAGGTGTCAGTGAAAACAACTCAGGGAGCAACACAATAATGTAGGTGAGGCAGGATGAATGTTTGAATGAAGATATTAGGGGTGCAGAAGGAGAGGTGAAAAGGATTAAAGATATATAAGGGATGGATTTGGTGATTAAATGGATGTAGGGTGTTAGGGAGAATTAACAGCCATAAACATCCCTAAATTTCAATATTTAATAGGTTGATGGATAAAACTTTTAAGTAAGTAAAATAAGAGAAGAAAATGGCTTGGCAGAGACAATGATAAGTTCAGTTTGCAATTTGTTGAAGTTGAGAAGGTTTGAGAATCTGTGTGAAGTGAGAAGATGCTTGGAAATATAATAGCAGGTTGGTAGAGAAATTAAAATTTGTGGATCCTAATTAGATGTGACCAAGAGTAAAATACTCGTTGAGAGAAAGTAGAAGACTTGAGCAACAGTATAAATGGATGTTACTTTGGGAAAGAGACACAAAACAGTGATGGTTAAGACCCTTAAATTCTGGAGTGCCAAGATTCACGATGTTCCCTCTATCATCCTCCCAGAGGAAGCCACCAAATTCTTCTCTGCTTCGGGGTTACACACTGAAAAATTTAAATAAAAATAAGAATGACTTCATAGGATTGTTATGTTTTAAATTAATTAATATGCATAAAATGTTTGGGATGTGTTTTTATCCATGCAACAATATATTAACCACATACTATAGCCCAGGTTGCTAGCCCTGGTGTGCAGGATGCTAATTATTACCTTAGAATCACTTGTACCTACCACAATTTGAAGATTCTGAAAGAGTACTTCCCGCAACCACCACACTCCCCAAACTACCCAATATGTCTGTCTCCCATCTATGGATTGATAACTAGTGACAAAACTTTCTTTTTTTTTAATTTATGTATTAGGTAGATTTATAGACAGTGAGAGAGAGACAGTGAGAAAGGTTTTCCTTCCTTTGGTTCACCCCCAAAATGGATGCTACGGCTGGAACTGTGCTGATCCAAAGCCAGGAGCCAGGTGCTTCCTTCTGGTCTCCCATGCTGGTGCAGGGGTCCAAGCACTTGGGCCATCCTCCACTGCCTTCCTGGGCCACAGGAGAAAGCTGGACTGGAAGAGGAGCAACCAGGACTAGAACCCGGCACTGTAGGAGGAGGATAAACCAAGTGAGCCACAGTGCCGGCCCCAGGACAAAACTTTCAATCCAAAATACTAGCTAACTCTTAAAATGCAGAGAATAGAAAAAGTAATATAACTATATTATATTAAAAACTAAAATTCTAAACTTTGGCCCTTTCCTAACAACATACATTGAAAGCAGTGACAAAAAAAGGGATCAGGTACTGAGTACATGAAGGGGACTGAGTTATCAGGGAGGCAGATGGGCTCTAGAAAGATGACTGGAGCAAATACTCAACTCCACTGTTTGTGCTCAGCTACTTCCTTTTGGACTGAGAAGCTTTGAATATCAGTGTTTTTCTGTCACAGAAATGAATGACTCTACTACTAAACCTGTTTTCTCTTCTGTGGATTAAGTGGCATAATCTACATGTTTAGCACAGTCCCTGTTGTATAATACATGATCAATAAATGTTGTGTATCTCTATATATGAGTGTCCCGCAGGCTGCACAAAGACTCCTGCTTGTGTGTAGTGATACTAACCCATTCTCACGCATTGATCCAATGCCTAATTGTTAAGAAACACTCTGCAGGACAACTTATGAAGATTAATTGAAGATATGAGTGTTGTAAAGGAATAATACTGATAATGTTTACAGTATGCTAGATCCTATGGTGTCACTTTTCACGGACTGTTTTATTTTTTTATTTTTTTTTATAATGCTTTTATTTAAAGAATATAAATTTCCAAAATACAGCTTATAGATTACAATGGCTTCCCCCCCATAACTTCCCTCCCACCCGCAACCCTCCCCTTTCCCACTCCCTCTCCCCTTGCATTCACATCAAGATTCATTTTCAATTCTCTTTATATACAGAAGATCAGTTTAGTATATATTAAGTAAAGATTTCAACAGTTTGCCCTCACATAGCAACACAAAGTGAAAAATACTGTTGGAGTACTAGTTATAGTATTAATTCACAATGTATAGCACATTAAGGACAGAGATTCTACATGATATATATTTTTTTAAATTGATTAATTTTCTATGCAATTTCCAATTTAACACCAAGATTTTTTTCAGTTTTAATTATATTTATATACAGAAGATTGATTCAGTATATACTAAATAAAGATTTCATCAGTTTGCACCCACACAGAAACACAAAGTATTCAGGCTATGGTTTGCTTTTTCCATTAAGAAGTAAAAGGCCAAGGATGTAGTTATTTGTAAAAGAAAATGTGATTATAAAAGAATTTAAGATACTAAATGCAAAAATTAAGTCAATAATAAAATATTAATTCGTGACAGATTTGTCATTTCATTAAAATTATTATGGACAGTGGCATACAATATAATTGTCATAAAGACAGTAGAGTTCAGTGAAATACTCTCTTTCACCTCTTTATTTCCCTCCATCCTTCCTAGAAAGAACTATAAAACTAACTGGCTTCTTGGAAATTCAACTATAATTGACATTTTCATATATTTTGTGGTTCTCATTTTCTTGCTTCTTATTATTTTCAAACCCAAGATTTGGAAACTATGATTCCCTGCTCAATGTTTTAAGAACAGTAATTCTAATGAAATAGCAATCTTTTAATACCAACAGAAAAGAAATTTAAATTCTAACAAATATGTATTAGAAACCAAACCAGCAGATGGAAGATCTCCTTCTCTTTCTTTGAAAATAAATGAAGGAAGGATGAGGAAGAGAAAGAAGTTAAGAAATGAAAACCAATCTAATGTTTCCTCTTTTGTTGACAGTCCAGGACTGAATTTTTCTTTTAAGTGAAATTCAACACAATGAAAATAAATAGAAAAGCATATGTCAAGATTGTCATTAGATGAGTCATTTAGAGCATCTGTATAAATTTTACCTAAAACCTTATTTGATTTCTCAATCACGCATTATTAAATTCACACTTAATTTCCACATTTTATTAAAAATTATCTTCACTCTTTTTAAAATGTACAATCTTCTGATAACAGAGAATGTTGATGCTTTATATTTAATCAGATGAAAGTATTTTCAATAATTATGTATTACAATGAGGTGTATGTAGGATAAAATGAAAAAGAATACAATTTTATTCTAGCTTCAGTTTAATATGATAATTGAGACAAAGAAAACCATGGCATTTAAGAGGCTTCACACCTTTTGAAATATTTTTTTTCCCCACTTTGGACAAGGCTGTTTTTTAAAATTTTCTTCTAAATATCTTTTGCAAGAAACTCATGTTCTTTTCAGGAATCTATTTTCATTTTGTGTAGATTTTAAAACAGGACTGAATTGCTCAAAAACAACCCTTGATCGGAGGACATCAGCCCACATCACAAGATGTTTAGAAAATAGACTTCTGCTGCCCTCTTTTGGAATATATAAGTGAACAATACCACTTTCAGTTCTGCATTTTACTATTGTCTGTGCCCTGCCACTGCCACTTTGCTTGGGAAACAAAGGGCTAGAACTCAAAATCAAATGCCCTGTTATAAAAAAAGTGAAAATTTACTTTAATTCTATGTATTCAAAAATATTAAAACATTATTTTGAAAGGATTACTTAACTGCATGCTGAATAAAAAGCATAATGCCTTTGAATACTACAAATTCAGATTAGATAATCACCTCAGAGACTAAGGAAGTAATATGATCAACATTTTGGATTTCATGTAATCTTAGAGTTACAATTATATAAGTGCAAATTTTAAATAAATAAAAAAACATTTTATTTTGAAAATTACTTTATGAAAACACTAGGGAATTTTTAATTTTTTGGCTTCAATAAAATATGGCAAGAGTTAAACAACAATTTCAAATGTAGCAGAAGTTAGGATAATATATAGGTCTATGTAAATAAATCAAAATGTATATTAACTACACAACTTATGAACTTTTACAATCAATTATCTTTTTTCCTTTTTAGGTATTATTTTTACAACCCAATTTTCTATTATTGATATCTGTGTACCCATAACCAAACCTTCTTAACTGAATGGATAGTAATAATTATAAACATTATTATGGAAACATCCACCTTATTCTAAAATTTCATAAATATACTTCAATTCAATTATTTTTATTTCTCCGAAGTAAAAAAATATTTCAACACATATACGGCAAACAAAAATTATTAAGGGATTATGAAGTTGGTTTAGAAGGCAATCGTGGCAATGAAGTATAAATGAAGCTGAATTATGTGATCCTGTTGTAGGAGTCAAAACACCCAGGTGCACCTAACTATATTGGATATTGTAGAATAAGCTCAGATCTATAGATAAGTAATTTGTTTGATTTGGGACAAGAAAATTAAATAGACTTTGTCTAGACAGAATGACCTCATTGCATACATTTGCTCCCACAGAAGCCAGAATCTAATGAAAATTCCAAATTACTTTATTAAATAAATGTCGTTAGCTATGCATATACGTTGCTTTCTGTGAGGCAAGGCAATTCTACTGTGGTAGTTGTAAATTTCACACTGCATTAAAAAATAATAGAAAAGTTCTGTGAAGCATATGTAACCAATTGTAGAGAATTCACAACACTCATTTATTACTTTTTTGATGCTGATGATTTGTATTTAAATTCATTACCATCAATAGATGACTCTGCCATTTCAAACTAAATTTGTTTATTTCAAGACTGTGCATAAATTTTAAACAAAAATTAGACAAAAGTGAGAACATAAGGAAAGTCTCAATTTACTTTTACTATCTTTTTCAAATATGGCTATGTCTATATGTGTGTATGTGTGTGTGTGTGTGTGTGTTGCTTGGTTTTAAATTTAATTTAGCTGTTTTTGCTGTATTTGTGTTGTAGTTTTCTATGTTGGAAGAATAGAATATTTAAATGAAAGAAGATACAAGGACAGGTATGGATGAATTCATGATTAAAACTGAAACTGAGATGAAATTTCAATAACATAACTTTGAGGGAAACTAGCATTATTAAAGGCTATTTACTAGCAACAAAATTCCACTTTTTATTGGAATCATCCATATTATCTTCGTATATAACCACTGTTTACTGATCTATGTACCAACAGAAAGATCACATCCTGAAAATTAAATCTAATGCTGATAACAATTTGGGGGTACTCTAAAATACAAATGAACGCAGGAATAAACAAATAGATCTGATGAATAATTTCAGGAAGAAACAATGATTACTCTGGCTATTGGAGCTCAGGAAAAGATACATTGATCTAAGTAAATGGCTTGTTGTTTTCCAAGTTCTTTTTTTTTTTTCAAAGATTTATTATTTATTTGAAAGCAGAGTTACAGAGACAGAGAAGCAGAGACAGAAAAAGGGAGCTCTTCCATCTGTTGGCCCACTCCCCAAATGGCCGCAGCTACCAAGTGAAGCCAGAACCCTGGAATGTCTACCAGGTCTCCCACGTGGGTGGCAGGAGCCCAAAGACTTTGGCCATTTTCTGCTGCTTTTCCCAGGCCATTAGCAGGGAACTGGATGGGAAGCAAAGCTGCGAGGACTCGAACCAGCACCCATATGGGATGCCAGCACTGCAGGCAGTGGCATTAGCAGCTATGCCACAACACGGACCCCTACAAGTTCTATAGATTTTCAGGTCTCACATTTATGAATTGGTCCCAGATTCTAAGAGCAAGAGTACAGCAATTTCTATTGCTTTACAGTTTACAAACTAAGAACAAAACATGAAATAACTGGAAACCATTATGCTTAGCAGAATAAGCAGTGCCCAAAATGCAAATATCATATGATTTCTCTGATTTTGGGTAACTAATTTACAGAATAGAAAAAAATGTAATGTATATGAGTGAAAATCACCTCTTGAAATCAGATTATTATTTATATCATTTGTCTATACTCTTAAGAAATGGTGGTCTTTCTACTTACAACTTGAATTATTTATTTTATGGAGGATTAAACTTGTGATTATGAAGTAAATTGAGAGCATGTTATCAAAATTAAAAGTAAAATAAGGAGGAGGAGAGAGGGTGGGAAGTATCATTATGTTCTTAAAACTGTATACATGAAATATATGTATATATGAAATACATGAAATCTGTTCCTTTATATAAATAAATAAAAGTTAAGAAATGAGATATAGCAGGAGAGATATAGGACTATAGAATGTCCCTTAATTAAAAAACAATCTGCTGATTCTGCCATTTCTAGCACAGCTAGTCTGTGGTTGACCAGCATTTCAGCATTCCTCAATATCATGGCTACTTAGTGTGGTTTGATTTTTCATTTCTTGGCCACTACCTCCACTCAATTCCTTTTGCCAATGGAAAATGAAACATGTAACATGTCCATATCTTAAGGGCTGGCATAAAAGCCAAATTCTAACTTGGCACAGTCACTCTGTCAGTTCCTATTCTTAGTTATCCCACCTGTGTATTAAACAAATGCAGAGACAGGGTCCCACTGGCTGGCCATGAACTAAAAGAAGAATATTTCTAACCATTTCATGTGTATAGTGCCTAAGAAAATACCAGCATAGTTCCAAAGAAGAATGGCACATAAAGAGCAGAGTTAGGGTACACATATATTCCAAACGCACATCCAACACACACAGAAGGCTGCCAAAATTTAGCACGTTTGTATAAGACTTAGGTTCAGTATCTTGGAATGTCAGATTGGATACAAATATTCATGTGGAAGGTGGTATTTTGGTGATTAGAAACAGCATTTTAAGATGAAGTAATACTATGTGGAGCTGTGGAAGAGAAAGGAGCAAAGGCAGAAAGCAGCACATGGATTTCACCCATCAGTGTAGTTAAGGCAGCAGTCTCCCTGATCCCGAGATGGCCAGTGGTGCCCACGAGTGACAGGAAAGATCAAATGCCTTATAAAGCATTCTTTATGTTGGTTGATTCTCGGGAGGGTGACTCAGAACCTTATTGCACAGAATATATTTTGTCCAGGCAATGGTTGATCACCAGCATCCGGCAGGCACTCAAAAAGCATTATCCCTTCCTACTTACTAACAGAACCCCAGTGCACTTTGTGTGATGATGTAACCAGGCCCCAGAAATAAATTATGGTTAGTAGTCCTATTTCCCTGTTCCCAGAGATTTGTGCAGGGTGTACATGTAACCCAATTATGGACAATTAAAATGAAGGGAAAATCAGCTAATTAGTCAGATAATGTATGTGATGAAGAATACATTCCTTTTTAAAAAAAATTTTATCTTTATTCTCTTTTTTTCTGCCTAGGAGGCTGCTGTGGGAGGATCTGAGGCTACCACTACATTCATGGACAGACAAGGCAGATCACTGAATAGGACAGGATGGAAAGATAGAGAGGATCTGGATCACTGTAACATCACTGAGCTGCTGTAGTCAGCCTGCACCACCACAGCTCTTATTGTTTATAAGAATTAAATGTCAGGGCCGGCACCGTGGCTCACTAGGCTAATCCTCTGCCTTGCGGTGCCAGCACACCGGGTTCTAGTCCCGGTCGGGGCGCCGGATTCTGTCCCGGTTGCCCCTCTTCCAGGCCAGCTCTCTGCTGTGGCCAGGGAGTGCAGTGGAGGATGGCCCAAGTGCTTGGGCCCTGCACCCCATGGGAGACCAGGATAAGCACCTGGCTCCTGGCTTCGGATCAGCGCGGTGCACTGGCCGCAGCGTGCCAGCTGCGCCGGCCATTGGAGGGTGAACCAATGGCAAAGGAAGACCTTTCTCTCTGTCTCTCTCTCTCTCACTGTCCACTCTGCCTGTCAAAAAAAAAATTAAATGTCAGTATTGGTTTTACATGCATTATTTTAACTTATTTTATTTGTTTACTCAAGAAGCAGAGAGATAGAGGTATTGATAAAGATGTAGATGATAGATAGATGATAGATGGATAAATAGATATATAATATAGAGAAAACCCATCTAAATGGTTCATTTCCCAAATGCCCACAACATCTGGGTCTGGGCCTATCCAAAGCCAGAGGTAGTTAAATAAATTCAGATCTCTCACAAGGGTGGTAGGAATCCAACCACCAGAGCCATCACCACTGTATCTACTGCCTGCACCAGCAGGAAAACTGAATTCAAGAGACAAAAGCTTCAAACCCAGGCATTCTGACATGAGACACAAGCATCTCAATGACTACCATCAACACTAGGACATTTGCTTGCACCTGTGTTTAGGCTATTGTTACTAGAGCATCTTGCTACCTGAAACAAAATTCAACTCTCAGTTACAGAACAGCTGAATGTTTAGGCAAAGCAAGGGAATCATTCATGCGAATGGTGGTAATCTAGATGATTGCAGCAAACCTGTTTGTTGACAGAATTTGATGTTTTGTCTTAATGGGTCTAGAAATTTATGTATTTTTACAGTATCTGGTTGATATGACCCATGTAACATTTATCTTTTCTCACTTCTTGGATTTATATTAGCAACAAAAATAAAAACAATAGTAGCTACTGTTATTTATTGAACAATTACTATGTGCCAGACATTGTACTAAGTATGATCTCCATTAGTCCTAACAACAACCACTACCAAGGAGAGTACCAAGCACGTAATCTGTTTTCTGGCTCATGGCGTAAGCCGTCTCTCTTGCACACTCGGCCATCACCATCCTGCAGTCTCAGCAGATGGGAAATCCAGAAAACCCTGCCTGACTTTGGACTGAGGACCTCCGGAACTGTGCCCACATCAAGACCCAGTGTGCACGCCAGCCCTGTCCCTCGGAGTGCCTGGTGTTATCCTGGGAACAGCAGGACCAAATGGCCAATCCCACTTCTCCTTGTTTGCCATGAGTACACTTCCCAAAGCGTCATCTGCCTGAACAACAGCTTGAGAAACAACAGGTGCACACCTCACAGTGGACTTCGGCACCCGGCAGCCTGCACTCGATCCTCATTCTGCATGTGGTTTGACGATGCGAGCATATGCTTCCTGAGCACCCAGGGGACCATGATATCGGAGAAGTCAATCCGGAACTTGCTGAGCAAAGTAGCCATCCTAGAACGAAGACGAATGCCCCTGAGCTACACGAAGCACGCACTTTTTCGATCAAAGAATGTTCTCTGAAGGCCTAACACTGCTGCTGGCAGAAGTTAACAGCACTTGGTGGGGAGGGCAGCAGGGGACTGAGAAAGGCATGGTCAAGCAGGACGGGAAGCCCGACTTCTCGGGAACAGGTTCCTTCCTGGAGGTGTGGGCACAACACCAGAGAAGCCATTATCCAAACAAGATAGGAGATACTAGAAAACAGATGAGCTCCAGCGTCCTGCCCGCTTCATGACTTGAAATGAATGTGAGTACCTACTACGCAATATGCTGACCATCACAAGGACCCACAGAACTCAAATGCAATACAAGCCAAAACGTGTTGAGTGGTGTCAAGTATACAGTGCTTCAGGAATGAAAAAGAAAAGTTATGAAGCAGGGCAATGGGGGAAGTACAACCAGTGATGCTTTTACGGAGAACTCAGTGGGGTTGAAGGAGCACAGAGAACTGCACAGAAACGGTGGGAGGCAAGTGAGGGGCGATCAGAAAAGCTGCCACCTGTGATGCCTGCACCATGCACGACCGCCAGTTGTCCTCCACCCCCCCCCCCACCTCTAGTGCACTTGCAAAAGCAGCAGGGAAGGGCCCTCGAGTACTTGGACGCCTGCCATCCCCGTGGAAGACGTAGTTGGAGGTCCTGGGAGAGAATCTCCCTTTCTCTTTTAAACCTGGCTGTTCAGATAAACAAAATCTTAAGAATACATCGGCAGAGGAGTAAGAACCAAAATCCTAGCACGTGCAGAAGTGTACACTGATAACAGGGCATGTTGTATGCCTGCCCCATAGAGCAGGTAACAGAGAAGCTGGGACAGGTGCTGTGGAGTCAGGAATCTCATGGTGGAAAAATAAATTTAAAAAATAAATAAATAAATAAATAAAACTTATGTTCATTATAAAATGAGAATGTGAACAAATTATGTGACTATTATTAATCCCAGATGAGAAAATCAAAACTCAGAAAAGCTAAGCAACTTGTGTACGACTACAGAAATGCTGAAATTTAAAAACATGACTTCCTAATGCATAAGCAGACTCCCATAAAATGTCTGGCCCAAAAATGTTGCTGTTGGGTGTTTAGTGAATGAACATTTTGCATTGTTAAAAGTGGATAGTACATCTCTTTTGTCTTGAGTCAAGTTGTTTGGGTTTGTATTATGGTTTTCATTTATTTTATTCTGAGCACCTTTAAAGCTATCTTCAATTACACAGAGTGCAATAGAAATGGTAGGGGTATAGCTGCATGAAATTTATATATATATAACATATAATATTTAATATATAATATACAGGAAGGTATAGATAACCAGATAGCCAGAACATCCTCAAACTCTGTAGTTAGCTAAGAAGAGGATCTGTCAGGGCAGGTAGAAGCATCTGGTATCTTTCATGTAGAAACCAAGCTAACCCTAGTCTACAAATGATTCTTCCAGGTTGGCAGGAAATATTACCTAATTAATCATTGCCATCATTTTCACCATTCCTTCCAAGAGTTCTGTACAGATTCCAGGAGTTTCTGCAATTTAAAGGCATCTGTGAATGAGAGGGTCCCTTTTATATCAGTCTATACACACAGTTTCTGCTGATAAACCCACTTCTCCCTTATCATAGCCATCTTAAGGTCAACTGGTTCAAATACTTCTATGCCACAATAGAAACCAGAATCCTTGCCATTGCAGCCATCTTCCTAGAATTCTGATGCCTAGCCAATAAACCACTAAGAAACAAAGCCAATTCTCCTATACCTCCAGGATCTAAGTCAACTTCTTCAGTAATGACCTTTCACCATTCGGGAGAATATTTGTCTGGTGTGAGTGAAACTCTCATCTCGCCGGCGCCGTGGCTCAACAAGCTAATCCTCCGCTTTGCGGCACCAGCACACCAGGTTCTAGTCCTAGTCGGGGCGCCGGATTCTGTCCCGGTTGCCCCTCTTCCAGGCCAGCCCTCTGCTGTGGCCCGGGAGTGCAGTGGAGGATGGCCCAAGTGCTTGGGCCCTGCACCCCATGGGAGACCAGGAAAAAGCACCTAGCACCTGGCTCCTGCCATCGGATGAGCGCGGTGCGCACCGCGCTCATCCGCAGCTGCCATTGGAGGGTGAACCAACGGCAAAAGGAAGACCTTTCTCTCTGTCTCTCTCCTCTCACTGTCCACTCTGCCTGTCAAAAAAAAAAAAAAAAAAAAAAAAGAAAGAAACTCTCATCTCTATCCCTTGGCAAGCTGCTCCAAAAATATTCTCTGTACACAAATATATTAATATATATATATATATATCTTATATTTTTACCTCCTACACACACCCCCTTGTTTCTCCTTAAGTACTTGTCTTTGGAAACCAAAGTCAAACAGGAATGCAGTTTTGGTGAGCTTTGTAGACTATTTATGATCCTCTCTCCTACACTCTCACATTACTTACTCCATTCAAACTACATAAGTATTGATTTTTTTCCTTGACTGAGGGAAAGCAAAAAGGGAAATGTGAGAATAAAAGATTTACTAGTTAATATCCCTAAGAATTTCCCAGTCACATTGGCAAATGTGAAAAATCTATTTTACTTTTATGGGTCATACATAAAGAAGCTTCTGTAGGAGGTATAGAATCAAAGAATCTTTGTTATGATTCATTTGTAAATATTCATCAGGAATGGCTTAGTTCAGGGCTACAAATAGTGAATGAACCCACTGGAGATATCTAAGGTGTTAAGTGTAAATCAATTACACAGTCACACTTAAGCTTTGAAGGCAGTTCTACTTTGTTAGAATATACTCCCTGGGAAGTAGCATGTTTTCTAGGAAATGGAATTGGGAATGAGAAAATAGTAAGGTGAAGGAAGAGGAAAAAAAAGCAGTGATCTTGGTAGGTGTTCCCAAACCTTCTAGGATGGAGTGCATTTAAATGCTTTCAAACAGAATATTCTGAGAATCCAAAAAGAGACTGGGATTACAAATGACTAAATGCTGTATATCACTTTCTTGATGTGCTCTTCTGTTTTCCATCGAATGGAGAAACTCTCTAAGATGAAGTATTCTGCAAGAGTGGTTTTCTGTCGGAAATGTGCACTGCTACAATGATGGGCATTTAGTTACAAAGCCATTGAACATAGCTTTATCCATAAAGATCCTCAAAATAAGAGTCTCAGCTTGGGTGGGAGAGTCTACCAGCCCCTATGCTGTAGATCTAGAAAGTGGCTTTCTGTTACATGCCACTATTTATGGCCAAAATGCTAGGAGTAAGACTATACATTTTGTGACTCCCGGTTTGTCCACTAATTTCCTGGTTATATGGATCAGTTCCCACAAGGAAGGTCAATGTCAACTCTCACCCAAAAAGCCAACTTCAAAGGGGTCCATACTACATTATTAAATTGCATCTTACAGTCAATTTATTGGTAATACTTACCAGGAGCCCCTACTTATAAGTAGCCTTTTTCCAGAACTAATCAAGTGACATATATCATGGGGAAATAATTGACATGTCAAAATCTCAAATAATTGATTTTACCTAGCTCCTGAATATGAAATGTATCACATATAAATTTGTACTGGAAATTTATAAAATCTTTAAGATTTTTAATGTATTAAACTTTCTTCTATATAACATATCTTTTAAAAAGTTTTATTTTTTTCTTAAGGAAATATCCTGTTCATTATATAATCATCAATGAATAATTATTAATTATTAGTGGTTAATTAATCACCAATTGACTTTAATTAATAAAGTGTGAAACATTTATTAATGGTGAAAAATAACCCACTATTAGTTATTGGCATGAAAATCATTAAAACAGTAATCCTTAGCTGATAAATGTATAAAATTATATGATCTTTAATTTCTTTATAATATAAGTTTCTTCCTTTTGTCTAGTATGTCATCATAAAATAATTATTTTATTTTGAGGGAAAATTGTCCTAATATCAAATAAGAATCAATCAGCCACTTTTCATTAAGTAAAAGCTATGTGTGCCTTAAATGTATTTACTAGCTTAGTGCTATATATTGGTCTATTTATTTACCTAAAGACATATTGATGACTCCTTATATTCAGAATTGCTAAGATTTCTGCTCTATCTAGTGCAGGGAAATTAGGCACATGAGGCAATTCAAAGATGGCGCCCAAAGGAAGTAAGGTGGGCAATACCCAAAGTTGTTTAACACCAAAGCTGATTGACCATGCAGCATCAGGAGAGGTGACGACAACTGATGATGAGTGTACAGATATATGTCTGGTCCTGTAAAAAATTGCCCCGTAAAATGACCTTTTAAGTAATTGGTTGGTCCTTATGCCCTGCCCCAATAATCCTGAGGTCACGTGCTTTAAAAGGCTTTGCTACGCGTGCAATAAACGAGTTCTTGCTTGACTTGACTCCCCACTGCGTCTGTCTCCGGCACTGGGAAGCTGGGAAACGGGCGAGCAGTGCATTTACCTTGCCTCGGACCCAGTCCATCCTTGTTCGGATGGACTAAGACACTGCAATCTAGCTACAAGATGGATTGATTGATTGATTCATCACAGGTTGAAGAATTACTCTCTTTTAAATTACTTGAATTCTTATAATGGTGGTGATTGATCAATTAACACTTTTTTTTTTTAATTTTAGATTTAACAAATACTGAGAACCTTGTAGGTACTTGACATTCTACCACACACTCAGATATTAGATGCATAACGACAAATCATAGAGCTTGTTCTGGCTTGTTGGTTGAGACAGATGTGCTATGTTAATTAGTAGATGTTTCTATGTAACATTTTTAAATTAAGTGTAAAATATGAAAAAATTCAAAACATATAAGTAATCTTAATGAGTCTTTATGAAGTAAAAGTACTCATATAATCAGAAATTTTTATATATGACATATGATGTAGCATCCACTTAACTTTTTAAATATTCTTTTTATGAGTTATCTTATTTTTGTATGGAATTATAATCCAGTCATTCTTACTGCTGTACAGTGTTCCAATAAAAAGTACAACACAGTTTATTTATGCTTTATATTATAGTCTGTAGATTGAAATTAAGTTGTTTTGAGACCGGGTGCATAATGAAGTATAAATCTATAAACATTCTAGTAGTTAGCTTCTATTATGAATAACTGTTCAAGTGTCTTGTCACACATTCTTTATTTTCCTCTGGCCTTATTCCTATTAATTTTTAGTTCTTTAAATCATGAATATGAATCCTATGTCAAATATATTCCTGAGATATACACTTCAAATTGGCAACTTACATTTGCATGCTCTTGGTGAGGTCTTCTTGTGAGTAAATTATTAATTATTAATTTTATAATAATCCAATCTTTCAAAATTTTCTTTATGATAGTATTATTTATCTTTTTAAAAATATTTTATTTAAGAGGCAGGGAAAGAGACAGAGATGGACAGACAGAAAAAGATCTTCCTTTCTCTGATTTACTCCGCTCCGAGTAGCCAGGGGCCAACCAGGCTAACACCAGGAAAAAGAATTCAATCTTGGCTTTCCACATGGGTGGCAGGGACTCAAATACTTGAGGTATCAAATGCTGCCTCCTAGAGTGCACAAGAGCAGAAAAAAGCTAGAATAATGAACCAAGCAGGACCCCAAATCAAGCACGGATCTGGCTTGTAGGCATCCCAAGCAGTCATACCCACGAAGTCTTATTTAATTAATATTTGCCCCTCTGGAAATTCATGTACATGATTTATTTTTCTTCTAAAAGTTTTATTTTAAAATAATTAATATTTAGATATAGGTGAATTTTTGAGTATAGCCTAGGATCAAGATTCATTTACTATATGGAAATTCAATTGGTCAAAGACTATTCTTGAGAATAACATCCTTTTCCTCCTGTTGTGCAATATCATAATGGCCTTAAACTAGATTCCAATTTTGTGGGTAGTTACGTCTAAATTCCAATTGCATCCATTTTTTCTATGTGTCTAATCATAAAATAAATACCACACTACCTTAATCACTACAACTGTACCATGAGTCTTGATGTCTACATATTTAATGTTTAGGACTGCTGCTTTACTAAAGATTTTCTCAGCTCTTATTTTTTGTTCATGCATCAGACTTTCTTTAAATGCTATGGAAGCAGAATAGAGGGACTTAACTATCAAAGCCAAATGAAAAGATTTAACTATCTTTGCCTTCATCAAGATAACAGAAGTAATACAAGGGAACTTCATGAAGTTTATAGAAATAGAATCAAAGCACATGTTGATTTTTGTGTAAAAATTTCAAATCCATGCATTTTTTTTTTCATAATATACCTTTTCCATTAACTTTTTTGAAGACTTGTATCTAACTGGGCATCAAAGATAAGTTGCACTTGATAGGTGGTAGATGGGGAAAAAAACATTGCATGATTACACTTGCGTAGCAATTCTAGATGTAAAGGGTACTTCATCCCTTTCCAAATATTGGTCCTTAGCAGATTTTGACCCGTAGGCCTCCTCAAACAGTACTCAAATTGATAACCAGAACAAAGTTTCAAGATACAAGATCAATATGCAGAAAAACCATTTTTCATTGTTATGCACTAACAATGAAAAATGAGGTTATGAAAACAATTTTGTTTTTCTAGATGATCGCACTGGCTATACAAACCTAAACAATTTTGTCTTCATTATTTTATTTTGTTAAAACACACCTGAAGTTTCTGCTATTACGTGTACATTATTAAATACATTCATAATGTACAACTATCACCACCATCCATATCTAAAACTCATCATGTAATACTGACACCATTAAACAGTAACTCCCCAATGACCCTGCCCACAACCCTGGGCAACAACCATTGTACTGTCTGTGTCTGTCTTTTTGACTATTCTAAGGACTCCATGTAAGAGTAATTATACCCCTAGTATTTATCTATTCTTCTGATTTATTTCACCTAAGATAATATCCTTCAGGTTAACTCATGTTGCACCATAAATCAGAATGCCCTTCCTTGTTAAGGATGAATAGTATATACCACTATACATATGCATATCCATCCATTCCTTTATAGCCACTTATGTTGCTTTCATATTTTAGCTATTGTGAATAACGCTGCTATGAATATGAGTAAATAAATATATCAGATATATACCCAGAAGTGGAAATGCTGAATTATATAGTAACACTATGCTGAATAGTTTTTAAGTAATTGTCATATTCTTTTTCCACAGTAGATGTACTATTTTACATCCCCACCAACAGTGCACAAGGGTTCGAGTTTCCCTACATTCTTAACAGCACTTTCCTTCTTTCTCTCTCTCTCTTTCTCTTTAATGATGACCATCTTAATGGATGGAAGGTGAGATCTCACTATAGTTTTGATTTAAATTTCTCCTGTAAAATCAAATACAATTTTGAATATAGGTGATGAGAGTGCATACTTTTGTCATGGTTAAAATCTTAAAGAAGCTGCTTACCATTAAATAGGATGCTTGCTGACTTTTACAAGGCTTAAGAAGCTCCCATAAAGAACAAGTGTGTGACAGTTTTCATGAATGAGTTTTTGAGTTGTTCTTTTCCTGCATCTATTGAGTAGATCATGTAGGTTTTTTTTTTTTATTCTATTACTATGGTGCATTACAGTAACTGGCTCTTAGATATTAAATTAACTTTGCATTCCTGTGTTAAATCCTGCTTGATCACAATGTATAATTATTTTTCACTTGATGCTGATTTCCTATATAACACTTTTCTATTTTATTCATTTTCACAATGAACTCTTTTCTTTCCCTCTTTTTCTTCTTAGTTTAACTTGTTACTCTTTGTCTATTTTCTCAAGACAGAAACTCAGATTCTGTTGGATTAAGTTCTTTTTCTTTAATATAGATTGTCAATGCTATAAATTTCACTTCCTCAGCTGTGTCCAATGTTATTTATAAAAAGCATGAAGTTTGTATATTTTAATTTTTTTAAAAGAACATAAACCAATAAATCTTCTTAGGCATTTTCATTTACATTTCTTTTAATCTGTATTTTAATTTCCATTTTTAAAATTTATTTAACTCAATTTTTAGAAGTTTCCTTTTTAAATATCTGAGTATTTCTTAGATTGCTTTGGGTATATTTCTAACTTATTTTCTATCAAGGATACACTTTAATGAGATCAGTCTTTTCAAATATGCTCTAGCATGTGTTCTGTGAGAAAGTTACATGTTTGCTTGAAAAGAATGCAAGTTATGCTATTGTTGAGTGGACTGTACCCATAAATATTAATTGGGTCAATTTTATTGACAGCATTTTTCAATTCTGCTAGGTCCTTTTCCATTTTCTTTATAAATGTTTTATAAAATACTAAATGTGTGTTATTAAGATCCCAAACTCTATTTTTTAAAAACTTGTATTTTTCCTTCCAATTCTATCAGTTTTTGTTTAATCTATTTTGAGGCTTCTATTTTTAGTTGTAGATTAATTTATATTTGTTATCTCTTCCTGATATACTGACACTGTTATCATTATGAAATATTCTTCAACTCTAATATCTCCTAATGTCCATCTTTCCACTTTCAATCTATTCTTCAATTTTATTTTAGCTTTTTAATTTTAAGCATGTCTCATTTAGAAAGCATGGAGTAAAATTATCTTTCCAGTGTAACAATCTCTGTCTTTAGAATAGTGTGATTATTGGAGAC
This sequence comes from Sylvilagus floridanus, assembly GCA_949820135.1. Classification (NCBI taxonomy): domain Eukaryota; kingdom Metazoa; phylum Chordata; class Mammalia; order Lagomorpha; family Leporidae; genus Sylvilagus; species Sylvilagus floridanus. The sequence continues at coordinate 62,988,187 of OX463246.1, read as the reverse complement.
AGTGCTGTGGCATAGTAGGCCAAGCTTCTGCCTGTGATGCCCACATCCCTTATGGGTACCTGTTCAAGTTCCAGCTGCTCTGCTTGTGATCCAGCTCCCTGCTAATGCACTTGGGAAAGCAGTAGAACATGGCCCAAGTGCTTGGGCCCTGCACCACACAGAAAAGGTCCTGGCTCCTGGCTTTGGTCTGGCCCATGCCTGGCCATTGCAGCCATTTGGGAAGTAAAACAGAAATGGAAGATCGATCTCTCTCTCTCTCCCTGTCTCTCTCCCCGCCACCCTCCCTTACTCTCTCTAATTCTGCCTTTCAAATAAATAAATCTTTTTTAAAAACAGTGTGTATTAGTATGTGTGTATTTGCACTTGGCAATTTGCTATTTGCCTTCAATGCTTGCTTTCTTGTTGTGTTTGTGTTCTCCACAGTACCCAGCTTTGTTCCGGTACTCTGTCTTTATTAAAGGGAGATTGGAATTAAAAATCTGTGATAGTGAGCACTATACATTTTTCATCAAGTCTCAGTTCTATTTCCTCTATAGGCACTTTTCTTCCTTTTTTTTAAGGTTTATTTTTATTTATTTGAAGGAAAGAGTTACAGAGAGGGAGGGAAAAAGAGAAGGGGAGATGTTCTATCTTCTGGTTCACATCCCAAATGGCTACAACATTCTAGGCTGTGCCAGGCCTAAGCCAGGAGCCAAGAGCTTCATCTGGGACTGCCACGTGGGTGTAGGGGCCCAAGCACTTAGACCATCTTCTGCTTCTTTTCCCAGGCACACTAACCAGGAGCTGGAATGAAAGTGGAGCAACCAGGACCTGAGATGGCTCCCATATAAGATGCCCACATCAAAGGCAGCAGCTTTACCTACTCAATGCCACAACATTGGCCCCTCTACCATCTTAAAGAGTTAGGCAAATCACACCAGGCCTGTGCAATAGGCCATAGATGGAAATGACTTGTGAATTCCAGACCCACATGTAACAGCAGAAAGAAGAATATCCATCTGATTCTTCAGAGAAATCCTCTAAGGAGGCAATCTGGTCTCCCATGCTTTTGTATGTGAAGGAAGCAACTTGGGTTGAGCAGAGATGGGTGGAGCCTGCAGCAAACAGTTGCTCAGGAAAGTCACTTGGTCTGAGAACAGACTTGCATGAGTAAGAAATGAACTTCTACTGTGTTGAACAATTTAGATTCAGGGACTTGGCTAAGACTTCAGAACAACCTTGTCTCTTCCTTATGATAAACAATTGTGGAAAATGATTCGTACAGTGGACTTTCAAATAAATGAATTTCACTCAGGATTTGGTAAGGACCATCTAGGCCATTTCCAGTTATGTGAAATTTATTTGGCACAGCCACAGCAGTCCAAATGATATAATTCAATCTATATAAATTATAAAAAATGGCTTTTATTCAAAAACATGGTTTAGAAAGTTTCAAAGATTTCAGTGTTTTCATTGTATACAATGTGCCTATCAAATCATTTAATTTTTTTCTAGTACCAACATTTAACAGTGGAGCAAATAACCAAGATTCTTAATCTTCTAAAACATTTCTTAAGTGATATAAAATATTTCTTCGTGAAGAAGAAAATACAGAATGGTGGTGACATTTTTCATATTGAATAGCATCAGTGGTTCTTTATCTGAGCATGGTCCAGGTTTAGACCCCTAGCTGGCCTTTTTGCTGTCAGTGGCAGGTTGAATACAAAGCCTAAGCCTGTACCTTTGTCCACAGTTTCCGAATGCCTGCCACTTCATTACAGGGTATGTGGAGGATGCTCAGTCTCTCTCCAAGAATGTTCAAGGGGTTAGTTAGCATAATAGGAAGGTGAGAGTCAAAGGCCATGGGTAGGGGAGGTGAAACCTGTCCACCAGCTATTTTACTATCAATTCTAGTTTCCTTAAGGGGTTTAAAACTGTCACTTCTATTCAAAGGTTTAAGCACTTAGGACAGCCTCAGGCAGCAAAAATACAGTCAATGTTTGCCTACAATATTATAATCGCACTTGTGCTGTACAGTCCCATACTCCCATGAATTTCTGGGTCTACAGAGATATGAATTCCAGCATGGCCACTTTACATTGACTGTCCCTATACTTACCAGAGTTATAGCATATAATTTTCAATGATTAAAAGTAGTATTTTACTTTTCCCTTCACAGGGATGGTCTTTTTTCTTGTTTGTTTCAAATTTGAAAAATGGAACATAATTGCATTTTTGAGATATCTTAACACTACTTGAGAAAGTTAAAGATGAATCACAAACCCATCTAAGATACAATGAAATTTTATATACCCTGTAATATTTTTATTTTATGAGAGTTATTCATTCTGAGTTCTCATTAAAATACAAACATGTCTTTAGGAACTAATTGAATAAAGTGTTCTAAACAAATATTCACCATTGCTTTAGTGGATTTTTAATTATTTCCAAAAGAAATTATTATAACTTACAACTGAATTTCTGCTTTTACTTACTTATAAGCACTAGGCACTAGTATCATCTTAACTGATTAAATCTATGTTTCCCTGATAAATATCAAAATTAAAAAGGAAAATAGATGTTTCTAGAACTGATTGTAGCACATTTTAAAAAAATGTGAAACATAATGCTACTTTGCAAATTTTTCTTTTTTCTTCAATAATTGGTATAGCATGCATAATAAAGCAGAGTGAGTTACAAAGCCCTGAATGTCTGTTTAATCTGAATGGGTTACAGCAACAAAAATGTTTACAAAAGTGAAACAAAAAGCACATAAGAAATATTCATGTAATTGCAAGAACCTATACACTAATGCATATTTGTGAATATTCATGTATGTCTTAACAGGAAAGTCCTTTATGACATCAAAGTAATTGGTATTTGCCCAGTATTATTAGCTACCAAAATTTTAAAAATAAAGACATTCTTACACTTCTTTAATGTAACTTTAGCCAATATATCTTCATACTAATACACTTTTCTAAGGATGTATTTTTAAAAAATAAATTTTAGTTTTTCTAAAAATTAGCATTTCATTTAAGTAACACAGTGGCAAATCCATCAAACAGGGGACTGGCTTCATGCTTCAAAGTTTTTGTTTCATAAACTTTTCTAAGACATCTGTTTAAACTAGACCAGCTGAAAGAAATGTCTCTATGAAGGCTTCATAAGGGAGTTTATCACAGTAAATGTATTTGAACAATGTACACCAAGATTATGATTCTCAAATCAGAAAAAGTAAAGTAGAACTGGGGGCAGGTGTTGTGGTGCAGCAGGCTAAGCTGTTGCTTGGGATGCCCACAGTCCATTTCAGAGGCCCTAGGATCCAGACCCTCCAGTTCCAAACCAATTTTCTGCTAGTGTGCCTGGGAGACAGTAGATGACCTAATTACTTAGGTTCCCATGGAAATACACTAATTGACGCAAAGAAGACACCTAGTGAAATATACTATTTGAGTTGGGTCTTGAGTATGAAGAATAAACGGACATGGGTTGAGAGAATGAATTCAGAACACACATTTGCAGTCACTTATACGGTTGGCAGAAAAGTCAGATCCAAGGAGCCATAATGATACACATTCCATAAAACTGTGAAGACCCTATGGGGGACAGGTACATGTTGCAGTAGATGTTTGTCAGACTCACTTTCTCTTGGCACTCATCTTTATGTACACATTCTTGGCATTTTATTGTACATACTTTGAAGGCTTCTGCTAGGCTGAGGAGCACATTAAGCTTGCAAGCAGAGCAAGCTGGAAGTACTAAGACTCAAAGGAACAGTCTTCAGCCCTAATCCTTACTACACATGGCCTCCGAGGTCCCTGGGGCATTAGAGCTCACATACCTAGCATGATAATTTGAACATTAATGAATCATTTAGATTGACTTTGTTCCCTGTCCTGTACTACTCATCCACTCCTCTACCAGTGCTTCCTTCAATCAACTCCTGTTAGTCACCTATCACTCTGTAACAAATTATTCCAAAACAAAGTGTCTTAAAATAAAAATTATTTAATTTGTTCGCACTTTGTAGATCCAGGGTTCAGGTCAGATCCCAGTGATTCCTATGTTCTGTGTTAGGTTCAAGATGTTTCACTCATATGCCTGATAACTTGACAGGAATGGCTGGAAGAAGGGGCTCAAACGATACTGTCAACCAAAGAACCTACTTTGCATCTGTCCAGCACATTGGTCTTAAGTGAGGTTGTAGGGTTCCATGAGGGAGAGCTCCAAAGTCTGCCAGTGGAAGTTGCCATTCTTTTAAAGCAATTAACAGAAACTTGTACAGAGTTGAATCATAATATTGAGTTCAGAGTGAAATGCCCTCATCTGAAAGCATATGAGGGGCAAGAAGATAGAAATTCTAGACCTCTCAGACAAGCCCTGCCAGTGGTGGATGTCTTACTCTCACAGTACCCTACACCAACTCTCATGAGAAGAACCTGCAGATTTGTGTCCTCACTCATGTGCATGCTAATGCTTGGCCCCAACCATGTGTCAGACATGTCCTGAAGGCACTTCTCCACTAGCCCACTGATGGCTCTGAGAAATTCAATTCCCACTCCAAACTCAACTTTGAAGCTGACACTGTCATCTCATTTGGCAAGGTGTGGGAGGAGGGTTTCTGGTTTTCTTTGTGGGTACTAGAATGTGGGCTATCTGAGTGTGTATGGAAACGGGTGAGAACCTGGGCACATTGTGTGAAGTTTCTCTAAGAAAAATTCGGCAAAAAACAGTTGTTGTGGGTGTGCAATGTATTAACTTAATTTTTCTTTAATTTTCTTCTCTACTTCTTGTGTCTTTACATGAAGAAAGTCTGACTTTCTGAAACTCACACAAAGAGCACTTATGGCTGACGGAGTTCTTCATGCAATATCATATTGGGGTTACTGTATATATAATCCTAGTTAAAATTACAAACATTTTCATCACAGCACCTGAGAACATAGGGATTCTATATTATATTCCCAGGTTATTTGTTATGTAAGTATCTTAGCAAGAAATGAGGCTTGTGAGACTTAGCTTCCCTTAATGGAATAATTGGAATGATAATCATTTTGCTACCGACATAATAGGGATGAGGAAGGATTCAATGGAGTATGAGATGTGGAAGTGCTGTGAAACCTGCAGTGCAATGACTTGTAGGTTAAATTTATTCTAAATTCATTGAGAACAAGAATTATTAATTCTTCAAATAATTAATAGTAATTTTTGAAATTATCCAGAAAAGATGCTTTTACTAGCACAGAATTAAAACCTACAAATGATTTGAGTTAGGAAGAATACTCTAATGTTTTAAATGGTCCCACCTCAGGAGTCAAACGAATTACAACATATGTGACTTTGAAAACACAGAGAATCCTTGCTTTTTGCATTTCTCTGAAGGGAAATTTTGTCTATATTGAGAATAGGAAGTAGTGAGGAGAGAATTTTTCTGTGAACCAGATGGATTATTTTTCAGCTCTTGGGGAATATTACAACCAGCCACCATAAAAGCCTCCGGCTGAGATGTTTAAAGGTGAGCAGTTCCAGCCTTCAACCAGGCAGTCTGGGGGAGGGGTGAGTTGCTGTGCAAAAGAACAGGGAGTCATGTGGTCCAACTGTAAAATAGAAAAATTGCATGTAATTATTTTACAAGCAGAGTGCGATGATGTGAAAGGAAGAACTAATGATGATGCACTCAGCTTGTTAGAAGCTTTTCCTTCTGGGAAGCTCAAGGTTACAAGAAATGCTGCTCCCTGGAATTTTTTTTCTTCCCTTCCTCCTGATACATAATGTTACAATAAAGCCTGCACAGAGAGGGTTAATGTTGCAAGGATGTTTTTAAATAATTTCTGTGACCAAAGCCGGAGATACAAGCCTGGCAATAATTCTCCCTGACTTCAAGCATCCTGTATTGATTGATTAATTATTCCACCAATGAACTAACAGGTATTGACCTTATCTGGTTGAGTAGCATTTAGCCAAAAGTCAGTAATCTACATCGATCACTTAATGGAACATCAAAGCTCAGCATTCTGACAGGTTTATGTCATTCAGCAAAAATCTGTCTATGTTTTGCTGATACCTTGACCTTTTTGTATCAGGCAGTCTTTACAGAAAACGAAAAGCAATGACAAAATTAAATCTTGGAAATAATGCTTTGTTATGTAAAATAAAGTTCTTCTTGGTCTATTGCAAACAGTTTCTGCTAAGATCCCATTGAGGAGTTTCTTTGCAATCTAAAAAGCAGTTTTCTACTTGCTTGCAATATATGATATTTTGATGAAGCATGAAATTATCAAAGCAATGAACCTTGATATAATTAACACAGAACAGAGCTTCACAGAGGTAATACTGAATGCGTGGGATTCTCTAGGGAGGGATTCACATAAAGACTTAGGCCAGTGATTCAGAAAGGGCAAGGATCTCAGGCCATCTGTCTGTGCCCATTCTGTGTACCAGAATCCTGATCCAAGCATTCAGGTAAAATCCCCAGATCCTAACATCTCCATTTCTACCTCAAGGACCAAAAGAGACTGTTAGAAAAACAGAAGAAGCATCTGCTTATAATTTCTAAGCCAACATTTATAGCATCAACTAAACAGCCTAACATATTTATGTATAATAAATATGAAAAATAGAGGAGTGCACTTCATTTCCCCTCATTAAGGACCCAGTGATGAAACCATTAACAAAGACCCAGCAGAAAACTCTGGCATGATCATCTTCTGGGATGTCAGTGCTACTATTGACCTACAGGGCCTGGCTGTGTAACGATGCCCACTTCTCCCTTCATAGCCCCAGTTGTAAGTTCTAGCTGTTAGGCATGCACTTGACTCAAGGACAATTACTGAACACTATGGCTCTGTTGTTACCTTGCAATATGTTAGGTTGCTTTTTCTGCCCACACAGTGCTTACCACAAAGTACCACTATAGTTCTGCCCCCAAAGGCTGCTTTGGGTTCCACTTTCTAACACCTACAGGGTTGATGAGTGGTGGCTCTGTAGGGTTTGGAGATCTTCAAGTGGGAAGGAGCTATTACTGCTTGGAGTCTTACTTAAAAGGCTTCTCCCAATTACCAAGCACCATTTTGATCCTGCATTTGCAGCACAAAGTACACCTATTCCCTCTACCACTGAATATGAGCCATGTACTATAGCTCCCCTACACATTAATAAACTTGCTTTAATGCCAGTGACTTTTTGAATAATTAAAACTAAATTTAAAAAACTAAAAATAAATCTTTTTAATAAATACTGTATATTGTCCACAATTAATCTAATAATTACTATAAAAATGATAAACAGATTTCAGCTTCAGTTCTAATAATTTTGTCCATGGTTATTAGCTCAATGCTCTTGGGTAAGTCACCTGCCATTAGTTTGCTTATCTACACTGGCTTAGAGAAAATAAGTTTCATTCTATTCTTAGATTCTATTGAGCTTGATTGAATAGGTAACACTAGTTAATGTCAGAAATTATTAAGAGAGAAGTTCACAGGAGGAAAAATAATATGCAGAGAGGCTTAGTTTTAAGATATAATAATCAAAAAAAATATGAAGGACACACAGAGATACACAATATTTATCTAAAATCAACACAAAGAATGATTTGAGTGATTATTAGGTAATGTACAACTCTTTTGAATGAAAAGTGAGTTTAATAACAGCCTGAATTTTTTTAAAGAAATTATTTTTATTTATATGAAGGGAGAAAATTTCAGATATTTTATATATAGATTTAAGAGCATAGTGATACTTCTCATTCTACCCTGCCTTTTTTCCTCCTACCCTCCCTCCTTATTTTTTATTTTTCCTTTAATTTTCAGAATGACATACTTTCTCTATAACTTTATAATCACAAGCTTAATCCTCCACTAAATAACAAATTCAGCAAGTAGTAAGTAGCAAAACCGCTTTTCCTCTGGAGTATAGACATGGCTATAAACAATAATCAAATCTCAAAATGTCAACTTCACTCACATATATTACTTTTTTATAATCCACACTTTAGTTACCACAAAGGGAAATCATATGATATTTGTTTTTTTAGGGTTGGCTTATTTCACTAAGCATACTGGTCTCTAGTTGCACCCATTTTGTTGTGAAAGACAGGATTTCATGCTTTTTATGGCTGAGTAGTATTCCATTTTGTATATATACCATAATTTCTGCATCCAGTCATCAGCTTATGGACATGTGGATTAATTCCATATATTAGCTATTATGGGTTGCACTGCTATAAACATGGGAGTTCAGATACTTTCTTTCATATGCTGATTTCATGTCTTTTGTGTAAATTCCCAGGAGTGTGGGAATTTACACAGCTGGATCATATGGTAGATCTTTTTCCAGATTTCTGTGGAATCTCCTTGCTGTCATCCACAATGGCAGTACTAGTTTACATTCCCACCAACAGTGTGTTAGGGCAACTTTTCTCCCACATCTTCACAAGCATTTATCATTTTTTGAATTTAGTTGATAGCCATTCTAGCTGTAGTGAGGTACAACCTCATTTTAGTTTTCATTTGCATTTCCTGGATGGCTAGTGATCCTGAGCATCTTTTCATGCGTCTGTTGGCCATTTGTATTTCATCCTTTGTAAAATGTCTGTTCCTGGCCGGCGCTGTGGCTCAACAGGCTAATCCTCCACCTTGCGGCGCTGGCACACCGGGTTCTAGTCCCGGTTGGGGCGCCGGATTCTGTCCCGGTTGCCCCCCTTCCAGGCCAGCCCTCTGCTGTGGCCCAGGAGTGCAGTGGAGGATGGCCCAAGTGCTTGGGCCCTGCACCCCATGGGAGACCAGGAAAAAGCACCTAGCACCTGGCTCCTGCCATCGGATGAGCACGGTGTGCCGGCTACAGCGCGCCGGCCGCGGCAGCCATTGGAGAGTGAACCAACGGCAAAGGAAGACCTTTCTCTCTGTCTCTCTCTCTCACTGTCCACTCTGCCTGTCTCAAAAAAAAAAAAATGTCTGTTCCTATCCATAGCCCATTTCTTAGCTGGATTGTTTATTTTGTTGTTGTAGAGGGTCTTGAACTCCTTATATATTCTGGATATTAATGCTTTATCAGATGTATAATTTGCACATATTTTCTTCTATTCTGTCAGTTGCCTCTTCTCTTTGGTGAGTGTTTCCTTTACTAGACAGAAGCTTCTTACCTTGATGTAATCCCATTTGTCTTATTTTGCCTTTATTGACTGTGCGTCCAAGAAGTCTTTGCCTATACCAATGTCTTGAAGTGTTTCTCCTGTTTTCTTCTAGAAATTCGATGGTTTCAGGTACTAGATTTGAATCCCTATCCACTGTGAGTTGTTTTTTGTATAGCATGTAAAGAACGAGTCTTGTTTCATATTTATGCACAAAGAGATCAAATTTTTCCAACACCATTGGTTGAAGAGACTGTCCTTTTTTCAGGGAGTAATTATAGTTCATTTGCCAAACATTAGTTGGTTATAGACACGTGGATTAATTTGTGGAGTTTCTAGTCCATTGGTTGACTTGTCCATTCCTGTGCCAATTCCAGGCTGCTTTGATTATAATTGACCTGTAATATGTCTTGCAATCTGGGATTGTGATGCCTCCAGCTTCATTGTTATTGCTTATGATTGCTTTAGCTAAAGTCAGGGTTTCTTTTGAATCCATATGAATTTTAAGGTCACATTTTTCAGATCTGAGAAGAGTATCTTTGGTATTTGATAAGGACTGAGTTGAATCTGTAAATTGCTTTGGACAGTATGGACATTTTTATATTAATTCTTCCAACACTGACATAGAAGACTTTTTCATTTTTTGGTATCTTTTTTATTGACTTAACAGGAAAAATTCATGTAGTATTATAATCATGGGAAGAAAGAAACAGGATGGGGAGGAGGAGGAGGAAGAGAAGGAGAAGGAGAAGGAGAAGGAGAAGGAAGGAAGGAAGGAAGGAAGGGAAAGGGAGGGGTGTGGGAAGGGGAGGGGGAGGGAGGGGGTAAGGGAGGCAGGGAGAAGAGATGGAGGAAGAAATAAAGAAGAAATACAAGTAAGAAAAGAAGCAGGAAAAGTAGAGAGAAATGAGAGGGAAGAAAAAGAATGTTGTGAGACATTTCAGTTCTTTGAGGAAGGAAGGGGAGTGTAGACTTTCACCGAGGACTTCTGTGATTTGCACTTCATCAACAATGAAATTCAAAGAATTATTGAAAACCTCAAATTGACACCTTTCATGATGGAGTTATTTTTCTTTATATCTGAAGTTATTGAGTATGTCAAGATGACCAGAAAAAATGTACATCTCTTGTTGCAACTTTATAGAGAGTATGATGTACTTTGTTAAAAAAAAAAAATGGCTCCTAGTTTTACTATTAATAGTTTTAGCATTAATACTGATTTTGTTAGTATTAATAGTTTAGTATTAATACTGATTATTAACTGACATTTAAGTCACTTGTTTGGATTTTTTTTCATTTTGTACAAACTGGGGAATTTAAACTGTTTAAATGAACTTATATTAATACTTATTTATCTTCATAACATACTTACAGTATTAAGCATTATAACAAAATGTATGTTATGGAGAAAATACATCACTCACCTGGAGAAATCATGATGATATTAATGTTTCCAAAAGCACTAACATTGAGTCTCATAATTTGGTTAAATAAATTAGAACAAAGCCAGATAAGGAAGCAGACCTTACCCTGAGAGCCTGGGAAATAAGAGTATACAATATTAATTCATGTAACTAAATTATTAAGTTTCTAGAAAGTCTAGGTCATTAGAGAAAATGAGCAATCAGTAAATCAAATTTAAGAAGTAAATGAATGAAGTATAAATTTTTTTACTAACCAATAAGGAGTATTATTTTATTGCATTTATGGGGCTCTCAAATGTTTTGCTCTCAAAAAACTTTTGTACTATTAATAATTAAAAACCCTGATGATCTTTGGTTTATGTGAGACTTATTTATTGACATCCAAATCATTAAATAACGGGCCGGCGCTGTGGTGTAGTGGGTAAAGCTGCCGCCTGCAGTACTGGCATCGCATAAGGGCACAGGTTCAAGTCCCAGCTGCTCCACCTCCAATCCAACTCCTTGCTATGGCCTGTGAAAGCAGTGGAAGATGGCCTAAGTCCTTTGGCCCCTGTACCTGCATAGGAGACCAGGAGGACACTCCTGGCTCCTGACTTCAGATCGGCACAGCTCCAGCCATTGCAGCCAACTTGGGAGTGAACCAGCAATTGGAGGACCTCTCTCTCTCTGCCTCTCCTCTCTCTCTAACTCTTTCAAATAGATAAATAAATAAATAAATCTTAAAAATTATTAAGTAAGACATTTTGAAATATTTATGTATTATGTTATTTCAAAATTAAAATACTCTATGTGTAAATAAATAACTGTTTTAAGAAAAATATTGGGGCTGGCATTGTGTTACAGTGGGTAGAGCTGCTGCCTGCAATACTTGGATGTCATATGGGCATGGTTCATATCCTGGCTGCTGTAGTTCTAATTCAACTCCCTGTTAATGGCCTGGAAAATGAAGCAGAGGACTTTGCAAGTTCTTGGGCCCCCGTCACCCTTGTGGGAAACTTGGAGGAAGTTCCTGGCTTTTGGTTTTGGCCTGAGCCAGCCGTGTTGTTGGGCAGCCAACCAGGGAGTGAACCAGTGAATGGTAGATTTCTCTGTGTCTCCCCGCCCCATAACTCTCATTTTCAAAAAAATAAATATTTTTAAAAAATAAAAATAATACACTTTTCAAAAGAAAGTAATGAGAAAAATAGAATTGTTTTCTCTTTTTTGAGATATACTAACATGTAGGAGTTATAGCTAGATTCTCATATCTTCAGCTACATTGATCTGTTGCAATATGTTGTTTGTATAAGTAAATGAAGAAAGCCAGACCTTATACAGGTCGTTTGTTGGAAAACAGAAGAGTATTTTAATTGATTACAGAGGATTGTGGACATTCTCTTAAGCACCACAGCAAAATTCAGTAAGTAGTAGTTTCCTGAAGATTAGTTGCAACAGGGAACCTATAACTACATCAATGAACATTTCACACTCTGTTACATTAAAATTATTTACTGTATCTTCAATATTAATGGGAATTATACTCATAGTTGATTCTCTTAATAGACTTCACGTATCAGAGAAGTTTCAGGTCCACAACAAAACTGAAGTGAAAAGGCATAGATCCTGGATGTTCCATGTGCCCCTAGTAAAAACACACACAGGGAGGGGAGGAGGTGGGAAAGTGAGAGAGAGAGAGAGAAAGAAAGACAGACTTTCACACAGCCTCCCTATCAATATCCTACATCAGAGTGGTACATTTGTTACAACTGATGACCCTATGTTAATATGCCATTATCACTTACAGGCCATGCTGTGCGTTAGTACTGACTCTTATTACTGTACATGCTATGGGTTTAGGCAAATGTATGAGAGTTATAGGTTCCCTATACTAAAAATCTTTCATGTTGTGCTAACTTATCTCTCCTTCTTCCTTAATCCTGACAATTAGTGATGGTTTTAGTGCTCTCAGTTTTCCCTTTTCCAGAATGTTATGCTATTAACATTATAAAGTATGAAGCATTTTCAAATTGGCTTCTACCACTTAGTACATTGCTTTTAAGCAAGCTCCAAGACTTTTTTGGCTTGAGAGCTCACTTTTTCACACTAAATGCCATTCCATTGCCAGGAAGTACTGCAGGTAATTTATTCATCTAAGTTTCGACAATTATGAATAAAGTTGTTATAAACATCCAACCACATTTTTTAGATGGACATTAATTTTCAAATAACTGGTAAATACTAAAGGGCACCACTGTTAGATCATATAGAAAGAAAATGTTTAGTTTTGTAAGAAACTGACATGACAAATTATCTTACAAACTGGATATACCATTCTGCAACCCAACTAGCAATGAATGAGAGTTCTTGTTGATCTACAACCTGCCAACATTTGGTACTTTCAGCGTCTTGTGGATTTGCTAGTCTAAGAGGTGCATAATAATATCTCCTTATTTTAATTTGCAATCCCCTAATGACACATGATATTGAACACTATTTCATGTACCATCTGTATATCTTCTTGCTATCTGTATATCTTTTGATGTGTGTATACATGACTATTCTATTCATGAATTTGTCATTTGGAAGCTTTTGGTTCTCTGACTCCTGCAGATATCTGAAATATTTGCACATTTCATTATACAATATTAAAATTTTACAGTTGCTAACATCACCACCAATTTCACCAGTGAAGTTTCCAAGTATTGTCAAGTCCATCAGAGCAAATACAAGCTCTCAAAATTCCTCTTGAATATTCAGATTGTATCATTAACATATTATCAATTGGTTTCCCTTGATAATATTATTTCATTAGTTTTCTAGAAACTTCATGTGAAACACTCAAATCTTTTTGGTCTTTTTTTTTCTGACAGAGTGGACAGTGAGAGAGAGACAGACAGAGAGAAAGGTCTTCAACGGCTGCCGCAGTGACGAGCTGCGGCCGGCACACCGCGCTGATCTGATGGCAGGAGCCAGGTGCTTCTCCTGGTCTCCCATGCGGGTGCAGGGCCCAAGCACTTGGGCCATCCTCCACTGCACTCCCGGACCATAGCAGAGAGCTGGCCTGGAAGAGGGGCAACCAGGACAGAATCCGGCACCCTGACTGGGACTAGGACCCAGTGTGCCGGCGCTGCAAGGCAGAGGATTAGCCTGTTGAGCCACGGCGCCAGCCTAAAACACTCAAATCTTAACAATCACAACTACTGCTCATCATTTAAAGTGACAGTGGTACTTTGGAAAAAAATAAAATTGAAAAAGCATCTAGTTCATTTCCCCATTCACATAAGTACAGAAGCATATTTCCACCACAGATATGCAGCACAAGTGCTAAGTCACCTCTCCTACTTTTTCACGAAGAATACCACAAAGTGACATACTAAATAGTCAATCCTACTGAATCCTACTTAAGAACTGTAGATTTTATTAGGCAGCCAAGAAAAACTCCCAGTACAGTTCTCTAAGAACTCTTAAAATTTAACAGCCTATTTTCAGATACATGTATGAGATTGTGGTGTCAGAAACTATGTCTGCTATACATAATGCAAAAAATAATTAAGAAAAAAATCGTTAATATAATAGTGATGATTTCTTAAAAGCTAAGATACAGAAATATGATTTTTCAAAATCCCTAGTTCTTTTTTTTAAGATTTTACTTATTTGAAAGAGTTACAGACAGAGGGAGAGACAGGGAGAAAGGTTTTCTATCCACTGGTTCACTTCCCACATGGCAGCAACAGTTGGAACTGGGCTGATCCAAAGCCAGGAGCAAGGAGTTTCTTCTGGGTCTCCCACATGGGTGCAGGGGCCCAGGCACTTGGGCCATCTTTCACTGCTTTCCCAGGCCATTAGTAGAGAGCTGGATCGGAAGAGCAGCAGGCAGGACTTGACAGGTGATCATATGGGATGCCGGCGCCATAGGCAGAGGCTTAGCCTACTTTGCCACAGCAGCAGCCCACCAAATCCCTAGTTCCATCCCTTTTATTTTCATCCTTATTACAAAAACTAAAATAAATTACTTATAAATATTATTTACATTTACATGTGTTTCACCTTAAATGAACTAGTTGGGTGTTTATTTTCTGATGGTTTCAGCTCTTTCCTCCACTGTTCTAACAGACAAGAACCGTGCATAAGTTTTCTATATTTTATTCTGTTGTTGTCAGTTGTTGAAATAAGGAGAGTAGCCCATTTAGTGCTTAGTCTACAGAATCAAGTTTCAAATGTAGGCATAGAAGAGTAGCCATGCCAATGTTTTTTTCCTGGATGCAGTGAAATAGCAGACCATTACTATTATTTGAATTAAAAAAAAAAAAACAGTATGGCAAGAGTTTTACTCATACAAACAGAAATGCATGCGCTTAATAGGTATATTATCTGGTAAAAGTGAAGCTGGCCTTTTAGTGCCTTGTTGCATACAAGCCGGGCTTTATGTACAGAAAGTTCTGTTACATAGATGATAAACCTAACATAAAATGGTTATTTCTGGCAGCCAATATACCTTTAGCGTTTATAGAGCAGCCTTCTTCCTAAGGGCACCATCAGATTCAGTGATCAGTGTCAATTACAGCTGGTTTCCATAGAAATAAGACGACTAACAGTTTTTAAATCTTCATTCATGGATTAGGTGTACAAATATTGTAGACCTTGGAAGTACTGTTTACTAGAGACATAATGCTTGAAGCATATCCCAATAAATTTAACCCCCTGAAATGATGTTTAAAGTTTGTGTATAGTTTTTGCTAATAATAGACACACACAATTAAATACAGTGTTCTGCAGTTCAAACACTAAGAAAAGATTAAGCTGCCCTTCCCTAAGGGATGTTGAAAGAATTGTATCATTTGGAAGCAGCTGTTGAGAAGCCAAAAGACCTGAGTTGATAGGATACTGTCTACAGTTTGTTGGAAGTTTATTGGTTTTCCCAATGTTAAGGAAAGTACAGATTTTCCTTAAAAGATTGCATCCCCACAATAATTATGGAGAAATAAAATATAATTAATTAATTAATTAATTAATATTGTGAATTACATGGCTTTTAAGTGCAGTTATGCCATTAAGTAGTGACACAATTGTATGGGTAGTTGTTTATTTTACTATTTTATAACTTTCTGTATTTCTAATATAAATTTTATGCATACAATTTATTTTCTTTATGCATGCTATGGTTGTACATTGAGAATAGATTCAAATTTCATTTTTAGTATTACAAGTTAATTGCTAATTAGTATTTAAAATGTTATTATGAAGAACAACATGAAGCAGAGTCTTCATCTCATCTGAGCTGAAATTATTATTTTTTTTGCTTCTCTGTCACTTTCTTTCCTTTAAACCATTTGCCAGGCTTCGATTTGGCCTGGTTGGCACTGCTTCACATTGTTGAGATTATAGCTACAATGTTAAAAACTGATATTATTTCTCACATTAATATGAGGTGACAGTGGAACACTAGACACCTGTTGTAGGAACTTAGGATTCCCTATTACCTGGTATTAAGATGACCATAAAAAAAAAAAAAAGATGCACCAGAAAGGTAGAAGAACATCAGTTTTTGACCCAGACCTTCATGTGGATTTCAACTTGAACTACAGTGGAGCACCATATATTTCCTCTTCTGCCTATGGCATCATCTTTCATATTGAGAACCAAACCTGCTCAGTGGTCCTCTGATACATCAAATTTGAGGTCATCAAAAGTGCTTTAATTGTAACACTAAAGTTAAACCACCTCATTTACCCTTGAAATGGAATACATCTCCCTTTGTCGGTTTTATTTCAAGTAAAATGTTTGCATGACTGTCATGTGCCTCAGTGGGGTTATTTGTCCCACATTTTTAATGTCAAGTGTTTACCATAGATTGAGCTCACAGTTATCTAGCTTTTCAAAAGCAAGTTAAAAAAAAACCCAGCGGGGCCCAGCTGAAATATTTTCTTTCAATACAACCAAGCTGCAGGCATAAAAACACAATAGTAGAATACACAATGGAACAAAGTAAAAGGCCTTTATAACAGATCTTTGTCATGCCACTGCAAGTATTTCATAACATCAGCTACTGTTTTTCTCAATTGACATCATATAGGTCTCGGTTAATGCAAAGAGACATGGAGCACATTGCATCAAATAGATGCTGGACAGGAAACAGAAAATGGATCATGAATCCAGGCCCCCTGGCTAAAGCAGTCAAAACTCTGAATAGCAAAAGGACTAATGTGTTTTAGCTGTTCTCCCTTCCAGCCATAAACCCAAGAGCAATACCAAAAGTGTTTTATTTTCTAGGCTGTGCACCAACCCCTTACACACCCCACCCCACTGTGAAAGCCAGTCAGCAAGGATCAAAAACATTTCCTTTTAAATGAATCATGGCAATCCAATAAAGATGCAACACGCAGATTATGTTCAAATCAATGACAGAACCATAGCCAGTATCAGCAGGCCCCAAGGAACAAAAATTGCTCACAGTGAGGGGGTGTCCATCCAATAATGAGCTTTGGGGCTAAATACAGAGCACATGCTACGCTCTGGGCAAAATCCCTGACGCCTCTACTGTTCTGGTTTCTTTAAGTTACTTTGGGGTGCAATAGCATTGTCCTCATTGATACCCTCCCCAGATGGGCCATGACGGCTTAGCTTAACTTTCCTAAGGGGAGCTGACAATGACACAGTTATATCCAGGAAACAAGGCAAACGATTGCAATGCTAATATCTAGAAATAAATATGAAAATAAATAGAAGACAGGATTGATTTAAAAGAATCAATTTACGTGCTCGACCATTGGGAACTCTGAAAAATGAACAAAGATAAGATTTTTTAAGAATCAATTCCTGAGCTTGGCCATTTAGAACCCTGAAAATTGAACACAAAGAAGATTTTTTAATGCTCAGAGAGCTTGCCACCAGCTACTTGTCCATTGATTCTATTGGCATCCCATTTCAAACATTTGAGTAGGAAGGAGATATTTTTCTATTTGAAAAACAAAAAGATAAACAGAATTATTGGGTTTCCTTATTACTGTTTGTCTAGTGCAATTTTCATTCTTTGAGAATATTTAATAGCATCTGCAGTGCTCTCTAATGCCCTCATATATCTCCTCCTGGCACTTGCTAGTATGCTTTTCATAAAACAAGGGTAGCTAACTTTTACCGTCACAGCAAAGACACAAATGATGATACAAGGCTCAGTATTCTAGGTAAGAATGAAAGGAAGAAAATATAATCAAACATCAATCAGCAAAATCACAGAACACATTTCAGAGGACCCGTGTTTTCATGCCAGAATGGTATCAACCAGTTGGAACACTTCAGACAAGTCATTTATCTTCCCAGAGCATTCATTTCTTCAGCAGACACATCTTTTCATCTCTGAATTTTCATTTTCAAATCTAAGAGTGTACTTTCAATTAGCAGAAAAGCAATCTCGAGTCTTTTACAGTTAATCAAAAGAAAGTTTATGACCTTCAGGCTCCTCCAAGAGCATTTCATGTGCTATATAAAGAATTGACAACAGTTGATCTACCATGGGGTATTTTTCTTCTTTCTTATTAAAGAAATTACAGGAATATGAGTCATCTTATTTAATCCATTAATGGATAATAGCTTCCTTTATTATGAGCCCAAAGGTCTAAAATAATAGCTAATAATCAGCTGCTTATTAGAAAACTATCTGCCTCTGAAGACACTTCTAACTCCAAATTCAACAGCCCATTGTACTTCAGGTTCAAACACCCAGGGTTTACTGGTCTCCATGAGCAGTCAGGGCATACAGCCCAGTTGTCTGTGAGGACAGAACCAATCTGTTTCCAACAGAAAGAACTTATCAGATCTAGACATATTTTTAGGACACCTGTAAGATAATTTGGATTCACAGCAGTAATAAAAAAGCAAAAAAAAAAAATTTCCTTCTATGGAGAATGATAAATTACTGTATTTCATTGAAAAGACTTTCCTTATCTGATTTGTTTTTAAAATGATAAATAGGTCTATACAAATCTGAAGGAAATCCAGAAGTCACCATTTTCCTAATTGAATCAGATATTATGTGATTCAAAGAGATAAGAACACATTAAACAAATGAAGACATTCTACATTTCAAAAGTGGATATAAAATTCACCTTTAAAGAATACATGGTAAAACATGAATATTTGAAACATAGAAAATACCAAAACTGAAGTGAAATTAGTAGAAACTGTTTCCATTTATGAATAAAATCCTGCTTGAAATCTCAATTTTTACATTTACAAATGTTCTGTCCCATTATATTACGATTTGCTTATATATTTATGCACTAATTACCCAGCTCCTTTCAGTTTATAATGAAATCTTTCACCAGTAAACTTTCTGTTCCTGATTTCAGTATTTCCACCGTCAAATGCTAGATGTTTCCTAACTTTGATTTTCATCCCTTCAGGAAAAAAGTCCAGTTTAAGATGCACATTTCTTTTGCAGTTCTATCAACATTTAGAGGCTTCCTGTCTAATGGAGCTCTCTTCTTGGTCTCTGTCCTCTTCCTCCTCTGACTGCACTGCAGTTTAGCCCTGTGCTTCACCTCCTCTTAAATCTTTCTGTTCTTAAAAATTTTCTACTTTCTTTTGAATCCTCCTCTAAGGATATATTGTAGCTCCATCTCCAAACACTGCTGGACAAATGTTTAGCTATGTAATTCAGCTCTGGGCTTCTGATTCCTGCTATGAGGCAGGAGGAAATCTGAAAACTCTTGATTTTGTTAGAACAGCAACAACTTATTTTCCAATTGATTTCCATGAATAATGACAAAAATGCTGTTTGGAGATTAGGGATTATTGTCACAGTATCTGTAAATATCCTTTTAAAATTTTGTTTTAGGCATGACAGTGGTAGACAATTATTTCATTGCACACCTGGAGAACTTTCAAAAGCAGACAGAATTTCTTCTTCTAAGATGGTTAATTGAATGTTATGTCAAATCAATGAATGAATTTTTTTCAGTTTATGGCTATGATAATACAACTCTTTATTTTGAAGTAAGTAATGGGAAAAAGATAAAAATAATGAAATGAGAAAACACGGATTTGACGTCAGATGTGGTGGCCTGATGGGTTATACCACTGTTTGAGACCCCAGCATTCCATATTAAAATGCAGGTTCAAGTCCAAGTCATGCTGGTTCCAACATAGCTCTGCTGATGCATCTGGGAGGTGGCAGATGATGGCTCCATCATTTGGGGCCCTGGCACCCATGAGGGAGATGCAGATGATGCATTTGGTGAATTGCAGTCATATGGGGAACAAACCAGCATAGGGATGGGCTCTTTCTCTCCCTCTCTGTCTCTTTCCATTTCAAGTAAATAAACAAATATGCAAAAAAAAGTCAAAAAACATGAATCTCAACAAGCTAAGATGTATGTGGTGTTTTTGAATGGGGAGTAACCTCAGAGTAGCCAAAGGTTTCTGAAAATATGAATGAGATCATAACACTCCATATCTAATTTTTGAGGGGCTTATATTATATATAGGGCAAAATTCAAACTTCTTTTTATTAGCTACAAGGTGCTCCATTACATGTTCCATGCCATCACCTCCAGTATAATTTCACTCAAATCCTGTCCCCCACCCACCCAACCACATCATACACCTTGTGTTTCTTGAATGCACCAGGCTCATTTCTATTTCAGCTTGGTAACACTTGTTCCTCCTTTTGGAGTGTACAACCTTCAAGTTAACCTGAGAGTCACTCTCTCATTTCTCCAGATTAGTATATGACCTCCTTAGAGATACACTGTACAATCCTTCCATATAAAGAATGGAATCTTTCTTAACACCACTCACTAGATTCCTTTATATTTTACTTTTGCTCCTGCAGGTAGAAAATAGTTCTTAGCACAAAATGAAGAACAAAAAGTAATTGTTAAATGAATGAATAAAACCAGTAGGATTGTTTTAAAAATCAAATAAAATAATGTACGAAAAGGACTTGATACAATCAATGTCTGGGCCATAAAAAGTTCTCAACACAATTATCTCTGTCTACTATGACAAATTACTATGTCTACCCCTTTCCATCATATTTCCAGCTTTCTTGGGCAGAGATGTCATTACTTTTGCTTGTCACTCTATCCCAAGACCCTAGAACAGGCTTCAGGCTCATAAGAAGTGTCCATTTAGTCTTTTATTTGAATAGAGGGGAGAAGGAATTTTATATGCTAAGCAAAACTGAAGATATTTTCTGATAAAATCAATGGTGAAAATCTGAATAAAATTATTAGTCCTAATAATCAAATGTATGAAATTATACAGACATTTAATTTTCTCATTTAAGTATATTGCCTACTATACACAAAACTTGATGCTAAGTGCATTAAAGGAACCAAAGAGAAACACCATTAGACACAGCAACTACAAAACTGAAGATACGGCTAAAAACAAATTTTCCTGAAAAAGAAATGAGAGAGTGCGGTTAAAAAGAACATAATTGTAAAAGCAGAAAACTTGGAAAATAGTGTATCAATAACTGAGTGGAGAAAATGGATGAAGCAAGTGAATACTGATCTATAATGTAAACAAGGATAAATTATTTACAGTCTATAGAACACATTTAATTTAATTTCATGAACCATTAATCACAATCTAATGAGGGCAAATGTATAATTTTAATAATTTTTGATGCAGTTTTATCATGTAGCAAGAAAAATACAACTATGTCATTCTCACAAACTATTGTCAACAGTTGGTATATGTAACACACTGGCCAAAATTTGTGGAACTTCCTACTTTTACTTGTTAAATGATATGATTAGTAGTGAATTAATCCTGTGCATATAAGTGGATTAAAATTATGTCTTTGCCAAAACTTTGAAGAGAAGAATGGGGGAAGGTGGGGAGGAAGGAAAGTGTGGTTGTTTTCTTGGAACTGTACCAATGGAATGCATGAAATCTGTTCTCTTTATATTAATTAAAATTTGTTTAAAAAACCTTCTATTTAAAAAAGTTAACAATAAATTTAGTTAACAAAGAAATTCAAAACTAACATTAATTTAGCATCTAAAGATATAATATGTAATATAGAGAGTCCGATATATGAAGAAAAATCATAATTATTTTAGAGCACCAACAGTGTTCATGCAGTTATCATAACCTATTTAGAGCAAGAGAGTAGAATTTTAAATAATTTTTCTCATATTTTTCCCATATTTTTAAAGTTTGCAAGATACAGCACAATAATGAATCTTGGCTTTACAAATCTGTGTGATAAACTCTTTTTTTTTTTTTTGACAGGCAGAGTGGACAGTGAGAGAGAGAGAGAGACAGGGAGAAAGGTCTCCCTTTGCCGTTGGTTTACCCTCCAATGGCCGCCACAGCCAGCGCACTGTGCTGATCCGATGGCAGGAGCCAGGTGCTTATCCTGGTCTCCCATGCAAGTGCAGGGCCCAAGCACTTGGGCCATCCTTCACTGCACTGCTTGGCCACAGCAGAGAGCTGGCCTGGAAGAGGGGCAACCGGGACAGAATCCGGCACCCTGACTGAGACTAGAACCACGTGTGCCGGCTCCGCTAGGCGGAGGATTAGCCGAGTGAGCCACGGCGCCGGCCTGTGATAAACTCTTGATTTTGAAGCAAGTTAAATCTGCAAAATTATCCCAGAAGTATATACCAAATTTTCGCTTGAACTACAATAAAGTCAAATTGCTTTGTGTTATGCTCAGCCTTTCTTCACAAAATGTACAAAAGCTTCCGGAAAACCTTCCATATGAGCCATCACTCCACAACAAGATTTTTTTTTATAAAATCAAGATAAATTAACATTTTCACCTTTATGAAATATGCTTCCTATTCATTACTACAACGGTTTCTTTAATTTGCTTGGACCTGGTGTTTTCCTACAGGTGAGCAGCTAAATTGCAGGACCCCACTACCTACAGTTCAATTTCAATGATGAATTAAGTCATTAATATAGCATGGCACTTTGATTGAAGATAGAGAAAGTTTCACATATTATTGTTTCTACATAGTTCATTTTCCTTCTGAATGACACTGACATTGAATATTATAATCTATAATTAATTGCACCAAAAATTATTAGAAAATTCTCGAAAGAGAAAAATACGTATTCTAAGCAGAATTGTCATGCCCGTGTTCTACACTAACTTTAAAGTACAAAAGTGTGATTCCACATCATGATGAACACAATGATAGTGAGAGAGGCTGCTTGGAAATCTCCAACACTGCTCAGAAGGGCAAAAGGAGCCATGCATTCCCAGTTTCATATTTGTGGAATGGGTCTCAGGCTAAAAGATTTAAACCTGATTAACTATTCTCTCTTCATTACCTGAATGTTTCCAAGAATTCACTGTCCTAAAATAAGGAGAAAAGCATTCTGATGGGAGTCATCCATTTTTAAAAAAGAAATAAGATGATCCTTACAGATTCAATTATGAACAAATACCAATTAAATTAAAAATTAAATATTCACAAATATCCAAACAAATGAAAATAAGTGGGATGTTATAAATGAGCTAACCACCTGCTAAACTGATAAAGCAGATAATCCTTCGGTAGGCTAAAGAGCACAGACCACCTCAGTAACCTGTACCTTGTCCTTAACCATGATTCTTCTCATAAACAGCAAATAGAGATCACTTCAGCATGATTGCTGTACATATTAGTATAACTGTGTGACTCCTTTTGAAATCTATATTGCCAGAATGTTAAAATGCTTAACTTAAAGTTATGTTTTTACGGCATCATGGAATTCTCAGTTATGATGTTATTACTCAAAAAACTTTGCTCTGAGTGTCATAAAAATTCATGAACATTGATTAATGGTGATTGAAATCTGAGGATTTTATTTATAGGAGCTATTTCAGTAATGAAGTATATAACCAGTACATTAAACACTTGTAATGTGGTCTGTTTATTTATCCAATTACCTCTAAATGTTCATCAGTGGATCTAACTTTCCCCTCTACCTGAAATAAAACATCTAAAGATCTTTAAATGAGGTAATAGATAACTCTGGCTGGCGCCATGGCTCAATAGGCTAATCCTCCACCTGCGGCGCCAGCACACCAGGTTCTAGTCCCAGTCAGGGCACCGGATTCTGTCCCGGTTGCCCCTCTTCCAGTCTAGCTCTCTGCTCTGGCCTGGGAGTGCAGTGGAGGATGGCCCAAGTGCTTGGACCCTGCACCTGCATGTGAGACCAGGAGAAGCACCTGGCTCCTGGCTTCAGATCAGCATGGTGCGCCAGCCACAGCACACGAGCCACAGCAGCCTTTAGAGGGTGAAGCAACAGTAAAGGAAGACCTTTCTCCCTGTCTCTCTCACTGTGCACTCTGCCTGTCAAAAACAAAATTAAAAAAACAAAAGATAATTCTACAATTTCTTAGAGTCATCAACAAACTTTATACAGAATTTCAGGTTTTCAGTTCTCTGACACAATAAAAAAAAATCTGATCCCAACTTATGCCTCTCTTCTCCTGAGGCTTGAAACCTTGGAAAGAGATGCCAAGATGTTTCCTCCCCTTATCCTGCTGCTCTTTGTCTTGCCTCTGCCTCTAACTGTTCCTGTCCCATCTCTAGTATCAAAAGGAAGAACGTGTGGACAGGTAAGGATAGGACATGTCGTTCTGCAAAGTTTTCCTTTCCAGTTCTGGAGATATTTAGAGCTGTCTTCACTATGAGATTCCTTGTTTAAATGTTTGCATTCCCTTTGAGTGAGATGGATACATTCACAGATCTTGGGTATTCAGGTATACCCAGTCTTTCTGCTGAGACTTCCTTGATTGTTGCAGACTTTATGAAAAATAATCCACTTTGACTCATACCTGTCTGTCTCAGCAGTGGAGTCCACATTTGCCTGGGGAACATTCATGTATCCTTGACTCAACAGACTCTTGAGCTCTTCTAGATGATGCAGTGTAGACTGTCCTCAATCTTCCTACGATGTGGTAAGTCAACCATTCCCTTGCTTTGAGGGTTCCCAGGCAGACATGACCTCTGGTGTCCCTCAGTGTCCTCCTGGTGCTACCACAAAGCCCCAGTCAGAGAGGTAGGAGTTTAACCCCACTCATCCTTCCCAAAGATAGGGAGGAAGGAGTCTCACAGAAACACAGCTCCTTTCACCAAGTAAATCCACTTACCAGCCTTCTTTCTCACAAAATCCTATCTGATTTCCCTTTAAAAAATTTTTGATCACACTATGAACCAAAGAATTATGGAACAGAATCTCTCTCCCACCTTCTTTGTAAGTTCCATATATTTGAGCAAGGAATTGGTTAGGGGTGGATACTGTCAGCTTAAATGAAACTGAAGCTAGTCCATACTTTGACTTATAGTAATACCTTGGCTATTCCATACATGGCAACAGAAAAACAAACAAGAAAATAATGAACTCTGATGTGTGTGCCTGTGTGTGTAAATATTATTTTCACTCCTGAGATTTAGTGATACTTCAGCTTTTAACACGAAGTCTCTGTTATATACATTATGTACAGCCTATGTAATACCAATTCAATTTTCAGCCCATTCTGTGGTAATTTGCATTCAAGGGGAAAGGACATTAAGCATACTGATATCTAAGTTTTGGGGCTGCCATTGAAACTATTTGTTTTCAATTATGTATCAAGTGACAGCAACAGTGCTATGTTGTGAATTAAATAGCTTTCGTTTTCCATCAGTTATGAATGCAAAACCCAAACAGATATAATTAACCATGGTAGGAGGGGAATCCAACAGGGGTCCTACCAATAACAGGATTTAGTTTAAATAGCTGTATATTCAATTTTGTGCTCTTCCTTCATTTCCTATATTATGTAGTCACCATTATAATTAAGAATTAAATGTACTAACACGAAAGGCTAGAGGAAAATAAATTGAGGTGTCATGAACAAGCAGTTAGTACATCTTGTAATTATGTATTTATTTGATTGATTTTTATTTCCTGTCTGCATCACCAAAATGTATATGCAAAGAGAGCAGATACCTTGTCCTTATTTGTCATGTTTCCAAGCATTCAGAATAACATTTAGCACAGAAAAAGCATTTAGTCAATACTTGAGAGGTTAAAATTCATTGAAGAATAAATGAATAAATGTGTGAGTAAATTATTTGTAAGTATTTCTGGAATGGTCATTTAATTTTTATGCTTCTACTTAAAGACTAAATCTAGATACTGATACTATATTCATAGGACATTTTCATTTATAAGCCATTCTTAGGTCTTAAAAAAAGATTTGACTATGAATAAAAGAGTAAAAAGAAGTAGAGCTGATTAAAAAAAATTCTCCTTTCACATTAGTTAAAAAATAAGATGTAGAGGATATTAATACTGAAAGCCAGGAATTGGTCACTGGTTGTGTTTCCTCGGACTTCTGTAACCAAGTAACATAAACCACATGTCTTGAAACAAGAAAAAATTAAAGTCTTATATTAGGGGTCAGCATTGTGGCACAGTGAGTGTGGCCACCGCTTGCAATCCTGGTATCCTATAAGAGCAGTGTTTCATGTCCCTGCTGCTCCACTTCTGATCTAGCTCCCTGCTAATATACCTGGGAAAGCAGCAGAAAATTGCCCTAGTCCCTGGGCCCCTGCCACTCATGTGGGAGACCTGGATGAAGTTCCTGGCCTTTTGGTGCCTTTTGGTCAATGAAACAGAAAATAGAAGAATCTCTATGTTTGTGTGTGTGTGTGTGTGTGTGTGTGTGTGTGTATGTCTCGCCCTCTCCCTATGTAATTTTGACTTTCAAATAAATAAATAAAACTTTTTTTAAACATTTCAAATCAAGGTGATGGCAGTGTAGCTCCTCTAGAAGCTCTGAGGGAGATTCTGTTCCATGTCTCTTTCCTAACTCCTGGCAATAGCTGAAAGCATTTGTGTTACTTGGCTTGGAGTTGCAAAGCTCTCCTCTCTTGGGGGCTGGTGCTCTGGCATAGTCAGTATCCCTATATGCTGGTCCAAGACCTGGCTGCTCCACTTCTGATCCAGTTCCCTGCTAATGCACCTGAGAAAGCAGAGGAGGATGGCCCAACTCCTTGGGCCCCTGCACCTGACATGGGAGATCCAGAAGAAGCTTCTGGCTCTCAGGTTCAGATCAGCTCAGTTCCGGCCATTTGAGGAATGAACCAATGGACAGAAAACCTCTCTTTCTCTCTCTCCTTCCCTCTCTCTTCTTCCCTCTCTGTCCTTTTCCCTTTCCCTCCCTCTCTCTGTAACTTTGTCTTTCAAATAAATAAGTCTTTAAAAAGAAAAAAAAAATAAACTTGTGGGTCAGGCGATGTGGCGCAGTGAGTTAAAGCCTGGCTCCAAGTGCCAGAATCCCATATGGGTGCCAGTTCTAGTCCAGGCTGTTCCTCTTCCAATCCAGCTCTCTGCTATGGCCTGGGAAAGCAGCAGAAGATGGCCCAGGTCCTTGGGCCCCTGCACTCACATGGGAGACCTGGAAGATGCTCCTGACTCTGTTGCGGCCATCTGGGGAGTGAACCAGTGGATGGAAGACCTCTCTCTCCGTCTCTACCTCTCTCTGTAACTCTTTCAAATAAATAAAATAATTTTTTGTAAAAAAAACTTGCTTATCTGTCTCCATCTTCCTATGATCCTATTCTCTCTATATCTCTACATTTCAAATCTCCTCTTCATTTTTTATATAAGAACATGCCATTAAATTTAGAATCCATACTAAATTCAAAGTGTTCTTATCTCAAGATTCTTAACTTTATTAAAAACAGCAAAGATTGTTTCCAAATAAGGTCACAGCTACAGATATTGAGCCTTAGAAATTAGACATCTCTTTCAGGGATAACTCAATCCTCTAGAGTAGCTTTCAAATACTAGACAATGGAAGCCAATGCTAATCCCCTTAGAATTATAAATTCAGTTAATCTCACCTTATTTCCTGTATGGGCCTCTGAACCAATTGGTCTGAATCT
Source organism: Sylvilagus floridanus (assembly GCA_949820135.1). Taxonomy (NCBI): domain Eukaryota; kingdom Metazoa; phylum Chordata; class Mammalia; order Lagomorpha; family Leporidae; genus Sylvilagus; species Sylvilagus floridanus. Next base: position 62,960,789 of record OX463246.1, on the reverse strand, counting down.
TCCACTGAAAGCCTCAAACTAATCTGGTGTGGTCCCTCCCTTTTCAAAGGAACTTATTAATACTTAAATTCTCAGGGTCACCAACAAATGCAAGATAATTACTACACCCCAATACTTCCTTTTGTCCCTCCTTTAGATTGGACTTCTGCCTGTGAACTCCTGTCACATGGCTACCTGTACTAATAACAACTATGTTTCCCACCCCAGAGTGTCATTTGCTTTCTACAGAATAGGTCCTGTCCATTGGGGGTGCTCCACCACCTCCTTCAGCATCTTCTCTAAATATCAACAGAGGATTGGACCTTGAGTTTTGCCCCCCTAGTTTGTTTCTCTGTCACCCTCCTAACTTGTAGATCAGAGACAACGCATTTTTTAAAGATTTATTTTATTTATTTGAAAGACAGAGTTACAGAGAGAGGTAGAGACAGAGAGAGAGAGGTCTTCCATCTGCTGATTCACTCCCCAGATGGCTGCAACAGCCAGAGCTGCGCCAATCCAAAGCCAGGAGCCAGGAACTTCCTCCAGGTCTCCCACGTGGGTGCAGGGGCCCAAGGACCTGGGCCATCTTCTGCTGCTTTCCCAGGCCATAGCAGAGAGCTGGATTGGAAGAGACTAGAACCAGTGCCCATCTGAGATGCTGGGGCCTGAGGCCAGGGCTTTAATCCGCTGTGCCACAGTGCCAGCCCTCATAGATAATAAATTTCACATGAGTGCACAAACCTCCCTTCCCTGAATTTGTTGAGGAAATCCATTCTGTTTTAAATATTCAACTACTCAGAAAGTAACGTCTTGTCTTGATGTTTCTTCTTCACTGACTATATATAGGCCCAAAATTCAGCATTACAATGTTTGATCCCCAAATATCTTCTTAGACAGGATTGCTTTAGATTACATTGTGATCTGTAATTGAGAGAGGAGTTCTTACAGAGTTGTCATCATCAATGAGACACAGCATCAACCTAAGAACGAACCAGAGAACCCAGAGAAGCATCTCCTTTGTTTAAATGTTTTCTAAGGCTGTTCTGCCTTAACCCTAACAGTTCTCACTAGAAATATTTCCTGCCATTCCTCCAAGTTAATTCAACTTCATAATGAGCATTGCAAAAGCAGAATGTCACATTTTCAAAGAATTAATTAGCATTTTCTCCTCTCAAGCATAATATTGCTGGCCCTGCAGGAATGTTAAGAAGTTAAAGATTCTTACATCCCATATTGGAGATTGCTTTTAATTCCAAGCTCTGGCTCCTGACTCCAGCTTCCTGCCAATACAGACCATGGAAGGTAATGGTGTTAGCAAATGTAATCAGATCCCCACCATCCATGTGGGAGATCTAAATTGCATTACAGCTCCTGGCTCTGCCCCTGTCTCAGGCCTGGCCTTTTCAGGCATTTGGAGAGTGAACCAATGGATGGGAATACTGGGAGCTGTGTGTGTGTGTGTGCATGCATACATGCATCTGCCTCTCAGAGATTTTTTTCAATTGTTCCAACATAAGGTTCCTTGAGGCTTATGACAAATAGTTTTTCTTTTCTTTTCTTTTTTTTTTGACATGCAGAATTAGACAGTGAGAGAGAGCGAGACAGAGAGAAAGGTCTTCCTTCCGTTGGTTCACCCCCCAAGTGGCTGCTACGGCTGGAACTGCGCCAATTCAAAGCCAGGAGCCAGGTGCTTCCTCCTGGTCTCACATGCGGGTGCAGGGCCCAAGGACCTGGGCCATCCTCCACTGCACTCCCGGGTCACAGCAGAGAGCTGGACTGGAAGAGGAGTAACCGGACTAGAACCTGGGGTGCCGGCGCCGCAGGCAGAGGATTAGCCTAGAGAGCCACGGCAACGGCCGACAAATAGTTTTTCTAACATGCATGAAATCCAGTAGTAAATGGGAAGACATCAAACTCTTCTGTGTAATATCCTGCACCAAGGGAGGAGATAAAGTAAGTCATCAAGTTGCTTTGTGAGCTCTGACTACTAGGAACTTGGCTTCCTCCACCAGAATAAACCAGTAGAGGAATTATATTAATTTGAACTCTAAAAAGATACAGTTCTACCCTTTAGACAGGATTTAATATTATGAAAAGAAGAAAAAAATTATGGTATAGATCTACTGATTCTAGACAATAGCAGTCATTAGGGATATTTCACTATGTAATGACTGCTAAAACAACTGAAACAAAAATCTATTCATTACAAAAGCAGAGATCATAACTGTTGGAAGTCTTTCATATTTTAAAAAACAGTTTCATATCACATCCAAATTTTCAGTTTTTGTTAAGCAGAAACTTTCTGCCATTGAGCATGCATGATGATGAGGCAGTAAACCACTGGGCTGAATGCAACTGTCCACTTCAGACAGGTTTGGGATTTCTGGTTTTCCAAAGTTCCCTCTAATCACTGTTAATTCCCTATGACTGAAGATGAAAATTTGTTGCCATGCCTGTGCTGTTTTTCCAACATCAGACCTAATCCAAGCATTTAAAACACAAATACATATCCTAGAGAAAATGAGATTTACAATATATGGTGTAACATATCCCTAGACTTCCTCGAGAAGATGTGTCTGTATTGACCGTCAAGTATTTTCTGCAGAAGGGTAAGTCCTTGGAATGTAGACTTGTTGAATATGAGCCTCTGCTCTCTGCCCTAGATATTCAATTGTGGGCTCCTTACATTCCAGGAATTGTGCAACTCTAACATTTTTGTGTTTCTAAAATTCTATCCATGGAGACTTTGATAGGGATCTATACAGGGCAACACTGGGTTGGGCAACAGTAAGCATTTAGTCTTTCTTTCCTTACACAGCTTCCTCTTCAGGCTACGATTCTCCCCATTTTTGGCTCAGTAGTGTCACACAAGAGTAGAAATGTCCTCCAGGGCACTTTGAAAATACACCTTGCAGCATGTAGTTATCTTTGCATTAATTTGAGATTGGTTATTTTTTCCATGTAGTAAAATACTAAGCCACATCTTTGGGGCAAACTCTACATATGAGCCATGTAAGCTTTTGCAGGCTTGAAAGATCAGTCAGGATGGATCTGTTTGCAATGCAATAAATACATCATACTGATGAAGAAAATTTCATAGGCAAAATCTAAGTCAAATCAGTTTCCACCTGCCCCACTGCTAAATCTTGCAGGCTCCATATACATTCACGTTACAGCCAACTTTTGGGATAGTTCCATGTCAGCACAGAAGAAAAGCAAAAGCAGCCCCATAATCATGACTCAAAATGAAATCTATCCACTTTCTCACATAAGAAAAGGAAGGAGAGAGGAAAGAAAGAATAAAGATCCAACATGTTAGGATAATGATGCTATATAACCAGCTTTTTAAGAATTTACTAAGTTATCAAAGTAGTAATATATCTTCTCTCCTTTCACACAAACAATAGTAGATACTGAATGTGGTATGAACATTATATTAATGATGAAGCTTTCTAGACAAAAACAGTTTGCTTACATGGGTGCGTTTATTTGAAGAAGTAAGGCAGTTGTCTAAGCATACCACTTTAATGATTTGGATGACCTGTTCTTCAACTGATGAACAGAATATTAGTTTTATAACCAGATAACAGCATTGTTTAAAAACTGAGAGCTTTAAACCACTGAAATGGCCTCTGACTCCACCAATATTGCTTTAACCTTTGCTGGGAAAGGTAAGTGATTCATTACTATCTAGAGAACTTCATCAGAATCAGCCTTCATCTTCAGACTTCAAACCTCAGAACATACTGAATTTCTTTCCTATTAAATCCAAATAAATTTCATCAATAAAAGAGATACAAACATGATCATGATTTGTTATAGTGATTAAAAGTTTTCAGTTTGAGTAAGAAAATATCTTGTACAGCATATTAAACTGCTGCTTGTGAGACCTGCACCCTGTATCAAAGTACTGGATCAAGACTCAGCTGCTCTGCTTCCAATCCAACTTCCTGTTAAGCAGCCTGGGAAGGCAGCAGATGATGGTCAAAGTGCTTAGACCCCTCTTCCAACCATGTGGAGGATCCATATGAAGTTCCTGGATCATTGTTTTGGCCTGGCCCAAATATGGCTGTTCAACCATTTGGGGAGCAAACCAGTGGATGGAAGATCTCTGGCTCGCTTGCTCTCTCTCTCTCTCTCTCTCACACACACACACACACAAACACACACAGAACCTTTTAAATAAATAATATTTTTTTAAAAAAAAAATTCACCTTAGACCACAAATTCCTGACCTAAATATCAAGTGATCAAGTGCTCACAATAGACACCCATTGGTCAACTAATCATTATGCTGTTTAATTACTCCACAGCAGAAGAGAAACTTTGTCAAATTTTAAAATTCATTGTAACCACATCATTTAAAGAGTTCTAGAACAGTAATTCTTTTTCACAGAATAATAATTTTTTTCTCAGACTTCTCAGTCTTTTCTCCTTTTCCACATATTCTTTCCAAAATGACATCTTAATATGTGTGCACCACTTGGAGGGAGACCCATATTTTCACAATCTCATGGTTAACAGCATGAGCTAGTCTCTGTCTCTGAGTACTGTCCTCTGGCCCTTTTTTCTCTAAATATTGTCCTTCTTCCAACTTATTTGCATTTATTATCTGAGCACACATATGACAATCTGCATTCTGTCCTATACTTGATCAGAATTCCAAAGCTTCTCCTGTGTCAATGGATTCCCACCTTGTCTTTCTACAGTCCCTGAAGTATTGCAGTGACTACTTCATCTCACATATGGTGCACAGGACCCAACCTCTGCCATAGAAAGCTAAAATTCAAGGCATCCTCTTGCCTGAGCAAGCAGCACAGCCAAATTGACCTTACCAAGCAGTGATGCATGTAAGTTCAGAACAACCTGAGCAAGACCTCCTTCCAGAAGCTCATCCACTTTGCCCAGTGACTCCTTCACTTTTCCAGCACGTGTCCGTGTTACAATTTACCCTCTGCAGATGTTGAATGGCCATAGGGATAGGTATCGGAGACAAAGATTTATCAACTCCTTCAATCCTTTTTCTTCCAATGATTGGGGGGTTTTAGTTTCCTGTTGCTGCTGTAATAAATTATCATGAATGGAACTGCTTAAAGCAACACTCTTTCATCATCTCCATGTTCCCTAGCTCAGAGTGAAGTGCGACTCAGCAGGGCATTCTGCTTATATTCAGGGCCTGAGTCAAGGTATCACTGGGCTGCATCCCTTAATGAGGGTTGTAGGGGAAAATCTACTTGGAGTTGTTTGAAGCAATTAGACAAAATGCTGTTTCTAAGTTATATGGCTGAGGTTCCCATTTCCTTGCTGGTTGCCAGTCAGGGAATGATTTTGCTTCTATAAGCTAACTGCATTCCTTCTCATATTTTCCATATGATCTCCCTCCAGCAATATCAGTGTGTCTCTTTCATACTTTGAGTCTCTTCCCTTCTGCAACATCTTCCTGCTTTTCTCTTGTGATTCTAGCCAGAGCATATCCTCTGCTTTTTAAGGTTCATGTCATAAAATTGGTCTCATCTGGTTATTCATGGGTAGTATATTATTTTATCTATTTTTATTATTTATTTATTTATTTATTTCATTTTATTTGAAGGCAGTTAGGGGGAGAGAGAGAGAAAGGGAGAGAGAGAGAGAGAGAGAAAAAGAAAGAGAGAGAGAGATTCCCTAAATGCTCACAACAGCAGAGTTGGGCAAGGCTGAAGCCAGGAACCTCAAATTGAATCTGAGTCTCCCATGTGGGTGATAGAGAACTAGGTACTTGAGTCATCATCTGCTATCTCTCAGAGTGTACATTTGTAGGAAACTGGATCAAAAGCAGAGTCAGGACATACATCAGATACTCCCATATGGAATGTGGACCATCAAACAAGGTCTTAATACTATGCCAAAATTCCACAAGTAATCTCTCTATTTTAAGGTCTGTAACACATTCATATTTGAAGATAGGATATTATTCTGCCTTCTGCAGAGATATTAATAGTTTTCCTCTTCTGTATGGGCATCCCTTAGGTAAAATATGTTAACTAATTAATCAAATCTACCATTGATATGTTACATGAAAGCAAAAAAAATTTTTTAATCTTTCTTCAAAGAAATTGGGCTTAGATAATAGTGATACTCACACAACTTTTAAAAACACTGAAAACTTTTACTTTAAAATGGTGAATTTTGTGCTATGTGAATTATATCTCAAGAAATTTGTTATTAATAATAAAAGTGAAAATCTAGGCTTGCAACAGTGTTCTACCCTGAGAAGTAAGCGCTTTCACATGGAAGGCTAGAGAAGAACACAGTTAAAGAAAATTGAAAGTCTGGGCTTAATATTTGCAAAAATATTATCCACATTTATATACGTCTCCATGAACTAAGAGTTATAATACTTAATCATGGTCATTATATGCATATTAACAAAGTCAATCATATCAATAAGTCTATCAAGGCCATTGCCCTTGCCACCCATATGGGAGACATGGATGGAGTTCCAAGCTCCTTGTTTCGGCCTACCCAGACATGGCCATTGTAATTATTTGTGGAGTAAACCAGAGGATGGAAGATTTCTTTATTTCTCTGTAACTCTGAAATTCTGCCTTTCAAATAAAATAAATGTGTCTTTTTGTTTGGTTGTGTTTTGTTTGTTTTTTTAATGAAGCAGTAAGGCCTCTTAAAGAGTGCTGGGTGACAGTGTAAGATTTAGACAAATCAGAGCTTTATAACTAGACTTACTTCTTATCAACAGTGATTAGAAGGATTAATCGGTTAATCTGAAACTCAGTTTTCCTATCTGAGAAAGAGAATCTATTAGTGTCTTAGGGACACAGTACAAAGCAACCCCACACCTAGGCAGAAACTTATTTGGCTTAAACAACAGAAATGTGTTATCTCGCAGTTCTGAGAGTAAGGCAGACTTCGTTCCCATGCGGGCCTCATGCCAGAAAATCTTTCCTAGCTATTGTTGGCTTTCTGGTAATTACCAGAATTTTTTGGCTGTAGAAATCTTCCTGTGGCATCCTCCCTGGGTGCATGGGTCTGTGTTCAAATTTCCTCATTTTATGAGGACACAAATGTTATTATATCAGGGCTACCCTAGTGATCTTATCTGAGTTAACCCGTCTGCAATAATCCTGTTTTCTCTTAAAGTCACATTCCGAGGTTCTGGGACTTAGGACTTCAACCCAGGCTTGGAGGAAACAGGGGCACAATTTAACATTTATAATTATATCAACAATGGAGGGTTGTTATGAGAATTAAATGAGATCATGCAAATAAAGAGTCCAGAACTGTGCGTGGACCATTATAGGATGTCAGTAAATGTAGAGGTTACTTCATAAAACAATGTCCATATTAAAAATAACACAGGGATTTTTGAGTAAAAATGAATAAAAATAGGAATCCAACTAATTATGTTCTGATTGGGTTTTGGGGGAATAATTTTGGCAACCGAAGTACACCTTGGATCCTAGAAGATTCTGCTGCCCAATCTAACCTTTGATATACTTTCCCCCACCAACTCAATTCACAGTATCTCTTCCTGTTCTTGATTTTGTCAGTTCCACAAGTATGAGAAACTACCCCATGTGCAGAGAGGAACGGAGATGTAAAAATGGAGAAGCACACGATGCAGGACTCTTCCTAAAGGGACTTCTAAGTTCCCCAAACTAAATTTCAGCAGAAATGTGGCCTTTTCCAAAGATCACAGATCCGTATTTGAAATGAATGAAAATTTTTCACATAAAATGGGGATTTTAAAGGGAAATCAAAATGAAATATTAGAAATGAAGAATTCAATTGATTGAATAAAAAATACGACGGAAAGCCTTAACAACAGACTTGGTGGGGCAGAAAAAAGAATATCTGAGCTAGAAAACAAATCTTTGGAAATGTATCAGTCAGGTAAGAAAAGAGAGAAAGAGAGGAAGAGAGGAAGGAAGAAAGGGAGGGAGGGAGGGAGGGAGGAAGGAAACTTAGAAAAATCAAAAACAGTATTTGAGAGATTTACAGGATATCATCATACAACCCAACATATGGGTCTTAGGAGTTCTTGAAGACTTGGAAAGAGAGAATGTATTAGAAGTCCTATTTAGTGAAATCACAGAAAACTACCCCAATTTGGAGAAAGAAAGGGACATTCAAGTAGAGGAAGCACATAGAACTCCTAATAGACACAACCAGAAAAGATCTTCATCACTACACATTGTAGTTAAAATTTCAACAGTGAAACATAAAGAAAATATTCTAAAATGTGCACAAGAGACATGCCAGATTACTTTCAGAGGATCTCCTATTAGACACACAGATTATTTCTCATCAGAAACCCCATAAGCTAGGAGAGAATGGAGAGACACAGTCCAAGTCTTAAGTGAAAAAAGCTGTCAACCCAGAATATTGTACCCTACAAAGCTCTCACTTATGAATGAAGGTGAAATAAAAACCTTCCATAACAATCAGAAATTGAAAGAATTTGTCACCAGTCATCCAGCTTTACAAACAATGCTTAAGGATATGCTACATACTGAAACATAGAAAGATAGTCATCATTATGAAAAGAATGTGAAGGGAGAAAATCTCCCAGTAAAAGTACAAAGGAAATCCAAAGTGAAAAATAGGAATATTTATGGAAAAATGACAGGGCAAAGTCATTACTTAACAATAGTCACCTTGAATATAAATGGCCTCAAATCTCCAGTTAAACATTACAGCTTGGCTAAATGGATTAAAAAATAAGATTTATCTATTTGCTGCCTGTAAGAAACACATCTCACCAACAAAGATGCATGGAGACTAAAAGTGAAAGGATGGAAAAAGACATTCCATGCTAATGAAAAGCAAAAGAAGGGCAGGTGTTGCCATTCTAATATCAAACAAAAGACTTTAACAAAAAAAAAATTATTAAAAGAGACTTAGAAGGGCACTATGTAATGATTAAGGGATCAATTCAACAGGAAGGTATGACTATAATATGTGAAGATGCATCCTATTATAGGGCACCTGGCTGTTTAAAAGATATGTTAATGGATCTAAAGGAAGACAGAGTCCAATATAACAATAATAGGAGACTTCAACTACCCCTTTTCATCAATGGACTGATCAACAAGACAGAAAGTCAACAAAAAACAACAAACTTAATTGACACTATGGATTTAACTGATACCCACACAATATTTCATCCAACAGTTGCAGACTACACATTCTTTTTTTTAGTGCATGGAACTCTCTCTATGATAGACTATATGGCAGGCCATAAAGCAAGTCTCAGCAAATTCAAAAAAGACAAAATCATACCATGTGTCTTCTCTGACTGCAATGTAATGAAGCTGGAAATCAACAACTCAAGAATCTATAGAACATATACAAACACATGGAGACTGAACAATACACTTCTGAATGAGACGTGGGTCATAGAAGAAACCAAAATATAAATTAAAAAAATTCTGGAAATGAATGAAGATAACAATACAAAATATCAAAACAACAGGGACAGAATCTGGCACCCCAACCAGGACTAGAACCCAGGGTACCGATGCCACAGGCAGAGGATTAGCCAAGTGAGCCGCAGCACCGGAAATGGCATTTCTTTCACCATCAGGTTCTCCAAAGAGACCTACCATCAGCTGTGTGCTCTGCTTTAGTGATACTAAATGCCAAAGCAGTTCCAAATCTTCCATCCTCATACTCCAAAAGAAGTTAGAAAACAGCTTTGTATCAGAGACATCAGTAAATGTCTCATTGTGTTTCAACAATTCAGATTAATTTTTGGACTGGCTAAAACAACATTTGTTGGTTGATTTCAATTAATTAGGACTCAAGGCTTTACTTGGGGTGGGATGGATACTACTCACAACAGATGGTTGTTTCCATACCCAAAACAAGTTTAGGTAAGAACTAGATAAGGCAGGAAAGAACAGCAGCAACACCACCACATTTGCCAATATACCCTATGTTCGTAATGTTTGAGCAAGGAAATCGCTTAGGGAACTAAAGGTAATAACACCACAGCAGCATCTAAGATCCAGAATTTAATCTGAGGTCTGTAAAACAGAACAAAGCCAAAACAGATTTACAACATACTATACCTCACACATCAACAAATATAATCAAGAAAAAACACCCTTACACTTTTGGGGTTGCATATAGATATGACAAATAAACAAAATCATGTTCTGATCATTACTGAAGTTAATTTAAAAAACAATTATTAAAAAGATACAAAAACTGGAATAAAGATATAATCTTTGGAAGAAATTCAATCATGCGTTAATTTAGCAGCAAAATTTCTAAAAAGCAGATAGTTATAAATATTGTAGACATTTGCAGTCTTTAGAAGCACAGAAGGAAAAAATTCAGACCCATTCTAAATATAATATGAATTTATTGTAGCAGGCAGTTTTTAATGCTATTTTCAGAGAGCTTTTATGGTCTATTATGTCAGCTCTTACACCTCCCACAACACGTCTTTGTCAGTGCACAGCCATTCAAAATATGAAAAATCATAGACCTCAAAATGTTTAGAAATCTGTGGTTTGTTGGCAGTGCATTAGAAGAAAACGTACTAAATGAGATCAGACAATCCAACAAAAGTCAGTAATTCTCTGAGTCAGAAAGCTGAAATGCTCTCCCTGCAGGTAGTAGAAGAAAAGTTGGCATCACACCAATCAACCCTTAAGCTCAGGTGGCCCCAGGAATTGCCTTACAACAACTCTTATGTACTAGACCTCTCAGTTTCTTTCCTACCCTAGAAACCTGCTATCTAACTCAAGGGCCTGAAGATTTCATGGCACATGTGTTTAGAACTGTGTACTGCCTCAGGGAACATTGACCCAGGAGATTATAGACTAAAGCTATGTATGGCACTGATTGAAAAAGGTATTTCTATTTATTTGTCCATTTAATAGACCATTATGGACTATGTTTTCTGTGTCAGGTATTGTGATATGTCATAAAATATAAAACATGAGTAATAAAATGTAGCAAAGCAGAGAGACAAAACTGTGATATAGTCTAGTCTATAGTTGAGAACTGAGACACAGAATGGGTCTATGGAGTAACAGAGAAAGAGGTCACTTTGGGGCTGGTGCTGCAGCATAGTAGGCTAAGCCTCCACCAGCAGTACCAGCATCCCACATGAGCACCAGTTCATATTCCAGCTTCTCTTCTTCCAATCCAGCTCTCTGCCATGGCCTGGGAAATCAGTAGAAGATGGCACAAGTGCTTGGCCCCTACACCCACCCACATGAAGACCTGGAAGAAGCTCTAGGCTCTTGGCTTTGGCTTGACCCAGCTCTGGCCATTGCAGCAATTTGGGGAGTGAACCAGTGGATGGAAGACCTTTCTCTCTGTCTCTCCCTCTCTGTCTGTAACTCTACCACTCAAATGAATAAATCTTTAAAAAAATTATATAGAAAAAAATGAGACGTCACTTTGAAGACTTGTAGAATAGATGACTATCTCACCTTCACACAGGGGTGGGTCAAGGAACCTTTATTGACAGAGCAAAGAATTTCCTCAGAAAACCAATTCTACATCTGCTCTAACACACTGACAAAAATGTATTGTGTCCCAAAGATGGTGTGTCTTGAGTGTGGGCACAATATTCTCCCTTTTTTAAAATTTAATTTAAGTTATACAAATTTCATGTATTTCATGTTCAGATTTAGGAACATGGTGCTACTTCCCACCCTACCTCCTGGCTATGCTCCCACACTTCCTTCTTCTTCCTCTCCTATCCCTTCTCTTAATTTTTACAATGATCCATGTTCCATTTACTTTATACTCATAAGATTAACCCTATATCCTACTCTAAGTAAAGAGTTCAACAAAGAGTAAGGCTAAAACAAAACCACTGTTCCTCAACAGTAGAGACAATCACCAAAATCACCAAAATTGTAAACAATCACCAAATTCAAAATGTCAATTTCACTCCCATACATTACATTTTTGGTACTCTGTTAGTTACCACAGATCAGGGACAACATATGGTATTTGTCTTTTTGGGACTAGTTTATTTCACTAAGTATAATGGTTTCCAGTTGCCTCCATTTTGTTGCAAAAGAAAGGATTTCATTCTTTTTTTATGGCTGAGTAGTATTACATAGTGTATATATACCACAATTTCCTTATCCAATAATCAGTTGATGAATAGCTGGTTTGATTCCATATCTTAGCTATTGTGAATTGAGCTGCTATAAACATAGGTTACAGATAACTCTTTCATATGCTGCTTTCATTTTTGTTTGGGTAAATTCCCAGGAGTGGGATTGCTGGGTCATATAAAATATCTATTTTCAGTTTTCTAAGATATCTCCATACTGTCTTCCACAATGGCTGTAGTAGTTTGCATCCTCACCTATAGTGAATTGAGGTACTTTTTTCCCCACATCCTCTTGAGCATGCATTGTTTTTTAAATTTTTGTACAACAGCCAGTCTAACTGGGGTGAAGTGAAACCTCACTGTGGTTTTGATTTGCATTCCCCTGATGGCTAGTGATCCTGAGCATTTTTTCACATGTCTGTTAACCATTTGAATTTCCCCTTTTGAAAAATGCCTGTTCAAGTCCTTTGCACATTTCTTAACTGGATTGTTTGTTTTGTTGTTGTTCAGCTTCTTGGGTTCTTTATAGATTCTGGATAGTAACCCTTTATCTGTTTTATAGTTTGTAATATTTTTTCCCATTCTGCTGATTGCCTCTTCACTTTGCTGTGTTTCTTTTGCTGTACAGAAGCTTCTCAGATTGACATAATATCATTTATCTATTCTGCTTTTGATTGCCTGTGCTTCTGGGGTCTTTTCCAAAAAGGTCTTTGCCTATGTCAATGTCTTGCAGAGTTTCCCCAAAATTATCCTCTAGTAATTTGTTGGTATAAGGTTGTAGATTCAGATTCAGATCCTTGATTAATTTTGAGTGATTTTGATTAAATGAAAGCCATCTAGCTAGAAAACATGATCTTATTTGTAAAATACAGTGATAGGAAACTTTAGCTGAAGGTTTAAAGATGGAGGTCAGCATGTGGTGCCATGGGTGAAGCTGCCACCTGTGACACTGGCATCCTACATTGGTGCCAGTTCATGTCCTATATACTTCTAAGTGTCCTAGATACACTTCTAATCCAGCTCCTTTCTCAGGGCCTGTGGAAAGCACTGGAAGATGGCCTAAGTGCATGGGCCCCTACACCCAAGAGGGAGATCCAGTTGAGGCTCTTGGTCCCTGGCTTAAGGAGAATGGAAGACCTCTCTCTCTCTCTCTGTCTCTTCCTCTCTGTATTTCTGACTTTAAAAAAATATTTTTAAAAAGATTAAATTCATTTGAAATCCATAAGTGAGCATCATGTGTGGGAGAGTGTGCTTCCTGTTATGGCACATATTAGACATTGCTCAAACAGGATTAACATGGGAAAATCAGTCCTTACCGGAAAAAATTGGAACTCACTTTGCATTATTTAGATAGACTCTTTTTCTTCAGTGTATTCCTTTTCATTTGAAGGATGCAACTTGTTTTAGAGGGAGATGTTTGCTAGGGAAGTATGTGGGATCCACTTGCACACATTACATTACTGGTTAGCAGAAAATGTTAATTAAGTTCTACAAAAACTCAAAATTGAAGTTCTGATATTTTTTCAACTGAGATAGGAGCTCAATTTTTGTTTCTTGTGAAAGGTTATTCTTACACATTTATCTGTGTGGTACTACAATAATGCAAATATTTTACATTTAAGTTTACTCATAGACAACACTAAAGAAAGTAATTTTCATTAAAATAAAAAGATAAGAATGAAAGGACTCCAAACCGACCTTTTCTCCTACTGAGAACCTAGAAACTCCACTTAGTACTTGTCCTCATATTTGTAAAGTTGCACAGAATCTATGTACAATTAAAGGAGTGAAAAAATTCTATATCTTTGCTGGAGTACCTGGGTTCAATTTCCAGGTCCAACTATTGATTCCGGCTTTCTCCTAATGCAGATCCTAAGAACAAGCGATGATAGCTCAAGCAATTGTGTTCCTAGTACCCTTGCAGGAGACCTGGATTACTTTCCTAGCTGCCACTTTAGGCTGGTAGCTATTGCAAGCATTTGGAGAGTGAACCAGCAGATGGGAAGATGGGAAATAATCCTTCTTTCTCTATCTCTCTCTTCCACCCTTCCACTCTCCCTCTCAAAATACATTTTTAAAACTTAATTTAATAATTAGCCAAGTTAGAGTTTTGGTCATATAGTATTCTAATTACATCCAGGATTCACAAGCCAACATCCGAAGTTTGAACTGTATTCTCCTTCTCACTAGACAAGTGTGAAGGCTGGAAGGGAATCCACTACCAGAGGAGCCTGATACCTTCACAGAAGGAGATCAAAACTGATTCAAAAGTTTTCAGAAGATACACACAGTTAAGTAATAATTTTACCAAGATATGGTAGTAGTTAGCAGCACTGAAACTTGTGTGTATGTGTGTGTATATATAAAATCTTAAAACTAAGTGAGAAAACCATTTATTCATTTGTTCTACCAGGACTCAGGAAACACTAAATTCTTTCAACGGTACAATTAAGGAAAGAACAAAGGGGAGCCAGTATTGTAGTACATGGATTAAGTTGTCACTTACTAGGTCTGCATCCAGTATCAAAGAGCCCTTTGAGATTTGGCAACTCCCCTTCTGATCCAACTCACTACTAATGCACTTTGGAAGGCAGCAGATGATAGCCCAAGTACCTGGGTCCCTGCCCTCATGAAGGGAAACCAGTATGGAGGTATGGAGTTCCTAGGCTGGCCCAGATCTAGCTGTTGCAGCCATTTGGAAGATCTGTCTCCCTCTCTCCCCACCCTCTATCTGCCGCTCAGCCTTTCAAATGAATAAATGGATCTTAAGAGCTGTGTGTGTGAGAGAGAGAGATAGGGAGACATGTATAAAGGGAAGGAAATGAAGGAAGAAGAGAGGAGTGGGGAGGGGAGAAGAGATAAAGGGAGGAGAGGGGAAGAGAAAAGAGGGGAAGAGGAGGGAAGGCAAGGGGAGAGAGAGAAAAGGAGAGGAAGGTGGAGGGAGGACATGACTATAAAGGAAATACTCCCATCTTGTGGCTGTTGTTGAAATAACATGCTTTAACTAAATACTGATTGCTGTAGAAAATATAACATAAAATCATCAGAAGAATGCTTGCTACTTATCGATCCTTTCCTCTAAGACCCAGGCACCCCATTAGGAATTGTGTCAGCTATCTTATTTAATACCTAACACAAAAACAAATGTGCCACTTACATTTTACTGTAAATTAATAATATGAAAATAACAGTGCATTTGTCATCCCATTTTTTTTTTTATTTGATAGACAGGAAACTATGAAGCCCTGGTTGTTGAAGGAATTATAGTCATTGACTAATCACTTATTCCAACAGACAACAGGATTCTTAGTTCCCAGCCTTGTGCTAAAATATCCCATTCTCTCTTATATGACAGTATTCCCAATCATATGTGAATGGAAAATACAGATCTCCAATTTACAACTGTAGTCACTTGTATCTTCAAGTTCTTTCTGTCAAAAATAAACAGTATCTATTTTTTTGGCAACTGGGTTGAGAGTGACAATTGATCTTTTACTAGGGGAAAGAAGTTTCATTTTTAATGACCTAATGCTGGATCAGAGCAAATTCCACTGCTGATTGGTTAAAGTTAACTGAGAAACCTTCAGAAGAAAGAATAGCTGCAACTTCAGATAAATAACAAAGATTGAAAAACAAACATAATCCATAATTTTGTGATTGGAAATATGTACTACTAAAAAAGTAATTTCATAATAAATTTGTATGACATGAAGCCCATTTTACTGCATCATCCAATTCCAGAAAACCAGTGAGAAAGACAGAGACACTTAATATATTCACTTCTTTTCTGTAACAGTTTCTTTAGTGAGTACTTGTTAGACTTACTCTTAAAGATTTCCTGGCAGATGCATGGTGCAGAATAAGATGTTACTTATAGTAGGTTGGTTACTGGTTTGTGCCATCTAAATAAAGGTTTACATGTTTTAAAACTTGCTTAAGCTTGAAGATAAGATGGGCCAGATGAAGGCAACCCTCATCGTCTCTGACAGTTAATGATTTCCATCCTGCTGACAATGTGCAGATCCTGTGTCTTGTCAAGGAATAATTGCTACCTGAACACTTTCCTTCCCTGGATTCATTTGTTTAAATATTTGACTTATTTACTTGTCTGTTTATGTGTTTAAAATGCAGAGTATTAGAGAAGGCAAGATAGAGAAACCTGAAATTCCATCCAAGTCTACCACATGGGTAGCAAGGGCCCAAACTGGCCATCTTTCCTTGCTTTCCCACGCACATCAGCAGGAAGCTGGATCAGAAAACAGAGCAGTTGGGACTTGAACCAATGCTCCAATATGGGGTACCAATATCAGAGTCATCAAGACAGTACCTTAACTCATTGGGTCATAATGCTTCCTCCCATTCTATTCCTGCCCATCCCAACTCTTAACATATCTTCAGATATATGGAAACTGAACAAAACCGCTCTTCCATAAGATGACATGCAGCAAGGATGGAGCTTTCTCATTTATTTACTTATATGTTTGTGTTTGAAATGCAGAGACTCAGAGATACAGGGAGTCAGGCAGAGAGAGATCTCAGATCCTCTGATTCACTACCCAAATGCCCACCACAGCCAAAACTGGGCCAGATGAAAGCCAGGAAACAGTAACTCAATCTGAGTCTCCCTCATGGATGGCAGAGGGTGCATTAGCAGGAAGCTAGAATTGGGAGAGAGCCAGGACTTGAATCCAGGCACTCCAATATGGGATGCAGTCATCACAAGTAGCATTTTAACTGTTTGTACTAAACATCATCTGCTGATCTACTTTTATAACATTATTGAGAATGTACACCTTTCCCATTCAATTAATTTGAATAAAACAAAAACATGCAAGCTAATGAAAAATCCATAAACTATGTGCTCTTAATGGAATGAAAATTAAAGAATTACACTAATGCTACACACTAATTCTAATATGAAAAAGATCCCTTCTCAGGTAAATTTGTTAGAAGGCTTCAGACCTTAATGAAAGTTTTAAATTATTTAAAAAAATAATCTAAGTGTTGATTGATCTTTCCTATTAAAAATGCTTAGAAATCACAGCAGTTTTGAACTCAGCAAATATGATTCCATTTTCATATTTTTAAATAAGACCAATTTTAAAGGGAATTTTCATTTTTTGCAAATTTCAAATTTATAACTGATTATCAAACTATCCATTTATACATATACACATATATGATATAATACCCTAAAACATGCCATCTTAAGACATCTGAATTAACTTATATCTAGAAGCTAACACTGTAAGTTGAAATATTTCCTTAGAAATCGTGTTTATTCCACCACTCTTGGCCAACAAGCCAAGAACACACATGTTGTACCAATGAGCTGCTGACTGGAGGCAGTGAGCCCATCAGTGTAAAACACATGAGGCATCATAGTCTTCACAGCCTGAAAGAGCCCCTGAGCTCATGGCTTCAACATCTGCATGACTTAGCACTTGAGCTACTGCCAAAACTGAGATACCAAGCTGGGATATGCACAATGACCAAATTAGCACATCACTGCTTCTTGCTACTGTCAAATTCCACGAGGTTTTCTTCCTCCTGTATTATGTCATTAATTCCTTATACTAAAAATAGCAATGAGACAAAACATAAGCAGATGGCTTCACACCCAAAACCAGGTCTAGATTGGAGGGTGAACCAACGGCAAAAGGAAGACCTTTCTCTCAGTCTCTCTCTCTCACTGTCCACTCTGCCTGTCAAAAAAAAAAAAAGATAAAATAATTGGGGGACCTATAGTACAGACTGGATACCATATGTGTGTATATTACATGCCCAGCACCTATAATGCTAACAGTGCTTCTGGCAGATGGAGGCAAAGAGAAGGAAGCACTCTAGTACCACGTGAAAAGAATGGTCTCAAAGGAATATGTGGTCACTCATTGGATCTGAACCCAGACACACTAAGACGTTCCCAAGAGTATCACTCTTTCCCTTTGAAGACACTGATTTGCCAACATTCTATATTTTTTGACCCTCAGGAGTTCCTTCCTGAAAGACAAATATCCATATGCAAGGTAGAACTCTCCTATAGTTAACACATAAGTGGGGATTTTTTGACCTTTTGCTGAAAAGAAGTTAGAGAACATAGTTGTCAGGTAACCTGGCAGCAGAGAGAGAATGTAGAGAGAGCACAGGATTTAAAAAACTATATTTTCTGTAGTATAAAATTTTTTCTAGCACAAATACTCTGTTCCTATTCAAAATACCTGCAGTTAGTAGATCATCTTGGACTAAACGCTATGATTTGTACTTCTCAAAATGAATGCAAAAGCTTTAGGAACTACCTCTTTATAAATTAACAGGTATAGAATATGTTTTATAATTTAAAAATATGCATTCTGATATCACTGGGATCTCTGCTAATGTAGTTAGCAGTATCACATCACTGAAGCATTTCAAAGATAAGATATCAAAAAGCAAGTGAGCAGGCAGGCATTGTGACTCAGTGGGCTAAGTCACTGTCTGGGACACACACATCCCATAGCACAGTGTCAGATTTGACTCCTATCTGCGCCACACTTTTGATTGAGCTTCCTGCTGATGCACCAGGATGGCAGTAGATAATGACCCAAGTACTTGGATTCCCACCACCCAGAGACTTGGAATTCCAGGCTCACTGCTTCAGCCTGGCATAGAGCTGGCTATTGTGGGCATTTGGAAAGCAAACCAGTAGAGGAGATCTCTCTCTCTCTCTCTCTCTCTCTCTCTCTCTCTCTCTCTCTTTCTCTCTCCCCCATCACTCTACCTTTCAAACAAATAAATAAATAACTTTATAAAACAGAAAAAAAACAAAGAAGATACTGACAGACCTGGGTGTTTGATCCCTACTGTAAAGCAGTTTACTGTTTACTTCTTTTTATTAAAAAATACTTTTAAATTATACAGTACTTCAAAAAGTTTGTGGAAAATGGAATTAAAAGAAAAGTTTAATTTTCTGTGCAAAACAAAAAATTTGAACTCCATGTATGTTTTTTTTTTCATGATACACATTTTCCATGAGCTTTTTGAAGACCTCACACATTATTCTCATTCATTGGTAAACATTTTATCCTCTAGTGTTAACATGTCATGGTACATAGCCTACTTTGCTGTATACCAGTCAACTTCTCTGTCTTCTACAAATGTGGGACAATATCATTTGAAATAGAAGTAGTGCTGAGTGGAAGAGATTGTCCTGAAAGGAGAAAGTAGACATTGATGTGGATTTCCCACCTTCAAAGTTCAAATACTTCTAGATTTGTGCAAGATAGGGAGAGAAGGGAATATCATTATATTCTTATATTTGTATCTACATACCACATTGGGTCTTTTAAAGTCTAAGAATTAAAATTTTAAGAAAATGCTTTCAGATTTGCCTTATGTTCACAGTTAACATTGTTCCCCTATCAGTATCTTACTTGATATGAAAAACTGTAAGTAAGTGAAGCCAACCCTTTATACAGAAAAGAAACTACTTTCATTTAATTGTGAAATACAATTTTTTCACCTATTAACACCTTTGTCCCAAATCACCTCTGCTATATAACGGTTTGTCTTGAAGAGTAGGAAGTCACTGAAAAAAATTTCTCTCTTCTCATAAAATCCTTAAATTGGGCTTTGACATCTTATCTCCTCTGTTTCGATCCAACTAAGAAAAAAAATAGTATAGCGTCCCCCACCCCCACTTCCCCTGACCCTTAAATTGGGTAGAATTGCTTTCTCATCCTTTAAATTGAAAGATTCCTACTATATTTCTAACAAGCTGGATCAGTTTCTTGCTGTCTTTTAAAAAAAAAAGATTTAGTTTATTATTTGAAAGGCAAAGTGACAGAGAGAGGCAGAGACAGAGAGAAAGGATCTTCCATCTGTTGGTTCATTACCCAAATGGCCACAAATGTCAAGGCTGGACTAGGCCAAAGCTAACAGCTAGGAACTCCATCTGGGTTTCCTACATGAGTGCAAGGGTCCAACCCCCTGGGCATTAGCAGGGAGCTGGATCAGAAGCAGAGCAACAGGAACTCAAACCTACGTTCTGACATGGTATCTGGGGTCACAGGTGGCACCTTAACCCACTGCACCACAATGGGGACCCTCTTGCTGTTTCTTTTAATTGAATGTAAACCTGGGTAAAGAGTGAAGACCATAAGTATTAGTATAAAATGTGTTAAATTTCTGAAATTTTAAAAATAGGATACTGTGTGTTCAGATTCGAAAAAGTATACTCGACATTTCAAAACTTGAAATTGCTTTAGATTATTGCTGACAGATAATCTGAAAGACAGGTAACAGATATTGAATATTAGACTAGTTTGATAACTATTTCTTCAGATAATATAAAAAGTGCTTATCAATTCCTTTTCTCCCCAGCTGTCTGTTGCTAAATTTGCAACATTAAAATTGTGGGTTCCTAATTACAAAACCAACTTCAGCTTTGGTACTCATTTGTGTTTACATTTGGCAAAAGATGTCTTCCTGCATTTAGGAAAGGAAGGCTTAAGTAGGCTTATGACCACCTACACATCAAATGACTTATGCAGACATCTTCCTTCTTAAATACAAGTTAGATATATATGCGATAATTAAAATGTTGAACCAAAATGATCAGAACAAAGTGCAGGAGGTAACAGTCCAATCAACCCTCACAAATGTGAAAGCTCTCTTAACATGTTCATGAAATCAAAACTGCAGCTGAACTCCCACTTCCTTAACATAACAGCATCTTGGCTATGAAAACGTGGCTTACTTCCGACAGCGAATATTGGGTGGACCAATCCCAGAAATACACAGTATTTCCAGGTCCTTGAAACCCAGAAAACATGTAAACTGTACTTCTTAAATGTTAAATGATTTTAGCCGATAAAAATATAGAATCATAAATCATAACTACATATACTTTAAGCATTATATTGGAGTAAGTTCATCTAAAGTTTGATCATTATTTCTATGTTTAAAATATACCAGAGCAGGCATTTTTCATAACAGTTAAGATGTTGCTTGGCACTCCAGTGTCCCATATCATAGTGCCTGGGTTCGAGTCTCAAATTTGCTCTCAAATTCAGCTTGCTACTAATGGATACCATGGAAGACAGCAGTGATGACTCAAGTAGTTCGTTCCACACCACCCATGTGGGAGACCCAAACTGAGTTCCCAGCTCGTGGCTTCAGCCTGGCCAATTACCAGCTGTTGTAGGGATGGGGGGAGTAAACAACCACATAGGAAACACCTCTCTCTTTCTCTATCTCTACCTCTATATCTGTCTTTCAAATAAATAAAAATTTAAGAAAAAATTAACAAAATTTAACATACTGATTAAGCTTTTAACCTTCAGATCAACTCATTTTTAAATATCCAAAAGCTTATAATAGGTGGATTCTGAAGAGAAGACCAAGAGCCAACAGTAGGTATGTAGGTTCACTTGGCTATCCATGACAAGTGGCCTATGTAAAGGAAAACAAATGAACACAGACACTAAGACTAACAAGTCAACTACAAGATTACCACAACACTTTCACCTTTCATACAGTGAAATTGCCACCAATCAAACTGTACCCCAACATGTTTTTTTAACAAGTAAATAGGGTAATTTAGGCCAGTGAGTTTCAAACATTTCTATCAATCCTAATAAAAGAACAGGTCTGATAAAATTTAAAAAAAGAGAAAAAATGCATTCAAACATAGGCCCAGGAAGCTCTGAGAACAGCATATGAAGAATTCCAGGAAGGTGAGAAAATCTAAAATCTCTAAGCCAGTGAATTCATGTTCTACCAATTTAAGAATCCTAAAGCCTGCAGATATTTGGATTCAGCCTTAGGATGCAAAACTCATGCAACCAAAAAGGTGTTTTTCTCATTAATTTCACAGCAGAACATCAAACAAAGCAACCCAAGATGGATCAGCTCCAATCCATCTGGAGCAGCCAGACATTGGGAAGGGTTTCCAACAGCACTATGAAGATCAGAAACAAAAGCTGTATCAAAAAATATAGTCACCTCCTTCCTCGGTACATGCAGATCTGAAACAAAAGCTGTATCAAAAAATACAGTCATCTCCTTCCTCAGAACTCCCTCTCTTCCACCCACTACCTTAACCCGTGACCTCAAATAATCCCCAAATCTGGGAAACATTAGTAGCGTTGCTGCAGCTGACCCCCATTACTGTCCCCAGTAGGTGGAGGTAGTCTCTGAGGTAGTGAATGTCAAGGTTTAGTGTGAAGTATGACATTCATTTCAGACACAGAGATACTCCGTATGAAATAAAGAAGCCATTGATGGAGAAGTGCATAAATGTCTTACAAGTATAGAACAATATCCTGGGTGAGGAAGTGATAAATAATAAGGCATTCTGACCACACCTGCTACTCATTAAGAGACAGAAGCCTCTTGGCCACCATTAATACTTTCAGCATCTGCCAGAGGAAATAGCGGGCTTTGTAAAGAGAAAGATGTTTTTAAAAGGTGGTGGTAGAATTGAGCAGATGTCTAATCTACTCTTTGATTACACTACTGTGGGAATCAGTGAAAAAAAGAGATTTAATAAGTTGAGGTATAAACAACATAGATCAAATAGAGTTTATGTAAGAAACTGAGGAGGTTTGATGAACTGAGGACTTGGTTTTAATAGCCACTCTGCAGATAGCACTATGTAAACTAAAACTTATTTCTCAACTACTGGGATAATTTTCAGATTTCTATGAAATTAGATGTTTTGTAGATAGCTTTTGGATTTGGGAATTAAAGGGAGAAACACAGAATATAAACAGAAGTCAACACTTTCTTCACAAGACAGGAAGTGAGCTGCCTTAAAAGCTACAAAGCTGAACTGGCCTCTGATGCTCCTGCAAGGTCCCCCATCATTGGAGGAAGACAGTTCAGGCATTGATCGATTCCCGTCCCTTTCACCTTCTCATGGTGAAGATAGAAGCAACCCCAGAAACAATCTCACAGTGCTTGGAAGAGGGGTAAGAGAGGAAGCATAAACCACAGCTTTCTGGAAACACTGAAAATTGCACTATTTCTATTCCACCTCTCTTCCTGACAGTAATCACTTCTGGGACCCAAAAGAAAGCCACACCGGAAAATGTACCTAGGGCTGGAGCTCTCCCATCTTATGAGGCAGCACCTTGAGAGTCTGACTCCAATTCTGGCTTGAGTGAGAAAAGGAAATTTAGTGTACCTGTAGTGAATTAATTTCTCTATTAGAAAATCACTTGGCTTGATTTGTCAACCTGATGTCCTTTAGTGCTCTAGGACTGCTAAAGATTCACTTAAATCATTACTGCTGAGCTGCTGTTTGGACCTGGATCCATTGCTTTGTGACTGACTTCTTTTCAGTGCCTGCCTGGACATGGAGGTAACATGATTTGATAACTATTGATATTCTGATCAGGATCAAGTGCTCTTAGGGTGCTTAGATAGATCTCTCTCAGTGATCTGATTTTTTTCCCATCTCAATAGCTGAGTTTGGAATCTTAACTCCTGAATCCAGCATCTGCTATTTCAAGCTGCAACCACAAGATAGCAGAATAACTTAATTTGAGCTCCATCCAGTGAGGTCACTGATTCCAAAATTGATAAAAGTGAATCAGGAAACATGTTAGAAATATGATTGTTATATGTTACAATAGAAAATTAAATAAGCAACCATTTAAAAATAAGCTTAATTATGTAAAGCATAAATTTATTATTTGTATTAGTAGTCAATGATAAAGAAATATTATATGGAAATCTATTAACTGCATAACAAACTGAGTACTTCTAAATATAATGATGATAATTAATATTGAAACCCCTCTTTTGCATCATTAGAGATTAAAATAATACATATGTATGTATTTAAATCTGTATGTTTCCAAATAATTCCCAGTCCTTATTACTTTGAATGTCTGTATAATTCATAGCTTAATTATAGAAAGAACATTAAAAAGAAGAGAATGTTGTATTAGCTTTTTTATTAACTACTGCAGTAATAAAATGTTCCCTAAGAATATTTAAATAGCATAAAATGTCTCATCTTAACAGTCACGGATGATTCTCCACAGAGCTAAACTATAAACATGTCTCAAGAATCCCAGGCCATCCCTGGAGATTTTGCAGAGCTTCCTTCACATGTCTCCCTAAGAACAGAAGCCTGAGAAAACAGATGGGTCTTCCTCTGTGACTCTAAGATCAACAGCCCAGCCTCTGGTGAATAGTCAAGAAGAAGAATTCCAGAGTTGACAGCTCTTCTTAAAAAAAAAAAAACCTGCTTCCTTTTTCCCAGAATTCAAAGTGAGACTCTAATTCTTGCACAATTAGTTATGTTCCACCTCAACAAATGACTAAATGTCTCACCAGATTCACTATAAAAGAAAAAAAGGAATAAATAGACTATGCTGGGAGAATAACAAAGTCATGTATGTGATACATGTTACCAAAAGAAGTCAGAATCTTCCAAGGATATATTGGTTCTATATACATGAATTATAAAACAAAGTAATTAAGAATAAAATCAATTAATTTAGCCTTGACCGATGCTAAGGAAAGAGAAAGCACTAGACTTCAAGTAACAAGGATGCTTCAAAAATTCATAGGAGAATGGAATCCAAAGATAAACTTATTTTGGTGCCAAAAATATTGAAATCCATGCACCGTTTTTGAAAAGAATATATTTTCCAATATAAACTTTTGGAAAATACTTTATATGCCTGTTTGACCTACCAGTTCAGATGCTCATATACCATATTGAAATGCCTAGGTTTGATACCTGTTTCTGGCTCTGGATTCAAAATTCCTGCCAATGTTGACCCTGGAGGGCAGTAGATGAGTCCCTGGAATTCATATGGGAGAACTGGATTAACTTCCTGACCCCCAGCTTCAGTCAGGCCAGTCTAAGCCACTGGGTGCTCAGGGGTAATGATCCAGTGGATAGTTCATTCACACTCTTACTCTCACTGTCCTCTGCTTCTTGAATAAAAATTTTTTTAAAAAAAACTTTTTTTCATTTGAAAAGAATGCTTAATATGACAGTTTCAGGCTTAAGTATAAAAAGTATGCCATCTGGTCAAAAATGATGTAAAATATATTCTCAAAGAATTTTTGAAAATTATGTATGCAAATGAGAAAATTTTAACACCTTTATTAGGAAAGAGTAGGAACTCAGTAAATGAATTCTAAAAAAATAAGATCTATCTTAAATTTCTATGTTTGTATCCAGAAAAAAAATTAGAAAAAAGAGTTTGATGCTATGACATGTTTTTCAGAATCACAGAGTAAGGAAACAACAGATCTTATTTTTAAAAAAAATCCCAATACTGCCATTACATTTTAATGCATTATTCTCTGTATGTATCATAATAAAATTTTATCTCATTTCCAAATGGTAATTAGAAAGGAATAGCAGATATCAGAGTTACTCTAATAAATATTGCAGTAACTGTCTTCCACATAACTTTCTCTTCCTTTCCTGGATAGCCTAGAGCAGGAAATAAAATTATTTTCTTTTAAGCATAAACATTTCTTTTTCTTTTCAGCATAGGAAAAGAAATGACAAATAGCTGAAAAGACTTTAGGTCTATTTCTCTTTGTATCCTTTTACAAAGCCATATTTATTTTAACTTATTTTAACTTAGAAGCCCCGAACCCCAAATTACTTCTCTGTCTCAGATTGCTCTCCTGATAGACCCATTTCTGTGTGTTTAACTGCCGAATGAACACCTTCACCTGCATGGTCCAGACAGAGGCACCACAAATTCTTTTAGGCCAAACTTTTTTTTAATTATTTAACGAATTTATTAATACATTACCTCCTCATGGTCATAGCAAATTCATGATAATTACTCTAACACAATTCTTATCAATTCTCAAATTAATGTGATATTTTCATGAATGAATAAATTCATCCAATTTCCTGGCAAAGCATTTTTGTTTGTTTTGTTTTGTTTTGCTGCAGAATACCTTTTCTTCTGAAACTCCATTACCATCCCCAACCCCACCCCCAATTCATTACTTAGGTTCTTTCTCCTCAATTTCTCTCTGCTACATAATTTAGAACTTCCTGTCTCTCTTGCCTAGTTGTATGGAAACCATTTTTTTAAACAACCTTAATGTTTCCAACATTGAACCCTTTGATTCTCCTACCAAAGAACTTTCTGAAAAGCAAATCTAGAGAAGTTACTCTCCCTACCTAAAATCCTTGATGACTCTCCCACAGGAGAAATCTGCAACGAATTAGGACGGCATGCAAAGTCCTTTATGTATGCTTAGTGCCAAGGCTTCTTGTATAACCTCCTCCCATTTCACTCCTCCTCCTTCCTTCTATATTGATCACCTTGTGTGCTAGACCTTCAGAAACACATGTAGACTTCTAGTAACTGCCATGCCATTTCATCCCTCTGGGCAACTGCTCGAAGCACCCTGCACTTTATGCTCTTCTCCAGCTTCAGACTTCAAGAACTTCGTGATCTACAGTACTCAATATTTCTTTCTCTATTAAATTTTCCTTACATCACATGCTAAGATTTTACAACTCTTTCATTTCAGCCAGACTGCAACTAGAACATAATTCTAATATTGTGTGCATTTATGTGTGTGTGTATATATATATATATATATATCTTATTTTTTAAAGTTTTTCAGAATATTCTCCCTAATCTTCTCTGAAATCCTTATAACAGGCAAATCTGTATTTTTCTACTATATTCCAAAGGACATGGAGGTCTTTAGTATACAATATGCATTAAAGCAGTTTTCAATTAAAAACAATTAATAACTGAATCAAATTATGTAAGCTCTACATTTTCTAAGGCATTATTGTAGGTGTTGTGGGATATACAAACACAAATAAAAAAGTGTTCTACACATGAAGAGTAATGGAAGTCATAAAACCTGTATTAAATAGGAATATATAGCAAGATATAAAGTGATACTGCCATGGGAAATTCGGGTAAGATTTATTTTCCAACCAAAAGGCCTCAAAAGATTTCACAGGGGAAGGGGATGGTTGACATTGTGGTGTAGCAGGTTAAGTCATGCCTGCAACACTGGCAGCCCATGTGAGCACTGGTTTGAGTTCTGGCTGTTCAAAATCTGATCCAGCTCCCTGTAAATGCACTAGGGAAAGCGGTGGAAGATGACTCGACCCAGATGGAGTTCTAAGCTCCTGGCTTCAACTCGGCTGTTGCAGGCACTTGGAAAGCAAATTAGCAGAAGGCAGATCTCTCTGTGTGTCTCCTACTCTGCCTTTCAAATAAATAAATAAATCTTAAAAATAAAAGAGATTCATGAGGAAAGAAGAACTGCATACCGAGATTGAAAGATTCGTGAAGCCCAAATATGGACTGAAGTGCATGGGCTTTAATTGGAATGAATCAAGATCTCTCAGTTTCACAAGTATGAAAATGAATGTCCAGATCTGGGCTTCAAAATGTTTGATTTGATGGCGTCAGTTAGAATAAAGTTTATCAGTGAAGTACAGAGAAGCCATTTAGAGATTCATTATAATATGCCAAACAAATAATTCTGAAGGACTTGATATTTGAATCTCAGAAATAGATCTGTAGTTGGAAAAGCAAAGAGGTAGGAATTTGGGACATTTGGAAGAGAGGACCAATGAAATTTTGCAAATGATTCATACATCCAAATAAAAGAAATATTCATCCAAAAAGTAGATGTTTTAAATCAGGAACTGAAAGGATGGTAGTGTCATTAATAGAAACAGGGACTACACAAAGAACTTGGGAAAGGAAAATTACTTCAGGTTTTGTGTCATGTAATTAGAAGCAGTGATATATCTGATAGGGACATTCAACAACCCTCTAGAATGGTGTCTGAAAATTATAGAAAGATTGTAGCTAAAAGAAGTATACTCATCATCCTTACAAAGAACATATTTAAAGACATTATCTAGAATGAGTGTTAATACTGAGAGCTGAAATACAGGAAGATTGAGAAATACATTTGGGAATAGTATTTGGGAATAGTTTGTATATAGGAAATTGGAGAAGAAAAGATTCCAAAAAAGAATAGAAAACAAGAGGACACTCATAAAGTCATGACCATTGAGACCAAGGACAAGGAAAGCAACAATATAATGGAGCAATTGATTACATCTAATGGTACCTAGGTATTGAAGCTACATGGTCCAACAGGCTAGGCACAAGCTACATGTAAATACTTAATTAAATTAAATTAAAGTGTGGTTCCTCGCTTGAATTAATCACATTTGAAATGCCCAACACTAACATATGGCAAGTGACTTCCTGTAAAGAATTGGTGCGGTACAGGAAAAATTGATCTTGGCAGAAAACTATTCTAGACAGTGTTAGATGAAGGAATATAAAGACTGGAATAAAAGATGGCTGTTATGAGTTTAGGTTTAGAATGGGATCAATTCCTCACTCTTCTACTGACTTTCTGTGTGTCCCTCCACAACTTACTCAGTTTCCAGCACTTACCTTCTGGGGTTAGTTGTTGAGTGACTGGATGGTAATATGCATTCAACCACCATTCCTGGTGCACTGCTAGTCCTCAACAACAGGGAAATGGCAGCAGCAGCAGCCAAGTACCAAGACACACTGCTAGGGATTCAGGAGAAAACAGGCGGTAAATGTACGAATGAGTGCAGCAGGCCTAGCCTTTAATAGGCCAGAAAGGTAGGGCAGACTATGCCAGTGACAATTTAAGGAGGAATTCTTTTAAAGCACAAGTGTCCTAGAGAAGCTGTGAGCATGAAGGATGACATGAACAGGAAGAAAACTGGAAATGATGAGTTGACTTTGATTCATGCCTTCTGATTGTTGAAGAGATGGTTATATCATCTGTTGAAAATACCAAATCAGGGGGCCGGCGCCGAGGCTCACTTGGTTAATCATCCACCTGTGGCGCCGGCATCCCATATGGGCGCTGGGTTCTAGTCCCGGTTGCTCCTCTTCCATTCCAGCTCTTTGCTGTGGCCTGGGAAGGCAGTGGAGGATGGCCTAAGTGCTTGGGCACCTGCACCCACATGGGAGACCAGGAGGAGGCACGTGGTTCCTGGCTTCGGATCAGCGCGGCACCAGCCATAGTGGCCATTTTAGGGATGAACCACCAGAAAGAAGACCTTTCTCTCTGTCTCTCCCTCTCACTGTCTAACTCTGTCAAATAAAAAAAAATTTTTTAAAAAAGAAAAAGAAAATATCACATCAGGGCGGGCACTGTGGCATAGCAGCTAAAGCCGCCACCTCCAGTGCCGGCATTCCCATATGGATGCTAGTTTGAGACCTGGCTGCTCCACTTCCAATCCAGCTCTCTGCTATGGCCTGGGAAAGCAGTAGAAGATGGCCCAAGAGCTTGGGTCCCTGCACCCATGTGGGAGACCCAGAAGAAGCTCCTGGCCCCTGGCTTCAGATTGGCCCGGTTCTGGTCATTGCAACCATTTGGGAAGTGAATCAGCAGATGAAGGAACTCTCTCCCTCTCTGCCTCTGTAAATCTCCCTTTCAAATAAGCAAATAAATCTTAAAAAAAAAAAAAGAAAGAAAGAAAAGAAAAGATCACATGTCAGTAAGGAGATTCTTCAAAGAGATGCTTATTGGGAAGAGCAAGGAAAAAAAAGTCAGAGGAACAAGAGGAATTTCTCATCACCCCTTAAATTGTATCATTACTAAAGCAATGCTTGTTTTTCTTTCTAAAACCCAAGCCTGACTTCATTGACAGTTGCTGCCTGAAATCATGTTGACAAGATTTCTAGAGCTGTACTGGAATTCATTAACAAAAAGCACACAATTAACTACATTTCTGGATACACACAGAAATCTTGCCCTGGGGTCAATTCATATGACCTGGTTTAACTGCTTTCAGGTGAATAAATGGTCACAGAACTATTCTTGGCTTTTGTTTCACAAATGGTCTCTTGCCTCTGGGACACACAGATTAGAAGGATTTTTTTGCTCTAATATCTCATCAGTGTAATGAGGAGGCTGTCTCCTAAGTTTTCTTTCACCAAACCAAGGTAAATTTACCTGGCCCTGATTCCCCATCCTTCCTGTAGTTTCAGACTTCTGCAACCTCAATTCAAAATCTACTTGCGCTCCAATAGCTCCTTAGGCAACTTTGACCCCTGCCCATGGCAATCCTTGACATTCTTTCCATACACCATTCACACCTGAACCTTGAGAAGCAGGCAACAGTTCATTGAACCAGTCAAGGACATCTAGGTCATGGAAGAAGGAAGCTTGGATGAAAAAAACAAAGCGTACTTATGTAAAGAATTTAATTCAGATCCTTTTGTTACTGTTGCATTTCCATGTAGGAGGGGCCTGATATGCAGATATGCCTCATTAATTATAGTTATGCAAATTGGAACCTAGAAAAGGAAGTTAATGGTTCATTATAGCAGGCTCCATACACAATGCATGTTTGTGCAAATTCTGAATATCTTATAAACATCAATCAATGCATTTGACACTTTTGATAAAATTTTGAACAAGATGTCAGCCCTGATTACTTAATTAAAATATTAACTCTAACTTTGCAGATTCCCTTCATAATTGTCAATCACAGTCTAATATCCTCCATATTTAAAAAAAAAAATGGAGAATACTGCTCAAACCATTGTTCTTCATCAGTAAATCCCCAGCACTGCTGACTTCCCATCCTCTAGAACAAAAATACTAATTTTGAGATGAATGCAAATTTGGCCAAAATTAAATCAAGATTTGCCAAAAATATACTGGCCAGATAATATCACTCATTTTGGTGTTCTGTTTTAATATTATTTTTCTTCCTTAAATTGAATCATTCATGACATGTTTATGGAGAATCCAGAGAAAAATGGAAGAGTTGGTTTGAATGATCCTGTCAGGTAGAAAAGAAAAAAATGGAGTATGTTAAATGCTTAAGGTTTTATTCTACATGATCAAATGACTTTGAAAATTGAAGATTTTGGAAAATGAGACAAGGAGATCTTATGCTAAGACAGAGATCTCTAAGAAGTTTTTGACCATACCAAAGAAACAAGTAGTCAATATGAACATGGAAAAAGCCTGCTCTCTGAATATGCATGCTGTTACACAGGAGCTGTATGGCTGTTTCAGAGTCTAATACAGCCTTTCATTTCTATCGGAGAGAAATGTTTCTATGTAGATACAAGAGCTCTGTAAATCAGCTAAGATTTCCAAATCAGTGCATCAACTTTCTTTCTCTCTCTATTTATATACACTAAGCATTTGCTTCCTGTGACCACTTCAAAAGAAATATAACTCTGTTAAATATTACTTAAGTGCAGCTCTATGGCTATGAAAGAGAGAAAGTATAACTGACTTTGAATCTTTTACTACATGGGTGGAGAAAGAAGGAAGGAGAGATTGAAATGTTACACTGACCAGTCTAGGAAATGGGTAATAACTTGTGATTAAATGCAGATGTTAACCTGAAAAATTCAGTTAATCACAGATATTAAACATGCCTGGAAGCCATAAAAAGGCAAAAAAGTAAGCCAATGAATAACATTGCGTTGAAGTAGTATAGTGATACAAAATTCATATTGGAAAAAAAAAGCAGACAAAATTTAAATTACTTCAACTTTTCCATATTGTATAAGTGTTTATGTATAAATGAACAGACCATTACATGGACTTGCAATGAGGAAACAATTGGCAACTTGAATAAATCAAAACAGTGGAAAGATCTATGAGTGACAGGTGTATAAGTAGCACTTGGAAAGCAACAAGCTCAAAATTATTTAAGTATAAGCCACACTAGAAACATTATAAATAGATTTTTAAATTCAGAGTGCCCATTACATGTAAAGATAGTGCAATAATATAGAAAGCAGATCATAATTTGCCATAAGTGGTACTTGGAGATCGACTAGGCATTTCATAACTAATGCTCCCCAGTCTACTACTGGGCTCGGCATATAATTGTCACTCAATAAATGTTGCTTTTGATTTATTATTAGTAGTACTCCTAAACATAAAAAAACTAGAATGTTACATTAAATACGAGTACTTCAAAAAGAATTCAGAAAAGCAAGTATACTTGCTACTATAATACATATATTCATACATTTAACCAGCAGCCACCACTCTTTGTCACCTCCAGTTAGCAATCTCACTTTGTTGAAAAGCATCTATATTTCACTTTGAGCTCCACTGAGTTTCTCATTCATCATTTTCAGCTGCTGATTTATCACTTTCAGCAGCTGGTTCTTCAAAGCCCGAGGTAAATGCAATCAGGAATTTGGTGATAGAATAGGATAACCACAAATTGAAGAGTGCTGATTTTTAAAAGCACAACAAAACTATTTCCCACCATTTGTGCCTTCCAAAGCCCCTTCCAAGATGCAGTCTAGCAAAATGTGAGGATGTCACACATTCATATGTCGAAAAGGCTTAGTCCTCAGAGTGACAATATTGCTCAATTAACAATAGGAAGTTTGGAAAAGAATCCCAACATTTTGAAATAACCGGCAAGCAAAAGGAAAAAGAGTTGCTTATTGGAGAAACCACTAATAAAACAGGGAATTTCTGTTATTATTTACCCAATTATTGATATGTGTTTTCCTCCAGAAGATTAAAAGACCCATGCAGTCTTGCCATTCAGTAGAGTTTTTTTGGAGAGTCAAAGAAAAAAGGAAATCAATGGAATTGCAAAAACAACAAAAAAAGCTCTTAAAACAAACGACTCTAACTGAACATATAATTTAGCCTGTAGAACAAAAGCAGTAGAGGAATAAAGAGGTTTCTTATGTTGGAGTAAATTAGTGAAGTAGAGGGATAAGAGCCCTACACAAGTCAAACAGCAATGGCCATGTAAGTCAGAGTATAAGAATTCAGATTCTCTGAGCCATGAGACAGCACCACCAACGTCCTACAGAGTCTCTCCGGAACATAATGGAAGACAAAGGACATGAATGTTGAGGAAGCTTCTCAACTCCCTATGCACAGTCATCAACAGTAACTCCAGAAGAAAGTTGTAATGAATGAAGCACATGAAGAATCCATCTAATGTCATTTCTTGCCCATGCTAGAATACATAAAATCCTACATTTCGGGTCTACAAAGTTAGTCATGTGACCATGTGCTTCTACAGTTCAGTTTTCTTGAGCACATGAAAAATGCTCTATAAAACAGCGGCTGACCAAAACTGCGAAGCATATCCTGCAAGAAACTTGCAAAAACTGAAGAATAGAGAACCATTTTCACAATTTCTAGCTCCTATAACTTTGCATACTTTGTCATTCAGCGAGATATTCCCTTATGCATAGAAATGTAAATTAGTTTATCTAATTAGATTAACACTAATTCTCTGAGCATACTGCTAAAGTAAAAACAGAGTTGTCGTTATCTCCCTTAATCCAATTTAAGTTTAAAATATAGTTGGATATGGCTGGCGCCGCAGCTCACTAGGCTAATCCTCTGCCTTGCGGCACCAGCACACCAGGTTCTAGTCCCGGTCGGGGCACCGGATTCTGTCCTGGTTGCCCCTCTTCCAGGTCAGCTCTCTGCTGTGGCCCGGGAGTGCAGTGGAGGACGGCCCAAGTGCTTGGGCCCTGCACCCTCATGGGAGACCAGGAGAAGCACCTGGCTCCTGCCATCAAATCAGCGCGGTGCACCGGCCACAGCGCGCAGGCCATGGCGGCCACTGGAGGGTGAACCAATGGCAAAAGGAAGACCTTTCTCTCTGTCTCTCTCTCTCTCACTGTCCACTCTGCCTGTCAATATATATATATATATATATATATATATATATATATATAATTGGATAGATCTAGGGATGAAGTGGTGTATCTGAAGCTAGAAACAGAGTTCATAATCTCTTAAGAGTTTAGTGGAATTCTACTTCTTGTGCATTGTGGTTTATCTGAAGCAGTTTTGCCAAACGATCTTCGAGTCCATTTGATGAGGTAAGTCACTTTGTTTATCACAGGCTTATTGAAATGTAGCACTTTTCTTGGTTCATCAATACTGGCTTCAGTACAAGTGATCTCACCATGTTTCAGTCTGAAATCTTAGTGGATTTTGATGCTTATTTTTAATCTTTAGCTGTCTCTACCTGAAAACAACAATTCTGTTTGAACAGGTCATAGTCTCCTTAGATGAATCACTATACAGTATCAGTGATGTAGCCTGCAAACACTAGCAAATTGAAATTATAAACCCAGCAGATCTTAGTATACCACAAATCCCTTTCATAAAGGAAAACAAAAGTCATCAAAGCCAGGAAAAAACATATTTCTTGTAACACCAATGAACAGTACCTGATTTATACTAGGTATTTGATGAAGTTTTATTGACTCACAGAGTGAATGACTGAGAATAATTTAGTATTTAGAGATTGTTTCAGTTATACTTTCTGTGAAAACTAGTGGGAGTGGTAAGAGGAAGTGATGGAGGTGCCAGATGACTCGAATCCTCTCCATGGTCTTGTCTGACATCTCTTAACTCAGCAGAAGATACTGAGTGAAACCCAAAATACTCAACTGCATTTTCACATTTGTCTTCTTTTAGCTTTTTGTCTTTAAACAATTGTAGATTCACATGTTGTTGTGCAAAATAATACAGTTTCCATAAAAGCTTTAACCAGTCTCCCCCAAAATGTAAAATTTCAACCAAAAAATATTGACACAATCAATCAAGCCATGTTTACATGCATTCATTCGTGTGTGTGTGAGAGAGAGAAAAAGAGAGAGAGAGAGAACATTTAGTTCTGTGTAATCTTACCACATGTGTAGATAAGTGCAATCTACTTATTTGTCTTTCAATATTTTTAATTCAATTTTTATTTTGAAGACATTTCTATGAGGGAGTTAAGTGAGACAGGCTTTAAGTGTAAAATAAATGACCAAAATTAGGGAATTTCTTACAGGATCTGAATATGTGAGTGAGCATAAAATTCAAATTTAGGCTAGATTGTCTGAAATGGTATAAATTGAGAGGGACACAAAGAACAAAATAAGAGTTGTCTGAAGTTGCATCAATACATAAGGAGCTAGTAAGTGTCCATAAAGGAATTTGACAAGAGGCTAAATACCAAAGGAAAATCTCATAAGATGGAAAAGTCCAAATAGGAACAAAATCTGCATGTTGGTCAGCACGAGGAAAATACTGGAGAAGGATTAAGGACAATAAAAGAAGGCAATTTTTTTAACCTCTTTCCCAAGGTTATCACTTCCTTGGGTCCAACAGTCCTACTACTCTCATACTTCATTCACTATTAAACATTTAGTCTGTAAAATTATTGGATTTATTGAAAAATAACTAAGCATATCATTTCACCAACTATGCAAAATATCAGTTTTTAAAAGATATTCATGGCCAGCACCACAGCTCACTTGGTTAATCCTCTGCCTGTGGTGCCGGCACCCCGAGTTCTAGTCCCAGTCGGGGCGCCGAATTCTGTCCCATTTGCTCCTCTTCCAGTCCAGCTCTCTGCTCTGGCCTGGGAGGGCAGTGGAGGATGGCCCAAGTGCTTGGGTCCCTGCACCCACATGAGAGAATGGGAGGAAGCACCTGGCTCCTGGCTTCGGATCCGCGCAGCACGCTAGCCGTAGCGGCCATTTCGGGGGTGAACCAACGGAAGCAAGACCTTTCTCTCTGTCTCTCTCTCACTGTCTAATTCTGCCTGTCAAAAAAATTTTTTTAAATAAGATATTCTTTGAAGTGGGCTTTGGCAAGCAGTTAAGACACTGATTGGGATGCTCACATTCCAAATCAGAGTGTGTGCTTTTGGATTCACTTTTCCTATTCCTGTCCCTGCTGGTGTGTTCCTAGGAGGCAGCAGATGTTGAAGCTGGGTCCTGCTACCTACGAATAAGGCCCAGAAGGACATCCAGCTTCCTGGTTTCAGCCTGGCCCAGTTCGGATTGTTGTGGGCATTTGAGGAATAGATGGATGATAATTATTCTTCATTTTCTCGCTCTCTCTGTTCTCTCTCTCTCTCTCTCTCTCTCTCTCTCTCTCTCTTTCTCTCTCCGCCCAGTCCTCTCCCTTTCTTCCAAATTAATTTAAAAATGTAACAAATAAAAAATTTTAAATATATGCTTACACACACACACACACACACACACACTTGGAACTGGTATCTATTATTTCAAGTAGAAAAATAAACTTAGGGTAGCATCCTAAAATTATTGGCAAATTTTATTAATGATTCTTTATTTTCACATGTCTAAGAGGTGATAAAACAACTACTAGGACTCTTGAAAAGGCTGTAAGGACTGGGAAGCGTTTTGTTTAAAGAAAACTACTCTAAATTACACCTATTCTCTATACTAAATTTATGTATACATAGTTGTGATGCTCCCTTAAATCTTAGCAAAAAACAAACATTCATTATTTTGATTGACTTTTCTTCTTCATGAACTAGATTCACATCTAAAATTTTGCTTATCTCATTGATCACTTAAACTAAAAACCTGGAGCTGTGCCATTTTCTTGAGCTTTTGCAAAGTTCAGACATTCTGACTTCCTAATCAATCTTGCTTATTTAATTGTAGGAATATTTTATATTCTTTTCTGGGAAAACCGTTGGCTCTCTGCATACCCACTGGTCGGTCATCCTCCGTGGTAACTGATGTAAAGATTTCATGGAACATTTTATCAATTTCTACATTATTTTCTTCAACTAATATTCTTTTACTTTTTTTATACTAGCCCTATCATTTCTGTATTTCTAATCTCCAACCATATTTATAATTAACTATTCACATTCTTGAAGGATTAGGCATACAAATTCCTTGGAAGCTAGTAAACAGTGCTTTCTTTATATTCCCAACTGAGCTATGAATAAAGAATTCTTACAAAAATAAGATTTGATCCTGAGATTAGAAGAAACTAAGACAAAATGACATTCAGAGTAAGTCCACCAAAAAAACAATGAGTTAATATCTTTTCGATCACTTTAGCTCTTCTGATTCTACATACAGAAAAATCGCACCTTTGAGAGTATAATATTTTTCTTCAAACAAGAAAAGGGGATGGGAGGGCATGGGAACTGACAGTGAAACTAGGCACCACTTAGATAATATAAGAAAATGCAAAAGCAAACCACAAAAATTGACTTTAAAAAATATACTGGACTCCTGATACAAGTATTCTTTTGGCCCAAGACAGCTGAACTTGGGACAACCAAAGTTATTTCAGTACAACAAACATTAAACCACTCTGGTTAAACATAGAAGGTGGTGACAAGAGTTATATATGCTTTCCCAACTGTCACTGAACCTATGAGACAAAAATTGGAAAAAAATTTAAATGCTACCCACTAGCCTGGAAAAGTAGTGAGAATGTTTGCTAAACCAAGGATGATAAGAAGTGAAAAGAATTCAGCAAAATACATCAGGACCCCAAGCCTATTATCTATGAAATTGTATGAAGTTTTAAAATCGAAGACATTTTAAAACAGGAATTTATTACAAAAATTAGTCTAGAATCAGAGAAACTCATGAAGCTTTAAAAGAATTAAATGTATATCTACCCTTTAGAAATGCTCTCACAGCCCTGTGTATAGTCCCTAAGAAATCAGCTGGAGCTGAAGGTGTAGCCAGCTGCTAAGTCTCTGTGTCTAGGACAACCATGGGGGACAATCAGTAGACTCAATAAGAGTCACATTTTTCATCCAGAGGTAGTAAGAGGAGAATGTAAAGGAAACACATTTTGTGCGTCAGGGTCTTCAACATCATTCTCGGGCTTGATGATTCACTTGAAAGAATCACGGTGCTCAGAAAACCTATTATACTTATGGATACAGTTTATTACTGAAGTGAATACAGATTAGAATCAGCAAGGGGAAAAGCATATAGGATGATGCCCAGGAAAAACCAGAAAAATGCTTCTATGTGTCCTACCCCATTGAATCACATCAAGCCACTGAATCATGCCAACAAAAATGTGTTGGCAGTCAGGAATCTCCGATGAGTCTGGTGTGCATGGAAAATACTGGGAGTTGTCATACAACATGGTAGTGTTGCCACAGGACAGATTTCAGCTACTCAGAATCTGTGAGGCTGATCTCAACTTCTCAAACTCCAGTCCCACAGAGAAAAAACATGTGCTCAATGTAAACTACATTTTTAATTTTAAACTAAGAGACCTACGTGTCAGATAATACAATAGAACTCTAATCAAGTGGAATATTACGTGAACCCAGAGTTCATCTCCCAGGAGCTGTCCAAGGGCAAGTTCTGAAGACAGGCCTTTCCTGGGAAGGTTCAGGGTTTGAGCAATCACATCTGTGATTCAACAATTTCCTACACACATTTACCAAAATATCAATGAAATATTTACCAAAATATCAGAGCTGAGCATAAGAAGAAACACAAATAAAAGACTAATCTGAGAATATCTCCTAGAATTCATTCAAATTGACAAAGATAAATGTAGAAACAAGGATAGAGTGTGATGGTCTAGGAACTAGAAATGACTAAACAAAAGCCCTCGTTGTTCAGAGAACTGTGAAAACCATAAATCTCAGCTTGAAGAGACACACCATGTCACCAGCAGGATTAAAAAATGCATACTCAGACCCATTTAAATATTCCTGCAGAGTATCAAACAAAATCTTTAAACTTACCAAAAGAAGAGAGTCATTATAAAAGGAAGCAAGATAATTGGGCAACATATTTTGGCTCAGTGAATATCAGCTAAGAATAGAATTTTAGAGAAGGAATTATTTTCCTCTCAAATTACATTATGCCATTGCCTTTGGCATTCCCTTTTTGTAGCTTTTAAAAGTTTCCCAGTCTGAGGAATTTATTTATTCAATCTGTTCCTCAAATTCCTCATTTATAAAATGAAAATAATAGTATGTACTTTTAAAAGTAAAATCCAGACACTTTCAAATATACATAGATTGACTTTATGATTTAGTGGGCCTTTATTAAAAGAAAAACTAAAAGAGGTGGTTCAACAAAAAAATGAGATCAAAATGAAGGAGATTTTAATATACCTTTGTGATAAACTTAGGATACTTTTTAAAAATAATAAAGAATTTAAGCAACATACTCTTGATTTGTATAGAAAATATGCATTGTTATCAGATACACATGGAACCACGCCACTGCTAGACCATGAGATCTGTGCTTCCCAGGTCACTTGAGGCTTCAGTGACAGGTTCTGTCCATTACAAGCCCCACCCGGCTGTTTAAACAGTTGAAGTAATTAACATGTCCACACATCTGTGACCTGTGTATGACTGGGTAGTTCTTTCAACATGTTCCAGACAATCAGTAGCGCCTATGCATAGCAGTTCTAATATCCTAATGCCAGTTTACTATGAAATGAACTGTGCCCCACTAAAATTCATATGATATCTCCCTCTCTTTCCCTCTCTGTCTCCCATCCCCTTATTTCCTCTCTTCCTCTCTCTATCTCCCTCTCTCTCACTCATTCATTTACAGGGAATCAGGGATCCCTAAGTCCCTAAGTGAGTGTTCCAAGAGATAGGAAAGGAAAATCACTAATCTAATAATTCCTGGACTCAGAAGCTGTCACATCTCATCTGTGAAGCACTTAAAAAACTCATCCAGATTCAAGGAGATAACAGAACTCAAATCTCAATGTAAGAAGAAGCAAAGAATTTGTGTCTGTCTTCAAAGTGCCAGTTCTCCCCCCATCAATACAGCAACCAGAAGTTGACCGTTCCAGGGGAAGGGAGCATTCTCTATAGACTGTCTATAAAATTTCAATTTTTTCAACTTGACTTTAGCAGAATTACCACCACCCAAGACCTGAGGTCTATCATTCACGTTCAAGAAATGAACTGCTATGTTTGTGGAAGTGACCACTCCTGCAGACAGCCCCAGGATCCCGTTAGGTATCCTTCTGTGAGCGTAGCACTGCAATGCTAACAAGGATTCTTCCTGAAAACTTTTACTGTTTTTAAGGCAATGTAAGGCCATCACTAAGTGCTTCCATATTGGCTGACAAATACATTCCTGGCTAATCTCCAGGGATTTCCCAAAGGGAGTTGCCTATTTATAAGCTGAGTGTCCAGACCGATAAATCTCTTTAGCTATCTCCAGGAAGAGTAGGGGCAGTTTCCCTAGGCCCTGGGTGGCCTACTACAAACATCCTCACAAAGATTTTGCATAAATGTCCTTGTATAGATTAACTGGAGCTTCCTGGACAATACTGAATAAGAGAAACCATTGGAAGGCTACAGGGAATTCAGACAAAAATAAGGTGGGGAGTTGTTAAGCATCTGAAGAACCAGCCTTGGTGCCACGGCCCAAGACTAGTAACAAGCCCATCCATTCTGAGCTCAAAAAATAAACTATGGAGGTAGGTCTTGAGGTATCTCTGTTTGAATGTCTTCCAGAACTTCTACTAAAATGCAGACATACTAAACACTTCTTAGTCTTGTTAGCTTTTTATGAAAGCAAGCATTCAGAAAAGCAAGCCAGAAAATTCAGAATTTGGGGCCCTCACCAATGTAGTATTTTTACAAATATCTTTACAAATGCCTAAACAGCTTCTGTCCTCCTCTATAGGCTAGAAAAATTTTCTAAGCTTCCATCCTCTGTGTAGGTGAATTAACTCTTTCAATATGGAGCACACACATCCTTCTGCTTAGGATACCTTTACTCTGCGATTTCCACTGATCCATGATTCAATGTTGAAGTCAGCTATCCCTTTGGGGGTAGGGTCTCTAAGTTAATGTTGTCCACTTGCTGGGAATTTGCAGTTTCCACACCAGTTATATGTAGCTTATGTTTGTTAATAATAAGCATTGAAAAATATTTCCTGTTTAAAATTTTATTTATATGAAAAGCAGAGAGAGAGAATATCTTCCATCCACTAGTTTGCTCTCCAAATGTCTACAACAACCTGGACTGGGCAGGCCAAGATAGGAGCTGGGAAATCTACTGGAGTCTTCCATGTGGGCGGCAGGGACTCAAGTACTTAAGCTATCATCTGTTGTTTTCCAGGCACATTAGTTGGGAGCTGAATTGGAAGTGCAGTAGCCAGGACTCAAACCAGTACTATGATAGGGGATGCAGGCATGTCAAGCAGCATCTTAACCATGCTGCATGACAACACCTGCCCTTCAATAAATATTTCCAAGTGGCTTACTACTCCAGGATTCTGCGCTTTTCGCAGATTTATTTTTTTCTTTTTGAAGTTTACTAATTCCATGTTAGTACTTCAGTCAGCATATTTATTTCAAGACATCTCATATCTACAAAACCCCTCTGTGACCTGGTTAGAGAATACAGACAAGGACAACCCAGCATATTGATATTGTGTGTTCCTTGTATCAGAGCTTATTTTACAGATGAAGAAGGATTCGGTTGAATCCTCTCTGAGGTCTGCAAAACAAACATAGGAAGACAATTGGAGATTTAAATCAGTTACAGGTGTACAGAAGTTGTCCATTTGTTCTTCTATGAAGACCTTTGGTTTTCATCCATAAACCATTAATCATGCTGTAGTTTCTTTCAATCATGAGTCATCACCCATAAATAAAAACTGTGATAGTTCATTCTCTTTGAATTGTTTGGTTCTTGTAAGATAGCCAATAGACTAACTGCATGAAAAATGAAATGTTAAGCTACTTCTACTTTTTTGGTAAAAGCAGTTGATTTTTTTTACTCCAAAGCCAGATGAGGCATTTTCCGGAAAGTCACAAACTGCAATTGTAATATAATACATGGGAATTTTATCAGTGCCAATTTGAGCTTGGAAGGAAAGAGTATAGTTACTTGTCTCTTTGTGCAGGTCATGTTACAATGCTTCTGAAAAGCTAATCCAATATTCAGTCTGTGTTGTACAGTAACATCTATAGTGAGAAAGGGGGAAGAAAAGCTGAGCTGGTCAAATGCAATGTCCTCTTTCAGAAGGTCAGCCAGTAGGAATTGTAACAGCTAATATCTTAGACAGTGGGAATGCAAGAGAGGGTTTTTTCCCTTCTTTCCCAGGAGAAAAAATAAATATCAAGGCAGTCATTTTGAAATCCAGAAAAATCACAGCTGGAAACCCAAAATAAACCTTTCTCAACCTTCAGATTCTGTCATTTGATTTATTATCTCCTTGAGAAACAAACCAAAGTAGGACATTAACATTACAAGGAGTTTCAGTCTGATTTCTAACAAATAATTCCAAAGACAGTTAGCTTCCTGTTTAGATCAAGGATTATTGTATAACCTTAAAAGTTTAATATCACTTACAGCTATTTCATATAAGTGATTCTAACCCAATTATATTATCTTTATCAAACTGATTTCAACATCCTCTTTGCCTTATCAAATCAGCCATTGTAAAGTCTAACCTGGTCACTTTCCTGAATTACCGATTCCATTCTGGATGCATTTTGCAGGTATTCCCCAGTTACAATTTGACTGCCTTTGATTTAAAATGTTTCACTCCAAAACTTATCCTCTTACAAGGGAGTGGGGATGGGACCTAGAATTTTTCAAAACCACTGCACAATCCATCAACTTCTCTCTGCAAATTGCATCTACAGCTCTTGTTGCCTTGTTTCTGTATGGAAGCCAGAAGTCAACAAAGGAAATTAGTGACCAGAGGATGGATAAGTCTGGTATTTTGTGTTACTACTGGTATCGTGACAACTATGTATTATATTCACATG
Source organism: Sylvilagus floridanus (assembly GCA_949820135.1). Classification (NCBI taxonomy): domain Eukaryota; kingdom Metazoa; phylum Chordata; class Mammalia; order Lagomorpha; family Leporidae; genus Sylvilagus; species Sylvilagus floridanus. The sequence continues at coordinate 62,918,193 of OX463246.1, read as the reverse complement.
GATGTTGGCTATATATTGTGTTCAATAGTATTGTTTCAATGTGCAATACACAAGTTGAAGAGCAAATGATAGAACCAAACCTATCTCCATTTTATATTCCACACTTATTCTGAGCAACACCAGGACATCGTCTCATCAGCTGAAGATCTCTTGGAGCATATTACAGTAAATTCTACCAGATATTAAGTACTCATTTATTTGAGAGGAAGAGTTACAGAGAGAGGGAGACAGTGAGAGAGAGGTCTTTCATTGGTTGGTTCACTCCCCAAATGGCTGCAATGGCAGGAGCTGGGCTGACCTGAAGCCAGGAGCCAGGAGATTCTTCTGGGTCTCCTATATGGGTGCAGTGACCCACTTGGCACTTGGGCCATCTTCTCTGCTTTCCCAGGCCATTAGCAGGGACCTGGATTGGAAGTAGAATAGCCAGGACTTGAACTGGTGCCCAAGAGGGATGCTGTTGCTGCAGGCAGAGGCTTAAACTATTATACCACAGTGCCAACCCCAGATATGAGATACTAAATCTATTAAAAACCTTTCTCTTCTAAAGAATTGACAGTAGCTTATAGGCAATATTAGAATATATTTAATAAAACATTCTTCCTGGCCGGCGCCGTGGCTCAACAGGCTAATCCTCCGCCTTGCGGCGCCGGCACACCGGGTTCTAGTCCCGGTCGGGGCACCGGATTCTGTCCCGGTTGCCCCTCTTCCAGGCCAGCCCTCTGCTGTGGCCCAGGAGTGCAGTGGAGGATGGCCCAGGTGCTTGGGCCCTGCACCCCATGGGGAGACCAGGAAAAGCACCTGGCTCCTGGCTCCTGCCATCGGACGAGCGCGGTGCGCCGGCCGCAGCGCGCCGACCGCGGCAGCCATTGGAGGGTGAACCAACGGAAAAGGAAGACCTTTCTCTCTGTCTCTCTCTCTCACTGTCCACTCTGCCTGTAAAAAAAAAAAAGAAAAGAAAAAAAAAAAAAAAAGAAAAAAAAGAAAAAAAAAAACATTCTTCCTGTAATTTAGTGAAAGTTATCTGGCGGTTACCATGTGCCAGCTATAGCTCTAAGTAATTCATAAACACACATTCTTTTGAGTCTTACCACATCCCTGTGAAGCAGATATGATGCCCCTTCATGTTATGATATATGAGGAAGCTTCAAAGAGTCCATGGAAATGCAGAATTAAAAGACAAGCTGCATTTTCCATGAACCTTTTGAAGATGCCCTATAGATAGAGAAATTGAAGTACCTAGAGGATAATCAGTTACCCATGGTTACAAATACAGTAACCAGCAGAGCCTGAGTTAGAACTCAAGACGTCTTAATTCAAGGCCCACGCTCTTAACCACAATAGTGTGCTGTATACCTGGCTAACAGAGTTCAGTTTCCCTAAAAGAATAAATGGTAAATGTTTAAGGTTTGGGATAGGCTAATTACCCTGAATTGATTATTATACAATATATATGTATGTATGTAGATATATATATATATATATATATATATCACTCTGTGCTCCATGACTTTGTACAATTATTGTGCAGCAAAATGGGTAAAACTGGAAGACATCATGTTGAGTGAAATAAGTCAGACACAGAAATATAAATACTGCATGTTCTTCCTTGTATATGGGAGCTTAAATTTAAAAAAAAAATCTGAACACCATTACTAGAGGCTAGGAGAGATAACAGGGACAAAGATTTTTGGATAAAAAAATAGGAAAAGCATGATATTGTTTACTAATTGTGCAAATATATTGATATGCAGTGCTAAAAGAGGGAAAAGTGTGAGGGACATATAAAAACTCTTGTATTATTACTACCTGATGATTTTTATTTATAAATTTAAAGCTACTCTGAAATATAATGCTTAAAAAATTCCAAGAACATTTTAGTTAAAAAATGAATTTAATTGAGGTGTAGAGTTTTCCCAAGGGAAGCAGAGAACAGTCCTGAAGAATCCCTTAGTGTTGTTGGTATCAGGGTTCTACACAAAAGGGGGACACTTGCAAGAGATGATAGGACCCAAATACCCCTTGATTCACAGTTGTTCTGATGCATAGCTATGCTAAGCTTTACTGAATGAGAAAGAAGCATAAAACATTCCTGGAAATACAAACAACTGAAAGGCATTAAGTTGCACTGAATATAGAGAATCAGAGCTGTGCATATTTCATATTCTGCTATTCAAGTTAATTCTCTAACAAGAGAATAAAAAGATGAAAGCTATTTATTGCGAGGCTGGAATGAATGGGCTTCATTATTAGACTCAACTTTCAGAGAAATAGTCTGTTTTGTTTTTTAAGGGCAAGGAAACACAGTGTGTGTGTGTGTGTGTGTGTGTGTGAGAGAGAGAGAGAGAGAGAGAGAGAGAGAGAGAGAGAGAGAGAGAGAAAGCTCCCACTCTCTGGTTCCTCTCCAAGCTTGTCAGGGCTGAGGAACTGAAATCAGAAGCCAGAAACTTGGTCCAAGTCTCTCATGTGGGTAACAGTAACCCAACCACTTGAGCCATCGCCATTGTCTCTTAAAGCATGTATCAGGAGGAAATTGGAGTCAGGAGCCAGAGTCGGGAATTGAACCCAGGCACTCTGATGGGGGACACAGATGTCCCAACTGGCAGCTTAAAAACCAAGACAAATGTCCACCCTAGAACAATGGTTTTTGAACTTTGCTACATGTTATGACCACCTGGAGAGTTCCAGTAAAAATTTCCAGTGGGAGAAAAAAAATTCAATGACCCAGACCAATAAACTCATAATCTCCAGGGTGGAAACCACAAGAATTTTTTTTAAGTAATCCAGTGTTTCCAATATGCAGGGAAAGATAAAAATGCCACAAACTACCCCGGTAGAGTACCCACTGGTTAAGAGCCTAGATGTCTTCAGGTAAAAGATCAGTTTTGCCTTTGTATTTTCTTTTCCTTTTTCTGTCCTAAACAGATAAATAATAAGCTGTCAATTCCTTATTGTATTTTATTTATTCTATTTGCAATGCCTTTATCTGAATCATTTCTTTGCCTTAAGACAAAAAGTTGGCAGCCCAGGGCATGGTGTGGGGTAAGGGCAGTCACTGCTAATTAGTAGACATGTTGAACTCTAGGAGATTTGATGGGAAGTTAGACGGGAAGCATCGGAGTATTGTGAAAAGTCCCAGGCTCTAAAAATAGACACATCCAAATAGACACATCCGGCTCCTGTCTCAGTTCTTCTGCTGTATATTGTGACTTTGGACAAGTTACTTAACTCTGAATTTTGGTTGTCTGAATGGGAAAATAGGGATAATGATGTCTGCTGGTGGGAACTAAACTAAGTAACCCATGTAAACCCCTGACGCAGAGGAATGCCCGGGACAGAGGCTTGAGGAACAGCTTCTATCCCCCGGCAACTTTCTTCCTCTTCAGAATGAATCCTGACCCTTCTGGGAGTCTCCTTTGCAGGGTTCTTCTAATTGCCGCACTGTGTGGTGAAGCGGAAGAGTTATTCTCCTCTACCCAGACTAACATCTTTGAAATGTTCTATTTCCTTTATCAGCAATTTCCCACCTGGGACTGCTTCATCCTGTTCTTGATTCTTTTATCTTTTTCCTTTATTTCTCATATCCTCAGACTTTGATGTTTTCTTTAAGATTTATTTATTAGAAAGACAGAGAGACTGAAGGGTGTGGGATGGAGACAAAGAGAGAATATGTGTGTGCTTCCATTCACTGGTTCACTCCCTGAATGGCAGCAAGAGCCCAGGTAGGGCCAGGCCAAAGCCAGAAGCCAGGAGCTCCTTCTGGGTCTCCCACATGGGTGGCAGGGACCCAAGGACTTCAGCCATATTCCTCTTCCTACCCAAGTGCCTTAGCTGGAAGCTGGATCAGAAGCAGACCAGCCAGGACTTGAAACAGAGCTGGGTTGACATGGGATGTGGGCTTTGCAAGTGGCAGCTTAACCAGCTGCACCAAAAAGCCAGCCCCCAAAAATTGGTTTTCAAAGGGCCTTTGCTTTGAAGATTTTTCTATGTAGTTTCTTCCTGTCTGCTTTCCCAATTTACATTGAACCTCCCTTTATCCTCTCACAATGTTCTCAAATACATAAAATGGACAGTAAAACTTTTTATTCCAGCTTTTAACTTCAGCTTTTACTTTTCAGAGGAAGGCTACAAACCCAATGAATATTTCATGCGGAATGCTTCTCAGCCCTCATTTGCTGAGGTACATGTAATAACCAGAAGAAAAGCTGTAATAAAATAAACTCAATAAAGATAACCAGACAGAACATATTAGGCGACCCAAATTTATGACTGCTTCATGAGTCAGAATGTTCTAGAAGAAAATCTGCAGTTTTCCTTTCTGTCTTATCTTCCTTAATCTCTCTTCTCAGTGCTGTTTAGCATCATCCTTTGCACCTAAACTCTACCAACTCCCTTTTAAATCCATGAGCACTTTTTAGCCCCCATTCTGAATGCTTAAATTTTCCTTTTATCAGTTATAGAATAAGCCATAAATGATGTTCCACTGCATCTCTCTTACATGTTTCTGAATATCACAACTCTGGCCCATTTTGTACAACAAATCTGCTGCTTCTCCTTTCTCATTTTTTCCACAGTTCTACCATAATGAGGCCTGGAAAATCTCTATAACACATGGCCTCCTTTCAATGCATATAGCAGTCTTCTGTGGGAAGCTGGATTTAATCCTGTTGCTTCCTCTTTTGACTAACCCACCCATTCACTAAAGAGTTGCCAGAGATGTATTTGTGAGGTGCTCTGAATGACTGATATGTAGATAGCTATGAGCTTCTAATCATAATTTCAAAGAAATCTTCCTTTCTTTGACATTCTTATTTCCAATTTGACATCTTTTCCTATTTCATCAACCTTTAAATGTAATGTGAAACCTTCCTCTGACTGCTTATCTCTGTGTCTCTTATCCATCATAGTTGTTGCAAAATTAGATTTCCATTATTGGTTGTTAAGATACCATCTTCAACTCTCTTTATCATAAATAGTCCACAAGAGGTTACCTTGGATGTCATTATTTTTAAAGAATTATTTTTTGTCTTAACCACTCTATCTCTTCACAAGTTCAAGATTATCTGAATTTTGCCCTGTTTTTTTTTGTCTATTTCTCTTTTTTTGGAGGACTGAAGCAAGTATATGGCTCAAAAGCAGACTAATGTCAAGGTTATGCCTTATTGTTTATGCATGGCTGAGAAACTTTTAAATAGGCAATAATTCTGTCAGTGTTCTTTAGGTTCTTGAAGATTTTTAAATCTTTACTAATGCACAATTGGTTTTTTTGGATAATGCTAGGGAATTTTTGGATAATGGTAATAAAATACAATATCTAAGATCCAGAGATTAATGTATCTAAATTTCAGTTCAGTCGTCTTATAAAATTCACTGTTTCTAACACATCAAATGCTAAATATATTCTCAATATCTATTTGGCACCAAATTTGTGGGTAGCAGAAAGAATCAACAAAATATTTCTGAGCAGAAAATTGCAAGGTGTCAAAGAAAAAATTCAGTTAGGAAATCATAATATCAACATGGGTAAACCTAGGAAAATGCCACCTACTTTATTTTATTATTTTGTCCCAAATATTGTTATCAAGCCCAGAGACAGACAAGCAATATAATTACAAAAAAAAGTATAGTAACTTCTTGAATATGAATAATATTTCAGTTTAAATAGATTTTTATGAAGTTAGCAGCTTATCAGTTAAACTGTGATCTTAATAGAGAATTATAGAATGAGGTCAGCAAATCAAGTTATTGAAGAACTTAAATAAATACCAAAAAAAAAATAAAAAGTTCTGACTCCTAAGCAAACCTTAGAAGATAAAAAGAGAATGTCCAGGATTAAAAGATGGGTGGGTAGGCCGGCGCTGCAGCTCAATAGGCTAATCCTCCGCCTGTGGTGCCGGAACCCCGGGTTCTAGTCCCCGTCGGGGTGCCAGATTCTGTCCTGGTCGCTCCTCTTCCTGTCCAGCTCTCTGCTGTGGCCCGGGAGTGCAGTGGAGGATGGCCCAAGTGCTTAGGCCCTGCACCCTCATGGGAGACCAGGAGAAGCACCTGGCTCCTGCCTTCGGATCAGCGCAGTGCACCGGCTGCAGCGTGCAGGCCATGGCGGCCATTGGGGGGTGAACCAACGGAAAAGAAAGACCTTTCTCTCTGTCTCTCTCTCTTTCACTGTCCACTCTGCCTGTCAAAAAAAAAAAATGGGTGGGTAACCACAGAGTCTCACACTCTAAGCCAACCCTATCCTCTCCATCCTTATGGTGAGTTGTTTGAAAATAACTGATCTTGTTAAATATTTATTTACAAGTAAGGAAACTAAGGCAAAACTTGCTAAACACCTCATCCAACAATGCAGAATTCCTTAGTAACACAACATACACAATGTCCTGCCTGCAGGCCTGACTCCTCAAAAAAGAGGTCCATTCTGAAATTCTTTGGCCACAAAATAGGAAGTCATGGAACTTCTTGAGATTCTGTTCAAGAAACATATGAAGTGTGCATTCCAAAAGAGCAAGGAGTGAAGGTGCAGCACTGTGTCTGCCTGTCCTGAGCTCTCTGTACTCTTGCAAATATCTGACTTTATCATGAACCAATGTGTTAGACAGAAGTTTTTAGCTGAGAAATCTGTAGTTTCACATATTCAGGAAGCTGCAACTAAGCTATGAAAATGAGAATAGGATTATATAAACTTGTTACGAGATCATTCAGCTGTGTTTAAAGAAGGCAAGCTTAAATGAATTTGGGTAAGTTTATTTCCAGATATATTCTACAATCATCACTATCATATAGCTATGATATTGCTAGTGATATGCCAGCACATAAGCAAATTTCTATAAAGTGGATCTTTACTAAGCAAGACTTTATCACAAAGCCTCCAGATGACATTTATGGGACAAATCAAGTTTATAAAAGACTTCTGCGTGTCATTCATGATGATAAAAAACTAATTAAATTCAGAACCTATATATTTCCAATTTGTATGCATTGTCATATCCATTCAAGCTGCCATAATAAAATAAATTAGGTGGCTGACTACATAGATTATTTTCTCAAGTTCTGCAGTCAGGAAATTGAGGCAGCATGCCCTAATGATGGGTTCTGGTAAGGGTTCTCTTCCTGGCTTCTAGATGTCTGCTCACTCTGTCTTCACATGATGGAGAGAGAGGGTGAGCCCCATGGTGTTTCTTCCTGTAATCTTATCACATTGAGTTGATTTAATTTAATCTTGTTATGCCCTTAAAGGTTCGATATCCAAATACAAAAACATTGATGGATTAAGAGCTTTAGCATATGAAGTATGAGGGGATATACTTCAGTGCATAGCATGAATGATTCTCATTTAATATAAACTTGGTATGAATGCAATCACATGGTCCTTTCATTGTAGTTTTCTTTTAAATTTTATGTATTACCTAATTTTATGAAAATTCATGTGATACCATATTTTAAATATGTATGATACAGAGAAGAAAAGTGATTTTTAAGCATCACATGGGAATAAACTACTTAGTACACATAAATAAAATTATCATTAAAAGACTGAGCCTTTACTATTACTACTATTTATGAAATAGTGCACAGCATGTTCACAAGCCTTATTTATAAGTCTTACAACATATTTTTTTTAACTCAGAAACATCTTGTTGACAATGTAAGATCATCATTTGAAAGACCATGTTTTAAGCTCTATCATTAAAGAATACAGGACACACAAAACTGTAGTATGTACCCTGTAGTATGAGAACCCAGATTTATGATCTCCATAGTCAAAAGTAAACAAACCAGAAAAATACAAACCAAGATTTTTCAGATATCAGACCTTCTTTTGCCTTGTTCTATACTATTAGTTATTGGTGGTACAGTATATTAAATGACCACGTTTTCTTTTTACACTCAATTCTGAACCAATAGAATGTAACTTCATGGCCTGGGAATAAGTATAATAGTATATTATAAACTTTAACTTTTAATTTTGTTGCTACTATTCCCTTATTTATTTGTGCTTTATTTAAAAAAAAGTTTCAAGGAGTGAAGTTACTAAAAGCCCATTCCTAAATAATGACTCATTTAATTTGGAAGTGATAAGACTGTATGTAATTTAAAATATTCTACAATTCATCCTTTTACTTAATGGTGTAGTAAAGATGAGGGCTCTCTCCCTGGCCTACAGATGGCCATCTGCTCCTATATACTCACATGTTGGAGAAAAGGGCCATATAAATGTGCTTGTTTGGATTAATCTAGCAGTAAAGAAATGAATGAGAAATTTTATATGAACATGGTTATTATTATTGATATAATCTTGTAAGCATCTCTCATTACCACGGAAAGTAGCCTAAGATCTATTTTTAATGTATGCATTTCCTTTTCTCATAGACTCTACATATTTAAATAATTTAAACCAAATAAAAACAAGGTCTTTATATTGTCAAAAGGATTCAAGTCACCTTTTTCATTACAATTATGCTATATTTTTCAATCTTTATTTCATTTCTACTGAGTGACCCATGCCTAATAATGTTCAAAGTTGCTTAGACAGAATCTTATTACTATTGACAAAATTAAACCCCAAATTATATTTTTTGGGTGTCATACTCATTAAGTGACATTTGCATATATATTTAATATATAGTATATTTATGCACATTTTGGAATTTTATAGTTAATTTTCTGTTTTAGAATTTCAGGTGACATGCATTAAAATAAAAACTGTTTTTTATCTAAATTAAACAAGAGGCAAGTTATAGGCAAGCAAGAATCTATTTTTTGAAAAAAGAGATTTGACATATATATGTTGAGAATTGACTGAAATGGTTTAGTTTCTCTCAAGAATTACAGTAGTGCTTCCATAAAATGCTTTTCTGTTGAATAGAATTTGGCCTTAGTTTTCACTCTGCAAACTTCAATCCAGTGGACGGACCAAGGCACTAATGCACCAATAAGACCGCAAAGTAAATTGTTATATAAGTTTCATGAATAAGTTATTTTAAGATTCTTTTGTTGTCACCATGATTAGCAGAAGCGATGTATTATAGTGGAAAAACTTAGACGTTCTGCTACTGAAAGCAATTTGGGAATGTGTATCAAGGTGCCAAACTATTCACTTCTTTTGACTTAATATTTTTGATGCCCTATTATTAAATATGCAAATATTAATCAATATCAACGATATAAAATCTTTTGCACAAAGAGAAGCATTGGAGCATTATATTATCAACAGAAATAGGACTTATTTGAAAAACGATACCTTGTCTGGAGTTCCGCTGCTCGCTGCTCCCGCGTGCTGCGCAGGCTCGCTGTCTCGACAGGATCCTCGACTGCTTCACCTGCGGCCAGTCCCGGACCACTGTGGAACGGCTGGGCCGGCCCGGGGCCAGGAGGCCTGGAAGGAGGCGCCGCGCAGGGCCGCCGGCGCGAACCCGGCCCTGCCTGGGGCCCCGAGGTCGCGCGTGTGGAAGGTAGGACGCCGGCTCGCGGGCAGCGGGGGCGGCCAGGAGGGCCTGGGCCCGGGCCTGGCTGCGCGGGAAACGCCGACCGTGCAGCCTGGGTCCAGGAGCCAGAGCCGGAGCCGTCGGAAGCTGACCTCCCGGAGTTTTCTGTCAGAAGACGGACGTTTCAAAGCAAGTTTTGGGTGTCCGGAGAAGTGGAGCGGAGGGGACATTGCTCCCCGGTGCTCCGGTCGTGGGTCTCGCCCAGGAGGCCTGCAGTTTGCCTCGGCTCTCCGCTTGGATGGCGGCAGTGGCCCTGGGCTGTGGCTGTGTCCACCCGCGGGTCGGCTTGCCTCTGCTTCCAGCTCCCGACGACGTTCACCGTCCCCCGAAAGCCTCCACAGGCCCATCTTGTGGCTATCCCTTCCCTCGGCCCCACTCAGGGTGTCTCGGTGCAGAGGGCGCAGGCCGGGCTCAGTCAAGGATCGGCAAAGTTGAGAAACAGCCTCTTCCCGACCCGTAGACCGGTAGTTTTGTCGAAGCGATGCGTTTGACTCCACAGCAGGTTGCGGGCTGACAGGATTTAGTGTTTGCCCCTGTTGCCCACAAAGTCTGCAAACCGATTTAATTTATCAAGTGATTTCCCCCATTGCTTTCGGGTCAATGTGCCACGCGCAGCTGGAGCAGAATGCTTGAAAGGAAGATGATGGAGGAGGCCAGAGAAGTAAGGAGATCGCTGGCTGCCTCTTGGCTGCTTCCCCTGGTGGAGCCGGGAGCCCCTGCCGGAGGCGCACTAGGGTTTTGGCAGAGCTACAGCTTGGGCATGGTGTGGCTTCTGGCACAGCAGGCCCATTGCTGCGCTGAGAGGATTGAAGGAGGCCCAGAGCAGCAACAGGGAGGTGAGGGATGAGTCCGCGACATCACCTGTGACGGTTCATTCTGTGTGTCAGTTTGGCCGGGCTGCAGGGTCCAGGTGTTTGGTCGGCCAGCACCTTGCGTGTGTCTGGGAAGGTGTATTTTGAATGCGATTGACGTGCAAGTTAGTGGACTTGGATTCAGGTGGCAGGCGGGTGGGCCTTGTGCAGTCAGCTGAAGGCTGGCCTCTCTGAGCAGAAAGGAATTCTGTTAGGAGACCCCTGCACCGTGTGGCCTGCAGCTCCTCCCTGGGTCTGCAGCCAGATGGCTGGCTCTGTGCAAGTCCACTTGCACCTCTCCAATTGTATGAGCTAATTCCTTAACATAAATCTCTTTGTAAACACACACACACACACAAAGAATAACAATACATTGTCACAAAATGTGGTGTAAGATCTGCAATTAAGGCAATATTATGTGCTACTTTGACACCTGGTAATATCAGTAGGGCCCCAAATGTCCTGACCTAACACTGGTTCTCTACCCCACTGTGCCCATGGATAGGATCCCATAGCCAACAATTGTCTTCATCAAGGGGCATGGGAGCAGTTCTTGCTTAGCCTGGACAGTATTCAGTTCCCTGCCAGTCGCAGAATCACTCAGGCAAGTGAGTCATGACCTCCTGCAGGAACCAGCAGGCACTCTGCTTTCCTGACAGTACAAAGCCCATCCCTAGCTATTTCTGGTTGTTTAGCCTCTTGGATGCAGTCTCCTGTGGTCCTGACTGGTGCCATGTCCTCTCTCAGGCCACGAGTTTATGTGATTAACCGACTGCTGCCAATCTCATCTGTCCAGGTTGGGTTTCGTGTGTTCAGCCATCCCCATAACTCTAGGGTGGGATCCTTCCTTCACCAACAGGGTTTCAAGGAAGAGATTTAAAACAAGAAACTATGGGGGCCAGTGCTGCAGCTTAGTGGGTAAAGCCTGCAGTGCTGGCATCTCATATGGGTGCTGGCCTGTTCGAGTCCCAGCTACTCCACCCCGATCCAGCTCTCTGCAATGGCCTGGGAAAGCAGTAGAAGATGACTTAGGTCCTTGGGCCCCTGCATCTGTGTGGGAGACCCAGAAGAAGCTCCTAGCTCCTGGCTTCAGATCAGCCCAGCTCTGGCCATTGTGGCCATTTAGGGAGTGAACCAACGAATGGAAGACTTTCTCTCCTTCTCTCTCTGTCTCTCCCTCTGCCTCTCTCTCTCTCTCTCAGTTTCTCTCTTTACCTTTCTCTCTCTCTCTGTCTCTCTCTCTCTCTCTCTCTCTCTCTCTCTCTCTCTGCCTCTGTGTAGCTCTGGCTTTCAAATAAATAAAATCTTTAAAAAAAGAGAAACTATGTATGCAGATTTTGTAGTTACAAGGCAAAAGAAGAAGTTATAGCAATAGATGATTATGTAAAACCAATATATAAACAGAATATATATTTAACTTCCTTTTTAAAAATTTTGTTAAAGATTTATTTTTTTACTTAAAAGTCAGAGTTACACAAAGAGAGAAGGAGAGGTAGAGAGAGAGAGAGAAGTCTTCCATCTGCTGGTTCACTCCCCATTTGGTCACAATGGCTGGAGCTGCACTGATCCAAAGCCAGGAGCTAGGAGCTTCCTCTCTGTCTTGCCATGTGGGTGCAGGGGCCCAAGGACTTGGGCCATCTTCCACTGCTTTCCCAGGCCGTTGCAGAGAGCTGGATTGGAAGAGGAGCAGCCAAGTCTCGAACCAGCGCCCATATGGGATGCCGGCACTTCAGCCGGTGGCTTTACCAGCTTTACCACAGTGCCAGCCCCTAAAAATATTTTTAATGAACATGAAGGAGGGGCTGGTGTTGTGGCACAGAGTAAGGTTAAGCCACCATGTGTGATGCCAGCATCCCATATGGGTGCCTTTTCACGTCCAGGCTGCTCTACTTTTAATCCAGCTCCATGCTATTGTTTCTGGGAAGGCAACAGAAGATACCCCAAGTCCTTGGGCCCCTGCATCCACATGGGAGACCTAGAAGAAGCTCCTGAATATTGGTTTGATCCTGGCCCACCTGAGTTGCTGTGGCCATCTGCAGAGTGGACCAGCAGATGGAAGACTTCTCTCTCTCTCTCTCTCTCTGTCTGTCTTTGTAACTCTGTCTTTGAAATAAATAAATCTTTTTTAAAAATGATGGAAGCAACTAACATATTAATAGTGATTTTTCTCTCCATACTGATTCTTTTTCCTTATTTTATATTTGCTTCATTTATCATCTACAATTTAATAAATAATGAGCAGGCATTTAGCTAATTAAGATGTCCATATCCCACATTGGAGTACCCAAGTTTAATCCTGGCTTCAGCTTGTGACTCCAGCTTCCAGCTCATGAATACCCTATAAAGCAGTATAATGACTCAATATTTGGTTTCCTGCCACCCACATGAGAAACCTGGATAGTGTTCTTGGCTTCCAGTTCTGGGCCCAGCCCAGCTATAGCTATTGCAAGCATTTGGGGAGTGAACCAGATGATAAAGCTCTTTTTTTTTTAAAAGATTTATTTATTATTTTTATTTGAAAGAGTTACACAGGAGAGGCGGGGGGGGGGGGTCTTCCATCTGCTGGTTCACTCCCCAGTTGGTCCCAATGGCTGGAGCTGTGCTGATCCGAAGCCAGGAGCCAGGAACTTCTTTTGGGTCTACCCACACGGGTGCAGGGGCCCAAGGACTTGGACCATCTTCTACTGCTTTCCCAGGCCATAGCAGAGAGCTACATCAGAAATGGAGCAGCTGGTACTTGAACCAGTGCCCATATGGGATGCCAGCACTGCAGGCGGCAGCCTTACCCACTATGCCACAGTGCCAGACCCAGATTGAGCTCTTGAAAGTGAATCTCTCCCTCTCTCTCCCCCACCTCTCTCTCTCTTTCTCTCTCTCTCTATTTCTGTCTCATATGTGTGCTTTCCAAATATTTTTTAGATTTTAAATAAAATTTGATATATAAGAACATTTTAAAATAAGAAGTCCCACTTATCCTTATTTATAAAAACTTGAACAGATAAACTTTATCCTTCATTTTTCTCTAAATAGGAGTATAATATTACCTTCTAGAATCATGCTTAGTTTCACTTCAGACCACTTTGAGACTATCACAAATTTTAATAAATCATGTAAGATACTTTTGTTGTTAATTATTACAGTAATAAACAGACTTCTTCTTCTAACATAGCTAGGATTGACTACTTGCACAGAGACAGTTTTTTTCCTAAATATTTTTTATTTATTAATTTGAAAGTCAGAATTACACAGAAAGAGAGTTATTCCATGCACCAGCTCACCCCCCAATTAGCCACAATAGCTGCACCGATCTGAAGCCAGGAGCCAGGAGCTTCCTCCAGGTCTTCCCATGCGGGTGCAGGGGCCCAAAGATTTGGGCCATCTTCTACTGCTTTCCCAGGCCACAGCAGAGAGCTGGATCGGAAGTGGGGCAGCCAGGACCTGAACCAGCGGCATATGGGATGCCAACACTGCAGGTGGCGGCTTTACCCACTAAACCACAGCACCAGCCCCAAGAGTTACTTGTTTCTAGGCTCTGACAGCTCCACAAAAAGCTTCCTGGTTAAAAAAATCTGTCTCGGGGATTTCACTCCTTCCCCTCAACTCCTTGGACTTATCCTCCCAATGTCTAGAGTACCCTAGACAAAGAACTTCACTCCATATTGTGACATTTTCCTTTCCTTCATTCTCCCCATCCCTTGACAAAATGAATGCATTTTATTCAGATGTCTCTAGTTCCTCTTTTTTGTTCTTTGTGATACCATGATAGCAATCAGAAAACCATCCAAAGCCTCCACATCATGGCTTAAGATGTCAGTAGCTTATTCATCCCAAGTTAGATGTGTGTTTTAGCAGTGCCTCCTTATAACTTTAAAGAAGTGGTTCAAATAGAAGTCATTCATTTGATTCTAAAATTTTCATTGTATCCTATCCTTGACTACACCATAATAGGAATTTATGCTACCAAAGCTGATTAATATGGTGAATAACTAAAGTAGGAGAGAGTGAACCAATGAATGGAAGACTTTCTCTCTCTCTCTTCTTCTCTCTCTTTCTCTCTGTATATCACACTGTTACCCAGTGTCTGAGCAAGTCCCTCAAGTGTGAGGGAGCACGAGCAGAGTATGAGAATATTCCTCCACCTGCCCAAGGAAGACAGTGAAGTAAGGGGCTAAGGTGGCCAAACTTCTAAAAGCATTACCATATGTAGTATTTTCCAAGAAAATCCAGGAACAGATATCAGGGAAGTGGGAATTTAAAAAAGAAAACAAGTTCTTCTAAATATGTGAGTTTAATCACATACAAAAATGTACTCTTAAAAGTAAGCATAATTTATATTCTCATTTCTTCCTTGTTATTCCTTCATCTTGATGGGTGTCAAAAAGCTACATTTTTCAGGTAAGTTGCAATTGCTTCATAACTTGAGCATCCACTGTGATTATATGCTACAGGGTCGACAGCTAAAGCACTGAAGAGCCATTTTTAATGCTATCTATAATACCATTCTCCTTTTGTGCCCAGAATTCAGGTGCTTGTATTCTGCCACAATTATCATTTGACATTTGGAATGGACTGGGGTTTGGGTTATTTTTTTAAAAACTGCCTATCATCAAAAGAATGCATCAATGATAATTTCAATCTTAGCAGGCCTGTTTTCACCTAAACTGTTTGATCTCATGTAATTATAGGTTAATACTCTATTTAGAAAGACTTCAGCAACTGTAGGTCAAGGCATTCACATATGTACATCATGCAGGACAGCTTAGCTCTGGAAAAGCAGGGTCAATAATGATAAATGCAGGACCGGATTATAGTTTAACTGATAGGAAGGTGCTGAGTGAAATTAAGTGATGGAGAACAACTAGAAACTTCTGGGATCTATTCTGAGGTAAGCTAGCACCAGATAAACTGCTTCCTTCACTAAAATGAGAGGAACAAAAGCACATCAGAACTGAGGGAGATGCATTCCATCTGCCAAGAGTTCTTCCTGCTTTTCTCTGCTGAAGGGGTATTTGCTTCTGTCCAGAGATTGAAAATTAACTCCTTTCTGATAAGAACAAAAGGAAGAAGCAATCTGTTTCCCACATAACATCAGTTATAGCATTCATAGGCAAATAGTCCAGTGGTTACTCTAAAAAATACTTTGGCTGATTTTCTTTTGTAAAAATATTAGATATTAAATCTAAAAATCCACAAAAGTAAATTAAGAAGACATGCAAATATTTAATGCTAGACTCAAAAAGGGTTCTCAGAACAGGTCCCACCTCATAAGATGACTTGTGCCATCTGAGGATCTGTAGGTCATAAATTTCTATTGATTCAAGTTCTGATTCAAAACACCAAACTCATAGCATTGCCTTCCACAAAAAGCCTTCGTAGAGTCAACTGTTCTTAATATTCATGGCGGAAGGCTTTATCTGCAGATATCATGGCAAAATTACAACAGGTCACCTTGGGTAGAACCTTCAGATAGTAACAGTAGAGAAGGTTCAGTAAGAGAAAAAATGGGAGCCTAACGTGAAACAGATTGACCATTTCAGTCACCTTTCAAAGGTATCTAGACCTTTCATACAATTTCAGAAAAATAAGTTAAAGTCACACACACACACACACACACACACATTTTGCATTAATTCAGTGGTCATTTTCTGATCACTAGGATGATATCAATGGAATCACTTCAACTTCTAGTTATAGACTCCTGTGAGAATTCAATTCCAGGCACAAGACTCACTAATACACAAAGGCCTGTTACTCGTTTCCAGTCCTAGGAACTGGGACCAATGTTAAAAGATCATCACAGTCAGAAATCAGTCACTTAGACTTCTGTGTTTGACACATCAGTGAATAAGTCTGAAAAATTATTGCCTATTTTCTTTAAGCTGCAATAGCACTAGGATTTGGTGTTGGTTTGTTAGGTATGTGTAGATGTATCCAGCTGAGTATTTCTTGAGATAACTGCCAATAACATCCTTTTGCTCCATCAACACCACTTGTTAAGTATCCTTACAAAAGTTGTCAGTTCGGCTATATATTTTGGAAGTTACGTAAGCCTCTGTGTACACGCATTACTAGTTCCAGTTAGTTTTTGGATTTCCATATATTAACATCACAGAACTAGATAAACTCGAGAGGAAATCCAACGTTGGAGTATCAGTGGCAAAGCTCAGAGTGTAAATCTTAAGTCATACATATAGTTCATGCTCATTATGAAAGCTGTGCATTTTTCTCACACCTCTGCACTTCCAGTTGTCTTAACCATTGAACATGGAAGTGCTCAAATACCAAAGGCATGACTCTTTCATGTTATTTGTGGCCTGACCAGGGCAGGAAGTTTCAGAGACCTCATGAGGATTCTCCCTCTTATGTTATTTTCAGCTCCATGTTTGTGTTTGTAGAAGTCTGAATACTTCCCAAGGCTTGGTCAAAAGCAAATGAATGTAAATCTTCTTCTAAAGCAAGTCCTAAGAGGCCTCACAGTTGTATTTTCTTAGAAGCTAAGAGGATACTGTCACAGACAGCTAATATTTCTTGACCTATAAACCAGATTCAATAAATAGTAGAAGATTTTTAAAAAATAATATAAACCCAAAATAATCATTCATTTTACATATCTGTGAATGGACCCAGGGGCCCAAATCAACCTAGAGCACACAATTACACAACTAATTACACTTATCCATATTGCTATTTGTCTAACCATAGAATTCTATATTTTATTGAAAATATGAAGAAATTATGATCGCAGTAGAAGGAAATTGCAAAAGGGTGGAACCAGGTCTTAATATCAGCAATCATCAAAAACTCAGCAGGGTGATCAGAAGGTACAGTAATTTCATGCAAGGCCACTACCAGTATATATCTCCCCCTCTGGAGGAATGAACTTTACAGGCACTTTCATGGGGAGAGTCAGGCTGAAAAAGGATACCTTTCCTTCAAGCAAGGACATTAATATCAAAATGTGCATGATGTGGAGTGTGGAGGAGCATGAGCTGTATAATTCCACTCCCAGTTGCCTCCCTGAAACTGCTTTTCTACCCACTCACAGAACAACCAAACTCAGACTCTTTATACCCAGCTTTGATCATTGTTACTAGTTCACATACCCATAATCTAAAAAATGTGTTTGTATGCTAGATTTAAATATCACTCTTATTTTAAGTCTTCCAATTTATGTTCACCAGGAAGTGGGGAACTCCCAAGTTTCTGTTAGTAGAAGCTATATTCTCTTAGTCCAATTAGGTAGAAACCAATTGAAAGAAGATAGTATAAAACAAATAGAGTGGGGCCGGTGCTGTGGTGCAGTGGGTTAATGCCCTGGCCTGGAGCACAGGCATCCCATATTGGCACTGGTTTGAGACTTGGCTGCTCCTCTACCAATTCATCTCTCTGAATCTTTAAAAACAAAAACAAAAAAGCAAAAAACAAATAGAGTAGTATTTGTTTGTATAGGATTAGTTGAGAGTATATGAATCTTGTGAACCAAATACCACTTTTCCAAACACTTGAGTGTTGAATTTCATAAATGTTTTATGAGGCTAACAAATGTTCAATTAAAAAAATTTTCTCAGTATCGCATAGTGTTTGTCAAAAACTTAGGTTGAATGGCTTTTCCAAAAAATACTAGAGATGTAAATATTTCTGTTACATAAATTTTTCTTTTTTAAAAAGATTTATTTCATTTATTTGAAAGAGTTACAGAGAGAGGTAGAGACAGAGAGCGAGGTCTTCCATCCACTGGTTCACTCCCCAGATGGCCACAACGACCTGAGCTACACGGATCCAAAGCCAGGAGCCAGGAGCTTCTTCCAGTCTCCCACGTGGGTACAGGGACTCAAGCACTTGGGCCATCTTCTGCTGCTTTCCCAGGCCATAGCAGAGAGCTGGATCTGAAGAGGAGCAGCCGGGACATGAACCAGTGCCCATATGGGATACCGGTACTTCAGGCCAGGGCTTTAACCTGCTGTGCCACAGCGCTGAACCCACATATATTTTCAACAACAAAATCTCAGTGAACTGTGAAAAGAATTGTATATAGCTCAACAAGAGTTACTATATACTTTTTTTCTGGTCTCTGCTCTAATCTGGTTTACCTAATGGTGGTCAGCCACCCAGTGGATATTGAAAAGCATATAAACAATCATGTCAAGTCTCTCAAACAATAGGTTAACAGACAAAATGGTATGTGAGACTAGAGAATAAGCATTATTTTATGACCAAAAGGCCAGGCGGAAAAATTTAAAGTAATTATTCTCATCCTAAACTCTAATTTGCCTAGAGGTAGGGCCACTGCCATTCATGTCAAGAAGGGAAATATTGCCTAACACACTCAACCTGGTTTGGTTTCAAGAGTGTTCCCTTCCTTGTACAGGGAGCTCCTGTTCCACTTGACTTGAAGCAAAGCTAATGCAACGTTGGAGATACACTGTATAGTATATTTCATTCTTGATACTAATATAGCATTAGAGAAAATAAAACTGTATTCTAGACCTAAGGTCAGCTAGTGGTAGCCCACAGGCTATTTTTATTGATAAAGTTTTACTGGAACACAGACACACCCATGCACTGACTAGTCTCTATGTCTGCTTTCCCACAACTAATTAGTTGTGGCAGAGAGGATAAGTACCACAACACTGAACATATTTATCAACTATCCCTTTGCAGAAAGATCGGCAGAATTCCATTTTAGATGCAATCTTATTGTTTATATCTGTGTGATCTTGAGCAAGCTGCCTGGCTTATCTAATTTCTCTCAGGAAGATTGAAACTATTGACATTGCCAAGCTTTTGTGACACTTAAATGAGATAAGTCCAGTGAACCACTTACTCCAGGATTAGATGCATAGCTAGATGTCAAATAGCATTACAAAGGCATTGAATAAGCGATCTTGATCTTGTAGTGGTTGAACTTCATCACAGAAATTTTTTGAAAACCATTTCTGCAGTAGTTGCTGCCAATTAAAATAAGAGAGGTGATAAAGAATTTAAAAAAAAAAGTTGGGTACATTTAATCTGTAGGAAAAAGGCAGAAGCAGAGATACACGGGGGAACAAATCACTATGTGTACCTGGATCTCTATTCTTTGTTTCATTTTAAATCTGCTGGCTCAGTCTTATGTTTTTATTGTTAAAAGGAATCCAGAATAATGCAATAATACCAGAAAAGAACATCCCAGACCCATTACCCCAGGGTGTTTGTAAAACTTTAGTGGTCAATTATTGATATCAATCTAAAGTAGGTGACAATGACAAATGCTAAACAGTTGTCTTAAGCTGCAGAGGATATACTGGGATTTAAAAAAAAAAAAATCTTAAACAAAACCAACAACTACTAACTGAAGCCAAATTCACCTCTTGATACAATGGGAATTAATCAATGAAATCCCCAGTACAAGCATTTATTTCTCTATGATTCTCAAACAGGGATGATTCTTCTCCAAAGAGATATGTGGCAAAGTTGGAGTTGTATTCAGCCATCGTAAACAACACAGTTAATGGGTGGTAGATGCTACTGACATTTAGTTGATAGAGGCTGCTAAACATCCTACACAAATACATTCAGAACCTTTCCAGCCCAAATGCCATTAGTGCCAAAGTTAAGAAAACTTGACCTATCTAAAGTCAGATAAAAAATTAGATATAATAGAAATGTTACCGCAAAGTAACTTCTTCGTCAACACATGGAACTCCTCTTAAAATGAATTCAAGGTGACTGTATCAAATTTTAAATGACTGTTCTTTCCTATTCCTTATCTTGAAGACACTAAGGTAACTATGGTCATTTAATTCACTTATTAAATCCCCTTTACTGAGCTGCATGAAACAATGTGGTAAACACAGGGGATAAAACCCATGGGAGACCAGGATAAGCACCTGGCTCCTGCCTTTGGATCAGCGCAGTGCGCTGGCTGCGGCTGCCATTGGAGGGTGAACCAACGGCAAAGGAAGGCCTTTCTCTCTCTGTCTCTCTCTCTCACTGTCCACTCTGCCTGTCAAAAAAAAAAAAAAAAAAAACAGGCATGCTTCCTGCACGCATGGAGCATATGGTATACCAAAGTACATTATTTATAAATTCAGTGAGCAGAATATTGTTTGCATTTCCAGTTTTCCTGCTTTACTCAGTATGTGCTTGCTTTGGCCTCACCACATCCTACATACCGGACTAAATATGACTGAGCAAAATGTAGAAGATACATTCTGTACCCACACCAAGCTTATCAGTAACTCTAATGTATGATAAATACTACCAGATGCTTTGGTAGCTCAGGAAACTGACCTCAATTTTGGAGAACTGAGGGCGTGAGGAGGAGGACATTTCCCAGAGAACATGACAGTAGAAGGGTTTCCGACAACTGTAAGTATTTCAGTGTGGTAGAAGCACAAAGCCCGGAGCTTGGGAGGTTGTGATGACACTTTCATCGCACATGTAGATATTTGGACTTCCTCCCAAGGACATCTGGAACTATGGAATATGGACTCCATTACTCATTTCAGACTTTTTCCATCTAAAATTTGTTTTGTAGTGAATCAAATAAAATCATATTTACCTACTGTATTCATACTGGAAATACATCAAACACAGAAAAGATACTATTAGTTGGAGTAGGTGAAAGTGTCTGTTTAGAAGGAGATAAATGTCACAAATTAGTTTTATGCAGTAGTGCTGAAGATGGTCTTTCAGAGCCAAGAAAATATGACATTTAAGAAAACTCACTTTTTCCGAAACATGGGCTGACATTTTTTGATACAGACAGAAGTAAATCCCTGTCATACGCTATTTAAAATGCCAGATCCACCCAGAGAGCTGTTGCCTGGGCATTTACGTGTCACCTCTGAAAGTAATATTCTCCTCAGCAGTGTCAGACACAGCTTCTCATTCAGTGCGTGAAAAAAAAAATTACAGAAAGTTCCAGAGGAGCCAGGGCAGACAAGATGACAATTTACTACTCTTTAATCTCACGTTCCTTGCTCGTCTTCCCATTTTAAAAAGCAAAACAATTGCATCTGTGTTTTTCTTTCCAACATTTATCAACTTTTTCACATTAAAGCAAACTGCAAAATGTAGAGGCAAGTGGTTTCCTAAGAGAGATGGACCAGTTATTTATAAAGCTCATGGTAGGTTTTTGTGGTTTAAGTTTGCAGGTGTTAACTTCCTCCCTGATATCATTTTCTCCTATTATTCTTGCATATTCTCTAAAGGAAATTTTTTTCTCAAGTAGAAAATAAATGCTGAAAGTCAAAATCATGATAGGCATAAACTCAATTTCTTACTATTTAGTTCTTACTACTTAGTTTCTTACTAGTTATTTATGTTCTTATTATACTTCCAAACAAAATGAAAAATAAGGTAGCATATTAATCTCCTTACTTATTTTAAAATGAAAGTTGTAGTTGTTAATCCTATAACTACTTGTGTTAAAAGGCTTCATATATATTTGTGTGTCCATTATTCCTAAAATAGTCATGTGGAAGAATCACATTTATTCAGCTTGTAACAGATATTATCAGCAGACACAATGGGTGTGTTCACTTGGGGTATCACCAAATAATCAGCATCAGGCAGTAATTGATCAGAAGAAAGCTTTATTTATGACAGGTAAAGGAAATGATGAGAAAATATAATTCCTTAAAAGAAACTGCCTCAACAAGAAACAATTTGCCAGGATTTTATAGAAAAGTTATAGAAGTTTCCAGACTTATTTTTTAAAGAGAGCGAGAGACATATCGAGAGACAGAGTGTCTTTACTCAGGCAACAGCCAGCCAATGTTGAAAGCCATAGTTTAACCCACTGCACCACAGTGCACTGTATGTCCAAAGATGTGATTCAGACTGGTTTCTTACGGTTGTTCTTGCCTGTCACCACTGGGTTGCATTCTGATGGGGAAGAAACAGTTATTAAACAAAAAGGAAGACATTTTGCGGTCTGCTGGGGAGCAAGAAATAAAAAAAAAAAGTGAAGCATAATGGGTAATTGAATAAGGAAATGCTGGGAAACAGCTTTAAATGGGGGTGAAGAGAGGCCCATTGGAACCTGAGCTTTGAGGGGTGGTGACTTTGCCTTTGAATTTTTTTCTGACTCTTCATGGAAACATTTGGAGAGCCTTGAAGAAACGCTTAAGACTAGTACAAGTTTCTCTTTAGCCCAAAGCATCTGCTTACATAGGCATGATAGTAATATAGCCCGCTCTGAGGACAGTGCTGCAAGATAAGCTTTCCTGGTACATCCGCTGAAAACAAACTCTGATGAGAAGACAGTTTCAGATACTTGGCCCCTGTACCTGTGCCCCTTCTTGCTTGAATTATACACCCTTATTTACAGTATCTATTGTAAACCTACAATGCAAGTCATGGTTACACTTTATGGATTGGATAGAAATATGAATAAATCACAATTCTGCCCTCAAGGAATCTGCCCTCAAGGGCCACCTAGCTAACGTACGTTACTGCCCAATAGTTCCTATGGGTGTTTTAGAATAGTTCGGAAGTAAAAATATACTTAGGGGTGAGAAATAAATGCTTTGGGCTAAAGTCACATATATGTAAAGAAAAAGAACAAATAAGCCAAAGACGCTTTGCAGTTTTCCCACAAAACCCACACTGCTTGCCCCAGCAGCAGAAGTGACTAAGGAGGGTAGCTAGTAAAACACTAGACATCCTGTCGGATCTTCTTTGTTAGCAAACTTTACAACAGGCTTCAGAGCAATGCACGCCGTTTGTCCTAGATATCGCTGATGTTTCACTGGGAAGCACCAATTGACTGGGCCAAAACGTTCCTTTGCTTCTGCCACTCAGGCCACATCCAGCGCACCTGCTCTTCCCACACTTTATTCTGCTGGCCTAAAGCAGCAGCCAGACACCTTGGCCTTGTGGGTCCAGGACTGAGTATTGTACTTTTCATTTTTAAATTCTGCTTAGTCTATTACTATCATGCCTATGTAAGCCTATGTTTTGGGCTAAAGAGAAACTTGTACTAGTCGTAAGCATTCCTTCAAGACTCTCCAAGTGTTTCCATGAAGAGTCAGAGAAAAATGCAAAGGTGAAATTACCACCTCTCAAAGCTCAGGTTTCAATGGGCTTCTCTTCATCCCCATTTAAAGCTGTTTCCCAGCATTTCCTTATTTAATTCCCTGTTATGCTCCATTTTTTATTTCTTGCTCCCCAGCAGACTGCAAAATGTCTTTCTTTTTGTTTAATAACTGTTTCTTCCCCATCAGAATGCAAGCCAGACATGAATTTCTGTGTTGGTTTTGTTCATTGCCTAATCTTGAGCATCTATGCTGGTTTCTGCTCTGTATTAGTGCTCCATAAATATTTGTTCAATGACTCATAAATATTCTTATGCCAAAAACCATAGTGTCTGTATTCCATGTGGTCCATAAACCTGAGAGACAGTATGTAATGCCATGAACTTCTTTTATGAACAAATTTACCTAAGGTGGTGTTATGGGGTGATTGTTGACTCCAGGGCCTATGACTTCAGACTCATGTATTCAGGTTGCAGCGCTGATAATACTTGCTCTGTTACTTTGCCAACACGTCTTGCTTTCTCCTCTGAAATGAGGATGATGATGCTATTAGTGCCTCCCTTGTAGGGTTGTGGTGAAGATTAAATGAAATAAACCTTGTGTGTATGCCAGTTAGTATTTCTGCTTATTTCCACTTAATGCAGTGTCAGTTTAAGGCCAATCTGTATTTACAATAGTGCCTTTCACTCTGTAGAGCAAATATTTTACTACATGATCTACCAATCATGACAAGGGTGACTTATATCTATTTTATATCTACTTAAATTACCAAACTGACACCACAATCTGGGATCAGTGATCAGGTAGGAAACCTCCTCTCTAGTGTCCTTTATAGCTTCAGAAAAGAACATACACATCCAGTAAAAAAAAATTTTTTTAAAAAAAGCAAAAGGGAATCCTAGAAACAAATCTAAAAATAATTAGTTAAGATTTCAGCTAGGTCTCTATCAACAACCACTGTTCAGCTATACCCCCAAAAAATGGATCCCTTCCATAATCCTCTTTTTTTTAAGATTTGTTTGTTTGTTTGAAAAGCAGAGTGAAAGAGAAGGAGAGACAGAAAAAACCAGGCAGACACAGAGAGAGAAAGAGAGAGAGTGAGCGCTCTTCCACCCAGTGGCTCACTCTCCAAATGGCCAGAACAGCAGGGCTGGGCCACACTGAAGCCAAGAGCCAGGAACTCCAAGCTAGTCTAACCCTTGGGTGGAGGGGCCCAGATATTTGGGTCATCATCTGCTGCATTTATTTATCTTGCTTGATTGATCTGGCTAGGACAAATAGAACCATGTTAAATAGAGACAATATAAGTGGGCATACTTGTCTTGTTCCAGATCTTAGAAAGATTTCAGCTTTTCCCCATTCAATATGATGCTAGATGTTCATTTGTTATTTCTACTTTTTATTATATTGAGATACAGTCTTTGTATACTAATTTGTTTAGACTTTTTATTATGAAGTGCTGCTAAATTTATCAAATATCTTTCCTGTGTCTATAAAAATGATCATATGGTTTTTGTCCTTCATGCCATTGATGTGGTGTGTCATGTTGATTGATTCACATTTGTTGAGCCAGTTTTGCATACTAAAGGTGAAACATATTTGATCATGATGGATAATTTTTTTGTTTGTGCTGATGGGTTCAATTTGCTAGTATTTTGTTAAGGAATTTTGCATCTATGTTTGACTTGTACTTTTCTTTTTTGTTGTATTCTTGTTTGGTTTTGGTTTGAGGGTAATCTTGGTTCATAATGAATTTGGAAGAATTGCATTCCTTTTAATTTGAATAAATTATTTAAATAGTAAATGGAATTCAGCAAAGAAGCCTTATGACCCTTGGATTTTCTTTAAGGGGAGACTATATTACTAATCCAATTCATGGTATTGATCCATTCAGATTGCTAATTTCTTCATGATTCGATCTAGGTAATATGTATGTATTCAGAAATTTATCCCACATGACATAGAAGTTCCTGGCTCCTGGCTTCAGCTTGTTACAGCTATTTAGAGAGGAACCAACAGATGAAAGATTCTCTCTCCTTCTCTCTCTCTCCTTCTTTCTCTCTCTCCCTCCACCTCCTTCCCTCCCTCCCTCCCTTTCAAATAAATAAAATAAATCTTAAAAAAAAAGAATGGTTTAAATGTCAATAGAAATGGAAAAGAAATCAACAAAGGAGTTCACATTTAGCTTAGTAGTTATGATGTTTGCATTCTACATCACAATGCTTGTATTCTATTTGTGGCTACGGCTCCTGACTCCCTCTTCCCACAAGTACAAAAACTGGAAAGCAGTGGTGAAGGCTCCGGCTCCCTTAATTTCTGCCCCCAATGTTGGAGATATGAACAGGGCCTGTTTCTGGCCCTATCGCAGGCATGTGAATAGTGGCTATAAATGAGCTTGCTCTTGCTCTCACTCTCTTTGTCTCTCTCTGCCTTTCAAATAATTAACAAATAAATATAGTGAAAGAAATCAAGAAAGCAATCCCATTCACAATAGCTAAATAAATAAGTACATAAGAATAAATTTCACAGAAGAGATTAAAGAAATATATAATGAAAGCCACAAAACACTGATGAGATCAATTAAAAGCACAAAAAAGGGAATACATCCATTGTTAACATGTCCATACAACCCAAAGCAGTATACATATTCAATTTAATATTTATGAAATATCAATGACATTTTCACAGGACTATTAAAAGAAACCCAAATTCATAAGGAACTAGGAAAGAAAAGCTTAAATAATTAAATAAACCTTGAGCAAAAAGAGACAGAGCAGGACTCATTGTACTATCTAACTTCAAAATATACTATAAAACTATAGTAATCAAAACAACATGGTATTAGGGTAAAAACAATAATGTAGAACAATGGAACAGAATAGATAAATAAATGTGTAAGTAAACCCATGCATCTATAGACAATTGATCTTTGAAAGGTGCTAAGAGCATGCAATGGAGAAAGACAGCATCTTCAATAAGTGGTGCTCACAATTGGATATCCATATAGGAAAGAATGAAACTAGACCTTCATCTCCCACCAAATACAAAAAAATCTACTCAAAATGTTTAAAGGATTGGATAGTTAGCTTAGTGGATTAGACATCTGCATCCCACATCTGAGTTCGGACTCCAGTTTTCTGCCAATGCAGACCCTGGACGTAGTAGTGATGGAAGTAATTGGTTTCCTGGAACTACATGGGAGATAACATCTCCTAACTCTGGTCCCAACACAGCTCTGGCCATTGTGGGCATTTGGGGAATGAACCAGTAGATAGGAAATCTCTCTATCTATTTTTGTCTCTCTCTCTGCCTCTCAAATAAATAAAAGTAATTTAATTTTTTGTGGGTGAACGACTTAAATGTAAGACCTGACACTGTGAAGCTCCTGGAAGAAAGCATAACATAAAAGCTTCAGGACATCGGACTGAGCCAGGATGTCTTCAGTAAGACCCCAAAAGTATAGGAAACTAAAGAAAAAATAGACAAGTGGAATTATATCAAACTAAAAGCATCCGCACAAGTGGAATTATATCAAACTAAAAGCATCCGCACGGCAGAAGAAACAATTAGCAAAGAGACAAAAAATTGCAACAAAAAACATATTTTGTTTCCATTTTCCACACATTTTTGACATATTATCATAGATAACAATAATGTACCATATATTTTATAAAAGCTAGAAGGATTGTTAATGTTTACCACAAATAAATGAAAATTAGGAGACAGAGATGTTGTGCCTTGAACATTGCACAGTGTTTACATATGGTGACCATCACACAATGCTTGCAGAAATATGTACAATTTGTATGTGCCAATAAAAAGAAAAATCATCGAGGTCAGAGGTTTGGGGTCATTAGGAAAAAATCCTGAGATTATCTGAGGAAACTCAAAGGGAATTTCTGAGTTTACACAAATAATTCATTATTAATTATTTTATTATTTGTGATTCTAAAGTTACTTTGAGAATTCCAGCACTAGAAATATAAAGTTCAAATGTTTCCTGTCCAGTTATTCTCACCCTTAGGCCCATGAATGTACTCCAGGCAATCTGACCTCCTTAAAGGCATGCAAAATGTAGTAGAAACATGCATTCTTAAATTTTTTGGAGAGAGCGTCTAGAACTTTCATCAGACTCATAAAGGGGCCCATAACCTAAAGAGAGATCAAGAACCACTATAGCAGCCAGCTCTGTGGCACAGTAGGTTAATCCTCCACCTGTGGCACCGGCATCCCATATGGGCGCCGGTTCTAGTCTTGGCCGCTCCACTTCCAATCCAGCTCTCTGCTATGGCCTGGGAAAGCAATGGAAGATGGCCCAAGACCTTGTGCCCCTGCACCCGCATGGGAGACCAGAAAGAAGCACCTGGCTCCTGGGGTCAGATTGGTGCAGCTCCGGCCGTTGAGCAATTTGGGGAGTGAACCAATGGAAGGAAGGCCTTTCTCTCTGTCTCTCCCCCTCACTGTTTGTAACTCTGCCTCTCAAATAAAATAAATAAAATCTTAAAAAAAAAAGAACTGCTATAAACCGTCTTATTCTATAAAGAACAAACCCTTGAGGTGTTAGGAAAATAACCAAACATCACGTAGCTAATGAGTAACAAAGTCTGAAGTATATAATGAAGGTCATCTAAATCCCAGCCGGAATGCAGGAAAGCATTACAGAACAAAAGGGAAAACATGCATATGAGAATATAAATGAATATGATACATGTTTAATATGTATATATATTAAATATTATAAAATCTGTGTTGCTCAGCTTTAGATGATCACATTCAAATGTCTTATAGAAAATGATTTTTGGTAATGCTAACTGATCTCAGACATAGTTAAAAATCATGGCAAGTGGTACAGGGTAGGAAATAATTCCTTCACATGGATGTTATATAAGAGCCTTCTTTGTGTTTTATAACTGGTGGCTTGGATGTTGTAAACTTCAAAGTAAAAACTCTACATCAAAAGTTCTAAGGAATTCATACCAAAAAGCATTTTTAAACATCCAGCTTTGTTGTATTTGTGTATATGGTACATTACTGAGAACTATGAGACTCCAAGCCACATTCTCTACTGGAGAGGAGTAACAATCTTGTAGTGTTTTCAAGTTGTTAATTTAACAAGTGCTATTCATCAGTGAGAAATTTTAGTTTGTATTTCCTAGCTTCAGTCTTATACTTGTTTGAGTTTTTATAAAAAAATTATTATATAACTTATGTTTCACATACCCACTTTGAAAAGCATGAATAGTGATAGAAGCACATAATGATAACTTATGACATATTACATGAAAAAATGCTAAATTGCAATATCACTTGAGGTAGAAATATTTCAGAAATGAATCATAAAAACATATAATCTTTGATTTGGGAGGAATTGGAGACTTTGAATTTTTGTTCCATAAATAAGAAGACTCGTACCAAGGAAATAATGTGATCCAACTTATTAAAGTCAAACAAAGTTAACATTAATGACAAAGTGGAAAGCTAAGCTTCAATGTAGAGCTGTAATAATTCCAACACGAATATGCTGTTTCATCTTTCAGAGTATACCTGAAGTGATAAAAGTATTATTTTTGTGAGGTCAGAAATTATTTAGTTGCTCAAAATGGATTTCATATACAAAAGAATATGGACTACAAATTACAAATGGTGACCTTTTAAGTCTTCTATATGTTGACCAGAACTTACGTTCGAAATTTCAAAAAAAAATTTCAAAATCATAGCTTATTAGAAATGGAAATAATGTCAGATTGATCATCCAAATCAAGGGCTTCATTTTAGAGATGTAGCAGCTAGGACACAGATATGTAAATATCTTAAGGTCATGTGATCCCAGTTACACTCATGCTTCTTGTGTGTGTGTGTGTGTGTGTGTGTGTGTTTGACAGGCAGAGTGGACAGTGAGAGAGAGAAAGAAAGGTCTTCCTTTTTTCCGTTGGTTCATCCCCCAATGGCAGCTGCGGCTGGTGCACCGCGCTGATCCGAAGACTGGAGCCAGGTGCTTCTCCTGGTCTCCAATGTGGGTGCAGGGCCCAAGGACTTGGGCCATCCTCCCCTGCACTCCCAGGCCTCAGCAGGAGAACTTTTGCTACTTGAATCCTGACACCTTGATACAATCATGTGGTTCCAGGAAGTTGTTTGTTTCATTTTGTTTTTATCTATTCTTTTGATTTTTCTACAGAGACAAGCTTTATCTGAGAAGGAAGGTAGTTTTATTTCTTCCTTTCCAACCAGTATACATTTCCTTGACTTTTCTTACGGCATTAGCTATGATTTCCAGCTCAATGTTGAAAATTGAGGAATGTGGGGACATTCTTGTCTTGTTCCTAATCTCAGTGTGAAAATTTCTAGTATCTAACCATGAAATGTAATGTTAGCTGTAGGTATTTTGCAAATACACTTGATCAGATTAACGAAGCTTCACTTTTTTACAAGTTTACTGAGTGTTTTTTTAAATCATGAATTGGCATTGAATTTTGTCAAATGCTTTTCCTGTATCTGTTTTTGGATCATTTAAGTTTTATTTGGCTTCATGAAGTGATGGATTTCATTAATTTATTTTTGGATATTGAACCAGCTGTGCATACCTAGGACAAATCTCACCTGATCATTGTTTATAATTCTTTTTATAGATTGTTGAGTTTAATTTGCCAATATTTTGTTGAGGAATTTTCTACCTATGTTCATGAAGGTATTGGTTTGTAGTTTTCTCATAATGTCTTTGTCTGGTTTTGGTACTGGGATAGGGCTGGCTTTATATATGTTTGAGGAAGTAGCATTATGGTTAGTGGTGCGTTAAGCCTGTGATTGTAAAGTAAATTTAAATTATGTTATTGCAACAAGTAATGGACAAAAAGAAAGGAAGGAAGGAGGAGGAATTAAGGAAGGGAGGAAAAAGGAAGGGAAATATGGTTAGCTTCTTAGAATTGTACTTATGAAACACATGAAATCTGTTCTCTTTGTATTAATTAAATAAAGAACAAGAAGTATTTTCTCTGGCCCTATCATCTAGAATAAATCGCAGAGAATTGGTATAATTTTGTCATTAAATGTTTTATAGAATTTACCAGTAAACCACCTGAGACTAGTGCTTTGGATTTTTATTGGTTATTACATTAATTTCTCCAATAGAAATATTCCTATTCAGATCACCGATTTCTTCTTGTGTTAGTTTTCCTAGTTTGACTTTAAAGGAATCGTTCTATGTCGTCCAGGTTACCAAACTTCTGAGCATAGAGTTGTTTATAGTATTCTTTATTTGTGGTCATAGGGGTTTTCATAGTATTACTTTATTATCATTTTAATGCTACGGGATCAAAAGAAATATGTATCACATGTGTTGATACTCTTATCGTTAACATATACACTAAGAATTGTTACATTTTCTTGACCACTTTATTATATAATGACCTTCTCTATCCCTGCTAACTTTCTTTGCTCTGGTGTATATTCTGAAATAAATATAATAACTCCCAATTTTTCTTTGATAAGTATTATCCTGGTCTATCTCTTTCCATCCATTTACTTTTTTTTAAGGGAAAGAGTTTATTGGGGGGAAACACGACAGACTGGAGGGAAGGGGCGAAGAAGGAAAACAGGGAGAAGGAGAGCGTAAGAGAGAGAGAGAGACAGAGATCAGGAGGCAGAGAGCAAGTGCCACAGGTTCAGGAGCAGGTCCTTTTAAAACTTTGCCAGCGGGGGGGCGGGAGGAGGAAGTAGGAGCAGCAAATCCCATTAGGATGGGGGTGGAGCTTGACACCAGTGGTGGGGCCATGTGGCCACCTGGTTTCCAGCAATGGCGGCAGGGACTAGAGCCTAGGCTGGTGTCAGGGTGTAGATGCGCCATAGATTAGACTGCACCATTTTACTAACATTCCCCCCTTTTGTTTTTTATAAAGCAGGAGTTGTATGGGATTACATTAGTCCCAAAAGTCCAGGAGGGGTACAGGGACGATGATCTATCTTTAGAGCTACTTCCTGCTGACACATCCATTTACTTTTAATTTAAGACTATCTTTACATTTAAAGTGGAATTCTTATAGACAACATATATAGGTTCTTACATTTTGACCCACTCTGATGACCTCTCTTTTAATTGGTACATTTACAGCACTGATATTCAAAGGATTGATATAGTTGAGTAACTATCATTCATTACCATTTTCTATCATCTATATTTTATGTTCCTGTTGTTTATTTCCACTCTTTCAGCCTTTTGTAATTTTAATACAGCATCTTCTGTGATCCTATTTTCTCTTAGTTATAAATTATCCTACTTTTTAGTGGTTGACTTAAAGTTTGCACTATACATTTACAACTATATCAGATTAACTTTCAAACAGCACTGCATTGCTTACAAATAATGCCAATCCCTTATAATAACAAAAGAATCCCAATTCCTTTCTTCCTAATTCACTCTTCTTTTTTATCGCTTCTGTCATTAATTTCATTTATGCAAAAGTATATGTAAATATACACATATGCATTCATAAATAATTAAATTATTGCTGTTATTTTTAACAAATTGTTATGTGTTGGATCAATTAAGAAACAAAATCTTCACAATTTTTCTCTAATGCTCTTCTTTTCTTTACATAGATCCCAATTTCTGATCTACATCATCTTCCTTCTTTCTAAAAAAGTCTTTAAAAAAAACTTAGCTTTTTTTAAAATTTGTTTATTTTGAAAGTCACAGTTACCAAGAAAGAGGGAGAAATTATCTGCTAGTTCACTCCCCAGATGGCCACAGCAGCCAGGGCTAGGGGCCAGGAGCCAGGAGCTTCAACCAGATCTCCCAAGTGGGTGTCAGGGGCATAAACACTTGGGCCATCTTTCATTGCCTTTCTCAGGCTATTAGCAGAGAACTGTATCAGAAGTAGAGCAGCTGGTACATGAACCAATACGGATGCCAGCATCGTGGGTGGTAGCTTTACCTGCTATGCCACAGTGCTAGCCCCCTAAAGAACTTCTTACAACATTCCTTGCAAAAGAGGGTTTCTGGCAACAAATTCTCTCAAATTTGTTTGAGAAAGTCTTTATTCCTTTTGCTTTAGTGGAGGGGTAACCTTTCCAAATATAAAATTCTAGATTATTGCATGTTGTTTTTGTTTTTCTCAGCACTTTTTAACTCCACTGTCCTCACATTTGAATGGTTTCTGGAGAGAACTTGGATGTAATCCTTATCTTTGCTCCTATGTAGTTGACACATTTTTCCCACAGGTTTCTTTCAGGATTTTTTCCTTTATCTTTGCTTCTCAATCATTTGCATATGATATACCTAGGTGTAGTTTTCTTGACATTTATCCTCTTCTTGGTGTTCTCTGAGCTTCCAGGATCTGTTAAAGGGGGAAATTATACATCATGATGTCTCAACTATTTATTAGCTTTCTTTATTTCCGTTTCTTCTGGCTATTCTCATTACATACATATACACCTTTTGTCCCCAGTTCTTAGATACCTTTCTATTCTTTTTCACTTCTTTTCTAATCTTTCCTTTTCAATTTAGAGATTTCTGTTGAAATATCCTCAAGCTCCAAGATTCTTTCCTTGATTGTACTCAGTCTACTAATGAGGTCATCAAAGGCACTCTTCATTTCTGTTATCATATTTTTGATCTTTAGCATTTCTTCTTGGCTCCTTCCTCCTGGACTGGCAGAGAGGTGCAAGCTAAGGCTGAAAGCAATCTGGAATGAATAGCAAGGGAGCAAAAGCATATCATTTGGGGCATTGAGGTCAGCTGCAATAACAAGGACTAGATTACTTGAACTATCACTGCTGCTTCCCAGGTGCACAATAGTAGGGAGATGGATTGTAAGCAGAGGAGCTGTGACCCAAATCAGGCACACCAGTATGGGATGTCAATGCCAAGTGGTTACTTAATGGCTGCACCAATGTCTGCCACAGATTGCAAAAGGTTTTGCAACAAAATAAATGTATTATTCAGTTCTAGTTTTTATGAACATTTGGAAATTCTCTCTTAACACTCAATAAACTTCCTTTCTGGGCAAAATGACTTTCAACAGTCATTCATCCAGTTAATCTTTAAAGAGCACTAAATGCAGGTCTTTTGGTGCCCAGATAAGTCAATGCAAAGCCATTTCCATTTTATGATCTAAACAGATTTTATGATTTAAATTGAATCTGAAATATGGAAATTTGTGATGAGGTATTCAACAAAAGGATTCTCATAACACAACTTTATAAGAATTCTGTATAGCCTGAAAGCTCAGAGCAATGTGTGTTGTGCTTACTGCTGACCACTTCTATGGAGAAGAAAAATTCAGTGGGGCACCCAGCACATCTGCACTGAGCGCGCTGTTGGACAGAAGCATTAGAGGAATTAGAATACCAGTGTTGAACAAATGACATTAACTATACCCAAGTAATTCCACTATGGATAACATAAATCTGATTGGAATGACCAAAGTTAGGAGATTCTGTTTTGAATAAACAAACTTTAAAACTTAATTTCCTAAAGAACAGGCCATCAAAGAAGGAGGTACCTTTCTCTGAAGGGAGGAGAGAACTTCCACTTTGACTATGACCTTGTCTAAATAAGATCGGAGTCGGCGAACTCAAAAGGCTTCCATAGCCTTGGCAACTCATGACAAGAGCCTAGGGAGATTACTGACGCCATAAACAAGAGTGTCAATTTGTTAAGTCAACAACAGGAGTCACTGTGCACTTACTCCTCATGTAGGCTCTCTGTCCTTAATGTGTTGTTCAGTGTGAATTAATGCTATAACTTGTACTCAAACAGTATTTTACACTTTATGTTTTTGTGTAGGTGCAAACTGTTGAATTCTTTACTTAATATATACTAAAGTGATCTCCTGTATATAAAGATAATTGAAAATAAACTTCCTAATGAATGTGCTTATTCCATGTTTGGGTAACACATGTACACAAATACAAAAACAAGCTAAAATACCTTGGGAACAACTGATGGTGGTGTTTTCATTTATTACTGAACAAAAATATGTCTTAAGGCTAATGTAGGAAATCAAAGTGTCTAAGATGCAGAAGCTCATGTGTTTTAAGCATTTCCTCTCATGTAGTTCCTCTTACAATTATGTTGAAGCATGTTATCTTTTTTTGAAGCATATTATATTTGATGCTTAAGTAAGCAGAGATCTTCAAGAATTTGGGTGATAGTAGGGTGACTCCTTCAAATAAGTAGTTGATCTTGTTTTCTTTCTTTTAATGACATATAAGCACACAGTAGAAATTTTTTAATAAAAAAAAAAAACAGTAACTCAAAATATCTCAGCCTCAACTTCATGTGTCTCCATCTAAAAGATTTTGTTGTTTTTGTTGTTCAGTGGCAAGCCCCTGTACCTACTGGACAATTATTGAATATTTGAGAACTTGCTTAGAAATAATCAATGTTTCATCTCCCAACATCCTGCATTTCTCTTTCCAACAGTGTCTTTAAATATAAGTAGATGAACTGGGCCAAACCCAGTAACAATATACACAGAAATTAGGCTACTAGACCTTTTTCACTTGAGATAGAAAAGTAAAACATAGAGTTGAAATCTCTTTAATTCAGAGAACAAATCAGGATTCTCAGGGACCCTGACACAACAGTACACTGTTACAGATAAGGTGTAGCTGACTGCAATGGTCAAACATTTCAAACCTATAAAATATCTTTTCATTTAAACATAAATTTATTCTCCCATTTTGGAGTGTCTCCTCTTGCCCCTAACCAAAAAAAAAACAAAAAAAAACCAAAAAAATAAAACCTGTAAATTGAGGAGTTAAATGAACAGGAGAGATGCCAGTACATACAAAAGAGAAGAAAGGAGATAGAATGAGGGTAGAGTTTGTATCACAATATAAATATACAGCATGAAATGTTTTTAATTTTAATGTAAGTCAGTGGAATTCATCATTAGCCTGCAAAACATGAATGCTTGAGAAGGATACTACAAAAAGATGCAGGAAAGTGTTCCAACTTAGTGCTGCTTCAGGATGGAAGTATGAGCAAAGCATCTGTCTTGTAATCACATATCTTTGGAGCCCAGCGATGGCATCTCAGACAGAAATAGAATGGAAAGTCTGAAAGAGAAAAATTCACATTTGGGCAGCAGAACCATTAGAAGGAATGACTGATAGAACTGGAAAGAAAGACAAAAAGGTAGTTCAGAGTGGAAGAGCTGAAACACAGGAGGTAAAGATCAGCACCCTAGAGTACAATCACAAATACCCAGCAATGCTAGAAACACATGCACCTGAGCTCATAGGAGTTCAGTGTTACCAAAACCAACATCCACGTGGCTTGGATCCAGAGACATGTCTTTAAATAAACTCGAACAAAATGAGAAATCCAATCTTCATTTGCATCTCTCAAGAACATTCAGATGGATTCTAGCACATTGTGCACTCCAAGCAGTTGTTAACTGGCATGCCCTCATCTTTCTTCAGTTTCTAACACCTGCCAGCTGCTTTGTAGACTTCCTTCCCAGACCAATTCAATGGTAACGTGCTGCTTAGTAGCCTCCTATCTCTGAATAAGACCGTCTTCTCTGCAATCCTCCTCCAGTTAGCACAACACTATGGCTATTAAAAGAATCTACTCACCTTTATTTGTCCATTCTCTCTTCGAGGTCAGTTGTCTTGGGAGGGGGAAGTATTGTTAGCCTCCTCATCGTTAGTTGTTTTGTCTCCTCCTACTAGTTTTGACTGGGGATGTACTTGGTGTCTAAGAAGCAAGAGTCTTATTCATTTTGACACAAAATCATCAACAGAGTCAATTAAGCCCTAATTGCCTAAGATATCCATTGTATGTGATGAATTAATTTATTTCCTATACATCTGGAATGGTACCAATTAAGCACCATTCCTGGAAGCATTGAGAAAATAGTCACTCAGTTCATTTTCTCTGCAGCTTAGCTCTCCTGTGGAACTAATTGAGAGGGCTGCTTTGAGAAGTGGACTGTGGTTATATACAATGGCCCTACAAGTTCCAAATCATCAAGAATTATGGTTATAAAATTTCTGAAGGTCTTGAGTACCTGGCATATTAAGTAACATTTTTGAACTGATAAATTAATGTCTTGGGACCAGGCAAACCTAAGTCCTAAATGTCAAAGTCCCAAATTCAATGGATAACACACAGTGCCTGAAAAGGATTCAGTTGTACTTTACCCTGTGCCAAGAAAAGTATTACTGCAATGCCTTGCTTGTATTCAACCATGACGACATTGCATTCCATTGTTCTGTCTCTCTCTGCAGCAAAGTTTAGTTATGCCCCTTAACAGTATGATCATTTGAGCCAGAAAACAGTATACAACTTCAGACAAGCAATGCTTTCCAGAGAATAAAGCAGGAGAAAACCCCACAATTAACAATTTCCTTTTGATAAATACTTATCTTATTGTCACCTGGAACCCAACACACAGGGGTTAGTGTGAGGACAGTGCTCAATATTACAGCATTTCCAAGCTAGTCACTGCTTGCTGTTGAACCTCAGCCACCAACGGCTTCCAGCAAAACTTCCTGTTGTTTCATTTGTTGAATGCATTATGCTAAGAGCAAGGCGGGAAGTCACAGGGCCATGTCCTGTTTCTCATCTGTGATAATGGAGATCCATCTTCATAGAGGATGTTGTGGCATGTAAACCAAACCACAACAAAACTGTCAAGAGTTGCTGTAATCTTAACTTTCTGTATTTAGCAAAGTTCTCTCACCATAATTTGGAGTCAAGGCAATGAATATTCCTTCCTTCTTCCTCTATTCCTCTGTTCCTATGAGCACTATAATTCTTGAACCTTCAGTATGACATGGGCTTAACAAAAATCAGCACACCCGGGTTCTTGATCAGATTCATAACATAAATGATTACGAAACAAAACACAGGGCTATAAACAATGGGATTCTGGAAGGCAGCCCGTTCTTCAGCCTTGAATCATGAATTACTACAATATAACTCTAGTAGCTGAACACAGGTGGAGAACAAAAGACCTAAACTGCCCAACCAGGTCCCCGAGCAGCTGCTATCCTGTAAATTCAAGTGGAATGATTGTGTTCACACTTTGCAGAAAGCTCCACTTCTGTAGGGGGAAGGGGAAACACACACATCATTCTGTTCAGAAAGTAGAATATAGACTACAACCTAACAAACTAGGTATAGCTGTGTAAAATTAGACAGCTAAAAGAAATTCCATAAAAGAATATTCTCTGGGGTTATAGCATTTTAATTAAATTAAGCCTGGATGATTCTCACTTAAAGCATTAGCCTCTCCAGACTGAAGGCTGAGATAATTAAGTCATTGTTCATAGGCATGCTGGTTGTAATACTGCCATCTCCAGCACTTCAGTTGCCTACTTAATTTAGTTTTAAAGTTTATATGCTTTTAAAATGATTAGGGGGATGAGATTGAATTAGCACCCAGAAGACACTGACCACTTCAAAAGTATTTGATCTATGGGAAAGAAATAGAACATAAGCCATAAGAATTAAGTGCTATAATGCAGGTAACCTGTGTGAGGATCTCTGTTTTACCATTTGTCAGACTACCTGGGCAACTCTCTTCACCTCCATTGTCCAGCTACACAGTCTTTAAAAGGTTCATGGAAAATACTATGAGAAAATTATACATGGTTTTCAAAATTGTTTTGCACTAAACTAAGCATATGTTCATTGCATTTTCCACGAACTTTTTGAAGTTGCCTCATTCATGCTGCTGAGGTGATGGGAACTCACAGTTGCCTAAAAGCCATATATTTCAGAATGATAATTATACGACTGTTCCAGTATGGATTGCATTTTTAATATATGTCTTAAAATTAGCACATAGACTTAACACTTTAAATTGATGGGGATTTTTCCCAAGATGTTCCTCATACTTCTTCCCAGGCATTCTGTATCCTTCTTTAACATAAGAAAGTAACAAGAATCTCTCAATTTACTCTCCCTGATCTTAAGTCTGATCTTATTTTGATATTGGTCCCTTCTAATTATAAAACCCATCATTCTTAATTTTTTTTCACTTTTGACATATCACTTCAGAGGATAATGCAACATTGACTATTTTTGTGTTTTTTTTTTTTTTTTGACAGGCAGAGTTGACAGTGAGAGAGAGAGAGACAGAGAGAAAGGTCTTCCTTTACCGTTGGTTCACCCTCCAATGGCTGCCGCGGCCGGCGTGCTGCGGCCGGCGCACCAAGCTCATCCGATGGCAGGAGCCAGGTGCTAGGTGCTTTTTCCTGGTCTCCCATGGGGTGCAGGGCCCAAGCACTTGGGCCATCCTCCACTGCACTCCTGGGCCACAGCAGAGGGCTGGCCTGGAAGAGGGGCAACCGGGACAGAATCCGGCAGCCCGACCGGGACTAGAACCCAGTGTGCCGGCGCCACAAGGTGGAGGATTAGCCTGTTGAGCCACGGTGCCGGCCTATTTTTGTGTTTTAATGTTTGCCATTTGATATGCAAAATGATGCATGTATTATATGTTAAATACTAGTGATTAGATATTCAACACATAAAACACCACAAAATATTTACAATGTGCACAACTCTTCCTGAACAGAATTATTTAAAGAGATAGATGTCTTTTAATAACTTCCATATTAAGTGAGACAAAACAACTTGTAGATCCCAGATGATTCTAGAAATCTGAATTAAGTTACTGTGGTTCTTTTTGTTACTTTTTATTCTGAGAAAATTCCTCATGTTGGGGCCGGCTCCATGGCACAGTAGGTTAATCCTCCGCCTGCAACACTGGCATCCCATATGGGCACCAGTTCTAGTCCTGGCTGTTCCTCTGTGGCCTGGGAAAGCAGTAGAAAATGGTCCAAATCCTTGGGCCCCTACACCTACATGGGCGATCTGGAGGAAGCTCCTGGCTCCTGGCTTTGGATCAGTACAGCTCCAGTCGTTGTAGTCATTTGGGGAGTGAACCAACAGACAGAAGACCTTTCTCTCTGTCTCTCCCTCTCACTGTCTGTAACTCTACCTCTCAAATAAATAAATAAAATCTTTTTAAAAATTTTAAAATTCCTCATGTTAGGCTTTGTTTCTTAAACAGAAATGCATATATTATATGTTGATAGAAACCACTGTTCCGAGCCAATTGTTGAGCTTGATGTCTTTCTAGAGCATCTATTCTAAGACTAAAAGGGCAAAGGAAGGGGTAGTTAATCTGACTTTCTTTTTCTTTTTTTCTTTCTTTTTTTTTTTTTTTTGACAGGCAGAGTGGACAGTGAGAGCGAGAGAGACAGAGAGAAAGGTCTTCCTTTTTTCTGTTGGTTCACCCCACAATGGCCGCTGCGGCCGGTGCACTACACTGATCCGAAGCCAGGAGCCAGGTGCTTCTCCTGGTCTCCCATGAGGGTGCAGGGTCCAAGCACTTGGGCCATCCTCCACTGCATTCCCAGGCCACAGCAGAGAGCTGGACTGCAAGAGGAGCAACCAGGACAGAATCCAGCACCTCGACTGGGCCTAGAACTCGGAGTGCCGGCACCACAGGTGGAGGATTAGCCTATTGAGCCACAGCACCGGCCATATATGACTTTCTAAAATAAGACAAAAGACACAGAATAATTCTAAAATTTCCTATATGCTGTTTGAAAATAGACTCCCCAACCCAACTCCCCTACAGATTGAAGAGTATCCATTCTTACTTCTCTTCCTTTTAGGGATACTGCTGTGGAAATATCCAAGAGGAATAGATCTAAGAAATCTGAGGTTTTCTTCTTTGAAATGTAAAATGACATGTAATTACATATATAAATAGTATGCTTTTTGTCCCTTTTGTGGTTATATATAATATATATGTTTTATATAAATATATATATACATATATATATATATATATATATATATATATATAGTCCTTCTGCTTGACAACATCCCTAACTTGCATGATCAGTGTATGTCTGACTGTGTATGTTGAAGTCCTTGGAAATCGCTCCCTATCACATTCCTACTAGCTGCTCACTCATACTGTTCCCTGCTGTTGAAAACTTCCTGATTGTACCAAGTCAGGATACCCTGTGTTTTACAAAGGTTAATCATTTCTTACTCATTGCTTTCTATCTTTACCAAATCAATCGTAATAATTTTGTAGAAAAGTTTACCCAAGTTTTTCCATGAATTCTCTGTAATATAAATAAACACCATCATTTATATAGTTCATTTCTGTGAAAAGAGTAAGGATTTCAAGCCTTCTCCAGTTGTAAAAATAAAAAAATAATGTATTCTTTTAATGCACATAATTTCACATGCAAAATAATTCTTGGAGAAAATAAAAAGTGATCCTGAGGTAGGGACATAATTTCTGAGGTTAAAGATCATT
The DNA here is from genome assembly GCA_949820135.1 of Sylvilagus floridanus. Classification (NCBI taxonomy): domain Eukaryota; kingdom Metazoa; phylum Chordata; class Mammalia; order Lagomorpha; family Leporidae; genus Sylvilagus; species Sylvilagus floridanus. The sequence continues at coordinate 62,877,547 of OX463246.1, read as the reverse complement.
AGGAATTTGTCCACCTCCCTCACTGTCTCACCCTCACCCAACCAGAGAGGATCTATTTCTCTTTCTCCTGTCTCTCCTCCATCACTGGTGAAGCATGGATCGCACACTTCACAGTCTGTATTTGTTTGGAGAACAGCTCAGATGCAGTAGATGTGGAGAGAAGAGAGCAGAGCCAGCTTCACTCTGAGTCAGACACTGTGGGAACGAGAGCTGGCCTCCAGGGCCTTCCAAGCTGACCGCCCTTCCAAGCCGCTCCTCTTTCAAGCAGGAAGGAGGAGCAGAGCGCTGTTGCCACCAGAGAAGATCAATCAAGATCCCCTTCGGCAGCAACAGCCATGTACCCCAGCCTGCCAGAGACACAGGATGGATTCCAAAGGGACAGATATGGCAAGTCACCAACAACTCAATCCACATATTGTGCTTTTTACAGTGAAAATAGGCTCATTATTTAAAAAAAAAAATCATTACATGCTTATTATACAAAATTCAGAAAACATCTAAAAGCACAAAAAGAGGAGCCAAGATTTGAGTGAATTCAAGAGTATATCATTGGTTCTTTGTAGGAGTAAATCGAGTAAATCACTGGTACCCCTTGCATCTCCCCTGAATTTAGTAGGAGCACAGCAACTGCTATTTGAATCATAGTTTGGGGACAGTCAAGTGGAGAGATTTTGTAGAGCTTGGGGACCTGGCACCAATGACCAGACTTTACTGAATCTTAAAGCAATAACAATGATAGTTAACATGCTTATCAGGTATAAGACATTCTACCCAGGAGAGTGTGTGTGTGTGTGAGAGAGAGAGAGAGAGAAAAAGAGAGAAAGAGAGAGAGAGAGATCTCATTGTTCATGGTAATCTGTCAATTACCGTTTACCATCATCATTCCACAAATTTGGCAACTGAGACTCAGAAATTCAGCCAATTTTCCATAGGCACTAAACTTCACACACGGTAATGCCAAAATTAAGATCAAGGTCTCTCTGACCAAATTTCCAACTCTTGGCATAAATTTATTGATTTTCTATAGTAGGCAAGGACTATGAAAAAGAGAATAAACTGAAAGGAAGAAAAAAATCAGATTATCTCCCTCCCAATGGACAACAGTATGTGTGTGTGCTGATCCTAAATTAGCTATTCATGAACTGTATGGTAGTGAGAAAAATCACTCAATGTCTCCATTTTTATTTTCCCATCTGTCAAATGTCAAGAAAATCATAGGTGACTGGTTCTTAATGTTTTGGTGATCATAAACCACCCTCATGAATTCACTGAACTCTCCCTCCAGAAAAATGTGTGCATGAACGTGAGATGTGAAACCCTGTATTCAATTCTGTGGTGACATGATATTACATATTTATCATCAGGCTTCACCATTGAAATGGCATATCCGTGAGCAGAGGGGACTTCATCTTTTTTATGTCTATTCTCACAGCTACTAGAACAGTACTTGGCATTTTGTGGGATTTTAAATCTCTCAGCTGAACAATAAACAGATAAGGAATCCTTGATTCCTTAAAGTCAGTTCATAACCACTCCAGGTTCTTTTCAATTCTCAGAAGTCCAAGGTTGAAGCCAATGAAATGGCCAAACACTCTTTGGTTTTTGACCAGTAATCTTGGCGATATCACATGCTTCAACCTAAAATGTACAGTTTTAACAACTTGTCTAATATGAAGGCTCACATGTGCACTATTATAAATGCTGCTAATGTTTCAGTATGAAACCTGCTTATCTCTGACAGCTGTTACTTACCTTGAATTTACTGCATGTTGAAACCTAGGCAAGAAGATAAATGTGCAGTGTTTCCTGTTCCTTGTAAACTGCCTGTGAATGCAAAAAGAGTCTATTTCTCTTGCAAGATATAATTCAGTTGCATTTTCTCCTTAAATTACATGATTCAGAATTTATCAGCACATCTCTAATTCCAAACACTAACTTCAATATAAATAAGAGTACCAAAATAATTATAAAACCAGAAAGCAGTATACTCAACAGAAGCAATACTTTCCAAGATGTTTTCCAAGTATAAACTTTGGGTTGGTTAAAATATAACTATTCTATGGTGTGACTTCTGGGTTTGATATTAAACTTCATACTTAGCATCTATTCAGCATTACAGGTAATATATAACACTCAGTATTTATAATTTTTAAAAGACTCTAGATATATCTAATGAAGAAGATTCTTGATGTTAAAGATAAAAATGAAAGCAAATCGCTGAAACAAATAAAATCACTTTTGTAATTAAGTTTATGCAATATAACTACTGTAACAATATTTCTCAAATATGTTGACTAACTAAGTAAATAGTGGTAATTTATTCATATTAGTGAGTGTTAAATTGATAGTATATAAAACTTCTGTTTTGTGCTAAGACCATTCAAATCCCTTCTTGACCATAAAGACTTAACTCATGGTGTTTCAACAAGCTCTCCACCCACCTCAAGCTAAGCTGCTTACTTTCTTCTCCAAAAGAATGTTTTCATTCGGATGAGTTGCAGTAGAAGCAAAAGTCAGATATTAAACCAAAGAAACTCCCTGTGGTTTTGAAAGCTAAGAGAAGTCCACTGCATGTCAATGCCAATCAACTAAAAGACAATACAATGCGGTATCAGTATAACTTTTGGCATGTATTCACCTAAACCATTCCTACTGTCTGCTATATTCATTATCAAGTCCAAAATGAGAAAAAAAAAAAAGGAAGGAAAAGTTCTTTCTCTTGCTTTACTGGCTGCATTTTTTAAATAGTTGGCTTGTCCTTAGCTAGTTGGAGGTGTCCAAAATACAATACAATTAGATTGGAGAAATAAACAACTGAATGCTAAAGTCATTCTAATTCCTGAATGGGGTGTGTATGTTTATAAGAAAGGGGGTACAATGACAAAAAATACTCACAAAATTTGAAAATTAAATGTGTGTGTTTCTCAAACTAATAAACTGTGAAGTCACCAAATATACTGAATAAAAAAAATAGGAAAAGGAAAAGCAAAGTGATGGATCTCTACTTGAGAATTACCTAGTGTTCTGCTCCTCCTTTGATTCTGTATAGATACTTCCCTATCACTCAGTCAAGGAAAAGTGAACCTGAATTTATATTCTAGAAAACAGATCTTATCAACACATTTCATACAGTTCTTTCTGGAAATCATATTGCCATGGGTAGCCTTAAGTGCCCATTTTCTGAGAGAAGATGTGCAAGGGAGTAAAAAAGATGAAAATTAAATATTCTTGTAGGTTACACTTGTAAGAAAATGAGTAAACCTTGCAACTTCTCATACAAAGAAGTTTGTAGAGTCTTTGTTAATTCTATTTGTTCTATATCCTATTTTCTCACTGATAAGATAGATGTTGCTATCCAATAAAGTTAAATAAAAATATTATCTTAATTAAATCATATGTTTTTCTCCATGGAAATGCCTTTTCATAATAGTTAGTTACACAGCTACTACCTACCTTTATGGGGTATGTGTGACCATGTGTTTTGCAAACTAGTGGTCCAGAATTCTTATTAACCTCTACTGCTACTTCTCTCTGACCTTAAATTGTTGGAAATTATGGAGAAATAAAATAAATTCTTTTCTTTTTGAGTATATCACAACTAAAAATCATGGAAAAGGGAGAAGGAAGCAGAGGAAGGGAAAAGCAGGAGATAAGAAAAAGTGAAATCATGAAGTTCTGATTTTAAGAGGTCATAGGTGAGAAGGTCAGGAAAGGAGGAGAAAATCCAGCCATCGCAGAATCCAGTCAGGAGCCAGAGCCCATCTGGGACAGTGATGTCCTTCTACATTACCTTATCTCCAAGCATGAAAGGAAGCAGAAACAAGGCCAGGATCTCTTCCTATTCAGGAGCCAGAAAACCAGCTGCAAGAGGAAAAACACAATCACCCTGGAGGGAAATAAAAAGATGCTGCACTGAGATAGAAAAGTCACTGACTGATTAGTGCACTTATAATTTGCATTTTTTAAAAGATGTCTCAAAAGTATCAAAGAAACCAAGGGGAGAGGAAAAAGCACTAAAAGAGAAGAAGCCTCATATGTATTTATTTCTCAGTTGAACTAATGAAGGGTGAAACTTCAGTGAGCTAATTCATACATGGGAAAAGAATAAAATGGAAATTATGGCAATGAAAGCCAAAGCATCAATGAGTCTTTTCCTCAGAGATACTGTTATCAGGAGGAAAATAGAGTCTCAAAACAATGAAACAGCAAAATCATCTTCAGCTGGAAACCGCAAAACTTCACCGCAGATAGCATCTCTGATTACAGGAGAAGGATGTCCTCACCAGTGGCTGCAATTGTTCCAGGACCAGCCTGCCATGAGGATTCACAGAAAATGATTGCTTCTCTCCCCCAATGGTGATAGGCAAGGTAACAGCATGCCTGCAAGGTTGTATCAGAAGAGAGTGCCAAGAAAGCCATGGAGCAGGAGCTCTCTGACTTAGTGCATGAAAATCACCTGCTGATTCTCATGCTCCTTCGCCAGGGATGCTCTTTCATGAGTCAAGAAACAGACCAAGTGATCTCCATTTCTAACTTGCACCTCGCAGGTGGTTCCTGTAGCTCACCTCAAAAAGTGATGCACTATCCCCCTGAATCCTCAAGATACCCTGGGTAGGTTTTGTCTGTTTCCTCAAAACAGTGCGCTCAAGTTCAGATTCTCTCAGCTTTGGATTAAGACATTTTTTTCCAGCAAGTGGTCAGCCTCTCAGAGGATTTCTTCCTGTTAAATTCAGACGTTTTTTCTAAAATTTCCAGACTGTTACTTTCCTAGGTTTAAAGGAATACTGTGCTTTGAAAGACACGTTTAGGTTATTTCTAAGAGCCTTTGAAAACATACTATGTAGGTACACATTGAAGCACATTGTTTTAGGGAAGAAATGTATGCTACTTGTCCAAGTCACCAGATGGAATCTTAAACACACGTACTGGCTTGATTTTTTTTAATAGTTAATTTAAAGTTACCTCCAGGGTTCTTCTGTATATAATTTAAAATCAATCTTAATGAAGAATGGGATGGGAGAGGGAGTAGAAGATGGGATGATTTGTGGGTGGGGTGGTTATGGGGGGGGAGGGGACTGATATAATCCAAAAGTTGTACTTTCAAAATTGCTTATGGAACCAGTCCTGCCACTGTGTCAGTCAGCCCCGCCTTCACCACGGTAAGCCCTGCCCTTTGTTGGATAAGCCCGGCCCCTCAGGGGGTGAGCCCCACCCCTCACCGGTGTGAAGCTTCTTGGGGGCCAAATCAGCTCCTGGAGATCCTCCCTGCACGTGGTTTCTGCTCCTTTTCTGTGCCATGTTGATACTGTGCATGGACTGCTCTTCCAGGGGTCCTGGCCACTGACGGGCCTTCACCCCTGACCCGAGGAGAGGAGCCTCCTCACCCTGGTGCCTTTCCTTGGGTTACTCACCTGGCAGATACTTTTCATTTGTTTGGAAAATGTTTAGCATAGCTTTGTTGTCTACACGTAGAAGTGACTTGTATATTTGTTATGATGGTCTTATAGTATATTATTCTAACCAGCAGCATATTAAAATTATTTTCTGATGAATGTTAAAAAAAAAGCTATCTCCAGGGTTAGATGTATGGTATATTTAGTTAAGACACCACTTGGGATGCCTGCATCTCATGTCAGTGTCCCTCTGTAGTCCATTCCAGCTTTCTACTAATGTGCACCCTGGGAGGCAGCAGGTGATGACTGAAGTGCTTGGAAACCTGCCACCTACTTGAGAGACACAGAGTGTGTTTGCCATTTCAACCTGGCTCAGCCCTGGCTGTTGTGGACATTTGGGAATGAACCAGATGATAGGAGATCTCTCTATATACTGACTACTTATTTTTTTTTTACAAAGGTGATCTCCAGATAATTAAGATGACAAAGAAAAATGAGCAATTCTATATCTGTTCAAACTTTACTCATTTTTTATAACACTTATCTTTCTACATTTTCTCAGTGGTCTATGGCCTCAGATTTATCAGATAAACTCTGCTGAAGTATAGTGGGCTATTTACATGTGTTTTTTTTTTTTTTGTGAGAATCTTAATACATTCTTGACTAAGATCAATACTCTCACCCACCCTCAGATAACAGTCTTGTTTACCAACTTAAAAGGACCTTGCCATAGAAAGTCCTTTTCAAAAACTCGTGTGAGTTACTTTTGCTTCCACCAGCACTGTTAAGATATGTCATCTTTGTCTTAGAATAATCTGCCTTTTCTGGAATGAAAAATGACTTTATTTTTACTCTTTTATATTTGTTAACTGTGGAATTGTACAATTTTATTTGAAGTACTCCATGTTCCACTGAGTACTCAATGACTGTTATGTTCTGTCAAACAAAGTGTTACTAAACTAATGAGGTCTTTTTTATGGCCATGATGGGCTACTACAGTATTTTATTCTTGTTTAATATAAAAGATGTGTTCACACATTTCTTATGTTATTACTGGAGACATGATCACATTGATCACTTTTGGGATAGTCTGAAAGTTTATAATTACATCATATTATTCATGTTATTTAAAAGCTCTCTTTATATTCTTAAGTCCAATCTGGTGTAACTGCAGTAAGTGTTTGGCATGAATTTTTAAGATATTCCTCTTACTAGGTATTTTTCCGCTTTCATCAGACTCTATCATAGTGTCAAAACTGCCCAGGGCAGACTTTTCTTTAGAAAAGCAAAATTATAAAGCCAATACATAGCTTCAAGATGATGGCTAAATGTTAGTATCTGGCCCTCCCTACCCCCTTGCCTTCTCTTGAGATCTGTGAGGGTGTAAACTTGTAGAGGGTGTCATTGATCTTAACCCTCAAGGCCTTGGGCAGCTCTGGATCTATAAATTACAACATCTGTTTCCTGTGTCAGCAAGAAGAGACTTCCTGCTGGGTAGACTATGCCTTGACTTCAAGGCTGTCTTATTTCTTGGACTTCTGTCTGCTGCTTCTCTCCGGTTAATTTTTCTGTGACTTTACTTAACCTTTGGTTTTTAAACTACTCTGTTGTTCTTACCAAGCTACAATCTCCTGGTTTTGATCATCAGGATTTTTTTTCCCACTCCTATTACATGGGCTGTACTGGTCCAAGCTTTCAGTCTTAAATAAGCCATGGTGTCCTTACCTATGACATCCCTACCCCAATCACCTGCTTTCAAATTCTCCTCCATACTAACTCCCACCCACAAGCATTGGCTGTGTCTTCTCTTTCCAGCTCCACAATACCACCTCCCTTTCTTATAAGCTCATGTCCTAAAACAGAGAAAATTTTGCTTTTCTCTTTCCTTCCACTTTCCTAATGTTTCCTTAATGAATTTCTGACCTCTGAAGCTCCCAGTAGCATATGTATGGATCCACTAGGAAATGAGTCTTCCAGAGAAATGTATGTAAGTCTAGGAGGAATATTATCATTGAACTTTGAGAATTCAGCTCCCAAAAAAATAAATAAAAATTTGGTACTGCATATGAATACATTTAGGTTTTTTTATACAAAAGCACTAAAATTACTTTAACTTACTATTTAGTAAAAAGAAATTAATACAAAAAGACTAGTAAAGTTAAATATTGAACTGACTTGAGTGTTTTTAAAATTTCTTACAAGCATTTTGATCAGAACAGCAAAATTTTTACCCACTTGTGTGATCCAGCCTCAAAGAATATGCAGCATATAAGAGTCTCATCAGGTGTTTTTATACTACTAAATGTTAGACAACATTTTTAGCCAGGAATAATAACTCAGTATTTTCCAGCAGTTCTACTTATAAATTTACTCTTGTGTGCATATACTGCTTATTTATTACCTCTTTTTATTTCCCACCAATATCTAGCCTGAACCAAAAATACTAATTAGAACTCCCATTATTTCACATACATCACTTTTTCATCTACTGCCTGCTAAAACTCAAGATTATTTAATAAAAAACACAAGGTGATTTAGAAAGAAAAAAGCCATTGCTAATGAGATAAACCACTCCCAAAAATAAGCAAGCAACTGTACTCAGAATTCACAAACAAATTAATCACCTTGTTTTACTGGTAGTCTGATATCTGTGTTGGTTTCACTTGAAATATATGTTTTTGAACTAAGCAAAAGATACAACTTGAGTTACTGATATATTGGTGGTAGTCAAAATTATGGTATTAGATAATATTTCCTGAACAAACTCATTATGTGGCACTAAAAGAAGTCAATCTTGGGTTAGTAGGAGATAAATTTGGAAAAGACAGACCTCTTATAATCACCCTAAAATTACATCTCTTTCTTTAATGAGAGCTAAATCTTGAAGCTAAAAGGTCTTTGTGCACACACACATGCAATTTACACACAAACAAATTACAAAAATCATTTGGAATACTAATACACATAAAAAGTATGGCATATTTACACAAGACCATTGAAGAGAGAGGCCAAACCAAACTCTCTCTCTCTCTCTCTCTCTCTCTCTATATATATATATATATTTATATATGTGTGTGTGTGTGTGTATGTAAAGTTAAGTGTAAGCATTTGTTAAAATCCTTGTGGAGATTATGATTGAAATTTTAAATAGCATGAAAACAAAAAAACTCATTAAATTTTATGGATCTTTTATATGCTCTGTGGATCTCACACACACACACACACACACACACACACACACACAGAGAACTGTTCAACTGTATTCAATTAAACATGGATGTTTAATGTCCTTAGCCCCTAGTGAAATTGTAATGTGGTTAAAATATGTCCCTGTCACTTCAGAAATATGGAGCTGAAAATATTTGGAAGTCATTTAATTTAAATACTAATTTTACTGATGAGGAACTTAAAAAATGAACCAATATCTCAAATCTCACACAAAGCATTGCTTCTTCAATCCCTGTGACCGTTTCTTTGTAATGACAAGAAGCAGCTGTCTTTTGGGATTTTTCCCCCCAGGGTGAAGACCACATCTACATGTGATTTGCATATTTCCATCCTGGAACATTGGCAATTTTAACAAGATGCCAATAGTGTACATCTTACTCATGAGACTAGCAGCTTCTGCCATTTATTAAGCATTTCATGTGCAAGAGCTGTGCCAGACACTTGTTTCACAGCATCTCATTTCATCCTTACAGCAATTATGTATACTTGATATTGTGGACCCATTTTAAAAGTAAGGACATTTATTCTAAGAAAATATTTAATATGCCCCAGATAATATACAGAATAGCTGATAAAAATGAAGATTTAAACCCAACTCTCTCTGATTTACTAAGCCCTTTTTCTATGCTTTTTCCATCACTGGATCCTATTACCATGGTTAAGAGATAAAAGGAAAGAGATAGCAGGCCAAAGACCACTCAAAAAGCACATGCACATTGTGCATGAAGGAAGCACTGTGGGAGCCAAGCTGGCATTACTGCACAGCTGGTTCCCAGTTGGAAGAATGATAGGTAATGCTGTTCCAGCACTATTGAACACATGCATGTGTGATGTGAAATAGTGGGAAGACTCTCCATCAAAGACTCTCATGAAATAATCACCAGGTTCACTTTTTCCAGAGCAAACTTTTACCTCCATCAACTTAATTGGTGGAACAAAATATCCTGCTACAGGTTCTGGGGATCTAAAGAAAATAGCTATCAAGTTAGGACATTGCCTTGGTGTAATTATATATCCAAATTTGGATATTAAATCTAGTCCAGCATGAATTTTTGTTACAAATTCTCAAACCCCAGACGATCAAGAAATGTTATCCACAAATTGTTGGGGACAGCTGGAAAGCAATCATAGTTTGGGCTTGAGTAACTTCTTTCAGATGACTTTCAAGAAGCTTAAGAAATGAATTCCACCTTAATAAATACCAAGTGTCAATTTGACACAGAATCTGGGAAACAGTATAGATTAGGTAGGATCAAATCCAGGGAGTTATTTTGGTTTGGGTAGAAGTTATGAATTTCAGTTTGCCAGTATTCAAAACATACCCTGGAATAGAGCCAAGGAAAGAGAGGGTGTTTGGCTGTCAGTCTTTCCACTGAAGTGCAAGGATTCAAGGCCCTGTGATAACATTATGCCAGGTGAAATAAGTTCTGTCACTCTGTACTTAAAACCCTTCAGTGGTGGCCAGTGCCGTGGCTCACTAGGCTAATCCTCCACCTGCGGCGCTGGCACCCCAGGTTCTAGTCCCGGTCGGGGCGCCGTATTCTGTCCCGGTTGCTCCTCTTCCAGTCCAGCTCTCTGCTGTGGCCTGGAAGGGCAGTGGAGGATGGCCCAAGTGCTTGGGCCCTGCACCCCATGGGAGACCAGGAGAAGCACCTGGGTCCTGGCTTCAGATCAGTGCAGCGCGCTGGCTGTAGCAGCCATTTGGGGGGTGAACCAATGGAAGGAAGACCTTTCTCTCTGTCTCTCTCTCTCTCTGTCTCTCTCACTGTCTAACTCTGCCTGTCCAAAAAAAAAAAAAAAAAAAAAAACTTCAGTGGTTACTCATCTCCAAATTCTATTTGCCAAGTTATGGTTCATGCTAGTCCTTCTTAGTCCCTCTTATAATATTTACTGCTGCACAACTCCTGTAGCTTAAATGTTCCCTCCATTTATCAGAAAACCGCCTATGCCTGGCTACAATCAATTCAGTTCACCCTCCAGTTTTCACTAGGACATCACTTTCTCTAGAAATTCTTCTCTGACTTCCCACATGGGTGTTCAGTGTTTCTCCATGAAGGCATCCTCTCTCTCTTTCCTGCTGTACATATAATTCATTGTAAATGCTTGCTCTATTACTAGCTAAACTAAGTTCTATGGTGACAAAAATATGTTGCTAATTAGAAAATATTTGTTGAATGTCCAACATTTGTTGGGATATTGTGGCAAACTAGGCATGCAAGCCTATGTCGACCTTGGCCAACATTGCACCCTAAAATAAAACCCATGTATTTCCTTTCAGATAAGATGGATTCTTCATGGAAGACATGAGTAGGGTTATCATTGACCTTTCTTCATTTCATGCATATACATGAGGAAGGCTATCTTATTGATGGTAGAACCTTGCTTACCTGGAAGGTGGAATCAGAGTGGTCTGAGGGACAACCCTTAAATACTGCTTTCTGTCTGGCTTAGATTAGGCAGTGCAAATGTCAGAATACTATGGTGGGTCTATATGCCAAGCTCTATGCTAATAACAAGAAAGAGATTGTTTTTGACCAACTAAAGTCGACATGTCTCGAAATAATCTGAACATGAACATCATGGTCTTTTTTAAAAAAACTTTTATTTAGTAAATATAATTTTCCAAAGTACAGTTTATGGATTACAATGGCTTCTTCCCCGCCATAACTTCCCTCCCACCCAAATCCCTCCCAGCTCCCACTCCCTCTCCCATTCCATTCACATCAAGATTCATTTTCAATTATCTTTATATACAGAAGATCGATTTAGTATATATTAAGTAAAGATTTCATCAGTTTGCATCCACACAGAACACAAAGTGTAAAATACTGTTTGAGTACTAGTTATAGCATTAATTCACATTGGACAACACATTAAGGATAGAGATCCCACATAAAGAGTAAGTACACAGTGACTCCTGTTGTTGACTTAATAATTTGACACTCTTGTTTATGGCATCTTAATGTTACTTGTTTATCCATTAATCATAACATTTTTTGTTACAATAACCCATCATAACTGCTAGCTAAAATGTTTTCCTGTATGACAGCTAATTTACTTAACAGAACTCCAGGTATGTGATACACGTGCCAAGCAATTAATGAGATTAGAAATGCAGTGACCTGGGAATGTCAACTGCAAGAGGTTGCCATTGCTTCCCCAAAAGTTTAAATTTTGCTGAGGTTTCACAATTTGAACTCCATTTCTCTGGTCTGGTAACCACACCTAAACTAAACTAGGCACTTCATTTAATTATCCAAATATATTGGCATGTAAACTCAGGGCATCAGTGAAAATGCAGTGAGATGATAAATTAACCCCTCAGCAGTCTGGATTTTGAAAGCCCCTTCTCTTCCTGGTATAATTTGTGCTGATTTATCAATACATAAAATCTTTCATTTGTCATGGAAGAACTGAGTAAGGGAAGTTATTGCCATTTGGTTAATTGCTTCTTATTTTCTGATGCAAATGCAATTCATGAGTAAGAATCTTCACCCATTGAGTAGACTATACTATTTTACTTGTTTACCTCAATATAAGGAACAATGGGATTACAGGAGAAGTTTGGAGAGATGGAAAGATATGAAGAGGGAAGGTGAAGACAGAAAATAGGAGAATATTGCACTAAGGTACTACAAAGGTTTGTGTAATGAAATAAGAAGACAAATTTCTGCTGCAAAAGCTTTTTTTTTTTTTTTTTGACAGGCAGAGTGGACAGTGAGAGAGAGAGACAGAGAGAAAGGTCTTCCTTTTGCCGTTGGTTCACCCTCCAATGGCTGCCGCGGCCGGCGTGCTGCGGCCGGCGCACTGCGCTCATCCGATGGCAGGAGCCAGGTGCTAGGTGCTTTTCCTGGTCTCCCATGGGGTGCAGGGCCCAAGCACTTGGGCCATCCTCCACTGCACTCCTGGGCCACAGCAGAGGGCTGGCCTGGAAGAGGGGCAACCGGGACAGAATCCAGTTCCCCGACTGGGACTAGAACCCGGGGTGCCGGCGCCGCAAGGCGGAGGATTAGCCTGTTGAGCCACGGCGCCGGCCCAAAAGCTTTTGAAATTCATGCACACAAAGGGTTTCAAAAAGTTTAGGAAAATGTATATTAGGAAAAAGCTATGCATTTATTTCAATTTTTCTACACCAATATAAACTTTAATTGCATTTAAACTTTTAGATTTTGAACATTTAATTACATTTTAAACATTTAAAGTTTAATTGCATTTAAACATTTAGTTACATTCTTTTTTTTTTTTTTTTTTTTTTTTGGAGAGGCAGAGTGGACAGTGAGAGAGAGAAAGACAGAGAGAAAGGTCTTCCTTTACCGTTGGTTCACCCTCCAATGGCCACTGCAGCCGGCACACCACGCTGATCTGAAGCCAGGAGCCAGGTGCTTCTCCTGGTCTCCCATGGGGTGCAGGGCCCAGGGACTTGGGCCATCCTCCACTGCCCTCCCGGGCCACAGCAGAGAGCTGGACTGGAAGAGGAGCAACCGGGACAGAATCTGGCGCCCCGACCGGGACTAGAACCTGGGGTGCCAGCGCCACAGGCAGAGGATTAGCGTATTGAGCTGCGGTGCCGGCTAGTTGCATTCTGTGAACTTTTCCAAGTTCTTTCAGATCAGGTATTTGAGTTAGGAATGAATGAGTCTATGTAGGTTGTGGCTTGGTGAGAGAAGCCTATTAGTCATGAGTCCACAAGAGAAAAAAGTATGGGGAATGATGTTGTGGTGCAGAGGGTGAAGCTGCCCCTTGTGACACTAGCATCCCCTATCCAAGTGCCAGTTTGAATCCCACCTGCTCCACTTCTAGTGCAGCTTCCTGCTGATGTGACCGGGAAGGCAATGAATGATGACCTAAGTGCTTGGGCTCCTGCCACCCATGTGGGCAACCTACATGGAACTCCTGACCTAGACCCAATTCTTGTAGCCATTTGGAGAGTGAATCGTGAATGAAGATCTGTCTCTCCTTATCTCTCTGTTATTTGGCCTTTCAAACAAATCTTTTTTAAAAAAAGAGAGAGAAGAATATATGATATTTTAAGAGGAACTTTGGGATTCTGAACATCCACGTTAATTTTTTTTTCTATCCCAAATCCTTGTATAATTATAATGTCAAGAAAAGTCTGCTGAGGGCTGGCGCTGTGGCACACTAGGTTAATCTTCCGCCTGCAGCGCCAGCATCCCATATGGGTGCTGGTTCTAGTCCCAGTTGCTCCTCCTCCAGTCCAGCTCTCTGCTATGGTCTGAGATAGCAGTAGAGGGTGGCCCAAGTGCTTGGGCCCCTGCACCCATGTGGGAGACCGGGAGGAAGCTCCTGGCTCCTGGTTTCGGATTGGCATAGCTCCAGCCATAATGACCATTTGGAGAGTGAACCAATGGAAGGAAGACCTTTATCTCTCTCTCTCTCTCTCTCTCTCTCTCTCTCTCTCTCTCTCTTTCTCTTACTGTCTGTAACTCTGCCTTTCAAATAAATAAATAAAAATCTTAAAAAAAAAAGAAAAGTCTATTGATACTACACATAGATATGCAACAGGTTACTGACAGACTAGAACAGAGGAAATGACTACCCAGCTTCTGCATGTTAGAGGCAGCAAGGACATCAAGTCATTTATGTCTTCTGAACCTTAAAGCATGTGGGGCTTAAGGTCAGCAGGCATCAAGCCCAAAGGAGGCTCCATGACTTAAATTAGGGGGGTTAATCATTCTATACACTAAATGGAGGTTTTTTTGAAATAGATGATTATTACCCATAGGAAAATCAAAGTTTTCTGTCTGAAAAATTAATTTAGGGGACCAGTACTGTGGCGTAGTAGGTTGAGCATCCACCTGTGGTGCCGACATCCCGTGTGGGCTGCAGTTCAAGTCCTGGCTGTTCCACTTCCAGTCTAGCTCCCTGCTGATAGCCTGGGAAGGCAGTAGAGAATGGCCCCAGTGCTAGGGCCCTTGCACCCATGTGGAAGACTGGAGGAAGCTTCTGACTCCTAGCTTTGAATCCACACAGCTCCAACCATTTGGAGAGTGCACCAGCAGATGAATGACCTCTCTCTGTAATTATGCCTCTCAAGTAAATAAATAAATCTATTTTTTTAAAAAAGGAACTTAGAACAACAATGAATATAACTTAGATCATTACTGCATTACTGCAATGTTAATATGTCTGTTTAAACAACATGTGAGATAAAACTATATTGGGAGACTGAAAAGAACGGAACTTGGAATGTTGCAGTGGCAGAGACACACTGGGGAAAGCATATGCTATGATTCAAGTGAAGCCAAAATACCATACCTAAAGTTCATGCATCAAGAATGATCAGTTCATGATATTATTTTTAAATATGGAGGAAATAGTAGGGGAGGAAAAGTTGAAAGACTTATTTGACACCTTGGGTATAAGGCTAGAATATAGGATAGACTGAGTAGAAGGAATCACAGTTACTCAACAAGATATTTCTAGCTTAATCTGATTTCCTAAACTCAGATACAAAAAAGAATAATAATAATAATAATAACTTAAAAAGAAGAGAAGTGGGTGACTTGGGCCACTGAGATATTAGGTATATAACTGTAATAGCCCAGAAAAACTTTGATTCCACCTCTTTTCTTCATAAGCTTTGTACACTCAGAATGTCAGGATCTCCCTGGGATGTATACAGGGGCATCCTAATTTTATATGGACCATCCATGACTAAAGTAACCATAGTAATTTTGTAGAAAAAAGAAGATAGCATAAAAATTCAGGCCACCAAAGTTGTAGTTTAGCTCCACTGTAAACCTCAACACACTACAAATAGTTCATTACAAGAACTGTTTCTGTTTTATTCAGTGCTGCATTTTCAGTGCCTAGCACATTGCCTGGCTAATGCAGATGTCTTAAAAGTAGTCATTGAAGAAAATGTACAAAGATTACAGGAATGTTATTTAATAAACTATCGCTGAGCTAATTGGGAGGGAGTGGAGAGGAAGGAGGTTTTAAGGAAGACTCAACTTGCAGAAGACCAAGTATAACTGGGAGCTATGCCAAATTTTCTCCCTTTTAAGGGAACAAAACCAGGGTGGAGCACAGGTCAAACCAGGAAAATGAGAACATAATAAGTTCAAGGTGGTATATATGTGAATTTAATTTGTTTACAATAACATTTTATATGGGAAGGGTGTATCTTGTAGTGTAAGATGGGATTCTACTGGTTGATATGTTATAGTATAGAAATTTAGAAAAGCAGTATTTTTTTTTTCACTGAATCTATTTGGATTGTCAAGAAAATATGTGAGATGGCTGGCGCCACGGCTCAATAGGCTAATCCTCCATCTGCGACGCTGGCACCCCAGGTTCTAGTTCTGGTTGGGCGCCGGATTCTGTCCCGGTTGCTCCTCTTCAAGTCCAGCTCTCTGCTGTGGCCCGGGGGGTGCAGTGGAGGATGGCCCACGTCCTTGGGCCCTGCACCCGCATGGGAGACCAGGAGAAAGTACCTGGCTCCTGGCTTTGGATCCGCACAGCACACTGGCCACAACGCGCCTACTGTAGCTGCCACTTGGGGGGGGGGGTGAACCAACGGAAAAGGAAGACCTTTCTCTCTGTCTCTCTCTCTCTGTCTCACTCTGCCTGTCAAAAAAAAACAAAAAAAAGAAAATATGTGAGACTGTTATAAATCACACAGCCAATTAAGTTCAGAGTATGATTTTGAAAAAGAGAAGACATCTCCTGTCTAAGTAGCAATAGAAAATGTATTTAAAAGCTTATATTTGTTGGTTAAGGCTGTCATTACAAAGTATCACAAATCAGGTGACTTAAACAACAGAAATGTGTTATCCTGGAGGCTAGAAGTCTAAGAAAAGGTACGGTTGGTGTGAGGAACAAGCTGTCCCATGTCCCCACTCTAGCTTCTGGCGACTTTTTGGCACTCTTTGGCATTTCGTGACTTGTTGATGAATCACCTCAATTGCTGTCTTTATGTTCCCATGGTCTTTTTCCTGTGTGCATGTCTTTACCTAAATTTGCTTTTTGGGAACAGTCATTTGGCCTAGTGGTTAAGAAAAGAGAGCCTCACATCAGTGTACCTGGTTTCCGCCCAGCTCCAGCTGCTGATTCCATTTTCCTCTTATGTAGATCCTGGGAGAAGTGGTGATATCTCAACTAATTGTGTTCTTGTCACCCACATGGGACACCTGAATTGTGTTACCAGTTCCCAGCTTTAGCCCCAACCTAGCCCTGGCCATTTCAGGCATATGAGTAGTCAACCAACAGATAAGAGTGTTTTCTCTATATATCTCTATCTCTATCTCTGTTTCTCTCTATCTGTATTTATCTATCTCTATCTTTCTCACCCTCCACAATAAATAAATAAAATTTAAATAATTTCCTTTTTATAAGGGCACTAGTAATACTCAGTGAACCATCCTATTCTAGTAAGAGTTCATCTTAATTTATCACATCTATAATAACCCTATTTCCATATACAGGCACATTCTAATGTACTAGAGTTAGGACTTCAATATATAAATTTTGAGAAAAAGCAATGCAACATATAATACAGTGTATTTTTTTCTACTTTATAGGGTGGTCACTGACATCATACATAAGAGTGTTAATTGTTAAATTAACAACAGGAGTCACTGCACAGTGACTAACTTCCCATGCAGGAGCTCTGTCCTCCATGACTTGTATTATGAGAATTAATTGTAAAATTTGTTATCAAACAGTTTGTGTGTGTGTGTGTGCAAATTGTTGAAATTTTACTTATTATAGAATTGGTCTTTGTGTATAAAGTTGATTGAAAATGAACCTTAACCTTTTTTTAAAGATTTATTTATTTATTTTAAAGGCAGAATTACAGAGAGGCAGAGGCAGAGATAAGGAGAGAGAGGTCTTCCATCCGCTGGTTCGCTCCCCAGATGGCTGCAACGACCAGAGCTAAGCCAATCCAAAACCAGGAGCCAGGAGCTTCCTCTGGGTCTCCCACATGGGTGCAGGGGCCCAAGGATTTGGGCCATCTTCTGCTTTCCCAGGCCATGGCAGAGAGCTGGATTGGAAGTGAAGCAGCCGGGACTCGAACTGGCATCCATATGGGATGCCAGCACTGCAGGTGGCAGCTTTACCCGATATGCCACAGCACCGGCCCCAAAGAAAATGAATCTTAATGGAGTATGGGACTGGGAAGGGTAGAGGGAATAGGAGGAGGAGTAGGAATGTGGGTGGGAGGGCAGGTGTGGTAGAAAGAACAACTATATTCCTAAAGTTGTACTTATGAAATTTGTATTCCTTAAAAATACATAAATAAATAAATATAATTGTATCTGAAATACATGAAATCTGTTCTTTTTATATGATAAAATTCTTTTGTTTTTTTTTTGTTTGTTTGTTTGTTTGTTTGTTTGTTTTGTGACAGGCAGAGTGGACAGTGAGAGAGAGAGACAGAGAGAAAGGTCTTCCTTTGCCGTTGGTTCACCCTCCAATGGCTGCCGCGGATGTGGCGCGCTGCGGCCGGCGCACCGCGCTCATCTGATGGCAGGAGCCAGGTGCTAGGTGCTTTTCCCTGGTCTCCCGTGGGGTGCAGGGCCCAAGCACTTGGGCCATCCTCCACTGCACTCCTGGGCCACAGCAGAGGGCTGGCCTGGAAGAGGGGCAACCGGGACAGAATCCGGAGCCCCGACCGGGACTAGAACCCGGTGTGCCGGCGCCACAAGGCGGAGGATTAGCCTGTTGAGCCATGGCGCCGGCCATATGATAAAATTCTTAAAAATTTTAAAAACTAGAAAACCTTCAGCCATACTAACAAAAAACAGAGAAAAACTCAAATAAGCATTGCTAGAGATGAAAAAGGAAATATCATCACATAATGAAAACCATGAAAAAGAAGATATCATCACCACAGAAAGACAAAGATAATTAGAAACTATGAGGAACAACTAACTATATACTAACAAATTGAGAAACATCAAAGAAATAAATTCATGGATATGTAAAACCTACAAAGATTAAATCAAGAAGATATAGAAAATGTAAACAAAGGAATGAGTCATAAGATTGCAGAGATAATTAAGACTCCCATCAAAGTCCAAGACCTGATAGCTTTACAACTGAATTCTATAAAACATTTAAGCAGCAACTAAATTCAATACTTCTCAAAATATTCCAAAATACTGAGAAGTATAGAACTCCATTAAATTCTTTTTCATGAAGTCAGCACTATTCTGATACCAAAACCAAAAATATAACACAAAAACAAAACTACAAACCAATAAGCTTGATTACCATATACATAAAAATTCTCAATAAAACTTTAACAAACTGAATCCAACACTACATCAAAAATATCATGCATTATGATCAAGAGGGATATCCCAAAGAAGCAAGGATGGTTCAACATAGGAAGATGTTAATGTACAATGTGGTACAACATGGGCCTCAGCCAATCCCAGGGTATCTGCATGGACTGGAGTCAAAAGGATCCATACCAACCTGCCCTAACTCAGGAGTTGGGGAAGCAACCTTGAATTGAAAGTAATTTTTGGCAAGCGAATCAGCCAATATTCATAAACCCCTAAATTTCATAGTTGCTAGAAAATACTCTAGTCACCCTGAAGGGAAGCAAAATAATGAACCACAGCATCCACTACAAGGATGTCTATACACCAGGAAGATAACATCTCATTCTCAAACTGAAATTTGTTAAGGAAGTGCCTCAAGAACACAGAAATTATTTGTACTCAATTACATTTGATTATTGTGCTCCCTTTTCTCCATTTATCATAGACTAAACGTTGGCATTGTGGGGAGACAGGTTTCTCAGGAGTTAAGAGAAAGCCATAGAGTAGATTACCATTGGTTTGGGTGCAGGGGAGCGAGTCCATTCCCTAGATGACCCTAAGCATCGAGAAACTTCAATGCTGCTGACTGGGAGTCCACAGACCATCAAACAAGCCACATGGACAAACTAGCATAAATTCCAAGAGGATGAAGTCAGCAGCAATTATATCAAAACAAAAAAGGAAGTGAGGAAAATCCCACAATCAGCCCTGAGTAGCCTTCAAGAAAGCACACACCTCTCCTCTCTTGCTACCTTTCTTGCCACACAGTGGTGTATATGAAGCCTCCTAGAAGTTTAAAGTCAGAAGGAAAAAAAGTGGAAAAAAGATCTGGGAATTAGTAATATGAGCTAATAAAATGATAATAGTGGAATTTGACTTAATAGTTAACTTTAAAAAACTGGTTTCAAGTGAATCAACTGAAAAGGCTTCTTAACTGGCCTGTTTCTATGTTAGAACACATTTATTTTCCCAAATGGGAATAAGGGATTGCTCAGTAAGAGCACAATTATATCTGTGTGTATGTGCATGTACAGTCTTAGATTTGCACATACCTGATGCACACCTGACTTGTAACTGGCCAATATGTCCGTTAAATTGAACATAGTTTTCACAAATTCCTTTTTTTGCAGAAAGAAAACTAAAGACCTTAGGAAATTTCTCCTTGTCAAAATGGCCCATAAGTGACAGCTCTGATTCAAACCAAATCTTTGTAACTTAAAACTCTGTCATCGGCTAACAGGGGTTGGGGAAGTGTGGCCTGCAGTACATAAAAAGGTTCTCAAAGTCATTTGCTCTGTTCCTTGCCTGGGAAACTGCAGTTGGAACTCAAAATCCAATAAATCTGTAGCAAATTAATGTTTAAATGAATGAGTTTATAAACATCCAAATGGCCCTTGACAGAAAGTTTTCACACCCCTGAATCTCTTAGGGAGTTTGTTGAGATATTAAATTGTCCCCAGGGCCGGCACTGTGGCATAGCAGGTAAAGTTGCAGCCCGCAGTGCCAGCATCTGATATGGGTGCTGGTTCGAGTCCTGGTTGCTCCACTTCTGACCCAGCTCTCTGCTATGGTCTGGGAAAGCAGGAGAACATGGCTCAGATCCTTGGGCCCCTGTACCACATGGGAGACCCAGAAGAAGCTTCTGGATCCTGGCTTCGGATCGGCCCAGCTCCACCATTGCAGCCATCTGGAGAATGAACCAGCAGAAGGAAGACTCTCTCTCTCTCCCTCTCCCTCTCCCTCTCCCTCTCCCTCTCCCTCTCCCTCTCCCTCTCCCTCTCCCTCTCCCTCTCCCTCTCCCTCTCCCTCTCCCTCTCCCTCTCCCTCTCTCTCTCCCTCTCCCTCTCCCTTCCTCCTCCCTCCCCCTCTCTGTAACTCTGCCTTTCAAATGAATAAATAAATCTTAAGAAAAAAGTCCTGGTGTCTTTGTCCATTTGCACTACTATAATGAAACATCACAGATAGTTTGCAGAATAAATACTTCTTCCTTGCTGTTTTGATGGCTGGCATGATCAAGGCAAAAGCTGGTTTGGTTTCTGGTGCAGGCTGCTCTCTCTTCTTCTAGGATGGCACCTTGCTGCCACATCCTGAATGAATGCTGGGTCCTCACATGGCAGAAAGCAGAGAGCAAAAGGGAACTCCTTGCTTCAACCCCTTTTTATGAGGCACCTAAGCCCATTCATGAAGGCAGAGCCCTTATAACTCAGTCACCCTCTAATGGTCGTGCCTCTTAATACTGTTGCATTGAGGATTAAACTTCAACATGACTTTCAGAGCAGACAAAAACTTTCAAACCATAGAAGGTATAACTATAGAAGGTAGAAGCAAGTACAAAGGATGTGAAAGGCTCCAGCCCCTGCAGGCCATCCTTAGGCTTATGGAGACCACTCAGGATATCCCAGATCAAAGATTTTGTGACCAAGGAGGTCAATGTGGCCCATGCATTCTATTAGCATGTCTGTGGCTGCTATAGATTCCAGTTGTGGGCTATGCAGTCTGTGAAATATCTGCCCAGAGAAGCAATTGATAAGAGATTACTAGGATGGCAGCCTGAATCAAAACCTAAAGTACAATTTCTGTCTTTTACTTAGTTTCAGGAAAGGAAGACAGTACAGTGATAAGAAATAACCTTGGTTTTGTATAGATCAAGATTTTAATATACATATTTTATGTCAAGAAATGAATTACCATCTTGGTAGAGTCCATTCTATGATAGTTTTATGTTATAATTTTTAAATATATAGGATCAGAAAATCACAGACTTATTTAATATTGCCATATTATCTTCTTGTTTATTTCAGAAATGTTGATGTAGCTGTTTTTTTCTCTCCTCATTACAATATTTTTTTCCTTGAATAGATGTTCATCACTTTCCATTCTCTGAAAGGCACTAGTGTAGTTTGTGCTATTGTGGTATGACCTTTGAAATAATTCATAATTAAACTAGTGAATGCTGTTCCCTCATTTTCCAGCCTCAAAGCTAGCAAGTAACTGCTGGAATAGTTGGTGACCTATAAGAAAGAATGCTGAGAAACTTGTAATTATTAGATAATGGTGCTCTTTTCTGCAAAGCAGCTAGACACTGAACTCTTCCTTTAGAAAAAGTAAATAATAGGAATAAAAAAGGATTTCCTCTGTAAATTTCTGTATAATCTCTAACTAAAGTTACAACTTAACCCAATCAGAAAATATCTCATCATTTAGTATTTTTCAGATGTTCCTATTATGTGCTAAATATAGTACCCAAGCCAGAGATTCTGAGTGAGAAAGACCCTCACAGCCTAGTGGTGGTGATAGATCTATAAACAGGTAAACTTAAATTCATTTTAGTAATGGAAACAACAGAAACATTCACTCACTACTGGAGAAGGGAGAATTTAGTTATATTTGAATGTCAAGAAAATCTCCAGAAAACCAATTTCCTGAATTGTAGGCTTACATAGGTACAATATATCCTTTGGATATACTCCCAAAATGGAGGTTGCTGATTCATATAGTACATCTAATTTTGGATTTTTTTGAGGAACCTCCATTCCATTTTCCATAATAGCTGTCCTATTTTATATTCCCACCAACAGTATGTTAAGGTTCCCTTTTTTCCAGAACATCATCACCATTTGTCTTTTTGTCTTTATGATAATCATGATTCTGATTGGAGTGACGTGATATTTAACTGTGCTTTTTATTTGCATTTATCTGATGGCTACAGATACTTCCACCCTATACCAAAATCAACACAAAATGGATCAAAAACCCTCAATGTAAGACCTGTAATTGTATAACTACTAGAGGAAAACATAGGAGCAAAACTACAAGACATTGACACAAAGCAACAGTTTTTAGGGTGAGACCTCAAAAGTATAGGCAATAAAATAGAAAATATGAATTTAAAAGCTAGAGAGTAGAGTGACTATTTGTGGATACTGATGGTAAATCTAATAGTATAAGATTAATCAGCATAATAGAGGTCAAAAGACATTAGTTGGGCAGGCACCACAGCTCACTAGGCTAATCCTCCACCTGCGGCGCTGGCACCCCGAGGTTCTAGTCCTGGTCCGGGCACCAGATTCTTTCCCGGTTGCTCCTCTTCCAGTCCAGCTCTCTGTGTGGCCCGGGAGTGCAGTGGAGGATGGCCCACGTCCTTGGGCCCTGCACCGGCATGGGAGACCAGGAGGAAACACCTGGCTCCTGGCTTCTGATCCCCGCAGCGCACCGACTGCATCGCACCAGCCATAGTGGCCACTTGGGGGGTGAACCAACGGAAAAAGGAAGACCTTTCTCTCTGTATTTCTCTCTCTCACTGTCTAACTCTGCCTGTCCCAAAAAAAAAAAAAAAAGACATTAGGTAAAACCTTCAAAGAGCCCTTTTAATGCTCACCAAGTGTTCTAAGGGCTCCTAGCATGAAGTAAGATCTATTGTTCCCTCCTGTTCTCCTGCAAAATCATTTTCTCAGAGGAGAGAATCAGACTAAAATGGATCTTTCTAGCTCTACCACCCCTAGGTTCTCACAGTAGCTGATATTAATATTCTTTACCAGAGTCTACCATCACTGGTGCCAGGTCAACATTCTTGTCTCAGCCTTTGCTATGATAGAGGATCTTATGAACTGCTACAGGGAAAGAAAAGTTCAAGCAGAACTTTTTTTTTTTTTGACAGGCAGAATGGACAGTGAGAGAGAGAGACAGAGAGAAAGGTCTTCCTTTGCCATTGGTTCACCCTCCAATGGCCGCCGCGGATAGCGCGCTGCGGCCGGCGCACCGCACTCGTCCGATGGCAGGAGCCAGGTGCCAGGTGCTTTTCCTGGTCTCCCCATGGGGTGCAGGGCCCAAGCACCTGGGCCATCCTCCACTGCACTCCCGGGCCACAGCAGAGGGCTGGCCTGGAAGAGGGGCAACCGGGACAGAATCCGGCGCCCCGACCGGGACTAGAAACCCGTGTGCCGGCGCCGCAAGGCGGAGGATTAGCCTGTTGAGCCACGGCGCTGGCCCCAAGCAGAACTTTTACCAAGATCCAGGGCACCCTTCTTTGATAACACTGCTAGCTACAGCTGGTCCAGGCCCTGGAAAGGGACTTAAAGCATTTCAAGCAATAAATTTTAAAGCACACTATTCTCTAAGGCAAAGGGACCCTGCTTGCCAGATCTAAGAACAATGCTGCACACTGGGACTGTGCTATAAAATGATATTCAAGGAGTAATTGCCACCCAGTTCCCAATTCTGATTGAGTGGGATGCCCACAGAACTGAAGTTTGGGATTATAGACGGGCAGTGGTAGTAAATGTCTTCTTCCTTGAGCCACAGAAGTTATGAGGTGATGAGTTTGAAATTCATGGATAATTTTTTCCTGATACTCATTTGTATGATCTTTTGGAGACTCCTCTATGAATGGATTTTAAAATCTTTTTGTACCAACATAAACTTTAATTCCATTTTCCATGAAGGTTTTGAAGTACCCTGGCACAAGTTTGAGAACGGGGCTATGAAAAGAGAAAGAAGACATTTATCACAGAATGTTAATTAGTTTAGTATACATGTCTTAAATTCTCCTGAATATAAAATAATTACTACCACACCAATAGCTGATATTTATTTATTTTGCCTTTCAAAAAACTTTAACAGTAAGAATTAATCAAGTAGGAAAGCGTGACAGGGCAATATATTTCTGAGAAATTGTAGCATACTACAAATGGCAACATAAGGTCAAATGTCAATGATTTTATCCTCAAGTGAACTGTAATAACTGCCCTGAAATACAATCCCTGGAATTTGCAATTGTTATGAAATGGATTTTATAATTAAAGGAAGAAGCTAATACTATGCACTGAACTAAATGAAGAATACAAAACTTCAACTTATTTTTAAGTATAAAATATACAAAAAGAAACAGAAGAAAACTAAGATTTTTGAGAGCTCACTGTAGATCAAAGAGGATAATAAACAATTTTGCTTAAAGTTAGAACCACAATAATACATTAACGAATGTTCATTAAACAGGTAGATTACACATTTAAAGCCATTCTGGCAATGTTCCCTAGGGAATGAATCTATCAAAAAATAGGCGTGGGAGTGAACAACAACACATATTTTCAACAGTCTGATGGCCAGAAATGTTGAAGGAAAATAATATCATTCAAGATACAGCTACATATGCACAATCTAGCTTCAGAGATGATTAAAACTCCA
This sequence comes from Sylvilagus floridanus, assembly GCA_949820135.1. Classification (NCBI taxonomy): domain Eukaryota; kingdom Metazoa; phylum Chordata; class Mammalia; order Lagomorpha; family Leporidae; genus Sylvilagus; species Sylvilagus floridanus. The sequence goes on along the minus strand of OX463246.1, from coordinate 62,852,448 downwards.
CCAGCTACCCTGTTATCTTATTCACGTATTCCATGGGTATTTTCTGCTGCTTCATTTGATAATTCTGGTAGACCTTCTCAGTGTTTCTATATTCTTTTTTTTTAACCCAACCAACCTTTTTTAAAGGTGTTAAATCAGGATAGACATTATGGCACAAGAAATTAAGTCATTAAGCACCGCTAGGGATGGCCACATCCCATTTTGGAGTGCCAAAGATTGAGTTCTGCCTCTACTTCCATTCCCACTTACTGCTAATATGCACTCTGGCGGGTAGCAGATGAAGGTTCAGGTACTTGTGTCTACTTGGGTCCCTGTGATCCACAGGGGAGACCTTGGTAGAGTTACTGGATCCTGGCTAAAGCTTGACCCAACCCGGCTGTTGTGGATATTTTGAGTTAAGATCTCTCAATATCTCTCTCTCTCTCTCTCTCTCTCTCTCTCTCTCTCTCTCTCTCTCTCTCTCCCTTACCTTTTGAGCAATTTAGTCATAAATAAGTTAAATTTAAAAATAAAGGTCTTAAATTTCAATTTAGGGGAAAAGTAAGTTTAAGTATAATCTATTAAAAAAGACAGCTGTTACTTCATTAGAAAGTTCTGTGTGATACTGCTTATTGGAACTATTCTACCCAGTTATAAAATACGTATGTGAATATGTACAGAGAAGAAGAGTACTTTTACACAGAGACATAACTTTTTAACCATGCTTGTATTATAACTGGTATAAGGTAAGTTCATAATGTATAGCAGCATTTATTTTTTTTTGGTACGCAGAGTTAGACAGTGAGAGAGAGAGAGAGTTAGAGAAACAGAGAGAAAGGTCTTCCTTCCGTTGGTTCACTCCCCCAATGGCCACCACGGCCAGCGCTGAGCCAATCCAAAGCCAGGAGCCGGGTGCTTCCTCCCGGTCTCCCATGCGAGTACAGGGACCCAAACACTTGGGCCATCCTCTACTGCTATCCCAGACCATAGCAGAGAGCTGGACTGGAGGAGGAGCAACCAGGACTAGTGCCCGGCACCCCAACCGGGACTAGAACCTGGTGGGTGGGCACCGCAGGCGGAGGATTAGCCAAGTGAGCCATGGCGCCAGCTGGCAGCATTTATTTTTATTATATAAGTTTTGATCTAGTATTCTTGGTCAAACATCATAAAGCAAAAGTGCTACATGTTTAATAGCTGACAGATGTTGGCCAACTTTTGGGCAAGTGTAGGCCTATCAATATAGCCAAAGTATTAGGATCATGGGATACACTGTGCTAGCAATGACTATCAACTGTGCTCCTTAACAAAGTTCTGAATGGCTTCTGCTAGTTTCTTAAAGGCTATTGGCACTAGCTTGGAGTTCCATCAGTTCACTGTATTTTCTCTAAAGGAACAATTTGTGGTAAGTTTCTCCTGTTTCAAATGCACTTTTTGAAGAGTCTCAAAAGTGTGTATGGTTCATTGCTTGCATTTACATAAGAACAATAAAATGTTTTGGTATAAATCAGTCAGCCAACACTATTCTTTTCTCTTTTCAAAATAATTTATTAATTATTCTCATGAATGAAAGAACATTTTTTTCGAGTCTGACACCCACTCTAAACTGACAAATCTGAGCTTTGTAAGCAAAACATTTGGGATTTTGTGATCATTATTCCATGATGAAACCTAGCTTCCTCTTCTGGAGGGGAAATTAAGATTAACACTCATTTGAAAATCCCCAAAGATTTTTCAAACACAAATACTCTTCCAAACAAAAGCTGGAAAAACAAGCATAAATATACCAAAACACGTGTGGAATTTTTTTCTTTAAAATGTATGTATTTTTTAAGTTCAGTCATAGATCATTTGAGAATTTCTGAGGTTTATTAAGCCAAAAACATGTTTAGCGTATGGGTTTGTGAGAGAGGGTTCTTGGTTTTCCACATGGACATAAGCACACAGTATTGTTATTGGACCCTGTTACTTTTTTAAAAAAAGATTTATATATTATTTATTTGAAAGTCAAGAGTTACACAGAGAGAGGAGAGGCAGAGAAAGAGAGAAGTCTTTGATCCATTGGTTCACTCCTCAATTGGCCACAACAGCCAAAGCTGCACCCATCCAAAGCCAGGAGCCAGGAGCTTCTTCCGGGTCTCCCACGCGGGTGCAAGGGCCCAAGGGCTAGGGCCATTTTCTACTGCTTTCCCAGGCCACAGCAGAGAGCTGGATGGGAAGTGGAACATCCAGGACTAGAACCAGTGCCCATATGGGATGCTGGCACTTCAAGCCAGGGCGTTAACCCGCTGCACCACAGCACCAGCCCTGGACCCTATTACTTTTAAGAGATGCATTAAGAAACAAAGGTAATTCAAAGGTCCTTATAGTCGTAGGATATGGTCATTAGTGTGCAAAAGCCCCAAATATTCCCAAGTAAATTAGGAATACAATTCACCTAGAGTGGGAACTAATTAGTCTCTCTGTGTAACTCTCTAATTCTCAGTCCCTATCATCTCTAATCAGTAACTGCACTCCAGTAGAACTGTATATAATGACAGTGTCCAATATATTAGACAACAGCCACATGTGGGCAATGAGTAAATTTAATATGCCTAGGACTGGGGCACTGAATTGTATTTTAAGTGTCTTTACATTAAGTACCCTCATGTTGCTAAAGCTATTATAATGAACATTGAAGTTCTCTGGAGAGGGAATAAGTTCTTGAGTAAATATTAAAGATTTCATGAATAAATCTATATAAGAGCAACAATAGTAATAAATACTCAATATTTGTAAGGTACCTAGGGCCTAACATGTGCTTATTTCTCACAGAACCAATTCTTACTATCATCCATGCCCTGGTTGTTGATCAGCTTATTCTGGATAAGATCTTATCCTAACAACTGCAAGTGAAGAATCAAGTGATGGCCATAATAATAAGCACTGGATGTAGGAGAATAGAGCATACCAGTTTGTAAAACTATTGGTGGATTAGCTCATTGCATCAGACAGGCAATCATATACAAGAATAAGGCAAAGCAGAGAGAATTTTATCACCATATCAGGTTTGGGGGTTCATAAGAGTTAGCAGTCCCCTGGCAAGACATCAGGTTGTAGGTGACCCTGATGTGTGTCTAGTCATGGCTGTATTCATCTTCAGGTCCTCTTAAATGGCAGATGAAAATAGGCTATTAACAAAGAATTCCAAGGAGTGTGTTATAATCACAGGTTTAACAAAATGTCAGTATTGGGATAGGAATATTTTGCAAGTAAGGGAGAGTCCCTTTCATGACTTCAGAGTCACTTAATAATTCCTTCTCTCAGGCAGTGGAAGATGGCCCAGGTGCTTGGGCCCCTGCACCTGCATGGGAGACCAGGAGGAAGCATGTGGCTCCTGGCTTCGGATCGGCATAACTCCGGCCGTAACGGCAATTTGTGGGGCGAACCAACGGAAGGAAGACCTTTCTCTCTGTCTCTCTCTCTCTCACTGTCTAACTCTGTCAAATAAAAATAATAATAATAATAATAATAATAATAATAATAATAATTCCTTCTCTCATATCCCACATCTGTTCTCTTCGGCATATGCTGTTGGCTTTATTTCTTAAAATGCATCCATTCAGAATTGAACCACTTCCATCACACCTCCACATTGGTCTGAATCACTGACATGTCACAGTAGGGTGAATGCAGTTGCCTTCTCACTGCCCTTTCTACTTCCACCCCTACTGAATTGTGTTCTATTCTTTAAAGAACACGGGGTTCTCCTTTTAAAATATGCCAGATGATGACATTCTTCTGCACAAAATTCTCCAGTGGCTTCCATCTCTGAATAGGAACCAAATTTTCTATATGACCTTTAATTCCCTCCATGATTGGAGCTGCCTCAGTCATTCTACTTTATTCAGATGTGTCTCCTAAACATCCCAATGCGGCTCCCTCAACTCCCATCAGATCCCTTAACTCTCTTACCCTAGATCCAACACATGCCCTGTCTTGGTATGGACTGAATGTGTGTTCCCCATCTCCACCCCAATACATATTTTGAAATCCTAACTCCTAGTGTGATGGCATTTGGAGAGAGAGCTTTTGGGAACTAATTAAGATTACAAAGGTGACATCATAATGAGTTATGTGTTATAAAAAGAGATGGAGACACAGAATCCCATTCTGTCCCTCTGTGCCCTCCACTGTATGAGGATTCAATTAAAATATGGTGATCTGCACACCAGGAAAGTGTTCCCTTACCAGGAATCAGACTTATTGGCACTTCGATATTAGAAATTCCAGGTTCCAGAGCTGTGACAAATGAATGGCTTTGGGACCAACTCTGTGGCATAGCAGGTAAAGCCACTGCCTTCAGTGCCAGCATCCCATATTTTGCGCCAGTTCAGATCCCAGCTGCTACACTTCTGATCCAGCTCTCTGCCATGGCCTGGGAAAGCAGTAGAAGATGGCCCAAACTCTTGGGCTCCTGAGCCCACATGGGAGACCAGGAAGAAGCTCCTGGTTCCTGGCTTTGGATCAGCCCAACTCTAGCCATTGTGGCCTTTTGCGGAGTGAACCGGCAGATGGGAGACTTTCTCTCTCTCTCTCTCTCTCTCTCTCTCTCTCAATCTCTGCCTCTATGTAATTCCAACTTTCAAGTAAAATAAACAAATCTTTAAAAAAAGAAATAAATGGTTTTAAATAACCCAGTCTATGATAATTTGTTACAGCAGCCTGAGCTAAGATAGACCTCCTCATCTTTAGCTATCATCTTCACAGTGATGACTTTCCAGGGATTACGCTCTCTTAAATGTGCCAATCACACCCCTCACTATACACTGCTTCTTCTATTTCTTATTTTTCTGCAAAATACTTATCACTTTCTAATATATAGGTTCTCATATTTTGTTGATTTCCTATCCCTCTGCATTAAAATACAAGCTTTATTATGATGAGAATTTAATTTTTGTTCATTGCTGTATCACCAGCATAAAGAGAATTTCCTAGTAGGTAGTAAACACAAAAATAAATGAGCCATGAAGCTTTCTAGATTGAAATTTGATAATTTAATAAATCTCTGAAATTTTTTATGGGGGCAAAGTCAACACGAATTTAAACTGTTGTACACAAATGTTTTTTTCCTCAATTTCAATTAACAAAATGTGTCCCCGAGTCATATTTTGTTTTTAATAGAATTCTTTCCTACTAATAGTACATGAATGTTGCTTGGCCACACTTTAAAAATGTAAACTTCTGGAATGTTACAGCTGGAAAGAGACTTTCTGGGCACCTACTCCAATGTTTCTCAAACTATGTTCCCACAATAGCTAGACCAAGATTTCCCACAATAAAACTGAGTGATGCAATATTTTTTCCAATTTTCACAAAATAATAGAAAAAGCTCTCTCAGTTAAAATTTTCTCCATAAAATTCTAAGATACTGACATACCTGTCATTTATCAACTCACACGCACTACAAAATATCACAAATTAAACAAGAAGCAAACAGATGGAAAAAAAAAAACAAGAAATGTTTAATGTAACAACTGGATTTATCAACATGTGCAAATAGTTGTGATTACATTTGCCTATATCTAATTACATTTGCTACTAGTACAATGTTCCCTACTTTGATAAAGTAAAGACAATGTTTTCATGATATTCCACCAACAACATATAATATCTAGAAATAGAATTCCAACTGCAGGTTCTCTAATGTCAAACAAGTTTGAGAACATCTGATTTAGTCAAGCCTCTAATTCCACAGATGTGTCAACTTACGCTCTAGAAAAATGACTTGCCCAGAGCCACTTAGTGACAAAAATGGGTAACTCGACAAATCTTTTCCACTTGCTTCTTTCTTCCTGATTTGAAGTCTCAAGGATTCAATCTCTTTTCTAAAGTTCTCACCATTTATTTATGTCATTATATGAGGAATATCTGCTCAAAAATCAGTTTGTTGAATATATTGGGGCTTCCTTGGTGCTCAGCTCCCTTTCTCGCTCCCCCAAAAAACTTATCTGTAATAACTATATGTATTAGGGTTCTCCAGAGAAACAAAGGAGAGAGAGAGGGAGAAAGAGGGAGAGGAAGAGGGGGGAGAGAAAGAGGGAGGGAGGGAGAAGGAGGAGAGAGAGAGATGGAGGGGAGAGAGAGAGAGAAGAAATTTATTATAAGGAATTGCTTCATGAAATTATAGAGGTAGCATGTCTCAGGATCTGCAAACTGCAAGCCAGAGAATTGGGAAAGACAATAGTGTAGTTCTAGTTGCAAAGTTGGTAGACAGAGACTAAGAAGAGCGGATGTTTCAGTTGGAGTCTGAAGGAAGGAAAAAAAAATGATGCTCAAGAATGAAGATAGTGAGACAGGAATAGTTATCTCTATCTGAGCCTTTTTTGTTCAATTCATGCCCTCGACTCATTGACTGAGGCCTATCCACTTAGAGAATGCAATCTAGTTTATATAGTCTACCAATTTATGTTGATTTCATCCAAAAACACCATGACAGACACACCTTGGTGCAGATAACTTGAAATGTAAAATGAACCATCTCCCTATGTACAATTGTTTTAAATGAAGAAAGTTATAAAGCTTTGGAGAAAATGAAAAAAAAAAAACCAACATATAAAAATTAGAAGGCTGCGAATTTTAACAACATTCTATATTTCTGACTTCTTTCAAAGTCCTGGAAGATATTTTTCAATAGTAAACCCACATTTTTGAATGGCAACAATCAGCAAAGATCAAGTAATGAGCCTACTAAAGTTTTCTATTAACTCCATTTCTCTCCATCCTTTCACTACCAAATGTTAGCTTCCAATTAATATCTAATTTGATGTGCATTTTTATTTTATTATAGTAAAATATTTATCCCCATGTCACCATGAAAATTGGGGAAAAAGTAATTTAGTTGACAATGAATTTAAAGACAAAGTGATAAAATTACATTTACTGTGTGAAAATGAACATCTTTATAGGCCATTGTGTGTGTATATATAACTATATATATATATATATATATGCCTCTCTGTGGAAAAAAAAAACCTAAACATGGACCTTTGTCATGCATAACCTTCTTGTGATTCTAGTCTTATGGTCAGGAATATCAACCCGCTTTATAGAAACTAAAAGCCACCAGCTTCCTGTTTACCTTTTCTTCTGAAGAATATTTATTCTAAGACTCCCAGCCCAGCCCACAGTAGACAAATGTGTCATGCCTGATGTCTCTTTAACTTCCTTGCTCACCACCGACCCTCCACACAAACACCTTTAAACTATATGTTCAATGACACAACTCTAAGCTGTGCCTTCCAGGGGAAAAGTCATTGACAAACTCTCTGGGCCTTCCAGCCAAGGGCACTGTAATTTGAAACCTCTGAGCCAGGCAGTCTTTTCTGAGGCAACTAAAATTGTTTCCTTTTGAATTTTTTGATGAGTAAAATTTTAGCATTATAATTATAAAATTTCAATTTTAACTTTATGAGATTGGCCCAATAATAGCAATAACAGATGAGACAGGAGCAGAGAAGCAGAAAATGAGACCAAGTGGTCTATTAAAAAATTACTAATGGTTTAATGTTCCTTAAATCAGCCTCTGTGATCAAGTGATTTTATTTCCTTTCAGAGTATTTATAAAAACAGGCTAATATGCATATTTGCCTAAATTTTGTATTATTTTGTATATTAGCATAAATTGCATTAAATTATGATAATTTTTTACTTTATTGACTTTTTTTTTACATTTCAGAGCATTGTCTATGTTGAGTCAGTCCTACCCTACTTGTCTAGGGGTTTTCAGCAATGCTGAAATGTGACCAGAAATCCACAAGCATTGGCTATATGGTCTTTTATTGATAGAATTAGTAAAATACATGCCACAGTAATCTAAATGCTGTTTAATTTTCAAAATATAAACACTTTAAAAAAAATTAAACCAGGGGCCAGTGCTGTGACGCAGTAGATTAATCCTCCGCCTGCAGCACTGGAATCTCATATGGGCAACGGTTCCAGTCCTGGCTGCTCTTCTTCCTATCCAGCCCTCTGCTTTGGCCTGGGAAATCAGTTAAAGATGGCCCAAGTTGTTGGGTCCCTGCACCCACGTGGGAGACTGGGAAGAAGCACCTGGCTCCTGGTGCTTCTGATAGGTGCAGCTCCAGTCGTTGTGGCCATTTGGAGAGTAAACCAATGGATGGAAGATTTTCTCTCTCTCTTTCACTCTCTCTCACTGTCTGTAACTCTACCTCTCAAATAAATAAATAATCTTTAAAAAAATTAACCCTGTACTATAATTATATTTTGATCTGATAAGGAGAATGCAATATTTCCATTTAAAGAAAACCTGAAGAATTTATGTAGGATTCATTCCAATTTGGGATCTATGTTAAAATGACCAACGATGACTTTCTGGTTTGTTTTGGTAGCTTTTGCTAGATGTTTGGCTACAGGGCTGACTATTTCATTAGTTTAAGATTGATATACACATCTACAAAATTCCAGGATTAGTATGTCATTTTGTTGAAAAAAAGCTAACTTCGGTTTCCTTGGATATTGAGGTAGGTAGGTATACCAGATTTTTGTGGTTATTTAGGATAGTTTTGATGTTTATCTTCCAGGGATTTCTGCCAAAACTGCAAGTCTGCTCCATATTCCTGGTCATTTGAGAGCTTCCTCTTAAAATGGACCTTCGTTTACACAAGCTTGTCTGCAAATCTGAGCAATCTATGACTCTACTTAACTCAGGGCGATTAGAAAAAGGAAACAAATGTCGGTTTACTCAGTCCATAAATCTGATTTGAAACTGAATGTTTCACTTCCTTAAACAAAGCAGTGCTGCTCTTGTCCAGTTTGCTTTCTCTTCATTTTAAATTCAACCTATGGAATTATCTTTCTATACCAGTAAAAAATAAAAATCATCCTGTAACTCCTGTCAATTCTGACAATTTGGTTCTTACAGATCTTCTGTACTCTAAAACTTCCTTGATATTAATATGTAGCTCAAATTCTTTTCAACTTGCATTTACTTCTTTAAAAAAAAAAGATTTTATTTATTTGAGAAGTAGAGTTACAGATAGAGAAATGAAGAGACAGAAAGGTCTTCCAGTTGCTGGTTCACTCCCCAGATGGCCACAATAGGCTGGGGCTGGGCCATTCCGAAGTCAGGAGCCAGGAGCTTCCTCCAGGTCTCCCACGTGGGTGCAGGGGCCCAAGCACTTGGGCCATCTTCCACTGCTTTCCCAGGTCATGTCAGAGAGCTGGATGGGAAGAGGAGCAGCTGGAACACAAATCAGCGCCCATATGGGATTCTGGTGCCACGGGAGAAGGCTTGGCCCACTACACCACAGTGCTGGTCCCTTCCTTTTCTTATCAAAATCTTCCTATATCAGTCAAAGCCAGAATCATATCATAATTCCTACCTATTCTGACAAGTTGGTTCTTACAGATTTTCTCTACTCCAAAACTTCCTTGACATCAATATGTAGTTCAAATTCTTTTCAGTCTCCATTTACCTCTTATCAAATTGATAGCACAACAAAAAAATAACAAATTGGTTATACTTTGCTTGAAATTCCTATATAAACTAGTAAGATACGGTTATAAGCACAGGAAATATTTATAATGTTGAGAATTTTTTTCTCATATCATGAAACGAATCCAACTTGGAAAGCTCATAGTACAAGTTTCTGATGAATTTGAATACTAGGAACATTAACATTCCCATGGAACATAAATAAACTATTGAAATCTGCTTTGGTCTCTTTGATTACAGAGCTCTATTTAAAGAAGTGAAATCAATTTTTCAAGTTTGAGAAAACTTCCCAACTTACATTTATTGCATGATCCTGTTCTTAAGATATTGATAAAAATGTCAGACTGTCTGCCCTGGACTTAAGGTGGTCAGAACTGACCTGCCTGAGAATACTTCTTTACCACTTCTGGCTCGTACCTCTGTGGACCAGTTTCCTGCATGCAACAATACAATGTCATCCTTCTACCTCACCCAAAATAGACACAGCAGACAAATATATTGCCTCATATGCCAATAACTTCCTATTATCTACGCAAAATCAGTTCATAAAATCCTAGACAATCTAACATAAGCAAACATTAATACAACATAGCTCACCATCCATATTTGATTAATGACTCAAGTTACAGTTGGCAGAAACAGTGCCAGCTCAGTTGGTATAGTATTATGTGTGATCTGGAGACCTAAACTCACACTGCACCCTTCCTCTTCTTTGTCTCAAGGCTTGGACACTATCCACAACTATCTAAAGATGTGGAAATGTATCTTCCATGTCAGATTCTTATTTAGTCTTTACTTTTGTCTGACTCCACTTTAAGTTATGTCATATGATTCTCATCTTGTGTTTCCTTACTGTTTGCTATTTTTTCAACTCTTTAGGTACTCCTAACCAGCTCAAGGGAGATGGGTTATGATTCCTATAACCCATGATCACTTCTTGAATATCTACTTGGAAGATGGCAGTAGGAATGGCCCCTATAGAATGTTAAGATTCTAATGAGCAAATATAGACCAAATGTATTTGATTTTTTTTTCAAGGTCTTCCAAATATGCAGGATTTCTAGGCTACCAGGAAATGATTTCATTTGTCAAGTGTAAGGCTTACTTTGGAAGCCACACAACAATTTTGACCAGCTTTCTGGTTGTGCTTTTTAGGCACTGAGTCCAGAGACGATGTACAATTCTAACTGAATAAATGGACTGTTGTTAAGTATGGCACTCCAGAAAATTCAAGCAATTTGGTAGCATAATTAGTTTGTTCAATTATATCTGTACAAAAAGGAGAACAAGTTTTACCATACCTATGCAAGTATTTACAGGGTTATCAGCCTCAGAAGGAAGAGGAAGAAGGAAATTCTGAGGGTCAGTGAGAGTAAGATCAGAGAAAGATTAAGAGTAAAGAAAAAGGATGTTCAGCTTCCACCTTCTCCGTCATCATTTAAAGATGGGCTTCCCTATCTCATCTTTATGTCTCAGCCTAGAGGGAAATTTCCATTGACTTCCCTGGATTATGTAAGTGTTGATTGTGTAAGCTTTTATTGCCTGTTTATCCTTGAAAAAGTACGTTACCAGGTTTATGAAACCATTGTTTGTGATGAACAAAATCGAAAGTGACTTAACTGACCCACAATAGATAACATGATCAGTCTATGCAATGAAATATAGCAATTAAAAATAATGGTATCAATGTTGATCTTGTGGCACAGCTGATTGAGCTACAGCAGTGTGCTAATTCAAGTCCCACCTGTTCCACTTCCAATCCAGCTCCGTCTAATGAACCTGAGAAGGCAAGAGAAGATGCCCTGTCACCCACATAAGAGACCAGGATAGAATTTCGCACTCCTGGCTTCAGCCTGTCCCAGGCTAGGCTAATAGGGCCACTTGGGGAGTAAACCAGTGGATGGAAGCTCTCTCTCCCTCTTCTTTCTCACACTCACACTCATTCCATCACTGCCTTTAAAATAATTAGTAAATCTTCAAAAGAAATAAAAATGTGTCAATGTATGTTTTATGTCATGAAGTATGTTCATATTCTAAAATGATTACATAATGAAATTACGTAAAGAAGAAAGGTTACATGAATGTAGCACAGTTTTATCACATTTTAATAAAATACATATGACTAGAAGTAGGTTTTAAAGGTTATAAATATTAACCATCATTTAGTGGTAAGACCATCTATTATTTTTATTTAGACTAATTTTATATTAAGCATGCATATCTTTCATCAATAAGAACAACAAAGTTTATTAAAATGAACATCTCCTTACTAAAATTTAAATAATAAAACATGATTCACTCAACAAAAGGCAACAAGAATTCTTTACTACTCATCATTTCAGATGAAGCATAGAATTTTAAAATGGTTCATGTCTAGATTTGTTTTTATTTTGCTGCATAATATAATGAAATGTCTTTCTTTCTCTCCTTTCGTCTGGGAGAGGCTGGACTAAAGGGAATCCTCACAGACATTTAAAATCAAAACCACAGTTTCTGAGAGGATAATGAATTCCACACTCCATGTCTAAAGACTGGGCATGTTCTTTTTGCTTGGGCATTCACGTAAATGTTCTGTATTTATCTGGCACAGTGCTAAATTCTGAATAGGAGTCAGCTTCATCTGATTTGTGTTTTTTATAACTTCAGTTTATGTACCACAAACTGGAAACTAGAAAATAGTTGCTTTATAAATTTTCTTACTTGTTAGGAATGGGCCAAATTTGTTGTTGCAAGGTTTTTTCTCCGATCATAAAAATTATTTAGAAATGACTCTGAAATACAGAGTGCAGGCTGACAAGCCTGGTCCTCTGGAGACTCTAAGTTGAGATTTATGCAAATAATTGGGAAATGACAGTTTGAAAGAGAAACTGGTATTTTCCTGTCCACTGATAAGAAAGAAAAGGAAAGGTAAGGAGAGGAGAGGGGAGAAGAAAACAGGAAGAAGGGGCCTGAATTGTGACACAGTGGGTTAAGTTGACACCAATATTGGCATCCCATTTGAACACTGGTTCAAATCCTGGTTGCTCTGCTTCCGATCCAGTTCTCTGCTAATGTGCCTGGGAAAGCAGCACCTTGCCACCCATGTGGGAGACCTGGATGAAGCTCCTGGCTCCCAGTTTTGACCTGGACAAGCCCTGGCACTTGCAGCCTTTTGGAGATTGAACCAACAGATGGAAGATTTTTCTCTCTGTGTGTGTCTCTTTCTCCTCTCTCCTCTCTCTCTTTCTCCCTAACCATGCCTTTAAAATGAATAAATAAACCTACAAAAAATAAAAAGTAAGGAGGGAGGGAGAGGAGGAGGGGGGAAGGAAGGAAGGAAGGAAGGAAGGAAGGAAGGAAGGAAGGAAGGAAGGAGGGAGGGAGGGAGGGAGGGAGGGAGGGGAGGGGAAGGAAGGAGAGGGGAAGGAAGGGGAGGGGAAACAAGAAAGAAAGAGGGGGCCAGCGAAATGGCTCACTTGGTTAATCCTCTGCCTGCGGCACCAGCGTCCCATATGGGCTCCAGGTTCTAGTCCCGGCTGCTCCTCTTCCAGTCCAGCTCTTTGCTGTGGCCCGGGAGGGCAGTGGAGGATGGCCCAAGTGCTTGGGCCCCTGCACCTGCATGGGAGACCAGGAGGAAGCACCTGGCTCCTGGCTTCGGATTGGCGTAGCTCTGGCCTTAGCGGCCATTTGGGGGGTGAACCAGTGGAAGGAAGACCTTTCTCTCTGTCTGTCTCTATCACTGTCTAACTCTGTCAAATAAAAAAAAAAAAAAAGAAAGGAAGGAAGGAAAGAAGGAAGGAAGGAGAGAAAGAGAAAGAAAGAATGAAAGAGAGAAGGGGAGGGAGAAGGGGAGGGAGAAGGAGAAGAAAGAGGGACAGAGAGAAGAAAAAAAGAGGGAAGGAGGAAGGAAAAAAAGAAGGAAAATTCATTGTGAAGGAAGAGAGGAGGTATATAATGGATATTACTCTTGTTGACTCAAGAAAGCCTAAGGTGCACATACTTAATTTGATATTTTAAAGTTACATTTCATAATGTAGTAAAACTCATATTCTGCATATAAAACTGCTTCTACCATGAATGAAACGGACTTAACATTTTGAACAGTTTCCTCCTCTCCCTACACAGGTGGCCCATGATGTTTGTTCAAACCATGCATTGCTAATACTTCACTTATCCAGGTCCAGTTGATAGAAACATGAAAAATAAAAGGGAACTACTATTTAAATGTCTAGCTCTCCATCCTAAAATCTCCATATACATATGTTTTGTTCCATTTTTACTTTATATCTATTTCTATAAATAGATATGAAGAATAGATATGAAGATATGTGAATTCAGTGCAATTTGTTCTGGAGTTACTTTTTCTAATACCACACTCACTCATATCTACACGTATTCATCTGTTTTCTTGAATAAAAATATACTAATTCATATAGGAATGGGTAAGAGGAAATTTGGGTCACAAAGATAGTTTGTTTAAGAGTCTTTTGTCTTTGCTTGATCTTTATGTGTGAGTCACAAGGTTGAATCTTTGTCATTCGAAGGGCACATTAAATGTCATTTCCTCAGACAAGTCTTCTCTGGCCATACAAATGAAACTGGCCACCAACCACTCCATCGTAACTATTTGTGTAATATTTATTTCTGTGTGACATATTCTCATGTATTGATTTAGTAGAATTATTATCTCTTCACAATAAAAGATAAGCTTCCGAGAACACAAATGTTTATCTATATTATTTAGCACCTACAATAACTTGGGGTGTATTAGATGCTCAATAAATTCTGAAGACTAAGCAAATCAATTAATGAATGTGCACAAACCCTCCTACTTGACAAAACCAGTCATTTAACTGCAGAGTAATTTTCAATTGATATAGCACAGAAAGTTAAATAATCGTTTATCTCTACCCAAACTGCAATTGCCCCTGTGGACTCAATGCCAACAGGAGAACAGATTTGGTTAATCAATAGTCCAAAAACAAGAACTCCATTATCACATAGACTACAATAGATATATTCATGAGGAGCCATAAAATCTTGGCTCCAAAACTAAAATTCAATAAAATGACAATAGAAAGTACTTGAGTAGGCAACTATATTAAAATGTATTATTGCGTTCCCACAAAGTCATCAATACTGTAAAAAGTTCTCCTGTTAAATAACATATCATTCTAACAGAAATTATGTTCAGAGGTCTGGCTTAAGTGAAGCAGGACCATGGATCTGATTTCTGATTCACAGAAAATTATTAAAGTTCACATAACTATGAACATGAGGTTTTAAGAACAAATATTTTCTTGACATATATATATATATATACATCTACATATATGTATATTTGTATACATGTGTGTGTATATATATATACATCTCTATGCCTGAAAAGTTTAATAATAAAGACTTAAATGGTCTTTTAAAATTTCATATCAGTACATTTTATCTATTAAAATCATTTGACTTCCTAGAAATGCAGCTCTATAAGTCATCCAAGTAATAAGTGACACATTCAGTGACTGCCAGTTATTTAGTGTTAATTGCATTTCAACATAAGCCATTACATCCTGTGTGACAGGAAAAGGGGTGGAGGACCTTGAATATAAAGCTTCCAGAAATCCTTGTTTACAAGGCTGAGTTTTATGTCACAGTGTGGCTGGTTTTCCAAAATTCTTTCAGCAGGTCATGGCTTTTTTCAAGGAAAATTATCTCTTTAAAACACATTTATAATTTTTTCCTTTTTGTCTTTATAACAAAACAGCTAAAACACTACACATGCACACCATGAAAAAAATTCATAAAATTAAAGGTAAAACAGATATTAAATAGTATTTTATAGGAGTTATATAAGATTTTGCACACAGTAGATACTCCATCCTAATTTATTAGTCTTCTGAATCAAGAAACTAAAGCACTATTTCCTTCATATTTTCTACTGTGTAAACTCTAAAGACCTCTTGCAGGTTCCTGAATAATAGAAGTAGCAGATTCTAGTGATAGATTCTCAAATACATATATGTTTGTGTATGTATAACAGATTTAAATTACAATTGCAAACCACATTTACATGAAGAAGGTCCTCCAAGTGAAACCTGCCTATGCCCCAAGCATGTCTCTACCTGACCCTCTGCCCTGCTCTGTCACCGTGCCCTGGTCCTAGCAGTCCAGTTCTATTCAGTCCAGAAATGAAATGAAGGCACTGATACGTATTCCCCTTGACCTCAGACCTTTCACAATTAGAAGTCTCAGATTCTATTTTTGCTTATGCACATTCCATAATCCCTGTTCTTCAGCTACTTAGAAAAAAGTATCCAATGTCCCTTCTACTATGTAGTCATAGTAGGTTATCATTCCTTTGGGTCTCCTTCTATCTCCCTTGACTTGCCTGGTTAAGCAACCAGACCTCCTTTGTTCCTATGTCCCTGTCCCTTCCCTAGACCGGCAATTAAGGCCTCATACCATGTGTTGATGAATGAATGCGTGAAAATCTGAATTTAAAGATAAGAATATTTCAGCTGAGATTTTGTGATCCTACCTGACATAAATTTTGATAGACAAGATAATTTTCATGACACCGAGTCATTAAGGAGGAGAATCCCCTTCAGCAATAGAATATTCTAAGGTCCTTAATTCCTGGATTTGTGAGTTCCAAATTTTTTTAAGCATGCTCTTACTGACTTTTTTTCTTTTTAAATTTTATTGCTACATTTTTTACATAAGAGGATAACGTTACAAAGGACATACCATATTAAAAGCAGTCGCAGTAGTGGTCTTAATTTTCTCCATATTTAAAAGCATGTAATTTGACTCCATAGAGTTACATTGGATCAATGGTATCATTCAGTAGAATGTAGCAGTTAATTCCCATGTGTCGGTCACAGGTTTTGTCCTGACTTCCTAGAGAGGGAAATTTAAACAGCCTTTGAAAATTAGGAAATTACGATTCATTAATAATGATGAAAATATTATGTTGTTAAATTATCTTCATGTTAGTCCATGTTTACATGATACCAAACAGAAGCGTTTTCAAGAATTATTCCACTTGCCTTTGGCAAGATGGTTTCTTCTTAAAATGAGAAACAGAGTTATACACAAATGTAAAACAGGAAAGTTTATCTGCAGTATATATGACTGAATCTGCAATGTCCTTCAAGATCAAATATTAAATTTGGTTTAAACTTTTTCTTCAATCTATAGAAATGTTTTTATAGAAACAATAATTCAGAATTTTGGACAAAGGCCCTTCAATCCTGGTGAGATTTTGTCTAACTGGAGTATGTATGCCAGTGCTCTGCACACAGCCAGAATTTCTGGGGAGAGGCCATTAGCCTCAGGGAGTGAGCCAATTCTGATGTGTAGTCACTAACTGAAATCCACTGAGGGCAGTGGCTCACAAGAGTCATGCCAGGGGACTGAGTAGTTTCAGGAATATGAGTCAATACCTAGTTTCGTAGGTGAAACCCCAGGATTTCTCCTGTAAGATGATTACTGCGCTCACGTTGACTCCTTCTGGCCGTTACACTGGGATGTGGAAAATATAAACTTAGGAGGAACTGTTAGAAAACAGTTTCTACCCTGTTCTATTCTGCAACAGAGCCTGAGCCCTAGGGAGGTAGTTCCTCTTTTCCTCTGAATGCTTAGGACAATGAATCGCTAGTAGGATATAAGAGGGCAGAAAATGCAAGAATTCAGGTGTTCTTGTGTTCTTCCCTGCTCCCTCTCACTGCAGGCTCAACCGCCAACCCACCCCACTCCACTGGCTACCTGCTTCAGCAAAGGCAGCTTCTATCAGATACCCACTCCTTCTAAATTTCATTGATAATGCCATCTTTTCTCTTTGTGCCTTGAGGTCTAGAAATTGGAACAGCTAGTGACACAACAAGCCTAACTGGTTCTCTCTGCTCTGTCTACAATTTTCTAATCATCTCCTTTACAAAGGTTGCTCAAATGATCAGCTAGTTCTAACTTCTAGCACCTGCTGATATGAGGCTATGAATGAGAGGTAAATACACATATATATGCACAAATACATTTTTGGTGACTTCAGAAAGTCCATGGGAAAATGGAATTCAAAGATGATACACATGTCGGGAGGGCATTTAGCCTAGTGATTAAGACATCAGTTGGGATGTCCATGTCCCATATTGAAGTACCTGGATTTGAATCCAGGCTCTGGCTCCTGTCTTCAGCTGCTTGCTAATTCAGACCCTGGGAGGCAGCAGATGATGGCTCAAGTAATTGAGTCCCTGCTACTCATGGGAGAACCTCATTCAATCTGTGCCTGTTGGCTTCTGGCTAAGGTTTGGCCCTGTCCCAGCACTTTATAGGCATTTGGGGAGTGAACCAGCAGATGGGCTCTCTCTTCCTCTCCCCTCTCCACTCTCCCCTCTCGCCACCCCACCCCACCTACCAAATAAATTTTGTTCACAAACTGTTGGAAGCCCACTCATACATACATTCATGTTGAAGACCTGAGAGGGACCTTGGTTTTCTATGGAAAAGAACAAAAGGCTGCAGAATCCTTCTCTTGAAGAAGATGAGAAAAGAAAGGAAGAGAGAAGAAATACATAGAGGCAATTTTTTTCGTTGCCTCAGCATGATTTTTTTGTCCTGATGTCTGATAAGTATTTGAATATTAAATAGATTCCACTTCAAATAAAGTTCAACATGTTTTCTTATCAAAAAATTCTAAATCTTTAGATTTCTAAGATCTAAATTAAGATTTCTTAATTTGGCTAATTGAGAACAAAAGTCAAATTACAATGAATTTTCTTCCAAGTCAAAAGTTAACAACTTGCCTGTTACATAAGATTATTTAGAAGTTGTGTACCCGATTAAGAATGTGTTTTTCCACTTCAACTAACTCTGTTACCTAAAAGACAGAATATGGATTGCACACACACAGGCATAAACTTTTGACAGCATCATAAAATTAGCAAAAACATCCTTGGCAAGTATTTAAGAAATGTTAGAAGTTAAAAAAAAAAAAGTCACTGAGTCCTTTTCTTGAAACTCTTATTTTGCTATCAAAAACTGTGTCATTTCAAGATTTATTCCCTCTTTTCCAAGATTTGCTTCATTTCTTGAAATATTTTGAGATAATTATTTCCCACATTATAGTGAGAGCCAAAAAAACATCACCCCACTGCTATTGTCATTTCTTGAAGTTTTCAAATACCATTTTTCATTCCAAAAGCTTATAACATGATGTACACAATGAACAGGAAACAGGTGTGTCCCAAAGATTTATCCTAATATTTTGTGTGTATTTACTGCAAACAGATAAGACTTAAAATACCAATTTAACATAAAGCAAATTCTCTAGAAAATTATCTTAAAATTGTTCCCAGATTGTAGGGATACATGATTGCAAAACCAAACTATAGAAACTCCAGAGTGAGATTTCAGTTTCAGCAATTCCATGTATTATGTGATTCCAAGTCTCTTAAGATAAAAAGTAACTTAGAGCTGTCTCTTCAGCGTTCCTAATGGCAAAACTGTCCAGTTTAAATATAATAAGTCAAGCGATTATAAATTAATTGGAAAATGTCATATAAAAATACTTTTCTTCTGTGAGACTTGATGAAGTATCATAGCTGTTCTTAAATTTATAAAGAGGGAAAGTCTTTTCAAACTAATGTAAAAGAATCACTTCAAAGCCTATGGTACTGTAATAAAATGTCAATGGTGCAGGAAGGAAAAGGGCTAAATATTGCAAAGCAATATAACTAGGTAGGTGAGTATTCATAAATACCTCAGCCTGAGTTCCTGCATAGACCATTGTCACATTATGGATTATGTGCCTGGATGTGTGTGGATACATGTGTGTGTGTATGCATGTGTGTGTGTCTGTGTGTGGTGTATGTTTTAAATGTTACAACTGAATTGGACTCATTTTTAAATTTGATAGATTGATTAGTTTTGACTAAACAGTATTCAAGTCTTTTTTTTTTTTTTACAAAGAATCTTAAGACCTCACCTAAAACACAGGATCACTGACAGTCTTCATTTCATTCATTCAATTTTGAATTACATTTAATTGCTTTATAAATGATAATTGAAATAATTTTAAAGTAAGCAACTGAAGTTAATTACAGACCAATTGAGCTTGCTTACTTGTTGGAATTCTGTTTCCAGCATTTCATCCTGCTTTCAATTATAAGACACCTAGCTTCATTAGCATGGCTACCCTAGCGGATTCAGTGATGGAGCTGAGTGAAATGGAGAGAATACATCTCAGCTTGGCACATTCTGCCTGTAGTCTTAATGATCTCTAGAGCGCTTTCTCATTGATTAGGCTCTATGCTTTGTGTTTTCTTGTCTATACAATGTCTTCAAAGTTTGTGATCAATAGCGATATGTGGGCTGAATATTGGATTTTCTAACTGTTCATTCTTTTTTAAAAGAGTATCTATTTGAAAGGCAGAGCATCACAGGGGGAGAGACAGAGAAAGAGAGAAAGAGGCAATGAGAGAGAGAGAGAGAGAGAGAATCATCTATCTACTGGTTCACTCCTCAGATGGCCACAACAGCCAGGTCAGGTCCAGGTTGAAGACAGAAGCCATAAAATACATCTAGGTCTTCCATATGAGTGGCAGGGGCCCAAGCACTTAGGCCATCTTCTGCTGCTTTCTCAAGCACATTATCAGGGAGCTGAATCAAAAGTGGAGAAGCTGGGTCTTTAACTGGCGCTCTGATATGGGATGCCCACGTGGCAAGCAGCAGCTTAACCCTCTGTGTCACAGTGAAGTCCCCCCCAACACCTTGTTCTAATTAGGAGATATTATTGAATCAGTGCCTCAACCAATAGTAAATCACAGCTTTATTCTGGTAGTGCACATAATTATTTATTAATAATAAATAATAATAAATTTCCTTCACAAATGCATTACACAAAAATTTATCAGACTGAAGTTTTACAATGTGCTTCATGGCTAGAATGCATTTTCTTTCCTCTGCTACAAAAATAAGATGAAATCAAACCATTTCAGGAAACAAATTAGAAAAAACAACTAAAGAAAAAAGTTTGTGTATGTCACTCAGAATTGTGAAAATATGCTCTCCTTATAAGAAGGTAATTCCTTGGCAACTTTCCATAATTGTTTCAAATCTATTCCCAACTTAACTTATCTAACTGACTTCTTCTGCTCCAGTCTCCTCATGCATTTCATGCTGCCTCTGCCTGAAATCCCATTGCCTTTTTTTGTCCACCTGTAAAATTCCCCACCCTCTTCCTAGGAGGCTAAATTCCAGTGCACTCATCTCTATGAAACCCCATCTTTTTCCTGTTGACTTTGTTTATGCTCCATTTGTGGCAAGGAAGGCAGATACAATTAGAAAAAATCTATTCTGTGCTTGTCTCTGCAGGTGGCCTGTGAGTTTCCTGAGGGCAGGGCCTAGCACTTTGACTTCAGTGAATCTCCAGGACCCAGAAGACTTCCTTCCACATTGAAGTAATTCCATCTGGGTGGGCATTTGGTACAGCAGCTTTCAATGTCCACATCCAATATTGGATTGCCTGGTTCAAGTTTTGAGCCCAGTTGCTCCACTTCTGATCCAGCTCCTTGTTAATTTGCTTGGGGAAGACAGAGGATGATGTCACAGTACTTGAGCCCCTGCCACCCATATGGGAGACTCAGCTGGAGTGAACCCCAGTGGGTAGATAGCATCTCTGTCTCTCTGTCTTTCTCCTTGTCTTTGTTGCTCTGCCTTTCAAATAAATAAATCTTAGAAAAAAGAAAAAAATAAGTACATAATTTCAAAAAAATATTTAAGTGTTATTATTTCAAAACCAAATAATGAGCTTCAATTTCCCTAGTGCATTTATTTTTGTTTTTTATTAAAAACAAAGAATATTTCCTCACATATGTGTTTGGTGACCCAATACTGCAAGATATGCCAATCGTGGCTGGAAACACTAGTTATTCATTTATTTGTTGCCATCCTGGGATTTCAGAGCTCATCTACTTTATTTAACTTTTCAGAAATTGGTCAAAGGAAAATTACTAGATCAATCTGCTCAAATAATCCAAGAATTGCTCAACAGTTTAAATATAATGAATTCATATTTCAAATGAAGGGACCCAACAACACAGCTAAAATATTACTGCTCATCAGTGGCTGTTATTCTGAGTCAGAGTGCCACAAATTGAACAGTCCTGCCAGGGCACCACCCTGGTACACCCTCCCAGGCTAAAGCTCTGATGTGTCACTCATATTGAAGTCTGCCAATAAGTCTAGGGAAGTTTCCTACAGTGTGAAGAACTGTACTTCATCAGAATTCTGCAGTTTATTTTTTTTTTTCAAGTTTCAGTTGCCCAAATGTCTTTGGACGAGATTTCTGGCACAACTTGTTCAGGAAACAGGGCAGGAGGAACACCTATTTTATATTTTAAGTGAAAAAGCACTCACAAAAACATTACGCAATAGCAAAAAACAAATGGTTGGCTAGTGGTAGAGTTCAAGCCCTCACGCTGTGAATTTATTTTGGTCAAGGTAGAAGCAATCATGGGTTCTAAAGATATAACAGCATATAGGATGGCTTCAGTACATTGCATAATATAATAGGCTTAAAACGAAACATGCCAGTGTTAGAATTGAGGACACAATGACATTTCTGTTCCTAGTTATAAGTGGATGGAATTAATGGACAGCATATTTGCAGTAGAATAACAGTAGTCCTAACCATTTTTGCCTTTGCAGAACATAACCCTGGAGCCCAATAGGTAGCAGGAACTTAAAAAATAATTAAGCTACATAAATGACACATCCTAGTGAGCCCTGTGAGCTAGCATCACTGTCTTGGGGCACATTGCCTGTGTACTTATATGGTAAAATTTTAAAATCTGAACTTTTATAAAAACAGAATCAGTTCTGAACAATTCCGATTATCCTATTATATCAGAGTACAGGGAGCAAGCAGTGAATTAAAAGTACTTTGATGTTACCATAAAACTTATTTGAAGCTTCATAGTTAACTTCCAAAAATTATTTTACCATACAACTTAAGAATCATATACTATTGAGTAAAATTACACCACTCCCCACCCATGTGGGAATACTTTACCTTATGTTTGAAAGTCCATTATCTTGCTACCAAAGATCCCTGGCACACACTAAAAGCAGAGCTGTAGACTCTCTTCTATTTCTAAGCTCTCAGTGAAACTTTTTTAAAAGAAACTTTCTTAAAAGAAATCCCTTGACAGATAACTTGAAAATCAAGTTCATATTAATGTTATCATGAATTCCAATGTCTAAATGTCTGCCCATTTTGTAGGAACATCATCAGGATAGTTCCCTAGTCCAAAATAAATATTCTAAAGATGAGGATTCCATAAATAATAATAGTATTTGGTGGAGGTATTTCTGATCAATCACTTAAATTCCCCTTTTGATGGACATCAAACTATATCACTTACACAGGGCCTGCCCTGAGTTTCTATTGTCTATCTGATACTAAATATTTGGCACTTACTTTAACCCATTGTGATACATGCTTGTAGGTCATATTTTTAATTTTTATTTATTTGAGAAGCAGAGCAACAGAGAGACAGAGAGATATCTTCCCTCTACTAGTTCACTCCCCAAATCCCTCCAACAGCTGGGGCTGAGCCAGGCTGAAGTCCGGATCCCAGAATTCCATTCAGGTCTCTGTGGTAGATGGTAAGGACCCAAGTACTTGGGTGATAAACTTCTGCATCCCATGGGGTGCATTAGCAGGAAGTTGGAGTCAGAAGTGGCGGCATTGTGGCATCATTGTGGTGCGGTTAAGCCACCACCTGCAACGCTAACCACATCCCATATAGGAACACCAGTTTGAGCCCCCACTGCTCTACTCTGACCTATGTACTTGCTAAAATGCTTGTGAGATCAGCAGAGGATGGCCCAAGTTCTTGGGTCCCTGCATCCAGATGGGAACCTCAAATGGAGTTTTAGGTTCCTGGCTTCGGTCGGGTTCAACCCCAGCTGTTGTGGCCATTGGGAAGTAAACCAGTGGATGGAAGATTCTCTCTCTGCCTTTCAAATAAATAAAATAAATCTTTCTTTAAAAGAAGAGGAGGAGGAGGGGAGGAGCTGGGACTGCAGCCCAGGCAATCTAGTACCGATGCTGGCATCCCAAAGAGCATGTTAACTGTCTTTACAACTATGCCCAATTCCCACCCTGACTTAGATTTTTCAAAGCACACAATTTATGAAGATGTGTATTGCAAGCAGGAAGAGTCCTCCCATTCTTGGACACTTCCTTAACCTTTGCCGTAAAAGTCCTAGCAAACTGCTGCTCAGGGAGTCATTTTAGGGACCTATACCTTCCCTCAGTCCCCTTTACTCGTCACAAGGAAACAAAACGTCTCTCTAGGTAACTCCAGCATGAAGCTGATTACTTGGTGACACGCTAAGCTAATGGCCCCTTGTGTCCACCAACAAGACTGCACAGAGATGAGATGAGATGAAAGGCTTTCCTTGGCACTGACCAGAGGAAAAGGAGCCTGAGGAATGGGCCTGAATTATGCCTAACGTCATACAATTTTTGTAGGGGTTAATTTATATAATTTTGAAGATAGAGCTAAAATATAAAAGGTGAAAATGAAAGAAAAGATTTTTAATATTTGTACCAAGTATAGAATCGCTTCAGATATGCAACTTAGATATTCCTTGGCTAACAGGTCATGGTACTGAGATCTGGTGGTCTTACACCTCTGGGCTTTGCTACATCTATTTTTGACCTCCATTAAACTTCTTTCACTTTTGTCTTCCCCAGGGTTAAGTGGCTGTAGTCCTCAATAAGGCAACACATCCTATCATCCTAGGGCTTCTTCCTCCCTGTCCCTGTGCTACCTGCTCATGGCATTGTGTCCCAGGCAATGAGCCCCCCTTTGGGTGGCACTCTTGTCCTGTCTAGCCCTGGCCCTGCTGGACAGAGAGACTCAACTAGTCCTTGGACTGATTGGATCCCCTCCCATCCTTCTGCACCTAAACCTGCTCATCAAGTTCTTGCTCTGTTCTGAAATTCTTTTAACCACTGACACACAGCTTTTTCTGAAAATTGCCAGAATTCGTTGAAACTAACATGTGAATGTGGCTCATGACTTTAAGGCTGGTCAACTCACACCACAAACTTCAAAACTTCTTCTGGCCCCAGTCTCTCAGAAAGGAGAAACGTGCATATGACTTAATGCAGTCTTACTCATAAAAGAAAACCAAAACAGCACAGTGGTGCCACAGTTCCTTATTAGATTCAGTTCCCAGTACAAACATCCTAATTCAGTTTGAGCAAAATAGCCCCCATACACTCCATTTCTGAGACAACTTCTTTGCTCTCCATCCTTCTCTCCTAATTTCTCTCTCTCTCCCTCTTTTTTATTAATTCTCTCCCAGTCTCCTTTATTCTATCACAGCCCTTCAAAAAGAAAAAAAGAAAAAAAAAACTGCTTAGGGTGCAACCCCCTTTTCACCACGATTCACCCCAAAGAGCTAAACCCTCCATAAGGAAAGCAAAGCCCTCAGTGGGGCCTATGGAGGTGGTGAGGACGTCCCCTCTGCACCCCAGAGGGGACTTCAAGGCCAGGTTCAAGGGTCCGCGGAAGAGCGAATGCCGGGCAGCAGAAAGGCTTGGCTCACTTTCACCGACGGCTGACCCTTCCTGCGCCATCGGACCCGGAGCAAAGCAGTCTGCTCCTTCCCGGCCCAGGAGCCTGGATCCTTTGAAAAAGCCCTCCCTGCCCGGCCCAGGAGAAGCAAGGGGTGTGAATCCAGGCGGAGCCACTGTGGGCTGGCGACACCCTCTCGGAGGGCCCGCCTAACCCGCCTTCCCACCACCTTAGGGGTTTGGCACCGCGAGCAGGATCCCCTTGTGGATGAAAAGCAGATGTCCCTTTAAGGTTTGCTGCGCAGAGCGTGGACTTTAGCCTAAACACGGACCCACGAAACTGGCTTTATTTGTCCATGTCTCGAACGGAACCTGGGCGGCTGCCAGCAAAATTTCAGAGAGCGCGAGCGCGAAGGATTGGGCGATGTGGCAATCCGTCTGGGATGTGAAAAGCGTGGAGCGATTTTAGGGCTACCGACGAAAACACAGGAAATCGCTTCTCAGCGGCCGCGGGGGAACCAGGGCTGACAGCTCGAGGGACTCAGCGCGCTCGGCTCCTGCGCCCGGGTCCTGCTCCCGCGTCCAGTCGGGTCCTGCCCTCCGAACCCGCACGTCCGCCAGGCGCTGCTGCCACTCGGCCATGGCCCCGCCGTGCTGTGCCAGCCCAGGGGTCGCTGTCGCCTGCTGCTGGCTCCTCACCGGTGAGCGACTCCCCTTTCTTTCTAAGCATCTGTTGCTCCTGGGGCACCGGGCGCGGGGCGGGAGAGACGGACTCAGAGCGGTGGGCAATGCGGAGGCGGCGGGGCGCTTTGGGCTCCAGCGACTCTCGGGCGCTTGGGCCAGGCTGGAGTCCAGAAGGCGGTGCTGCGCTTGGGATCTGGTCTGAATTAGTTGGGGTGTCACTTCAAAGCACTTCGCCGGAGGAGTAGGACGGGGCAGGCGCTGAAAACCTTTACAAGCCATACCGACCTGTCAAGTGACTGTACAGTGCAGTTGTAAGCCATTTAGGAGTTTGGTGAATGGCATTTGGGTGGAGGGCTGCAGGGCGCCTGATTTAAATGCTAAGTTCCGACAATCAGGTTGTTCCTTTGAGGGTGGACATGATTGCATTTTCTTGCCATGTAGTTAGTGTTCAGGATCTCTCCCACAGACCACAGAAAGAGCGGGTTGCAAGTCAGTACTGCTGCTTGTCCCAAACTGATGTCAGCTCCCCAGAGGAGGATATTCCGAATAGAGAAAGGAATAGTGAACGTTTAGTTTGTAAATATCACACTACAGACTTTTTATGTAATTTTAAAGATGCAAACTGTATTGTTTTGTGTATATGTATTTTTAAGGAGTGGACTTTAAAGTCAGAGTGCCAAGTGGGAATGCACAATTATATCCACTTTAGAAAAAGGTTGAATCGTAGCATTTTCAGAGATTTTCCAAATGATTAACCCCTGGTCGAGTTTCTCTTTTATAACAAGTTACTGACTGAGGAGGGAAAGATGAAATGGTGAGAGGAGGAAGGTGGATGGGTGGTCTTGTACTGGCAGAAGCTTTATGTGAGAGAAATCACCTGGCTTAATAACTGGTTGGATTTAGCATATCCTTGATATTCAAATTTTGGGTTGTTTTACTGCTAACATGCATATTAGTGTTAGTTAACTAAGCATTTTACCTTTAAAAATAGGAAGCAAGTCATCCAGGTTTGTCTTACCTTAGATGGCCAAGCACTGTTAACTTTTATGAAGATCACTTAGAAGTGTATTATTAACAAGCAGAGCTATCTCATAGTGAGGTGGCATCAGGAGGGTTAATACAGAGCTACCGGCTTTTTATACAAACATTTTCCACTACTCAGGAAATGTCCAATAATCCAAACATCAGTAACTTCTGAACAGCAGTACAGCTAGAGAGTGGTTTGACTATCTACTACCACTACTCTTTACAAATCTTTGATCTACAATTCCTCCCCAACTCAAAATTCTGGAGATTGTTTGCATTTTGCAGATGTGCCAAATCTGAAGTTTACTAATTATTCAAGTTTTACCAAATAAGCAGTAACTGGTG
Source organism: Sylvilagus floridanus (assembly GCA_949820135.1). Taxonomy (NCBI): domain Eukaryota; kingdom Metazoa; phylum Chordata; class Mammalia; order Lagomorpha; family Leporidae; genus Sylvilagus; species Sylvilagus floridanus. The sequence goes on along the minus strand of OX463246.1, from coordinate 62,825,359 downwards.
TAGAAATTATCCAGTGAGTTTTGCATGCCTGCTAAAAGGACAAGAATGAAACTTAAAGAAGAGTAACAAGTTATGATATCATATCTATGTTGGTTTACCATACCTTGCTCAATCCAGGAGTGGATTTAAAGGAAAACAATGCATAGATATTTCTTAATTGTAATACTCCATTCCTTTGTATGTGTGTATAACCAAATTATATTAAAATTTATAATTTTTAAAGAGTTATTAACTCATCGTCAACTTAACGGCCATTTCTGAACACAGCATTAAGAAGGTGATATTTGGCTTCTTCCTTTGTTTACTGGTTTCCCCATAAATCATCACATTCTGTCAGCTCTTCCTTACCGGTCTCTAACTAGTAAGCCTGAAGGAGGCTTCTTCTTTTTTTTTTTTTTTTTTTTTTTTTTTTTTGACAGGCAGAGTGGACAGTGAGAGAGAGAGACAGAGAGAAAGGTCTTCCTTTGCCATTGGTTCACTCTCCAATGGCTGCCGCGGACTGCGCGCTGCGGCCCGCGCACTGCGCTCATCCGATGGCAGGAGCCAGGTGCTAGGTGCTTTTTCCTGGTCTCCCATGGGGTGCAGGGCCCAAGCACTTGGGCCATCCTCCACTGCACTCCTGGGCCACAGCAGAGGGCTGGCCTGGAAGAGGGGCAACCGGGACAGAATCCGGCGGCCCGACCGGGACTAGAACCCGGTGTGCCAGCGCCGCAAGGCGGAGGATTAGCTTGTTGAGCCATGGCACCGGCCTGAAGGAGGCTTCTTATCAGTTCAGAGTCCACACCTTCTCTGAGATCTCAGCATAACCTCCTTGGGCTCTACAGTAGAGCTTATCTTCTCATTTCCAGTCCTCAGCCAAGCGCTAATCCACCCTCCTACCACATCATTTTCATTATAGTCCACATTTTTGGACAAACACCGTCTGCGATTCTCTCCTGCCTTTCAGACAAAATACACCATTCCCAAATAACTACCCTAATACACACCCTCTATCTGCTAATATGTTATCAGCTTGTTATTACTATTTCAGTAAATTTCCACAGAGTTACTGGCTTAAAAACAATCTAAATTCACTATCTGCCAATTCTGTAGGCCAGAAGTCTCATTGGGACAAACTCAAGATGTCACCAAGATTACATATCTTCTGGAGACTCTAGGCGATAATCAGCTTCCTTGATTTTCCAGCTTCTAGAGACATTCTTTGACTTACGGCCTCTTTCTCCCGCTTCAAAACCAGCAGTGTAACATCTTCAAATCTCTCTCTGGCTCTGCTTCCACATCACATCTTCTTCTCTGAACCTGACCCTATTGTTTCCCTAAAAGTTCTTATATTTACTTTGGATCCACCAGAGTAATTCTCCCAACTCAAGATCCTCTAATTTAATCACATCTGGTAAGTGCCTTTTGTCTGTAAGGTGACATAGTCACAGATTCCATGGATGTCTTTGAGAGAACATCATTATTCTGCCTACCACAACTCTTACACATATACGGCTCATTATAGCCAATCATATTCCCTTACTTTCCCCACATCCCTCCTGCTCATTTTGCCACTGTGCATATGAACCTCTTTTATATCACTACAAAAGTACTCCATCCCTCCTTCCCAATTCCCCCTGACATCTAAACTCTCCCCAACCTTCAAAACTGGGCCTACATTATAATAACAAACCACCACTATCCCAGTGAACTTCCCATTGTATTAGCTTCTTCCAAAATGTATCAAATGATTCCTCAAGAAAGATGATCTCCCTTGTGTACAAATGAAGTCCTTTGCTGTTAATTTTATGCATGTCAAAGTCCCAGCAAAAACTCCTGTTATGCATAAAGGATTTATCTGGAGAAAGTATCATAAAGGAACAGTGTGAAGAGGCTGTAAATGAAATGAGAAAAGCTGGTAGAGCACCTAGGAAAGACCATTCCCAGGCCCAAGGAGCTGGCAGCATTTGCTTGGCTGTGAACTCCAGCCATGGGAGGGACCATTGAACTAGAACTGTGGCCATAGATATAGGAAACGTAATTATGCCAAAACTGAAGTCCAACAGGGAAAGGGGAGGAGAAATAAAAACACCCCAACCTCCAATGTCTTACCTGATGCTCCCGCTGGCCATATCAAAATGGCAGGGTCAGCCTTCCAGGGGACAGAGGTCAAGTAGCAGAGAATAGTGAACACAACCTCTTGCTAAACGGTATTGTGTGTGAAGTACTGTGCAAAGAACTTTTCAGGTAATATTTCATCCTAATCTAAAAAAAGTATAGAAGTTCTTAACTAATATCTACATTGTAGTGATGGAGAAGCCAAAGTACTAGGAGCTTAATTTGATTTGTCCAAAGTTACATGACTAGTATATGATGAATTTATTCAATTCAAATCTCTGATCTCACATTTCATGTTCTGAATTAATATGTCCTATAAGCTGCCTAAATGTAATCTCATTTCCCCTCTTGCTCATCCCTCTAAATGGGGATTCTAATCATTTAAAAGATTTTGATAAGGATCTTATTAGTGGTGTAAGTGGGTCTGTTATGTCCATGATTTTTAGGTGTATAGAGAAATTAAATTATCTGCCTTACATTAAGACTATCTCTTTATTAAGAATATCAATATATGTGGAGAATTACCCCTAATTGAGTTTTGTGTCTCTCTTCCATGAAAACATTTTGGTTGGCCTAGAAGCAAGGGTCTTCTGTAACTTTTCACAGGCACGATTTCCTATTCAAAATGAAGTCCAGTGAGGAGATGGCTGAATCTGGGGAGGAAGTCAACCACTTACTCAAAACAAATACTTGACCTCCAGAGGCCAACAGTGTACTGTCAGATATTACTAAAAACCTGAAAATCTTAGTTGTTACAAAGTTTGTAAAGGCAGCAATGAATTTATAGGAGTTTCTATGTATCTGCTTAGTAAGTGGGTGAGGTAAATAACAATGAGATATCTATGCTGCACTATCTTATCTGTTTTCTTCCCTGCTGTCCTGATGCTAAACTGAGCATCAGCTTAGCATTGCAAACAGGACTTTCCTAGGTGGGTGCTCCTTTACCCTGGTCCTCTCATCTCCAACCCCACAAATCTACCATTGAGACTAAGAACTTGCTAAATTTTCACTTGCCTCTTAGACTCACACAATAAAGTTTGTGTTTAAAATACATCCAGGAAATTGAGGACCAAATCTCACTCTTTGCCTTCACTGCTTTTGTGTTGCATGGAACATAAAATGATGAACTTGAATTCATGTTAAGAAACTGACAGATATTTTGGAATTATTGCCACAGTGCTAAAGTCAGAATAGATTGCCTATTCAGAGTGGTCTGTGACTGGACAATTGTATTCTCTCTCAAAGCAAGTACAGTAGAGTATCAAAAGATGCAAATGAGTTGAATATATTGCTATGCTCTAAATCATTGAACTTCTTTCAACTCCTCTATTATACAAGCTCTTCTTTGGCCTTTGCATAAGCAGTTATCCCCACTGCTACTGATCCTTAAATTCCTACGTGAATGCCATTTCCAAGAGATTCCCTTCCCCCAAGAAATGTGTGCCCCAAGAACCTTAACTTCTATAACATACATGATATTTTACTTAAATATCTAATTGTCTATCTTTCCATCTTACCTCTGTAACAGCAGGGTTTTTATAATCTTTAGCACCTGGGAATAACAGGCACTTTTTATTGAATCAACCACAAAACAAGACTATAGAAAACTCCTAAAATACTCAAGGATTCAGATATTCTCCTTTAATTACATGCCCATCTAGAATATTTATATTTATCCATATTTATTTGTAATTGAATGGAAGACATCATGAATTGAAAAATACACCATTATTGTACCACCACTAAGACAAACATTATCAATCCGATATAATTACTGCATTATTAGATGTATCCTCATTTCAGAGATGTTGAAGTATGGGAAAATGTGCTTCTGAAATTACAATACATAATATTTATCTTCATTGCAATCTTCTATCATATTTGTAACATTTGAAAATTGTACCCTAAGATTTCAAAGAAGCTAAGATATGATAGCACATGCTATCTTAATTGTCTTCTAGAGCCAAGTTTCTATCTGATTCAGAGGATAATTGGTCTTCTGGCACCAGTAGCTTCCCCAGATCCCTAAAACAGAACTTTCTGTAAATATTTACCATTAGAAAGGAGCTTCAGGAGAAAGGTAACAATAATCAAAGAACATTCCACTTTGCTAACTCTTTCTACCATGGTGGTGAGTGCTAGGATTGTGTGTATACGAAGGGGCCTAATTTTGATCTAAACATTTCTGTGATTTAAAAGACAGATTAAAAAGTCAACCAAGTTTCAAAAGGAAATTAAAATGCACATACTGGTTACTGTTAACAATTCACTTTATGTACAAAAATATTAATACTGTTTTATCCGAACAGTAGGTCTCTTATAAACAAGATAATTGAAAATCTAAATCACTAGAAAAATCACCAGAATTCAGATGTTAACAGACATGAATACATAAGCTCTTTTTGTATGAATTATATGAGATAAATGCAGCCTCAAATGTAAATAGAGCACTTGTGTATTAGAACATCAATGAGATTAAGATGGTTTTTATATCTTGTCATAAATCATCTCCTCAATAGGAATTAAGTGTGTTTCCAAAATTATTTTATTAAGTAGGTTTATTGTTTCCCAAATAAAAAGTCTGAAAATACATATTGATAATGACCAGCCCTTAAACATTTCCACATGATACATTTTACTTTGGGTAAAATGATTTTATAAAGGACAGGAATACATATAAATAGCATACACACACATTGTTTTTTAGGATTTGTTTATTTGGTTGGAGGTATTGCATTGTTTTGTGACAATTGCAAATAAGCATTTTTGGTCACAGGAAATTTAGATAATGAGTACAACAAGTTCTTTTAAAAAACTGGACTTTCCCTTTTCCCTTTTGCCCTTTTTCCTGTGTTAGTTGAATACCCCTCCACTTAACTTTGCTTGCAAAAGTCACATGGGAGTCTTTGTAGAATATGGGGTTTGCATGTTCTATTGAAATGATTACATTTATCACTGCAGACTCATAATCAGAGCTCTAACTATGAAATCTCTAAAGATCACTTTCCTGTTTTTTTTTTTTTTTTAAGATTTATTTATTTATTTGAGGGGCAGTTACAGACAGAGAAGGAGTGACAGATGAAGAGGTCTCCTATCTGCTGGTTCACTTGCCAAATGGCTGCAGCGGCTCAAGCTGGGCCAATCAGGAGCCAGGATCCTGGAGCCAGGAGCTTTTTCTGGATCTTCCATGTGGGTGCAGGGGCCCAAACACTTGGGCCTCTTCCACTGTTTTCCCAGGCCACCATCAGCAGGGAGCGGGAATGGAAGTAGAGCAGCCATGAACTACTTTTTTGCTGGATTCCAGGAGCAGAAAGATAAATAAAAGGTAGTCTTTCCTTTTCACGAGGCTCATGCTCTGGAGGAAGCAATAGCCATGCAAAGAAGGAATGATAGGAAGCCCACAAGGTGCTATAAGCAGAGGAATGAGAAGATCAGGGCTGTGTTGCAGGAAGGTAAGCCTCACAAACAGAAAAAAAGAAACAAACAAGAAATCAAACAAACAAACACCAAGACAATTTATTCAGCCGCTACCATTTCAGGGTGGCAGTGCTAAGCGTAGAATGTGGCAAACAGGATTTCCATCCTTCAAGAGCCCATAATCCCTGCTGCTGTCACACAGACCACATGTATTGTATTATTATAATGGGGGGGGGGGTTGTAATCCAGTTCACCAATGAGGTGTGTCAACATTTCATAGATTAGGGTTGACCTAAGATTTTTCTGTAAAGAAGGTACCAGGGGCTGGTGCTGATGCATAGCGGGTAAAGCTGCCGCCTGCAGTGTCAGCATCCCATATGGGTGCCAGTTCCAGTCCTGGCTGCTCCACTTCCAATCCAGCTCTCTGCTATCGCCTAGGAAAGCAGTAGAAGATGGGCCAAGTCCTTGGGCCCCTGCATCTGCATGGGAGACCTGGAAGAAGCTCCTGGCTCCTGGCTTCAGATCATTGCAGCTCCAGCCATTGCAGCCATCTGGGGAGCGAACCAGCGGATGGAAGACCTCTCTCTCTTTCTCTTTGCCTCTGCCTCTCTGTAATTAACTCTGCCTTTAAAATAAATAAATAAATAAATCTTTTAAAAATATTCTTTAAAAAAAGAAAGTGCTAAAATAAATAAATGTACCCACCAGATAAGGCTTCAGCCAACTCTAAATTTTTTCTCCCCAAATGCTGAATATTCACTATCATGTAATGTGAGCCCTTGCCCTTTGCCCTGTCTGATGCTTATTTGTAGCTTCCAGGCAGGCATTCTTTGGAGATTTATCATAGTATTTTACATGTTTACTGAGCTCTACAATTTACAAAGTGTATAAGCTCAGTAGAATCTCGGAAAGACTGTCAAATGAGGCAGGAAAAATAATCTTATTTACAGTAGAATGAGTATAGTCTCTACAGGTGAAAGGACTTATGTAAAGTTACTAGAATCCAACAAAGTCTGTAAGGTCTGCTGATTCTTGGTGTGTAAGCATTAACCTTGCAGTCAGTCTCTTACCACTAAAATGGTCGAGATTCAAATCAAACATAGCATGTAGGGCTGCTGTTGTGGCACAGCTGGTTAAGTTCACAACACCAGCATCCCGTATCTGAACACTGGAGTCCTGGCTGTTCTGCTTCTAATTCAGCTCTCTGCTATTGTACCTAGGAAAGCAGTGGATAGCCCAAGTATTTAGGTCCCTGCCATTCACTTGGGAGACCTAGATGGAGTTCCTGGCTCCTGGCTTCAACCTGGCCCAGCCGTAATTATTATGGCCATCTGGGGAGCATACTTTCACCCCACCAATTAGGAATTTTAATTTAAAAGATACAATCTCCTATGGAGAAGCAAGCCAACTTCACACTCCAGTGCTAAAAAAGTTTTGGGATTCTCTCGGATTTGTAAGCAGCAGAGTGCATTAGGAACTTTGTGAGAGCACCCATTAGGATAGGAAAGTGAGGACACAGAAGGTGGGGGATTAGGGGGATGGGGGAGAGAAGCCACAAAACAAATGCGGCTCTAATATGGACTAGAACTTGGAAGAGGTCTGTTGGTCCCGGACCGGTGCGCCACTGAGGAAGATAATTGGTAATTGGGTAAAAGTTATCCAGCTTTGTGCTATAGGCGGATTGCTCTCTTTCATCCAGATGGGGTTGGTGGGCTTCCCTCTCAAATACCTGTGCAAAAAGACAGGAAATAAGGGAAGGTGTGTGTGCAGCACTTCTGAGCCCTGCGCTCTATCTTAACTCTCAAGAAAAGCCTGGTGATTTTTTTTTTTTTCCTATTCACTGGTCATCTGAAGAGGCAATCCACTTCCCCACCCTATTACCACCCAGTGCCCCAATTATAAAAAAAGGTAACTAAAAGATTTTCTTAGAAATCGATTCCGTAAAAACTGAGGTCGGTGACTGCGGATCAGACCCCACCGACTTGCCATACCATCGGCTGCCCTTAGGTTGGGCAGTGAGATTCCGGCCCTAAGCTACTGGGACCCAACCCCCTGCCCAAACACCGCACAGGCTGCTGAGCTGCAGAAAGCCAAAAAGGTTGGCTTCGGATTGTGGGATTCCCAGGACTTCAGGTCAGGCAACTGAGAAGTCCACCCAGGGGAGCATTCCACACATAGCTTCCTGTCCCTCTGGGATCAGCGCTCTGACATCTGGGTTAACGAGATTGTGCAGACGCGATAGCTAAGCGGCGGGAACAGCTGGCCTCGCTCGCCCTCGCAGCCCAGACCCAGCGGGGCCAGTTCTTAGAAGTCGCCGGCGCGAATACCAGCTCCCACTGGCGCATAACGTCCGGGTGACGGTAAGGCGGGAGCCAAACCCAGCGCAGTTTGGACCCCGTGGGACCAAGTCTGCACTTTGAAAGGTCCTTTCACTCAAGTTTTGAAACTGGATTTGTCCCAGGGGGAGGGGTAGAGTGGCAACCGCACCCAGTTCTCGAAAACAGACGTGGAGAGGAAAACGTAGATCTAAGCCAAAGCATTAAAATACAGGACTAGGACTAGCCACCAACTACTCCGCGCGCACTAGGCGGCTTATTTGTCCCAGTGCCTGCCGCTTAGTGCGCCTGCGCGCGCGCAAGCCGAGGCCCCGCCCCTCCGCCGGGCACGTACGACGTGCGCCGTGGAGGCGGGACGCGGGCTGCGCAGGCGCCCTCGTTGCGTCAGCTTCTACCTCCGCGCTGGCAGCTGCGGCCCGGGAGAGGACCGGGTTCGCTGGGGTGCCTCCCGAGGGCCTTCGGTGCCACGAGTCCGGAGACGGAGCAAGGAAGGGCTAGAGTAAGTGTTCCCCTCGGCCACGTGAATCAGAGCGAGCATATTTTCTCCCCGCCCGTCAGGTACTTGTAGAACGCGGACCCGCCCCCCTCCCGGCCTAGCCTCCCTTTCCCCTTCCCTTTCCTAGGGGGCGACCCCCCTCGCTTCTCGTGCGGTCCCTGAGCCCCCGCCGAGGCCATGAAGCTCGTGCGGAAGGACATTGAGAAGGACAACGCGGGCCAGGTGACCCTGGTCCCCGAGGAGCCCGAGGACATGTGGCACACGTACAACCTAGTGCAGGTGGGCGACAGCTTGCGCGCCTCCACCATCCGCAAGGTGCAGACCGAGTCCTCCACGGGCAGCGTGGGCAGCAACCGGGTGCGCACCACGCTCACTCTGTGCGTGGAGGCCATCGACTTCGACTCCCAAGCCTGCCAGCTGCGGGTCAAGGGGACCAACATCCAGGAGAACGAGTACGTCAAGATGGGGGCTTACCACACCATCGAGCTGGAGCCCAACCGCCAGTTCACTTTGGCCAAGAAACAGTGGGACAGCGTGGTTCTGGAGCGCATCGAGCAGGCCTGCGACCCAGCCTGGAGCGCTGATGTGGCTGCCGTGGTCATGCAGGAAGGCCTCGCCCATATCTGCTTAGTCACGCCCAGCATGACCCTCACCCGGGCCAAGGTGGAGGTGAACATCCCCAGGAAGAGGAAAGGCAACTGCTCGCAGCACGACCGGGCCTTGGAGCGGTTCTACGAGCAGGTGGTCCAGGCCATCCAGCGCCACATACACTTTGACGTCGTCAAGTGCATCCTGGTGGCCAGCCCGGGCTTCGTGAGGGAGCAGTTCTGCGACTACATGTTTCAGCAAGCGGTGAAGACTGACAACAAAGTGCTCCTGGAAAACCGGTCCAAATTCCTTCAGGTAAAGCAGTCCTAACCCAGGGTTGATTGAGAACAGGGCGGAGGGATTGGTGAAAAAACACCCCTCAAGTTTTAGAGCTGGGGAAAGTGAAAGACGAGAAAGTCCTGTGGTTGGTTGGGATTGTAAATGAGATAAGGAAATGAAAAGAAGCTGTGAAATAGCTCGCAGATTTATTTAATGAACTGTGTTGATGTCCTTGAACATGCAAAGCCTAATTAATGTCTTTGGCTTTAGGTTGGTGTGGGCTGGTTAACGGGTGTTGGGAGAGATTTCTTTTGTCTAACTTTGATAATTGTGATTCTAGGTACATGCCTCCTCTGGACACAAATACTCCTTGAAAGAGGCCCTTTGTGATCCTACGATAGCTAGCCGCCTTTCAGACACTAAAGCTGCTGGGGAAGTGAAAGCCCTGGATGACTTTTACAAAATGTTACAGCACGAACCTGACCGAGCTTTCTATGGACTCAAGCAGGTGGAAAAGGCCAACGAAGCCATGGCAATCGACACGTTGCTCATCAGCGATGAGCTCTTCAGGCACCAGGATGTAGCCACGCGAAGCCGGTATGTGAAGCTGGTGGACAGTGTGAAGGAGAACGCAGGCACCGTCAGGATATTCTCCAGTCTTCATGTGTCTGGGGAGCAGCTCAGCCAGCTGACTGGAGTGGCTGCCATTCTTCGCTTCCCTGTGGCTGAGCTCTCTGACCAAGAGGATGACTCCAGTTCTGAAGAGGATTGATGTGTGAGACTTAGAATTAAGACACCCTTCTGTGTCACTCTGCCACTGTTAGGTTTTCTTAGCAACCTTGTGACAGCTGCAAGAGAGACACTTTTTGATTCATTCAGGAATTTCTCTTGTGTTTGGTTGCACTGGGTGTTTTATGATCAGCAGGACGTGTATTCAAACTAAACAATAAACTAAAAGGAAATAATCTCCACGTACTATTATCTTTATTAATTGGGATAATTTTATATGGGCATTATGAGTTATTTTTAATATGAAGATTTTACATACTTAATAATAAACATGGCTGTATATTGTTTGGAATAAGTCATAAAATCTGCATACTTTGTAATTGTTTTCCTTAGGGAAAACCGTTTTACCAATTTATATAATTTTAATTCTACATTATGTTCATGCATTATATTTAATGATCCCTTTTCTCCCCACCTATCCCAGACTTTATTCTGGGGAGGAGGGTGGTTGACAATTTTAAGAAGTAGTGCAACAGTTAGTAGATTTGAGTACAGTTTAAAATGGTATTTTTCTTAAGAGACTTGTTTAATCGATCATGTTAAAAGTAAACACTTGGCATTTTGTTGTTAGAATTAATCATATTTGCTTTAGAGGATAACTCAGAGATTTGTTCTGCAGGAGAATCTGAAGATAATCCCTATGAACCTCTTTATTTTTAAGATGAGACTGAGGTTTATTTTGAAAATGAGATTTGCTTAAGTAGCTAATTAATTGCAGACCTGGGTAGGAGTCAGTAGTCCCAAATCTGAACTTCAGTTCTTTGCACTGAGACACTGCCACAGCATTTTGTGACTGTCTATTTATTTATTTATTTATTTTGGCTGCTCAAAGTTAAACTTAATGCTGTCTTATAGGTAGCATTGGTTTGTACTTTGAACATTCCTGTTGCATTATTTTCTGTGTGAAAAAGCTGATTTAGAAAGCTTAACTCACACCATTAGTATATGGTAGTAGACTTGTAATCCAATAGGAAAGTACTTGAAAAGTTCATGGGAAATGAAATTGAAAGATCTTATTTTGGTGAAAAACTTTTTAAAATTTATTTATTTATTTTGAAAGTCAGAATTAAAGAGCAATCTTACACCCACTTGTTCACCCCCTAAATGGCCACAACTGCCAGGGCTGGGCCTGCCAAATCCAGGAGTCAAGAGCTTCATCCTGGTCTGCCACAAGGGTGACAGTGCACAAATAATTGTGCCATCTTCTGCTGGTTTCCCCAGGCCATTAGCAGGGAGCTGGATTGGAAGCAGAGCAGCTGGGACACAAACTGGCACCCAGATGAGATGCTAATGTGAAAGGCAGCTTTACCCCCTATGCCACAGTGCCAGCTCCCCCTACAAAACAATTTTAAATCATGCATTTTTTAAAATAATATGTATTTTCTTCCAATCTTTTGAGAATCCACACACAGTTTCAGGATTTTCTGCATCAAAATTAATTTTTATCTTTTATTTCCATGTTCCATAAAGTTTTTGAAGTATACTCATTAGGGAATCTCTGCAAATACCTCAAAGAGTAAAATATTCTTTTTCATTAAATATTTCTGATGTATATTCATTAAATATTCCTTCTAAGAAGGAAGGAGCCCTGGGAATGGAGTTGCATTTGACCTTTTACAGAATGTAGTTTAGCAAAATAATCCAATTTGTAGCTGCTGGAACAGTGATTTTTACTTTAAATAGGAAATATATATACTAGGTAAACTTTTCTGTTTGTAGGACTTCCTCATGGCGTAAATAGCAGGTTTTGGGATTATTTTTTGTAAACTTCCTACTCTGGACATTTTTATGTTGATGAGAACAGACATTACCTTACACTTTAAAACTGTATATTTATACTTTTATATGTCTACATTATAATTAAAAAGAACTCCTTATTTCAATGTAATTCCATGGATACCTAACTTTAAATTAGAAGTATATTATGAAATAACATAATGGGGATATAACATTGAAACCACCAAGATTCTAAATATACCTTATCAATAATATGCTTACTAAGAGTTTGAAGGTGTTTGGACATCTGTTCCTATAATCTATGCAATACTGAAATAAACCTAATAAATCTAGCCAATATATTTTAGGCCATAAGTTCTCAAATTTAATGGTCTGTTATCCTCACCTTGAGAGCTCTTAAAACTATCAATGCCTAGACTGTACCCCAGACTAGTTAAATAAACTTTCACCACTAGAAATGCTGATCTTGCAAAAAGCTGCCCAGGTAATCCCAATAGGCATCAAGAATGACCAGAGTTAGACCTTCATATTTAAAAGTATGGGCCATAAACTACCAGCATCCCTGAGAACTTGTTAGAAACTGGAATCCAGGGCTGTACTCTAGACCTACTGAATCAGAATTTGTACCAGCCTCTCCTGATTGCTGTGCATAATCAAATCTGATACACAAAAGCAATTGCTTATTACACCTGTGCTGGCAAATTCCAGCTGGGGTCTCCAGCCACAGAAAAAGGATTGAGTTTTAAAGTCTTTCAAAATAGTTAACTGGCCATACTGAACTATCTCAAGCCTATATTTATGTCTGATGTATTTAATAAATCTTTAATTCCTGTTTTTAAGTTAGCTATTACATAATTGCCAAGATAATTCTTCCTAGGTGGGAATATAAAAATAATGCTAGGAGCAAATAAATTTTAATTTGATTTTTTTTCTAAACAAACTCAATTAAGTCTTTGGAATTAATATATAGTAATTTAAACTGCTATTCATTATTATCATCAATGAGTATGTAATAAAACATTAGCAATAACTTTCTCTAATGTACTATGGATTTCTATTTCCCACCAGATGCTTGTCGTAAACAAATATTTGCTACCCCCAGTAGACTCAGCAAATGAGAAGCTTGCAAATGGTTTCATTTTGCTGTAGATAAGGTACATATCAAATTGCATTTTGCTCCTCTGGACCTGTCTTTATATACTAAGTATCTTGCTAACTTTATGATGAGATTGTTGATCTTTGATTTCATGTATTACTCCCTTAAAACAAGTTAGCTCTTTCTCTTTCCTGATGTCACTGGAATGACACTGTAAACCTAATTTTCCTTTATCTCCCCTTACTTTCTGTCATCAATTTTAGTTTTACTTTTTAGTCTATATCATTGATTCAGCCTCAAATTTTCATTTTTTTAATTTGTTTTTTTATTTGAAAGAGTCACAGAGAGAGGGAGAGACAGATCTTCCATTTGCTAGTTCACTCCTAAATGGTTGCAACAGTTGAGGCTGGGCCAGGCTGAAGCCAGGAGCCAGGAGGTTCTTCCAGGTTTCACATGTAGGAGCTGTTTTATGGGACTGGAACATCCACAGATTTTAATATCTAGAATGCACTAGATCCAATGTCCTGTGGATACTAAGGGACAACTGTGTCCAGATAAAATAGTGTTTATGTGGAGTCCTGCTAATAGCAGCTCTTAGTTGATAAAGGGTTATTGTGCTTTGCAATCATGGTTTTCAAAGCAAGTAAGATTGGCTGTATTTAGTATCAGAATGTGTAGAAATACAAATTGAAGAAGGATTTCTAAGATAATTTCGAGGGTTTGAGGAGAGAGGAACCCTCTTTCCGGGGCTGGAGCATAGATATGCCATGTCCATATTTATATTATACCAATCATTAAGAGCAATACATTTCATTTTATGCATTCATTTTTTTAGTGCCTGTTTGGAACCAGTCACTGAGCTGTGTTTGGGAAAGACTAACCACTGTTAAAGTAACTTGAACAAATTGTGTAAGAGAGTACAGCATGAAAGGGTCACTTCTAAGAGGAACTATAGAACAAGGACCAGTAAATTTACCTGAAATGATGAGAAGAAACTTGGAGAGGTTAAGTGGGAAGACAAGAAGAGTAAGTATGCTAAGACCCTTCCTGCTGCAATAAGGAGATGGGATTTGACCATAATGGGAAACGGCTGCAAAGTTTAAGTAGGAAAATGGCTTGAAAAACTTTGCAGATCACACCTGCCACGGGTGGGCAGTACTAAGGATGGACTGGAGGAAGCAAGATTGCTGGTAGGAAGATTGGTTAAGACAATGCATATTTTAAAAATCCTAGAGGAAAATGCTGATGGCATGAGCAAAGACAGTAATAATAGTCCTTGCAATAGGAATGAAAAGTCAATAGGAGTTATTAAGAGGATTAAAAAGGATTTGTGCTACAGATTGTTGTTCAAAGTTAGGGGAAGAGTAAAAGTCTAATGGTAAAGCTCAGATTTCTTTCTGGAGTGCGAGAGATGATGGCACGATTGAGAGCTAAAGGAAATAAAGAGGCTGATTTGAAAGGAAAAACAATAAGTTTAGTTTTGAATATTTTTAGTTTGAAGTGACTCTGGAACATCTGCAGTGCTTTTGTGTATGTGTGTGCCAGATTCACTCCCTTATCAAGTTTTTGCTTAAGTATTACATTCTCAGTGGCATCTCCCCAAATCAACCTTAAAAAAAAAAGTAACAAATATGTATTGTGGTACGGTGATTGAATTTACTGAGTTTTTTTCTGGGATTACCACAGTGTGGAATTAGCAAGCAAACTGCTTATTGCCCCAGGCCCTTGGCTCTTGTGTTCGCTGTCCTAACAGGGCCACTTTGATTCCCCTCACCAGACATTCTTGTCACTTCCCCTTTTACTCTCTGCAGAACCACAGGAATCAGAACTGTAGCACAGGTTTTACAAAATTTTATTTATGCCTTTCTTAAGGTTTGAAAATATGTGTTCTAAAAGTTTACTTTGATTAGCCCCTAGTTTTGCTGACATACATTTTCCAGTTGAATGGTTTCCCTAGAAGTGAAGAACAACTAAAAAAAAAAGCCTCTATTTCAGATAAAGTGCCTTTGATTCTCCATAAAATAGTTACCCTTATATTGATGTCAGTATTACTATTTATCCTTTGTTTTGTAATTTACTTTATGTGATCTAGGAGATTTAATAATTTAGAATAGTCCTAATCAAGATTGTCTCCATGCATTATGTATAAGAATTGTCAATTTAGAAGTTTAGTGCAAAAATATTACTTTTGTAATAGTGTATAAGACAAAATGACTTGTTTTTTTTTCAGATTTGTTTGTTTATTTGAGAGAATGAGAGAGAGAGACAAAGACAGAGACAGAGATATCCTATCCACTGGTTCACTCCCTAGGTGGCCACAACAGTCAGGGCTACACCAGGCTGAAGCCAGGAGCTTTGCTGGGGTCTCCTACATGGGTAGCAAGGGCCCAAGCACTTGAACCGTCTTTTGCTGCTTTCCCAGTCACGTTTGCAGGGGGCTGGATTGGAAGAGGAGCAGCCAAGAGTTTTTTTTTATTAATATAAGGAGAACAAATTTCATGTATTTCTAAGATGATAACCATACTTCCTTTCTTATGCGTCCCTTCTTCAATCCCCCTAATCTCTCTCTTTTCTTCCTTTCTCTTTTTTTTCCTTAGTTTTTGTAAAGACATAATTTAAAACCCCTCTATAATCACAGTGTTAATTCACCTTAACTGTAATATTCAACAAATAAAAAGTGGTAAGACCATAGTTCCACAGGAGTATAAATAAGAGTTAAAAACAATAATTGCAGCAGAAGGACCTCAGAAGGTGTCCATTTCATCCCTATACTTTTTTGGCATTCTATATTAAATGCCACATATCGAAGAAAACGTGATATTTGTCCTTTTGGGACTGGCTTATTTCACTAACCATGATGGTTTCTACTTGTATCCATTTTGTTGCTAAAGACAGGATTTCATTCTTTTTATAGCTGAGTATCAGTCCATTGTGTATATATACCAAAATTTCTTTATCCAGACATCTATTGATGGACATCTGGGTTGATTCCATATCTTAGCTACTGTTAATTCAGCTGCAGTGAACATAGGGATATAGATAACTCTGTCATATGCTGGTTTAATTTCATTTGGGTAAATTCTCAGCAGTCATATAGTAAATCTATTTCAGATTTCTGAGGAAACCATACTGTCTTCCATAATGGTTGTACTAGTTTACATTCCCACCAACAGTGTATTAGGGTACTTTTTTCCCCCATATCCTCACCAGCATTTATTGTTTTTTGATTTTTGGATGATAGTCACTCTAATTGGGGTAAGGTGAAACTGCATTGTTGTTTTGATTTGTATTTCTCTTTTGGCTAGTGATCCTGAGCAGTTTTTCATGTGTCTGTTGAATTTCACCCTTTGAAAAATGCTTGTTCGTGTCCTGATTTGTTTATTTCTTAACTGGATTGTTCATTTTGTTGTTGTTGAATTTGAGCTCTTTATAGATTCTGGATATTAATCTTTTATCGGTTGCGTAGTTTGCAAATAGTTTCTCCCATTCTGTCAGTTACTTCTTCACTTGTCGAGTGTTTCCTTTGCAATGCAGAAGCTTCTTAACTTGATGTAATCCCATTTGTGTATTTTTGCTTTTATTGCCTCTGCTTCATGGGTCTTTTCCAAGAATCTTCTGCGCCAATGTCCTGAAGAGTTTTCCTGATATTTTCCTCTAGAATTTGATGCTGTCAGGTTGTGGATTTAGATCTTTGATGCATTTTGAGTTGATTTTTGTATAAGGTGTAATGTAGCTATCTTGTTTCATACTTCTGCAGGTATAGGTCCAATTTTCTCAGCAGATGGCTTTTAGCTCGTTAGTCAAAAATCAGTTGCTTGTAGATGTGTGGATTAATTTCTGTAGTTTCTAGTCTGTTCCATTGGTCTACATGTCCTTTTTTTTTTTTTTTTTTTTTTTGACAGGCAGAGTAGACAATGAGAGAGAGAGACAGAGAGAAAGGTCTTCCTTTTACCGCTAGTTCACCCTCCAATGGCCACCGCGGGTGGCACACCACGCTGATCTGAAGCCAGGAGCCAGGTGCTTCTCCTGGTTTCCCATGGGGTGCAGGACCCAAGCACTTGGGCCATCCTCCACTGCATTCCCGGGCCACAGCAGAGAGCTGGCCTGGAAGAGGGGCAACCGGGACAGAATCCAGTGCCCTGACCGGGACTAGAACCCGGTGTGCCGGCGCTTTAGGCAGAGGATTAGCTTATTGAGCCGCGGCACCGGCTACATGTCCATTTTTGTGTCAGTAACAGAGCAGCCAGTGCCCATGTGGAATTCCAGTGTTATGGGTGGTGGCTTTACCACTGTGCCACCACACTGGCCCCAAGACGAAATGGCTTCTAAAGGAGTTAAGATGCAAGTATAATATTGTTGTGTATCAAGAAAAGATTCAAGGGGCCAGTGCTGTGGTATAGTAGATAAAGCCTCCACCTTCAATGTCAGCATCACATATGGGTACCGGTTGGTGTCCTGTGTCTCAGCTGCTCCACTTCCTATCTGTGTCTCTGCTAATGGCCTGGGAAAAACATTGGAAAATGTCCCAAATACTTGGGCTCCTGCCACCAACGTATAAGACCAGGATGAAGCCCTTGGCTCCTGGCTTAGGCCTGGCCCAGTCCTGGCTGTTCTAGCCATTTGCATTGAAGATCTCTGTCTGTTTCCCCACATCCTCTCAATCTCCAATAATTCTGCCTTTCGAATAAATAAATAAATCTCTTTTTTTTTTATGAAAAGATTCAAAAGTCAATAATGCAGCTAATTAAGGTGCTCGAAAATAAGAACTATAGCCTTGGAGTTTAATGAAAAGAATAACCTGAGGAGTCATTTAGTAGCAGGTAAACCTCTCTTAGAAATAAAAAAGAAATCATCCAGGTTCACTAAGGAGGTACTCCAATTTAACAACATGGGCAAAAGATGCCTTTTAATTTAAACTGGAGATGATAAAACCTCACTCATTGTTCTTTGTATAGTAAGAATTATTCCTTTTTAGGAGGTCTTTGATATGGTACCACCATCTGTGTTCTTATCCATATTTTGAGTACTGCTTAACTGATTTCCAAGTACACTAATTGGTAAAATAGCCCATTTATTTTCCAGTATTTAATTTTTCTATTTTAAGTAACTCATTAATATATTCTGCTTTGATAACACTAGAAAAGAATTTAGGATAGTGCAAGTTTGATGATGTAAGATAAGGGAAATCTAATGAGTTTCTTTAAGAAAAATCCACCTTGTATGCAATGCTTTCATTGATATGGGAAGATTTTATATGTGCAAATGCCGGTGGCTAAGCATTGTAATATTTTAAATAAATTTTGGGGCTTGGGTTGCTAGTGTTCTTTTAAATTCCCTTTCCTTCTTTCCCTAAGATTGCCCATGTTAAAACCCCATTCATTAGAATGCTAGTTTAGTGGAAAAACCTATTAAAAAAAAACTGCTTTCTATAATGTCAGAGACTTAGTAGAATTAGAGCTTATTCTGATCCGGGAGATATATTTGGCTCCAAAACACCCAGTACTGAGGCAGGGACATTGTCTGCCAGGCAGCAGAAAAATATCTTGTCTGTCACTTACCTGGCTATGCCCAGGGTTGTTACCAAGTGTCTCCACTCCAGGAATGGGTAACCTGTTATAATAAAAATTGCTGTGTA
The DNA here is from genome assembly GCA_949820135.1 of Sylvilagus floridanus. Lineage (NCBI taxonomy): Eukaryota > Metazoa > Chordata > Mammalia > Lagomorpha > Leporidae > Sylvilagus > Sylvilagus floridanus. The sequence continues at coordinate 62,806,889 of OX463246.1, read as the reverse complement.
CTTAGCCAGGTCTTGTGGCAAGGGCTTTAGAATGCATTATTCTTCCAGGAACCCTGTGAGAAAGGTTTAGTCATTACTATTTTCAGATGAGAAAACAAATTAAAGAAGTTAAATAATTTGTCCAAAATCACATAGCTGGTTAACTATGATGAGGTACCCCGTCAGGCAACTCTAAAATCATAGAGTGCCAGCTCCATTTCTCCGTTGTCTGAGTAGGTCAAATGTGTGTCTAGAAATAAATTATTTGACATTGCTAAGTGGTATATAATCAGCCAAAGTTTATGTCATCATTTTATGAATTTTTATTTTCTTCTACAATTATTTAAAAGTTATATATTATGGAAAAACTAAACAAAACAGGAACTCTGTCCTGTGGCACACTTTGCATTTGATCTTATCCAAAAGGCCGAGAAGCAGTGTGCAGCACAATTTGTAAATTATAGTGGAGAATTAGAAAGGATAGGAACAGTATTGCAAGTCTATTAAAAAAGCTCCTCAGCCTTTACTGTTTATTTATTACCTTTGATAAATAAATACATTTATTTGTTATTTTCATCTAGTTCTAGCAAGTTTTTTTTACATTTTAAATCTATTATTAATTCGTGTATTATTTCAAAAGACATTTACTGAACACCTTAAGTAACTGCAACTATGTTACCTTTAGGCTTGCAAATATGAATTAGAAACTTCTCTCATAACTAAATTAGTTAAGCGGGACAAGTGGTCAGACTGACAGGGAACTGTGATAAGAATCAAAAGTGACAACTGCAATTTTGGGGAATGTGAACTGCCATCAAAAGAAAAAAGTCCAGGAGTTAATGTATCCATCAGGGCCTGGGACATCCTGTAATAGAGTCGTATTCATATTGATGGAAAGATTGAACTACATTCAGGGTATTCTATTAAAGAAGGCAAGGAATTGTAATATCTTTCAAAATGATATTCTTCCAAAACTATTAAAAGGTACTAGTAAAATCTTTAGCTATCTGTCCTATCTAGGATGATAGTTCCAGGTAGCCAGCATTTTTCTGTATCATTATAGTCTCAATAAGAAAATTCAAATAATTGCTGAAGGATGGATGCTTATTAAGGAAAAAAAAAAAAAAACCTTGTTTTATTTTTAACATTTATTCAAAGGTGGGAGGTACTTCTGAGTTCAAGTCTAAGTTCCAGAAGTTTTATGTCTGGAATTTTTCATCAAGTACTAGCATAAACATTAACTAGAACTTTTTGTTTGATACAGTTGTGAAAAACTGCTCTGTGGAAATAAAGCATGTTTTAATCCTACATTTCTGCTCATTTGATCCTAGGATCATAATTTATAGTTTAGTTTTCCTACCCCAAGTGTGTTGTTGACCATGATTTCAAGAGATTAGGCAGAAGGAGCTGAGAGAATTCTTCTAAGGCCCTTCAGCTTTCCTTGGTAACGTTTTTTAACTCTACATCATGGTGCCTGTCGTCACTAATCTCTATAGTCATTATGTATTTATTTAAGTATCTATCCCTAGGTGAACAATTTATAGGTGGAATCAGGAATGCAGTCCAATGACCATGACTGAAAGGATAATGAAAGATCTTAGAATCTGCGATATCCATGTTTTTGTTACTTCCTATTTTTCTGTGTGTACAAACAGTAAAACAATTACACCTGTTTTCAGGACGATGGTGGCAGAGGCACTTGGGACATTCCATTCCTCCCTAAAGCCTCTGTTGGAGAAGGGATGTCAGGATAGAGTGAGTGGTGGTGGCCACTGCAGGGAAGTTGGGACCTGCACTCAGGAAGAAAGGTGACAGAGAGGTGGCTGGGGCCTGAGAAGGCCCTGAGGTTGGACAGTGGGAAGGTCCACTTGGACCTTTTCTCTCATAACTTATCTTATCCTTGGTTATCTTATTCGGAAAAATACTCATAGCAAACAATAGCAACTTCTCTCTTAAGTTGTGGATTTCACAACTAGGCTCACATGGACTGGGTGTGGTAGAAGGAAAGGAAATTTTCTGCAGAAGGGAGAAGAACATGTTATATCTTTTGAGTGAGAATGAACTATTGTAATAGTTCTCTGACCTTTTGTGTCTCAATGGTATTTTCAGCCTGAAGTGGAAGGAAGTAGAGTAATGTGTGGAATGTGGGTAGAACTGAAACAAAATTAACTATCTGCCTTATTTAATGTAGCCATGTATTTTCAAGAAAATGAATCTGTTATCACCATGGTAAATGTCTGTCTCTGGACCTAATTCCATTTCCTCAAACTGAATAGAACTTAGTGTTACAGTTTTTGGTATCTTCCTGGGAATCATTTTCACCCTTATATCTAACTTCCGTATTTTTTCCCTAGGTCACAGACAAATATTACAGGAAATAGGGTGATCTAGCCAGAAATGTAGAGAAAGTCAACACCTTTTTCATTGGTTAATTGTGGATTCAAGTCTCTTAGATTTGCATCTCATACACAGGTTCACATGTGTCCTTCTTGATGAATTAGAAACTTTAATTGCAAGAGTCAAGAAGACAGTGAAACCAGATTTTATACTCAGGACCATGGAAAGGATGTTGCACACCAAAAGTTACAAAATTATTTATATAGTATTTGCTACAGTTGCCAAAGACTGTAATACCAACATTTACAAAAGCATTGCATTTGTGAATAACCCAGTGTGATTCAAAGAAAGTGTCCATGTCATCCTCAGAGGAGGTTGTAGAAGAACTGGCCTGTGAATCATGAGATCAGGATGTGCCCAGGCGCTGCTGTTATATTGAGTAACATAAGGAAATCATTACATCTTTTAAGTCTTAGTTTCTTCATCTATAGAATGAGGAAAGAAGGGTGGTTCTTGAGTTTTAGTCTCTCTAGCAGACTTCTGGTTCATCTTGGTGCAGTAACAATACTTGTTATTTTTACAAGACATGTAAAATAAATTTTTAGTGACTCTCAGGTTTAAAAAGAATGTATTTTGCACTGTTTTCCAAAGCTGCCAGACTTTGGGTTTGGCTGAGTGCTAAAGAGAGCAGCCTGCTAGAAAGAGCAAATTCCAGAACCAAGGGTCAATTATTTGGAATGCTTTGCCAAATACTCCCTTATTTTCAAAGTTGATGGGGGCCTTTAAACATGAGCATTAAGGGGAAAACAATTATTTAAACCACTTTGTCAAAAGGTGCACTAAAATCTTGAGGTTTAAAAATATGGTTTTTAATAGTTTGCTACATTCCAGAGGCATGCCAAGTTGCAGAGTCCCAACACTTCTCATTTTTTCTCTTCCTTATCAACTTTTGCTTGCTCATCTAAAGAAATAGGCAGTGGAAAAACACACGTTTTTTAAATTTTTACTGGACTATCCTTTGCATTCAGCCAGTGTTTCTCATACCAGAGCACACAAATCACCTATAGTTTTAAAATTATATTGATGCCTACTTCCAAACAAGACAGAATATTTAGAAAAGCTGTCCAAGCACCTGCATGTTTGACATGCTCCTCAGGTGTTTCTTAACTGCAGCCAAATTAAACCATGGGTTGTCGTCATTCAGTAGGCCAATACTTTCATTGTATTCTGTGACCATGATACCAACCAGCTGTCTATTTAAGAAAAGATTGGGACATCTAGCTGCTAAAAGGCAACTTTAGAAAGTTGATAAGGGGGGAAAAAAAAAGCTGGTGAGGAGAGTGACTTTAATGACTTATAATATAAGACTTCTCTAAACCACTATGTAGTTTTTTTGTTTGTTTGTTTTTTTATTTTTGACAGGCAGAGTGGACAGTCAGAGAGAGAGACAGAGAGAAAGGTCTTCCTTTGCCGTTGGTTCACCCTCCAATGGCCGCCGCGGCTGGCGCACTGTGCCTGCACACCGCGCTGATCCGAAGCCAGGAGCCAGGTGCTACTCCTGGTCTCCCATGGGGTGCAGGGCCCAAGCACTTGGGCCATCTTCCACTGCACTCCCCGGCCATAGCAGAGAGCTGGCCTGGAAGAGGGGCAAACGGGACAGAATCCAGTGCCCCGACCTGGACTAGAACCTGGTGTGCAGGCGCTGCAGGCAGAGGATTAGCCTGTTGAGCCACGGCGCTGGCCTGCACTATGTAGTTTTGAATTGCTATCATAAATTCACAGTTATGATTGATATTGATCAATTTGTGAATATTCATTGATGCCTCCTACATGTACATCCAATAGTACTTTGGGGCCAACGTTGTGGTGTAGTGGGTAGAGCTGCCACTTGCAGCACCAGCATCCCATATGGGCCGCAGTTCAAGTCCTGGCTGCTCCATTTCCAATCCAGCTTCCTGCTGGTGGCCCGGGAGGGCAGCAGAGAATGGCTTGAGTGCTTGGGCCCCTGTGCCTATTTGGGAGACCTGGAGGAAGTTCTTGATTCCTGACTTTGGCCTGGCCCAGCCCAGACTGTTGTGTCCTCTTCCCGAATGGAAGACCTCTCTCTGTCTCTCCCTCTATGTGACTCTTCTTTTCAGATAAATAAATAAATAAATAAATCTTTTAAAAAATAGAATACTTCAAAAAATTGTGGTAAAATTTTTTTGAAGTCAATGCATAATTTTGAAGAGTGAACCAGTGAATAGAAAATCTGTCTCTCCCTATTCTTCATTTAAAATAAAAATGTTTTTTTCATAATACATATTTTCCATGGTTTCTTTGAAGATGCCGTATTATATGTTGTGAGATACAGTGGAGACCTATTCTTATTCTTTGAAGGATAGGTATTATAATCTTTTTGGATGCAAAAATTATGTAAGAACAAGACTGAAAAATCATATACTATACAGAGTAAAGGCTAATAATAACAAGAAATAGGAAGAAATGAAGATATCAGAGGCATGTCATGCCTCTGGACAACATAAATCCCAACCAAATCAGTCTGTCAAGATTAGTGTTCAAATAAGAATAAGTGGGCACACTTTCAGGCTACATACCTACTTGGGGGAAAAATTACCTGATTGTAATTAGTTGAATAATTGATACAAAATTATTTTTCATTTTATATTATTCTTTTTCCAAAGAATTCATAATTAAATTTTACTTAGTTTTGTTCAGAGACTGCTGATATTGGAATGGATGTTTGATTCGCCAACTAGAGCTTAAGAACTAGTTCAACTAGCAGATCTAAAACTGTGACTTACTTAAACACTCCAAGTCTGTTAATCTCTACATTTTTAGCCTGTAAAAATCTCAACAGGGAATCTGATATTTGTCCTGAAGCATCATGGAAGTGTAGGAAACACAGAGAATGCTTAGCTTCCACAGTCTTAGGTCCTGTGGGGATCACTTCAGGTCACTGATGTGTCTTATCTCTGCCTTTCTCCAGCTGACATTTGATTCTAGAAGGAAACAAAAGCCAGGAAAGAGGAAGATGATGTTACACTTCCCCAGTCCCCACACATACTTGTCCTGAGCCTAAACATTGTTTTCCAATACAGTTGTCTACCCTCAAGCCTGGAGGAGGAAGACAAAGATAAGAATCATTTAGCAAATGTATCCAGATTTCCTGTTGGGCACCAAATACTAAACAGAGTAGGGCACAAAAAGTTTCAAAGAACAAGGTCCACCAACGTTTTTACTAAAGTAAAATCTCAACTGGGAGGGAAGCCAAGGTTAAAAACATAAAACATAGAACAAGTGCTTCTCTTCCACTTTCCTAGAGGTGCCAAATGTGGGATAGAGTAAATTAGACATACTTATTCTAGACCTGTATTTATCATTTACCTGAAATTCAGACTTATTGCCTAGCAACCCTACAGCCTCATGTTCATGTCTTTGACTCCACTGGCCATGACCAGGCTTGGGCAAGAAGACTTTTGCTTGGGTAGATGTTGGGAGGAGCCTTGGTTAAGGCATTCCTTCCCTGGGAACAGTCTTGGCTCTGGCATTGGAGGCTTTGTTAGAGGAATGGAGAAGGTCTGATCTCTTCCCCTGTGTTTGGGAAACATTGACCTAAGTCTTTCAACAATGACTTCTTACTCCAAGAAGATGCCTGACTGTGACACATCTTTACAGTATGAATGGTTGCGTGTTTTTGATGCCATGAGGTAATGTGAAGTTCTCTTATAAAATAAATTTAGCAATTGTTAATTACAAGGGAATTTATAGTCTTGATAAATTGAGGAATTGCTAAAGAGAAATTAAGTTATGAAAACTCATCAATGTCAAGAATAACATGTAGCAGGGAGACAGCACTAATTAGTGGCGAAAGGTAAAGGCCGTCTGGATTTAATGTCTCTAAAAATGACTGATTTACAAACTTATTTCAGTTTTCTCACCTGTGGACTGAATGTCAACTTTATAGTGTTGTTGTGTTGCTTTTTGTTTTCAAATTAAGTGAGATAATAGAATTTTTTTGTAATGCCTGGCCCTGAGTAAATTCTCAAAAACCTTTTACCTATTTTGTATGTGGAATTTAAAATTCATTTCCTTTAGACCCAAAAAATATCCACCAACATTGAGCACATTTTTGATTCAGAAAGATAACAAAAATGCCAGCAGAACCAAAATGTCCTTGTTTTCAAATAGACAGTTATCAGAAAAGTAAACATTAATGATATTTTACAGATAGTTGAAGATATCAACCACCCATAGTCAGTAACTTAAACAATTTAGTGTTTACTTCTATTAATCTAAAAGAATTCTTTTTAGCCGTGGCATAAAGTGTTCATGTGGCCATGAACTCCACACAAACGAACCAGAAACTTTCAGTTTTACGTAGGGACAGGGAGGCTAGGGGGAGGAGGCTAGTGAATCTAGTGTTTAATAAATTAGATGGTTAAGAGCTCACTCCCAGGCTAAAAGAGTATTGAGTAGGACTATGTGTCTCTTAGATACCAGGGTCCAGGCTACTAAAGAAGGGACAATATGGTCACATCTATATCCATGGAGCAAGTCTCAGAGGCCATTGCTGTGTGCATCCCAGGGCCCTTGGGGTGTGAACCCCTCAGGGAAGATAGCAAAGCTCTTTTCCAGTACTGTACATTTCTGGAAAGTACTATGTTTACTCCCATCTAGGCATTTTCATTTTTCTACAGGATTATGGAGAATGTAATAACAGTAAAAGTCAATCTGCATGTTGACCAGCTACAGCAGATAGGGGGTTTTCTTTGCTCTAGCAGTGTTTTCATGTAATATCACTTGGCAGCTTGATTCCTCTGCCTCAACAGAATTGACATCTAGAAGCAGATAGAGGTGTAGGCACTTGGGATTGATAAGCCTGTGTCAGCATGGAGTCGATCTAGAGTTGTTTAAATCCTCTCAAATCCAACACATTCTAAAGCTTTAAATGCTATCCAGTAAGAAATTATATCTGAGGAATTTTTTTCCATTAAACATTTAGTCTGGTTTAAAGCTAATAAGATACTCATCTTTTTAAAATTTTTTCCCATATTTGGCCAGCTTGCTTTTTGCAAAATTCAGTCTGTTTAATATACCAGAATAGCCAAATACCAGGAAGAGGTGGAGTAGAAAGTTCCCTGGGCTTGGTTTCAGGAGAACCCAGCCCAAACCTGGTTTCCAAAAAGTGGTTTTCTGACCTTGAGCATCACAAGCTATTATATACCTCATTTACAAAGTGGGGAATAACACTACCTGTGGGGAAGCTTGAATTGTAAACTTTTATGTAAGCTCCTGGCACGTGTGTATGTCTATATATGTTCCATTTTTGGACTTAGAGGGATCTGGTCACAAGCTTTATTAGAGCTCCTTTAAAAAATGTAAAACAAAAAAAAAGGAAACCTGTTGAAGTGAAACCTGTTGATCAGCCCTTGTCCTGACTGTTGATGTACAATTTAATACTTTATCCCTTTTAGTATTTTTTTTGTTCTAGTTAATACTATTGGTTGAACTCTATAATTAGCACACAATTATTCTTTGGTGTTTAAATTTAACTAAAAAGTGATCCCTGTTAAGTATAAGAGTGGGACTAAGAGAGGGAGGAGATGTACAATGTGGGACATGCTCAGTCGGACTTGCCTCAAATGGTAGAGTTAGAAATGTGCCAGGGGATTCCAGTACAATCCCATCAAGGTTGCATGTACCAATGCCATCTCACTAGTCCAAATGATCAATTTCAGTTCACAATTGATCACACTGATAGGTCTAAGAGTCAAAGGGATCACACAAACAAGACTAGTGTCTGCTAACACTAACTGATAGAATAAAAAAGGGAGAGGACAATCCAACATGGGAAGCAGGATACACAGCAGACTTGTAGAAGGGCAGACGTCCTAACCAGCAAGCTGGCCTCAGAATCAGCCCTGAAGGCACTTGGATCTGGCTGAAGAGCCCATGAGAGTATTTTAGGCAAGGAAAGCCAAGACACTCTGGGGGGAAAAAAAAAAAAAAAAAACCTAAATGAAAGATGTCTGCAAGTGAGATCCCAGTAGAAAGAACGGGCCATCAAAGAAGGAGGTACCTTTCTCTGAAGAGAGGAGAGAACTTCCACTTTGACTATGATCTTGTCTAAATAAGATCGGAGTTGGCGAACTCAAAAGGCTTCCATAGGCTTGGCAACTCAAGACTAGAGCCTAGGGAGATTACTGAAGCCATAAACAAGAGTGTCACATTGTTAAGTCAACAACAGGAGTCACTGTGTACTTACTCCTCATGTGATCTCTGTCCTTATTGTGTTGTCCAATGTGGAGTAATGCTATAACTAGTACTGAAACAGTATTTTACCCTTTGTGTTTCTGTGTGGGTGCAAACTGATGAAATCTTTACTTAATATATACTAAATTGATCTTCTGTATATAAAGATAATTGAAAATGAATCTTGATGTGAATGGAATGGGAGAGGGAGCGGGAGATGGGAGGGATGCGGGTGGGAGGTAAGTTATGGGGGGGAAGCCATTGTAATCCATAAACTGTACTTTAGAAATTTATATTTACTAAATAAAAGTTTAAAAATAATTTGCCCCCCCCCAAAAATGTAAAACATGTTACTTTTTAAATGTTTGTGTCCTGACCATATAGAGATTATCTTCCTTCCAAAGAGACTAAAATTGAGAAGAAATATATTCTAGGGAAAGGATAGAAATCTGCAAAATTATACTATTGTGCTTTAGTATACCAACTATTAAAAATTGAAAGGTCTGAATAATATTTATCTCATTTTCCAGAATCTTACTCAATTTCTTGCCTTTGTTCAAATTATGGGAAACTAGGCTGGTGTTGTGGCATACTAGCTAAACCACCACTTGAGATGCCAGGATCTCATATTGGGGTGCTGGTTATAGCCCCAGCTGTTCTTCTTCAGCTCCAGGTCCCTGCCAATATGCCTAGAAAAGCAGTAGATGATGGCCCAATTACTTGGGCCCCTGCCACCCACATGAGAGACCTGGATGGACTCCTAGGTTCCTGATTTCAGTCTGGCCCAGACCCATGCTGTTGCAGCTGTTATGGGGTGAACCAGTTGATGGAACACTGAGATCTCCATCTCTCTCTCTCTCTCTCTCCCTCCCTCCCTCTATCTCTCTGTTGTTCTTCCTTTCAAATAAATTTTCTTTAAAAAAAAGGCAGCATAGATTTGTGAAGAACTAACATTATAAATATGTATCTTTGCATAGATTTTAATGTACATATCTTAAAAGGTTTTCTCTGTTTAATTTAGAGCAGGGCTTGGCAACCTTTTTTCAGTAATGAGTCAAAAACAGTCACTTTTTTAGGCATTGCAGAGAACATGGTTTCTGTAGTGGCTCTTAACTGTGCCATTGTAGGATGAAACTAGCCTTAGACAATAGTAACTAACAGGACATGGCTGTGTCCCATTAAACTTTATTTACAAAAGTGGATTGTGGGCAGGATTTGGCCCATTGAGTATAGTTTGATGACCTTTGGCCTAAAGTAGGAGACAGAGCATGTTTACAATGAGAAAAATTAAAATAATTCACCTAACGGAAATATGAATATAAATTTATAAGTGATTGACTCAGTAGTTGTATAAAAGTCACTTCAGATACCTGTATTCTGTAGCATAATTTCTTACTATTACTAAAAACAAATAGTGTGACTCTCTGAGTACCTGTGTATTCAATTGAGATGCTGGTATGTAAATCACATTCTTAACCAGCCTTGCATTTCACTAATGCTTTTTGAAGTTCTAATATGAAGCCAAACTTATCTGCACAATAGGCTTTATTGTTTTTCTGTGGTAGACAAACTTCAAAATTTGACTCAGACCATTACGTGGAACCTCTAAGACAGGATTTCCTCTTGGTGCACAGGACTGTTCTGTGAATTTTCTGGGAAGTACGTTCAAGGATAGCTTACCTGACGGCATGTGAGCCATTGTGTTGTATGGAATTTCCTGCAAGGATTAAGCTAGTTAGGCTTAGCCCTTAGTTTTTTATAGCTAATTTCTCACATTTATCTTAAACAATGCCTCTTAAGAATGTTATGTGTGTGTATGTGATTCCTTTCTCCAGGGAGAAATTGAAAGTAATGAAATGCCTAGACAGAGAATTTTGAGAGAGAAGCCTAGTAAATCCTATTTTTGCCATATTAATATTACAAACCAACTCAGTCCCCAGGACCTAGACAAAACATATGGCACCCAAATATATATTACAAGGGTAGCCAATCTCTTGCCATTTCAAGATGCTAATTCTAATTTTATAAAAGTTAATTGATTCTATACTATTTTGAGAATATCTAGTAATCAGAAGAGATATGAAAAAGTATTAACAGGGTAAGTACTATTACTTTTCTCAAAAGACCTCAGAGTACCAATGGCTTAATGCTGGAATGGTTTATTTCACCTGTGTGTCTCAGTCCGATTGGTTGGATGACTCCACTATACTTTATACAATGCTGTTGAGAACACATGCCTTTAAGGTCACAGTCAAAGAGAAGAGAGGTTTAGAAAGGAAAACGCATACCTGCTCTTCACTGGTTGGCCAGAAATGGAGATGATGCACTATCGATTCTGCTCATCATTTGTGGTTAAGGAGCCCCCATGGCTTTTATCTAACTGCAAGGGAGACTGGGAAATGTAAAGGAGCATATGGGTATTTGGTGATACTTGATAAGCCCTACCAGCTGCAGAAATGTTTAAAGCACTTTATTCATGCGCAGCATCATGACATCAACCAGGTAAGGACTAATAAGCTTATAATATTATTTCAATTTTTTTTAAAAAATCCATTATTTATATGAAAGAGAGAATGAAAGATAGAGGGGGACAGATGGAGAAAGAGAGAGAGAGAGAGAGAGATCTTCCATTTACTGATTCACTCCCCAAATCACAACAGCCAGATCTGGGCCAGGCTAAAGCCAGGGGTCAGGAGCTGCACTGTGGTCTCCCACATAGGTGGCCAGGACCCAAGTACTTGGACTATTCTTCTTCTGCCTTCTGTCCAGGCACTCTGATATGGGATGAGAGCATCACAATCAGTAACTTAACCTGCTGTGCCACAATACTGACCTATACTTTAGTTTTTATTTAGTTGGTTTTGGTAAGAACATATGCTCGTAGGATATTTACTGTATTCTGACTATGTTTCCATTTTAGTTGTGTTCTAATGCTTAAAACTTTCTGCCCCTTAATGAACAGATCAAACTTTTGTCTAATATGTAATTTCTAACATCTCTATCATTAAATTGACATGTGTCATATATTCCACTGTATTAATAATCTATTTTGTGTGTGTATATATGTGTGTGTGTGTTTGTGTGTGTCTTTCTCTAGTTTTAGTTGTTGCAGGAAATGGTTATGTATCCTAACACGTAACACCTAGCAAATAAATATAGTTGATTAATAGATAAAGGAAAACCTAGAGTGTGTGGAGACTTTGATTCAGCAAATGCTACCACTTAATAAAAATGAAGATTGGGGTGACCACCTTTCTTTTGCATTTCCTGAGCATTTCAAGAAGTTAGTTTGGATCAGTTGTTCTAAACCTATGTCCCATGGACTTAACTGGGAAGTCTGGTATGGAGTACAGGCACCTACATTAGTCAAAAACTATGTTCTAGAAGACTCCTTTTTCCTGTTCAATGTGAAAATTGTACTATGTAATCTATTTTAAAAAGACAGTATATTCTGGTGTTTGTTGCTGTAAGCCAAGTTAGCTGATACATAAATGGGGACGTGATGTCACTCTTAAGACTCAAGTCAATATAATGCAGTTTCCCCCAGTAGCTTAATAAAGATGCCACCAATCACTTCAATTCCAAGTACACTGAGACCCAGAAATAGAAAGCATGGACAGATACAGTATTCAAACCATGCCTATCCTTGCATTCTCCCTCTTGGCAATTTTGTGATGTGTGTGATTTCTTGGGAGGGTTTATATGGTCAGCTCCAAACTTAGTTCATTTTTACAATTGTCCCCATAACTCTACAGCCTCAACAGTTTCTTACTTCTCTTCATTAAGATCCTGTATGTAGCATAACATTTATTTGTGCAGGATTTAGCATGCCTTTAAAATCATGCAAATATTTTCATTTGAGTTGTTACAGGCTTTGTGCTGTTGCTGTAAAGAATGTGTAGGTTTTTGAGTTGGCTGGCTCAAATCTATTTTTACAAGCCCTGTTGCTTTTACATATGACTTTGTAGAAAGCATGCAGATGCTTTTAGGAATGAATATATCACATCGTAGTAGAAATGCCTGTATTCTTATAACTTCAGTTGAATATACTTTGTGGGATAAGAGAATGTCAAAAACAAATTTGGGATTGGGCTTATTAAAAAAGCTGCACACTTTCTGACCTTTTATACTTTATAAAGTGCTTCAGAGTTCCTTAATGCTGTCCATATGGAAAAATCTCATTGTGGTTTCAGAACAATAACACAAGGATCATTACTAACATTTTACCAACAAATTAGGAACTTGAGAGAGGACAGGAATGTTTTGTCTAAGGTAGATTGGTGACAAAGTTCTGGCTATAATTAGTTAATTGTATTCAAATAAGCTTATATATAGCATCTGTTTTATTCCAAGAACTGGGGATACAGAGATTAAATAAGATGAAACACAGCCCTCCTCCATGGCTCCTTGTCCTCTCCCTGTTATGTGGGGGTTCTTTTCAACTTGGGTTGGGCAGGAACAGATAAGATTGAATCCAGCATTGCTAATTTCCTAGAAGAGCTGGAAACTGAATATCCTGGCTGTCCTTCACAGGGCTGTGGGGCACCAAGGTGGCTCCTGGCCAAGTGGCCTGTTGCCCACTGGAAGTCTGTCACTTGGATCTGCTGTCTCGCCAGTCTCTGTTCTAGCCTCCACCCCCAGCACTGTTTTACCCAGTGGAAACACTAGCTACAAGAGCTAAAGAGGACATGTTGCTTCCTAATCATTCTGCCTTGGAAGAACAATAACTGTGTTCCAAGGATTTAGAGTAAAAATCATTCATCACTGCTCATGTGCTTCATAGTGTGGCATAGTGAACAGGGAACTTGAATGAAAGTGAGGGAATTATTTGCTGCTCTGGTCTCTGTCCAGAAATTAGCCATGATATCTTAAGCAACATGTTTCAGCTGATTGGGCCTCAGTATTCTTACCATTTGAGAACACTGTCGAAATAGATGGTTTAATAAGGATCTTTCCAAGATGTCACCTTCTTGGACTCCTCAAGGGCACAGTTGGATATGTATACTGTGGAGGACTGCAAAGAGCCAGGTCCAAGGAGCTTTGTGGTGAGGTCGCTCCTTGACGTCCTGACTTTCCTGATACCCTTCTGAATGTTAGACAAGTCTCATACCTATGTACAGATGCAATGAATAAACTGGTGGCACCAAGTCTATAGGAGATACTTAAGTATTACAACTGATGATGATTTTTGTATTAAAATTTAATTGTCGCTGTGAGTATTAGTCCTAACAGTTTAGATAACCGCTTGGGACACTCAACATTAATATCAGTGTCTGGGTTCAACTTCCAGCTCTGCTCCTGTTTCTAGCCTTCTGCTATTGTGCACCCTGGGAGTGAGCAGGTAAAACATACATAGTTGGGTCCTTGCTACTCATATGAGACCCAGATTTAGTTTATAGCTCCAAGAGCTAGCTGTTCCAGGCATTGGGATATCTCTCTCTTTCTTCTCTCCCTCCTTCCCTCCCCCTCCCCCTTTCCCTTTCTTTTCCCTTTCCCTTACCCCCTCCCCTCCCTCTCCTTCTCCCTCTTTCTCCTCACTCTTTCTCCTCATTCTTTCTCATTCCTCTCCCTCCTTTCCCTCTCCCTCTCTCTTTCTGTCTTTGAAATAAAATTCTGAAAGTGCAGAGCTATGTAAAATGCAGTAATTAATAAAGAAGATTAATATGTTTGGGACCAATTCAAATTATCTTTAATGGATAAAGTACTTGGGAAGCTCAAGCATTTTAAAAATTAATATGAGAGTATGTATTACTACCAATTTTGTTAATTGTTTATAGATAAATAATTTATCTACAGTGAGTGAAATCAAATATTTTTGTATTCTCTCTGATACCTCAATCTTCAATCTTGGGAAAATGGAATTCACCTAATTACTGCAAACTCTTCTGGTTACAGTTTTAGTCCCACGATCCTGCTGTAGGCAGAACCCACAACCTGTTAAATGTTTATTTACTTGGTCAATGTTTAGCCTGTGGTTGAGCTTTTAAATGTCCCAATGGAGACTGAGAAAGCTGTGCAGAGAATGGTGAAATATGGACAGAGGAAAAGAAATAATTGGAAACCATGAGAAGAAAAATGTAAAAGAGAAAAGGGCTTTTAGCATGTCTTTTGCATTACTCCCAACATGATTAGAAAATAAGTTTTTGAATGTCTATGGTAACCTTACAAGGAAATAAAACATACTGTCATTTATGTCGTTATATCACTTGCTAATTTACTTCACAAGTATATAAAATATCATTAACAGGTTCTATACTTGGGATATATGTGGTATTTCAGATGTTTGAAGTGCTATAGCTTGAAGAAAATGAACCCTCCCTCACTAGTCCTGTATGTGTTTTTTTCCCTCATACTTAATGGTCTGTGACCCGATTTCTTTCAGCCCTGACCATACTTTGTCCTATGAGCTGGGAAAAAAAAGTGTGTGTGTGTGTGTGTGTGTGTGTGTGTGTGTGTGTGTGAGAGAGAGAGAGAGAGAGAGAGAGAGAGAGAGAGAGAGGGAGAGAGAGAGAGATGCCCTTATTAAAGAAATTAAATGTGGAACACACATTTGAACATGAATCCTCTGAATTTTGATTATGTTTTCTGTGTTTCCTTTTGTCTCCCATTCAAGATAAGTAACTGTGAAGGTTGTTCTCTCAGAATGGGCTGATAAGTAACCAAGTAAAACATATTGTACTTTTTACCCAATGCTATGGCAAGAAGCCCAAGTTGCTGAATACCCAATTACACAATCTTATATTAGCAACCAAAAAGAGATGTTTTATATTTTATGTTATTGATTTAAAGAAGAAAATGACAAAATTTTCTTTAAAAGAAAACTGGATAAATGATAGATGAGAACTCTATATTATTTGTTACAATTGCATATGAACCTGTCATTACTTCAAAATAGAAAGTTTAATTTAAAAAAGAATATCTATGTATGATTAGAGGGACTGAGCTATTTCTTATTTTAATTTTATATTTCATTGCAATAAAATATATAATAAAAGTTATTTTAACCATTTAAAAATTATATGTCAGTTGTATTCAGTACACTCACAATGAATGACAATGTTGAACTTTTTTTCATTAT
Organism: Sylvilagus floridanus; assembly: GCA_949820135.1. Lineage (NCBI taxonomy): Eukaryota > Metazoa > Chordata > Mammalia > Lagomorpha > Leporidae > Sylvilagus > Sylvilagus floridanus. The sequence continues at coordinate 62,791,240 of OX463246.1, read as the reverse complement.
CCCACATGGATATCCTTTTTTTTTTTTTTTTTGGACAGGCAGAGTTAGACAGTGAGAGAGAGACAGAGAGAAAGGTCTTCCTTCGTTGGTTTACCCCCCCAAATGGCCGCTATGGCCGGCATGCCACGCTGATCCAAACCCAGGAGCCAGGTGCCTCCTCCTGGTCTCCCATGCCGGTGCAGGGCCCAAGGACTCCCTGGCCACAGCAGAGAGCTGGACTGCAAGAGGAGCAACCAGGACAGAATCTGGCGCCCCGACCGGGACTAGAACCCAGGGTGTTGGTGCAGCAGACAGAGGATTAGCCTAGTGAGCCACGGTGTCGGCCAATCCCACATAGATATCTTATAGTCAAGCAATCACTTGCATTTCTCAAATTTGCTTTCTATAAATATGCTAATTATTGATGTTTCATATAAGTAGAAATTTACTATATGTAGCATTTTGTTTCTGGCCTCATTCCCTTATTGTAATGTTTTCAAGACTCATTCCTGGCCGGCACCACAGCTCACTAGGCTAATCCTCGGCCTTGCAGCGCCGGCACCCCGGGGTTCTATTCCCGGTCGGGGTGCCAGATTCTGTCCCGGTTGCCCCTCTTCCAGGCCAGCTCTCTGCTGTGGCCTAGGAGTGCAGTGGAGGATGGCCCAAGCGCTTGGGCCCTGCACCCCATGGGAGACCGGGAGAAGCACCTGGCTCCTGCCTTCGGATCAGCGAGGTGCGCCGGCCGCAGCATGCCGGCAGCGGCGGCCATTGGGGGGTGAACCAACGGCAAAGGAAGACCTTTCTCTCTGTCTCTCTCTCTCTCTCTCTCACTGTCCACTCTGCCTGTCAAAAAAAAAAAAAAAAGATTCATTCCTATTGTAGCATGTGCCAGTACTTCATTCCTTTTTACAACATTTGGATATACCACATTTTGTGTATGCATTCATCATTGATAGATGTTTGGATCATTTCCACTTTTTGGCTCTTGCAAATAGTGCTGCTAGCCACTCCTATTATACCACCTTAATGATCCTTTGGCAGAAGTGCCCTGGGGATGGGGTGTTTGCCACCAGGGATTTGAAACTTAAAGACAGGTTTTCAAACTTGAGGCGGGCTCAGGAAGTTTTCTCTAGGCCTCTCCGGATTCAGCCTCCCCCACAATGTCTGAGGCTTCCAGTTGCTCCATATTCTTGTCAAACTTATTTTCTGCGTTTTTGTTGTTGTGTTTTAATGGCCATCCTATTGGTTCTGAAGGGTTATCTCATTGTGATTTTGGTTTATCGTTCCCTAGTGGTTAATGATGTTATATATATTTTTGTGTGCTTATTTGACTATACACACAGCATATTTGCAGAAATATCTTTGACAATCTTTGGCTCAGTTTTAAATTGGGCTGCCTGCCTCATTGTTATTGAATTGTCTTATATTTTAAAAGGAAATGGACCCAAGAGGGCTCCAAATGTACTGGAAGTATTCTTTTGCCAGGCGTGGATGGCAGTTAGATGAATGTATCCACTGTGGTAATTTATCTTTATGTATATTTGTCAGCAATTAGGATGTGTTTCCTTTTGTGACTGTATTAGTTTCCAGAGACTGCTGTAACAAATTTCTACAAACATGTGACTTAAAACAACAGAAATTTGTTCTCTTATAACCCTGTTGGCTAGACGTTCAAAATCGAGGTTTGGCAGGCCCATACTCACTTTGAAGGCTCCAGAGAGGAATCTTGCCTGTTTTTTTCCAGTTTCTGTGGGTTCTGGCATTCCTGAGTTGGTAGATACATCCCACTAATCTCTATGCTGTCTTCAGAATATCTCCTCTGTGTTTCTGTGGCTAGATGTCTCAAATCTCCTTCTTCTTTGTCTTCGAAGGCTATCTAATCATTGAATTTCTCTTTTAAGGACACCCAGCCATTACGTTTTGGGACCACCTAGAAAATCAGACGATATCATCTTACCTTACAAGTGTAAAGGACACATTTCCAAATAAGGTCGCATGTACAGATAACATGGGTTAGCACGTGGGTATATATGGGGGAACACAATTGGATCCATGCTGAATATATGTCATGTTTCAACTTAAAAATATTTTAAGAAATGAAATAGAAAATGATCCTAGAATTATTATATTTGGTTTTCTGAATCAGAAGAACTTTACAGACCTAAAGGTCAGAGAGAAAGAAATTAGTCTGATGCTCACTACCCTAAAAAGGAGAAATCTTAATCAGGTTTTGAAAAATATATTCAATAATTCTAATAATGAAAAGAATTATTTAGATAAGATTTCAAAGGATATTTATGTGTTTTCTTTTTTGTATCCTGAGAGTAAGCTGATGAAAACAGTTCATACTCACATATGTCTTCCATCCACTGGTTCACACTCCAGGTGGCCACAATGGCCAGAGATGAGCTGATCCAAAGCCAGGAGCTTCTCCCGAGAGTCCCATGTGGGTGCAGAGGCCCAAGGACTTAGGCCATCTTTCACTGGTTTCCCAGGCCATAGCAGAGAGCTGGATCAGAAGTGGGCAGCCAAGACTTGAACCGGTGCCCATATGGGATGCCGACACTGCAGGCAGCAACTTTACCTGCTATGTCACAGAGCTGGCTCCAAGAATACCATTTAATGTTCTACAAAGCATTTTTCTTGATGTTACCAAATAAAGATGACTCCATTAAAATAGCCAGAAGGCACGTTTTTTTGTGTGTTCACACTGTTACCCATGGTGTAGGGTTTGTTTGTGCTTTTATCCTTAAATTATCAATAGTGTTGGGATTTGGACTTTTTATCCACAATGATCCCCAACTTTGGCCTTATTCACAAGTAAGGATTCAGGAAATGAAAGGAATATTATACCTAGCACCTAGCCCCAGCACCTTCACATTTGAATACTGCATGTATTTTTTGACAAACCTTTCGGGGGTCTGATTTCATGCATCAGTTAAATTGATATTGAAATTAGATAATTCTTCCTCTCAAAAGAATGACATTTGATTTAATATATTAAAAGTGATTTGAGCTTCTGAATATAAATAAGCTGGTGGGGAGCAGAGCTCTATGAAAATCAGTTTCACTATGAGAACACATGGTGTTAAGAATTCGGACAATGGCCTAATTCAGAATTCTAAAGGCTTAGAAGCTGAACCCTATTGCTATTTTGGAATCTATTTTTTCCCTCCTCAGACAGCACTATCTGTTAAGAAATAGATGACAAGGCTTTGATCCACCACATTTGTAAATTGTTCTGACAATAAATATGTTTTCAAAGGTAAACTTTGAAACTTTCATATGTGGAAGTTTATGAAGATTTTGTATAAGTCCTAAAAACCTTACTAGGGAGTATGCCCCCCCCCTTTTTTTTTAAAGAAAAAAATCTTATTTCACTTGACAGGTGTTTTTTTGTTTGTTTGTTTAAATAACACAACAGAGACTTTTAGTTGATTGGAGTTCATCCAGAAAGTCATTACTTGTTAGTGAAAGGTTAAAAATCAAGGAAGTACAATTTTTAAAAAGTTTCACAAAGCCCTTCTTATACTTGTAATAAAGGGCCAAGTATTTTATAAAATGTCAACATAAAATGTTACAGATCTTTGATCATAATATGAAATAGTGGTTGCACTCAAGATATAAAAGAAATCTATGCTGCAGGGCTGGCTATGAAATCACTGACATGCTGTTGAATCACTCCTTCTAACATGTTTTCTCTCTAAACACCAAGCAGCGAAGCCAGTGTGTGGATGGATAAGCTGGTGCCTCCCTTAGCCCTGCATTTCCAATAAGACCACTGTTACACAAAGCTGTACTTATTCTTTGATTATATCATCGCCATTCTGCCCTTGTGCTTGTATGTAAATGAATTATTCTTATGTGCATAATGGATGACTTCAACTTTAAATCTGACCTAGTGATGAAAGCCAGTTGGAGTTCTGTCATCTTCTCTTCCTACTTTATTTGTACTTTCTTTTATAAGACATAGAATTATAAAATTGGTTCATGACTCAAAATGTAGAATCCTCTCAGGAAATTTTTTACATACTTAATCGCCTGTCTAATCATCTTACAGGAGGTCACAATTTTACATAATATATAGAAGGTTACCCAGGCTTAAGTCCCAAGGTATCTGTTCTCAACTCTTTTAGATAGTGCGGGCTTTTTCACTTATTACTTAGAAAAACAAACTGGCCGGCGCCACGGCTCAATAGGCTAATCCTCCGCCTTGCGGCGCCGGCCCGCCGGGTTCTAGTCCCTGTTGGGGCGCTAGATTCTGTCCCGGTTGCCCCTCTTCCAGGCCAGCTCTCTGCTGTGGCCTGGGAAGGCAGTGGAGGATGGCCCAAGTGCTTGGGCCCTGCACCCACATGGGAAACCAGGAGAAGCGCCTGGCTCTTGGCTTCGGATCAGCGCTGTGTGCTGGCCACAGCGCGCCAGCTGAGGCGGCCATTGGAGGGTGAACCAGCGGTAAAAGGAAGACCTTTCTCTCTGTCTCTCTCTCACTGTCTACTCTGCCTGTAAAAAAAAAAAAAGAAAGAAAAAAGAAAAAAACAAATAAACTAGTATTGTTGTAGGGATTCACAAAACTGACATCACAATGGCAGTAATCACAAGTAATCACTTGTGGCCCAGGAGACTCTTCTTTTTTTAATCTTCCAAATTAGTTATTTGATCATGCCTTATGTTCCACATGTGACTACAAATTATTTCAGGCCAGGGCTGATGTTTATTCCACCTTTTGATTCATTACAGCTCTTCTACCTTATATATGGCTGACTTGTGTATAGTTGACTTTAATAGTGTTTGCTGAGTGAGTATAACATTTATAATATACTCATAGATATGCATCTGTATGCATATTTGTTATCTACTATTAGGGCAGGCCGGATCTCTCTTTTTCTGTTACTTCTGTCCCTTTCAGGTGTTTTGTAGTATTTTGGAGAAAATATAAGAAAGAACCAGTGTGCCAAGACATTGTAACCATCCATTTTTCTTAGCCTCCCTGCCAGTACCCTTTTCCCCACCTTTTGCCCAACTACAATAAAATTGCCTGGGGACTGATTATTGAATAAACTGTTTCTCAGTCCCTTTCTGTGTTTTAAGACTCTCCCTCCCTCATCTTGACGTCTCTCACACAACACGCATCTGCTTCCTGGCAGAACTACACCCATGTCAGTTCCTGAGCCTCCAGCTCATGGATCTTTCCGCCTGTGCCACAGTGCCAACCTGAGATCGGGAGTTGAAGACTCTGATTCAGCCCCAGATTCTATTAGTTGTAGCCTGAAGGGTGGGAAACTAGATGATTCATTTTAGATTCCATGCTTTTTCCTGGACCCATCAGCTGTGGGTAGCAGAATCATTAAAAAACATGTCAGTGCCTTATGAAACCCTAAGTTGCAATAGGATGAATGACACAAGAGGGTAGTTGCTGGCCTCTCATGAAATAGGAAGCCTCGATTAAATAATAGGTGAGTTGTCTCACTGTTCCAAAATTCTATGATTTATCACTCAAGCAGTCAAATCTTAGGAAGTTCTGATGAATTTTTTGCAAATTCTTCTAAAATCAGCATTTTATTATGCCTAGGGATAGTCAAATGTGTTTCTCTTGTAGGCATTATATATACTATATGTATATATTATATCTATAAGACTAAATATTATAGGCACTATATAATATATAGTAGGTATTATATATAAAATAATCAACTATTACATATATCTGTAGAATAAAAAACACTGGCACAAGAGAAGTGGACGCAATTCAAACACTGATGAATATTCTAGATATTCTGATGGAAATATTTATCTTTCTATTTTTTATATAATTTCTTAATAGTTTAGTTTGGAGTGATTTTTAGTTTTTTAAACTTCATTGTTTTGCTTTGGTAAACTATTAAAAGCTTTGAAATTTCCCTGTTACCTCTGTTGTGGTACCAACAGACTGAAAAGGTCATCTTTGAAAGGACAGTAAAGTGGCCTTTTCCTAGGATTAGCTACTTTATTGAGCTCTCAGGACCTTGACTATTGCCTCTTAAAAGAGTACATCCAAGTTTTATGCCACTTAATTGCCCATGCATTTTTATAAAATGCACTCTTTCCATAGTTCTACAGGTCTCATAAAAAAAAAAGCAAGCCCTCATAACATTATGTGATGTGTTATGAGTCCTATAAAGCATTATGGCAATGTAGTTTCCACAAAGATGCTTCCCACTGAACATGCATATCCCTTCCTCTTAAATTATTCCATTTGATTTTACTACTGTACTCTTGCTGGAGTTAAGAGTTTTCTGAAAGCTTATTCAGCATCAACTAATATCACTCTTTCTGGGCCATTTTTGTAGATATTGAGTTTTTTATTTTATCCGATCATAAAGTTATAGCTTAAAGTTATTTTGTTGCTATTTTGTTGTCTAGAAGTGATATTTTCAAAATAAGTTCTGAGAAATATGTACCTAAATTAAAATGTAACTTAAATCTGCCATCTGAAATGGAGGTATATTAGCTAGTTTGGTCAAATTATACCGTTGAAGACAAAAAGGAAAAAAAGCAATGGCTAAATAAGATACTATAGAATTTTGGTCTTTAATGAGATTTACAACTAGGCTTAATAAGGCCTTTTTAAAAAAGGATATTATTCATATTATGTCTTAATTTAATAAATTTTATTGTACACTTACTATGCACCGCTAGATTCATTATGATTAAGTTCTCCCAAAACTAACAGAAGTATAACTTAAAGTAACTTAGTTGCTGTAGAACAATGCAAAATAATATGAAACATAAAAGCAGTTTGTTAAGAAGTGGTTCAGTGCTAGTGGGGTACCTCTATTGCCATTGTACCCTATGCCACTTGTGTCTTTCTTCTCTACGACATTACTTCTGTTCAAGTTTACCTCCTAGTGCAGCCTAGCAATTGGGGTTTATGTCAGTCTGCTCAGGCTGCCACAGCAGAATTCCACAGATATTGTGGCTCAAACGATAGCAACTTATTTTCTCACAGTTCTGGAAGCTGGGAAACTAGGATCCTGACCCTGGTTCCTGATGGAGCCTCTCTTTCTGGCTTGTAGACAGCTACCGTCTCACTTGTATACCCACATGAGCTCTTGTCTGTGTGCAGAGAGAGAAAGAGAAAGATAAACCAACCTGATGTCACTTCCTCTTCTTATGAAGCACAAGTCCTCTTGGATTAGGAACCCTACTCTTATGACTTCATTTTACTTTAAATATCTCCCTAAAGGCCCTGTCTGCAAACGCGGTCACATTGAGGTTTAGGGTTTCCCCATAGGAATATGAGGGGGACACAATTCAGTATATAACAAAATGGTAGGTGTTACGTAGAGTTTATAAATGAGGGACAGAGAAAGGAAAAGGGTGAGGATAAAAGAGAACGTAGAAGGACAAAAAAAGAGCAAATCTCTGAGATGCACCAGTTCTGCATGAGCTTTCTGATATGCTCAATATAACACTTATACTTACGTGTCCATGGCTGGGCACAGAGCCACACGTTATCTACACACCTTTTGGCCATGTGTATTGCTGCCCCATGTGGAGGATTTTATTATTAATAAAATGGAAGCAATGGATATTGGGAGTTAAAAAATCATTTTTGTCATATCCAGAAATTGTTCTGTGCATTAAGGGATGACAGTATGATTTCCTATCTTTAGTGTACAGTCCAATAGGGAATAGTTCACAGAAGCCAGGCACAGACTGAACAATATCAATAGGGAAATTGGGGCATTGCCCTTGAGATAGACCTTGAATCTGTGTAAGAATTAAGTAGGTTAAGGAATAGAATTTGAGAAAAAAGGGAAAATTCTAACAGCAGTTCATGTAAGAATGCCATACAGTGACTAAGGAGACTACAGATATTAAAATGTGGCCATACATGATGTGATGATGAAATTGGAGCAGTGGAATGAGACCTAATTTCAAATGCTATTTAGGAAGTGGGAAAGCATTGATTGAGCTTTGGAGAGCCATTCAAAAATGGGACACTATTATAACCAGATAGATGTTTTAAAATATACACTTCTGATAACAGACAAGAAGATAAATTGATGACCTCATAGACATATGTGGTGTGTGTGTGTCTTAATACAAGAAACTTTTCTGAGAAAATTTAGTATTGGATACTATTGACATTGGAAGATGTAGTTTTCATTGTTATTATTGGTCTAGTGCTAATTTCTGTTGCTTTAAATATCCAAGTAATAACTTAGAAGCATAGAGTTGTAAGAATACTGTGAAATGGTGAGACATGATTGAGGCCAGAGAGCTTTCTAAAATAACTGTTCTTATGGAAAATTGTCCAATCTGTGTTCTCATTTATCTACATTCATTTTGTATATCCTAATGAAACTTACTAATAACTGTAGAAACTCCTTGACATTTCTGTCTTTCATCTTATGTTTATGTTTTCATTATATTCTCAGAGCTAGATGTCCAATCCATGTCTAGCATTCTAGGCAACCCCACAAGGAGTGATGACAGTTTCTTTTGCATCTTTCCTGATTCTTAGTATTTGTGCAGTGGAGATGGCTGTGGAAAGTTAGGAAGTGATACTTGATTTGCTTCCCTATTTCTTAGCTAAACTTCTCCCAGATAATGGAAATTAGACTTCCTGAATTATGACTCTCCCTCTTAATGTAATTCTCAGTTCCCTGATGAAAATTGTTCGCAAGTCTCTGTAGAAATGGTCCATCCAGATAAATAGTTAGGGTATGAAATAAGAAACTAAACTGGATAAGTACTGCCAAAATTCTGTCAGAAAAAACTAGTGAAAATTTTATCTGCCAGGATCTTTTGAAGCTAGTACATTTTGTTTAAGCAAATAGTAAACTTTGACAACTCATAGTGCCAGTTTCATTTCCAAAATCTTTGGCTTTCTGCTTCGTTGTTGTTGGTTTTTTTTTTTTTTTTTTTTTTTTTTTTTTTTTTTGACAGGCAGAGTGGACAGTGTGAGAGAGAGACAGAGAGAAAGGTCTTCCTTTTTGCCGTTGGTTCACCCTCCAATGGCTGCCGCGGCTGGCGCGCTGCGGCCGGCGCACCACGCTCATCCAATGGCAGGAGCCAGGTACTAGGTGCTTTTTCCTGGTCTCCCATGGGGTGCAGGGCCCAAGCACTTGGGCCATCCTCCACTGCACTCCCGGGCCACAGCAGAGGGCTGGCCTGGAAGAGGGGCAACCGGGACAGAATCCGGTGCCCTGACCGGGACTAGAACCCGGTGTGCCGGAGCCGCAAGGTGGAGGATTAGCCTGTTGAGCCACAGCGCCGGCCTTGTTTTGCTCTTATGTGATGTGCATCAGAATGTCAATGTGAGATGACAACTCCCGCAACAAACCACCTTCCGCCAGATTTCTACCAGTTGGTTTTTCATGCTGCCCTCCTCCGTCATCATTTCTCTCCTTTCTTCACAGTGTCACCCTACACCTTCTGTGGATGCCTCCATTCCTTGCTCTCAATTTGTCTGAAAGTCCTGAGTTTGTAGACAATAGGAAATGGAGAAAGATAACAAAGACTATTCAAATTATTTTATTTTTTGCCTCCTTACATCACTAAGAAACTATAATGGCACTGTTCTGATTTCAGTGTCAAAATGGAATGAAAATAGAAATTTTTAATGAAATTTAAACATATTAGAGAAGTATCATGTCAACACTTCTTCAAATAAATAAAAGTAATCATGCCGAGAAAGTATTTTATCATGAAACATTTAAAGCAAACAAGAAAATGGTGAGGAATAATGTAACTGATACCAGTGTGCCACTGCCAAGTTTTTAAAAAATACATTTTCATATGATTGTTTCTTGTGAGAAATAAGACTTCATTGGTATTTTTGAGAAAGCCTAATACTGAGCATTTCTTATCCTCACTTGAAGTCAGAAGCACCTGGGAAATGATAGTGAATCAGAATGGAGCACAGCTGATAAAGGACACGCCCACTACTGACCCATGCTAGGCTGACTGACTCTCCAGCACCGGCACCAGTCGGACACTAGAGAAAAAAGAAAGAGTGTTTTCTTTCTGTAGGTAGACTCACTTCTAAGAGAAAATCAGCAGAGAAGACTGGGCCTCTCATATAACTTCTCCTTCTAGCTCATCTATCCTAAATGTGGAAGGGGGTCATGTATAGAAATAGAAGTAGATCAACAGTGTCCCAGTTACTGGAACTCTCCACATGGAAGGATAAATCAGGAGTGGGAAGCACTCTCCTCTAAAAATTTACAATTAAAGGCATTTTCATTCTCTTTTGGACCCTATTCTCTACTTCAGCCTTCTCTCTTTTCTCTTTATCTTTCTTTTCTTCTTTTTATTTTATCTGTTTGAAAGGCAGAATTAGAGACAGAGACAAAGAGAGAGGAAAAAGAGAGCATCCATCTGCTGCACTCCCCAAATAGCAGCATTGGCAGGGGCTGGGTGTGGCCAAAGCCAGGAGCCTGGGACACCATCCAGGACTCCTAAATCAGTGGAGCCCACGCACTTGGGCCATCTTCCAGTGCTTTCCCCGGCACATTAGCAGGAAGCTGGATTGGAAGTGGAACAGCCTGGGTAAGAACCGGTGCTCATACGGGATGCAGACATCACAGGTGGCATCTTAACCTGCTGTGCCACAATGCTGACCCCAGTCCAGATAACCTCGAATTTTAAGATCTTTGTACTTAACCAGTACGTAATAGCCAGTATTGTGATTCTAAGAATCAGAAGGCTTCCATTTAAGGAAAATATTGGGTGCCAGTTCATGGAATATTGACTGTCATATTTGCATTTACTTCCATTTCCAGATAGCTCTAATAGACTAATGGAAAGAATGTAAAAGATGATGCTATTAGATAGGAATAGCTTTTGGATCCAAGGATGTTGCTGCACAACTAATGTTCTAAGAGCTAAAATATCATCATGGTCTTAGCAACAAAAGTTACAGCTAACACACACACACACACACACACACAGAATTCAGAGCTATCTCAAAACAGAAAAAAGAGCATCAAAAAGTTATCTCTTGCCTCTGAAAAGAAAACAAGCCTTCTAATGACCCTTGCCTTATGAAGTATTTCAGCATTCCAGGCTACTGAGTCTTTTCTTCATCTCTTATAAACAAACCCCAATGTCCTTTAAAATACTCTCTGATTTATTTTCCAAATGTCTTCAGGTGAATAACAAGTTATATTCCTTTGGCTTACATTATTTCCTCTTAATAATCTGTACAAGTTTGAAGTTTAGCAGAGGTACCAGAAAGCTTATGATTGAAGAGAATTTTCAGTCGTGAATTATATAATGGAAAATTGCTTTAATAAGTAGCTAGGAAGAGAGAGAAAGTATTCAGAATCATTTTAGTTGAAGTAGCAATGTATTATGAAGGGCGGTGTTGAGCCAACCAGAAAAATAGAATCTGTTCAATGAAATAGGAGAATAAATAGTGGCAACTCTTCGTGTCGGGAATATGAATTTGCTAATTAGAGTAACTGGGTGACTCCAGGATGAACAATTGTTTTCTCATAGATTTTGGTTTCAGTTGAGGTATACTTCTAGAGTTTTTATAGTATTTATTTGCATTAGCTTCATGAAGGCTTTAATTTATTAATGTCAACGAGTGACCACTGGTGTGTTAAACCAGAAAGTATTTTGATAACTGTATTTCATTAGAAAAGGAATGTTATAAATCTGTATACTTTATCTCCTGCTTCTGAATAATAAGGCAAATAAAAATATGAGATGTCAAGGCAAGATAAATTTAGCATATCCTTGGAGTCCACAGGAATCTTGTGAGTTAATCATGTCCTTAAAACCTTGCATAAAAATGTACATATTTTTAAAGGACCAGGCATATTCCTGCTTTGAGGCTTGTGGCATCTGTTTCAACATGCCACTAATTATTTTCTGATATAATTAATCATAACCTAACTTAACTGATTTTTTAAACATGAAATATCACAAAGTGAGAATTAACTACCTGTTGTATTTTGTTTTATACTGCAAGGTGAATGATCTCACATTTTAAAATTTTTAAACAATTTTAAGTAAATGCTTTGAGGTTATGATGTATATTTGAAATATTATGGCTATTTTCCATTTATTTCTTATTACACTTAAGCATGTTTTCGCTTAACATTTGTTCTGAACTCCAAATTGTGCAATTAGGAGAAGGGAGAAAATGATTCCTCTTGTACTGTTTGGACATAAGGTGACTGGATAGTCTTTTTTTTCTTTATTTATTTTTGAGATATCATTGGTTTAATCTCAAGGTGAAGTCTTACCCAGATACCGTGTGCTCTCTGTCCATTGATTCCTTAGAAGAAAGAATCTGAAGAATAAGCTGTAACTTTGATAAAGATTCTTCTAAATGCATTATTAATTTACCTGTGAATTCTCTCTGAAGATATATGATGTAATAACATATTGCCAGTCCTGTAACTTTTGTTAATATATGCAACAGGTAGTTTTATAGATCAGGAAAGTAAAGAGATACTATATAAATTAAAGAAATGATTTTCAATTTCCTAATTTCCATTAAGGTTATTCAATATGTAGAAAAACAAATGTGAATAAATAAGTCATTGTACCCAGTGAAGTAATGAAAGTATTTGAAGTAGCAACTGTGTCTCTCCTTCACCCACACACTTGAAGATATGTATAGCACTCAAAAGTCCACATCCCAGTCATTCAAAAAAAAGTAGCATATTACATAGATATAGGAGAATCCACAGGGAATCTATCAGGACCTGGAACTTGAGATTGGCCGTTGAGTCTATGAGGTCAACTGAAAAGCATTTATTTTACAGTGCATGCTACCTCTTTCTTGGTGACCCTCAGAAGCACCTGCTGCTAATAGTAACAAACCTAACAATAGACTCTCAATGTCTATAGCCTTGTATGTGTCACTGAGAAATTTTATGTAAATTAATAAAACTTATTGAAAAGATTCCACTAACAAAGCTACAATTGTTATTCAAGTTCTTGTATGTCCAAAAACCTCCTATCTCAGATTTAGGGGTAAAGACTGGATTCGGCCACCACCCTGCTTTGTTTTGAAGTGTAATCCACTTTTCCATATGCAGCGTCACATGCTATGCAGTCACAGAAACGAATGAGTTCAGCTTGCAGGATGCTAAGGCAGTTGGAGAACAAAAAAATCCCATGCTCTTGTTGCTTACACAAGCACAGGGGTTGTGTTTCCCTGTTTTTCACAGTGGGATTCAGGGACCCCCTAAGGTTCTATAGCTTTTTCATCTTGTAAAACACAGGGCCTGAAGATGATGCTGACAGGATGGGAGGGGACTGAGTTCTGAGACTGTCCAAGAATCTCAGAGATCAGGAACTGGGCCAGTCTGAGAGAAGCTGGCAGCCCCAGCGATTAATGTGTGGTGGGAGGATATGGGAAAGAGCAGATGTCTGTAGATACTGCAGAGGGAAATAAACACTATGGGAAGGACAAACTTAGAAAAACTTTCAAGGGGGATTTTTAACAAAGGATGTCTGGGAAACACTCTTTTGGTGTTTAGTATTCTGGGTAGCACTTATAAGAGGAGACAGGTTCTTTCAGCCAGAAAGACCTTTATACTAAAATTCTTCATTTCTCTATTTATTTGATACTGTTCTATTGAACAAACTTGTACTAAACACTTTATGTGTGCCAAGAGTTATGCTTCCCTGCCTCCTTTCCACCAGCTATATGCATATGCATACATAACTACTCTGCAGTTCCAATACCATTTATAATAACCGCAGGCCCACTAGACTTCAGCACTGAAAGTCAAAACAACTCACTTACTGCACCAAGCTGGCGTTCAAAAGCAGCTGCCCAGGATGAAACTTGGCAGATGCCTGAATACTGAGGTGTTTATTTGGATTGGCTTTTCTGGACTTGCTGATGAAGGTACATAGCTTTCTGACATACTACATCACTTCTGATGAAAGAACTTTGAATAGTGAGATTTATTAAGCCAGTTTTTTTCTTTCATGAATGTATAGAAAAGTTCCAATTGTTTGAAGGGGGCACTGAGTTGCATATATTATTTTTTACTTCAAATATAGATTTGCTGTATTTCAGATTATAATGTCATAATCAAATACTTGTGTTGACTATGCGCCCAGTCAAAGATGTATAATTTTTGTCTGTCTTTAGTCATCTCAGATTTCAAACCAGCTAGAATGAAGGAGTACCATTGAGTTTGGGGCAAGATCAGTGGTACTAAAATTTTATCTTTTATGGTAACCACATTTACATCAAAATTGATATCTAATTCACTTAGGCTATTACAGGTAATTAAGTTAATTATTATTTCATATCCATAGCACTGATATTCTAAAAACATCTTGTATATTTATAAGGTATGCAAGTTGGCTGTCAATTTTTATTTGGTCTCATCATTAAATTGTTTTCCTTTCAATTCACTAGTTTGCCTCAAAATTGAATGTATTTTATCTGAATTTCAGGAGAAAAGAAGTGCATTTGGAATGATTAAAAATACCTATTGTATCACATTATTAGTTACATCGAGCATAGCTGACTTAGCAACTCATGTCCATTCAAGCAGAGGTCAATGAACTCTTCTCCAGCAGGCTTTGGCACAACAGGATGTAAGAAGTACCCAGGGAGAACCGCAGCCCAAGTTTGGGCAATGTCAGAAGTTCTGCAGTTCTGTACCACAGAGATCACACTGCCTGGGTGTGCTGTCTGATTCTTAGATAGCTCAGGGTTGCAGCTTTGTGAGTGTGGCCTGAGTGGATTAGAAAGTCACTGCAGTGTCCCCCCGTAATTGGAACAGACTTGCAATACTTGATGGAAATGCAATACTTGATGGAAATTAGGGGGAATAGATGGTCATTGGAGTGAAAGACCACACTTGCTATTGGCTCAGATCCTGGGTGGCATCATAAAGATGTACCATGTCTTGAGGAATTGAGATGAGAATCCCAGGGATTTAGCTACAAGGACAGGAGTCATCTGCACTCCTCCTATGTGGTGAAATCCTCTACTTAGAAAGCCTAACATCCTCATCATAGATTTTCTTTGCTTTTGTCATTGCAATGGGTTTAGGAACAGGAAGTTGCCATAGAATTGAGTCAAAGAACTCACTGTCCAGTCCCCCACTGATATGACATTCAAGGTACAGATAATCAGTAGAATGAGGGCACCATCCTCCTCTGAAAGATATCTCACCTGTTACATGGTAAATCAACTCTGAATTCCATCTGGGGAAGGAGTTAACCTATTTATTGCTGGTTGTGTACTTTGTATATCTCACAGCAACTGCTACCTAGGGGGCACATGTGAACGCATTTGAAATATGATAAACTAAAGTTTAGAGGCTAAATCACTTGCCATATATTTTTCCAGCTGGGCTATAAGCTCTGTGAGAGCAGAAGCTTTGTCTTTTAATGACTGTATTTCTGATCCCTAGCATATGTCTGATCCAGAGTAGATGAATATATGAATGAGGGAAAGGAACTGGAGATTCAGACCCTGGGTTACATCTCTGGCAACCGCTATCTTTCTTTACCACCAATGAAATTGCCCAGAAAACCCTTAATTCACTGTCAACAAATAATTTTTAAAGTTTTCAATAAAACATAAATTGATAACTATTAAAAAGAAAAATCTATGCATGAATTTCAAAAAGTTTTTCTACCAAGATAAGCTTATTTTAATTCCACTTTTCCATGAACTCTTTGAGGTACTCTTCTATAAAGCCATATCATTTCTTGTCTACCTAATCATATGTGTTTAGTTAAGTCCCTCAGGACAGTGGATCTGCAGCTGTGTGGCTGCTTCTCTCTTTATTTCAAAATCTAACCCAGCCCACAGCCGGTGTAGAAAAGCTTCATGAGTTTGGCCTCTCAGTGGATGGAATCATGTAGACTAATCAGTGGCCCCTCTCCTAAAACCATCCCCATGTCACTGGTTATTAGTCCTTTCCAGTATTAAGCCTAAGACATAAAAACTGAATCAGTATGAAGAGTGATTAATACTTTCGAATTTGGAATCCTATAGAAAGGTGAGCAAATTTCTCTGTCTTCTGGTCTTCCTTCCCTTTGTCTGTAGAACGGTGTGGATCATGGAATTTAATCATAGCATTGTAGGCATTTAAAGGAGATGAAGTAAGAAAGGAGTAACATAGGGAAAGTGCACAGTAGAGTATGGTTGGTTGTAAAGAAAGCCCCTCTTTTGCTGGTACCTGTGAAATCACAATTTACTTTTGACATCTACCTATTGTACATGTTTTTTCCCATCATTTTCAATATTTTCTCTTTTTTGCCCCCTTAAGAATCGCAGTCTGTTTGCTTTATTTTTTAGTTTTGTTGTGAATAAATACAATTCTGCTTTATTTTTGTGCATAAGTTCCAAACCAATTTAGTGTAAGAAAATGAACATTGAATTAAAAGTTATGAGAAGATGCTTTTACTGTTGACTGACCCCTTTAAATCAAAAGAACAAGATGTAAACAATTTTTTAATGTCCTCTCCTGTGCTTCAGGCTCCTTGGTGCCTCAGAAAACATGAAAAGGGCTGATTTACAATTCCTGCGGGCAAATTGCCTGTAGAATTCTAAGGACAGGAAATGAAAAAAAAAAAAAAGTATAGCACACACCCCCGGACATTCCACACAACACGTAGAATAAATAAACAGGCCCAAAAAGGAAACCAAAAGCCCTTGGTATCATGTTGAGAAGGTACCACAAATGGCTTTGGGAAGAGCGTGGACTGAGGAAAACAAACAAACAAAAAAACCCAAGAGGGGTGAAATTGACCCTGATTAAAGAGAATACCTTTCTCCTCTTGTCTAATGCTTTGAGTTAGTGAGTTGCATGACTTGGATGGACATTATGGGACAGAAGCGCCATGCTATAGATGTGGGCTTCTCAGACCCCAGTGGGAATACGATGTCCCTGAGGATCTTGCAGGGAAGTAGACACTGTTTCTGGACATCTGTGTAGGGCCTGAGAGGATTCAGTCTTCACAGGCTCCCAGATGATAAAGATGTTACTGGTCAATGGAGCATAGTTAGTTTTCAGTCACTTTCATCAGTGAAATCATTGGTGGTGTCATTCTGATCTCTATCTGCTGAACAGCAGTTTTCCCATGAGGGAGTTTTGGCTTCATAAGAATCTGTCAGTGTCTGGAGACACTGGTGATGGTCACAACTCATGGACAGCTGCTGGCACCACATGGGTGTGGGTCCTTGATGCTGCTGAAGCACCCTACAAGGCACAAGATAGCTCCTCACAACAAAGAATGCCCTCACTCAAAACATTCATCATGCCAATGTTGAGAAACCCTGCAGTACAAGAAGTATTTTGCTCTTTTCTTACATCAAAAATAGCCTACTGAAATTGTCCAAAAAAAATCAAGAAAACCTCTGAGGAGAGGGAAGGAACATGTACTGTTCAGTTTGGAGTAGAGCATGAGCAGTATTTAAAACTGTCTTCAAATATATGAAAGATTATTATGCAAAAGATGGTAACCAGCTGTTTTCCATCACCCCTGAAGAATGAACAGGAAATGTACATAAAAGGATCTGTGTTACCCATCCATTCTTTCTCTGCTTCCTTCACGCCAGCCAAGCAAATCTTTTCATGATCTTGCAACCATATTTGTCCTGTCCTGTGTCTGATTACTTGCAGAGACCCTCCCAAATCCTGGGCAAGCATTTTCTTCTCCCTGCCAAATCTCATTTTTCTTTCCCCTTAAATATCTAACTTGAGATTTTCTATCTCCATAAAGTCTTCTTTCCCTAAGATGAAATAGTTACCAGTTCATCTCTGACTACAGCTGGCACGCTTCTTGCTTCAGCATATTATCTTTCAATGGATATGTTATTGTCCACGTGTGTACCAAGAGCTATGCTAGGTTTTGACAAGACATAAGAGAGCTAAGTAAGAGAGTCCTTACTCTTAAGAATTTTCCAAGTGGGAGGAAAAATATTTCACATAGAAACCATGCTGCAGAAAGTGATTAAAAGTCTGTCTCCAGAGTAGGAGTTTGGCACAACAATTAGGACATGGCTTTAGATACCCGTATCCTTTAGAACGTCAGGTTCAAGCTGTGCCTCTGATTCCAGTTTCCTAATAATGTGCACGTTGGGAGACAGCAGTTGATGGCTCATGTACTTGGATCCCTGTCACTCATGTGGTAAATTCACACTGAGTCTCAGGCTCCTTCTCCCTGGCCTACTTGTGGCCTAGCCCAACCTGACTCTTGTGGACATTTGCGGAATGAAGCAGTGAACTGAAGATTCTCCCTTTCTCTTTGCCTTTCAAAAACAAAACTAAAAGAGGACATTGATTGTAATCGTTAAAAGATTACTTCTAAGTTGGAGGGATCAAGGGGAATGTATAAATAGATGTTTCCTTGAGAATTAATGTTCTTTAAATTTGCTACCTGTGTGTCAAATAAGCACTCAGTATTATTAACAAAATATGATTCCAGAACCCTTTCTGGAGGTAGTCTCTCTTATTAAGGGTTCCCACTACCTGGACTACAAGGAAATTAAAGATAATTAACTCTTATTGAATATATATATATATATATATATATAGAGAGAGAGAGAGAGAGAGAGAGAGAGAGAGAACTTTTAGATATATTATCTAATCTAATCTCAGCAGCAAACTGTGAGTTTATCACAAACAACATTATAAGGAGTTTTTGGTATAAGCTTCCACACCCTGCTTGATTAAGGAAAGGAATCAGAGCAAATCTCAGCCTGCATAGGAAGTCTTCTCTGGGTGGAGACAACCAGCTTATGTTTCCTTTGGAAGTTGCCAGAGTAAAGCTTCATCGTGGCTTTGAGTGGTAATACTTAATTCCTCTGTAGTTGATAGGAAAATAAAGCTGTTTCTATTACACTGGTGATGGAAATTTGCTGGAAGGCTCACAACTGGAAAATGGTGACTGCATAGGTCTAAATGTATGAAGATGAGTTGCTGCAAACTCTTTCCTACAAACTCTGAACTCGTTAGCACTGGAGATGGTACCAATAGTAAACAACCACAAAACCTTCACTGAATGTTAATAGTTGTATTCTTTACAACCACCGTTTTGATTTATAGTCAGTAACATAGTAATACTGAAGACTTTCCTTGAGGTTCTCATTCTTTGAGCTTTGTTGCTCTTTTTTTTTTTTTTTTAGCAAGAACACAGCTTTCAGTTGTAACCTCAAGAATGCCTTCCATAATTCAAAACATGATGGCCTCTTAGTTAACTTTTTGTAACTAGTTTTTGTTTTCCCTCTTAAAGTTGTTCTAGGCTTCTGCATGTCATTCAATGTTGATGTGAAAAATTCCATGACTTTCAGCGGCCCAGTGGAAGACATGTTTGGATATACTGTTCAACAATATGAAAATGAAGAAGGAAAATGGTAAGCCAATGGGTTTTTTTCATTTAGTTATTTTAGAACGCAATGGAAAATATTACTAGCTATAGTTTGTTTTATGAATGAAACTTCAACAGAATGAATCATTTATACTGAAAAACTCAGTCTAATCATTCAGTCATGGAAACTGACCTAAAGTAAAAAAAGAAAAATTCCTTGGCAACATTAGAGGAAGCGGTTAGTGATGTCTGTTGAAGCCTTGATTGACCTCAAGGAAAGGCCTAATCCAAAATAGTGATTGTTCAGTAATTATGTTATTTTGGCAAGAATTTCTTAATTGTTCTCCTTTTAGCGTAGCTTACATGCACTTGTTTGAAATTCAGTGGGAAGAAAAGGGAGGTAGATGAGCTGGTGCCTCGAAAGGGTTAATATTGTTTTCATACATTGGGCCTTTACTGATCTACTGGGTTTGGTTTAATGCATATAATGAACCTATTGGATTTCTTTATACTTCTTTAAACCTTTTAGTATTGCTTGAGTTAATTTAGATATGATTTTTAAAGCATATTTAACTTGTTGACTATTACAAAAATAAACATTAGAGGTCCTTTGGTTTATATTTAATTTTTTTAGTAAACTTGACTTTAAAAATATTAGGCTGTGGGGAATTGTAAGAATTATACTTTGCTTGAGTTTAACAACTTAACCTGAAAAAGTCCATTTTTCTGGTTACTACAATAAGAAAGAATAAAATTACATCTACTTGGAAAATAATAACCTATCATTCTACAATAATTACTTCTCAGATAAAAAGATGTGACTTTTCTGTGCTTCACTTTGTCTTTTACACTTGGTTAATTTGATAATAACTACCAAAGATTATTGAAAGTCATCATTTGAGCTTCATATATTCTTAGAAAAAATATTATATGCTAAGTGTTAATTAGAATTTGTAGGAATGCTTCATCCTTCTACTCTCCTTGCAAATATCTTAGATGAGAAATCTAATAACAGATTATGAATGTTTGAATCTTCTCTCCTTCTCTCCCATACTCTCCACCTCTCCACACCTTTCAGTTTTTAAGGTTGAATGGGTAAAATCATCTCTCTAAGATAGCAGTATTATTCCCTTAGAAATTAGGCCTCTCACTGTTTGGGATATGGGCATCCCATATTCGAGCACCTGGGTTCAAGTCCCCAGCTCCACCTCTGATTCCAGCTTCCTGCTAACGTGTATCCTGAGAAGAAGCAAATGAGCAGATAATGGCTCAAATACCTCAGTCCCTACTACCCATGTGGGAGACCTGAATTAAGTTCTGGACTCTTGGCTTCAGCCTGGCCTTATCCTGGATCTTGTGAGCAGTTGGGAAGTAAACAAACAGATGGAGCATCTCTCTGTTTCTGTCTGTCTCTCTGACTCATTGCCTTTCAAATAAAGAAATAAATAAGAAATTAGACCTGCAATTCAGCGAGGTCTGTTTCTTAGACAGTGACATTAGTCATACTTCTCTTTGTGCATAAGTGATAATACACTGAAATGCAGTATGTATTTCTTCAAAAACTTAACTTTTATATAAACACATATAAAAGTTAATTGTTAATAATTATAGTTACATAAATTTTAAAGAGAAATATAGCAAATAGCAAACTTTAAAGACTTGTAAAACCAACTTAAATTAAATACCTTTTTAAAGGTAGTCAAATATTGCTAAAATATTTTATGAAATTCTGAGTTTCATTTTCTAATTAAAAAAACCTGCAAGTTTTCTCTCCCATCTAGTGCTGCCTCTCTGAAAAGCAATCTGAGTCCAGAAGTCATTAATTATCTGAATGGAACTTACTGAGTACAAAGGGATTCATGATATCTTCTTAGTAGTCTTAGTGCACCCAGTTGACCTCTTCAGTCTCTGTCTCTTATAATAAGAGCCCATCCTCCAATGAGATTTCCACCCTCTAAATCTCCAGTCATTCTCTTTCAAGGTACCAAGTAAGCAAGCAATGGGAAACTGAGAAATCAAGCCTGAATGAGACCTTAAAATCAAGGTGAATTATATTCCTGGAGTTATCCTATCTTTATAGAAAGTAAAGTATACATGAGGAAAGACAGTCAGACCAACATTAGGAAAGGAAGAGTATATAGGTTGGATGGTAAAATACAGTTGTAAAAACATATTCCTGGGACTGGTGCTGTGGTATAGTGTATAAAGCTGCTGCCTGCAGTTCCAGCATCCCATATAGGTGCCGGTTCAAGTCCCGGCTGCTCCACTTCTGATCCAGCTCTCTGCTATGACCTGGAAAAGCAGTAGAAGATGGCCCACGTCCTTGGGCCCCTGCACCCACATGGGAAGACCCAGAGGAAGCTCCTGGATCCTGGCTTCAGATTGGTGCAGCTCTGGCCATTGCAGCCAATTGGGGAATAAACCAGTGGATGGAAGACTTCTCTCTCTCTCTCTCTCTCTCTCTCTCTCTCTGCCTTCCCTTCTCTCTCAGTGTAATTCTGACTTTCAAATAAATAAATAAATCTTTTTTTTTTAAAAAACATATTGCTAATGGTATATCTGTGTGAAACTACTCAGACTTTAGGCAGACCTTTCTAAATCCAATATACATTTGTGAAATAACAACAATAATAAGACACTAACCTTTTTGATATAACAGACCATGCCTTATATCTTGGTTCTTTCATGAAATCTTGCTTAGTTGTCTCTCTGGGTATTTCTTGGTGGGTTAGAGTATTTTTAATTTCTTCATAGCATGAACATGAATCAATCAAGCAACAGATATTTAAGTGTCTGGCAATCATGCTAAATTCTATTGGAGATGCAAACATAAGATAAATATAAAAGTTTATAACCTAGTATAGGGTTTATGAAATATAACTAGGAATAAAAAATTGTGCAGAGTAGGGTGGAATATAAGATCAGTTCAATTGGAGTTCAAAGGAATAGGCAGCGATTCGTGATTCTGGATTCTTGAGCTGAGTCTTCAGAGATAATGTACCTTTTAATTTAAAAAAAGGAGAAATGTCATCCCAAGCTGGGAAGCAACATGAACAAGGACACAGACCTGAGAGGGAGTGAGTGTTGGGAAGTAAATAGGTCTGATACTGGTCTGTAGAAAGAAGTACAATGGCAGATCTTAAAAGCTCAAGCAAGGCAGTTGGAACCAACAAGAAGGCAAGGATAAGCCATCGTAGACTGTTTGATGAAACTTAGTTTGGAAAATTACTTATAATTGGTTTGGACAAAGGAGTGCCTCAAAGCTTAAGTACTACAGGCAAGCAAGAACACAGTCTAGTGCTTAAGGGCTGAGGCAGCAGGCTAGATTAGGAGTTGACTGCAATATAAGAAAGCTGTGTCCAAAATAAATTTAGATGAATCATTAAGTGTTGGTGGAAGTTTGGAAACTGCAAATAAGATGTAGGAGAGGTCAGACATAGCCCATAATTGGGAAGTGAGTAGTCATTGACAGAGATAACTCTGTACACAGGCAAAGAAAATCAATTTTATTTGGAGGTTAACAAATCTACTTTTAAATAACTTAAAGTCAGAGTGACATCTAGGTTGTCAGAAACCTCAAACTGGAATTTGGTAAGAAGTTAGTATGTTAGGGGAAAAGCCTGGAGATTTTAGTGTTTGATGACAACCCTGCACTCTGCCCCTTCTGTATCAGAGGGCTTTAAAAATATTATGCGCTCAATGCCATTTGTTGACTGAACAAGTGTTACCATCAATGACAAATAAAGTTAAAATAAATAGTTTCTTACCATAATAAAAAATGAAAATGATTGTCTTTGGCAAGTGTAACTATGTAGGGCTATAGAAGAAGATAGATCTCAAGTCTCTACAGTCCTTGCTTCATGCTTTTTCTCAAGTACATGGGGATGAATATTTCACCTAGCAGTTCAGACAGCAGTTAGGATCCTTAGGATCCTATCAGAGTACACAGATTCTGTTCCTGAATTTGGGTCCTATTCCAGCTTCCTGCTAATGCACACTGGGGGAGGCAGTAGTGATAGCTCAATTAGCTGGGGTCCTGCCACCATGTCAGTGGCATGGATTGCATTCCAGCTTCCGGTCTCAGGGCCTACCAGCCACTTGAGGGTATTTGGGTCGTGAACCAGCATGAGAGCTCTCTCTCTCAAAAATTTTTAAAAAGTAAATATCAACATCGTATTGGTAAGTAGCAGATATTTTACATATTGATATGTATGTGAGAGTTTGTGAACATTTGAATGTTTGTGGATGCCAGATAATTTAATTCTATCTTGACATTCCACGTTCACAATTTTATGGGAAACTTGTAAAAAGCAAAGCAACCAAAAATATGCAGCCAGAATAAAAAGTAAACAAACTACAAAAAGTACCTAGATTTCTAAACCTTTATGGGTGGCATGGTAGCAGCATATTGTTGTGAAGAGACTCAGGAACTGGTAATACAAAATAAATTGCAGAAGCAGGTTTGGACATTCTATAAGTCAGATAGAATGCAGACTTTGAGAATACACTATGCAACAATGGACATATTTGAGGAAACATGAATTTTGTTTGTTTTCTGTAGGGATGAGAACTTTTGTAAATCGTATCATTGCTCATGTCTCAGAAGTTTGTCTGCCTCAGATTTAAACAAACAACAGAAACTCCTGAGACGTCTTACATCATGTCTGTAGTATGCCTAATGAAGGGGCACCCTTTGACCCATTAGAAGTGTAGGTTGTGTACTTGAAATGCATTGCTTTAATCGTTTTGGAAGATTAAAAGTTAACAGGAAGGGTAGCCTCATGTCCCTTTTACCTTTCAGCTGTTTACTGTGAAGTATGTTTTACTTTATTGGTTTAGCTCAGAAATCAGATGTTTTCTCGGTAGCAAAATATGTTATACCTCTGACTAAGATCAGCCGTTGTTCATTATGGGTAGCATGAGCTGGACATCCAAATAATTGCAATGTGGTTCAGAAGAATTGAGAAGGAGAATAATTGGCTTAATAATCTTGCTTTGAAGAGAAGAAATGTAAACAAGCAGTGCACAATTCTTCCAGTTTCCCACATTTAGTGGTAATCAGAAGCATGGCAAAATCTCCAAATGAGAAAATGTGAAAAAGCAAGCTTGGGGCTTTTCATTCTCCATTGGTTCTTTGCTCACTCTTTTGTTGTGCTTGTCATTTTTTAAAAGGTTTATTTTATTTATTTGAAAGGCAGAGTTACAGAGAGAGATAGAGAGAGAGAGAGGAAGAAGTCTTCCATCTGCTGGTTCACTCTCCAAATGACCACAGTGACCAGAGCTGGGCCAGGCTGAAGCCAGAAGCCAGGAGCTTCTTCCAGGTCTCCCACGTGGGTGCAGGTCCCCAGGCACTTGGGCCATCTTCTGCTGTTTTCCAAGGCACATTAGCGGGGAGCTAGATTGGAAGTGGAGCAGCCAGGACTCAAACCAGCGCCTATGTGGGATGCCGGTGCTGCAGGCTGGGTTTTTAACCCGTTGTGCCACAGCCCCAGCCTCATTTTAATTGCTATTCCAGCAACCCCTCTCTCAGGGGTCCTGTTAACTTTCGTGGGCCTGACTTCCCGGTTTACTGGAGGTTTTCAGGGCTATAGATTCTTCCCTACCCAATCCTCAACCCCATGTATATCAAAACACTTTGTCAGCCTGCCTCTTCCCTAGAGGATCTGCATAAATGCCAGGTAAGGTACCAGTGGTCTCATGTGATTGATGCCCTGTTTCTAATATGTGTCTTTTAAATAATACCTTTTGAAATTGGAGGGGAAATTTGATTTTTTAAAAGTTCTGCAAAATTTTCTACTACAGATTTTCATATGTTTATTTTACATTGCTCATAATGCCTTTTGAAGTTGAAAGTTCCTTTTTACCAGACTTGACATTTGTTTGGCTCACCTCATTTCCACCTTTCTTACTTTTATGACCATCATAGCTAATGGTGTTGCTGTGTAAGTTTTATTTTTTGAGATGACCAAACACTCCATTTACTTTTTCAAAAATTGGCTACGTGTGGGTGCAAACTGATGAAATCTTTACTTAGTATATACTGAATCAATCTTCTGTATATAAAGATAATTAAAAATGAAAAAGAAATCTTGGTGTTAAATTGGAAATTGCATAGAAAATTTATCAATTTTTCAAAAAATATATCATGTAGGATCTATGTCCTTAATGTGCTATACATTGTGAATTAATACTATAACTAGTACTCCGACAGTATTTTTCACTTTGTGTTGCTATGTGAGGGCAAACTGTTGAAATCTTCACGTAATATATACTAAACTGATCTTCTGTATATAAAGAGAATTGAAAATGAATCTTGATGTGAATGCAAGGGGAGAGGGAGCAGGAAAGGGGAGGGTTGCGGGTGGGAGGGAAGTTATGGTGAGGAAGCCATTGTAATCTATAAGCTGTATTTTGGAAATTTATATTCTTTAAATAAAAGCGTTATAAAAAAATTGGCTACAAGAAGATGCTTGACACTCTGAAAGTGATCTTGGTTTGGTCTGTGTATTAAACAACAAAAAAAGTGAGGTAAAAAGGATATTAATGAAATAAAATTTTTTAATATTTTATTTATTTATTTGAGAGGTAGAGTTACAGTGAGAGGGATTGACAGAGAGAAAGGTCTTCAGTCCATTGGTTTGCTCCCCAAATGACCACAACGGCTGGGGCTGCGCCGTTCCAAAGCCAGGAGCCAGGAGCTTCCTCCAGGTCTCCCATGTGGGTGCAGGGGCCCAAGGATTTGGGCCATTTTCTACTGCTTTCCCAGGCCACAGCGGAGAGCTGGATTGGAAGAGAAGCAGCTGGGACTAGAACCGGCGCCCATATGGGATGCTGGTGCCGCAGGTGGAGGATTAACCCACTGTGACACAGCACTGGCCCCGAAATAACATAAATTTGAGACACTCTTTCCAGGAAACAAATATTTTAGGGAGGAAAAACATGCATGTGAAACAGAGACCAGATACTCTTCAAATAAATATAATGATCATAATAACAAGATAGCAATGAATAGCAAGAATATCTCGGTATACTAAATTTTATCATAATTAGAGCTTGTTCCTAGAGAAAACAAATTTGCGTTAATGATCGGTAAGTTTGACAAGTGTTTCTATATTGATCAGCAATAATATCTAAAACATACTGCAGTCCTACTATCTGCATACAGTTCATCATAAAATACCACATAGATTGCAAAAAATCTAATAGAAATAAAAAAATATGTTAAAGTCAACTTTCATTACATTTTAAAATGGTGATAAAACCAATAGTTCATGAAACCAGATGCCTTAGGTCTTCGCACGTGAGCTTTGGGAGATGTCATTACTATCACCTCTATTTTCTGGACAGGAAACTGAGGCTTAGAAAAGGAATTGCCAGAGATTTAATATAGCAAGTTTGTGACATGGCCAGGATATTGAACACTAACAGCTCTGACTTTCCCATGAGTTCTTTCCCTCTAACAACAAGACTTCTTTAGAGGCTTGATATAGGGAAATGCTGATGAATCTCAAGGACTTGTTTGTCCTTCCACTCAAGAAAAATATCCAGTCTCTAAAATGGAAGAAAGATTCCATAATTCAAAACCCCTGGCTGTCACATGAATCTAGATTTCCTAGATCTACTGTATTCAAATTCTTAGAACATTTAGCACCGTCATTCATAAATATTCACTAAGTATTTATTTATTAAGTGCCTATTTTGAACCTGGTGCTTTTATATACAGTAAACATATGAGTGAACAAAATAGGCAGAATTCCTTCCTTTTGAGAACTGTGTTTTACTGCGGAGAGAAGGAACAAAACATAAATAATAAACTTTAAAAATAGGTAGATTATATAATATGTCAGAATGTGATCCAGTGATGTGAAGAAAAAAAATAGAGCAGTTAATGGGATTGGGAAAGCTGGAGATTCCTGAAATTCCATGAACTCTATGCTTATACATTTCTCAGATCTTGTTATTTTTATACAGCTTGGGAAAAGCGAGGCTTACTTAGGATTAAAATATCAAGATACATGTCCTTTCAAGAGTTGCATGCTTTTTGTCAGAGCAAACAGTTGGCTCCTAGAAAACACACAGAATTGTATTATGACCTATGTCCTACTAATCCATTCTTTACCATGGGTTCCAGCTACCAAAGTCCATGTCTCAATTCGGTGCTACTACACTGACCACTTTTTGGGCTGTCAGATCTCAGTCTTTAGTTACCCCAGAATACTCAATAGACCATGGTTCAAGTTGATGTATCAGATCAGTTCTCAACTATCACCATACTTTAGGAGCTTTCTGTTGTCCTAGAGATCAAAGGTAACCTCTAAACCCTTCCTTCAAGGTCAGCTCCTTGCCAATCTCAGCCTCCTTTCTCCAGTGTGTACAGCTTTACTCTGTCTACCCATACTTCATTCTCTTCCACTTTCAATCGTCATTCTCCTGTCTCTACACTTTTTCCTGGGCTATCCACAACCACCCTTTCCTTCTGACTTATAATTCACAATAGTTTGGCTACTAATTAGCTTGCTTGCCATTCAGGACTTGCTTTTCTTCTCTTCTACTAGATTTTCCCCAGGGAAGAGTGCATGCTTTCCAGCTCATCAGTTCTCCCCTACATACTTTTATTTCTTCTATTCAGACAATGGAATCCTACAGTTGGAAAGAACTGTGTGCACTTACCTCCCATCCACTTTAGAAATGCCTTCCAAAATAGCTTTGACCTCTGCAACCTACCTCATCTTGGCCAGTGGGGCTGCCTGACTCAACCATGCATGCCTTGTCAGTTTAAACCACTTTCTGCAAGCCCACCATCATACCGACTCTCCCCTAAATTTCACTAGATGAGCACAGCTGCTATTTTCCAAAAAGCAGTAGGGGAAGGGTGTGAGTGAGGCAAAATTATCTTCTGTTTCTGTTTCAGGTAACTTTTACTGCTTTACTCCTTGGTAAGTTACCCCAACATTTAGTGGCATAAAACAATGACTCAGCATTTCTCAATATTCGAAGATTTAATTATGTTCCTCTCTATTTTTTTATTTTATTTTTTTTCACAGGCAGAGTTAGACAGTGAGAGAGAGAAAGATCGAGAGAAAGGTCTTCCTTTTTCCGTTGGTTCACCCTCCTAAATGGCCGCTGTGGCCAAGGCGCTGCACCCAGCTGCGCCGATCCGAAGCCAGGAGCCAGGTGCTTCTTCCTGGTCTCATATGGGTGCAGGGCCCAAACACTTGGGCCATCCTCCACTGCACTCCGGAGCCACAGCAGAGAGTTGGACTGCAAGAGGAGCAACCAGGACAGAATCCAGCACCCCAACTGGGACTAGAACCTGGAGTGCCAGCGCTACAGGTGGAGGATTAGCCAAGTGAGCCACTGCGCCAGCCCCTCTGTATTCTTAATTGATTCATATGATTGCAGTCATCTGATACTTCAGATGGAACTGGAAGGTCCCACATGACTGAAAGTTTGTACAGGCAACAAAGCACCATTTCTTCTCTGTGGTGTTTCTCATAAAGAAAACTGCTTCCTCAGCATGGTGGTCTCAGATGTCAAAAAAAAAAAAAAAAGATAAAATAGGACCTGCAAGACCTTTTAACCCTAGCCTCAGGTATCATAGTGTCAATTCTGAGACTTTTCTATTTAGCAAAGAATTCCAGATTGAAGGAGAGAAAAAAATAGAGTATGACTGTTATAACAATGAGATTCAAAGTCAGGTTACTAAAGTCTACATTTTCCAAACCATCTAATATACTTGCAAGCTCTTGATATTGGGCCATTCAGGGTCCTGCATGGGGAATGATGTCCCTTCCTTGTGTTTGGACAGATCTATCCATCTGGATCCACCCTATCTACCTGCTCAGGTACTCTACTACCTCTTTTATGACATCAGCTTTCCTCTTACTGATTCTTTCTCACCATTTAATAAGTAGATTGCCTCTATTGTAAATGTAAACTCCAGTCAAGCCCTTAATTGTTTCCTATTCTCTGAATAAAGAAGTCCACATTTATTACCATGGCCCTATTTCCCTCCTTTCTAGTCAAGTTACTTGAAATGAAATCTGCTATAAACTCAGGATTCTCATTCTTGCCTCAAATGAGGTAGAGAGACAGAGAGTGAGACTACTGATTCATTCCCCTGATGCCTGCAACATCCAGGATTGAGTCAGGCTAAAGCCAGGGTTTGGGAACTCAATCTGGATCTCCCATGTGGGTGGCAGGCACCCACCTACCTGAACCATCACCTGCTGCTTCCTAGGGGGCACGTTATCAGGAAGCTGGAGTAGAGATCAGAGTTGGGGCTCAAACCAAGGCACTCATATATAATATGTCCCAAGCAGTGGCTTAACCCCCAGATCAAACAGCTCCACTGACCTCCCGTTTTTTATATTCTTTCCTTCTTTGGCTTTAAGGACACCTCTGTTTCTTGATTCTCCTCCTCCCTCTCTGACCACTTCTACTTAGTTTTCCCCTTACACACTGAACCTTTAAAGTGCTGATTTCTGCTAGACATCAGCCTTCATCGCTCCCCTTACTCTGTTCTCTTTTGAGGTGCTAATTTTTGGTTTTGAGGCCTCAACCATGGTCATAACATTATCATGTCCCACATGGTTTCTGAGCGTTTCCCAGCAAGACTGAGCCCAGTTATCTGCAGAAGCAATCCATTATCAGTGTACGCTTTGTTGTTTTCTTCCTTCTTCTGTCACTTCCCCCATCTCCGCATTTGTGTTTACTTGGAATTGCCCCCAAGAAAACCACCTGCACCTGCATCTTCTACCTGCCTGTGGAGAACCCAAACTAATACTGCTTGTATCCTAAATATTTATAAAATAGGATCTTTCCTCCTCTCTACTTCCTCAATTCAGATCCTGATCTGGATTACTTTAGTAATTCTTACCTTGTCCTTTTGATTCTACTTTTGCTCCCTTCTAATTTATTCATTATACTGCAAGCAAAAGAGATTTTGTGAATCAAAGACGTGATCATGTCACACCCCTTTTTGAAAGTTTCCTTGTTTCCCAACTTCTTAATTCACATACTAAATCCGAAGATCTTAAAGTGGAATCTAAGAACATTCATGATCCAAACCCTTTTTACCTCTCCAAACTCAACTTTCCACCCCAGCTATTCTGAGCTATTTGCAGTTATCAAAGGAGTACTTGTTCTTTCTTGCTTCTTAGTCTTTGCTGAGCTTGGACTGAGTTCAGACCTATTTAGAATTGTAATAATACATGCATGGTTTTGCTCTAAATTTCTAAATTTTAAGAAATCTTTTAAAAAGAGTGCTTTATGTTTTTAAGTATCCGTTTAATATCTCTAGGACCTAACATATGGAATGTTCTTAATAAACATTAATCTCTAGCTTCAAGTTAGGTACTCCCAATATTGATAAGGATAATTCTTTTCTGTAAGTTATGTTAAATATGTGAACTATTTTTCAGTCACATTACAAACTTCTTTAAAAATATTGAGAAAAAGGTATAATCATAATCACCTTAATATAATTAATGTTTTGATGTGTTCCCTTTCCATATATGTGCATGTTAGTTATTTAATCATCTGAAATTAAGACGTACTACTACTAATAATAATAATAAAAGTGGGTGGATGTCGTGACATAGCAGATTTAGCTGCTTGGGATGCCCACATCTCATATTAGCTTGGATTTGAGTCCTGCCATTGCTTCCCAACCACCTTCCTGCTAATATGCATCCAGTAGGAGAGCAGGTGATGACTCAGTTACTTGAGTCCCTACCACCCATGTGGGACACCCAGATGCAATTCCTGGCTCCTGGCTTCAGCCTGGCCCATCCTTATCTGTGGTGGGCATCTGGAGAGTAAACTAATGGATGCAATATTTCTCTCTCTCTCTCTCTGTCTCTTGCTCTCTCTCTCTCTTCCTCTCTCTCTTGCTCTCTCGCCTCCCCCCCCTTCTCTTTCTCTCTCTGTTGTTCTTCCTTTCAAATAAAAATAATTACACACTTAAAAATAATAATAAAAGCTTAACATTTGGATAGCATAGACTATGAGTCAAATACTTTTCTAAAAATTACACATTTAACTTCCTTGATGATTTTTTGTCATATAGGTACTCTTAACTATCTCCAGTTCATCAATGAAGAAACAAGATATAGATGTAGCCTAACCGTATAGCTAAGTAAATAGTGAAGCCATGATTTGAACTCATAAAATCTGATACCAAAAGTCATGCTGTATTTCATGGCGAGTATTAAATGACTTAGTTTATGGAAAGCCCTTGAACAGGATCAGTCACAAGGTACAAATTCAATAAATGGTAGCTATTTTTATCATTGCCATTGTGATAAGTGTGATAATTTGTATCATTCATTTTAACTTATTTCATGGGTTTTCTTTTATGTGTTTCAAAGATGTGTTATTTGAGAGAGAGAGAAAGAGAGAGAGAGAGAGAGAGAGAGAAAGAGAGATCTTTCATCCACTGGTTCACTTCAAGTGCCCCTAATGACTGGAGCTAGACCAGGCTGAAGGCAGGAGCCTGGAGCTCCATCCAGGTCTTCAACGTGGGTGGCAGGGCCAAAGTGCTTGGGGCATCTTCTGCTTTCACGGTGCCTTAGCAGGGTGCTGTATCAGAAATGAAACAGTCAGGACTTGAACTGACACTCATATGGGATACTGACATTGCAGGCAGTGGCTTGCACCATTGTGTTGCAACGCTAGTCTCACAGGTTTTTATTAAATTGGACAGGTTTTCACTTTAAATTAGATTGTTAACTGATTTTTTATCCTATCATACAATCTTATTAACTAATGTTTTCATGACAACACAGTATTCTAAAGTATGAACCTGCAATAATTAATTAGTTCTTGAATTTGACTATATGTTTAAAAATATTTTATTATTATAAATAACATTGTAAGTATTATCTTTATGCATTAAATTTTTCCTGTATTTTAGGTCACTTTTTAGGATACATTCTCAGAAGTAAGAATTATGTGTAAGGGGTTTGGATATTTTTATGGTTCTTAGTGCATACCAGAAATTGCTTTGCTCAGGCACTATACTATAACTATATTTTAGGGAGTTTGTTCAATAATTCAGTATCTGCAATTGTTACAAAGCTGATTTCCATTAATACTAGTTTCCTAAAGAAACATCACAAAGTAAATCTCGTTCCTTTTCAGTATGACAGACTTTCAAACACTTATGTTAAAAGAAAAATGTATGTTTTCCCTGCCTCCTACCCCTGTAAAACATCTCAACTTTGTTTTGGACATTCTTT
The DNA here is from genome assembly GCA_949820135.1 of Sylvilagus floridanus. Lineage (NCBI taxonomy): Eukaryota > Metazoa > Chordata > Mammalia > Lagomorpha > Leporidae > Sylvilagus > Sylvilagus floridanus. The sequence goes on along the minus strand of OX463246.1, from coordinate 62,758,724 downwards.
CTCCATGCTAAACATCCCCAGTAGCATCTCTTGCCTGACAAAGTCACCAGCCTCCTAAGCATCTGAGTCATAGTCTCCTAAATACATTCCATTGTGCCTATGTCCCTCTTAATTTGCAGCTTCCAGACATGGCCTGGCCAGTGCAGAGCACAGAGAGGCTATCACTTTCCTTGACCAGGGCATCTATTTCCAGCAAAGCAGACTAAGGTCACATTAGCATTTTTGGCAGAAAAATACACTTTTGGCTCATGGTTATGTGCTGTTAACTAAATCCTCCATGGCTTTTTCACATGAACTCCCATTAAGTGAATTTTCCCACATCCTGTGCTAATATACACAATATTATGCAGTTAAGTGAAGTTATTCACATAGGTTCTCCTTAAGCTTTAGTTTAATGTTTATTATTCTAGGATGTTATGATACATCTGCATCCCCAAATATGTGTATTGTACTCAATGATTATTTTTATGCTTTCTGTATCTTCAAGTAGTTAATATAGTCTAAGACAATCCCAAGTGCAGAGTTTTATGGTACATAATTAGTTCTTTGGTTGATAGTAAGCAGAGTCTTTGGATATAGCTGTTTGGCCAGCAATGAATTAGTAGCTGTGGATTCATCCAAGAAGCTTAGCATTAAACCACACTTATCTATTCTATTCCTGAAGGCATCATGGGAGGTTGTTAAATGACTTGCTGAAACTAAAATTAACATTGAGCATATTATTAATTACTACTAGAGTGATTTTATAATTCTGTCTAAAAGAAAATAAGTGATTGTAACCTGGCTCTCATAGCTATCCTTATTTTCTGAGAATCTATAAACTATCAGAAACTAATATTAAAATCGTGTAAAATGGTCTAATGTTTGTATTTTATGACTTAGTTATGAAATTATCATGTTCTCCTGGGAGAAAGTCATTTCTACTTCCATATGTGCTTTGTACACTTACACAGTAGCACACTTAGGCAATAATTATTTATTATTTTAGCAAGCAAATAAAAATATGATTAAGACATATTTTAAAATAATGCAAAATCACTCTTTTATCCCTCTCATATATGAGATACTTCACAATATTCTTAGAAATGGAATTAAAATATGAATCTATTCTAATGCAAAAATTTGAAATCCATGCAGCCTATCATGATGTACATTTGCCATGAACTTTTTGAAGTGTGTGTGGAGGTGGCTGTCTTTGTGTGTGGAGGGTATTTTTTTTTTCAAGATTTATTTATTTAAAAGGCAGAGTTACAGAGAAACAGAGAGAGAGAGAGAGAGAGGTCTTCCATCAACTAGTTCACTCCCCAGTTGGCCGCAATGGCCGGAGCTGCGCCAATGCGAAGCCAAGAACCAGGAACTTCTCCCATGGAGGTGCAGAGGCACAAGGACTTGGACCATCTTCTGCTTTCCCAGGCCATAGCAGAGAGCTGGATTGCAAGTGGAGCAGCCAGGACTTGAACTGGCGCCCTTAAGGGATGCTGGCCCTGCAGGCAGTGGCTTTACCTGCTATGTCAGAGCACCAGCCCCAGGGTGGAGTATTTTTAAAAGTTCATGAAAAGTAGAAATAAAAAACAATGCAAATTTTATGTTAACACTTTGAAGTGTGTATGTGTGGGAGTGTGTGGCTATCTTTGTATAAGGGGGTATTTTTTAAAATTTATGAAAAATGGAGATAAAAGATAATGCATATATTCTGTGAACTTTTTGAAGACTCCATGTAGGTTTTTTTTCCCTGTCAATTCAATTTATAATTTGGGAAAAAGAAAGTCTGGATTTTAGAGAAAGCACTCTGCTTATTCCATACTAACAGATGATGATGATCTTGTTATATAAATGGGAACTACTGTCATGTGTCTTAGAATTATTTACAAAGTAACTAAAATCAATCTTTTTCCTTGCCTGAAAAATGTTAATTGGTTTATTTAAATTCCAGGGTGCTTATTGGTTCTCCTTTGGTTGGACAACCCAAAAACAAGACAGGAGATGTCTACAAGTGTCCTGTTGGGAGACAAGAATCATTACCTTGCATGAAGTTGGATCTCCCAGGTATGTAAAATCAAAAGGCTGAAGTCTGAGCCTAAAAAATGCCCAGTGTTCCCACAGGCAGCAAATTTCAAACAACTCAAGATAATATTAGAAATAATCAATTATTATTTAGTTATCATCCAAATTCATATCAAATGACAGTTTGATGACATGTACCCATAATTTTATTTATAAAGTCATCATGGATCATCCATGGATTTATAATGTACAATTAGTTTTATGACTTCTTACTTTCTTCTTTGTTCTGGGTACTTTGTAAATTAGTGATAATATGAAAATGTTTTTCCAAATCTGCCCATGATATTTCCTCCGCATTTTTTAAAATTTTATCTAAAGTATATAAACTTCATGCATTTCATATATACAAATTCAGGAACATAATGATTCTTCCCAACCTACCCTCCCTGCCATCTGCACCCAATTTAATTTAGTGTTAAGTAGAGTTTTTGTTTTTTTTTTAAGATTTATTTATTTATTTGAAAGGCAGAGTTACACAGAGAGAGAGAGGGAGAAACACAAAGAAAGGTGAAAGAATGAGAGAGTGAGACATATCTTTCATCTACTGGTTCACTCCCCAAATGTCTGCAATGACTGGGGCTGTACCAGGTCAAAGCCAGAAGCCAGGAAATCCATCTGTCTCCAACATGAGTGGCAGGGGCCCACATCTTTGGGCCATCTTCTGCTTTCCCAGGCACATTAGTAGGGAGTTGAATCAATGGAGCTGCTGAAACTGAAACCAGTGCTCATATGGGATTCTGTTGTCTCAGATGGTAGCTTAACCACAATACCAGTCCCTAGTCCCTAGTGTTTAAAAAGAAAGCTAACAAGAAGAATTGTTCTAACAACACGAATTTAAATTCTTCTTGTTAAATGTTTAAATATTTAAAAGGGAATGTCACAAATAAATTTATGTTGAAATAGATGTATTTGATAAGTATTACTGTAGTTGGAACATGCTAGAAAAATCCTGCCAGAACTCAAGGAATTAGAACCCTGTTAGTGTCCTAAGTAATAATACATACCATGGAAATGATTTACAGCCCACAAATCTTCATATTGTATTTTCCAGTTCTCCTTTTTTTTTTTTTTTTTGACAGGCAAAGTTAGACAGTGAGAGAGAGACAGAGAGAGAGAAAGGTGTTCCTTCCGTTGGCTCACCCCCAAAATGGCTGCTACGGCGGCGCACTACGGCCAGCGCGCAATGTCTGGCGCGCCACAAGGATCCGAAACCAGGAGCCAGGTGCTTATCCTGGTCTCCCATGCAGGTGCAGGGCCCAAGCACTTGGGCCATCCTCCACTGCCTTCCCGGGCCACAGCAGAGAGCTGGACTAGAAGAGGGGCAACCGGGACAGAATCCAGCGCCCTGACCGGGACTAGAACCCGGTGTGCCGGCACTGCAGGCAGAGGATTAGCCTAGTGAGCCGCGGCGCTGGCCTCCAGTTCTCCTTTTCAATAATTTCTTAATTTTTCATTATGGACATTTTCTTCCTTGACATTCAAGAATGAATTTATGATAGCTACTTTAACACCCTTGCTTGATAATTCCAACATCCAGAGTATGTCAACGTCACTTTCCATTGATTATTCTCCCTCAGGTTTGATCACATTTTCCTGTTTCATTTTTTATGCTGTAATTTTGGATCATAACATGAATCATATTTTGAATTCTAAGTGTGGAGATTCTACATCCTGTTATGTGCCTTTGAATAGTCTTTTTGAATGAGCCAGTAATTTATTTGACTGAACTCAATTTCCAGACTGACTTTCTTGCAGTGGGAAGCAGTTAAAATCTTTATTTGGTTGTTCCTATTTCAGCTGGGCTGTTTAAATCTACTGTGCACATTTAATGTTGAGTTTGCCCAGACGTTTGGACAGAATGTGTACACGTATAGGAGAGCTGTCTTTCTGTAACTCTTTTCTTCAAGATGCCTTCTCTCACTTTGCAGATGCTGTCATTACCCCCAATTTCTGTCCTCTTTTCCTTCAAGACAGTAAGCCTAGGACTTTTGTTTGAGACTTAACACTGAACTAGAGCTTTAACTAAAGGGTAAAAAATTCAGGAAATTCACCCAATGCCAATCCGCCTTTGAGGTGTAAATTCTCCTGCAAACTCTTCCTTCGCTGGATTGCTTTCCAGTGTCTTCAAGTGGTTGTTTCATTCCATTTTTATCCCTTTTCTTAGAATTTATAGTTATTATTCTCAAAAAATTTATCATAATAGGAGCTACTTTTTTCAATTTATTAGGAATCAATGTTTATTTCAAATCAGGAAAATAAACATGTAGTCATAAAAAGATATTAGAATATCTGAGTGCATTTGAAAAAAAAGGATGATATTAAAATGCTATTCCATACTACCTCAACTAAAACATCCTAACAGTAAATGTATGACAAGAATAGTAAAGAATAACAGTATAATTTTCACTGTAGATATGGTCTTCTTAAATCTAAAAATAATAAGGTAAAGAAAACTTTATATGGTTTATTATACTGTAAACTTAAACTCTAAACTTAAGTGAAGTTAAGGTATTACAAACAATTAAAATTAGAACACCCAAAGTGTTACCATAAATTATCAATAAAAATAGCAAATATGAATGAGAGGCAAAAGATATATAACATCATATAAAAAAGGAAACCTCGAGACCAGTGCTGTGGCGTAGAGGGTTAAGCCACCACGTGCATGGCCAGCATCCCATATGGGTGCCGGTCTGAGACCCAGCTGCTCCACCTCCAATCCAGTTCTCTGTTATGGGCCTGTCGTTCTGTCCCTGCACCCACATGGGAGACCCAGAAGAAGCTCCTGGCACCTGGCTTTGGATCCACACATGTCCAGCAATTGTGGCCAATTGAGTGAACCAGCAGATGGAAGACCTCTTTCTTTCTCTCTCTCTCTCTCTTTCTCTCTCTTTCTCTCTGTCTCTCCTTCTCTCTCTGTGTAACCCTGACTTTCAAATAAATAAATAAATCTTAAAAAAAGGAAACCTCAAAGCCCCAAGGAAAATAAAAATTGTTTTATATCTCTAATTGTCATGGAAACCAAATTGAAACAACAATAATATACCATTTCTACCCATCAAATTTATGAAAACTCTAAGAAACTTGAAATGCAAAATGCTGATGAGACCTTGGGAGAAAGTGGTAATCATACTTCAGGGACTAGGGAACCACGAAGGCAAGTTTTGGCTAATTATGACTGAAACTTTATGTATGTATATATCCCAGAAAATTTCATTATTGAGTAATAGGAATAAAAAAGGATATGTATTTTGTCATTGTTTTAAATGATGAAAAACTGGATTCCAATTAAATATTCTCCAATGACACAACAGCAAAATAGACCTTCATGCAGTCAACTATGACATACTATCAGGTGTATATGTATTTACATTATTTAAGATATACAAATTTCATGTATTTCTAAGAACCCACTATGCCACCACACCGGCCTCTTGCCCATATCTTAACTGAATTATTGTTTGTTTGTTTGTTTTTTAATTTCTTGAGTACTTTATAGATTCTGGATATTAATCCTTTATAAGTTTCATAGTTTGCAAATATTTTTTCCCATTCTGTCTGTTGCCTGTTCACTTGGCTGAGTATTTCTTTTGCAGTGTAGAAGCTTCTCAGCTTGATGTAATCCCATTTGTCAATTTTGGCTTTGATTACCTGTGCTTCTGGGGTGTTTCCTGAGAAGCTTTTGCCTAAGTCAATGTCTTGCAGGGTTTCCCCAATATTCTCTAGTAATTTGATGGTATCACGTCATAGATTTAGGTCCTTGATCCATTTTGAGGGGATTTTTGTGTAGAGTGTAAGGTAGGGGTCTTGTTTCATACTTCTGCATACAGAATTCCAGTTTTCCCAGGACCATTTGTTGAAGAGACTGTCCTTGCTTCAGGGATTGATTTTAGCTCCTTTGTCAAAGACTAATTGGTTGTAGATGCATGGATTGATTTCTGGAGTTTCTATTATGTTCCCTTGGTCTGCATGTCTGTCTTCATGCCAGTACCATATTGTTTTGATTATAACTGCCTTGTAGTATATCTTGAATTCTGGTATTGTGATGCCTCTGGCTTTGTTTTTGTTGTATAAGATTACTTTAGCTATTTGGGGTCTCTTGTATTTCCATATGAATTTTAGTATATTTTTCTAGATCTGAGAAGAATGTCATTGGTTTTTTGATTGAGATAGTGTTGAATCTTTAAATTGCTTTCTGAGGCTGGCACTGTGGCGCAGCAGGTTAATGCTCTGGCCTGAAGTGTCAGCATCCCAAATAGGTACTGGTTCAAGACCCAGCTGCTCCACTTCCAATCCAGCTTTCTGCTATAGCCTGGGAAAGCAGTAGAAGATGGCCCAAATTCTTGGGCCCCTGCACCAGCATGGGAAGACCTGGAAAGGAGCTCTTGGCTCCTGGCTTCAGATTGGCACAGCTCTGGCTGTTGTGGCCAATTGGGGAGTGAACCATCAGATGGAAGACCTCTGTCTCCCTGCCTTTCCTCTCTCTGTGTAACTCTGACTTTCACTAAATAAGTAAATCTTTTAAAAAAACAAATAAAATGCTTTCTGTAGTATGGACATTTTGATGATATTAATTCTTCCAGCCCATGAACATTGAAAATTTTACCATTTTTGTCTCTTCTTTTATTTCTTTCTTTAGTGTTTTATAATTTTCATCTTAGAGTTCTTTGACCTCCTTGGTTACATTTTTTTTTATGTGTATACAACAGCTGTTGACTTTTGTGTGTAATTTTATATCCTGAACTTTTACCAAATTCTTTTATAGAGTTCCAATAGTCTCTTAGTGGAGTCTTTTAGTTCACCTATATATAGAATCATGTCATTTGCAAATAGGAACCACTTAACTTCCTCCATTCTAATTTGTATGCCTTTGATTTCTTTTTCATACCTAAAGGCTCTGGCTAAAAGTCGCAGGACTGTATTGAATAACAATGGTATAAAAGTGCATCCTTGTCTAGTTCTAGATCTTAGTGGGAATGCTTCCAGCTTTTCCCCACTCAGTAATAAATGTTGGCTGTGGGTTTGTCATAAATTGCCTTGATTGTGTTTAGGAATGTCCCCTATATATACAATTTGCTTAAGGTTTTTATCATGAAAGGATGTTATATTTTATCAAATGGTTTCTCTGCATCTCTTGATAATAATTATTTTTTAATTTATTAATGTGATGATTTAACATATTTATTGATTTGTGAATGTAGAACCATACCTGCATACCAGAGATAAATCCTACTTCATCCAGGTGAATGATCTTTCTGATGTGTTGTTTGATTTGATTAGCTAGGATTTTGTTGAGGATTTTTTGCATCGATGTTCAGCAGGATATTGGTCTATAGTTCTATTTCTTTGTTGTATATTTTTCTGGTTTTGGAATTATGGTGTTGCTAGCCCCATAGAAGGAGTTTGGATGGATTCCCTCCCTTTAAATTGTCCAGATAATTTGCAAAGAATTGGAATTAGTTCCTCTTTAAAGTCTGGTAGAATTCAGAAGTGAAGCCTTCCAAGCCTGGATTTTTCTTTGTTGGGAATTTATTACTGATTCTGTCTCCTTTTTGATTACAGGCCTGTTTAGGTTTTTTATATCTTTATGATCCAATTATGATAGATTGTATGTGTCCATCAACCTACCCATTTCTTCTGTAATTTTCAGTTTGTTGAAATAATCCTGATGATTATTTTTATTTCTGCAGTATCCATTGTTACATCTCCTTTTTCATTTCTAATTTTATTCATTTGAGTCTTCTCCCTCTTTTTTATGGTTAAGGCCAATGGTATATCAATTTTTTTTTGAAAATACATCTCTAGGCCGGCGCCATGGCTCAATAGGCTAATCCTCCGCCTTGTGGTACCGGCACACCAGGTTCTAGTCCCGGTCGGGGCGCCGGATTCTGTCCCGGTTGCCCCTCTTCCAGGCCAGCCCTCTGCTGTGGCCCGGGAGTGCAGTGGAGGATGGCCCAGGTGCTTGGGCCCTGCACCCCATGGGGAGACCAGGAAAAGCACCTGGCTCCTGGCTCCTGCCATCGGACGAGCGCGGTGCGCCGGCCGCAGTGCGCCGTCCACGGCGGCCATTGGAGGGTGAACCAACGGCAAAAAGGAAGACCTTTCTGTCTGTCTCTCTCTCTCACTGTCCACTCTGCCTGTCAAAAAAAAAAAAAAAAAGAAAAGAAAATACATCTCTTCGTTTCACTGATCTTTTGTATTTTTAATTTCAATTTATTTATTTTTTTCTCTAATTTTTTTTTTTTTTGACAGGCAGAGTGGACAGTGAGAGAGAGACAGACAGAGAGAAAGGTCTTCCTTTGCCGTTGGTTCACCCTCCAATGGCTGCCTCAGACGGCGCGCTGCGGCCGGCGCACCACGCTCATCCGATGGCAGGAGCCAGGTGCTAGGTGCTTTTTCCTGGTCTCCCATGGGGTGCAGGGCTCAAGCACCTGGGCCATCCTCCACTGCACTCCTGGGCCACAGCAGAGGGCTGGCCTGGAAGAGGGGCAACCGGGACAGAATCTGGCGCCCCGACCGGGACTAGAACCCCGTGTGCCGGCGCCGCAAGGCGGAGGATTAGCCTGTTGAGCCATGGCGCCGGCCATCTAATTTTAATTATTTATTTACTGCCAGTAATTTGGGGTTTGGTTTGCTGTTGTTTTTCTAGGCCCTTGAGATGCATTGGTAACTCATTTGTTTGGTGTCTTTACAATTTCTTGATGTAGGCTCGTATTGCAATAACTTCTCTCTTAATACCGCTTTTGTTGTATCTCATAATTTCTGATATGTTGTCTTGTTGTCTTCATTCAATTCAAAAAAATTTTTATTTCCCTTTTGGTTTCTTCTGTGACCCTCTGTTCATTCAGGAGAATGTTGTTCAGTCTCCATATGTTTGCATATGTTATCGAGATCCTTGAGTTGTTGATTTTCAGCTTCATTCCATTGTGATCAGAAAATATGCATGGTATGATTTCAATTTTTTTTTAATTTGGTTAGGCATGCTTTATGTTCTAGCATATGGTCTATCCTAGAGAAAGTTCCATGCACTGATAAAAAGAATGTGTATTCTGCAATTGTTGGATGAAAGATTCTGTGGATATCAGGTCCATTTAGTCCATATTGTCAATTAGCTCTGTTGTTTCTTTCTTGATTTCTATCTGGTTGTTCTGTCCATTAATGAAAGTGGGATGTTGAAGTCCCCTGTTACTATTGTATTAGAGTCTTATGTCTACCTTTAGACCCATTGACATTTCTTTTATATAGCCAGGTGTCCTGGCATTGGTGCATATGCATTTATTATTATCACACCTTACTGTTGAATTGATCCTTTAATTATTAGATAGTGCCATTGTTTGTCTCTATTAACAGTTTTTGTATTAAAGTCTATTTTGTCTGATATTAGAATGGAAACACCTGCCCTTTTGTGCTTTCCATTAGCATGAAATATCTTTTTCTATCCTTTCACTTTCAGTTTGCATGTATTTTTGTTGGTGAGGTGTGTTTCTTGTAGAGAGCAAATAGCTGTGTATTGGATTGTTTTTTAATCCATTCAGCCAGTCTGTATCTTTTCATTAGAGGATTTAGGCGATGTACATTCAAGATTATTTTTTCTAAGTAAAGACTTGGCCCTGCTGTTTTACCATAAATATCCCTATTATTAGCATTTTATTTCCTTTGTACTTTTATTGGGAGGATTTCTGCCTTCATATTCTTTCTTAATGATGACTATTTTTCTGCATTTCTCATGTAGAATATCCTTAAGCATTCAATAGGCAGGATGAGTAGTGACAAATTCGTTATATTTCTGCTTGTTGTGGAAGGTCTTTATTTCAATCATAAATGAGAGCTTTTCAGGGTTCTGTATTCTTGGTTGGCAGTCTTTTTCTTTCTAGCCTATTCAGATTCTGATGAGAAGTCAGCTGTGAGTCCAGTTGGACATCCTGTGAAAGTTATCTGCCATTTCTCTTATGCACATTTTAGAATCGTTTTATTTTTACTGGTTTACTGTTGAAAGTTTAACTACAATTCGTGTCGTCATTAAGATCTTTTCTGGTCATGTCTATTGGGAGTTCTATTTTTTTTTTTTTAATTTTTGACAGGCAGAGTGAATAGAGAGAGAGACAGAGAGAGAGAGAAAAGTCTTCCTTTGCCGTTGATTCACCCTCCAATGGCCGCCATGGCCAGCGCGCTGTGGCCAGCGCACTGCGCTGATCCGATGGCAGGAGCCAGGTGCTTATCCTGGTCTCCCATGGGGTGCAGGGCCCAAGCACTTGGGCCATCCTCCACTGCACTCCCTGACCACAGCAGAAAGCTGGCCTGGAAGAGGGGCAACTGGGACAGAATCTGGTGCCCTGACAGGGACTAGAACCCGGTGTGCCAGTGCCACGAGGCGGGGAATTAGCCTGTTGAGCCACGGCGCCGGCCCAATTGGAGTGCTATGTGCCTTATATACTCGGACATCCTTTTCTGTCTTCAAATTAGGGAAGTTTTCTATTATTATTATTATTTTTTTATTTTTGACAGGCAGAGTGGACAGTGAGAGAGAGAGACAGAGAGAGAGAAAAGTCTTCCTTTGCTGTTGGTTCACCCTCCAATGGCCACCGCGGCCCGCGCGCTGCGTTCTGCGCACCGTGCTCATCCGATGGCAGGAGCCAGGTGCCAGGTGCTTTTCCTGGTCTCCCATGGGGTGCAGGGCCCAAGCTCCTGGGCCATCCTCCGCTGCACCTCCGGGCCACAGCAGAGAGCTGGCCTGGAAGAGGGGCAACTGGGACAGAATCCGGCGCCCCAACTGGGACTAGAACCCGGTGTGCCGGCGCCGCAAGGCGGAGGATTAGCCTGTTGAGCCACGGCGCCGGCCTAGGGAAGTTTTCTATAATTATTTTACTAAATGAGCCTTCTAATCTATTCTGTCTTTCCATACCTTCAGGAATTCCTAGGACTCAAATATCCAGTCATTAGATAATACCCCATAAATTTCTAACACTATTTTCAGTTTTTCTAATTTTTTCCTCTTTATTTTTGTCTGACTAGGATATTTTTAAGGATTTGTCTTCTAGCTCAAATATTCTTTCGTCTCAATACATCTGTTGTTAAGGCTTTCCACTGTATTTTTTATTTGACATATTGAATTTTACATTTCTAATATTTCAATTTGATTTGTCTTCAAAAATCTCAATCTCATGGGAAATTTTTTCACCCATGTCATAGATTTGGTTAACTCAGATATTTGCTTCTCATTGTTTCTGAGTAATCTTTTTATTATTATTATTATTATTTTGACAGGCAGAGTGGACAGTGAGAGAGAAACAGACAGAGAGAAAGGTCTTCCTTTTTGCTGTTGGTTCACCCTCCAATGGCCGCCATGGCCAGCACGCTGTGGCCGGCGCACTGCGTTGATCCGATGGCAGGAGCCAGGTGCTTATCCTGGTCTCCCATGGGGTGCAGGGCCCAAGCACTTGGGCCATCCTCCACTGCACTCCCTGGCCACAGCAGAAAGCTGGCCTGGAAGAGGGGCAACTGGGACAGAATCTGGTGCCCTGGCCTGGACTAGAACCCGGGGTGCCGGCGCCACAAGGCGGAGGATTAGCCTAGTGAGCTGCTGCACAGGCTCTGAGTAATCTTATGATTGAGCTTTTCAATTCCTTTACAGGAATCTCATCAATCTCATCATCTTCATGTTCTAATTTTGAATTGTTATGTTGCTTTGGGGGAGTCATGTTGTCTTCCTTATTCTTGCTTCTTGAATTTCTGCATTTATTTTTACACATTTGTGGAAATGCTTGTTGATTTTCTCCTCTGATTAATTTTATCTTTGAACTATGCCTCTGTGGCTTAGCAGAGTATCTGGTCTTTCAGTTAATACCAGAGGTAGGTGCTGGATATGGCCAGGGAGCTCTGGTCGGTGCTCCAGAGTGGGGCAAGTATCCGGGATGACATCCATGTTGGGCATGGTAGACCTTCTCTAATGTCAGCAAGGGGAGAGTATGATCACTTCTGTTGATGCAGTCATACCCTCACTTCCTCTTTTCCAAGGTGCCTAATGCTCGTGGTTAGTCCTCAGTGGTTGCAGCTCTCACCCATGCTGCTGTGTGAACCCCACAAAGGATCTGTGCAATCCTCCGTGTAAGCATGGATCCTGCTGTAATGACCCACCCTAGGCAATTAGTGAGCTCTGAGCCTCTGGCGCTGGACACAGTGATTACCCAGAGACTCAGCTACACCCTGTGCTCACAGAGTTCCCAGAGGCTCAGAACACAATGCTCCCACAGTCATGGGGTGCAGAGGATCTGCTCTGCCCCACTAGCCTGTCCCACCCATGGGGAGAGCAGAGACATTCCCAGAGCCAGCTGCCTGTGGGTGCACCAGACTGGTGGTTTGAACCCTGGAGCCTCTGGATATGTTGAGAGGCTGGGGGCACCTCATGGTCCTACAGGGGTGCCCAGCCCTTGTCAACTCTCCCAGCTAGACTCAAAATCAGCGGGGAATGCTGATTTTTCCCTCTGGTAAAACCCCCCTATCACATGGATGCACAAGAGCCACCACAGCCACTACTGGTGTCAAAATGGTACCTTCTCCCTACTGGTTGCTGGGTGCCCTTTTTGAGGGAATTATTCCGTGAGAAAAAAAATGTGCTTTCTTTTTCACTGGGTTAGGCAGGTACTTTGCCCTCCATTAGAGTTACAGGCCAGACTCAAAGACATTGTGGTCAACCCGGCTCTCCTTCCAGCAGTATGACCCATGGCATGCACTGCTGCAGTCTGCTCTCACCTCACTCCCCAAAGCTAGTGTACCCTCTGGCTCTTGGCTGTGAGGATCATTTGTTTTGTCTACACTTGTTGCTGCATGCTGGCACCTTCCACACTGATCCACAGTGCCTCTCTTCCCTCTGTAGAATTTCCTCTGCAGATTTCGCTCCAGCTCTCCCCTGGGAATGCACTTCCTCCACTTTTTTTTTCTTCTATTTTCTCCTCAACTAAAACAGAATATCTTTTCCCCATTCAACCATCTTGGAATCCAGGTTTTTCTTATAAGCTAATGATGAGTTCACCTAAAAAGAAATCTCATTTACAATACCACAAAAAGATCAAATATTTAGGAATAAATTTAGCCAAAGATGTGAAAATCTCTACATTGAAAATCATAAAACATGGATTAAAGAAATCATCAAGGACATAAAATGGAAAGACATTCATTGTGATTAGATTGGAAAAATCAATACAATTAAAATGTCTGTACTACCTAAATTAGCCATTTCATTACTAAAAAGTGGAATAGAGCTTTTAAAAATAGCCTAGATATTTTAGCTACCTCATGAAAAGTAAGGAAGCTTCTGCTGTATACTCTAATCATCCCAGGGATGCTGATCCCCAGACAGCCCTTGTACAAAAAACCTCTAATCTAGGTTATTCAAGATCAATGAGTATATAATAGCCCAGCTATGAGGTGCTTTAAAGCAAGTCACACTAAATTCCTAGACAAATACAAGTGGCCAAATGAGAAAGTCAAACTGACCATTCAGAAATCTCTGCTTCCATCCCCAGCTGTAAATCTGCACATAGTCTTCAAGTGTGAACATCTTGGAGGCAGGAACAGTGGGAGAATTCTTTTAACTGAATGTTGCCACTTTCAGATGTCTCGATACTCTATTAAGCAGGTTCCAGCAGCTTTTGCTTTTCCTGTCTATTCTTTTTTTGTTTTTCAAACATGAGTTAGTGGAACTTCTTGCCAATTTTGTCAGGTTGGCAAGTTTCAGAACCCAACATTCATATTTAGAATGTCAAATGTAGTTCATTCACTGTGTGTCTTTCATCCAAACTTCCTGGCTACTGCTCTAATCTTTCTCCAATTTTCTTTGTAACCCCCATGATGTCCCTATGATTTTGAAAGTCACGGTCAAAAAAAAAAAAAACATGTCTTACCGATATTCATGTTTCATTTTTGGTTATTTATTATGAACTATATAAGCATCCATTACACCTTCCATGTTATGAGACTAAACATTTTGTTTTAATTAGCAAAAATGTGTGGATGGCAATCTCACATTCTCATTGCCCTGCTTGTTCTGCATTCTTTCACAGTTCAGCAAAACTATTTGAAACAGTGATACAGACAATGTTTCTGGGACAGCAGCCAGCTTTTCAGGCTTTGTGTATTCATTATATTCCTTAATAATATTTGGAAGCCTACTCACTAGAACCCAAAGAAGAACATGCAGTGATATGAGCAAAGCAAATAGAATGTTTTAATGAGAAGACACTTAATTTCGCTTTGTAAAACTTTTTCACTCTAATGGAATCTTGTTCTAATTTGTAGTGAATACGTCAATTGCCAATGTCACAGAAGTCAAAGAGAACATGACGTTTGGATCAACTTTAGTCACTAACCCAAGAGGAGGGTTTCTGGTAAGGAGAAAAAAAAAAGAATTACATGTATTGACAACACAAATGCTATCATTGTAAATCTTCATAGAATCTTTTAGGTAATTTTCAATCTTCCATTTTTTAAATTTTTTAACAGGCATGTGGGCCCTTATATGCCTATAGATGTGGACACGTGCATTACACAACTGGAATCTGTTCTGACATCAGCCCAACATTTCAGGTCGTGAACTCCTTTGCCCCTGTACAAGGTACAGATTTTATGCAATGTTCTTGCATGTTTGGAAAGCATAAACAATGAATGAGGACTATGTATACACAGGAGCATACCAAAAAGCTTGAAGTATTTTCTTGGCAACCGGCATTACCAATTTAGGTAATTGTTTGCTTTGCCAGTATATAACCAAACCTGACTGCTATTTCTGGAATTGATATTAGTGCAAATAACATTTACAGGGTCATGTTTAAACTTCACAGCTGAAGCTATTGCATTGCTCTTATTTGAAGGATGAGTTTCTTTGAGAAAACTTCATATAAGATATGAACAGAATGAGAACTGTTATATAAAATTCATTCTGAGAAAAAAAATCCAGCCATAACCCTCATACAGTATTCAGTAAAATTAAGTAGAGATGGGTTTTATTTGATGAAAACACCAAACCATTACTTTTCTAAAACTATTTTTCCTGAGTATAAAATCAATATGTCTACTTTGTAGACTGTCAGCTGTTTTTTAAAATTAGCTTCTTTCAGCCATGAAAACACTTCATATACCACTGAGAAGATAAATTCCAAATTTTCACAATGAACTCCTTTCATTGCAGAATGCAGCACTCAACTGGACATAGTCATAGTGCTGGACGGTTCCAACAGTATTTACCCCTGGGAAAGTGTTACACATTTCTTAAATGACCTTCTTGAAAGAATGGATATTGGTCCTAAACAGACACAGGTATGTGATTCTGAGTTTTGATTTCTGTTGTTATAATGATACAAATACACAGAGCTTCAATTAAACAAATTATTCTGAAAATTAATTAGCAAAATGAAAACAAAGGATAAATAGTATATCCCATGTCCCTATTTTTATTTATGGTAAAAGAGACATTATTCAGATACTGTTATTTTTTTGCAAACACAGAAAGCTGCCATTTTCAGTGCTCTTAGAAAATATCCCCTGTCAGTCCCTGTAAAGTAATAATTTAATTGATTTTTAAATTATAAAATGAGTATAACCATCATTGGTAATACCAGAAAAGGTGGCCGGCACCCCGGCTCACTAGGCTAATCCGCCTTGCGGTGCTGGCACACTGGGTTCTAGTCCCAGTCGGGGCGCCAGATTCTGTCCTGGTTGCCCCTCTTCCAGGCCAGCTCTCTGCTGTGGCCCAGGAAAGCAGTGGAGTATGGCCCAAGTGCTTGGGCCCTGCACCTGCATGGGAGACCAAGAGAAGCACCTGGCTCCTGGCTTCGGATCAGTGCAGTGTGCCGGCCACAGCGCACTGGCCACGGCGGCCATTAAAGGGTGAACCAACGGCAAAAAGGAAGACCTTTCTCTCTGTCTCTCTCTCTCACTGTCCACTCTGCCTGTCGAAAAAGAAAAAAAAGGGTTTCAAAGTCTATAGAAATAAGCTGACATCCCAATGAACCCATCACATTATAATCTTCTTTCTCATACAAAAATTTGTAACTGGCCACAAGGTAATGCTTGAAGTCTGTTTTCTTCTATATTAATATTTTCTTTCCACTTGCCATGGAACTCCAAATCCCATTAAGTTGGTATGTACCAATGCCATCTTACTAGTTAAAGTGATCAGTTTAAGTTCATAACTGATCATGAAGATAGGATTAAGTGTCAAAGGGATCACATAAATAAGACCAAGTGTCTGCTAATAATAATAGGTAGAATTAAAAAGGAGAGAATGAGCCAACATGGGAAGCAGGCCGCACAGCAGACTCATAGAATGACAAATGCCCTAAACAGCTCTCTGGCCTCAGAATCAGCCCTTAAGGCACTCAATGCTGGCTAAAAAGCCCTAGAGAGTTTCTCAGGCACGGAAAACCAAGACACTGTGTCAAAAAAAATGACCTAAATGAAAGATCTCTGTGAATGAGATCCTGGTGGAAAGAAGAGGCCATCAAAGAAGGAGATACCTTTCTCTGAAGGGAGGAGAGAACTTCCACTTTGTCTGTGGCCTTGTCGAAATAAGATCAAAGTCGGCGAGCTCAGGGGGCTTCCATAGCCTTGGCAGCTCATGACAAGAGCCTCAGGTGATTACTGACGTCATAAATAAGAGTCTCCTGTCTCTACCTCTCTTTGTAACTCTGTCCTTCAAATAAATAAAAGAAGTCTTTAAAAAAATTTGTTAAAAATATAAGTAGAGTGTCAATTGTTAAATCAACAACAGGAGTCACTGTGCACTTGCTCCCCATGTGGGGCCTCTGTCCTTAATGTGTTGTACTATGAGAATTAACAGTAAAACTAGTCTTCAAACAGTACTTTATACTTTGTGTGTCTGTGTGGGTGCAAACTGTTGAAATTTTTACTCAGTATAGAGTTGATCTTCTGTATATAAAGATAATTAAAAATGAATCTTAATGAAAAACGGGATGGGAGAGGGAGTAGGAGGTGGGATGGTTTGGGGGTGGGAGGGCGAGTATGGGGGAACAACCACTATAATCCAAAAGTTATACTTTTGAAATTTATATTTATTAAATAAAAGATTTCTTTTTTTTTTTTTTTTGACAGGCAGAGTGGACAGTGAGAGAGAGAGACAGACAGAAAGGTCTTCCTTTTTGCCGTTGGTTCACCCTCCAATGGCCGCCGTGGACGGCGCACTGCAGCCGGCGCACCGCGCTCGTCCGATGGCAGGAGCCAGGAGCCAGGTGCTTTTCCTGGTCTCCCCATGGGGTGCAGGGCCCAAGCACCTGGGCCATCCTCCACTGCACTCCCGGGCCACAGCAGAGGGCTGGCCTGGAAGAGGGGCAACCGGGACAGAATCCGGCGCCCCGACCGGGACTAGAACCTGGTGTGCCGGCGCCGCAAGGCGGAGGATTAGCCTGTTGAGCCACGGCGCCGGCCTAAATAAAAGATTTCTATAAAAAAGTTAAAAATATTTTCTTTCCTTAAGTAGAAAGTAAATGCTCCAAGCTCTCATTGCAGAAAATCAAAGAATGGGTTTTTTCTCTTTTTATGAGTATAATTTCTCATTTAGCTTTTCCATTTTAAATACTAGCTTGTGTTTAGCTGTTTTAATGTTTAATAAACATTAATAGTCTTGTGGTTTAAATTGAGCAGATAAAATGAATAACAGGCAAATAAGATACTGAAGTGAACAGTAGCTAGAGGGCAGGAATTAGAATTAGAGTCTCAGAGATTTGGGGACATACTTTGGGGAGTTTGGGAGAACACAGGGGATTTTTGGACTCTATAGGCAGTACAATATTCTTCCCTTTCCTTTTTGAGAATCCCACTATAGAGAAATTTTTTTGAGGTACTGAAAAAGCTGTCTTACTTCATCAGTGTTTGTCACACTCACATTAAAATGAAGACATACTACATATATATGTCTTAATATACATACAAGTTACTTCAAAAAGATGTTTATTTTGGTGCAAATCATTTTAAATCCATACATAGTTTTTTCACAGTATGTACTTTCCATGAATGTTTCAAAGACCACTCATATGCATAGTGCATGGACACAGGGCACTTCAGAAAGTATGTGGAAAATGGAAACAAAAGATAAATTTGTGTTGGTGCAAAAATGTTTGAAATCCATGCACATGAGAGATCTTCAAAAACCCATGGAAAGTTGTGAAAAACTATGTATTGATTTTAAACATTTTTGCCCCCAAATAAACTTATGTTTTAATTGTATTTACCACAGTTTTTGAAGTACCTTGGTTCATAGATTTGTCCTGCCCCCCAACCCTCTCCACCAGAAGATATGTAGTTGAAGATTTCAAATTAAATATCACTCCTCAAAGTGAAATGTCTTATTGCTGTGTTCTATGGCCAAATAGATCTGTGTAGAGAGCTACTTGAAGGATCAGGCTATGGATATACCATTAGATAATAGAGAACTTCTTGAAATCTGTGCAAACTCATTTTTTAAAATGGGCTTTTACACATCACATTCCTGTATGCCACTTCTCATCTGCAATTGAACTTCTCAGCTGTTTACTAAAGGTTGAGAAGGGATATTGTTTGTTTCATGCCACAGGGCAGACAGCAGCCTACAAAACCCAAAGACTACCCTAGAATTCTTACTTGCTTTTCTTGCTGGCACGTGTTCCACATGGACAATTTTTGTCCCATATGAAGACCCCCTCCCCCTTCCTCTTTTCCTCTCCTCTCCTATCCATTTCTCTATGGTCCATAAGATTTCATGGAACCATAAAATTCAACCTTAAAAGAATCCAAAAGGTCACTGAGCCCCAGACCTCAGTTTATGAAGGGGATACGAGAGGCTGTATGCCTGCTTTCAGGTCACCTTGTTTGTTGATGATAGATCAGAACGCACAGCTCTCCAACTGCAGCTCAGTGTTCTTTGCCTCTGGAGAAGCTTCAAAGCTGATCCCAACACCTCACATCCATAAAGAGTAGGTCTTTATCCTTGTCCACCCCATGAGAACTGCTTTTATGCTTCCCCAGGAAGCCCCATGGCCGGGCCATGCCAGGCTTCTCTGTGTTGCACCCCCTCGCCACTGTCATACCTGAAATGAAACTGCTCGCTCACAGATCTCCTGTCTCATCACTTCTCCATGATGGGCTGCATTTTCTTCAATCTGCCTTGTTCATCCCATTTTACCTTTTAATCCAATCCTTTCTTTCTGAAACTGGTAATATTCTTAGAATGTTTTTAAACTTCAGGCTGGCGCCGTGGCTCACTGGGTTAATCCTCCGCCTGCAGCACTGGCATCCCATATGGGTGCTGGATTCTGTCCTGGCTGCTCCTCTTTTAGTCCAGCTCTCGGCTGTGGCCCGGGAGTGCAGTGGAGGATGGCCCAAGTGCTTGGGCCCTGCACCCACATGGGAGACCAGGAAGAAGTACCTGGCTCCTGGCTTTGGATCGGTGTAGTTCCGGCCGTGGCAGCCATTTTGGGGGTGAACCAATGGAAGGAAGACCTTTCTCTCTGTCTCTCTCACTGTCTAACTCTGTCAAATAAATTTTTTTTAAAAAGAATATTTTTAAACTTCAAATATTTTATAGCCATTTAGATGTTTGATTTTACCTTTAAATTTGCGTTATCTATTTTACTCTGAAAATTAATTTTTTTGTGGCTATTTGTGAAAAATAATACAGCTGTGACATGTTTGAAGCTATTGCAGCAACTTCAGGCAGAAAATCTCCAAGACAACTTCAGCATAGCAATCCCTACCTCGGTGAAGATCTGTGCCAGTGACTAAGTTTTATAAAGAGCTAGATTACAATCAATTGCTTATGTGCTGATCCCATTCTGCTGCAGTTTCGATGTTATTTTTAATGACTAAAACTCTAACTAATTTGCCTTTCTGTAAAAAGTATCCTACAAGAAGAGCTATTCTGCCTGTCCATGAAGGAATTCTAGCCTGCAGAGATGGGCTTCATGGAGTTATATGTCTTTCTTCATTCAGAAGAATGGGGGCTAGCCCCTGGGGTCTAGTGCAGAAGAGTTGAGTCACAGAAGAGTTGAGTCCAGGATTCCATTCCACAGAGGAGAACACTTCTTAATGCAATATTGTGCACATTGTCATTTGTTCTGTCTTCTGATTTCACTGAAAAGAACCTGCTTCCAAAAGAGAGGAGCTGATTATATTTCTGAATTTTTATTCACATTCTGCTTTTTTATCAGTCATTTTGCTGCTTCACTGTACTCATTCATTCATTGTTCATATGTTCACTCAGGACTTATTCTGCACCAGCCTACATGCTAGGGCTCGGGCAGTAGCAGAGATAAAAAGACCCAGGTGGCCACTGTCTTAATGACAGTTATGTCTAATGTAGTGTTTCTCCAAATACAGCTTTTAGAATTCTTGCTCCAAGTCACTGGGTATAGGACTGCACTGCCCAGACTTTCAGAAGCAGAATGCCTGAGGATGGAGCTATAGAACTTGATTTTCAATAGGGGATTCTTATGCTTCATACAGATTGTTTGAAAAACAGTAGATTAATGCATTATTATTACACTGATGTGTGTATATCCCTGTATTTGCTGCATACTTTGGATTATAGGAGGCTCAAGAGTAAACGCTGTATCTTCATCCTATCTTACTCAATGTCTAGTCCATTACTTTGCTGACATAATAAGCCCCAAATGAGCACTTGTTGAAAAACGAGCATATCACAGTGAGTACAGTTTTATATTTTTCTCTCACCAGCAGACATTTAATGAGACTTCTTTCTGCAATGTGAACTTTTTCATTTTGACAGATTGAGTTAGACAGTGAGAGAGAGGGAGAGAGAAATGTCTTCCTTTCATTGGTTCACCCCCAAAATGGCTGCTACAGCCAGAGCTACACTGATCCAAAGCCAGAAGCCAGGTGCTTCCTCCTGGTCTCCCATGCGGGTGCAGGGCCCAAGCACTTGGGCCATCCTCCACTGCCTTCCTGGGCCACAGCAGAGAGCTGGACTGGAAGAGGAGCAACCAGGACTAGAACCCAGCGCCCATGTGAGATGCCAGCGCCACAGGCAGAGGATTAACAAAGTGAGCCATGGCACTAGCCCCTGCAATGCAAACTTTTAATATTCTTCTAAATATATTAGTATTTAAATTTATTTATTTATTTGAGAGGTGAGAGAGAGGAAGAGGGAGAGAAAGATAGCTGTCACCTAAAGGTTCACTTCCCAAATGCCTTCGAGGGCCAGGACTGGGTCAGGCCAAAGCTGGGATCCAGGAACTCAATCCAGATCTCCCACATGGGTAACAAGAACCCAATTGCTTTAGCCATCACCCCTGTCTCCCAGGGTGTGCACTAGCAGGAAGCTGGAGTCAGAAGCAGGAATTGGGACTCAAATGTGGGTATGCCGACATGGGATGTGGACCTTTTAGCTGATGTCTTAACTCCTAGGGTAATTACTCACCATAATGTATGCTTTAGTCTCTAGTGTTTATAATTTAGTCTTTTCTAATCTTCTATTTCGACTTAAGCTATTTTCCTAACTAATTCTCTAAAATAAAGGGATCAGAAAGGATATATTTTCTAAGCCATTGAATTTGCTAAACACCATTTATAGAGGTTTTTTTTTTTTTTTTTTTTTTTTTTTTTTTTTTTTTACAGGCAGAGTGGACAGTGAGAGAGAGAGAGAGAGAGAGAAAGGTCTTCCTTTTGCCGTTGGTTCACCCTCCAATGGCCGCCGCGGCCGGCGCACCGCGCTCTTCCGATCGCAGGAGCCAGGAGCCAGGTGCTTTTCCTGGTCTCCCCATGGGGTGCAGGACCCAAGCACCTGGGCCATCCTCCACTGCACTCCCGGGCCACAGCAGAGGGCTGGCCTGGAAGAGGGGCAACCGGGACAGAATCCGGCGCCCCGACCGGGACTAGAACCCGGTGTGCCGGCGCCGCAAGGCGGAGGATTAGCCTGTTGAGCCACGGCGCCGGCGGTTTTTTTTTTTTTTTAAGATTTATTTATTTGGAGGTCAAAGTTACATAGAGAGAGGAGAGGCGGCGGGGGTGGGGGGGTTGTCTTCCATCCGATGGTTCACTCCCCAACTGGCCGCAACAGCTGGAGCTGTGCCGATCCGAAGCCAGGAGCCAGGAGCCTTCCAGGTCTCCCACGTGGGTGCAGGGACCAAAGGACTTTTGGCCATCCTCTACTGCTTTCCCAGGCCACAGCAGAGAGCCGGATTGGAAGTAGAGCAGCCACGTCTCCAACCAGCGCCCATATGGGATGCCAGCGCTTCAGGCCAGGGCATTAACCCACTGTGCCACAGAGCCAGCCCCCATTTATAGAGTTGTAAGTGTAACACTTTTAGACTCTCGAATGTTTGACTTCCCTTCACCAAATTCTGGAAAGAAATTCATTTACAGAAAATTTGAAAAGACACTTCCTCTTCAAAGTAATGTGTATTGAAAAACATACTTATCTTTCATGTGGTCAGGCAGTAATTCTATCCCAAAACAGACAATTTATTTGTTTTGACAACTGTTTTCTTCTCTGATTGGTGGCTAGCATAATTTAAGTAACTTTGGGTTTTTTGTTTTTGTTTTAATACACTCAATTCTGAGCTAAGATTGCTTGATTTTGCTTCTAGAATTTTCCCTCTCCCTCTCTTATACCTTTGACTTCTATTTCTGAAAGGGACAGATATAAAAATGCATTTTATGAGAGATTATGGAGAAGGAGCTGCAAAAGCTAAGAGCTAGTGGTGAACTTGGCATGTCATCCATGTCGAAGGTATAACAGCGTGAAGAATGGACTTGACAGGCATTGCCATGAGGATTTCTCCGCAGAAGATTTCACTAAGAATGGGATTGTACAACAGTCTGGGCATAGGTCTGCTAGAGTTGGGTCATAGAGTTGCCTGACTCCTGCCTGAATTATCTAAAGGGCACGATAGCAGCATCTAGCTGCTGACAGGCAAGTCAGAGCAGGGGCAGCTGCACTGGGATTAGCCTGTGTTCCCAGAGTTTGTTAGAATGAAAAATGAGAGTGTTTCCCATGGACCAGCATGGGTCACTTAAAGCCCTTAGCCAGCATGAGGTCATGTCCATAGTCTCCTGGAAGTGAGTGGATGGCCTTGCAGAAAAAAAGCAGAAGCCGTCTGTAATTCCTGGGGACTGAGGTAGTGAAATGGATTCCCTTTGGGCAAGGATGTAGGTGAGACATCTCAGTGCAGGGAATTCTCCAAAGAATCCACACACAAAAACGTTGAAAACACCTACTAGGATATTATTCATTGTAGCATAGTACCAATCCAATAAGAAGTTCTGTATCCCTTATGTATTTTCTCTACCCTGTCCCTGGAGAGGTCAGAAAGTAGTTAACAGACTAAAGGGAAACAAATAAGCAAAGAAAAAAACCAGTCTTGCTCTTTTCTCCGCCACAAGCTTCTTGGCCTCCCATAAGCCTTTAGCTAAGGCAGGAAGGAGGGTCTAACTATAAATCAACTTTGCTGTTTTCTCTTGTTGGTCTTAATTTTGATAGAATGATTTGAAATCATTATAATTTGATCTTTTTTCTCACCCTGCAAATATAGCAGGCTCATATACCACAATCTAAATTAGAATACAGAACTTTTTCTTTCAACAGACATCTCAAAACTAAGGATCAGAGACATTAGCCATTCGTATTTCCATTCAGGGATAGAAGAACTGCACTAGAAATAAGTTTTAAAGGGATGCCAGGCCACAAAAAATGGTTGTATTCTGATTATTCCTCCTGGGTTTTATTTGCTGTATTGATTATAGTTAGACACTTGGTAAAATAGAGAAAGACTGAATTTAATGCTTATTCTCTGCAGACATAGATTTGTCATTTAGTGATTGCAAGCCATAAAAGGCAGTTGCAAAGACAGTATCATTCCTTGAAGGAACTGTAATCTCCAAACATGAAAAAAAAAATAGAGAAAGGAAGGGAGGGAGGAGTGAAGCAAGGGAGGGATAAGAGAAGGAAAAAGAGGAGAAAAGGGAAGAAACAAAGGAGGGAGGGAGGGAGGGAGGGAGGGAGAGAGGAAGGAAGAAAGGAGGGAGGGTGTGAAGGAGGGTAGGAGAGGAAAAGACAAAACCACTTGCATGAATGTATCTGTGTTATAGTTAGCATACATTAGGGAAGTTCAACACAAATCATGAAAACATACACTCTAAGTAGTTACTCAAAATCTTGTACATGTTTCTGTGTGGCTACATCAAGACTTTTGCTAACATAGTCAAGAAATTTTTGTCAACCAGTTTTTTTACCCAAGATAAAGTAAAGGCTATAAAATTGCCTTTTTTAAAACCACCTATAAAAACAAACCTGAACACTCTAAGCTTGCCATAAAAGATATTATGGTCTAAACATTATGGAGGTCTTATTGATCCTCAATACCTAAACATAACATCGTTCTTAATAATAAATGAGAATGATATAAATATGTCAAATATGAGTGCATTACCCTAAATAAAACCAGTAAATTGTGAGGCTTGATATAAAAGTGAAATATACTAATGGAACAATGTCTTGATTGTTCACATCAAAAGTGTAGCATAGCATTAAACCAAGAAAAATGAAAGAGCGGAATTAATTAAATTTTAGGAATATTATTTATCTTTATTTTTACTACACATTTTATAGCCATTTCCCTGGAAGCTTTAAATATGGGGCTTGGTTCGTTGTTTTTAGGTCTGGGAAGAAGCCTGGCTGAGCCAGGCAGCCATGCCCTTGTCCTGAAAGTGCTGAATCTTCTTGCTCACCAGTCTCCTTGTCTACATTCTCCCACCTCAGTGATTCTGAAGTCAAGTTCAGATCATGGGCTTAGATAGAAATCTCCTCTATCTGGCTGCTGAATACGTTCCAAGTTCTCCAGTGGACAGCCTGACCCATGGCACATCATTTCCTTAGGAAGCAGTCATCTCCCTGTGACCCCTGGCAGTAATTCCTGGCACATCCTGCTTACCTTCCTTCCCACCTCACTTCTTGTGCCCTTCAGCCACTTGTTGGCCTGGCCCTGCCTTGGGCCACCCTGCACACAGTGTGCTGTGCTTATGTGATTCTCTCTGCCTGGAACGCCCTTCTCTATCCCTGGTCCTGTGTACTAGGTGAACTTCTTAGATTCCATTGCAGCATCACTTTCTCTGTAATCCTCTATGATTACCCCACACACCCTTCCTAAGAAAATGCCTTCTCCTCCCATGTTCCCATAGCATTCACCTACCCTGCACTTATTGACCTGGTTGCTCAGGAGCATGACTGTTTTACAGATCCGTCTCTCCTGGTAGACTATGAATTCCATGAAGACAGGACAGTGCTTTCATCCTTTTATTTATGAAACAAGGTCTACATTTTTATGTGTTGTCAAACACTTATGAGGCAAGTCCATTCTGTTGGAAAAGAATGAACTTCCCAGAAGTTTTCATTTCTCCTGAATTAAAAACTTATGAATGTAGTGACTACTTTCTCTCACTCTGCTTCTTGAGGTCAGATTAATCCATTGAGCTAGAAGGTACTTGCTTGAGAGAGACTCCCCTTTACATTATATTTCAGGCTTGCTTTGAAGGTATATACTCATCTAGCCCCATTCACTCCAGCCTGATTTCTCCTTTAGCCTCATCCCTTCTCCACGGATAGTGAGTCATGTTCCTCTAACCTTGCCTATCCTTGCATTTTTGAGCTGAGGCCATTTTCATTGCAACATTTTCCATCAAGCAAGAGGCCAACTCTTAAATACACCCTTTTCTTAGAATTTGTGTCTGTTACCTATTGACTTTATTTCTATTTTTTGAGGACTTATTTTCTTAGGAAGCAGTCATCTCCCTGTGAGTCATTCCCATTTTTGTCCTTCTCCATAGGATGAAAGGTTCAGCCTGGACTCAGTCCACACAGCTTCAGATGGTTTGTGTTCACTAATTCAGATTGCAGCCCGTGTTATCACCCACTCATGCCCCCCACTTAATCATATTAGAAGTGCATTGTAGAGCAGGACTTTAAAACATAGTTTGATAAAAGGAAATAT
The DNA here is from genome assembly GCA_949820135.1 of Sylvilagus floridanus. NCBI lineage: Eukaryota > Metazoa > Chordata > Mammalia > Lagomorpha > Leporidae > Sylvilagus > Sylvilagus floridanus. The sequence continues at coordinate 62,732,670 of OX463246.1, read as the reverse complement.
ACATTGGCCAGACACAAAGCCTGAGCTCTTTTCATATCAGGCATGTGTGCATATTATAGAAACATGGAAAATCTCATTATTTTACATTGTCATTATTCCTTAAATAAGCCCTTGATTTGATCATGTTGTACACTAAATGAAAGCCTAGAAACTTGATTTAACTTAGCTTATTTTAAATTTAGGTGCTAGTATTATAACTCTGACATAACAATAGAAGGTGATACTCTAATACTAGATGAATAAATAGTTATATTCATTCAAAGCTTTTTGACTCAATATACTTAATAGATATGTAAACACATCTATTCTTAAACTCTTCTGTCATTTAAGAAATTCAGTATAGTCTTCAGTGTGACCTTTAGTTCCATGAGTGAATAATCAGAAAGGCCTTCCTCTCCATGATTTCTGACTGTCCTTCCTTTATAGTCTCACATTCACTTTTTCTTCCTCTTTCTTTTCTGCTCACAAAAGGAATACCATCATTGGATAGTTCGTTTTCATCCAGCAGATATTTGTGAAGTATTTGGTTAACAAAGTATTATCAAAACATTAGGGCAATTTTTTAAAAGCCAGTAAAATGTTATCCTAGGTTCCAAAAAACTTCCTAGTTACAAATGACATAGGCGTAGGCATTTGGCCTAGGATTTAAGATACTGGCAATCCATATTGGATTTTGTGGGTTCAGTATTCACTTCTGGCTTCTGATTTCATCTTTCTGCTAATGTGCACCCTGGGAGGCAGCAGCAATGATGGCTCTAGTAGTTGAGTCCCTGCCACCCATTTGGGAGAACTGGATTGAATTCATGGAAAATGTATATTTCAGTTTTTTTCAACAAAATAAACATTTTAAGTCCATTTTCTATGATTTTTAAACTACCATCCTCTACATGTTATGATTCATCTGTTTCATCTGCCTTAAATTGTAAACTAAGCTGAGAATGGCGCTTTCTGTTAAATTAAGTCTCACAAGTACTCAGAGCAGCATTATAAATATTTGTTTTATGATTTGATCCTTTTCTTATAATAAAAAGAAGTCCGTGGTACCCATTTGTGTGCAAGAGTCACAGCAGGGATTACCCAGTCTGGCTGTCAATGAAACAAGCACCCAGTATCAGCCCAGAACCTATCCTACATGTCATTTCCCTGAGATTTGATTTTTCCACTGCCCACTCCTCTCATTTCCCACACTTCTTTGTATCTCTCTTTCTACTTATCATTCTTTCGCTGCTATCTCAGCTTTCCACTTGCTCATGTGAAAAGTTTTCATCATCCAGTAAGAATGTATGAGGGTCAACAGTGAGCAAAGCAAAACAGTGGTGAGGGAAAAGAGAATACCAAAAGCCATGACATAGTCCATGCCCTTTACCCCTGCCCCAACCCATATGCAACATACAGCCAGCATCACTAGGGACATAAAGCATGCAAACAAAGCAATTAAGAGGAATGCGGGTATGTACAGACAGTCTTGCTTCAGAGTTCCAAGAAGGGGAAGATCACAATAGGATGCTGTCAAGTAGGTGGGAAAAGGTTTTTCAGACAAAGCAGAACTTGCATCCTGCAGAATGGGTAGGATATTGCTCATTTCAAGGAATAAGGAAAAGCATTCAGTAGGAGTGGAGTTCATATTGAGGAGTCCCTAAGATGAGGATGAGTAGAGAAGTTGAACGTTGAAAGTCAGGGAGATTGAAACTGGATTTTAGCAATCGTCAAGGAACAGTTTGAAGTTTCAACTTCTTTTTAAATTGGAATAAAAGGTTACTTTAAAGAATATTTCAAAGTCCTTGTTAAAGGCAATCAAGAGTATCAGGAGGTTTTTTTGAACAGGGAAGTAGTGTAATAAAAGCAGAATATTGGTTGATGTGACAGTAATAAGTAGAAGGATTTGAGAAGAGTGAAAGCCTATGGAGGGAGATCAGCAGTGCTGAGAGCAATAATTGCGACAGTCTAGGTTCAAGGCAGTAACTCTTCATCTGGGCTAAGGTTGGGATGAAAGAATGTACAGGAATGTTGCCTTAGGCCTGGCTCCCCAGAAGCAGAAGCCTGGCTGGAAGGTCCACAAACTAGTGATTTATTAAGGACTCACTCCCAATAGAAAATAGGAAGAGATTTGGGGAAGCACAATAGAGTAGCAACAGAGTACAAGCAAGGATGAGCTTTCCCGTGAAGTCCAGGCCTTGGCCTGGGTCAGGAGGGAGAGCTCCAGCTCAGTCCGAAGGCTGAGTGAAGTCCCTTCACTCAGGCATTGCCTGTGGAGTGGGACAAGAATTGGAAAGGAGAAAATTCCCTGACCTGTCTGGTTCTTTGGACCTTTGAGGCAAAGCAATCTAATAAGCCAAGAGCAGTCAGCTAAAAAGAGTCTTAGGTGGAGTCATTAGAAACAAAATATGTAGAAGAGATGAGGGAACCCTTATGTCTTAAAATTTACAGAGTAAGATTACAGAAGTACGATACTAGTTAGGGAGATAGATAGATAGATAGATAGATAGATAGATAGATAGATAGATAGAAAATAAATACAATATAAAGCACAGTTCTTTGGCTTACCATGGTTTTGAATTTTTTTAGTATTTTTTGTGTTTAGATCACTTGTTTAAATAATCCATTAGCACAAAGTAGTTCTGTAAGGTGTGGGAAATCTGCTGTAAATGTAAAATATAAATATGTATCTGGCACAAAGCAGCCTTGTTTAGTTGACATGCCTTCTATTTCTAATCATGTGCACTCATTCCCATGTATAAATAAGATACTCTCTTTTTCCTGAGTAATCAACCCCTATGACAAGAATTTGATTTAAGCCAATAAATGGGAAGGACATTGTAGTAAAACTGTGGAGCAGTGACTAATTCAAACATGTAACCCCCTTTGAGATTCAAGGTTATCATTTTGAAAGGAAACCAGTCTCAAGATGTGTGAACTTTGTCCAGGAACATTCAGTGTCATAGATGCACACACAGAGAAGGAGACAGTTGGATTTAACCAGAGTTAGAAGTTTGTCAAGTGAATTAATCAACAGAAAGAAAAAGGTTTAAGTAGTTAGATGTTTGCAAGTAAACGATTATGGTGATTGGAATCCATGATAGAAAGAAGGAAGAAAGAAAAAGAAAGAAAGAAAGAGAGAGGGGAGGGAGGGAGGGAGGAAGGAAGGAGGAAGGAAGGAAGAGAGAAAGGAAGGAAGGAAGGAAGGAAGGAAGGAAGGAAGGAAGGAAGGAAGGAAGGAAGGGAGGGAGGTAGGGAGGAAGAGAAAGTGAGAGAAAGAAAGGAAGGGAGAGAGAGAGAGGAGGGAAGGAAGGAAGGAAAGAAGGAAGGAAGGAAGGAAGGAAGGAAGGAAGGAAGGAAGGAAGGAAGGAAAAGAAAGAGAGAAAGAGTAGGATTAATGAATTGATTGGAGGCCTCTATGTGATCAAAGAATTGTGAATTAAACATACCAGGTAAATGAATTGAAGTTTACGAGCAGAGAGAAAGCTTGAAATTGAGACTGAAGTTGTTCAGTTCTTCCAACGAGGTCAAATATGGGGTGGATGGCATAAATGAGCTACACTGAAAGTTACTGAAGCAAAAAAGGTCAAAGAACTGAGAGACTGGGGTGCTCGATAGATGACAAGAGTAGAAGTGAAATTTTTCAGTTCTTTTGCCTCTTGCTTATTCAAATAAAAACAAAAGGAAATAAAAACAAAACTAACCCTGTAAGATGTCCTGGATGGGTGAGCAGTTAACTTCTAGAGCAGCATTTATTCAACTTGGTACAAGAATTGGGCATAATGATTAGCTAAGTGACAATGGCATTTCACTTTTATTTACTACACATTTATATACACAAAGACAATATCAAGCCTATGTGGCTCAATCAGTACTCAGTATTTCCCAGGACTGCTAATCAAAAGCTATAGAATCACTGGAGAAAAATAAAATCTATCAGAAAGTGATAGAAATGTCCATCACATTTGATTATAAATCAAGGAAATAACCTGAATTGGAGTCTTTGGTGTGACCTCATCCATTTTTCTTATATTTTGTGTAATTAATTGGTTGTATCTTACCTTGTTCCCAAAACGATTTATTATCATCTGTGTTCTTTTTTTTTTTGACAGGCAGAATGGACAGTGAGAGAGAGAGACAAAGATCTGTGTTCTAAACATAATAGCATATGGTCTTGGGACAGATAGTAAGGGATAGTAAGTGAAAGGGATATTCATAGAACAGGGCTTGCCTAGACATGGACTGAACAGACTGTATGTTCATTAAGTTCATCATGTATACTTTATCTTGAGGATTTATCTTGAGAATTACTTGAGTAAATTCTCTATTTTTTTATTTATCTTATACCTGACTCAGCAACTTTAAGAGAGGAGTCATTTGTTTTGTTTACATAACCAGAATCATGTGCTTTTCTGACATTTATTTGTTCTAGTAATATTTCTGAAAATATAATCTATTCATTTGCATATTTATCTTATCCTCTACTGTATCTCAGCTAGCTACCTAGCTAACCAAACTCAATGATTCACCATGAAATGACAGTGGCTTTTAGCAGAAGCTAGCAGGGCAGGTAGCTGGCGCCACGGCTCACTAGGCTAATCCTCCACTTGTAGCGCCAGCACTCCAGGTTCTAGTCCTGGTTGGGGTGCCAGATTCTGTTCCTGTTGCTCCTCTTCCAGTCCAGCTCCCTGCTGTGGCCCTGGAAGGCAATGGAGGATGGCCCAAGTGCTTGGGCCCTGCACCCGCAAGAGAGACCAGGCTCCTGGCTTTGTGGCAGCCATTTTGGGGGTGAACCAATGGAAGAAAGACCTTTCTCTCTGTCTCTCTCTCTCTAACTCTGCCAGTCTAAAAAAAAAAAAAAAAAAAAAAAAAAAAAGCTAGCAGGGCAGGTGATGGGGGCAGTTAGGGAGACACATTTTTGTTGAGAGAAATTAACAAGACTGAAAGAGCCCTGCAGTAAGAGATACATGTTTTATACTAGACTACTTTCTACTCTGTGCTACAGGAAATGAACTTTTAAAGTCAGTTTCCCTATTTATGAAATGTGATAATATATACTGTTACAATAATTTGAATGAATTAGAGAAGAAAGTAAAAACAAACATTAAAATATAGCATAATATTATTATTTAAGTCTACCAGAGTCATTTAATAAAAATTATGGAATAGGCAAATCAATCATTTGGGAAGTTTAATAACAGTAGTTTAATTTTTGTTCTTTGGGATATTAATATTTTTATCTTTTATTTAGTAAATAATAATTTCCAAAGTACAGTTTATGGATTACAATGGCCTTCCACCCCCCATAATTTCCCTCCCGCTCACACCCCTCAGAATGGCTATGATTATTGCTATCAGAATAGGAGGATTTCTGCACTGCTAGATTTTTTATCTGAAAGGCTAAAATGCATTGGATCAATATGTTTAGCTGAAGAACATGAACAGTAAATTTTGGTAAATGTGTAACTCTCGGTGACTTGGTATTTCAGGTTGGAATTGTACAATATGGAGAAAACGTCACCCATGAGTTCAACCTCAATAAGTATTCATCAACAGAAGAAGTACTTGTTGCAGCAAATAAAATAATGCAGAGAGGTGGCCGCCAGACTATGACAGCCCTTGGAATTGACACAGCAAGGTATATGGGTAAAAAATAAACCAAAGTGAAAGGCTGTGCAAAATAACTGCTCACTGATTAGCCCTTTGGGATATGGATTGAGTTTACTTTAGCAAAATTTAAAGCCTTTGATTTTAATATTAGATACAGAAGGTTAGCTAATTAGAATTTGCCATAATATGGACTCATTCTCCCTTATCCTTTAATTAATGGAGAATCTGTTTTTTTATTAAAAAAAAAACTTCTATTGTGTATTGCATCACTTTTGTGGGCATTAAGACTTGATAATAATTAACATTTTTCCATTTATTCTTTATTTTCAGCTCCAAGGATCCCCAACCTAAAAAAATTGATTAAAAATTAGTGCATTTCAACATTCTATTGTGTTCATGTATTTTCAGTACTTGGTGTTGAATTATAGAAGCACTCAGATAAAAGTTTTTAATAGATAAATTAAACATCTTCTTTTTTGACATCATTTTCTATAAAAGAAAAGGTTTTATTATTTATAATGCTCTCTCCTTTTTTTCCCTTCACTTTCTCTAATTCCCTTCAGTGTACATCCCTTCCTTCCCCACTTCTGCAGTTTTTAATGGAGAACACATAACCCACCCTCTGGTAGAATTTCATCTTATAAAAACCTGCAGAGTTGTTTCTCCCTTTAGTTACCATGAAAGCTAGCAAGCTTCTGAACAAAAACCAAACTCCCAGAGTACAGGGAAGCTACTAAGAAGTATGGCTAATGTTAAGTACCCTTCTGTGAAGTAGCTTCAACTTCTGGACTCTCACTTGATTTTGAAGAACTAATTACCCAGGCTCTCACTTCATCTGCCTGAGAAAATCCATGTTTTAAGGATGTTAAAATAGTTAACATGGATACTCTAAAGAATGGGTTGGATATTCACAAATTTAAAATCTCATATGCAGCTCTACACTCAAAAATGTTAGAAAAACATGTGGTTCTCATTATATGGTGCCCAAGACAAAATAACCACAAACAGATGGGACAATTTTATATTTACCTGCCCATAGGATCACCAATTTGCATGCACCAAGAGTTCATATGCTTATGTGGACTGAATGTGCCTTGCTCAATAACTGACCAAATGTGGTCACACATTCAAAGTAAAAGTGTTCTGTGCAGGCCCTGAGTGTGTAAAGAGCTATGCATTTTCCCAAGGCAACTGTTTAAGAATGAATATTCATCTCTGAAAACTAATTGAACAAACATTCTGGCTGCTTTTGCTCCTGCATAAACACCACTCTAAATGTGGTGTCCCTATGCAGGTTTTATCGCTCTGTTTCACACAGGGTTCAGCTTTAAAACACAGATTGAGTTTTGAACGTGCACGAAAAGTCCATAGTGATACTACAAAAGTACACATTTTTCTCATTCATTAGTTTTTCATGTTAAGCAGATTTTGTATTGTTTCATTTTCCTTTCAGGCATGGCAAGTTACAAACAATATTAATATTTCAAAATCTTTTATCTCCACTTGCATTGACTCGCAGTTCAAAAATTTCTGTTTCCCCTTCTCCCTATCCCAAATCATCATTCTTGTCAATGTGCTTGTATTTTATCCTAAGGCTCAGATTCACCTCTCCCAAAGAGGGAAAAAAAAAACCCTCCTGGGATATTTTAATTTTCAGTAGCATGCAGGGCGGTCAATACTTAATTCCAGTGAAGGATACTGGATGGTGATATTTGGGGTCAAGAACAATTTGTTAAGAGGTATATTTGAAACAGAAAGGGTATACTTGGGAGTCCTGCCAGTGGTTACTTTTCTGTTACATAAAACCAGCCCTGGTTTCACAGCAAACAGATTTTCTTAAGGCCTTTTAATCATCTCCTTCAGCTGATGTTCATTTGGTCATTTGTTCAATTATGACCTTGATCTTTAAGAGAATTAGGATGCTTTGGTGATCCTCTAAGGAATTAGAAATTCAATAAGCATTGAATTTCATGTGGCATCACGTCCAAACTTCTTTTAGAGACAAGCCTTTAACATCTGTTTTCACCTCTGTTTGTGCATATAAACAAATCAGGGAATCTATTTGTATAGTGTATTAAGGAAAATTATTCAAGGTGCTTGTTAAAGATGCTCAGGAAGCACTCATTCAAAAGGAACCAATGCAATAGGAGTTTTGCAGAAATGGGGCTCAGCCTGAATATAGCAAGGGTATTTGGGGTTTTATAGCCAAGGACTAGGGTGGGGATGGGTGGATAGAAAATTACACGGGGAACATTAAGGCTAGGGAGATTCTTATTAGTATAAATAAGTGAGGTTCTTACTGAAGACAAGATGATAGTAGGAAAAACCAACGTGTTTTTGTTTTGTCTCTGCTCTCATCACTCCGTACATCACTTCTGGCACCAGATGTGTGAGTTTTGTCCCACACTGAACTTTCTGCAGTCTCTCCAAGGTCAGAGGATTTCCAGTGTGTTCTGCCAGTGTCAGAGTAGGTGAGGGGCAGTTATCTCAAACAAAAGTTTGAGAACAAAAGAAGCATGTCAAGCAAGAGAAGAGGTGTTGATAGAGAAAGGAGTGGCTGATATATGCTCCAATCACTCTCCCTTTGAGGTTTCCAAAACCAAAAATACCTCTTGCATTTTGTGTGTGGCATGTGTGGTTATTAACAAAACGATGGCTGCTCTGTGATCTGGAATAAATCAGAAACCATTACAAACATACCTGTTAGGCTGAACAATGGGCATTGATGTTAGTCTTGGCAGGAAGCACCAGCTACCTGCAATTGTCAGTGCTTTAGTTTGATTTTTCTCTTTGCCTAACCTTGGAATGGTGTTTGTCAGCCTCTCTTTTGTCATTTTTTTTTCTGTGATGACTTCAGAAAGGAGGCGTTCACTGAAGCCCGAGGTGCCCGAAGGGGAGTTAAGAAAGTCATGGTTATTGTCACTGATGGAGAGTCCCATGACAACCATCGGCTGAAAAAGGTCATCCAAGATTGTGAAGATGAAAACATTCAGCGATTTTCCATAGCTGTAAGTACATTGCTAGAGAAGGTTTTCCAACTCTTGCTTGAAGAGGAGAGCTGTGTGTATGTTGTGCTAATTTTCTGAAAGCAACACAAACAAGGTTGCTAAGGTGATACTTCTGCATTTAAAGGTTATTTAGGATTGGATCTTCCTCCCTTCTGTGTCTTCCATGCCCAGTCAGACACTCCAGAAACAATCATGGCAAAAAATCCTGGAAGAGAGTAAGGAAAGGTAAAAGGAGAAAGAAGGCATTGGGGTGCATCAGTTAAAGTGTGACTTGGGAGCCTACATATCTTATCAGCGTGCCTGGGTTTGAGTCCTGGCTCTACTTCTGGTCCAGATTCCTGGTCGTGTACACTCTTGGAGCAGCAGTGATGACTGCCACCCACAAGGCATACTGGGATGGAATTCTAGGTTCCTGGCTTTAAGCATTTGGGAAATGAACTAGCATATGGAAGTTTCTCTCTCCCTCTCCCTCTCCCTCTTCCCCTCCCTTCCTTTTCTCTCCTCTCTCTCTCTCTCTCTCTCTCTCTCTGTTCGCCTCTTACCTCTCTCTTGTTCTACTCTTCAAATAAATAAATAAAACTGTAAAATTATATATAATATAAAACATTTTAAATAGGAGGAATAAAAAAGCAGAAATATAAGAAAGAGGAAGGGCGGGTGAGAAAAAGAGGGACAAAAATAGGGAAAGAAAAGAGAACTGGGAAAGAAATAGAAGAAGTTGGGAAGAAGGAGAAAAGATGGAGAGAAATAGGGAGGGATAGGGAATGGAAGGAGGGAAACAGAAGATACGCTAGATAATAAAAAACATTGCCTGCTAAGTGATCATTCTTTCTGAAATCAGAGGATGGAAGCAGGACCTGATTTTTATCATAATCTATGAAAAGGAAACAATGATATTCCCATGCCAAATATTTTTTTTTTCTGTTTGTTTGTTTTTTTTTAATAACGCTTTTATTTAAAGAATATAAATTTCCAAAATACAGCTTATGGATTACAATGGCTTCCCCCCCCATAACTTCCCTCCCACCCGCAACCCTCCCCTTTCCCACTCCCTCTCCCCTTGCTTCACATCAAGATTCATTTTCAATTCTCTTTATACACAGAAGATCAGTTTACTATATATTAAGTAAAGATTTCAACAGTTTGCCCTCACATAGCAACACAAAGTGAAAAATACTGTTGGAGTACTAGTTATAGTATTAATTCACAATGTATAGCACATTAAGGACAGAGATCCTACATGATATATTTTTTTAAATTGATTAATTTTCTATGCAATTTCCAATTTAAAACCAATATTTTTTTCATTTTTTAATTATCTATATACAGAAGATTGATTCAGTATATACTAAGTAAAGATTTCATCAGTTTGCACCCACACAGAAACACAAAGTGTAAAATACTGTTTCAGTGCTAGTTATAGCATTACTTCACATTGGACAACACATTAAGGACAGATCCTACATGAGACGTAAGTACACAGTGACTCCTGAAGTTGATTTAACAATTTGACACTCTTGTTTATGGCGTCAGTAATCCACCCTAGGCTCTAGTCATGAGTTGCGGAGGCTATGGAAGCCTTTAGGGTTCACCGACTTCAATCTTATTCCAACAGGGTCATAGTCAAAGTGGAGGTTCTCTCCTCCCTTCAGAGAAAGGTACCTCCTTCTTTGATGGCCCCATTCGTTCCACTGGGATCTCACTCACAGAGATCTTTCATTTAGGTCTTCTTTTTTTTCCAGAGTGTCTTGGCTTTCCATGCCTAAAATATACTCATGGGCTCTTGAGCCAGATCTGAATGCCTTAAGGGCTGATTCTGAGGCCAGAGTGCTATTTAGGACATCTGCCATTCTAAAAGTGATCCCTGTGAAATATAAGAGTGGGAAAAAGAGAGGGAGGAGATGTACAATTTGGGACATGCTCAATCAGTCGTGCCCCAAATGATGGAGTTAGAAATGTGCCAGGGAATTCCAATACAATCCCATCAAGGTGGCATGAACCAAGGCCATCTCACTAGTCCAAGTGATCAATTTCAGTTCACAATTGATCACACTGATAGGTCTAAGAGTCAAAGGGATCACACAAACAAGACTAATGTCTGCTAATACTAACTGATAGAATCAAAAAGGGAGAGAATGATCCAACATGGGAAGCAGGATACACAGCAGACCCATGCCAAATATTCTTAGTCAGTCTACCCTGGACTTATGGAGTCCTAAGTTATGCCATCTACCAGAAGCAAGAAATGCAAGAGCAGGAATGGGAAGGGGCAGCAAACACTATATTGTGGAGCCAGAAAAACCTTTGCTTAAATTCTCTCTCTCATATAAAAAAAGTACTGAAATAATGATTGTAAAAGTATCTAGCACAGCAGCAGGTTAGTCATGCAATAAGTAGTCTTTATTTGTAAGCACCCTTAACTCCAGAAGTTTGCAATCAGGAAATAATAAAAAGCATGATGTTTTATAATAAAATCATGGTGTGTTATAATAATATCATGGTGTTTTCCAGCTAGCAAAGATCTTAGGGATAAATTATGTTGCCTCCTTGCTTAGAAACCTTCAGAGTCCCCCATAGACAACAACTCAACAATGGCACCACGCATCCACCTTTCTAACCTCTTCACTCTCAGTTTCAAAGTATTTGGCCCCAGCTTGGGGGGAACAGAGCCTTTACTCTGCTCCTGTACTAGCTGATTTTGTACTTAATTGATTTTTTTTTTAATTTCAGAGCAAACATTTCAGAACTCTGAGAGTTCACATTATTTTTCAACAAAGTCTCCTTTATTTATAACAAGTAGTAACCGATTGTTGCCTACATTGGTTTTTCAACATTCAATCAGTACAAGTTTATTCTTTCCTTTCAAAAGCACATTGTAGGAAGAATAAGAAAGAGTAGTCTATGGATAAAAGTTCTAGAACATGATTGATTCTTTGCTTCCCAGCAGTGAGGACTCCATTTTATAACCGAGATAACTTCAGTATAAGCAATGAAAATGAGCATTTTCTTCTTGGTTTTAATATGTAAAACAAAAACCTAAAATATCTCATTATTTTTCTCATTCCCCTCATTATTTCTGTACAGTAACTTTTGCTGGTTGCTATTGAATCCAAGTTTTTCTCTCCTGATATTGTAATCTTAACTCTTTTGGTCCCTCCCACGGTTGAGAATAATTCCACATGGCCCAGCCCTCACTCAGAGAGACTGCCAGATTAGCAGTGAGAATGCAAAGCCTCTCACTTGGCCCCAGAGAGTTGGATACCAAAGGTTCTGTCATTTGTTCTGTGTGCCCTCAGGTTATGATCTGGTACCCCAGATATCCCTGATAAAGGCCATGAGTGGAATTAACATTAGAAAAACTTAACTGAAAAGCTATCAGTGAAGGCTTCATTTCAAATGAAGCTTGTGTTTGTTTTACGTCATAACTGGCTACATATTCAATGTTTCCTGCCCTTGAGTCACGTATTTTCCCTTTGTTGGATTCCTAGTGACAATTTATACTTGCTCTAGTCAAGAAGAGGTCTCCTGATTTCATTGGTCAATCTTCATGGAGTTGTACAGGCTTCTAATGAGTGAACTATCATCAGATTGCTCTTAGTATAAATAAAATATATAAGAAAATTTCTCTTATCAACAGTTGTTATTTTTTGAATTAATATTTCTTTACTCTTAATGACTCATGCATTTTTTTTTAATTTTGTACCAAACTAGAAAGTAAAAGTTATTTGTGCATAAACATGGAAAGGTTTCAGGGATTTCTCAAAGTCTGTTCATACTGCACGGGATTAAATACTCCCCCGGGCGTCTGCCCATGAAATTTCCTGGACTATTTCTTCTACTCATTTTTTTTAATCTGAACACCACAGAGATGTATTTTGGCAGAGAAGCTGTTCCCAAAACAGGACTGATAATGTAAGTTCCCAGTAACTAAACTGCAAATATTTTCTGTTGAACTTTGAAGCCTGTAGAGGGTCCTAGCTGGTTGTGAGTCCTCTATCCTATGGTGTATCTATTTCTGTCTCTTGTCTGATAGTCTTACTTCCACATTCTTGTCTGAGATGCTCGTGGCTATGAAATGTTTATTACCTACAGTGTTCAAATGGAAATAAGAGAAATTAGAAAGGATCCTAGAATTTCATTTTTTTTTTTCACCCAAAAGACACCATTCAACATGTAAAGGAATTGTACCTTTTACATTTCACACATCTGCCACAAGCAAGCTTGAATTCTCACTGTATATTTAAGGTACATACTAGCAAAATTCCAAAGGCCTCAGCTTGATATATGTGAGTGAAACAGGAGTAATTCAGAAGTTGAAAACTTTTTTGTTTTTTTAAATCTCTTCTTTTTCATTGAAAATAATGTTTTTGCAAGTTACTAGACCCTTGGGTAAAGCATCTAAATATATTTCTATTTTCATTTTTGATTCTATGATGTAAAATAGTTCAAAATACTCCTATTATATATTTATGTTTTTATTCTTTTTATTCAAAATACTTTAATATATGCATAAAAGTTGAATATATTGATGGGGTAACATATGATGTCTTGATACATCTATACATTATGTGATATCCCATCAGGATAAATATATCTGTATCCTCAAAATTTTAACATTTATTGATGGTGAAATATTAAAAATCATATATTCTAGTTTTTTTTTAATTGTTATTCTTCAAGTATGTTACTTGGACACTGGCCCTTTTCCTTTAGGAGTTTATCATGATTTTAAAGCACATTTATTTATTTTTATTTATTTGAAAGGCATACCACTTGAGAGTTTATCCATCTCTGTTCTGTAACATATGCCACTAAGGTGTATGTGAAAACATTCACATCACAACTAATAACCTCAATCACAATGCTCCAAAAATAATTAGATTTTTATGTGTGTTTTCAACTGTGTCAGTTTATAAATGGAAAGGAAGTTTATCTGTCAGGCTAATTATGACTCCAGAATATGCTCACTAGGAACCAAGGACAAGAGTTGATGAACTCTCAGTCCAGGGTATCATGTAATCCATAGAACAATCTAGAAATATCCTTGGGGACTCAGGGTTTCACATGATTCAGAATTTGTATGAATATGAAGGCAACACATCAGTAGCAGAACTGTTGACACAAAAGGAGCCAACAATGCCATGAGAGAGACACTGCAGATGGAATGTTTGCTCTGGAGCTTGGAGACCCTCTTCTGCCCTTTCCACATTCCCCAGATGTGGTGAGAAATCCTGGTGTACAAACAGTAACTGCATCACTGTTTTTAGGTAAGAGGGGATTGGTTCAATGCAGTAAAAGCGCTTAGTGGTCACTGGGTTTTCTTTTTCCACCTTACCAATTCTTGACTATCTTTTCCATTAGTTCTCTTCCCCCATGGCTTAGCTCAAGTGGGGAAATGCTCCAGCCTTCTCTCTTCAAAGGTTAATAGCTTCTGATATTTGGCATTTGCTTTTCAGCAAAGTAGACAGGAACTGAACTTTTCTTTTGTGGTGCGATTTGTAAGCTACTGGTTTAGGGCCTTTCTGCCTTAAGTCTGGACATCCCAGTGGAGAATAAACCCAAAATTAAAAAAAAAAAAAAAAGACACTCAAATGCTGTGCCAATTACCTTGCAGCCAGCTCCAGGGTGGAGTTGCCTTGAAGTTCTCTGGCACTGAGATCGTATTTCCTTTGGACTACTTAGTGGTATTCTCCAGGGAGAGGGACGAAGGCCCTGCTCTAAGGAAAATGTCCAGAATAAATCCACCACCACCTTTTGTCTAGTAAAGAATGGTGAAAAACTACATTGCTTGCCTACATAAATGGTTCATGTCTCATTTTCTCACTTTAGCATTTAGCACGCATTATAGTGATTCAGTCGTTGTTCTAAACCATTATCCATTTTCTGTTATAGATCATAAACAGCAACACAATTTAAACAGTAATTTTAGTTCTTTTCTAACTTTCTGCAAGTGAAAAGCTGTAGCCATCTCAATTAAAAAATACCAGTTTTTAAAATCTGATACATTTTTAAAATCATTCTAAATCTAACTTTAAAAAATATGAATAGAGATGGTGCAGTGGGGGAGACAGAGGCTCTGAGCAAATGGAGGAGTGGGCAGCCCGGGTGTGTTTTAGTCTCCAAGTACACAATGCAGAATTGTAGTGGGAAGGATGTCTGAGGCCAGGCTCTGTGGAGCTCTCTATTTTCAGTGATGTCAAAAAGGATTCATTATCATTGGAAAATGAAAACTGAAGCTAGAAAGTGTAGTATCTTCGTGGTCATTGGAGGTCAGTTTCTCCTCCTAATGGAGTCAAATATTCTAAATAATCAGCAATAATCCAGTGCTTTTTGACTTCTAGAAGCACAGCATTGAATCAGTAATGATGCTTTGTTCTCATTATTCATTCTCTTCACTTATCACTTGGTTTGCTTCTGTGTTTACCACCTTACATGTGTATTATTTTGATAATATTGTAAGTACCAACATCCGAAACAAGAGGTAGTGTTTTTCTCTGACAGTTATCCCTGACACACTCATTGCCTGTCTTCCTCCACTTGGTTAACTACTAGCTCAATTCTGCACTCATCATCCCTTGCTTTCTTAATAGAATGTTTTGACATCTATACACATCTGAAAAACTAAATTTTAAAAGTGCTTTGCTGCTTTTAACTTTTTAGAAAGGATGTTAGTTTGTATAGAGTATCGTGGAATGTTGTAAATGTAGTATTTATTATATTGCTGAGATTTATCCATATTGTTACCTTATAGTTTATTCAGTGTTTTTTTAAGCTGAGGTCACATTGACATGCAAGTAATGCAAAATTTCAACAAGAAAAGTGTATACAAAATGAAGAGTTTAGTGAGTTTTGACCATTGTAGACACCCATACAACTAACTCTCCATCAAGATATAGAGCAATGCTACCAATCCTAGCAAGTTCCCTCAGATTTTCAATACACAGTCCTCTTATGCAACCACTGATGTGACTTATGCCACCACTGCTTACTTGGGTTGCCCATTCATGAGTTTCCTATGAATGAAATCATCTAGTATGTACTCTTCTGTGACTAGCTTTTCACTCAACATAATGATTATTCATGATATTTTATATGTTGGTGGTTCATTCTTTTATCATTTTAATATCAATTGTATTAATATACAGCAATTTGTCCTCTGCTATTTATAGACATTTGCATTGTGTCTAGTTTTTATTTATTAATATAAAGCTTCCATGAACATTAAAACAATTAAAAACCAAAGTAGTCATCTTCATATAACAAAATGAGGTAAGAATTAAACTTTAACTTTTTATTAAGGAAGTGATGTTTTCATTGTGAAAAAAATAACTTCCAATGATACATTTAGGCAAATATAAAGAGAAAACATTGAATCTCCTCATAAACAGAAATAAATAGAAATGTTATGGTGCAGATACTTTCCCCTTTCTCCTACAGAGTTATGTAGTTTTAAAAATAGAATTAGGTCATGTCTACATGAAGGCTGTCTGTTTTTCAAATTAATTAATAAAAAGAGTATTATATATGTATATGTGTGTTTTTATATGTATATGTGTATGTGTGTGTTGGACTGTCCCTTCATCCAGGAAGAAAGGAAGAACTGCCCATTTAAGACAAAACAACTGACTTGCAGATTGCTTTCCCAGCAGATGGTGATGTCACAGCTGGAACACTATCAGAGACATTCAGAACTGTAACGTTATTTTGAAATGTCAGATTTCAATAATGCAGCTGCTTGTAACAGGGCCACAGGAATGCAGGGAAAGAGAGTTTCACACAAATACAAGATTTCTCTGTATATCTTCTTATTATACTAAGCTTACTGTTTATATAATGGTCCATACTAGGCATCTGTATATTCTGAAAATTACTGTTTCCCAAATGTGGAAACACATCCAAATTGCATTATGCATTCTCTTGTTTGCTAACAACACTTGTATGCTTGAGATCCTTATCCAACACCTAGAATTTAAAATATATTCTTGCCATTTTTGTTATATCTTACTTAGATTCTTGGCAGCTATAACCGAGGAAATTTAAGTGCTGAAAAATTTGTGGAGGAAATAAAATCAATTGCAAGTGAACCCACTGAAAAGCATTTTTTCAACGTCTCTGATGAATTGGCCCTAGTCACCATTGTTAAAGCTCTGGGAGAAAGAATATTTGCCTTAGAAGGTATGGCTGTCTTTCTTAATCCTGTCTATTCTTGCTTTAATTCAGACTCAAGGTAATGGATGTTTGATGTTTATTCCTAGCACTCTGCAAATGCATTTTCACTGTGTACAGTAGCCAGCCTGGAACAGTTCCGTTTTAGGAAAGTGTGTCATTGAAAGGGCTGTTTCACACAGCATTGTGTCTGCTGGAAGCTCTCTTTGTGAGCACATCACAGTGTTCATGTGAGAGTACTGAGAGTGGATGAAGACAATGGTGGGGCAGACATTCAAGAACAAAAAGGTTCCCATGTGCTTTCTTCCTATTCTATGTGCAGCTTTACACTGTGGAAACACTAGCTCAAGTTTTTTTTTTTTCTTTCATTGTTTCTATTTTCATTTGGCATTGCTCTGGAAGTGTTCCTATGCATTAGCTTCTTTATTCATTAATTTTCTCTGTAGTTTTACCCCTTGCCCATTTTAAAAGTCTACATAGAATTCTACATCAAATCCTATGGAAATGAAACTTCCATTCATTGTATTTTTCTAAATCATGTTACTACTTTGGAGATGTCTCGTTGATTTTTCAGTGATGACTGGCTATTGAGGACAAGGAGCCCTGAACTAGATCTTTCCTGGCAAAAGATCTTCAAAACTGTTATGTCATGCCAGCTGGTAAAGTCTCTTTCTTGATGTTTTTTGTTGATCCAGAGGCTCAGAGAACATCCCCCTTGCTCCAACTCAGAGAAGAAACCACCAGAGAATTGCTTTTGCCCTTTATCCTGCATTCAAGTCACATTGATTCTGGCCCTGAGAGAACAGGCTAAAAGATTATTGTTTCCGTATCTTGAAAATAAAAATGAAACAGCACCATCTCAGTCTCCCTGATGTGACTTGACAGTGGAAAACAGATAGATGAAATGGGAATGCATAGCTCAAGAAAGAAGGGCAATTTTGACTGAGTACCAATAGGCTAGGGAAATGCAGAAAACTGACTACCAGAACACTGAAAGGCATAGAAAAGAAAGAAACTAATTTTAAAGTAATGGCTTCCAAAAATTTTTTTTGAGGAGCAGGTATTGTCGCACAGTGGATTAAGCCACATCTGGGACATCCATATCCTATCTCAGAGTGTCCATTCAAGTCCGGTTACTCCACTTCTGATCCAACTTCCTGCTAATGTACTGGGAGGTAGCTATAGTGACCCAAGTTCTTGGGTTCCGGACACATACATGGGCGATTCAGATGAAGTTTATGGCTCTTGGCTTCAGCCTGGTATAGCCCCAGCTGCTTTGGACTTCTGGGAAGTGAACTCATGGTTGGAGGACCTCTCTTTCCCTCTCTCCTTTTTTCTCCCTCTTTTTTCCTCTCTCCTTTCCATCCTTCTTCCCTCCATCCCTGTTACTCTGCCATTCAAAGAAATAGAATATATTTTTAATGACCCACATAATCAATACATTTTGTTTAATGACCAAGGGTACACACATATTTATATATAAAAATGAAGGTTTTACAGAATAACTCTTTTTTTTTTTTTGGACAGGCAGAGTGAGAGAGAGACAGAGACAGAGAGAAAGGTCTTCCTTTACCATTAATTCACCCCTCAATGGCCGCTGCGGCCGGCGTGCTGCGGCCAGTGCACCGCGCTGATCCGAAGGCAGGAGCCAGTGCTTCTCCTGGTCTCCCATACAGGTGCAGGGCCCAAGGACTTGGGCCATCCTCCACTGCCCTCCCGGGCCACAGCAGAGAGCTGGACTGGAAGAGGAGCAACCGGGACAGAATCCAGTGCCCTAACTGGGACTAGAACCCAGGGTGCCGGCGCCGCAGGCAGAGGATTAGCCTATTGAGCCGCGGCACCGGCCCAGAATAAATCTTACTTGCAATGTACAATTGCGAGTTTCTCATCTATTTTATTCTACTCTATTCTCTTTCAGTGAAAAAGGTGTTGGCTATACTTGACCTTGTTGATTTCATGACCTGGTTGCAATCAGTGCTTAGAAAGTTTGTTTTAGAGATGATGAGGATCAACAGGCACCCAGACTGAACTGTTCTGGCTCCCTTTTGACCTGGCTCCTTATGACCTGTATCATTAGAACAAGCTGGTCATTTATCAAAGTCACAGCTACTTCTGAAGAAATATTCTCTTAAGTGTTAATCTATAATTGTGCATTAACCTGTAATAGAAGAGGAGACAAGCTGTAACAGGGACATGCACTGGAAAACATGCTTGAATAAACCAAAATGTAGCTAAACTTTAAAGCACTGGGCTAACACCTGGAAGATTTCAAAACAGCTGCCCTGTGTTCTGTGTACAAGTCATTTTTAGGTGCCTTTGCCCTTTCAACAGCTATTACAGTGTCATTTACCAGTAGGCAAGACCATGAGCTTGCCTGACATTATGAAAAAGTAATTATGCAGTGTTAGTTTTTAAAGAACGTAAGTATTATAAGAGACATCAGAATAACTAGAGCCCAGTTCCACTGCCCCAGATTTCAGATTCCTAGTAAGGCAGGCCCAGGGAGGAAGCAGTGATGGCTCTAGTAGGTGGGTTCTTATCATTCACATGGGAGACCTGGATTGAGTTCCCAGCTCCTGCCTTCTGCCCTGCCCAGTCTCATCCATTGTGGGCATTTGGGGAGTTAACCAACAGATAGGAGCTCTATCTGTATCTGTCCCCCTTTCTCTGTCCTTTTGCCTCTCAAATAAACAATTTTTAAAATAAGTAAAAATTGCTTAGTTATATTGGATAAACACAGTACAGTGTCATTTCTAAGTTTTGTCTAAAGTAAACAAATAAGTATAACCTAAGACTGGCTGAAATGAAGTCTACATCAGTTGTGACAGGAAGGAGGTGCAATTTTCCTGTAATGCCTTTTCACATTGTTTCTAACCTAACTACTCTGTGGATTAAAGGTTACACATTGAAGTGCCCACACACTCCAAAAAGTCCATATATTTCACAAGAAATATGCACATGTTAAAAATATTTTTCATGTCTTTGTTGCTACACTATCAAGGCTAACCAAAAGTACTGTTTTGACTAGATTACTTCTTATTTTTTTAATGATAAGATCAGAAAGACTTTCTTACATGTTACTTGGGAAATCTCCATTTCCTATGACCATTATCTATATAGAATGCAAATAGCTGCAATTGTAACACATTATCCTAGTGCCACCTAGTGAGGTAAGCATGCCAGTCATTTATCTAATAAAATCAGAAAATGGTCTAAGATCTCCTTTTCCCATCAAGCATTGGGAGAAATACAGAAATCCCTAATGGGAGGCTATTGTATCCAGTGGTTATTGTAGTTGGCTCAACTCCTACAAATGATCCAAGGAAAAGCTGATAGCAAGAAGCCTGGAGGCACACGATAGGCTGTTCCCACGATGCCAGTAGGACAGCTTCCTTCTCTGTGTTCTTAGTCAAAGGCAGAACAGCAGCAAGACAGGTGCTGGAAGTACACAGCTTTCTGCTCCTGCATTACTATTGATCTTCAAAAGATGAATGGGAAAGCACTGTGAAATATTGTGGACTTACAATGTATGCTTAAATTAAAGTGCATATCGGCCGGCGCCGTGGCTCAACAGGCTAATCCTCCGCCTTGCGGCGCCGGCACACCAGGTTCTAGTCCCGATTGGGGCGCCGGATTCTGTCCTGGTTGCTCCTCTTCCAGGCCAGCTCTCTGCTGTGGCCTGGGAGTGCAGTGGAGGATGGCCCAGGTGCTTGGGCCCTGCACCCCATGGGAGACCAGGAAAAGCACCTGGCACCTGGCTCCTGCCATCAGATGAGCACCGTGTTCCGGCCGCAGCGCGCCGACCACGGCGGCCATTGGAGGGTGAACCAACGGCAAAGGAAGACCTTTCTCTCTGTCTCTCTCTCTCACTGTCCACTCTGCCTGTCAAAAAAAAAATTAAAGTGCATATCAGTTATTTAAATTAGAAATGATTTGTACAAGAGATTAAAATGATGTCTTTGAATCCTTGATTGGTTGCCCCATTTAATCTATGATGTATTTGTTCACAGTTTTAGGCTGGTAGATAACTAGTAAATAAGTTTAATTTCACAAATGTGATTATTCTCATGCCTCAATGAAAGAACAGGCTGACTTTCTTAAAATTATGTGCTATTTTTAACTTTATCTTCAAGGCCAAATAAATCAGTAACTCCCTATTGGAAGCAAGTAAATCAACATTCCCTCGGTTCCCTCAGGAAATTGTGGCTTTGGGTTCACGAATATTTTGAGAATAGTTTGAGAACTGCACACTTCCAAAGACTGCTCTGGATTAACTCTGTATTTCAGTAAAGAGTTTCAAAATGGGTAAAGGATCTTTAAGAAATATGCAATTAAATGGCTTGAGAACTGGAACCCTGTCAAAAAGTCCTCTCTGATTTATGTGTGATACCCAAAGCCAGCATTAGAATAAATGAAAACTGGAATTCTAAATCATCTTCAAAAATGGGTTTCTGAGAGGTCATTGCCCAGAATATGGGTGGGACTGCGGAGTTGAGAAACATTACATGAATGGAAGTTTTTCAGCTCTGTAAAGCATCGAGAACATTTAGCCTAACGTTTCAGCAGGGTTTCCAGGGAGTGAGGTTGAGACAGAGGTTTCCTACTATAGTGGGTTCTACTTTTAACCACGTGGATCCATGGTTCCATGGGAGGCACAGCATACTGCTATATAAGAATGGAGATTTCTGGACTTTAGAAAGGATGGGGAAATTAATGAGCAAGAATCCGAGAGAGGAGCCTTTCACTAGCCTCTGTCTTCTACTCAACCCTACTTAGGAATTTAGGCCCGAGAAATATATGGCTGAAAATGGCCTAAGATGGTAAAAGTTCTGTTTGGCAAGACCAGAGGCTCTACCAGGTCGCTGTGTGTTTCCTGTGAGTCAGCAGTCCACTAAAAGGCATTGTTAGTTGTTTACATTGGTATTTTCCTATGTTATAGCTACAGCTGACCAGTCAGCAGCCTCATTTGAAATGGAAATGTCTCAAACTGGCTTCAGTGCTCATTATTCACAGGTATGTAGCTAAAAAAAATGAAAAATCTTTTTGCAAGATTTTCCCACTGTAAAACCATTGCTCAGTCATAAGTTGGATTCATAGCTTGAACAATTATGCAGAACATGATGACATTTTGTAATCCAAACAGAAATGGCATTTCGCAAGCTTCTTACTAGGAAAATGTACTGTTTCAAGCATCTTACTACATTACACTAATAATTGTGAATCACACAGGTTTAACTCTGCTGTATGTTATGATGTGGTTGGCTCAATGGAATACTTAATATATTAGCTAAATATATAGGATGTATCTTTTCCCCAGTGTCAGGGTATTCAAGGATCTTGCTAGAATTCCATATTCAAAGAGTTGAGTTCCTGGCAGCCGGAATAAAGCCAAAAGGCAAGATTCGAAAATATTATCATTTGTAATTGATGGAAGAAAAAGTGCCATGGTCCTTGCAAAGAAATATTGGCATTTCAACATGCAGTTACACAGCATAACTTTGGGGAAGTTACTTACTGTGCCTCAGATTCTTTTTCTGTAAAGTAAGGATGGTAATAATGATATCCAGCCCTTAGGGTTAATGTGAGGATTACAAGAGTTAATATATGCAGTACACTTTAAAAAGTACCTATCATATTATTGCTGTATAAATGTTTGCTGTATCTATGTTCATTAAATACTATGGTTTTCTCTATTTGTTTATAAGGACTGGGTCATGCTTGGAGCAGTAGGAGCCTATGATTGGAATGGAACAGTTGTTATGCAGAAAGCTAATCAAATGATAATCCCTGAAAATACAACGTTTAAAGTGGAGTCTACTGAAAAGAATGAACCTCTTGCTTCTTATTTAGGTAAGATTTGGATGTAATTGGTGGAAGGCTTTTTAAAGTTTTTTTGTGTTTAGCATTATTTGCTTATATTTCTATAGGCTCCCGGCATGTAACAAAATCATTTCAAACTGTTACGTATTTCAGAGGACCACTGAGCAGCCTTAGTGAAAATAGCAGAACATGGAGGTCATTCTTGCTCAGTAGGGCTATATAATGCAAGCTATGAGTAAGGCCAGTGCCTTTGCTTTCCAAGGTCTCCTTATGCCTGGTGTTCACTTTAACTGTAAGATCTGTGGAGCTGGGGAGGGAAATCAGAGTATAAGCAGAGCCTTCACTTTACGTACATCCTGAAGGTTAGACTCTCATATTCTCTTGAACATCCTCTCTTATTAATTCTTTACTTGGGGATGAATTTTAGAAAAGAAATTTTGAGTTGTTTTGTCATACAGCTTCTTTAATAACTCTATTCACAATCAGGCAAGTGTAAGTCTTCATTCCAGGGATATAGTGTCATCTTGTTGTCAAAAGCTTGCCAGGAATAAGGAGGTATGCACCCGATGCCACCTTACTGAGGATCTCTACTAGCCTGGGAGCCGCTAGCGGAGCCCAAGGGACTCTCTCAATGCTGGAGAATATCTCAGTGTACAGTTTGAAAGGCCTGGAATAGAAAGGCCCCCCAAAGTGTGGTTTCCTAACTCTTCATTACTCAATGAAATATAATTGAGTTCCCCTTTTGACCCACACAGTGTTCCTGGCACTGCGTATGCAGTAATAAAGCAAGCAAACGCCTTGGCTTTGAAGTGTTCACATTTGGCTTGCTAGCATCCTTTCTGGGATCTTTCTGACCTGGAAGCAAGTATCTTCCTCTCTCCAAGTTTCTTCCTATTTTTCAAGGAAGACGTATGGTAGCTCCAAACATCTCCTTATTCAAGGACACTTATTTAAGCTGTAAAGGCAGCAGGACTGAAGGAGAAGAATAAGTTGTAAGGTTTTAGTTAATGAAGCAGATCAATTCCTGCATTGATGGAGCTTACTTTATCAGACGGGAGACAATAATGAAACAATCTGTTACTATAAGTGTGATGTGTCTTGCGGCATAGAAAGCCTACAAAGGTAGAAAGAGGTCAGATTACCTTTTTTTTTAAAAGATTTATTTATTTATTTGAAAGGCAGAGGCAGAGAGAGAGAGAGGGGTTTTCCATCTGCCGTTTCACTCCTCAAAAGGCCACAATGGCCAGAGCTGGGCCAATCTGAAGCCAGGAGCCAGGACTTTCTTCTGGGTCTCCCACATGGATGCAGAGGCCCAAGGACTTGGGCCATCTTTCTGCTGCCTTTCCAGGTGCATTAGCAAAAAGCTGGATCACAAGGCAGCCAGGACTCGAATTGGTGCCCATATGGGATGCCAGCATGGCAGGTGGCAGCTTAACCTACTGTGCCACAACGCCACGCCCTAGATTATCTTCCTATAGGTCTTCATGCTTTAAGATTCTATGACACTATTTCATGTGAATACCGTGAAATTAAGAACCAGTTTAACCTGAGCCTTCTTTCTATCCTATAAATAATAATTATAGAATATTTACCCTCATGCTGGTGATCATCTAAAAACGCATGAAAAAAATGTGCATTTCTTTTAATCCTGTTTTTCCATTAATTCTTGGAAGTGTATAATGGATGGCACGTAGATTAGTATAGCTCCTCATGACAATGTGTTTATAGAGCCATATATTTTACTTCCTAAAGAAAAAATTTCCACTATATAGCAAGTCCATAGGAGCAGTGATTTTCATTGTATTGGAGGAAATGGTATCATTCTAAATGTCCAGAAATACAGGCACATTTGGGGCCGCTGTTTGGCACAGTGGTTAAGTTGCTGCTCCGAATGCTGTATCCCTATCAGATCCCCTAAATTCAAGTCCCAGCATCACTAGCCAAGCTGCAGCTGTTTGGACAGTGAACTAGCAGTGAACATTTGGACAGTGAACTAGCAGATGAAAGAGCTCTGTCTGCTTCTGCCTTTCAAATAAGCAAATTAACAAACAAAAAAAAAAAGTAGTAATGCCTAAGTTAGTGGTAGATATACTTACTAGAACATTACACATACATAAAAATAAAAACTAAAAAGCTTCTGATCCTATGATACCAAAGACTTGAAGTGATTATGACACTAGCTATGCAGGTAGAGATGGCTCTGAGATCCTGAAGACGGATTGGTTTGTTTTTCTAACTGTGTCCTTGACTATGTCTTTAAGCAAATCACATCACAAAGATTCAATTTGCTCATTTCTAAAAGAGAAATAATTATATTGCGTATACCATTGTAAAATTAAAAGAAAATAAGAACGAATGAAGGTAGGAGGGAGGAAGAGAGGGAAGTAGGGAAGGAAGGGTGGGAAGTATTATTACGCTCTTAAAACTGTGCATATGAAATACATGAAATTTGTTCTCTTTTTATAAATACTTTTTTAAATTAAATAATGACAATAAAGTGATTAGTACTGTGCCTGACAGTTCACACACAATAGATGCTGTTTATTATTGCATTATTATGGAATGTTATATAATAAACATTGCTCTTATTAGTATTAAGAAAGACAGAATAATGACCTACAAAGATGGCCATATCCTAATCCCTGGAACCATGAATATTTTATATTCCATAGTAAAAGGAGCTTGCAGATGTGATTAAGTAAATGATCTTGAGCTGGGAAGGTGACCCTGGGATCTCTGCCAGGATGCTATGTAATCAAGCCTCCTTACGATTAGAAACCTCTCCTGGATGCAGAGAGAGAAACAGAACTTCAGAAACTAAAAATGCTAAGAGATACAAGGTTGTTTTAAAGATAGTGCCCGGGATGGCCGGCGCTGTGGCTCAATTGGCTAATCCTCCACCTTGCAGCGCCGGCACACTGGGCGCCGGATTCTGTCCTGGTTGCCCCTCTTCCAGGCCAGCTCTCTGTTGTGGCCCAGGAGTGCAGTGGAGGATGGCCCAAGTGCTTGGGCCCTGCACCCACATGGGAGACCAGGAGAAGCACCTGGCTCCTGGCTTCGGATCAGCTCAGTGCGCCGGCCACAGTGGCCATTGGAGGGTGAACCAACTGTAAAAGGAAGACCTTTCTCTCTGTCTCTCTCTCTCACTGTCCACTCTGCCTGTCAAAAATAAAAAAATTTTAAAAAAAGATGGTTCCAGGGACAAGTCAAGGAAGGTAGGTGGTGTCTAGAAACTACAAAGTGTAAAGAAATGATGTCTCCTCCATAGCCTCTAGTAAGGAACATGGTCTGGCCAGCATTTTTTTTTTTAAACTTTTATTTAATGAATATAAATTTCCAAAGTACAGCTTATGGATTACAATGGCTCCCCCCCCCAACTTCCCTCCCACCCGCAACCCTCCCCTTTCCCACTCCCTCTCCCTTTTCATTCACATCAAGATTCATTTTCAATTCTCTTTATATACAGAAGATCAGTTTAGTATATATTAAGTAAAGATTTCAACAGTTTGCCTTCACATAGCAACACAAAGTGAAAAATACTGTTGGAGTACTAGTTATAGCATTAAATCACAATGTACAGCACATTAAGGGCGGAGATCCTACATGATATTTTTTAAAAATTGATTAATTTTCTATGCAATTTCCAATTTAACACCAAGTTTTTTTTTTCATTTTCAATTATCTTTATATACAGAATGTTAGCTCAAGGAATCCGGACTTGTAAGTTAATAAACTTGCAGTATTTTAAGCCACCAGGTTGGTTTTGTTATAACAGTCTTAGGAAGCTGATACAGGTATATTACACATAATAATCATAACAAGAACTGATATTACTGCTGCTAATGAGTATTGAGAATGCATAATTTTAGAAACATTCACATCTGGAAACTTGTATGTAACATAGTCTCCATTCTTAGGAAATTCACACATTGTAATAAATAATATTACACCATTTCTTGGTATTCTGAGTTATCTTAAATTATTAAATTCATTAAGAGCAAGTAAATTCTTAGACACCGAATCAGTTATTTTCAAAAAAAAAAAAAAAACTTCAGTTAATTGTTGCTTAGATCAGACTTAGGGAATTCAAGATTTTAAAATATCACTGTGAGGAAGGAAAAGAACCTTCCTTCCTAACCGCAGCATTTATAATCTCTGACTCCTCTCTGTCCAGAAAAGGAAATTTAGGGGTATGTTATCTGCAGTGTACTGAGAAGATATTTCTGTTTCAGAAATATCTTTCAGAAATTCTGTTTCATCATCTTAGTCACAACTTAGAGATTAAAACATTTTGCCAACATAATGTCTCATATAAGTAAAATTTCTTTCAAAATGAGGGGGATAGCCTGTTTTTCTCTTAGTTTCCCAAATATTATTCTAAAACTGAAATGAGGCTTTCAAAGTTGTTTCCTGGTAGACGTTCCAAATTAAGAAAGTTGAATGCAATGTCCTGAAATTTGTGTGGATTGTAAATTACATGACAATGGAGAATCTTATGAGGAAAACAAAGAGGAAGATGCTCTGTGTTTAAAATCTTGCACGAATCAATAATGATCAGGAAGAAAGAAAAGCTGAAGCCTTTGAATATCTCTCTCAGCACATGGCCATGCATCCATCTTTCTACAAGCAGTAAATTACGGGATGCCAGAATGCACTTAACCAGCGAGTCTGATGGAGAGAGCCCAGTGGAGGTTGTGCTCTGTGCCTCTCTGCCACCCACAGTTTTCTGGTTTGTGATCTTGCTGGACAGATTGCAAAGGAAAAGCAAAGATGCGATGCAAAGGCGGGGAATCAAGACCAGATCACACACATTTCCCAAGACCTCACCATCTTCTCGTACTTTCTCCAAGAAGCAAATCACAAGAGCTCATAGGATTGTTCAGAAATCCATGCAAAGGGCTCTGCCATTCGTTTTGCTTTCATCTCCACTTTATACTTTTCTATTCAGGAAACAATATTAGTTTAATGTTTATAACTATTTTCCTTTCATTAAAATTGGACTTTATTTGGCTACAATTGTCACTCTCTCTTTATTGTCTGTAAACACCCAAGCCAGGGAGGGTGTTTTGTGCAGTAGTTAAAATGTTCCTTGGGATGGCCACATCCCATATTGGAGGGCCTGGGTTCAAGTCCCAGTTCCATTCTGATTCCAGCATTCCTGTAAATGAACATCCTGGGAGGCAGCGGGTGAAGGCTCAAATAATTGGGTGCCTCTCGCATACATGTGAGAGACCCAGATTGAGTTCCAGGCTCCTAGGTTCATCTGACCCAGTCCCAGCTGTTTTCAGGCATTTGGGAACTGAACCAGTAATTGAACTCTCCATCTCCTTCTTCCTCTTCCTTTCCCTCTCCCTCTCCCTCTCCCACTTCGTTTCCCTCTCCCTCTTCTTTTCAAGTGAAAAACAAAAACAACAAAAAGCACTGAACCTCTAATGAGTAAGTCTTTCTGGAAATCATATGATGATTCTAGACAATATTCCAATGCAGATAATTAAAATCAATTAAATACTTACACAACTCCAAGCCTAAATACTTTGAACGTATTATTTAAAAGAGTGTTAATTTGCATTCACAAATCTGATAACTTCAAAAACCAGAATAACTTGTGCATACTAACGCTCTCATCCTGTTCCTTTCATTGAATTTCTCAACAGAGTGGTCTGAAATAAAACAGCTTTTGTTTTTGCACATTCTTCTTTTCCACTTTATGCATGTGTAAACATGACCCAAAAGTTTTTCTTTTTTAAGCCATATTGTGGTTGATAATATAAAAATAGAACACATTACATGTTTGAGAAAAAATATTTTACATTCCCTTATCTATAAAAATGTTAAAGGAGAATGAAGAAATGAGAATGTGAGGAAACTATAAGTGTAATTTGCCTAAGAAATTGTGATTCTTTAGCACTTAAAAGAATAAGCATGTTTTTCTATAAAAACTTATGTTCCTTTTTAAAATTTTGAAGGAAAATGGAACTATTACCTTATAGTAAAATAATCAGTAAATGAGTGAAAAGTCTGATCTTTTTCTCAGTAAGAAATGCTGTTCTATGGCATTTCAAAAAATAATTTCCCTTCTGCTCCATTGATGAACAGCTCTGGATGTTAGGATGTTTCTTCTTCCTGTAGAGTTAAAATCTGCTGTGGTGATTTTCATCCATTGATGAAAAGTCTATCTTTTTTTTTTTTTTTTTTTTTTTTTTACAGGCAGAGTGGACAGTGAGAGAGAGAGAGACAGAGAGAAAGGTCTTCCTTTTGCCGTTGGTTCACCCTCTATCTTAAGGATGCAAAAAATAAATCTAATTCTTCACTCAATAATAATAATCTGCCTTATACACACAATTAAAGCTCTTCCCATAATTGGCCGGAAGTGATCTCCAAAAGTGCTTAGTTGATCAATCAATCCAGAAAAACCCACAAAACCATGCAGATCAACAAGTTCAAATCTTACGTTATGAACATCCATGAAACTACTCAGGGTATCAAGGGTAATGTGTAGCCAACAAGCCACCAAGTACCTGAAAGGTGACTTTATAAAAGCAATGTGTGCCATTCTGTCCTTAGAATGGTACAGTTGGCAGGTGTCCCCAAGGCTAACCAGTGGGAACTTGGACAAGGGCTTGATGACCCAAGAAGAGTGATGGAATTTTGCTGCAGAGACTAGTGCCAAATGCACAAGTTCATGTGTAGAGTCTCTCATCATTGAGAACACTCAGGTGAAGAAAGTGCCCAAGCTGCACACAAAGGAGCTCATAGTTCTATTAACCCACATGTCAGCTCTGCTTGCCACATTGAAGCCATCCTCACTGAAACAGCATAAATCGGTCCTCAACCAGAAGAGATTGCACAGAAGAAAAAGATATCCCCAAAGAAACCAGAGAAAGAAAAACTTAAGACCCAACATAAAAATCCATGCGAAAGAAGAGTAAAAATCAGGTCGAGGGTAGAAAGAATTCAAAATTTTAACAAAGAGCAAGGATTAGACATGAAAACTATTATTAGATATGAAAACTGTTTGGAGCTATTACTAACCACACACATGCAAATAAAAGTCACTACAATGCACAGATGTTAGATAATGCTTAACTCATTGTTAAAAATAACCACAGATTTAAATAATAGCAATGATACACCATTCTTGGGAGAGTTGGTGAAGTTAGTCCTCTCTCATGTAGCTGTCCATAGAATAAATTAGTACAAATGTTTTGGAAATAATTTGCTGAACATTGTAAGAACCATTAAAGACTTAGTCTGGTAACTGATTCCTTAAAATTTACTGTCAAAAAATGTGGAAGAAAAAAATTAAATGCACATTAAATGCACAAGGTTGCTATGCAGGTTTAATTATACCAAAAAATCATTTTAAAAAACACCTAAATTACTATTTAACCATGGAATGGTTTGTTGTATAAATGCAATGCTTTTGTGCTTTAACTCAGAGAAATAATTTTCAACGATTTAAAATTACAATTTTAAAACCTAGTAACACAGAAAAGGGTAACATTCTGTGATCCCAGCTCTATAAAATTATTAATTTCCATAGCATAGATACACATCTAAGTGAAATACACTTGATTTATTACAAAGTGGTAAATTGGGATTGTGGGGGATTTTTGTTCATTTTCTTTTTTTTTTATTTAGTAAATATAAATTTCCAAAGTACAGTTTATGGATTACAATGGCTCTCCCCCATAATTTCCCTCCCACTTGCACCCCTCCCATCTCCTGCTCCCTCTCCCATTCCATTCACATCAAGATTCATTTTTAATTATCTTTATATACAGAAGATCGATTTAGTATGTATTAAGTAAAGATTTCATCAGTTTGCACCCACACAGAAACACAAAGGGTAAAATACTGTTTCAGTACTAGTTATAGCATTACTTCACATTGGACAACACATTAAGGACAGATCCCACATGAGAAGTAAGTACACAATGACTCCTGTTGTTGACTTAACAATGGACACTCTTGTTTATGGCGTCAGTAATATCCCTAGGCTCTAGTCATGAGTTGCCGAGGCTATGGAAGCCTTTTGAGTTCGCCGACTTCACTCTTATTCCGACAGGTTTATAATCAAAGTGGAAGTTCTCTCCTCCCTTCAGAGAAACTTACCCCCTTCTTTGGTGGCCCCGTTCTTTCCACTGGGATCTCACTCGCAGAGATCTTTCATTTAGGTCTTTTTAAAAATTTTTTTCCAGAGTGTCCTGGCTTTCCATGCCTAAAATACTCTCATGGGCTCTTCAGCCATATCTGAATGCCTTAAGGGCTGATTCGGAGGCCAGAGTGCTATTTAGGACATCTGCCATTCTATGAGTCTGCTGTGTATCTCACTTCTCATGATAGATCGTTCTCTCCCTTTTTGAATCTATCAGTTAGTATTAGCAGACACTAGTCTTGTTTGTGTGATCCCTTTGACTCTTAGACCTATCAGTGTGATCAATTGTGAACTGAAATTGATCACTTGGACTAGTGAGATGGCATTGGTACTTGCCATCTTGATGGGATTGTATTGGAATCTCCTGGCATGTTTCTAACTCCACCATTTGAGGCAAGTCCGACTGAGCATGTCCCAAATTGTACATCTCCTTCCTCTCTTATTCTCACTCTTCTATTTAACAGGGATCACTTTTTAGTTAAATTTAAACACCTAAGAATAACTGTGTGTTAATTACAGAGTTCAACCAATAGTGCTAGAACAAAACAAAAAAAATACTAAAATGGATAAAGTATTACATTGTACATCAACAGTCAGGACAAGAGCTGATCCAGTCTTATTTTCTCATAGTGTCCATTTCACTTCAACAGGTTTCCCCTTTGGTGCTCAGTTAGTTGTCGCCAATCAGGGAGAACATATGATATTTGTCCCTTTGGGACTGGCTTAATTCACTCATCTTAACGTTTTCCAGATTCCTCCATCTTGTTGCAAATGCCCGGATTTCATTGTTTTTGACTGCTGTATAGTATTCTATAGAGTACACGTCCCATAATTTCTTTATCCAGTCTACTGTTGATGGGCATTTGGGTTGGTTCCAGGTCTTAGCTATTGTGAATTGAGCTGCAATAAATATTAATGTGCAGACAGCTTTTTTGTTTGCCAATTTAATTTCCTTTGGGTAAATTCCAAGGAGTAGAATGGTTAGGTTGTATGGAAGGGTTATATTCAGGTTTCTGAGGAATCTCCAGACTGACTTCCATAGTGGTTTAACCAGTTTGCATTCCCACCAACAGTGGGTTAGTGTCCCCTTTTCCCCACATCCTCGCCAGCATCTATTGTTGGTAGATTTCTGGATGTGAGCCATTCTCACTGGGGTGAGGTGAAACCTCATTGTGGTTTTGATTTGCATTTCCCTGATTGCTAGTGATCTTGAACATTTCATTTTCTTTGATTGCTGTTATACCATTTGTGTCTTTGAACAGTGAAAAACTGAAGTTAGAGAGAACACCTTTTCAGAACAAAGCAGTTGTGGTGGATAATCAAAGGAGACATTAAAAACTTCTACCAAAACAAATTATTTTATGTGTTAAAAAACTATTCACAAAAATTCATATAAAAAGTGGTTCCCCAATCATTTAAAATGATTCTTAATTTATGACATGCAGACTTTAAGGTGCCAGGTAGTATATCTGGAATATCTTTTGTTAGGTTATACAGTGAACTCTGCCACTGTATCTGGAGACGTGCTTTATATTGCTGGACAGCCTCGGTACAACCATACAGGCCAGGTTGTCATCTACAGGATGGAAGGTGGTGACATCAAGATTCTCCAGACACTCAGAGGAGAACAGGTAAACTCGAAAAATGCTGTTTTAAATTAATCTCTTCATACTCTATGTATATTAATTATCTACTATTGCAATCTTTTTAAAAAGAAATTCAGTATCAACTGTGAAAAAGCTCCAAATCAGGTTCTTTGAATGGATATAGAGTATTTGCATCTTTGACATCATAAACCTTTCACTTCAGTAAGGTAGAGTTTACATGTGCTGCTCATAGATGCAGATATAGATGTCTAAGAAAAGAGACCTAAGGAAGAAAGGTCTAAAACATTAAACATAGGTCTAAACATTAAACAGTGGCACAGACAGTATATTCTCAAAGTAGAAAGATTGTTTTAAGCTAGGATTGATTAGTGCAGGAAGTCTTAATACAACCTAAATGCCATGTCTCGATCAGAGATTATTGTTACTACCATTAATGTTACTTAGCAATACAGTTGAACCAACCCTTTGCTCACCAGATTCCTAGGAGGACAGTGTAACCAAAGGTCAGATTCTCATATGCTAGGTGAAAGGGCTTTATTATCATTTTGTTCACATTAATACTTGGAAAAGTTATCAACAACAAAAGCAAGGCGAATGCTGTAGATCAAAGATGAGGAAAGGAAACCTAAAAATGACATGCCAGCAATACAGAGAAGGAAGTGACAGGACAAAACAAGGAGGAACTGACAAGAGTAAAATGAAGCACTTTCAGTGACATCTTGGGTGCATTATCACTCTATTAATTGTCTACGAGACAGGAAATGTAAAATTTTGAGAGGAATCACTCAGGAAAGTTGAGGAAGAATGCCCTGAATGATTTTAATCATTAACGATTTCAGTTAAAAGCTTGGGGATCTGAGGGAAAAGTGCTTCATTGATTACAGCATCAACAGCTCAAGTAGTTGAGGTAGTTTTTAAAATGGGATTTAGTGTTTAGAAGCTTTTCCTGTAACAGGAAGCACAAGTTCACATACTTGCAGGTGCCAGGTGGGTGAGGAAAGATGCCTGGCACAAGGCCCTAGGAAGTGGCAGGAACGATGGCCCTAGGCAGCTGGAGGGCTCCCACTCAGCTCCAGACCACCATCGCCATGTGGGAACCTAAGCCGAGTGTAGCCAGGGGTTACCCTTTAATTATGTTTGTAGGTAATTCATCTTCTAAAAAACCCTTTAAACCCTCAGAATTCTGTGGGAAACATGCATTCACAAGTCATCAAAACTATGTCCAAAAGTTCATCTCACCCTGTCTAGATGCTTAGGCAGGATCTATTGAAGGAGAACCAGAGTCTTGAGCAGGAGAACAGAATGAAATTTGCAGTATGCAGTGGTGAAAAGATGTGGGAAAGGTTAGGCTATCTAGGGTAAGAGAATGCAAAGAAAATTACCTGTCTGAGCTGCAGAAAAAGCCCAGGGGATGGGAAGAGGGAAGGAAGGAAGCTAGCAAAAATGCAAAACAAAGAATTGTGAGAAAAAGGCAGAATGAGGAGAGCAAAATTAAATCATATAGGCCAATTCCAGAAGTTTCGATGTTTGAATTATTCAGAGCATCACGCGTTAAACATGAGTCAGTATGTGAAAAGCTTTTTCTAAGCATTTGGATAATGAAGTATACATTCCCTGCTTTTTCCTGAAACAGATTCCTATGTTTAAAAAAAGAGAAGATATGTTGCAGCAAGGCAATGGTGCCCCCTGCAAACCTTTCCTATTTTTCTCTTTTCAACAGCTGTTGGGAAAAGACTTAGCACTTTGTTAAGTAGACAGTCTTCTAAGACCAGAAGGTGGAATATGCCCCACCAATATTCCAGGACAGTTCAACTCCATATAATGTGCTTGTTTTATATTTTCATACCCATGTGTTTAAACATATGTGAAGCCATTCCAGATTGCCTTCTACTCTTTATTTTATTTTATCCTTAAAATGTTACTGGAATATTACTGAGCTGTTTTGTTGAGAAGGAAAATTAGAGTGAAATCTGAAGAGAATTTTTGCTACTCTCGAGCTACAAAATTTTTAACAGCAGCTGATCCTCAAGGATGAACTGACTGGTATTCTGTAGCTTAAAGAACTGTCAGGTAACATCAGTTTCTGTATTCATTTCCTTCACCAACTAAATCTCAATGCTATTCCAGATTGATAGACCTAAGAGTAATGCAGATTTTACCTTTCTTGAGAATTTCTGATGTTCATTGGACTTTTTGTTTTGTTTTGTGCCCCAGATTGGTTCCTATTTTGGCAGTGTCTTAACAACAATTGACATTGATAAAGATTCCAATACTGACCTCCTTCTAGTCGGAGCCCCCATGTACATGGGAACAGAGAAGGAAGAGCAAGGCAAAGTGTATGTGTATGCTATCAATCAGGTAATGGTATCTGAGTTGGGTAAAGATCCAGGAAAATCTCTTCTATTCCTTCATTTTTGAATAATGTGGTTCTAACTTTTCACTTGCTTTGAAATAATCAGTAAAGCTTCCAGGTCCTGTATACCCCAAATGCAAAACACAGTAGGACTGGGCTAGCCTAAGCCAGGAGCTAGGACTGCATCCAGGTCTCCCACACAGGCGTCAGGAACCCACTTAGCACTGTTCCCCAGGGTCTGCACTGGCAAAAAGCTGGAATCAGGAGATGGCATCAGAACCGGGCATTCGGTTGTGAGACACAGGCATCTGATTTGTTAAAGTAACACCCACTCACAGAAAGTTATGGTTTTGAACAGAATAAATTTTCTCCATGTTCTTGGGACAGTTAGGGGATGGGGCAATAGAGAGAAATTTATCAAATAAACCAAATATGGGACAAATTGAGAATTTTAAAGTTCAGTGATTTGGTTTAAAAAGATGCAGAAAATGATGCTCTCAATTGCATTAAAAGGAGACTCACAAATCCTCAATATGTCTTCTTTCTGATACTTCTGCAAGTTTTTCTTTGGAATTCCTAACATTGCTGTCAGACACACATTTTAACACATTTTACAAACTTTTCCATTAATGTACAAATGTTTTTTTAATGGCGCTACTTTAGTATGTATTTAAAAAAAAAACTACTCTGCTATAGTAATGATAGAAATCCATAATATCCTGTTTATCTTTCTTCCAGACGAGGTTTGAATATCAAATGAGCCTGGAACCTATTAAGCAGACTTGCTGCTCATCTCTGAAGCACAATTCATGCACAAAAGTAAACAAAAATGAGCCTTGTGGGGCTCGCTTTGGAACTGCTATTGCTGCCGTAAAAGACCTCAATCTTGATGGATTTAATGATGTCGTGATAGGAGCTCCACTGGAAGATGATCACGGGGGAGCTGTGTACATTTATCATGGAAGTGGGCAGACTATCAGGAAAGAGTATGCACAAGTAAGACTGTACACCATGGGTCCTTGCCCTTCAGTGATAAGAGGGTTCAGTGCCAGGTAGTTGCTGACTGACTGTATGAATTCTTTACTTTCTTTCTTTCTGACTCTACTGAATAACTAGGTTTGATTCTCCTGTAAGTGTTCTCTATGAGAAATTACCTTATTTTTTATACTTTTATCTAGTTTCTTTTCTATTGTTCTTTGGTATGTCTGTAGAATCTAAACTTGATGTAGTAAAAAAAAAGCAAATGTGAGACTATTCAACTTCTGCTGTCTAAACAGGGAGGTACTATTTTCTGAATGGAAGGACAATAATTATATGATTTAGCCAACAAAGGAGATGTGATTATTGTTTTTATATTCAGTGTATGTGTTGTTACAATAAAATTGCATTAAACTTATATTTATGAATTAAATTTGTATATTTGCATCAAATGAATTTGTTTCTGAAGTTTCATAATTTTCTCACTAGTAATTCATCTTGGAAAAAAATTTGAATAATTAAGTTTAACCTGCAGGGGACTTCTGTTGTTTTTGTTTTATATTTTATTGTCAGTTAACAGCTCTAAACCACAACTATAACTTTTTCCTAAACAAGAAAAACATCAATTTACAGAAGTGCTTAATCCACCGTAAAAGCAGAAGAGTTTCAATATGTAATTCTCTATTTTTAAGTAATCATACTTGGCTAGACATTGAACTTATAATAGAATTCACTGCTTTCTAGCTTATATAATATGAAAGAAAAAAACATTAATTATTACTTTTTTATATTTATATGTTCTCCTTGATTCTGGTCAACAAAGTTCCCAAAAGCTATTCATGTTTTGCAAAATTGTGCTTAATTTTTCATAAAGTCATTAAGACGTTAATAGGGAGCAAAATAAAGGGGTTTATTTCAGTAACACCACATCTATCCATTTGATAAATGATTTGTTTATTTTAAAAATCTACATGCTATTATTTACTTAACTAGAAACAGTCAGTACTAACCAGTGGGACATGATGGAATCAGGAAACGCGGAAAGAATTTCTTTCTTGTGTTCTAGAAACAGTCAGTACTAACCAGTGGGACATGATGGAATCAGGAAACGCGGAAAGAATTTCTTTCTTGTGTTCTACCACTTTATTCCTTTGGTATTAATCCTGCAAGTTCAATGGAGTGGCATTTTTAAGTTAAAAAAGAAAGATATTTAGTCATTTATACATGGAATACTGGATAGTTACAAGCATTTTTTTTTTTAGCCAAGTGGTGGTAAATCAAGACACAGCTTTAGACAACAATAACAAAAGAGAATGTTGGAGTTAAATTTGCTTAATTATGGGCAAGATGCTTTCCCAAGGATTGGTGAGGATGTGCTGACTTGTTTCCATGGGTACATAGTTACTCTATATGTATGGGACGATCCAAAATCAATCTGAATCATCAGAACCAGTGAGGCAAATATCTCCTGATGTGGTTGCTGAAAAAATACATGGAAGTATTTCCCAATGAGACATGTACATTTAAACATGAAAAAAATGTTTTGCTTTGATATGTCTTATTTAGCTCCTTATTTTGTTCTTCAAGTTAAAAAAGGAAAAGATGATGAAAACACCTCAAGTTTAGGGAGGATCTGTCAGTTTTGCCTCCTTGTCACTGGGTTCCATTAAAACAGTTTCAGCTTGAACCAGTGCTAAGTCGAGAAGTGCACTGTCAAATATACTACATGTAGTGACATGTGCAGATCAGACTTCCAGAACTTCACATTCACTTATGTCTTTTTAACATTGTACCTGTGAGTGGAGTTAAGTCTATTGGAATGTTGACTTGTGGAACAATTTTTGACAGATAATTAAAGAAAATTACAAGTTGAAAAAAATGTATGTGATGGAATGTGTTCCTTATACTCAGCTACAAAGCTCAGTGATCTCCAAACTGACAATCTTCCACTCCCCTACTTACTTAATATGTTTTTAAGATTTCCTCTACCTTTAAATATCTCTGTGTGGTAGGATTCAATAAGAAGTAGAAAACAGAGCCAATTCTCATGTTTCTGTTAAGGATTAGATTTCTATTAAGGATTAGATGAGATGACATTATATAATTTCCTTCCTTCTCTGGTGTCAGTAACCCTGAAATCATTTTGTCTGTAGTATAAAAAGAACAATATCCATCAGGAATATCTTAAGTATTTCCTGTGACTCCATATGAGGGGTGTCTTGGGCAGGTTCCCAAAAGATCTTTTTTGGTTAAATAATCTAAATCCTCAGATTTATTTCAAACTGTTTTGAATAATCCCTTCTTACGTCCAACTCTTGATTGGGGTTTTTACAGCGTATTCCGTCAGGTGGAGATGGTGAGACACTGAAGTTTTTTGGCCAGTCTATCCACGGGGAAATGGATTTGAATGGTGACGGTCTGACTGATGTGACCATCGGGGGCCTTGGTGGTGCTGCCCTCTTCTGGTATGTATTTTAAAAACATTCAGGTAACGGGAGTTACTTCTCACCAGAGCTTGGACTATGATTGGCGCTCTTGTCATACCACATATCTACTTCCTCATTCTGCTCCACTATGCAGACAAAAGTTATTCATTTGAGTAAACTAGGGAAATCAATAAATCTTAAGAAAAAGGAAGCCACATTTAAGGAACAAGTAGAATAAACTCTTAATTGAGTGTTAGTATGTGCTTGACACTAAAATAAGAACTATGTGTTAGGGAAGGTGTAGAGGAGACGGTATCGTAAATGATGCATATAAACAAGAAGATATCTCTAACTCTGAGTCACAAGTGCCTCTTTTTTTTATTTTTATTTTTTGACAGGCAGAGTAGACAGTGAGAGAGAGAGAGACAGAGAGAAAGGTCTTCCTTTGCCGTTGGTTCACCCTCCAATGGCTGCCGCAGCCAGTGCACCACGCTGATCCGAAGGCAGGAGCCAGATGCTTATCCTGGTCTCCCATGGGGTGCAGGGCCCAAGCACCTGGGCCATCCTCCACTGCCCTCCCGGGCCACAGCAGAGAGCTGGCCTGGAAGAGGGGCAGCCGGGACAGAATCCGGTGCCCCGACCGGGACTAGAACCCGGTGTGCTGGTGCCACAAGGCAAAGGATTAGCCTAGTGAGCCGCAGCGCCGGCCCGCAAGTGCCTCTTCATTCATATCCCTAATGCTTACAAAGAGACACTTGTGCAGCATTGTATGCCTGCTGGTCAGGAAGAAACATCTTCAGGAGTATCTGCTCAGCCTTTATAATGCCTTCACCCCCAAATTGCCCAAATTCTTGTAGTTAATTTGAAAAATCAAGCCAATGGTCAAATATATACATTGATAATATTTATTTGTTCAATAATTTATTGATACAATATCTTATTAATCAATAACATTAATGACAATAGCTTTAACCAATTAAAATATAATTTGAAAAAAGGATTCTATTTGAAAAAAATACTTAAAATGCAAGAATCAACTTAATTTGCAGGATAATGTTTAAAATGTTACAAAATTCAATAAGAAATATATAAAAAGAGGGGTCAAATATTACACTGCCTCTCCATCCCAGAAACAGAGGCAAAACAAGACTTGCAAGAGCAGATAAATGTTTACAGTGCAGGTAAAAGCCCACAGTACCCTTCAGTTTGTCAGGGGCCTCTGGGCCGTTTCCAGATTGGGAGCTGTGGGGACCCATGGATAGGCTTGCCATGGGACCCCCCATGCTGGGCTTGGCTTATAGCAGTAATGCGAATGTAGCAGCTGATTGAACTTTCCATCTAGCTGAGGATCGTGGAGAACAACAAGATGGCGCTGATGCCCTGCCTGCTGCGTGACTCCACAGCTGAGCATGATCAAGTGCTGGATTAGAGAACTCTGTGCATGGACTGTAATTGATTGACTGTGATTGGTTGAATTCTGTATATAAGCGGAGAGCGAGCAGGGGCACGCCAGCTTTCCCCCTTACGGAACGTGCGCGCCATCGCTCCCCCTTCTCCCGGTCCCCCACTCGTTTCCCCACTCTTTCTAAGTAAAAGTCTACTGAAGACCGATTAACTGCGAGCAGCGTCGTTCCTTTTGCAGCCGAAGGAGCTGACAGGGAGCAGACTTAGTGATCTCCAAAAATAATTTTGGTTCTGAGAGTATGCCTGGGCCTTGATTCCACCTCTTCCCCATCACAAACAAAACTAAATCTTTGACCTTGGTACCAGCAGTCCAAGATGGTTTCCAAACCTCCTGGGCACCCTCAGAACATCAGCTGCAGTCTCTTCTTACCAAAGATTGATGAAAGAAGTAGAGTCCTGGGAGGCCTTGCAATGCACGAAGGAGAATCCCCTTTGATGTATTCATCTTGCACAGGATGCTGATGACATAAAGCCGTTTGAGTAACCCCCATGGTTTGTTTGTTTGTAGGTCTCGTGATGTGGCTGTAGTTAAAGTGACCATGAATTTTGAACCCAATAAAGTGAATATTCAAAAGAAAAATTGCCGTGTGGAAGGAAAGGAAACTGTATGCATAAATGCTACAGTGTGTTTCGATGTGAAATTGAAGTCTAAAGAAGACATGATTTATGAAGCTGGTAAGTGTAATGATGATAGAAAATGCAGCTGGTCAGAGGACAATATTTTGCTCCAGCGTGATGAAATCCAGTAGGATGTTTAGGATGTTGATTTTTTCTTAATCATAGGAAGCACACATCACTTCTGCCCTGGGAACATGTTGAATCTTGAAAAAAAATTCTGCTACAGAAGGAATAGGTTATGGAACCCAGTAAATTCTAGAGCAGGAATTATGAGTTTGTCTGCAACGGCCTCAGCATTTCTTAGTTCCACACTGACTCTCCTGTGTACTGCAAACCATCATGTGCAATACATGCACAGTTTAGAGGCAGAGTTTGCAAAGTGGGCTCCAGTTGAGCCCAGCTTTGCTTCCGGTGGGATTTCAGAGAAATCTCCCTCCCTTTTCCTGTTCTGTGCTGGGGAAGACTGGTATTGCAGAGGACCTAAATATTTTGCTGCCCGTAAGTTCCCCAGATGCTCGTTTTTTTTAAAGTTAGACTTGTCCTGTATTCATTCTTAGGTGTGTCACAGCAGCCTGAACATCCCCTTCCTCCCTACACTCTCCAGTTTCTAAGGCAATTGTTAGTGATGTCGAAATTTATTGGAGTGGAAGCTATGAATGCCATTGGCTGCAGAAAAGTAATTTACTCTGTAAACCAATTGTAAACTCTTTGACAAAAACCAATGATCTTTAAAATAGATGTTTCTTAATGAGCTCTAAATAGATATTTGCTCTGAAATTGACCCCTGAGTAGAAGATAAAGGAAGTATAGGGATAGAAAATAACAATTTAAGTTTTCATGTGCAGCATTATTTCAGTCTTATTTAATTTTTTATGGTAACTAAGCAATCAGATAAAGAGGACCGTAGTCTTCACAGCCTTATTAGAAGGCATAGGTGTCACTTTTTTTTTCCTTTTTGTGGTGTGCTTATCTGACTAGATTTAATAGTACTTTGAACACAATCTAAGATAATGTTTTTTGTAAAATAGATAAAAATGTCATTAATGTATATTTTTGTCTATTGGAAAATGTCAAATAGGATTGCAATATTTCTAAACTGAAAACATTTTAGAAGTAGAAATCCAGTAAACACTGACATAGTTGGCAAATCTGATGATATGTGGAGCGTGAGTATACATTTTAAAGAAGTATAACCAATCATTAAAATTAGAGTGAACTTCAAGCACTCTATAGAGTTTATCTTCATGACCACTGATGTCATTGTACTACAGAATTGTGGATGTGCTGAATAATAGAAACTTTTTCTTGATTGACTGCTCAGTAGCTTTTTCTATAATGCTAATTTGCTGAGTTGTTCTTTATGAAGAAATCAGCCCACATAAGAATTTATGTCAATTATTTTTAAATGTGTTTACAGATATGCAGTACCGTGTCACACTAGACTCACTAAGACAGATATCACGAAGTTTTTTCTCTGGAACTCAAGAGAGAAAGATTCAAAGAAACATAACAGTTCGAGAATCAGAATGCACAAAGCACTCCTTCTACATGTTGGCAAGTAAATCATATATAAGAGTCCCTTGTTCCAGATCAAGAGTATAGCATAGATGCCTTATTTCAAGTCAAGCAAATTCATACTGTTTTACTTCAAAGTGTACATTATAAACTTTGTTTATTTGCTCTTATCAGAAATAACAGATCTCATTTTCTCATTTTCAAATACATTTCCTAAAACTATCTTGTCTCCCCTTGTGTGTTATCAGATATCCATACATTAAGGAATAGAAAAGAACACAATATTCTACTTTACAAGAGATTGTGTTTAATTATTCATTTCTTTTTAGTTATTCATTTCTTTTTAGTTATTTATTGATTTATTATTTCACTCGAATACATCATTTAACTTCTGTGGGTCTCATTGGTCAAATGTAGAGGATAGGTGATTAACTCTCCCAAGGGCAGAATGTTGGGCCACGTGGCTTCTGGGATCCACTGAAATGCATCTTTGCTCTTTGACATTAGACTGAAGAATGAAAAAATGGTATTTTCTATCATCTGTAGGCTTTGTGCTACTTCAGTTTCTATTTCAGTGGATGAGGGAGGCTTGGAAAGCAAGGCTTTAATCTCAAGAATGACTGGTAAGCCAGTCTGAACCATTCTAAATATATTTTATTGGAGCACTGTGTATGTGGGGAGTATTCTCAACTGAGAGCATGAAATTCCTAAATACTTCCTTAAAATATACATGATATTGATTTTAAAAACAGCCATAATAAAGGTAATGAGGAAACACTAATGTTAGTAACTGAGATGAAGACTTAGAGATTTGAACATGACCTTGAAGCTTTAAAGGAGACAATGATTTTTCCCTGACTTATTTCCATATTCTTGATGCACTCATATTCTATTTTTTGAAAATTGTGATTAGAGGAAGGCAGTGATTTTTCATATCTATATTCCTGATTATATATATTTATATATGTATATATATATATAAATCAGCTTATTCCGTCAACACTAAGGTCAATCTATGATCTGAAAAAGTCAAACTGGTGTTTTCAATAATTTAGCTCATTGGGACTGACCATTTATTTAGGAGCTAGACTGCAGATAAAAACTTGAGTGGGCTTAAAACCAGATATGGTGCTTCCTCCAACCTGCTAAAAAATCATTGCAGTCTCTTTGTCCACAAATGCAGTGTCTAAGCTAGGTCTAGGGACTGGTGTTGACAGGGATGGACTCGTTTCAAAGTTTCAAAAAAGTCCTTTTGGATCCGAAGAGGCATTTTAACATTTGTTCTAGAGTTAGCCAGAGTAAAATTTGTATCAGAACTTCCCCACGTGCTGAGTGACATAGTTGAAGTTAGTTAGTCCCTTAAAGACTCAGTTTTTCATCTGTAAAAAGAGGATCATAACAGCTGTTCCCTGAGGGGGGTCTGTTGAAATAATTCACAATAATGTGTGAGAAGCTCCTAACTTTGGACACTATGAAGGATTATTGTCATTGGTGATGATTTTAATAATAGTGGACATATACATATCATTCCCGTATCATTTTACATTATAAAATTCTTATAGTGCTAGGTAGATATTATATCAATGAAATGCAATCCCATCTAAAGAAATTTCACCCCTCTGAAATCAGGAGACTTTCCTAGCAGTAAAACATGTTGATTCTTACCCTGAAGTCTCAGGAGCAATAGTACTGATAAACAAGTAGGTCTGGGCATATATCCTACCATGGCGAGCTACTATGAAGCCCATGCCCTGGCAGGCTCCTCTGGAGCTATAGGTGAGTTCGCTGGACGTGCTGTGAAGCTCATTCCAGCTGGATCCCTTGTCAAGACAGAACAGCATTCCCCTCCAGCAAAGCAGAAGCCAGATGAAGTCACAGGACGGGTTAGGTGCTCAAGGATATTGTACAAGCCATACCCACAGGGCAGAAGAAGGAAGCTCCAACAAGATCAGAACGTCAGTGAATATGATACCAATGACATACTTCATGTCCCAACTTCCAGGACAAGCATGACTTCCAGGACTCAGTGAGAATAACCTTGGATTTTAATCTTACTGATCCAGAAAATGGGCCCGTTCTTGATGATTCTCTACCTAATTCAGTGCATGAACACGTAAGTCAGATTATTGTTTACTCAAAATGCTTACTTGTATGTTAAGAAAAATATTGAAATGCATAAAGATAGAATGCTAAATCCATTCTATTTACTAAAAGAGAACAGATTCTCCTAGACTTCTCCCCCCATCCCTTCTAACTTACTATTGTTGGAGTTCAAGAGAACTAAAAAATAATACTCATTTTTACCTCACCTAAATTCAGGAAGAATGGTAAGTATTGTCCCCTTTATTCTAGTAAATATGGTGCTTTGAAGTGTGGTTTAGGGCTAATGAGTCTGCTGAACCTGGGACTTCCACCACAGATAAACAGCTAGTCTGTCAGCTTTGCTGACCCATCTCTGGCCTCCTTTGTGGAGGCCTCCTCATAAAAACTCTCAAAGTAAAGGAAGTGTGTATCATGGGCACACTACAACCCAAGAACAGAAGAGACAGGAAGGGACAGAGCTGTGTTTACCCAGATCCTGTTTCCAAATTTAGAATCCACTGTCCCACTCCTTAGAGTGAATGAGGGGACTGGGGAGACGAGTGTCCTGGGTGTGACACCAGTGGAGGAAACATTAGGGATAAAGAATCCACGCTTCCTTTCTCCTTACCAAGTATATTTATTGCCTTCCATGTACCAGACATTGGAGCTTCCATCTAAATTAGGAAGCAGGTATTAAGTGGTAATAAAAGCTTATGCCATGCAGGAGAATTTCAGAATGCTCCTGCCTAGGCTGGAGAGTCAGGGGGCTCCCCCTGGAGCCATGACATTTATGTTGAGACCTGAAGGATGGATT
The DNA here is from genome assembly GCA_949820135.1 of Sylvilagus floridanus. Classification (NCBI taxonomy): domain Eukaryota; kingdom Metazoa; phylum Chordata; class Mammalia; order Lagomorpha; family Leporidae; genus Sylvilagus; species Sylvilagus floridanus. The sequence goes on along the minus strand of OX463246.1, from coordinate 62,688,075 downwards.
AATTTTTCTATTCTATTTAGAGGAGTAGTGGAGAGCAAAGGCAATAGTGTGTCAGGGTCCTGAGTCATTAGGAGACTCAACTATACTCACCAGGGTGACTTAAACTAAAAAGCAAGGGAAAAGATGATGTGAAATGAGGCTCAAGGTGAAGGCAGTGGCTAGATCAATCAGGAATTGTTGCCACTGCACATATTTTAAACTTTTTAAAAAGCAGTGCTGTTAAAGGTTTTGTTTTGTTTTTTTAAATTTTTTTGACAGGCAGAGTGGACAGTGAGAGAGAGAGACAGAGAGAAAGGTCTTCCTTTTACCGTTGGTTCACCCTCCAATGGCTGCTGCGGCCGGCGCACTGAGCTGATCCAAAGCCAGGAGCCAGGTGCTTCTCCTGGTCTCCCATGGGGTGCAGGGCCCAAGCACCTGGGCCATCCTCCCCTGCACTCCTGGGCCATAGCAGAGAGCTGGGCTGGAAGAGGTGCAACCGGAACAGAATCCTGCACCCCGACCGGGACTAGAACCCAACGTGCCAGCACCGCAAGGTGGAGGATTAGTCTATTAAGCCGTGGCGCTGGCTGCTGTTAAAGGTTTTAACTTGGGTCGGTGGTAGGATTTCAGCAGCAATGTGGAAAATGATTGGAGGGAAATAGGACTGGGTGTGGGAGACCAGTTGGGAGACCAAAGTTGCTTTAGTTCGGGGGGGGAATGAGGATGCCTGGACTAGAGGTGGTAATAGCGGTGGTGGTGGTAGTAGTGGTTGAAACAGAGTTTGGAAAGGATTTATGAGCTGTTTAGAGGAGGGCGGGGTGGTAGAACAGTGTTTGGTAATAGATTGGACAATGCAGAGGGCTGTATGAAGAAGAGGAATCATGGAATGTGTGCCTTGGCCATTTTCCACCCTTTTGGCTGAGATGGTGTACATTTCTACACATTTGATTGTTTTTCACAGAAAACTCTCACACCTGGAGTTGAGTAGATCTAGATTGGTCTTCTCTGGCAGACCAAAGTCAGTGAAAAACATTCATGGAAATGGTGCATCCTTAAAATAACTAGAAAAAAATTATATCCGCAAGTAAAAGTTTGCTGTTTTCCACTATCACTTACAGGAAAAAGTATAAAATTCCTTAAGATTTCTGCATGCAATTGATTCTGTGTAAAAGTTGCTGGACTTTTTGGCACTGTGTTTTGGAAATTGATAGGTAATTTTCAATAACCTTAAGTAAATTTTGAAAAAGACCTTATTGGGGCCAGTGCCGTGGCTCACTTAGTTAATCCTCCGCCTGCGGCGCCGGCATCCCATATGGGTGCCAGATTCTAGTCCCAGTTGCTCCTCTTCCAGTCCAGCTCTCTGCTCTGGCCCAGGAGGGCAGTAGAGGATAGCCCAAGTGCTTGGGCCCCTGCACCCCCATGGGAGATCAGGAAGAAGTACCTGGCTCCTGACTTCGGATTGATGCAGCACCGGCTGTAGCAGCCATCTGGGGAGTAAACCAACAGAAGGAAGACCTTTCTGTTTCTCTCTCTCACTGTCTATAACTCTACCTGTCAAATAAATTAAAAAGAAATTGAAAAAGATCTTGCTGTGACCGTTTCAGATTCCCTTTGCCAAAGACTGTGGAAACAAGGAAAGATGCATCTCGGACCTCACTCTGGACGTATCCACCACAGAAAAGAGCCTGCTCATTGTCAAATCTCAGAATGACAAGCTCAATGTCAGCCTCACAGTCAAAAACAAAAAAGACAGCGCGTATAACACCAGAACGATAGTGAATTATTCTCCAAACCTAATCTTTTCGGGAATTGAGGTAAACTTAAGAGCATTTCTCTTATTGACTCTCGTAACAGTCATTTATTGAACTCATTTTTCATATGACTGAGATAATTGCCTTTATGATACTGATTTTAGACACGTAGAAAGCACTGTGTTCAAAATTAGTACTCACTAATGATGAAGGCACCAGGCTTTTTTACAAGTCCTTTTGTTTTCTTTCTTTGGAGACATGTGTCTCTTCTGAGACTCAGTCTGAGGAGAGGATTGCTAATATCTCAAAAGTATTTATTTCACAAAGTCCTTAACCCACCGAAACTGCCACTGAATCAAAGGGGAAAATATAACAGTGAAAGCCAAGACAGTTTATGAGAGATGCAGAGAGAGACTTCTACACTTAACAAAGAAAAATTCACATGCAGAAAATGCCAGACACCACTTCCCCCCTTCTACAGAAAATCCTGACTTTGGCAAGAGATGTATATCAAACTTCTGTGTTTTATTAACTCATAATGGAAGTGTTTTCTGTTCCTTTGTCAATGACATGTAGCTGTGTAAAATGCTAGAATCCGGGGTAATTAGTGTTTCCAAATTTGATTCTTGGTTTTAATTCTGATTTCCAAATGAGTCTTCTAGACTTTAAATCCTGTATGTATTTATATCTGATTAATAATGTCTAAAATTCATGTTAGAAAGCCAGACACTTAGAGCAGGCATTTGGCCTAGCAGTTAAGATGTCTGCATCATATATCAGAGAGTCTGGGTTCAGTACCAACCTCGGACTCTGGACTCCAGCTTCCTGTTAATGCAGACTATGGGAGGAAGTAGTAATAGCTCAAATGATTGGGTCTGTGCCATTCACATGGAAGACATGGACTGAATTCTCGGCTTCTGAGTCACTAAGGAAATTGTGAGAATAAAGCAGCAGATGGGAGCTCTTTCTCACTCTGTCTGTTTCTCCCTCTTTCTCTCTCTCAAATGATTTTCTTAAAAAAGGAAAAAGAGACAATACACGTTATTATTTATAGCATTAAAACTCTATTGTCTAGTTTCCATTAATTCAGATTTTCACTGATATTTTTGTCCAATTGTTAGGATCACTTAGAGATGTGATGACTAAGATAAACTAAAAGGTACATCATGTATTACTATAACATATTTTGTATTCAGTTATGAATATTAATCATGAATAAAAATGAGCAAGTTAATGTTGAAATATATAACCACTGAAGCTATCTCTGTAAATGAAAATACATTATGAATTCTTGCCTGTTTCCTCTTGAGCTGACTTACTAACTGGGGCAGAGGCAGAGCTATAAAACCAACAGGGTCTTGTATTAACAATAGCAACAGTAATAATGACAGGAACCCCTCCGTGAATCATATCAGGTGCTAGCCACTGTTCTCAGGATTTCACTTATTTAATTCTCATGAGTTCTTTTGTCAGTAGACATTACTGTACTTCAGAGATTAAAAAACTAAACTCTTTTCCACATTTTAGCAATCCTATAATTGCATTTTGCAAGTGATAGCTTGTTTAACTGGCAGCATGGTTTTTCCTTCTTACTGGTAGGTAAAATAGTGGTAGATCTCATATTCAGTGCCTTTTCAAGTGTGATGCAATTGGAGTAGGACTAACTTGGACTGACTCCACTTGAGAGAAAATCGGGCCCAGAGAGGTGAGAAGTCTTGACAAGGATAAGCTACCAATGATAGAATCTGGATTTGAATCCTAGTGGACACAGGCTGGAGCCCATGCTGCTAGCCATGCTGCTAAAATCCACTAAGGAGTGTTATGCACTGTGGGCTTCTCTGCGCCAGTCCACTATGCGTGGCTTACTTTGTTCAGCCACTGCAATCAGCCATGAGGTAGGTGTAGGTGCTATTAGCACTTCTGTGTTACTCAGGATTTAGCCAGGAGAGTGCACTGTGCTTTGTCTTCCAGACTTTCACAAGTGATGTTTTCAGATTTCCACTGGCTCTGGAATAGGTGATCCAAGAATGCTGTGACTTTTGCAGCTAAACAGAGACACAAACATTGGCAAGGCAACTGCCAAGGCACAGCTGGGAAAATTCTAAAATGAACAAGTTCAAGTATTTCACCTGTTTGTCTGCTATAATTATGTTTACTTTTGTTTCCCAGGGGATCCAAAAAGACAGTTGTGAATCCAATCGTAATGTCACATGTAAAGTTGGATATCCTTTCCTGAGAAGAGGAGAAATGGTAAGTAGTTTACATAAGATGTAACATGAAGAATAGTATGTGCAAAACCACATATTTAAATCCTTCTGATGGTAATTTAGAATGATGTAGATGGAGATGGTTTAGTTCACAATTTTTATAGCTTAGAATTGCTATGGTCTGAATATCTGTGTCCCCCAAAATTCATATGCTGGAATTTAATCCTCAATCGGATAGTATTAAGAGGTCAGGCACTTAGGAAGGCTAATATTAAGAGACAGGGCATTTGGAAGTGGTGTCCTTATAAAAAGAGGCCCAAGAGAGCTCGTTTACCCCTTTTGCCATTTGAGGACATGGAGCAGGCACATGGTATCAGCAACAGACCCTCCCTAGGCTCTGAATCTGCCTGTGTATTGATCTTGGAATTCCCAATCTCTAGAACTGTGAGCAGTAAATTCCCATTGTTTATAAATTACCCACTTTAAGGTATTTTTTAATAGCACCCAGAACAAACTGAGAGGGAATCAAGAGCAAATTAATGCATAAGTCAAAATCAAGGTACAAGACAAAACTAGATAAATGGCTGCACCATTTGACATTCCATCCAGCCACGGATGAGGGCTCCCTCTTCTCTACATTTTTGTCTGTCTCCTATTTATTAGCTTAATGTTTTATTTATGACTTGAGATAACTTTTTTTTAAGATTTTTTTGAACATTTATTTATTTATTTGAAAGTCAGAGTTACACAGAGAGAGAAGGAAAGGCAGAGAGAGAGAGGTCTTCCACCCGATGGTTCACTCCCTAATTGGCCTCAATGGCTGGAACTGCACCAATCTGAAGCCAGGATCCAGGAGCTTCTTCAGGGTCTCTCACGCAGGTGCAGAGGCCCAAGGACTTGGGCCATCCTCCTCTACTTTCCCAGCCCATAGCAGAGAGCTGGATTGGAGGTGGAGCAGCTCAGACACAAACCAGTACCCATATAACATGTCAGCACTGCAGGCGGCAGCTTTACCCACCATGCCACAGCACCGGCCCCAATAATATGTTTTTAATTTACACTCTATCCAAAGATTTATTGCTCCACTAAATAAAGAATTCGATAAATAAAAAACTAAACAGACCATAGTTGAGCAGGAAAATAGGCAAGGGCTTTAAACAATAATCAAATGAAAAGATGTGCAACTTCATTTATATAAATTTTAAAATAGTTACAAAATCATTAAAACCATAGTAGTATGTAATTCTTAACAGTTGTTTGTGTCTGTCTCTTTTATTATGGCCATCCTAGCGTGTGTGGAGGAGGATCTCATTATGGTTGTGATTTGCATTCTCCTGATGGTTGTTGCTGGTTGAGGCATCTTTCCATGTGCTTATTGGTCAGATGGAGGAATGTCTATTAAAATCCCTTTAGGATTTTAGCTGGCTTATAGCCTTATTATTGAGAAATAAGAGTTCATATAGTTTACATTCAAGTCTCTTAGAATATATATGATTTGCAAATATTTCCTCCTGTTATGTAGGTTTTCTTTTCACTTTCTTGGTGGTGCCTTTTGAAAGACAAAATTTTTAATTTTGATTCAGTCCAGTTTATCAGGATTCTCAGAAATGTCATGGAAACATGCATTGTGAAGAAACTTCATGTATTTCAAAACACTTTTGCATCAAAATAAATTCTTTTGTAAAAAGATTTTTTTATATTTTTTCATTTATTTATATTACTTGTTTATAAGAGACAGGGACAGACAGAGATCGCCAATCCATTGGTTCACCCCTTAAATGTCCACAGCAACCCAGACTGAACTATAAAGACAGATAAAAAGAAAGAGAATTATTTGATCATAAACATATGGGTCTAATTCTGTACTTTCAGCTTATTTCATAAAACTATAAGTCTATCGTTATGCCAGTACTATCTATTCTGATTACTATAGTAAGTCTGGAAATCAAGAAATATCTATCCTCCAAATATGTTTTCTTTTTCAAAATTGTAGGTCTCTTACATTTCCAATATATGTTATGGTCAACTTGTTGTTTTCTATATGAAATCAGCCGGGAGTTTGATAGGCATTCTAGTGAACATGTAGATCAATTTGGGGAATATTATCAGCTTAAAAATATAGTTTTCTGATCCATGACCATGGAATGCCTTTATATTTATTTAGATCTTCTTCAGTCACTTTCAACAATTTTTGAAAGTGTAATTTTTGCACTTCCTTTGTTAGATTTATCTAAGTATTCCTTTTGGTACTATTTTAAATGGAATTGTTTTTTAAGATTGATTTTCAGATTGTTTAATGCTCATGTGTAGAAATACACTTGCTGTTTTAATATTCATCTTTTCCCTTGAACCTTGCTAAATATACTTATTAGTAAAAGGGTTTTCTCCCTATTACGTGGGGCATGGTTACTAGTGACTCAAGAAACCATCTACAGATCACAACATAGTAATTACTCTTTTTTTTTTAGATTTTTTATTTTATTTATTTATTTGACAGATAGTTACAGACAATGAAAGAGAAAGAGAGAGAAAGGTCTTCCATTTGCTGTTCACTCCCCAAAGGGCCGTAATGGCCAGAGCTGGGCCCATCTGAAGCCAGGAGCTAGGAGCTTCTTCCAGGTCTCCCACTCAGGTGCAGGGACCCAAGCACTTGGGCCATCCTCCACTGCTTTCTCAGGCCATAGCAGAGAGCTGGATCAGAAGAGGAGCAGCAGGGATTAGAATCAGTTCCAATATAGGATGCCAGTGCCACAGGCAGAGAACCTACTGAGCCACAGTGCTGGCTCCAGTAATTACTTTTAAACTCAGTACATTTCCTGTATATTTGTTATGATTTTATTTTAAGATTTGTTTTATTTATTTGAAAGGCAGATTTGGAGAGGGAGAGAGACAGAATTTCCATCTGATGGTCTACTCCCCAAATGGCTGCAAAAACTGGAGCTGGGCCAGGTGTAAACCAGGAGCCTGGAATCCACCCTGGTCTGCTACATGGGTAGCAGGGGCCCTAGCACTTGGGCCATCTTCTGCTGCTGTGCCTAGCACGTCAGCAGGGAGTTGGATATGAAGCAGAGCAGCTGGCATGCAAAACAGCCTCCCATACGGGCTGCCTGTGTCACAGGCAGCAGTTTAACACCCGAACCCACAACACTGGCCCTCTGTATGTCTGTTTTTACCCTATGAAAATAACTAGGGGCCAGCGCTGTGGTAAAGCCACTGCCTGCAGTGCCAGCATCCCATATGGGTGCTGGTTCGAGTACTGGATGCTCCACTTCTGATCCAGCTCTCTGCTATGGCCTGGGAAAGCAGTAGAAGATGGCCTAAACCCTTGCGCCAGAAGAAGCTCTTGGCTCCTGGCTTTGAATCGGCACAGCTGTGGCCATTGTGGCCAATTGGAGAGTGAACCAGTGGATGGAAGACCTCTCTCTCTCTCTCTCTCTCTCTCTCTCTCTCTCTGCCTCTCCTTCTCTCTGTGTGTAACTCTGACTTTCAAATAAATAAATAAATCTTTAAAAAATAAAAAAAGAATATTGACATACTCAGTTCTTCTCAGTTCTATAGTACAATCATTGGAAACATTGATTGTAATCTTAATAATTTCTTAACCATTATTCTTCCCTTCAGCAATTCCTTGCTGCTTAGGCTAAAATCATACATCAAAGTTTCTCTTAGATTATCTGTACAGAGATGGGAACCAAATTTGCAAGTAATTTTGACATGGGCTTTATGCCTGGAATATTCTTTGGTTTCAAGATCTAGATTTGCAGTTAAAGCATTTCAGGACAGCTTCTGCAGTCCCCCTTCTCTGCTCCTAGTATCTCACCCTAGTGTAAGCCATTAAATATGGAAAAAACAGCAAGCCCCAGGGTAGCCTGGGAGATTAGGAAAAGTCAGAAATGAAGAAGTCCACCAAGTGGCTCAGGCTGTTGACCCTTTGTCTGTTGTACTTCAAGGCCACCCTATAAAATTTCTCCTGGAACTGTGATTACTTTTTCAAAACAAGAAGAAAACTTCAGAAATTGTATATTCTTATAACTTTTTTTCTCCTTCTTATTATGAATCAAAATATATGTGGGAAAATAAAATAGAAAACACACATAGGGTGTATGTTACAATCATGGAAATCAATGGCCCTTGAATTCTGGTCATTCCTTCTGTAAAAGTTACCTAAAATTAAAATTGATTTTAAAAAAAGACTCTATGACCGGCGCCATGGCTTACTTGGCTAATCCTCTGCCTGCGGTGCCGGCACTGGGTGCTAGTCCCAGTTGCTCCTCTTCCAGTCCAGCTCTCTGCTCTGGCCCGGGAGGGCAGCAGAGGATGGCCCAAGTGCTTGGGTCCCTGCACCTGCATGGGAGACCAGGAGGAAGCACCCACTCCTGGCTTAAGATTGGCAAAGCGCCAGCCGTAGGGGCCATTAGGGGCATGAACTAACGGAAGAAAGACCTTTCTCTCTGTCTCTCTGACTGTCTATAACTCTACCTGTCAAATAAAAAAAAATTAAGAAAAGACTCTAAATATCCAGCTTTCTCCCAGTTTCTATTACTTGAACATTTTGGATGATCTGTTTTGCTTGCCCAAATTCCAAGATACCTCAGCACAAAACAAGATTAGTTTTGAGAATGGGAAATGTAATTTTTTAATTAAAAACATTTATGTAAAGGGAAAAAAGTTCACGTATTTCATATATGTGGTTTGAAGAATGTGATAATACTTCACAGCATCCCCTCCCTGAGGCCACTTCAACTAGAACACTACCGATAACATATTTCTTTTTTTTTTTTTAACTTTTATTTAGAATATAAATTTCCAAGGTACAACTTATGGATTACAATGGCTTTCCCCCCATACTTTCCCTCTCCCCCTGCAACCCTCCCCCCTTGCCCGCTCCCTCCACCCTTTCATTCACATCCAGATTCATTTTCAATTCTCTTTGTATACAGGAGATCAGTTTAGCATGTGTTAAGTAAAGATTTCGTCCATTTGCCCTCATATAGCAACACAAAGTGAAATATACTATTTGAGTACTCGTTATAGCATTGAATCACATTGTACTGCACATTAAGGACAGAGATCCTACATGATATATTTTTTTTTGAAACTGATTAATTTTTATGTAATTTCCAATGTAACACTGAGGTTTTTTTTTCATTTTTGATTATCTTTATATACAGAAGATCGATTCAGTATGTATTAAGTAAAGATTTCATCAGTTTGCACCCACACAGAAACACAAAGGGTAAAATACTGTTTCAGTACTTGTTATAGCATTACTTCACATTGGACAACACATTAAGGACAGATCCCACATGGGGCATAAGTACACAGTGACTCCTGATGTTGATTTGACAATTTGACACTCTTGTTTATGGCGTCAGGAATCTCCCTAGGCTCTAGTTATGAGTTGCTGAGGCTATGGAAGCCTTTAGGGTTCGCCGACTTCGATCTTATTCCGACAGGGTCATAGTCAAAGTGGAGGTTCTCTCCTCCCTTCGGAGAAAGGCACCTCCTTCTTTGGTGGCCCCGTTCCTTTCACTGGGATCTCACTCTCAGAGATTTTTCATTTAGGTCTTCTTTTTTTCCTTTTCCAGAGTGTCTTGGCTTTCCATGCCTAAAATACTCTCATGGGCTCTTCAGCCATATCTGAATGCCTTAAGGGCTGATTCGGAGGCCAGAGTGCTATTTAGGACATCTGCCATTCTATGAGTCTGCTGTGACTCCGTTTCCCGTGTTGGATCATTCTCTCCCTTTTTGGTTCTATCAGTTAGTATTAGCAGACACTAGTCTTGTTTGTGTGATCCCTTTGACTCTTAGACCTATCAGTGTGATCAATTGTGAACTGAAATTGATCACTTGGACCACTGAGATGGCATTGGTACATGCTACCTTGATGGGGTTGTATTGGGATCCCCTGGCCTGTTTCTAACTCCATCATTTGGGGCAAGTCCGGTTGAGCTTGTCTCAAATTTTACATATCCTCCCTTTCTTTTTCCCTCTCTCATAGTTAACCAGGATCACTTCTCAGTTAAAATTTAAACACCTAAGGATTAATTGTGTGTTAGTTGCAGAGTTCAACCACTAGTGCTAGAACAAAAACAAACAACAAAGAGAGATACTAAGATGGGTAAAGATTTACATTGTACATCAACAGTCCAGACAAGAACTGATCCAGTCTTATTTTCTCATAGTGTTCATTTCATTTCAACAGGTTTCCCCTTTGGTGTTCAGTTAGTCATCGCCAATCAGGGAAAACAAATGATATTTGTCTCTTTGGGACTGGCTTAATTCACTCATCTTAACGTTTTCCAGATTCCTCCATTTTGTTGCAAATGACCGGATTTCATTGTTTTTGACTGCTGTATAGTATTCTATAGAGTACATGTCCCATAATTTCCTAATCCAATCTATTGTTGATGGGCGTTTGGGTTGGTTCCAGGTCTTAGCTATTGTGAATTGGGCTGCAATAAACATTAGTGTGCAGACAGCTTTTTTGCTTGCCAATTTAATTTCCTTTGGGTAAATTCCAAGGAATGGGATGGCTGGGTTGTATGGTAGGGTTATATTCAGGTTTCTGAGGAATCTCCAGACTGACTTCCATAGTGGTTTAACCAGTTTGTATTCCCACCAACAGTGGGTTAGTGTCCCTTTTTCCCCACATCCTCTCCAGCATCTATTGTTGGTAGATTTCTGGATGTGAGCCATTCTCACCGGGGTGAGGTGAAACCTCATTGTGGTTTTGATTTGCATTTCCCTGATTGCTAGGGATCTTGAACATTTTCTCATGTGTCTGTTGGCCATTTGGATTTCCTCTTTGGAAAAATGTCTATTGAGGTCCTTGGCCCTTCTCTTAAGTGGGTTGTTTGTTTTAATGTTGTGGAGTTTCTTAATTTCTTTGTAGATTCTGGTTTTCAGCCCTTTGTCTGTTGCATAGTTTGCAAATATTTTTTCCCATTCTGTCGGTTGCCTATTTGCTTTCCTGACTGTTTCTTTTGCAGTACAGAAACTTCTCAATTTGATGTGATCCCAATAGTTAATTTTGGCTTTTAGTGCCTGTGCTTCTGGGGTATTTTCTAAGAAGTCTTTGCCAGTACCTATATCTTGCAGAGTTTCTCCTATGCTCTCTAATAATTTGATGGTGTCGAGTTGTAGGTTTAAGTTTTTAATCCATGTTGAATGAATTTTTGTGTAAAGTGTAAGGTAGGGATCTTGCTTCATGTTTCTGCACGTGGAAATCCAGTTTTCCCAGTACCAATTATTAAATAGACTGTCTTTACTCCAGGGGTTAGTTTTGGATCCTTGATCAAATATAAGTTGGCTGTAGATGTTTGGATTGATTTCAGCGATAACATATTTCTTTAAGAAAGTAATTTAGCAATTGGTCTACCTGTTGGTATTTATGAAGAGTCATACATCATGAAATCCTGGTGTTCAGGCACAGTTGCTCAAAAGTCAGTTGTTTGCAGCAGAGCATCAATCTAATGAAAACATTTTCCAGTTTTTAAGTATTTTAAATATGCAAACCTTTACAGGCAAAACTCTCCATTTTTCATTATAATTTACTTTATCCTAGATTACTGAGGCTTTCGTTTTACTTTATTTTTGTTATTATTTCTTAAAGATCCAAAAGTCTCTTTACAACATTGAATTAATGGAACCAAATGTGTTTTCTTCTGTTTTATATAGATATGTGTAGATAGCTGTTGGCTTTTGAAATTTCCATATTAAAGATGCTTTAACTGTGACCATTTCATAATCATATTGTTTATGACCTGGTCGACTCTTTTAAAAAATAAGATGCACCTTCATGGTTATAGTTTACAATTAATATAAGTGATTTTTGTTACTGTAATATGGATCAAGTACTTAAATTCAAAACTAATATGTGTCAATCCATTTGAACTGCTAGAGAAAAATAACATAAACTGAGTGACATTTACACAAGAAATTTATTTCTCACAGTTCTGCAGACTGGGAATTCTAAGATCAAGGTGAAGGCACACTTCTTGGTTCTTAGAAGGTGTGTTCTCACTGCTTCTGGGAAGGCCTCTTTTGGGGGCTCCTTTATAAGAGCACCAATCCTGTTTACTAGGGTTCTGCTCTTACGACATATCACCTGTCGTAAAGCCCTGCCTCTTGATGGCATCACACTGGTGATTATATTTCAACCTATGCATTTTGAAAGGTACAAGCTTTCAGGCTACAATAATATGTGAAGCTTATTACATATCCATATTTTAAAGTGCAGCATATCTTTATCTATTTTTGAGATGTGAGGTTTTATTTTGTAAGGTAATATTTCTTAAATGACTTTATAATGTAAATTGAATGTATTAATCAAAGTAAATATTTTCTGAACCAGTTACTAATGATATATTTTTATTTCATAGGTAACTTTTAAAATATTATTTCAGTTTAACACATCTCATCTCATGGAAAACGTGGTCATTCATTTAAGTACAACAAGGTTGGTGTATATATGTGTATGAGTGTATGTCACCTCCTGTGTATTTAAACCATTTTTTCTTTGTAGACTCACTGGAAGCTTCTTATAGCTTATAAGAGAGCAGTAGAAGACAAAGAAGCACTTTGCTTCACAAAAACATTCTTAAGAGTAATTAGCAAAATAAAGAAATTTTTAGTTGGTAGAAATAATTCACCTGACTGGAATAAGCCAATAGATCTGAGGAATATGATATGATCACCCATCACTTCATCTGCCACACTGCATTTAAATTCATTTAAAATTTTACAAGCTCTACAACTGTAAAAACTTTTACAGGCTACCCATTAAAATTAACTCAATCAGTAGACAGACGTAAAGCTTTATGATGCCCTTTGGTAGTCCATTGTGATACCCTTAATAAACTTTATCCAAATCAATCAAAGCTTCTAACAGGTATCATAGAACACACGGACTAAAAACAGCAACAAGTGATAAGGAAACTGCAATAGTAGCTTACAGTTCTTCTAAGTGTAATTATCTACTGGACCATCTCCATTGAGATCAAGTTCTGCCTCTTGTTGCTTTACTTCTCAGTAACTATATTAGTGCATGTCATATAGAAGTCACTGTGTAGATGTAGAGTAAATGAATAATTGACAAAGATGAATTATGGATGAATTAATTCCGTATGTTCAGTCCAATTCAACTCAACAAATACTTCATCAACATCCACTATAAACATGATATTGAATTAGTCACTATAGGAAATAAACCACCTGAGGGGGTGAATATTATAGTAAGGGGTTAAGACTAGTATGAAGTTAATGTGACACCATAAAGTAAGGATACTCATTATTGAAAAATAAACATTGTGTCAGGGACATACTGGAGGGTGAAATTGTATCTCCTGGGCAATCAGAACCCAAAAAACCTTTATCAAGGTAGTTATAATTGAGAAAGACCTTAAAGGATAGACAGTATTTCACAGAGAGATTGCTGAATTGAATTAGCTGGGCCACTTCAGGTGAAATTCATAGCTTAAGGAAAAACTCAAAGAAAGACCAGTTGGTGTATTTTTGAGGAATATTGATTAATCCATTTCAGCTAAAATATAGAGAATACATAAAGTCATAATGGGAAGTAAGCAAGAAATGTGCATCCTACTGTCCTATGCCAGGTACCAATGTTAGCAAAGGGTGATTTCTTCCTTAAGTGAACAAGCTATGAAGAGTCTTCTAAGGGCTGAAGTCATTCATAAAGAGCTGCTTGTTGGGAAGGTGAAGTTGGCTGCAGTGTGGAATAGATGAGAGAAAAGGGAACCATCTGTACCAGGAGCTCAGCCACACAAATGCCCAGAGTCCACAGCAGCAGGATGCCTGTGCTGCCTGTCGCTCATCCCAAGCCACTTCATGTACTGGGGAACAGGCAGAACCATTAGAAGGTACTCATTCTCCAGTCTGTGAGACAATGTGCTAGCTGCTAGGTCAGTTGGTGGGGGGACTTACACTTAATAATGAGTATTTCCTATGCCCTAGGACCATCTTAACGTAGTTTATGCTGATTATACACTTATTCATCACTTATTCATCATTGAATGCTAATATCCCACATTTTATAGATACACAAATCGTAAAGAGCTTAAGTAATTCACACATAGAACCAGTATCCAAAAACAATCTCATTCTCTGGTCCCAGAGCTAGTGATCATAAATTACATCATTTGTTCATGTTTGTTAGTGCTGCGAAACGTGAGATATGTGTATCCATATATGCATATGTGTCTTTACACAAAATATAATTAAAATGATAACCAAAATCTAGGAAGTAAAGACATGCTGAACAAGCAATATTAGTATCGAGTACTTGGCATGAAAAGAACATTAAAGGAGCAAACAGAAGATTTTAGATTCACCTGCACTGTGTCTCCTTGCAAGTTCCTTGTCTGTGATAAATAAGTAAGCATCGCCAAGGATGATTAGTATTTTGTTTAATTCCTGAGCCACAACTTGAAACTACTAAATCCACATTTCTAGGAGAGCTGGGAAGTCTGTGTATTTTCACAATTAAGCCCAGGGATTCTTAACATTATCATCATAGAATTTTGAGAAATATTGGGCTAGATTAGTGTTAGTTTCAACTCTGGCTGCATATGAGAATTAGCTTGGGCTAATTTTTCACAATATTTGTCCCTGACCTGCTTCCTCATCCTGATTTTAAAATTATCAAGAATTCCACTGATTGTTCTTTTATTTCGTTGACAAGACAAGCTTCTCTTGAACATGCTTACAGATGGCTGAACATGATCAACAGTTTAATGACTTCTCTGTGTATCTTCCAGTGACAGTGAAGAACCTCCTGAAGCCCTTTTTGATAATGAAGTTAATATTTCTATCCCAGTAAAATATGAAGTTGGACTACAGTTTTACAGGTAGGAGGAAACCACATTTTTGTTGATACCTTTCTGTTAACTCAGAGGGTCTCAAACTTTGGTCCTTGGCCAAGATCATCGGCATCACTAAGGAACTTGCTTAGAAAGTTCTCCACCCCCACTCCAGAACTACGGAGGCAGAAAGTTAAGTATTCTAATAACCCAAAATGTGAAGTACTAGTGACATTGCAATGCATTAGCAATCCAATCTTAAATCCTAAACACAAAAGACAAAGTACTCTTAGTGGTCACCAGCATATTTTTTTAACGATGAATTGCATCCTGTGAAAATCTAATCAGCATTTCTCATGAACAAGAGCTGTTTATTTCTTCCACTATTATAAGCCATTTATAAACAAGAACTTCTTATCTGTCCAAACACCAATCATGTTAGCAATATTTTCCTCTGTAAATCCCCTTGCTTAAGCAAAACTCCAAGCTTTGGCTAAATAAATATGTGGAATATATACAAAAATAGAAGAATTTGTAGCAAGTTCAGCCGAATCCAAAGTTTTATGATTTTATTCATTTATTTTCATTTGAGCTTTACTGATAATGCACCAGAAAAAAGAGGGTTTTACATGTGTGCCTGGCTTGTGTTTCCAAGCCTTTTGATTCTGGTGCTGGTTTCTATTTTGTTGTGTCCACTTTTGTTGACACACTGCATTCTCCTAAAAACTTTCCATTGAAATCTAATTTTGGAAAAGAAAGTTTCCTACAAGTATTTTTTTATTTATCTTCTCTTGAGTGGAGTACTGTTTAAAAATATATTATTTCAGTCTACCAGTTTTACCCAAAGAATATGAAGAAGTTGCAGGGAAAACATTAAATTTTTAGTTATGAGGCTGACACTGTGGCACAAAGGTTAAACCACTGACTGTAGTGCTGGCATTCCATATGCGCCCCAGTTTGAGTTCTAGCTGCTCCACTTCAGATCCAGCTCCCTACTCATGGCCTGGGAAAGCAGCAGAATATGGCCCAGGCCCTTGGGCCCCTGGACCTAGGTGGGAGACCTAGGAGAAGCTCCTGGCTCCTGGCTTTGGCCTGGCCCAGCTGTGGCCATTGTGGCCATTGGAGTGAACCAGCAGATGGGAGAGATCTCTGTCCCTCTCTCTCTCTCCCTAACTCTGCCTTTCAAATAAATAAATCTTTAAAAATTTATTAAAAAATTTTAGGTTAGCAATAAATATAAGAATTTAAATTATGTAAAGTTAGAAATTTTTTCAAGCTATTTGAATTTTAGCATACTAAAAATACCAATTTTTAGTTTATTATTCAATAGATATACATGATATTAGTGAATTTATAGAAATCTTTGACTTGCTAACAAAATTCTTATTAAAAAGCTATACCTATTTAGTATTTTTGGGTCAAATGTAATGAATGAACTAAATTATATAATCATTCTCACCCTCCTAAAATATTTGACTATAGATTTCAGGGTTAAAGTTTTCCCATCTGTATCTTGGGGGCTACAAGGTATGGAGAAAGGCAAAGGATGATACCCAGTAGAAGTTAAACTTTTTCATATTTTATCTTTCTTCTTCCTATTAATTCGTTTCAGCTCTGCAAGTGAATACCATATCTCAATTGCGGCCAATGAGACAGTCCCTGAAGTCATTAATTCCACTGAGGACATTGGAGATGAAATGAATGTCTTCTACTTGGTAAGAAATTACCTCTAAATTACAATTCTAAAGTGTCATTTGTGGGTTTATAAGTTGAAGTACTACCAGATACTTAAAAACTTACTTTCTTGATAATGTCACAATTTTAAAATAATTTTAATAATTAATCATACTTTGAATCAATTTAAAGATGTCTCTAATTCTTCATATTAAGATATAGTTCCTTAGAATGATGTGTTAGAGTTCTCCAGGAAGAACTAATTAGAAATATAGATACAGATACAGGAGAGAGGAGTTCTTAGGGAAATGGGTGCATGCAGTTGTGGAGGTTGAGAAGTCACAAGACAGGCCGTCTGCAAGCTGGAAATCAGAGGACGCCTGTGGCATGGCTGAGTAGAAGCCATGAGGCAGGATAGTCAGTGGTGTAACTCTCGTTAGAAACCAAAGGCCTAAGAACCTGAGCAGCCACTGGTGTGAGTCCTAGAGTCCACGAGCCCGAGAGCCTGGAGTTTTGATGTCTGAAAGCAAAGAAGGGCACAGACACCTTTGCCTTTCTTCGGAGTTGTTCCCTCCAGGGCCCAGCCAACTGGATGGTGCTGGCCCACCTCATGGACAGATCTTCCCCACGTAGTCCACTTAGACTCACATGCTAGTCTCCTCTGGACTACCCTCATGGACACAGTGCTTACTTGGCTTCTAGGTATTCCTTTATACAGCTGAAGTCTAAAGTGAACCATCACAAATGACTTCACATGGAACCAAACAGATACTACCTATAAACTTGTAGGTTTTTCTTACATTACTGGCACCTAATTCAGAAATGTATTAGTTCAAAATTGATCATATTTTCCTTTACTCAACAAATATATATGAGCCTCATTCTGCTCATTGCTACATTCATATGCATTATACTGTAAGTTGTGGATACTGCCGCCTTCTTAAGTGATGATTTCCACTATGACATTTATTTTTTTTTTTGAATCCTTCATATCAAACTTTTCCCAATCATTATAGTAAACAATCATGGAGTTTCACTTTACATAATGCATACTTTACAGATGCATACTTAAGTTAATACTTTTCAGGATAAAAAGATAATTAAATTCAGATGATAGGTTTAAAAGTATATTCAGAAGTATGAAATCACACAACATAATTATAAAGGGTATCCTCATTCTCTTTAAGAAATACCAACAAAGAAACAGGAAGTTAAGTTCCAAAAGTAGAAGTAAATGTCTATCCTCAAGATGAGTTTCATTGTTTTTATTTGTGTTGTTGGAACACAACATGAATGCCAGTAATCATACTAGATTCTGGGAAATGTCTTGGCATTCAGCCTCAGTAAGAAAATTCAGCAAACAACAAGAAAGAAAGAGGGAGGGAGGGATGAAGGGACGGAGGGAGGGAGGGAAGGAAGGAAGGAAGGAAGGAAGGAAGGAAGGAAGGAAGGAAGGAAGGAAGGAAGGAAGGAAGGAAGGAAGGAAGGAAGGAAGGAAGGAAGGAAGGAAGGAAGGAAGGAAGGAAGGAAGGAAGGAAGGAAGGAAGGAAGGAAGGAAGGAAGGAAGGAAGGAAGGAAGAGGGAGGGAGGGAAGGAGGGAGGGAGGGGAAAAGAGGACAAGGAAAAGGAAGAGTGAAAAAATATAATTTGAATATTGTTGATCTTCATATACTCTAATTGAAAGAGATAATCCTTACCTATCATAGACAATGTTGCTATAAATAACCTTGTTAAGCATATCCCTGAGGATAAACCTTTGTACATCTCTGATTATTTTACGGAGATAAGTTCTAGAAGTGTAGTAATGGAATTTTTTAAAAAAGAATTTTTTTAGATGAGACCTCAGTAACATTACTGCTAGGAACTGGCCCTAAAAATTATTGGTGACACAACAAAAATTTCAGGGATGTTCTAAACAATGTTACTTATAAGACTTTGAGGGGCCGGCACCATGGCTCACTTGGTTAATCCTCTGCCTGTGGCGCTGGCATCCCATATGGGTGCCAGTTCTAGTCCCAGGTGCTTCTCTTCCAGTGCAGCTCTCTGATGTGGCCCAGGAGGACAGTGGAGGATGGCCCAAGTCCTTGGACCCCTGCACCCCATGGGAGACCAGGAGGAAGCACCTGGCTCCTGGCCTTGGATCGGTGTAGTGCCGGCAGTAGCAGCCATTTGGGGAGTGAACCAATGGAAGGAAGACTTTTCTCTCTGTCTCTCTCTCACTATCTATGATTCTACCTGTTAAATTAAAAAAAAAGAGTTTGAAAATTAATATCTTGGGTCTAGCATTGTGGCAGAGCAGGTAAAGCCATCACATGCAAGGCTGGCATGCCATATGGGCACTGGTGCATGTGTCGGCTGCTCCACTTCTGTTCTAGCTCCCTGCTAATGGCCTGGGAAAAACAGTGGAATATGGCCCAAGTGTTTGGACCTCTGCCCCCCATGTGGAAGACCCACATGAAGCTCTTGGTTCAGCCCTGGCCACTGTAGCCATCTGGGTAATGAACCAGGAGATAAAAGATCTCTCTCTGTCTCATCCTCTCTGTAATTCTGACTTTCAAATAAATAATAATAATAAATCTTTTAAAATATCTTAGAACAATCTAAAAGTTTAACAACATGCAATAACAAATAAATTTTCATTGAAGAGAATATCATCTATTCACTGGACAGTTTGTTATAATATTGGAGGACATATTTTCAGAGTAGGAAACCCTAATTCTGCTATTTACCATGTCTGTGACCATGACAGTTTTCATTCTGGTTCAAACTTTGTTGCCTCATAGATGAAAATAGAGATAATAAAAATCTCCCTCCTATCATTGTTAAGAAGGCTAAAGGCATTCCTTCAAATAAGAGTAGCATAAAGCATGGCACAGTTAGCAATAAATATTGATATTGTGTTTGTTATCTATTTTTAAAAGAATTATTTTATTTATTTGAAATGCAGAGTTAGAGGGAGAGGGAGAGCCACAGAGAAAGAGGTCTTCCATCTGCTAGTTCACTCAACAAATGGCTGCAACAGCTGGAGCTGGGTCCATCAGAAACCAGGACTCCTCTGGGTCCCCCATGCAGATACAGGGGCCCAAGGACTTTGGCCATCCTCCAGTGCCTTTCCAGGTCATCAACAGGGAACTGGATCATAAGTGGAGCAGCCAGGACTTGAACTGGTGCCCACATAGGATGCCAGCTCCACAAGCAGAGGCTCAACCCACTTGCCACAGCACCAGCCCCTATGCAAACAATAAAGACAAAGAATTTATACACTAATGTTACCAAGGTAATTGAGTTGCAGGAAACGTTTATTTTCTATTTATCTACAGTATTTTCCTTTGTTTCTACATGGAACTTTTTTAATCAGAAAAAAATGATTACAGAATGCATGACTTCTGACTCAATATCAGGAAACAGATGGGAGGCCACACCAGACAAGCATAGGGCATATTATCTTAAGAAGATAAGAGTCAGGGAGCACATTTAAGAGGCTAGCACAGCTGGTCAGGAATCTCCAGGATTCCAGGATTAAGGAATTATGTAATCATTATCAGCCACAGGGAGTCGTTCCAGATCTGAGTAGCTCTCACTGTGGAAGGCTCTGTGGGGTGGGTCAATGGATTTCTTGGTATCCGTCTATGTAGATAAAAGAGCTCCTATCTGACAAAAGATTTTTTCCAAGGAGGCCACAGAGAAGGCTGAGGGAGACTGAGATGAAAGTCAGTCTGACTCCCATCAAACCATATTACCAACAGCCAATGCCACAGTAGCGCTAAGTGGGGACAGAATTCTGAAGGGGACTGATGGCGGTTTGACTTGACTGTGCTGTGGTGGTAGGTGCCATCTAACCAGGGTCAGAGATGATTCATGGCCTTGGGCAAGGATGGGAAAATGGGTTACGGCAACTAAAAATAAGCTGAACTGTTCCATGTGACCAGGTAAATGGTCACCCTCCTTTCTAACTCCAAGAAGACCAGTATGTTAGAAAGAAAGAATGGCATGGCAAAAGCACAATAAAAAAGAAGACTTTTCAGTTCTGATTCTGTTGTTAATCCCAGTCTTATTTGGGAGTGGTGGAAGAGCAATATGATTATAACTGATGTGTATGACCACCAACCATTAAATATCCATATTTTCTTGCTAGCTTAATCATGCCAGTTCTCTGAAATGTACCATAAGCTGCATTCATTTGGAGCTTCAGAATTTTAGCCAACTTAATCTATCAGTTAAGAACTTAAGTCAGTGTAAGACGGAAAGGATGTTGTTGAAGGAGAAAGAAAAGATCACATTTGTATTTTTTCCCATAGATTCGAAAAAGTGGACATTTTCCAATGCCAGAACTTAAGCTGTCAATTTCATTCCCCAACCTGACATCAGATGGTCATATTGTGCTGTACCCAACAGGATGGTCGTCTTCAGATGTAAGTCACATGTGCCTTGGAATCATGCCATTACGTTATCTTTCTCACTTCTTGTGTAAGCCTTTTACTCTGCGTGCAGTTGTGATAGTTTTACCTAAGTAACATGGTCTTTTAGAAAACTTAAATAATAACTCCCTCCAGTATTTTGCAGATGCTTTAGTTCCCTAGGGATACTCTAGCCAAATTACCACAAATTCTGGAGGCCAGAAGTCCAAAGTCAAAGTGTCAGTGGTGTTGGCCCCCTCTGGGAGCTCTAAGGGACATCCCGCTGTGTGCCTCTTTCCTGGTTGCTGGCAGTTGCTGCCAATCCTTGGTTCCTTCTCACTTGCGGCAGCCTAGCTCCAGCTTTCACCTCTGTCTTCTCATAGTCTCTTCTGTTTCTGATGCTCTCGTGTCTCCCTGTGTTTCTGCACACTCAGTTATTGGATTGATTTCATTGAAGATCCTTGAATTTAATTACATCTGCAAAGAACCTGTTTCCAAATAAGGTTCCATTCACAGGTTCTGGGAGTTAGAACCTGGACATTTCTCTTGGGGGACACTACTTAATTCAGTAGAATGTATTTCAGTTCATTAAATGTGGGTTTATGCCTTAAATGTTTATTGCACTTTTAATTTCTTTTAGGTGGTCAAACAACTGTGAAGAGCCTTCTCAATCATCCCTAAGCATACACAGCCGCACATAAAATAGACCAATATTCTTAACTTACTCATCCCCAACAACAGCAATACCATGTTCCCTTTTCACTTGAAGCATGGAATGAGACTTTGTAATAGTTAATTTTTATAGCTTAATGTCTAAACCATAGAAAAATCACAAAAAATA
Organism: Sylvilagus floridanus; assembly: GCA_949820135.1. Classification (NCBI taxonomy): domain Eukaryota; kingdom Metazoa; phylum Chordata; class Mammalia; order Lagomorpha; family Leporidae; genus Sylvilagus; species Sylvilagus floridanus. The sequence goes on along the minus strand of OX463246.1, from coordinate 62,666,406 downwards.
TTGAATTAATGCATGCATGCTTTCAGCATTTGATAATTTGTCTTCTTTTCACACATTTTTAAAAATAAAAGTGTTAAAATGATTTGCAGAGGGCAAGAGAAAAATAAACCAAAAAGTCCAAAAGGCAGGTTTTTGAGAAGTTGGAAAGGGAACCTTTATCCATATCATCTTTTTACCAAAAGACTTGAGGAAGCAAATGGTCTATTACATGTAAGCCTAGAAAAACAACCCAAAAATCAGCTATCTTATAGAGCTGCCTACCTATGTCTTCCTCTCACAAAAACTGAGACTTTTCTTTCATATATAAGAGCTCAAAAACATTATTCATGAATACATAAATCCAGATGAAAGTTTCTTTCGAATGCTATTTCATAAGCCATCTCATGAGCTTTTACTGAAGAACAGTGCTAACCCTCTTTCTTTTCTCAGTAGTCTTAAATTGTTCTTGCTGTCTGTGTTAGGGGAATTTACAAGCTAATTTATGGTTTAAATAATCTAAAGAGTGTATTGTTTGTGTAATAGTAAATTTTACCAGCGTCCTTTCCTTCCCATAACAACCTCACTGAGTTCGTTACAATTTGACAATGCGTGACAGTAATTACCTGCGGGTCAGTGTATATAACCAGTTCATAGCAGCCTCTTCCATCCTGTCTACTTAACCACGATGGATCATTAATGTGTGTCAGTGGCTGTCATTCACAGATTCTTCAAATTACTACATAACTAGGACATTTCCCTCTGAAATTCGGCACTATGTGATAAAAGAATTGTTTTCATTTCCTAGAACGCACACTGCAGACCCCATAGTCTTGAGGATCCTCTTGGAATCATCTCTGGAAAGACGATTAAATCAAAATCTCATGATCTCAAACAAGGCACAATTCTGGTAAATTAAGTGCTTTCCTTTTTTAATGTTTATTTAGTTATTTGAAAGTGAGAGTTACACAGATTCAGGAAGAGAAAGAGAAAGAAAGGGATCTTCACCCGATAGTTCACTCCCCAGATGGCAGCAATAGCTAGTGCTGCACGCCCCCAGATGACTGGAGCCAGCAGTTTCTCCAGGTCTCCCACGTGGGTAACAGAGGACCAAACACTTGGGCCACCTTCCACTGCTTCCACAGGCCATTAGTAGGGAGCTGGAATGGAAATGGAGCAGCTGGGACTCGAACAGGCACCCATACAGGATGCTGCCACTGCAAGCACACAACATTGGCCCCCAAGGGCTATTTTTCTAATATACTTTCCAAAGGAATAAATTCAGGGTCAGTCTAGAAATAACTATTTGAACTGTTGTAATATAGTACTTTGTATAAAATAGCAAGAATACTGATATGCACCTGTGGACATTTCAACAGGACTGCAGCACATGTAAATTTGCTACCATCACATGTAATCTCATTCCTTCAGACATGAGCCAAGTGAATGTATCGCTTATCTTGTGGAGACCGACTTTTATAAAAGTAAGTGAAGGTATTTCTCTGTACAATTATTGAAACAAAATGACAAAATGTTGTTCGCTACTTATGACATATGTGCTAAGCACAGTGCTTCTGTGGACAGGACATGAGGACGTCACTGACTGCTCTAGCTCTCTTTAACCAGCTGTGTGGTGGTCTCATCTTTGCTATTAATAGCCATGTTATCTTCAATGCTTCCTTCCAGCTATGCCTTCAGTCTCTCATTATTTCTCTTTGAACCATAGGAGATAGATACCTCTCAAGAACCAAAGCTTATACTAATTGTTCAAAAAATTACAAGAATTACCATCCTTAACACCACTAACCAAGGAGAGAACCAGCATATGCATTGCCTCACGGTGTTTTTAGCAGACTTTTGTTCTCTATAAGTATTTTGGAGTACATTTTCCAACCCAATAAAGCCAAATCTGTCTGACAATAAGCTACTTTAAAACTTTGTTTTGGATTGTGTGTTTTGCTTATCAAGTATTTAGCGATCATATGAAATAGTCATTTTAAGTTTGATCCCACTAAGTTGTTGTTTTCATAAATAATAAACTATTGAATATTGGCAATACCCTACTAAATCTTCAACAGGTGCTTATATAAACCTCATTATCAGAGTGTAGCTACTTGGTGCCTGCATTAATGGTAGACAGAGTTTGAGGTTTGATCTTTCTAAGTACCAAGTTGGATGGAAATTACTCAGAAAAAGTTTCCATTCTATAAGAAGGATCTAAATGAGAATTGGAGGGGAGGGCATAAAAAGAGTGAAGATAAGTACATTTTGATACTACCAGGTCCACTTGGAAGTTAAGGAAACCAGTGTTTTAATCTCACAGATCTTTAGTATTTGCACCAGACAAACATGGCTGGCTGTCAATTTATTAGCCATAATATATTTTTAAAAATCCCTTTATTTTCCAGGCACATTTTTCCAGCTTAAACCTTACCATAAGGGGAGAACTTCAGAGTGAAAATACATCACTGGTTTTAAGTAGTGGCAATCAAAAAAGAGAGGTAAGCGAAGCTTTAAGTTCTGAAAACATTATGCATTTCACTGTGAATTTTGTGACATAATGTTTTATAATTGCTTACAGTCCTTTAAGCAGTGACTGGTGCTGCTCCCGGTGACAGATACTATTTGCTTCAAATTATACTTCATTAGCCTCAAGTGTGATTTCAGTCTTGTTCTTCCTTGCAAGCAACTTGGAAAAATCATGATATTTACAATTAGCATGCCATGTTTGACTTTTATCTCTTCTAACTATCACAGTAAATGGGTGTTTTTACTTTCACTTTTAGAGCAAACGGTGCACTTGTAACTTTCCTGTTGAAAAACTGACATCACAAAATGCAGCTGACATCTGAAGAGCAAACTTGAAAATCGGTTTCTTTACACACAATGGCTTTATACTGTATAGGCATACGAATAAATTCTTTACATTTTTCTTGATTTAGTCATTAGGAAATTTGAAACAAAAATGAGCTAATATTCCCCCAAAACAATGTAAGCTTCAGTCTTTGCTGAAAATAAAATAGTTTGAGGAGTTTTTTTGTTTTGTTTTGTTTTGTTTTTTACTTTTGTGCTTTTGTAAAGTAAGAACAAAGCACTTGTTATGGACACAGACACTTCAGCATAATTTCCCCTCTTGTCATGGAAGAGTTGGAAAACCCCATGTTGGGGGTCAGACATTTGATGCAGTGTTTCAGCTGCAGGTTGGAACAGCTGCATCTGATGTCGGAATACCTAGGTTTGTTCCAGTCCTAGTTCTGCCTCTGATTGCAGCTTCCTGCTAATATATGTCATTGTAGGCAATAGCTAAGGACCCAAGTACTTTGGCTCCTAACCCCCATATGAGAGACCCAGATTGAGTTCCAGGCTCCTGGATTTGGCCAGCCCCAGCCCTGCCTGTTGCAGTATCTGGAAGATCTCTCTCCCTCCTTCCACCCTCCCTGTCCTCCTGCCTTTAAAATTAAGAAAAATACATACATAAACATCCCAGATGAACAAACCGCATCATGAGAATCATAATATTCTATCTGCAAACTCCCTAATGTTCAGATATCCTTTAAAAATTGCTATTTCAAACAACTGCAGTGACATTGATGTCTGATAAATATGTTTTTAAAGAACAAAGAAAATATAAAAGGGACCTTCAGAAAGCTCATGGAAAATATGTAACATGAAAAAAAAAAAAAAACTGTATGGATTTCAAAATGCTTTTGCACCAAAATAAACTTATCTTTTAATTCCATGTGTTTACAACTTCTTTGGAGTACTCTCATATGCACAAAATTTTTTAAATATTCATTTATTTATATATTTATGTATGTATGTGTGTATTTGAAAGGTAGGGCGTGAGAGAGGAAGATCTTTGATCTACTTATTTACTCCCCAAATATCTATATCAGCCATGTCTGGAATGAGACAAAAGCCAGGAGCCAGACAGTAAGTGGCAGGACCCAACTACTTGGACCATCTGCTGCCTTCCCAGGCACAGAAGCTGGAAGCTGGATCAGAAGTGGAGTGGTATGGGGCCAGCACTGTGACGCAGCAGGTTAAAGCCCTGGCCTGCAGCACCAGCATCCCATATGGGCGCAGGTTCAGGTCCTGGCTGCTCCATTTCTGATCCAGCTCTCTGCTATGGTCTGGGAAAGCACTGAAAGATGGCCCAAGTCCTCGGGGCCCTGCACCCATGTGGGAGACCCAGAGGAAGCTCCTGGCTCCTGGCTTCACATCAGTTCAGCTCTGGCTGTTGCAGTCATTTGGGAAGTGAACCAGAGGATGGAAGACCTCTCTCTCTCTCTCTCTCTCTGTCTCTCTCTGTCTCTCTCTCTCTCTCTCCCTCTCCCCCCTCTCCCCCTCTCTCCTTCTCCCTCTTCCTCTCTCCCTCTCTCCCTCTCCCTCTCTCTAATCTGCCTTTCAAATAAATAAAATAAAATAGATCTTTAAAAAAAAAAGTGGAGTGGCAAGGACTGAAACAAGCACTTCAATATGGGATTCTGGTGTCACAAGAGGCAGCTTAACCCGCTGCACCACAGTGGGAGCCCCTGCATGTGGTCACTTACTTCAGAGTACCCAACCTGATCAGTGTGCAACATAAAGTTGTTCCATACACAGAAAAGTCAATGATTCCTTAAAACCTAAAAAAACATGAGTGTGGATTATATTGGAAAAAGTGTATTTGATTCCAAAATACGTTATGTTTAAATGTTACAATTAGCTCCATTTCTCATAAATGTTAATTTAATAGTCCCTCTGGAATATTTGTGCTACATTTCATCCTAAAGGAAAATCATAGATAGATAGATAGATAGATAGATAAAATTACTAATAATGACCATTTTGTAATTGTATGATCTTAAAAATTTTCCGATCCTATCTAGACTGCAATTTCTGTAAGTTCATAGAATTGTTTTAGACATGATTCAAATCTGTTCTAATGGTCTGATTCTGTATAATTCCATACTGTCTTGAGCTCTGTATTTTCCACATATCAGCTTGATCTACCTGGAGTGATTTCAGGGGTTTATATTTGTGTTCACTATATGCAAACACAAGTATACTTCAAAAAGTTCAGGAAACATGAAATTAAGTGAAATCCATGTATAAATTTTCATAATATCTATTTTATGAATTTTTGAAGACCCATCATATATATGGATTTCCAAATGCATTTTCGCACAAAATAAACTGACCTTTTAATTTCATTTGCTATGAACTTGTTGAAGTACTCACATGCCTGCCCTCTGAGTTTCCTGTTCTAATCTCCCTATAGGTTAAGAAATTGAAATTTCTTACTCAGTAAAAGGCAAAAATAGGACTTTGAGCCATAGATAGCAACTCTGAAGTAGTTTATTTTTTTCAGACACCCAAGGGCTGGGCCACAGATCAGACAAGTTTCACTGAGGTTTGAGCACCACACGAGAGCTTGAGTAGCTGTCCGTTTCTCAGTTGCACTTCAGTTCAGACCTCATTGCTAGATGCTGAGAGAGAAGTCAATTGGAAGAAACCATGTGGTACTATAAAAAAAGCACACAGTGGTGAATATTCATGCAAATAGTCATTTATCTGTATTCTTAAAACTTATGCATTTGCTTGTATAAAAATTACATTTTCAGTTTATAAACAATAAATAAGGCACATTAGAATGAGGTTTTATGTGAGCAACCTGTGTTGTTGTTATATCCTAAATTGATGATATTGTGATAATGTAGTGAAGTCTGTTAATTAATCTTTGAAACATAAAATATTTTGGATCTCCCTGAGTTAAACAGATTCAATCCTACTCTTGAGTGTTTGGATTCATTGACATTTTGCTCTTGATGTATATATTTTTGAAGGATAAGGCTATAAATACTTTATTGGTCATGATAAATTTGAAATGATCAGAGGTTTAGAAAAGAAGAGGGGCATTTTCAATTGCAAGCTCTGTGTTTTGTCTGTGGTAAGGAGATTATTTCTACTATTTGTTAGAAAATTATGACCTGCAAAAACTGAATGTCCCACGAGTTCTGGTTGGGTGCTTATTGATGTTAACAATCGTGTTTAATAATTTTCAGCTTGCGATTCAAATCTCCAAAGATGGGCTGCCAGGCAGAGTGCCCTTGTGGGTTATCCTGTTGAGTGCTTTTGCTGGATTACTGCTGTTAATGCTGCTCATATTAGCACTGTGGAAGGTAAGCACCACAAGTTCTTGGTCTGTTTCAAACATGAAGAGCACGGTGATAAAATAAATTATGATTTGCCCAAGCTGTGAAGCATATTATTATACAGCAATGAAATGAATACTGAGTGATGACCAAGATAAAAGGAAGTGTTCATTTCCAATGCTGTGTACAGCTTGACCACATTCTTGTAAAGGGGAAAAAAGTAACGTATCTTGGGGTAAATATTTCCAAAATTGAGGGAGGACCTTTCTAAAGATGAATGTTATATGGGGCCAGCTCTGTGGCAGGCAGATAAAGCTTCCACCTGCCTGCCAGCATCGAATATGGACACCTGTTTGAGTCTCTGCTGCTCCACTTTCCAGTCCAGCTCCCTGCTAATGTGACTGGGAAAGCAGCAGAAGATAGCCCAAGTCCTTGGGCCCCTACACCCACATGGGAGACCTGGAACAAGCTTTAGGCTCCTGGCTTTGGATCAGCCCAGCTCCAGCTGTTGCCACCATTTGGGGGGGGGGGGTGAACCAACAGATGGAAGATATTGTCTCTCTTTCTCTCTCTCTCTCTCTCTCTGCCTCTGCCTCTCTGTAACTCTGCTTTTCAAATACATGGATAAATCTTTAAAAAAAAAAATGACCATTACAGAGGACAATGACATTTTAAAATTTCAAAATAGCTGCATATTACTTTTATAAGAAAAGAAAAATAAACACTTTTTGTTAAAAATATGGATTTTCTTTATTTGAAAAGCAAGGTTACAGAGAGAAACAGATCTTCCGTCTACTGGTTTACTTCCCAAATGGCTTCAAGAGTCGGGGCTGGGCCAGGCCAAAGTTAGGAACCTGGAACAGCATCCAGGTCTCCCACATGGGTGCAGGGGTCCAAGTACTTGGACCATCTTCTGCTGTCTTCTCAGGCACATTAGCAGAAATGGAGTAGCAAGAGCATAAACCAGTACTCATATAGGAGGCCACCATTGTAGGCAGCAGCTTAACTCACTGCACCATGTCAGCCTCATAAAAACTTTTTATAGTAAACAAGAATTACTATGTGTCAGTTTAAAAAATAAAAGCCATACACTCATGGTTAAGGTAAACCTTGTCCTAATCACATCTAAGCATATCTTAGAAATCAAATACTTCTTTTACATATGAAGAGACATACCACATTTTATTCAATAGTTGTGTGCTGATAGAGGGATGAGGGATTTACTAATTAATTGATATAAGGGAAATCTTAAAGTTTCAGACTCCTATTTCAAATACTTTTATAGAATTATGAAATTTTCTACTTTCTGTTGAGTACGTCTGAATATTTATGCTTTGCTTAGGTCTGGGTATGCCATATTATTTTCCAACAAATTGAGAGGATAGCTTTTAGTATACATTCAACAGAACATAAAATCTCATTAAAAAGTATAATTCAATTTTTCCAATTAAAAATCAAATTGGCATTTATTCTCACTGTGTCTTATGTGGTGTTAAGTTGAACCAACTGTGTCAGAAATATCTTGTTCCAGCATATTTATTTTTCTAATACCTGGGCAACACAAGATGTAGTCAAATAGTTTAAACACCAAGTTTCGGTTCTGAATTACCAACTGTTCCTATTCTTTTTTTCTGTGATGACTAACTTCCTCTTTCAGATGGTTACTCTTAGAGAAGATGAACAAAGCCATGTTAAACTCGTAGTTCCATGGCACTTAATTCAGTAAAATTCTCGACATTTTTGCAGCAAAGTCACCCTGACAGACCGAATTCTCCACATCAAACGTTCCTTCTATGTATGTTGCAGTGCTAGCGCTGCAGTACCCGAATTTGCCACACTGTGGTGCTCAAGGCCTGGCTCGTCAGTGCCAAAGTTGTGCTTGAAATGTAAGATGTGCATCTCTAAGCAGAGGGAGTTACTGGACGCTTCCTTCAGTGTGGTCTTTTATTCCGACGTCGTGTCCAACCGCCATACTTGCCCATATAGTTTAAGGACACGACTGACAGAAGAGGAAAACCAGGACTGATATCTGCACAGATTCTCCCTGGCCTCGGCTGTATTTAAGACTAACAAATAGCAAGTTTCAGCCACCTTGATTTTTCAGGGGGAAGTCCCTAGTCTAAAAGATCATAAATGTAAAAATAAACACATTTTTCCATCATCCAGTTAGTGTTGTGGTGATACATAGTGCTGATGGCTTCCTACATCTCCTTCGGTCCCCAAAGGTCACTTAGCAAACCTTGGACTTGCTTGACCTGAAGGTTTAGTAAGTTCCACTGTGGGAAGCACAGATGGGTAGTCCCAAGGCAGGAGGGGAGGGAACTTGCTCTCACTGAGTGTTTACACTATGCCAGGAACTGTTCTCAGCGTTTCTGTGTTCAGCATTGCCCCCTTAATACATCAACCCTGTGAGGTAGGCACCATTACGAACCTCATTTCATGAATAAGGAAACTAAGGCACAAAAAAATTAAGTATAGTTTTCAAGACCCATAGTTAATAAGGTTCTGATTAACAATGTAGACCTCTGCCACTCTGCTGTCCTCGTGGCAATCTTTCAACCACGTATTTGAGCCTCATCTTATACCTGAGGACATTAAACAGAGAGGTTAATTCTCCCATGATTACCAGCAAGTGAATGACTGGTTTCAAGCAATGGTCAATGTGGAAAGCCTACTGCTCTCCAGTAAACCTACCTGATGCAGGTTCCAGAGCTCAAGAAATCGGGTCTTGTTCAAGAGGGTTGTGAACTCTCCAAACTTCCAAAACTGTTCAGTTCTGGAATGAGGGCCCCGGGTGGGTCAGGCATTCAGTAGCTTCATTACGCTAAGCAGCTTAGTTCCTCCTCTCCCCCTGCGGTAAAGCTTTGCAGGGACCTCCCTGAAGCGTGGTTCGGTCTGTGTGCAGTAGGCTCAGAAGAGCTGCTCTCAGCCGGCAACTTACAGGAACACGACCTAGAGCAGACCCTTGCTCCTTCTCAAATCCTTCCAGTCTGAAAGTGCCCTGGGACTCCCTAGCCTGAGACCCTCTGGAAGGAACAGACCAAAGATTCCTACTAGATCAGATATTCACTTTCAAAAGACAAAGTGCTTGTATATTTATCTTCACTGTACACATGACAGAAATTAAAGCTAGACACAAATCTTAGCGGTTTCTTAATATACTTCCTGATTGACTGCAGGAGAATTCTAGAGGACAAAGATTTAAGTAAATTGCTAAATGTGACCTGAAATAGAGACCGCATGCTGAGGGAGACACCCACCCAGGCCAGTGTAATCGCCTGGGTAGAATGACACAGTACACGGAGGAACCACGAGAAGGTGGAATGTGCCTCTCCAAACTTGATGTCATGCTTATGCCTGAAGTTCTACCGCTGATGGTTTTTCTGTTCATACTTCAAGTTTAGCTTTGTTCCCCATCCAGTGTGCATATCCTTGCTGCAAATGGGATGGTGGTGGATGCATTGTTAGCCTTTTATAGATCAGTATGATGTATTTTATATATCAGTATAAATTTTATACATCAGTATGAATTTATTCAGTCCACATTTATTCCAAACAGCATTCATTAAGCATTTACTTTTTCCAGAGATAGTTTAGTCAGACCTTTTGCCATAAGAGTTTGTTCCTTTTTTTTTAACTATTACTTATGTTATTTATGTGAGAGATGGCAGAGGGCTGGGAAGAGTGAAAACGAGAACAATAGTGAGTTTCCATCTGCTGGTTCACTCCCCAAATGCCTGTAATAGCCACGGCTGGGCCAGGCCAAAGTCAATCAGGAACTCAGACCAGCTCTCCCACGTGGGTGACAGGAACCCAACTATTTGAACCATCATCTGCTATTTCCCAGGGGCCACAAGAGCAGGAAACTGGAAGCAAGAGTGGCCCCAGGACTTGAACCCATGTGTTTTGATGTAGGACACAGGTAGCTCAATCAGCATCTTAACCCCTAGAGGAATACAAAAATGATCATTAGACAAATACAAGATAAACACAAGGAAAGGGACTGCTATACGGAAAGTGTAGGTGCTGAAAACAAATTTCCCCTGTTTCAGATTTTGGCTAGGACTGGCCCAGTTCAGTCTGAAGCTATAAACTATATTGTCCTAATCTCCATTCCAATCATCCAGCTGCCATTAAAAACCCAATATGAACAAAATTGGCCCAGTGGAAAAGTTTAGAAAACAGAAGTTAAGTTTTACAATAGAACGTTTAATGTGTAGAAGCAAAGGAAGTTTGAACAGAAGCAAAAAGACGCGAGAGAGAGAAAGGAGAGGTCGAAAGCTAGGAAGAGCAGGATAGAGAAGAGAGCCTTAAAATATGCTACCTGCTCTTGTAAAGCCACGTCTGATTTATTCTCACTGGGGACGTGCAGGCTCGCTTTAAAGGAACATATGGCTTGTGCATCCAGAACTATTATAGTTGGCTCAAAGAAAAGGGCCTGAGACAAGTAGAACTGGCAGATTCAGTTATTTTCACGTTCACTTCTGTTGTGTCATCTACCAGTCACAGACGAGATTCCGCCCTGGTGGAAGACGAAAGCCCTGAGTAAAACTTCGCTAAGCCTGGAAGTGCTCACTGTCTCCCTCTATCCCATCAAGGCCCTCAATTTTCCAATAATGATGTGTTAAACATAATACTTCCTTTGCATAATTTATCATAACTTCATTATTAAAATATTGCCTTTACTAGATCTGTGATAGCACAGTCTCAATTTAAAACATAGAGACAAATGCAAAAATCTGAAAAACTTTCTTAAGAAAAAAAAAGGCATTTGGGGGCCTGCGCTGTGTCACAGTGGGTTAAAGGCCCACCCTGTGATGCCAGCACCCCATATGGGCACTGGTTCCATCCTGGCTATTCCACTTCCCATCCAGCTCTCTAACAATGTGCCTAGGAAGGCAGCAGAGGATGGCCCAAATCCTTGGGCCCTCACATTCATGTGGGAGACCTGAAGAAGCTCCTGGCTCTTGGCTTTAGATTGGCTTAACTCCAGCCATTTCTGCCATTTGAGGAGTGAACCAGCGGGTGGAAGACTTCTCTGTCTCTGTCTGTACCTCTCTCTGTAACTTTTAAGTAAATAACATAAATGTTTTTTGAAAATAAGCATTTTAGGGGCCGGCGCTGTGGCTCAGTTGGTTAATCTTCTGCCTGCGGTACCGGCATCCTGCATGGGTGCTGGTTCCAGTCCCAGTTGTTCCTTTTCCAGTCCAGCTCTCTGCTATAGCCTAGGAAGGCAATGGAGGATGGCCCAAGTGCTTGGGTGCCTGCACCTGCGTGGGAGACCAGGCAGAATCACCTGGCTCCTGGCTTCTGATTGGCGCAGCACCAGCGGTAGCAGCCATTTGGGGGGTGAACCAACAGAAGGAAGACCTTTCTCTCTGTCTCTCTCTGTCTATAACTCTACCTGTCAAATATTTTTAAAAAATAAGCATTTTAGGTTAGATCATTGCAAAGGTTCCTTCTAGTCTATACTTTTCTTTCTTTATAAAAGAAGATAAATAGAGCACAATAAACTGTTTATTAGGCCCCAGGTGACAAAGCATAATGAAATACGACTCATTCACCACCATGTGAAATTTTAGAGCTGATTACCAGTCTTCATGTCCAAATGACACAAGGTGTGTTCCAAAGTTCTTCAGGGCCCAGCATTGTGGCATAGCAGATTAAACCACTGACATCTCATATGGGTATCAGTTAAAGTCCCAGCTGCTCCACTTCCAACCCAGCTCCCTGCTATTGCTTCTGGGAAAGCAGTAGAAAAATGGCCCAAGCCCCTGCCCCTTCCCATGGGAGACCTGGAAGAAGCTCCTGGCTCTTGGCTTCAGCCTGGCCCAGTACCAGGTGATGTGGTCGTTTGGGAAGTGGGCCAGGGGATGGAAAACCTCTCTCTATCTCTTTCTCTCTCTCTCTCTCTCTAACTCTGCCTTTCAAAAAAATAAATAAATAAATCTTAAAAAAAAAAAAGAAAAGGGCACCTTCTTCATAAGCAGATGTTCTGACACATTTGGAGCTATTCCAGACAACTCAGAATCTTCCCAACATCCTGGCCAAGGATGTACCTGCCACAGTCCCTCTCAGCTCCAATAACCATCAGCTATTTGGAAAAAATCTCTCTGCCACATCAATGGAACAAAAAAAAAAAAAAAAGAAGAAGATTCTGGCAAAGAAGTGATAGTGCCAGCTAACTGCAGTTTGTATGTCTCTCAAAATATTTTTGCAGACCCTCTAAATGTTCTTTGTTCACAAGAGGGCATGCTATATCTAAGTAATGAAAAAGTGAAAAATGGAATAGAAACTTGATGAACATCATTTTCTTGACATCCCACATTAATAGGTTAATGAAGAAAATAGTTTTCAACCATATTAATTATTTTTATGCCTAGAATTGCCAGTAGATTTAAATTAAATTTTTGTCCAAAGAAGGAAGCATTTTTTACCTAAATTAAAATAATTCACTGTATTATGTTTTATACTTTCTCAACAGATTGGATTCTTCAAAAGACCACTAAAGAAGAAAATGGAGAAATGAAACATTATACAAGAGAAAAAAATAGCAGTTATTCAATGATCTATCCTCAGGTTTGCCTTAAATATGTGACAAGAAATTTATAAACATAATTAAAAACATGGTCACATAATTCTATATAATCCATCAGGGACTTATCACTTGGAAAATGACAGATCAAACTGATCCAAAAAGATATCCAAAGATATGTTTTATAAACTGATGAAAAATATTTTAAATAATTATTCATTTTTACTGAGTATTTAAACAGTGTTACAAAGTGTTTTAAAGAAGAATAACTTATACATCTAAAATATTTAAGGAATAGATAAGAATTTTTAAGATCATTGAAACATCTACTTTCAAAATAATATAAATTAAGCTTTTCCCTTGATTTCTGATGGATATACATGTTCAGCATGAAAGCATTTGTAATGCTAAGAAAGGATTTATCTAAAAGATGTCGCTTCTTCCAGTTCAAATGAGAAAAGTTCCCCCTCGTAGAGTCTGTCTACCATATGGACCAAAAATAGAATCAAATCACAAAGAATACATTCAACATCTTGGTGTTGGATTCTGTACTTGGAAAAAAATTTCCAATGTGATTGGAAAGTAATGCAATTGATCTGAAATTCTATCTAGGATAGAAACTCAAGACAGACACCTTATTTAAAAACAAGTATACTGAATGGATTAAGTTTTTATAAAACATGGTTTATTTTGATGTTGAACTCTAAATGCAAAACTCTTTTATTCTGAAAAAAAAACCACTTTAAAGCAGTTTTGTGTGGCACAGTTTTGTGATTATCATGAAAAGCCGCATTGTGTGGGGGATATACTGAAATGATTGCTGAATGGAATGTGGTGGCATAGACAGTTGCTACTGAATGCTGAAATCATCTTTGCTGAGCAGATTTTGCATGGTAGAGGTTTCATGATATAAATCAAAATAGGAGTCTTCTCAACTCCTTGGTACAGGTTCATTTAAACCCCCAAGCTGTGAGATTATGCTTATTTTTTTTCATTTTTAAAGATATATTTAATTGTCCAAACACATTTCTTGTTTTTATGAAAAGGCATATTCCATTCAGTATTGCATTTTCCCAAGAAGTCACTGCTTCTTTGAGTGCAGCAGAGCAATATTTATACAGAAGCCCAGAAATGTGCCGAAAACAACTTCAGGTTTGAAAGATCCCACCAACAGAACAATATCTCACCTCTGCGTGTGCTTCTTTGTTCTTGAAGTAATCCTTGAGGTTGATTAGATTCTACTGTAACATAAGCTCCTGGTTGCGCCATGTCTTAGGAAAGTAACTGAATGAATGTAGAGTAGCTAGCTGCACTGGTGAACTACTGCTGTACAATTTGCTGATACTTCTGCAACAACTCCCATATCTCCGCTTGATTTACCATTCTAGTACCCGAACTTGTAATTATCCACAAAGTCCCAGGATCTGCTTTCCTCAAAAAGCAGCCAACTAACACTGAAATCAAATGCCATTGATTTAACTTTTTAAGGCTAATTTCCAAGGAATTCTCTGATGTCTCAGAGTCAGCTACCTCTTGGCTCTGCACACCTACATCTAGAATCCAGAAGGCCAAATGGATGTGCCTGGGGGATGCCAAGTTATCCGTAGCTCTTTTTAGAGATCTGGTGTCCTCTTGCTGCCTGTCCTTGTTGACAAATAGCTGCTTTTAGAATTTGCTTCACTCTTGCCATCCATCTGCAGATTCAGAAATGATTCTTCCCACCTCGTGTCTTTGTTTTTTCAACAAAACTCAGGGTCTGTCTGATTCAGAGTCTGCATGTTGTACAACCTTGCTGCACAGACTGCCCAGCAGCCCTGCTCCCTTCTCAGCACATTCTTAGAAGTAAATCGAACAGATACATTTAAATTCATACTTGGCATCTGTGACTGCCACACAAAGCAGCCACTGAACCATGAGTGTGAAGATTCAAACTAAATACTTTGTTAAGCCAAAGGGGAAAAATAGAAAATGGGGCATGTTGACCTTTTTAGAAAAGAGAGGAATCGCTATCTGGCTGGACCAAATAGCTATTTATAAACCTGGCACCATTTTTAACAGAAGTCATTCCTGGTTATCAAGTAGCATATTTAATGAACAAGAGACCCCATTTTTATGTTTATGATTTATAGTGATTTATGGGTCTGTATGTATGTTCATATATGCATACACAATAACACCAAATAATAGAGTTTACAAAAACTAAACAAACACACAAACTACATCAGGAAAAAAAATGTTGATTTATCCACTTTTCATATAGTTTTCATTTTAATTGATGTTTAGGTTTAGCTTATAGTTCTTCAACTACCTAAAAACCATAACTGCAGAAGTTTTGGTTAAAAAACATGTCAACAGATGTCCCAGATTAGCTTCTGCACAAATGTTATACAACATATACAATGAAAAAAAAAACATATACAATGATTAAGAGATATGCTAGATGCTTGTTTTATTTTTAAATGATTAATAAGGAAAGTGGATGATATTTAAGACTATTATGAGCTTGTTGCTAAATTAAATTATCAAATTATTTCTTGTTCTTTAGTATTTAAAAAATTGATTATTGCTTGCATTGTGAAATGAACAATGTATTCAGTCCCTTTCCTGGCCAAACGTACATTCGCATATTGGCAAATTATTTAATGACTTGCTCTCTGGAGAAATAATCTCTAGTGTGTATTATTTATCAATTCCCATGGTTAAAATACTATCTCTATAGCTATTCTCAAGTTATCAGCATGACTCTAACCAGCTTGCAGAATTCCTAGAAATGTATTGGTCAGCTCTTAGGAACAATATGAGCTGGCTTCAGCACACTACTGAAATAAGTCACATGCTGGGGATGGATAGATAGATAGATAGATAGATAGATAGATAGATAGATGGATAGTCTATATACCTACACAGAAACACAGAGCATAATAATATTCCAAATTATGTGGAAATGCTAATTATATCAAGCCAGATAGGCATGACGCTATATAATTCCCCATTCTTTAGTTTCAATTCTAAAATTGTAACTGTCCTTTAATACTAATACAATGATGATAACTTGCATGAGAAGAAACAAGCTGAAAACAAGAATATACAAAGGTGACCCACAGTGGAAATCAGACCTACTCTGGAACCACAAAGAAGCTGTTTCACTTTCCCAAAGCCCCACAAGCAGCACAGTAAAAGTCATCCTTTGTAAATAACTTTAACCTCTGTGATCCAATTTAAAATGCAGTGATCCACTTTGTAAAACTTCTTTCTTCTGAGCATTAAGATTCATGGGCAGTTAAGTCTCTGAACATTTTCTCTGTGTCTTAACTGTGCTTGAAAGGGGACTTATGGAAAGAGATACTTTTACAAATTTTGGCACTTAAGCAGCCATTTTATTTATAAATGTATACATATGCTCACATGATATAAATGTCCTTTCCACTTTCTATAAAATTAAAGTATAGGCTTAATTGGAAAACAGCAATATTTGCACCAAAAGGAAAAAATTTAAAAAACTGTTGCATTGAGATGGAGCAGAGATGGCTGGTAGTAGAGGCTGTGAGACACTCTGCCCATTTTCTCTCTAGGGCCACAGCGTGCATGCTGTGAACAGTGACCCCAACTGCTCCCCTGGAATGTGCTTTCCCCCGGGGTGATGTCTTTGTCAAGCATCTTGTCATCTACTCTGTGAACTGTCTGTCTTGCTTTTCAGAACACTGAGAAAGCTGGGCAAGCCTCGGGCCCACACACCCTGTCTCCCATGCCAGCGGAAGTCACAGTATTGCCCAAATAAAGTGGCTTCCAGCAAATCAATTGTGAAAAAGTCTCTGATGCACTCTTCATTTATTTACAACACTTCCCAAATTCCCTGCATTAGTCTTCTCCCCAAGACAGCTTTTCAAGAATCCTAGTGGGAAAAAAAAAAAAATGTTGATAAAATGCAGGCTCTGTTTGCTGCAAATACCAGCTTCAGTGAATTGATCATGTATACAGGATGCATTCCTTGGTTCCCCAGTGGCTCTCTATAAGGTTGGCATGGCATAATGAAGCAGGGACAAAGTAAAACAGACCTTCGAGATGCAGCATCTTTAAGACCTTCACAGGCTGTGTAAACACTACCAGTGACGGTGCCAGTGGGGGGGCTGGAGGGATTTGGCCCTTTGATGATTTTCCCCAAGTACTTCATAGCCCTCACCTTTACCCATGGAAATAATCTTTAAAAAAAAAAAATGAAAAGAGAGGCTTTCAGGAAAACTAAAATGTGTAATTTAATTATAAGCTATAAGTAGACTTCGAAGTGCAAACACAATTTCAGGGTGAGTCCTCTGGGCATCTCCTGCCAATCAAACTGCCGTCCCTAAACCCCTCCTATACAAAAATTCTGAAGCTGCCATGGAATAGAAACTCAACAGTGAAAAGCAACTCAAAACACATAAGACTAAATGCTGCCATTTTCCAAATGGTCCAATGTTACTATGTAGACAGTCACATTGATTTGGTAAGCAATTAGTATTTTTGATTCTTACATTAAAATTTAACCTTGAATTTGGAAATTCAAAGTTACAGCCTTTAATCATCAACCTTGAGCCAAATGTAAAATGTTATATGCAGGATGTCATACCCCAGCCCTGTTAACCCCTACATCTGCACCCAGGAAGTCAGGTTACTAACTGGTGGGACTGAATCCTTGTGCTGCTATAAAGAGCCTGAACTGAACCCCTAATCCACCACTGTTTTCATGCTCCAAGGTCACTCCTCACATCAGATACACAGGAGCTGATGTTTTAACAGTACTGAGAAATATCAAGGATGAGGCATCCCTTCTAACTCTGGACTCCTTGCTTTGAGATCAGTTCTTTTAGTTTGTAATCCTCATATTTCACATATGGCAAAAGCTTTACCCGGTAGCTAATGAATTTAGAACTGTACACAAAGCTCCCTTCATTTTTCCACTGCCACTGGCTGGACAATCTCAATACTATTAGGACTGGGCAGCACAAGCCAGTCAATTCGCAAGACCTGTCTACCCTCTGCTTTCTAGTCGGTTTCTTCTCTCCTCAATTGCACAGTGAAATGTCTGCTTTTTTGTGTTTTATTTATTTGAGAAACAGAGAGTTAGATAGACAGAATGTCCACCTGCTGGTTCATTCTAACTCCCAAGGTCTACATTATAGGAAGCTGGAGTGAGAAACCAGAGCTGGAAATCAAAACCAGGCACTCTGATTGATATGCAGTGCGGATCTCAGTTGCTAGGGAAAATGCCCATTCTGGGTGTTTTGTTTTGATTTGGGGCCACCTCAGCTATCTATGATTGAGTCTCTTGAAGGCCCTTGGGTGGTAGATGTTATCTTTATAGGTGAGCAGAGACTCAGAAATCTTTTAATCTTGTATGTCATCATAAGAATCAGGATAATAAACTAGGGACCAGTGACACTCTAAAAATATGATTTTATTTGGTTTTAATGCAATTCAAATCACATTCTTATTTAAGAAAAAAAAAACCCTAGTGTGGAATTTTAAGTGCTTTTCTGCCATGTTCTTAAACTCAGTGTTTAATCTTTTGTTTCACTTTCATCTGTGCATAGAAAAGGACATTTCCCAAATGACAATAGAAACAAAGCCAGTTGTGCTGTTGAGTAATCCGCTATCGACATTACCTATCTCATCCCTTCAGAGAGTACATGGGAAAAACTGAAAGAGTAGCCAAGCATGGGGACACACCACCAGTGCCAGGTGACAGTCTTTATGTCATGCCCCTGAAGCATCTTCTACAGAAAAAATGCAGGGGATGGGGGTGGGAGGTAATGAAACTATCTTTTATATCTACATCATTACACCACAAAATACTGTCAGCTGTCTCTCCTATACGACGAGCACATGTACTTTGCACCAGTAAATTGTTAATTAAGTAAGAGCAAAAGTATATTCTTACATGCAGGTTAACCAGAGCTGATTTCCCTGAGCTTTACACGCTATGGGCTTAACTCAATCACTTGAAGCAGCAACATCTCAGACCTTCTTTGTTCTGGAAAATTTGGACACGGAAGATCAAGATATTTAGTGTTTTATTTCTGAAACACCTCTTGGCCTTGCTCGGGATGCACGAAACACTCTGGGTTCTTTATTAGTGAGTATTAGTCTGTAAAGGGAATAGTATGTTACTACTGTGAGGCTGTAAAATTATTCATTGCAAGTGTAAAGAATTGTATCCATTTTTTTAAAAAAAGAAAAATATTGCGTATAATAACTACTACACTAAAACAGTTATCATAGTTATTCCAATAAAATTTTCTGCATGGACTAACATGAAGTATAATGCATTGCTCATTTTTTATTTACCTCAAAATGGACTCATCAAAATGAATAACTTAAGGGTATGTGCATTTCTCAAGTCTTTTACTATTGGATGAGCTCTTTAAAAGAGAATGTTTGATTGCATTCAAGAACAAAGAAGCATGACCTTTGTTGACTCTGGTAATTTATTACGTGCCTAATTTAAATCCAGTTTTTAAGTGAAATCAGTTATCAGGTAAAAGTCAGTTATGCTGGTATAATTAGAAATAGCTGAGAGCGCAAAAGAGCATTTTGAATGCGCTAATGTGTGGCTTATCCTGTACACTGATTTGAGGTCAGAGGCTTGGTATTTTTGTATATTTCTCGCTTATCTTGTGCTTCAGCTGTGTATTTTACGTCAAGGCAAATGAACTTCCTGTCTTATATGTTAAATAAAAAAATGACTCAAGAATGTGATTGCTGTGATTTCAAATATCCATGTTTTATCTCAAATTAATATGACTTCTTCCAAAGCTCCAACTATTTTTTTTAGCTCCTTAGCTGGTTCTCACTTTAATGTTCTAAAAGGAGAAAAACAAAAAAAGCAAAGTAAGTCTGTCTGTGCTGTTTCCTGTTCACGCTATAACAATGTGATTAGTCTTGTGCATACTTGAGACAAAAACCACAGAATCTGTAAGACTATACACATTCTCCTAATGATATGCTTTAATAATAAATCATTTATTAAATAATAATAAGTTGGGTTATCCAGTGTGAGATACAAAAAAAAAAAGGTGCCACTAAATTAAAAAAAAAAATTGCTATGTTCACTCTAACTTAAAGAAATAAAATTAATACGTTAGGGCTAGAAGAAAATACATGAAGTTTTAGTAGTAATAGCACTCATTTACCTTGTAAGACATTTCATCCTTTACAGAAGAGAAAGGCTGAGGATGAGGAGGTTATTTGTAAAGTCTTCTACCTGATTTTCAGCAGAGCTTGTCCCCAGTGTCTGGTCTTTTCTCTCTTACTGTGAATAAGCAGTTTGCCTTTCCCTTCAGCCTTCTCTGGGAAGAGGATATGGTGGTTGTATTGAGAGAATGAGGGGCAGGCAGTGTGGCTCAGCAGATTGTGCTGCCACTTGGGATGCCTACATCCCATATTGAGTTCTGGCTACTCCACTTCTAATCCCACTTCCTGATAATGTACACGAAGGAGCAGCAAATGATAGGTCAAATGCTTGGGCCCCCTGCAATCCACATGAGAGACTCCGATGGAATTTCAGGCTCCTGACCTCCACCTGGCCTATCCCTTACTGTTACAAGCATTTGGGAAGTAAACCAGTAGATGGAAAAGCATTCTCTCTCGCTCTTGCTCTTGCTCTCACTCTGCCTTACAAGTAGAGGAAGATACATAAATAAACATCTACTTAAAGATTTATTTAGTTATTTGAGAGACAGAGTTAGAGAGGGAGAGTCAGAGATCTTCCATCCACTGGTTCACTTCCTAAATGACCACAACAGCTGGAACTGGGCCAGGCTGAAGCCAGGAACCAAGAGAATTTTCCAGGTCTCCCACATGAGTGCAGGGGCCCAAGGACTTGAGCCATCTTCCACTGCTTTCCCAGGCCATTAGCAGGGAGCTGGATCTGAAGTGGAGCAGCCAGGACTCAAACTGGCGCCCATATTGGATGCCAGTGCTGCAGGCAGAGGCTTAACCTCCTACACCACAGTGCCAGCCCCTATAAATAAATAAAGAAAAAGAATCTGAGTGTACTATTCACTAGAAAAGAAATGCCATGCTTAAGGATTTATTTTTTAAGACAAGAGCATAGGCACAGAATTTGCTTCCTTATTCTCCAAGATGACTTTATGTACTTTGATTATAAAATTAATGTGATAGTCATAGGTATATGTCTGGAGGAATGTTCACCCAACAGGAGCTATTCATTAGTTAAGAAGACTGGAGGTGCTTTCTCTTCTCTTATTTGTATAATTTGAGTGAATGCCACTTTTTAAATGGGGAAAAAGCCACTAAAAAAGGGAGATAAAATGCACATGAAGAAAATTTGAGAAAATGCTAAAAAGATAATTTTAGAAGTCATCATAACAGCACCAAAAATTGCATGCTTGAAGTCACAAAGAATATGGGACTCTGTGCTTTTCTTAATGAAATAATATATTTCTTAGTTTTTCTTTAGTAGCCAAAGGCTGATAGTCACCAGTATTTTCCCCTGTTCTAAAGCGGACAGTAAGGAAGAACATTACTCACACTCATTGTCCCCCTTTACGCCAATAACCACTATGTACACATCCCATACTGGGATTCTCCATCTCCACATGTCCAATAACTATTTCTTTACCCACTTCTTCAACCACATAGTAGAGAGAGAAATATAGGAAAGATAATCTCACTAAGAGTAACAGCAAATGTGGCCCTGATTATCCTGCAAAACCAATTGGAATGTTTTATTAATAATCCAAAGGAGTGAATTTTTGCCAGGAAAAAAACACTTGGCAACATTACATTGCCAGCATTAACAGAATGAGAACAGTGAAAGAGGAACAGAGGAACAAATGAAATAGTAGATACATAGAGAACAAATAACAATATGACAAATGTAGCTCTAGCTCCATCAATAATTATATTTAAAAGTGAAAAACACTTTTTTGAAGGAAAAATATGAAAAGCATATATCATGCAAACAGTAACCATAAGAGAACTGGAGTGGCTGCATCAATGTCAAACAAAATCAACCTTAAGATGAGTACAATTCCAAGCTTGGGAAGATTCTGATCTTTTGGGGGAGACAGAGGCCCCTGGATTTCCACCAACCATATAGAAATTCTACAGTTCCTCTAAGGTCAACGTTGATTTCCTCAAGATTCTCAAGGTTTTATTAGCAATGAAATGAAACTTGAACTAAGGCCTAATCTGTGGAGTCACCTCACTGAACCTGCAGTTCAACACTGATGTGGAGGAGAATGTCTAACCTGCACAGCTTCCACTTGCAATGGTCCAGGACCTACCCTAATTGCAAGACTCAAAGGGCAACCACTACAGGCCACAGACACGCAGGCTGTGGGCATTTCACAGATTAACGTGGTTTGATCATGTGCCAGGCTTTAGTTTGTACATGACTGGCAAGTCTTGGCTTGAATAAATTTTTTTAATAAAAGCAGCAAATATCTATAGATTTAGTCTTCAGTTTCCATTTTGCTCAGTTATTTTGTTTTTATAGATTTTTGTTAATTTTTACAATTTTGGTTCTATATAATTATGGGTACAGTGTGATAATACATATATTCAACATGTAAAGATTAAATCTAGGTTTTCCCTCTCTTGGAACCCTCTCTCCATGCTGCTCTGGCTGGAGGTCTTTGACTCTAATAAATCTTTTTAAATCTCTCTGCTTGTCTGTTTGGAAATTATTCTTCCAAGTGAGTCAAAGAACCGAGGTAATAAAATGCTCTCCACCACCATTTTCCCATAACATTTTGGTGCCATGACTCAGATTGCAACTCCAATGTGACATGGATCCCACTCAAGTTCAACGCCAGCCGGCGTTGGATCATCCCACTGATCTGGTGAGCATGCAGACCGCTGTCACTTTTTTCAGAGAGTCTTACTCTCCTTCATAGTAATTCTCTCATCGTTTCAAAAACACCGGGTCCCTGTCAGCCAGGTAAAAGTGATCAGTGCGGCTGCCAGTCATAAGACCCAGGGGCGAGGCTTGCCCATGAAGGCCAGGTCAATCCCTGGAGCTGAGACTCTATCCTAAGCCCTCTTTTCTCCCCTGTGGATTGGCCCTTCATGTGGGACTGGAGGGCCTCGAGACAACTGATGGATTCTGGCTGGGGCTACACCCCAGTGTTTCCAGAAGTTCTCTTGACCCGGGCACCAGACCCTGAGGGCCACAATGGTGTGGGGCAGGGAAACGTGTTTTCCTGCAGGGAGAAGTCCCCTGCCTTTTGGCGTCCTCACAAGCTGTAAAGCCAGAGGCTCCACTCTTCATGCTTCTCTTCTCAGCTCTGGGAATGCTCACTGGTCCCACTCAGCTTCCTTTTGTGGGGATCCCGACGTGCGGGATTGGGTGTTCGGCTAGTTAGGCTGTTGCCAAAAACGGCATTTTGTTCTTCCTTCCTCGGAGATTACTTTGTCGATGAGACTAGACACAGCCTGGAGCAAGGCCGTGGGCTCTGGGCTCCGTGCCTCAGTGAGTTTTTCCTTTACCCCAGATCTCGACAAAATCTCTGTCTCTGTTCCTCTAAATAGTTTCTGTATCTCATCAGGTGTCTTCAATTCCTACAAACACGATTTCCTGGTCCCATTAGGGGGTATTTCCTAGACACTTTGTTCATCAGTTCTGTTAAAGTTTCCCGTTTGCAGACAGGTAGCTTTTTGATCTAAACTCCCATTAAGTCCCCATGTGGCCCAAACTTGTGTAGACAAGTATTAGCATGTCTCTGGTATCCTCTATCTTCCTTCTTAAGTCTCCTCTTTTGGGTCACTTCTGTCTGGCCCTTCCTATGTAGTAGTAAACCTCAGAGGAGTTTTACTGGAGAAAATCTTATTCCCCCACCCTGCTTCTTTGTGACTTTACCTGCCTAGTCACCAATCCAGGTAGTAACCAAGACTGGCTCTCTTTCACCAAACTCTAGCTTAAAAACACCATTGCTAAGGCTCTCTCCATGAAGGCTCATTGTCAAAATCAGGCCTATTAGACAAGACTCAAGGTTAAGAAGTGTAGAACAACGACTTTTCCTTCTGTATAAGAACA
Organism: Sylvilagus floridanus; assembly: GCA_949820135.1. Lineage (NCBI taxonomy): Eukaryota > Metazoa > Chordata > Mammalia > Lagomorpha > Leporidae > Sylvilagus > Sylvilagus floridanus. The sequence goes on along the minus strand of OX463246.1, from coordinate 62,642,720 downwards.
AAGCGACAGTGTATGTTTGACAAGGCAGAGGCCCAGTCTAGCACATCGCTGGTAAAGGGAACTGATCACTCCATGCATATGCTATTTTTGACAAATATATGCCTTACGCTGCTGGCAAGGAAGGCTGAGCGAGAGTGGGTGACACATGCTAATCCCACCCTCACCTTCCTCCCTTCCCTGTGGGCTTCAGTGCACGTCTGGATGCCACAGGCAGCAAGGGAGCTTTGAGAGACATCTCCAACTCAGGAGAGAGAAGATGCTTCCGTTTTTATCCTCTCACTCCAGCCGGGAGGCAAACCATCTACTTTGAGATCTCTCTCTCTCTCACTCTCTCTCTTTCTTTCTCTCTCTTTTAAGGGATTGAGATCTCTTTGACCCCTGAGCTTACAGAAAAATGCCTCATCTTCATCTTCTGCACCACCACCTGGCCTGTTTAGAAGCTGGAGGATGGAGAAGTTAGCCTCAAGTGAGTTGTGAAAAGTGCCAGCCCCTCTACTCTGACTCCCTGTCTCAGAACTGTCTCCTAGGTGGCCTCTTGCCTCTGTTACCCTGTATGTGCTCCAACATGCATTAAATTCTTTTCCCGAGTATAACAGGGTCGTTGGGTCTATTTAGTGAGCCAGCAAGATTCTCCTGTAATCTTTTGTGACTGTTGTTGAGGCTTTTAAACCCAGCAGAGGAGAGTTTTTTAATCAGGTGACCATTGCCCCCATGTTGTAATTTTGTCAGGGGGTTTCTAGGCTAGAATCTAGGCCCAATAATCTCAGATGCTATTGAATACTTGAGACACCTCTCAACCTGACTCCTCATCTCTAAGGTTGGTTTGACTGACAGCCCCACTGTTAGACACTTCCAGTATTGGCTTTTAGTTTTGGGGGATAAAGTTATTGTCTCTTTGCAGGGCCTCCAGTTTTTCTCTTTCTACCCTGCCTCTTCACCGGCTCTTACAGGAGCCTTCTTGTAAGTCATTGCCCTTTTTTCTGACACCTATTGGATTCTCCTTAGGAATCTCTGGAGGGGTGCCCACCTGCTCTGGTGGATTCCCGCTCCCGTTAAACCTAACATAATGGTGAACAATCTCCAGTGTGAACTTCTTGTCCCTGGCACATCGGCCCCTAGCCCAGTCACCCTTGAGACCAATCTCACAGTTGCTGATAATTTTTATTTCAGAGGCAGTCACCAAGTAGCTGACTGCTGACTAGGCATCACTGGCCTAAGGTATAAAAAGAAAAGTGGACCCAAATTCAACTAGAATCTAAGAAGTCTTTGGTAAATAACAATCTCATGCATGAGAAATTGGCTCAGCTGTAACTGGACATTGGGTTTAAAGAAATTTCTCTCTTTTGAATCTAGGAAGAACACTGCCTTTAAAAAATATTGCATTGTAACTTTCCAAACTTGTTTTGCACCTTGGTTTAACAGGTTTCTGATGAAATAGCAATGGGTAATCAGTGCTTGCTATGGCCTCCCTAAGGTGGATTTTGCAAATTCTGGTTTAATGACACTGATTTCTAGCTAGAGTTTTATAAGAAGGAGTATAATTTGATACAAATATAACTTTGTAACTCAGATAGAAGTATGATATAATATCTTGTTTATGTGATCCCTTTGACTCTTAATCCTTTCATTATGATCAATTGTGAACTGAAATTGATCACTTGGACTAGTGAGATGGCATTGGTACATGCCACCTTGATGGGATTGAATTGGAATCCCCCGGCACATTTCTAACTCTACCAATTGGGGCAAGTCAGATTGAGCATGTCCCAAACTGTACATCTCCTCCCTCTCTTATTCCCACTCTTATAATTAACAGAGATCACGTTTCAGTTAAATTTAAACACCTAAGAATAATTGTGTATTACTTACAGAGTTCAACCAATAGTATTAAGTAGAACAAAAAAAAAATACTAAAAGGGATGAAGTATTAAGTTGTTCATCAACAGGAAAAGGGCTGATCAAGTCACTGTTTCTCATAGGGATCACATAAACAAGACTAGTATCTGCTAATACTAACTGAAAGAATTAAAAAGGAGAGAACAATCCAACATGGGAAGCGGGATACACAGCAGACTCGTAGAATGGCAGATGTCCTAAATAGCACTCTGGCCTCAGAATCAGCACTTAAGGCATTTGGATCTGGCTGAAGAGCCCATGAGAGTATTTTAGGCATGGAAAGCCAAGACAATCTAAATGAAACACCTCTGTGAGTGAGATCCCAATGGAAAGAACAGGCCATCAAAGAAGGAGGTACATTTCTCTGAAGGGAGGAGAGAACTTTCAGTTTGACTATGACCTTGTCTAAATAAGATCTGAGTTGGCAAACTCAAGAGGCTTCCATAGCCTTGGCAACCCATGACAAGAGTGTAGGGTGATTACTAACACCATAAACAAGAGTGTCCATTGTTAAGTCAACAACAGGAATCACTGTGTACTTAGTCCCTTTGTAGGATCTCTGTCTTTAATATGTTGTACAATGTGAATTAATGCTATAACTAGTACTCGAACAGTACTTAACACTTTGTGTTTCTGTGTGGGTGCAAACTGTTGAAATCTTTACTTAATATATACTAAATTGATCTTCTGTATATAATGATAATTGAAAATGAATCTTGATGTGAATGGAATGGGAGAGGGAGTGGGAGACTGGAGGGGTGCGGGTGGGAGGGAAGTTATGGGGGGGGAAAGCCACTGTAATCCAAAAGCTGTACTTTGGAAATGTATATTTATTAAATAAAAGTTAAAAAAAGAAGTATGATGTAATATCAGCATCTTCAGTCATCTAGGTGTAATTGCTAAATGTAAATTGGGTAAAGCAAATGAGATAAATGTGTTTAAATGTAAATATTATATTATAATATATAATATATAAAATATATATTATATATTATATAATATATAATATATAAATATTATATTCTATGGAAAAACTATTTGGGTTTGCTAATATGTTTTCATAAATTGTCTTTATGAAAATAGTCCAACACAATTTGAAAGTAACTAAGGTTGAAATTCAGTGTGTTATATAGAAAATGTTGTCTTAATTTGGAGATTTCTAAAGGGTTACTTCAAAATGCAAATCAAAGAAATCAGCAGATTGAAAGCAAAGCTGTTATTCTATTTGACATAGAACTAGAATCTGATCCTCTATGAAAGCAATGAGGTTTTTGCAATGAATATATGTTTGTATTATTTTGAAATAGTCTTAATCTGTTTAAAAACTGCAACATCTCCTTTTAATAGTTTTTATTTAATTGGTGACTATCAGATTTTCTCTTCCCTAGTTATGACTTTGGTAAAATTGTTCCAAGTTATGGGATAACTCCATGTGATAATTAATTTTAGTTTTGATTTACAATTTTTGGGATAACCAGACAGACAGATTTCGTGTTCTGCTGAAGCAGTCTATTGTGTTCTCTTAATGTCTCTGTTAATTTTTGATTGTTTAGAAACAGCTGATTTTTTTTATTAAGAGCTATGGATTGTTTAAATATATGCTTATTTTAAAACATTTGAGTAATCACTTTGTATCATTGATGAAATTTGTTCTATATTATGTCATGATGTTAAGGGAATCTTATTTCAACTAGATATTTCAAGCGTTCTTGGCCTCCTTGACAAGCATTCAAAAAACCAAAGTTTCAAATTATTTGAACTTTGATACCTCCAGTTGGGCCCCTGGAAATATCAAAGGATATATTTCTCATCTTGTAAAGACACTAACTAGTAAAGCTATTTGGAGTATATTAAAGGTACTGTCTAGATGTGAAGTGGTGTTAAATTTTAAGTTATGATAACATAAAATGCTTCTGATACAAATGTCCAAAAGTTAAAAAGTCTAATGATGTTGTGTTACCAGACATGATGGTTATCTTAAAGAGAAAGACCCAGAAGCCTAAAAGGGATGTTTTATAAAATCCTACAGGTGCTTTCAAAAATACTGTGTGGAGTAAGCAAGTGTCTTTTTTTGTTAATTAATGAGTTTATAACTTAAAGCATGGCTATTTAAAGTCTTTTGTTATGAACAATTTTGTATATCAGAGTCACTGCTCATGAAGTTAAAACATTATTGGTTCCTTGATTAAATGTGTCCTCTTTTAGGTTCCAAAGGTCCTCTTTTTCCTGATCTCTACAGGTTTCAACTTAGATTAATTCAGATTACTAACAGCAGGAAGTAATTCTAATTGATTAATAGTAATTTTTTTAAAGAAAAAGATTTTAAGAAACTATTACTGGAACTGCTTTATTGTTCTATCTTGTATGTTATGTTATACATGTGTACATATTGTATGTCTACATGGGAAAAATTATTAAGAGCCCTGTTTTAATTAGCTTATAGAGAAAATATTGCTCATAAATTTAAACTGCTAAGTTAATGAAAGATATGTTTTTGATTCATGTGACCTAAATCTCTGGACCAGATGTTTTAAATTTGTTGGTAGAAAGAAACTAAAAATGTTTAAGTCATTGATATGTTTATACTTGGGTTTGCTGGTCAAACAAGTTACACTTGTGTTAGATATTTAAGCAATGTTTCCAAAAACATGTACTCTTGAAATTTTATAGAAGGCATTGGACCATTTTGTAAATGTTTTCATAGTTGTTATTTAACAGTTAAAAATGTTTGCTAAATTTTCAATTGATATTGTTCCCTCATTTCTCTATTCTCCTCAAGATGGGAAACAGATTCTATTCTGAAGGACTCTCTAGGGTGTACAATTTGATCTTTAGACCTTATAAAATGGATGGCTAACACTTTTATGTAATAATGGCATAGCCAAAATGAGAACTTAAATTATGATTTTCGCTGGCGCTGCGGCTCACTAGGCTAATCTTCCACCTATGGCGCTGTTACCCAGGGTTCTAGTCCCAGTTGGGGCGCCAGATTCTGTCCCAGTTGCTCCTCTTCCAGTCCAGCTCTCTGCTGTGGCCGGAGAAGGCAGTGGAGGATGGCCCAGGTCCTTGGGCCCTGCACCCGCATGGGAGACCAGGAGGAAGCACCTGGCTCCTGGCTTCGGATTGGCGCAGCGCCGGCCATAGTGACCATTTGGGGGGTGAACCAACGGAAAGAAGACCTTTCTCTCTGTATCTCTCTCTCTCACTGTCTAACTTTGCCTGTCAAAAAAAAATATGATTTCATGGCTAGATTTTCTTTGCCATGGGCACAATAAAACAGCCAAACTTCCCTTTCAGACCAAATGAAGAGTCTGAAATACAGCTTTCCTCATGGGCATTGTCTACCTCAATGAAAAAGCACTATCAGAACATACCTGTGACTATAGATTTTTAATTGAGGCCACCAAAGATTAGATACAGAGCACCCACCTGACTTGCATCCTCTTAAAGATTTCCTCTGGTTGGTTTTAACAAAGAACAGGAGAAAGACAAAGCTAAGCAACAGAAGCAATGTAAAGATAGGTGGCAGGCCAATTGATGGCTTCTCCACACAGTGATCTGCCATTAAGGAGACCCAACAGGCCAGTCCACTGCATTGTTTTATATGGAAAGCCAGGGCTTCAGCAGAAGTCAGCTTATGAAGAGCCCTGGCAGCTCCGTCAACTAAGAGTTGGGTCACTGGAAATGGAACTGACCGGAGTTGAAGGGCTCCAGGTCAGAGCCACAGGTCTCATTGGCTCTACGCTCAAAAACCCCTCATTCAGCCCAACCTCCAAAGGAACCACTGCTGTCAAGGGGATGCCCAAGTAGGGTCAGCCATATCACAGGCAGAACTGTAAATTAACTAACAATATTTTGCTTTTAGTGATGCCACCTACCTTCTCTTCAAGCCAGCCTTCCTCCCAGGCCAGCTAGGTAATGGAAGTCAACAGGGTGCCTTCCCTAAGGAGGTTCACATAAATAGGTCTGGACCTCATGTATACCTGGCCAGGCCTTAAAGCCCACCTGATCATTATCAAGCCCCTTCTGTCAGTTTCTATTTGCCTCTCAACGGGAAAAATTGTCTGTGGTTTAGACATCACCTTTCTTAACTCCTCTACTAATGACTCTGTCCTTAGTTTTAGACTCTGTGAGTTTAAGCTATTTGTTAGATTTGTTTTCTTCAGACTTGAAATGGTGAAATTCTGGATGGCCATGCACATACAACCTCAGATGGAAGCGGTTTCTGCAAGCTGGCACTGCGTCCCCCTTGAGGAGCCCCCTCCTGCTGGCACCCTGTCTTGATTCCTGTTCCCAGGGATGCCCTCTTTTCAGCATGAAGCAGCCAGAATGATCATCACCCAGTCCCCTAACAGAAATTAGGGTCCACTCTTGTTGAAGGGAAAATGTGAGAAGCCAAATGGGTTAATAGACAGTTTGGAAATTGAGGGTAAAATATATTCCCCCAAAAGTTATCCTTAGCAAGATTAGACGTGCCTGCCTGCCCACTACTTGGGAACTTCCAGTCTTATCATGAGAATAGCAAGAGTGGTGACTCCACCCTTCTGAGCTTCCAGTTTATTATGAAAACCTACCCTGTGATAACTTTTGTTTTATGGTGAGCAAGACAGACAGGATAAAGAATTGTAAATCAAGTCTTTTGTCTGGTTTGTCCACACCTTATTGATTGACAGTTTCTTCCCCAAAATTGTACTTAAAAACCCCACTACTACCAGCCACTTTGGGTTTTTTTCTCTGTTGGAAGCCCCCCTCCATGCCCTCCATGCCCTCCATGGCTGGAGGTCTTTCACTCTAATAAATTGTGCTTTTTAAATCTTAAAAAAAAATAGATTAGTTAGTATTTCCATTTTAAATATTTCACTACCTCTAACAGTTGTATTTACTTATGGTATAGAGTAGGACATTTCAATAAATGTATACAGTGTTCACTGATCAGATCAGAGTGACTTATTCAGGGTGACTAATATATCCTTCTTATCACTTTATGACTGCAACCTTCAAGTTCCTGTTTTCTATTTGCTCAGAAAATGCATAGTAGGATACTATGGACTATACGCACCTGCACTACGGGACAGTAGGAACTGAGTCTGTGTGGCATAAATTCATTTAGACACCACAACCCAGAATGGCATTCCAAAGGCAAGAGTGGAAATGCCTTGACCTGGCAGATAAAGAATACCATCTAGAAGAGCCCATCAGATGTGATGAGTGCAGCTGGAAATTAGGCAGACCAAAGACCCATCCATCCTTGAGAAAGTGCCCAGGGCTCTTCACATTTTCATGCAGAGTCTCTTCTTTTCTAGTTTCTTCCTTCTCTTACTCTCACATTTTGCTCTTCTGTTCCAGTCATGGACCATCTGTTATTTTTTTCTACACCTTCAGATTCTTCTTTCATTCCCAACCATTCCACAGACCTCATCATTAAGAAGATGGGCAATTCTACAAAGATTCCAGTTAGGTTAGTGTTTAACAGCAGATCTGTTTTCCACCTTCTGGGGTAAGTCTCTAAATAAATGGTGTCAAGAATGTAGTCTTGTGTTGTCAGCAGCTTGTCAGAAGTTTTTAGCAGTTTGAGTTCACTATCATCTGCTCTGTTGGTCTTCAAGCCGAGTCTTTACTTTTGTGTACGTATGTCTAAGCTTATCTGTGAGTGAGCACATGAATGACTGGATATTTAGCTGAGAGTCATTCATTTTCTGACAGAGGATATGAATGGGACAATGTGAAGCAGTAAAATAGTAATAGGAGATAGTTTGGAATGAAACTGATGGAGAAGGGTGAAGTTTCCAGTGTTTCTGAGGAGAGAGGGGGAAAGAGAGGGAGGAAGCCAACATTTGCTGCATGCCTCTCCATGCCTGGCATTGAACTTGACACATTTCCAACGTAAGGCCTTTTCATCACATTGACAACACTAAGTGGTGATAGGATTCTTTTTTTCTGTTTCACAGATGATACAACTGAGACTCAAAGAAGTTAAAGGGCTAATTCAAAGTTATAAAGCCAGTAATCACTGTATATATGAAATACATGAAATATGTTCCCTTTATATAAATTTTAAAAATATTCAAGGAGAAAAAAAGCTAGTCAACAGTAATGCTAAAATAAAAACTAACTTCTATCAGATTCCAATGTTATTTCCCTCAGAGATAGGAACTTGAGAGGAAGTCACTATCAGAGAAGTAAAAACACAGAGAGACAAAAAACACACATTTATCTGTGTAGTATTTGGCACATAGTAGACATTCAGTAAATATTTTTTCAAAATGAATGAAAGATCTGATAAATTGCATTATTAGTCAGGAGACCGATAACAGTATATGTATATTAGACACACACAGAGAAACTTCTTACAAGGAAACTGGTTCATATGCTCATGGAGTTGAAGTCCCGTGAGGTGCTGTCTGCAGTCTAGAGACCCAGAGCAGCCTGTGGTATAGTTCCAGCCCAAGGCTGAAGCGCTGAGACCAGGAGAACTGAAGGTGCACTTCTAGTGGAAGTCCAAAAGCCTGAGAACTAAAAGCAGGGATGGTGTAAATCCCAGTTTGAGGGCAGAAGACTAGTTTCCTGGCTCAAGCTATTAGGCAATGAGTAAATTCTCTTTTACTCTGTCTTTTGTTCCATTGAGGCTTCCAACAGATTGGATGAGGGCCACTCACATTGACAGTCACAGGCAGCCAACTCATCACACCACACCCAAATAAGACAAATGCCTTGCTGTAGCCAATAGAGGATTTCTTTATTCTGCTTCTGTGTCCAGCCTATGAAAACCCACTGCTCACACTGCTGAGCAGAGTGCTCTAAACCCCTCCTGGTTTTATGTGCTGCCAAATTCTCGAGTTAATGCTTTGCTCAAACAAACTCTGATAAGTTTGATGTGTCTAAAGTTGTAATATTTGCATTTAACTTTTAAAAGATTTATATCTAAGTTTTTCTTTATGTATGTGTATATATATATATATATATATTTCCCAAGAGATGAAGTTATTGTGTACAAAGTAAAAAGAATTATACGACCAGCAAGTTTCTTATTAGTAACACAGAACCAGAAGTAGAAATTTGAGGGAAAAGGAAAATGATTTTAGAATCCCAATTCCTACCCCATTTATTTACAAGTATGAACCAGAAATACTGATATCCTAAGATTCAAAAGCATGCCACTTATGGGTTCATTTTTTGGGGGAAGGGGTACAATACAAATTACCTTTGTCAATTAAAAATATTAAAATAAAACATAAAATAGAAGAGGTCACATATCCTGGGAAATGTAGTCAATCGGAATATATTTTGAAAGACACTGTTTTTAAAAGACATTCTTGAAATAAAAGAGACTTTCTATTAAAAAATATATCTTTAAATTTAGAATTTTTACTTATTTTAACCACAAGTTAAAATGGAGTGAGTTTAATTTCCTGACAAGACATTAAGTCCAGTGGTAGATCATTTGAACTACTGCTGTGGCCCAATGAGACTGTATTCAGTTCCTAGAAACTGATTTTCTTGGCCCATTTGCTGGCTTTGGTCACAAGCCAGTCCCTTGTAGAATCACATCTGCATTCTAAACTGAAGCCAGGGGGTAAGATATCAGTTTGTCCCTTTCTTTAAAACAAAAACAAAACAAACAGAGTCATAACAATTCCATAAAATTCCTATTTCTAGTAAATTCCATCCATTCATTGTAGGCCATGATGGTGTCACAAGACCATTCCCAATTGCAAGGAAACAGAATAAGCAACTTCAGCCTCTATATTAGGAAAGAAGCTGGTGAGATTAAGTACTCAGAGATTCAGTTTGTCAAGTCCACTTTAGCATTACTATCTTGTTAAATTTGTATTCATATCTGAGTGAAATTTCAGGCCAGAAAGGATCCCTTGGATTCTTTCGAAATCTAAATTTTGTGAAAGTATGAAGGAAAAATTAAAACATTTTCAAGATGTTCTTCATAATATGTCATGAAGCGCCATAATGCTTGTCTTAGACTCATGACATTTAAAACTCTAAAAAAAAAACATTGTTTTAAAATAAGTAATGCATTATTCATTGATTAAAATATTAACTCAGCTGCAAGTGTTATGCTGCTGTAGGTTAAAGTGCTGCTTTTGACATCTGCATCCTTAATCTGAGTGCCAGTTTGAGCCCTGGCTCCTCTGCTTTTCATCCAGTTTCCTACTAATGCTTCTTGGAAGGCAGTAAATGATCACTCAACTGCATCAGTCTCTGCCTCCAATGTGGAAAACATGGATGGAGTTTTGGGCTCCTGGCTTTCATCTGGCCCAGCTCTAGCTGTTGTGGACATTGCGGGAGTAAACCAGTGGATAGAAGATTCTCTCGCCGGCGCCGTGGCTCAATAGGCTAATCCTCCGCCTTGCGGCGCTGGCACACCGGGTTCTAGTCCCGGTCGGGGCGCCGGATTCTGTCCCGGTTGCCCCTCTTCCAGGCCAGCCCTCTGCTGTGGCCCAGGAGTGCAGTGCCTGCACCCCATGGGAGACCAGGGAAAAGCACCTAACACCTGGCTCCTGCCATCGGATGAGCGCGGTGCGCCGGCCGCAGCACGCCATCCGCGGCAGCCATTGGAGGGTGAACCAACGGCAAAGGAAGACCTTTCTCTCTGTCTCTCTCTCTCACTGTCCACTCTGCCTGTCACAAAAAAAAAAAAAAAAAGAAGATTCTCTCTCTGTCTTTCAAGTAGATCAAAGTAAATAAAAAACATTAAAAGTACAATATTAATTCAACATTCATTCTATGCAAGTAGAATATTAACTCAGGATTCTCTCTATGCAAGTATTGTTACCCCCTGAAAACTTGAAAGCCATCAAAATTTCCTTAAAGAAATATGATGCTTTTTAAACAGAGGAAAATTCTGACAAGCTTTTGGAAAATGTTTTCTGCAGAGCTGTGAATCAAATGTCAACTGTTGAGTTCAGATCTGTCCTGCTCAAGGAACTCCTACCACATGGTACACTGTGACCTCTCCCTTCTCTGTATTCCACTGGTAGTTGTCGTCTGCCCCAGTCCTATGGCACTAAATGGAATTTTAACTCTATGCATACCCTCCCCAGGCCCTGAAGCAGGTAAAATAGTCACAGATACCCTTGAATGTATTGACACTGTTTGTGATTTGCAGTATCCCTATTCCTGGTCCATACAAACAATCCCTTCAATTTTTTCTGGAAATCCCTAAGTGGCTATCCCAAGCTCATGAACGCAGAAGCTCGGTTACTGAATAGTATCTGCCATTTTCTTCCTTCAGTTGTTGCCCCAGGTATCTCTTGCTGCTGACATCCTGAATAAAAAGATGCTGCCTCAGAAGTACTTTGTGTCAACCTGGTGATCTCCCACATTAAACACATTTTTTTTATGATTCAATAAAGAAAACATTTATAAGCATATATATTCCGAATAATATGGCATCCACAGTTTTTATCACATATAAAGATGTGTGGTAATAATACATATATATTATATAAATATATATATACACACATACATTTTCATAGAAAACACATGGCATTTGTCTCATTCTGGATTATTTCACTTAACAATGATCTTAAGTTTTACCCATTTTGTTATAAATTTCAGGTTTTTATTTTCTTTTTTTATGATTTGATTATTGTTTTTTTAACTTTTATTTAGTAAATATAATTTTCCAAAGTACAGTTTATGGATTACAATGGCTTTGCCCTCCCCATAACTTCCCTCCCACTCACACACCTCCCATCTCCTGCTCCCTCTACCATTCCATTCACATCAAGATTCATTTTCAATTATCTTTATATACAGAAGATCGATTTAGTATATATATTAAGTAAAGATTTCATCAGTTTGCATCCACACAGAACATAAAGTTTAAAATACTGTCTGAGTACTAGTTATAGCATTAATTCACATTGGACAACACATTAAAGACAGAGATCCTACATAGGCACTAAGTACACAGTGATTCCTGTTGTTGACTTGACAATTTGACACTCTTGTTTATGGCATCAGTAATCTCCCTAGACTCTAGTCATGAGTTTCCAAGGCTATGGAAGCCTCTTGAGTTCGCTGACTTTGATCTTATTCAGACAAGATCATAGCCAAAGTGGAAGTTCTCTCCTCCCTTCAGAGAAAGGTACCTCCTTCTTTGATGGCCCGATCTTTCTACTGGGATCTCACTCGCAAAGACCTTTCATTTAGGTCCTCTTTTTTTTTTTCCTGCCAGAGTGTCTTGGCTTTCCATGCCTAAAATACTCTCATGGGTTCTTCAGCCAGATCCAAGTGCCTTAAGGGCTGATTCTGAGGCCAGACTGCTGTTTAGGACATCTGCCATTCTACGAGTCTGCTGTGTATCCCACTTCCCATGTTGGACTGTTCTCTCCCTTTTTTATTCTATCAGTTAGTATTCGCATTTAAAAAAAAAAAAAACTACCTCTTCCTTGTTTAGTCCACCAACAGGAGCAAGGCTTGTCTGTACACAGCTGAATCATTGCTTCATCTGTCCCCTCCATTAAGGTAAGCTCATTCCTCAGTCCAGTATGCAAATTGACTCCCAGTGAATTCTCGCACCGTTCAGACCAGCACAAGCAATGCCCAAGCCAAGGCTCTTACTGTATCTTATCCACAAGCCATCAGCTTCTCACAGGGCAGGATGCAGTGCACGTTTTTTGCACCCTCACTCTCATTTCTATGCACTAGTTGGCCACAACAGATGCTCAACAAATATGTACTAGACTGAATGCAACAGCATCTACTTAGCAAGAAGAAAGGACTATTTCTCACTGCACAGAATTCAGAAGTTGACTGATAGTGAAAATAAAGAAAAACATCAGATTTTCCCAGAAAATGTTGTTGGAACTGCATTGCCGGGACTGTCAGGGAGACATCCTTGGGTTGACAAAAGTAAGAGAGGAAGAACAACTGCTTCAGACACCCAATAGTCTAACTCTGCAGTGAGGCATTTTTGTTTAAATATGATTTTCACTAATTATAAAAAGAACATCCATTCTCTTTTATCAGTTTCTGGCCAAGACAGACAAATGTGCTTAGATAGGTTGAAAATGCCTCTTAAATAAGTGATTAAATATGAAAAATTAGTCTCTCTTCTTTCCTTTCCTAGACATTGGGCATTAATATTGGCGTTTTGTTTCCTTAAATTGCATCCTAAGATTCACTCCCACCACAGTTACTTCCTCAGACAGCATTACTGTAACCCAGACTTCATTTCACTTAGCTCCCTTTCCATTTTCTTTTTAATTTGAATTGTTTAAATTTTAAAGCCATGCATGACTCTGGAGGTATAATTTACAAAGAGTAAAGTTTATTCTTTTTAAGTCAAGAGTGCTATGATTTTTTGAAAAAATAGGCACAATCATGGAATGACCCCCACATTCGAGATACAAAATATATTACAGTAACTCCTGAAAGCTTCCTCATACCCATTTTAGTCAACTTCCTCCCCTCCTCCAGCTTCTGCAACTGATCTGATTTCTGGTCCTTTTGTTTTGCCTTTTCAAGGATGCTAACCAATGGATTCATAAAGCATATAGCCTTTTGTATACACCGGTTTTTCATTTAATGTACCGTGTTTGCAATTCACACATGTTGCAAATATCACTTTTTTATTGCTTTTATTGTTAAATAGTATTCCATTGTATGGAGGTATTGGGTATGTTTGCTTTCTTTCTTGTCTGTGATGCTTGTTTGCATGGGAATAGATTTGTTTACATCTTATTGGATTTTTTTGTTTTCTATTTCCTGTAGAAATAGAAACATCAAGCACTGAACTTGTTTACACACCTTGGGTTGCTCAGGCAAAGGCGTACTCCTATTCTATGTGCTGCATTAACAGTCTACTGCATTTATTCAATTTTTTTCCTTATAAAGTAGTTTTCAATAGTGTTGTCTGGAATTTTAAATCTCAGAAATATAACTTAGCTACAGAAAGGACTGAAAGGGAGTGGAAATCAGGGAGACTAGGGTCTGTACCCCAGGCCTGCCATGTACTAGCTGTGCATGCATGTAGCTTGACTCTGGCTTTGAAAAACAAAAACAAACGTCCTTATTCACACAATGGAGATCATAATAGTTAGCTCATTAAGGTTTTGGGAGGAACCAGAATTTTTAAATATTTAAAGTAATAATAGATATGGCATTCTTAGCAAATAAAGTCTCTCACTGCCCCATTCTTAGCTCCTTTTCCTGAATAAGTTATTTGATATGTATACCTTTTTAAAAATTATTTCAGGCAACAAGAAAGTTAATTTTCATTTAAATTCCTTATAACTTACTTGAATTGCTTTATTTTATTTTCAAGATTTATTTATTTAATTTGAAAGGTATAATGACATAGAGGTAGAAGTAAAGAGTTCTTCCAACCACTGATTCACTCCCCAAATACTGGCAATAGCCAGGATTGGGCCAGGCTGAAGCCAGCAACCAGGAACTTCATCTGGGTGTCCCTTATGGGTGGCAGGGACCCTTTACTTTAGCCATTGTCTGCTGCCTTCCAGGTGCATTAGCAGGGGGCTGGATTGGAAGCGGAGGCAGAGGTAGGAATCAGTTGCAGGCAATCCAATATGGGATACAGGTGTCCTAAGCCCCAGTTTAATCCACTGCACCACAACACCTGTCCCTCTGTAGGATTTAAAGCTGATGCTTTGCTTTACTCAAATCAATCTTGTCCTTTGAAAGTCTTTTCTTCCTTGAATCAATACTTAAATTTCATGCCTTGTCTATCTTGTGGGAATTGTTTCTTCCCTGAATGTTCATAGCTCAAAACTATGTAGGGGTATGTTAGATTATCCCTGTAGACGTCTACATTGTCCAAACTCTCTGGTTGTCTTGTGTACCTCCTCCAACCAAACACATGAATACATATGTATGCTTGCCTGCCCACAGACACAAGAGGCAAAATTATACATGTACATGTACGTTCTTTAAAAAAGTTAAATATTATTTGAAATTTTATTCAAAGTAAAAATACATAATTCTAAAAATTATCAAATTGTATAGCATAAATACATAGCTTATTGTGTTAATTATAACACAATGCAACTGTTAAAGAAAAACATGATATTTATTAAAACTTTAAAGAGTATGTGTGCATAATATATATACATATATATATATATCAGGCGTGTGGTAGGACAGGAGCTGAGATTTAGTCATCTAGTGGAGCCGGAAAAGAGGTTATTGCAAGTGATCTTCTGTGTATAAAGAGAATTGAAAATGAATCTTGATGTGAACAGAAGGGGAGAGGGAGCGGGAAAGGGGAGGGTGGGGGGAGGGAGGGAAGTTGTGGGGGGGGGAGCCATTGTGGTCCATGAGCTGTTCTTTGGAAATTTATATTCTTTAAATAAAAGCTTTATATTGCAAGATTTTCAACTTAAATCCAAGTGAAAGATCATGTTAGAAATTACAAGAGTTCGGGAGATAGAAAGTCTGGAGCAAAATTATGCAGGAAATCATGATCATAAAATGGGTCAAGTTTGTGAACTGGTAACAGGAGCTATTGCTTTCTATATAGAATATGGGATGTCGACGCAGAAAGGATTTAGATTGTGATTAAGACTGAGATTCCTGGCTAAACTGAAGTTGAAAATTTTTTTGAGGCTTTTTCAGATTCACTGATTTCATTCTTTTGATGTGTCAACAAAGTTCACTAGGCCAGTCAAAAAATGCCTATGGTAAAATTGGCTCTGCCTGAGTTCTTGAAATGTTTCTCAATCTAAAGGGACAGTTTCAGATCTAAACAGTGCAATCAAAATTACTTCAAAATCAAATAGGATTTAGAGTGTCACTCACGAGATGCACTCAAATTAGCAAAATGATTGAGCAAGGAGCGGGGCTTGACTTCAGAAAGAAAAACAGCTACCTAAAGAATCAAAAGTTGTGTGTTCTTGGCAGAGGAGTTCAGGAAAATAACTGTGTCGTCTTGAATTGTTTTATAAATGTGTCTAACTGAAGAATAGCCTTTACTGAGCTACAATGAGGTTTAATAGAATCCAGACTAGAGATAGGTCATGGAAAACTAAAGGCAATGCAAGTTGAAGTTATAGAGCAATGGAAAGGATGAGCAATGAAAGAGCAAGCCAGTCCACAGACAGGAGGATGGTGCAGGTACACGTAGAGAAAGCTAACAATCCCTAAAGTGGTCCAGAGCGAACTATGGTATTGTTTTGCTATCTCTACTTAAGATACTTGAAACTGGGCTATTATTCAGGTCTTTGGGTTCTCTTAAATTTCTCCCCATCTTTTCAATTTGTTACTGTTTGACTCAGTGTACTGATCTCTCAGCAAAACACCCAAGTTTTCCAGAGAAAACAAAATAGCAGACAGCCATGTGCAACCTTCATTCATTATTTCCTTTAAAAAAATCTTAAGAACCTATGAACAATATTTCCCTTTCATTAGGTTTTTCCATGTTCTAAGATAAACTTTCTGGTTTCTTTGACCCATCTTTTGTTTGTTTGTTTTAAGATTTATTTATTTGAACATCGGGGTTAGAGGGGGAGAGACACAGAGAGATATCTTCCATTCACTGGTTCACACCCCAAATGGCCACAACGGCAGGAACTGGGCCAGGCCAAAGCCAGGAGCCAGGAGCTTCTTCCAGGGCTCCCACATGCATAGCAGGGCCACAGGTACTTAGGCCATCTTCTACTGCTTGTTCCCAGGCCATTAGCAGGGAGCTAGATGGGAAGTTAGAGCAGCCGGGACATGAATCTGCACCCATATGGGATGCTCCATCTGCTATGCTACAGTGCGAGTCCCTCTTTGGTTCATCTTAACAAAGGAAGACATTAATTGTTAGTTGAACAAGTGTGTTATTCATTAGTGCAACAAGCATTCACTGATCATCAGCTCTGTGCTAGGCCCAGTTTTAGGAGCAGTTAGTAAAACATGTTCACCATCCTTAAGGATTCCCTGTAGGAGAGACAGATTCATCTTACAGGTAGTCTAGGATAAGGAACAGAAACCTGCTCAAACAAGACCAAGAAAAAGGAGGGATTATGCAGAAGACACAGGACATTGCCTGGAATCAATGGTAGGAAGGGCAGCTAGATATCAAGACAAGGAGGAGGAGACTATAGAAAGATAAAGACTAACGCATTATCTCTTCCATGTTTGTAGGCCTCAATTTTTTGGTTTCTCACCTTGCTATCTCTGTAATCTATGAATAGTTAAAGACTAGATTTTTCTATGCTTTCTAAGGAAAATGATTGTCCCAAGTGAACACAGACTCCTAGAGCATGTGGTCAGCAAAGACTCTAGAGTCTCTATCCCCTGAGACAAAGAATCTGATGGAATCCAGCTTGAGTCAGGTGTCTGCGTGAGTGGCTAGGAAGCAAGGCCATAAGACTCAATGACTTCTAAAGGAGAATCATGCAAGACCAAGAAAGCCCTCTAGGCAGAGAGAGCAGATTACTTTGCATGTTGCCACACATGAAAACAAACTAGGACAGTCACCTTTGTATTGCCACAATAGAAGTGTGAATTAAATGTATAGTGTGTTGATGCACCCAGCTTGCTGGGAAACATATCATTAATTTATTTTTATTCATGTGGCTTGTTTGTAAGTGAGAAGGGTCTATTTTACTGTTTGAACATTATGTAATTCACCCAGTGCCTGGAGACTTGTGGTGAGTCAAACTCAATGGAGTGTGAGCTTCATTCAGTCACGTCTTAGATTCATTGTGGCTATCTGGGGAGCCACTGGCCACTTCATTTCCAGTTTTCCAGGACTTACACAGAACGTCACATTCACCACCCTTTGCAGATCTAGGGAGAAGCAAATGGAACTGTTAAGAGATTCATTTCAACATGTAACTATGTATTTGGAACTTATTATTTGCCAAGTATGAGATGAGAATCTTATGATAAAAACATGTAAGATTTTAGAGATCCAGAATGTGAATGAGAAGGTAGAATATAAACATTTGATTGA
Source organism: Sylvilagus floridanus (assembly GCA_949820135.1). NCBI lineage: Eukaryota > Metazoa > Chordata > Mammalia > Lagomorpha > Leporidae > Sylvilagus > Sylvilagus floridanus. The sequence continues at coordinate 62,624,902 of OX463246.1, read as the reverse complement.
ATTCAATTCACATAGTAATATATACAAAATAAAGATTATTTGGGGAAAATATCACAAAATAAAAAACTTAGGAGAGCCAAGAGAAAAGAAGGAATAATTGGCTCTGAGCAAAGGGAAGACAAAGACTGCATAGATAACATAAAACATGACAGGATCCTTCAAGTAGCATTTTGAGAATTGAAGAACAGGAGAAAGCTACTCTAAGTGGAAAAGTAGCTAAGAAATTACAAAGGAAGACGCGAAAATGTGAATTGGAATTACCTGTGATGTTCTAGAAGGAACGACGATGAGAAAGATTGCAGAAGTATGCAGGGACTCCGTTGGGAGTTAAATGATAAGTGCTTGAACTTTATTCTGTGGACATCAAGATATTATCAGCAGATACTTCTGTGTTATAGAAAGACTTGTGCCATGACAGGTATAAAGGGTGGACTGGAGACAGGAGAGGGGGAGAGCAAAGAGAGATTGCACAGGAGTCGGTCACTGTGGTGAAAGATCAGAAGGGCTCATGCTAAGGGAAGTAGCAATGAAACAGAAAAGGAAACATGGGACTGGTACTGGGAGCAGTGTGGTGGCCAGGTGGCCTGTTGGTGGGCCTGAAGAAGAAAGCAGATGTTTCTGCTTTGGGTGATTATAATGTGGGAATGAGATAAGCCAAGAAAAGAGCAGGAAGACAAAAGAGATCAGAAGGGAATGCTGGGAAAAACTCACCTGAGCCTTCTCCCCCTATAAACCTCCGGCCTAGAGCTAAGAGAAAGAAAAGAAGGGTCTCACCCCAACCCTGTGTGGTTTCAGAGTCTCGTCTCTGGGTAGTCTTGAGTGGGGTCAAAACCATTCTCACGATAACCTTAGATATTATTTGACTTTTCACTGTGCTGATATTTGCCCTGCCGATGCAAGACCTGGGAGTGGTGCTAGTCATCATTTTGTTCTTCACCGTGGGGTATTCACAGAGGAAGATGAGAGGAAAGAGAGAGAGATCAGTAGGCAAACAAATTTTGATTTCACAGACTAGGGAATCATGGATACAGTTTCATAGTCAACATTGCAACTCATCTTTAAGAGTCTACAATTTCTTGGGCTTGAGTGTAGTATCAGGGGATTATCTAGAATTCTCTTCTGTTTTTACAACTATATATGGAGCTACTTCAAAAAAATTTGTGGGAATTTGAATTGAAAGACTTTTTTATTTTGTTTCTTTGAGAGGCAGAGAGAGAGAGAGTGGGAGAGGGCTTCCATCCACTAGTTCACTTACCAAATGCCCACAAGGGCTGAGCTGAGGCAGGGCAAAAGTCAGGAGACTGGAAATCAATCCAGGTGCCTCCCATGTCCGGTGCAGGAACCTAACCTTTCAAGCCTTCACCTGCTGCCTCTGAGTGTCTGAATGCAGCAATAAGCTGGAATCAAAACAGAATCAGACTCCAACTCAAGCACTCTGTTATGGGATGTAGGCATTTTAACAACTGGGCCAAATGCCTAGCCAAAGATAAGTTGATAAGTTTCATAGTTTTTCATAAAATGCATTTCTTCCAAACATTTTGGAAGACCCTGGATATATGGATTTCAAAATTTTTGCACCAAAATGAATTTATTATGTAATTCCATTTTCCTGGAACTTTTTGAAGCACCCTAAGAATTAATCTATAACACCAGATTAATTCATATAATTTCACTAAAGCTACATATCATAATAGATTGAAACCAGAAGTAGATAAGATTCAAAGTATCTGTTTTTCAATCTGGATATTTACAGCATCGATAAAAATGTAATACAATGCCACTCTTCTCATGGATTCTTCTGTTTTTGGAAATATAGTTATTGCTCACAAAATTTATACTATTAATATTAACATGTAATGGATTTAATATTATTTTTAAATGAATTAAATATTTTAAATGATCTGATTTTTTTTTCATTTTTATTTGAAAGGCAGAGAGAGTCAGGGATCCTCCACCTGCTGGTTCATTCCCCAAACATCTACAACAGCCAAGACTGAGCCAGACCAAAGTCAGGAGGCTGGAACTCCGTCTGGGTCTCTCACATGGGTGGCAGGGACCCAAGTACTGAGACATCACCTGCTGCTTCCCAGAGTGCACTTTGGCAGGAAGCTGGATAGGAAATTGAGTAGCTGGGACTTGAACAAAGCAGTTCCATAAGGGAATGCAGCCAGACACCCACTCCCTGTTTTAACTGCTGACAGTAAACATTCATAGGACAAATCCACAGAAATAAAAATGGGATCCCGAATAATCTGAAGAGTGTCAAGGGCCACTGAGACTGGAGTAGAGAAGTCCTGCCTTAATCTTCCTTGTTTCCAGTTCAGAATGTGGTGCCAACACACTTACCGACCCCTTGGCAGGACTGCACCTAAAACGACCAAGGCAGTGGTTTTTTAACTGTTTTGTCTCTTACAATTAATATAAGACAGAGGTTTGTTCTCTGCTTCCTAAACATTTTGCCTACTCTGGAAAAAAAAAAGCTTCTGATTTATTTTGTACCTCATCCCAGTGTAATGTTAATTTGTCCTGTTCTGAAATCGAAAGCAAAGAAGGGTGCATTTTTCTCTCCAGCAACCGGAAACAAAGCCCGAATTTCTGTCTCCAGTCAGGGAGCTATCTTGCCTCCCAAACAAGGGTCTGTTCCAAGCACTTACTCACATTTCGGTGAATCAGAAGGAAAGAGTCAGATATGCATCTTCCTGAAACCTGGCTGACTTCCAACGTGAAATTTGTGAGGAATTGAGGTTGTGTGTCAGGGTTAGTGAGCTGCCACCTAGAAGCTGTGAGGTGAAGGTGGAGTCTTAGTAAACAGGTGAGCCCGGGGTTGGTGGGTGGGTGGGTGGGGAAATACCTGGGAGTATTTGTCATGATTAGTAAGTGGGGTTAGTAAGTGACAGATAAGGAAAGAGGAAAGAACATGGGGCTACACATTTTGGGTCACACTTAAAAAATTCAGGGCTTCGGCTCAGCCCTACTTATGGTAAAGAGAAGCTTGATTTTGGTCAGTTCATGCCTTCCCACCTGGAAGCAACTCCATCATTAGCAACAGTATCCCAGCCGACCCATCCCACTCACAGATGTGTGCCATAAAGATTTGGCATCTCAGGCATGGAAAGCAGACACTGTGGCAAAAAAAAAAAAAAAAAAAAAAAAAAGGCCTACATGAAGGATCTCTGTGATACCCCAGTCGAAAGAAGGGGCAATCAAAGAAGGAAGAAGAGAAGAGAAGGGAAGAGAGAGCTTCCACTTTGCTTATGGCCTTGTCTAAATTCTGATGGAGATTGTGGACTCAAAAGGCTTCCATAGCCTTAGCAGCTGATGTCAAGAGCCTCAGGTGATCACTGACATCATACATAAGAGAGTTTATTGCTATAGTAACAACAGGAGTCGCTGTGCACTAAATTCCCATGCAGGACTTCTGTCCTCAATGAGTTGTATTACGAGAGTTAACTGTGACATTTGTTCTCAAACAATTTGTGTGTGTGTGTGTGTGTGTGTGTGTGTGTGTGCAAACTGTTGAAATCTTTACTTAGTATAGAGTTGGTCTTCTGTATATAAAGTTAATTGAAAATGAATCTTAATGGAGAATGGGACTGGGAATGGGAGAAGGAAGAGGAGGTGGGATGGGAATGGGGGTGAGAGGGCAGGTGTGGTGGGAAGAATCACTATATTCCTAAAGTTGTAACTATGAAACGTGTACTAATTTAATAAAAGATTTCTTTGGGGAAAAGATTTGGAACCTGCTGATAATAATAGTAATTAGCCTAACACCTCCTTTTTAAACTTAGGAGAACATTTGATGACACAAAAGCAGTCCCCGGAACAGTTCTGATGTCAGCAATGTGCTGAGGAACTGTGGGTCAAATTTGTAGAAGAAATGTGAAGATTCTATTTCTTAGGCTTGTAAGCTTAAAAAAATTTCAGATATCTTTATAGAATGTTCTCTTTCCAGTCCTGAGACTGAAGGAATGGAAGAAAATGGTCACCGTGGCACAGAGGCACGAGTTCACATACGTGCACTAAGGAAAACCAGCTCCTTGCTGTTTTGGAAGGGAGGAATGAATGATGATCTCTCTCTCTCTCTCTCTCTCTCTCTCTCTCTCAGCGCTCTCGCAGCAGGTCTTTCTTAAATACCACCTGGGATAATCATAACTTTTAAGGAGCTCTTTCCTGATGAGTGACTTTCTACCCCAGTCATTCTGCACCTATTTTGGTCCGTTTCTCCACCCCCTCAGGAAAGGCGTGGAGAGCGATGCTCTCGCAGTGCCTAAGAACTGGGGTTTAGGGTTGGCCAGGAGTCCGGAGCGACAAAGGGCTGCCCAGAGGCCTCTCCTGGGGTCGGATGACGGGCAGTCAGGGGGCGGGGTAGGGACGGGGCCAGCGCCGTGCAGGGCAGGAAAGGCTGCAGGGCTCTAGGTCTCCGACCCCGCGGCGGCCTCCTGCCCAGGTGGGGCGAGTGTAAGGGTATCCAGGTGCGGCTGCCCAGGGCGCTCAGGAGCCGAGGTGCGGCCCGTGGGGCCGGGCTCGGCGGGGCGGGGCCGGGACAGATCCGGTGTTTGCCGAGGCGGGAGGGGCGTGCCGGGGCGGGCCCTTTCGGAGAAGAGAAGCACTCTCCACAGCTTCTGGAGAGTCTCCGGGTTCTCCTAGCTCTGGGCCGAGGGTGTCCGCTCGCAAATCCCGCAGAGCCGCCGCCGTGCCCGCGGCAGACCCAGGATGCGACCAGGACAGGCAGGGGGCGCGCGGCCGCTGTTGCAGCTGCAGCTGGTGTTAGCTCTGAGCCAAGGTAAGTCTGCGGTTTGCTGCGCACCGACGCCCGCAGGGACTGAGCGCGCTGGGGCCAGAAGCTGGGGATGCTGCGGGGCTAGGGAGCAGGCTCTGCGTCGGTCCCGGCTCCCAAGCATCCCGAGCTGGTTGAGGAGAGACCCCTCCATTTTTGCTCTTCCCATGTCTGGAGTCCCCAAAGGCGAATCCGCCCTGTAGGTGAAGCGCCCTCCTAAGTCACGTCTACACCTCAAGCCCGTGCGGAGTGGGGCTGCGGTGTCAGGGACTGCGATGCCTTCGGGGCTTGGCAGGAGACTCTGGTCCCACTTGCTGGTTTTTCCACCCCAAGCCTGTGAATAATGCCCGCATTTCTTGCTTCTGGACACAGCACTGGCGTTTCCTCCCATAGGAGTTGTAGAATAACCAAGCGCCTCATAAATCCTTCCCGTCTGCCTTCCTCTTATTGTTGTAACCTCCTCTGTGCAACGAATGTACGCTTCGTCCAGGAGTTCTTTCCACTTTCTTCTTTAAAAGATAAAATTTGAGAGAGACTCAGAGAGCCCACCTTCCAGTTGCCTGAAGGCAGGAGCTCACACGTGGGAGGCAGGAACCCAGCGGCTAGAGCCAGCCTCCCAGGCTAGGGTGGCAGGAAGCTGGAAAGAGGCGCCCGGACTCAGAACCCAGGCTCTGCAATGTGCGGCGTGGGGCTCTAGGTGCGGGCCCCGCTTTCCGCTTCCTTGGTCTTAGGTACCTCAAGGCAAGAATTAATCTGAGAATAGCTCCACCTGCAGTGCAATGGGAATGGGGCACACCCACCTCCTGACTTTGTTTGCAATAAGTGGAGAAGTGAGGCTAAGCAGCTGTGGAGAGTACTTTGTCCAGAGCTTTCTTAAGAACCTAAGGTGTGTTCAAGAACTTTGGTTACAGGAGGGGAGAGGGGGTCACGTTTTATCTTGTAGTTCGTACAGCTACCAAAACAAAAAATGGTGTCTGATCTCCAAGTTCCTTTATTGGTTCATACGTGGTTTTGTTTGTTTGTTTAAAGAAGCAACTATTTCTAAGCTGCTCTCCATTCAGCCAGTCCTCCTCTTTAAGGTAGAAGAAACCTGGTCCAGGTAGACCCCATGGCGTCGTCTCCAGGTTCTCTGAGGAAAAAGAGCACCATTGCGCCAAGCCCACAGAGAGCTGGCATCATTAGGTTTTCTGTCTACCATGTTTCCTAGGGAGCCTAAGAGTTGTTTTGAGGGACCATTACCCCTACATGTAGGGGTTTCAAAGTTGGATTTGACAATGAAAACAGGACCCTGGACAATAATCGCCTTCCTAAGAGCTAATAGAAATACAAACGCAAGCTTTTCATCTCTGTTTAATTACTTAGTATTAAAAGCTATGGAAGCACAACATCATTTTGCTATCTTTGAAGTGTTGAGGCTTGTTCTTTAAGAGCAGTGAGAAACACGTTAATGGAATGTGTAGCTGCAAGGCATAAGGTCAGGTTCAGATTTTTTTTTTTTAACCTAAAATTAGTTAATGAGGCTGAATCAGTGCAGGCAAGTAGAGGTGATTTACACTGACATCCATAAAAAATATTTTGTATTTTTATTCCCTTGTCATGCTCCAGTTTGCATACTCAAGGAACAAGTTTCCTCTTGATTTAAAATGATCATAATAAAGTTTTGTCATTGTAATGTCAGTTGAGGTTTCTTAGGAAGCAACACCATCTTTCATGAGTATCTAAGGTTAACATGAGTATTTGAAACCTCTAGATAAGTAGTAAATATTTTATAAATTGTATACAATTTTGGAACATTATCATAACTAAACACATAGTTGCAAATTTTATGCATGTACGATTTTGTGATGTAAGCACATACATAAGTTAACATTTTAAAGGTATGTGCATATGTGTGTTTGTATCCCTTTCATCATACATGTAACCACTTTGGAAACCTATCACCCCTATAGAGTGTTGACTCTGTGTCCTATGTCAGAGTACCTGGGTTCAATTGAGACTGGCTCCTGACCCCAGCTTCCTGCTGATGATGCACTGGAATGCAGTGGTGATGGCTCAAGTATTTGGGCTCCTGCCACCCTCATGGGAGACTTGGATTGCCTTCCCAGCTCCCAGCTTTGATCTTGGCCCAGCCAATGGTATCTCTCTGTCTCTCAATTTAAAAAAGAATATATATATAAACCAAAGCAAAGTAATTCAAATCTAATTTTTAAAAGATTTATTTATTTGAAAGTCAGAATTACACAGAGGAGAGGTGGGGGGGGGTCTTCCATCTGATGGTTCACTCCCCAATTGGCCGTAATGGACCCATGCAGATGCAGGGGCCCAAGGACTTGGGCCGTCTTCGACTGCTTTCCCAGGCCATAGCAGAGAGCAGGATTGGAAGTGGAGCAGCCAGGACTCGAACCAGCACCCATGAGGTATGCCGGCGCTTCAAGCCAGGGTGTTAACCCACTGTGCCACAACACCGGCCCCTCAAATCTAATTTTAACATCTAGATTCAAATTCACCTTCCATAAACTTTCTCTCAAGAGCTTAAGAAAGAGCTCTCCTCATTATTTAGTTCCATACTTACCGCCTTTCATCACTCATGGGCAGGTTGAATGGCAAGGAGACCAGCACACTAGCAAATGGAACTTAATGCATGGCATCACTGACATTCTCCAGTGTGTCACAGACCAAGGACAGTCCTTCCTCCTGGGTTATAGCTCTTATCCCTGGAACCCTGCCAAGTAGTAACCTCTTTTTAAAAGTACATCTTAAATTTCTCTTTAATGTAGCTTCTCTTTTGTCTATAAAATTCTAACATCTCTCCTAGTTTAAAAAAAACTCATTAATGTTTAATGTCCTGAAGCACCCTCCACCTCAAGCCTCGGCTCCTCCTGTTGTTCTCCCATATTCCTGTCTGCTCTCTCCTTCATAGGCGTTTCAAGCTGGCCCAGGTGCTGCTGGTGTTTGCAGAACTCCATCGTAGGCTGTTGTCTTCATTCCACAGCTTCACTCTGGGCCAGCTCTTCATTCACATCAGGGTCTCCAGATGGATGGGTATCCATCAGCCACCATGCAGATGTCCTAAAAGGCTGCCAGGCTCAACATCTTTGACACTGAATTCAACACCTGTCCTCCGAAGTCTTCTCCTATATTGTCTACTCTTGCCTAACGCCAGCAGTTTCCTGCAGACAGAAAGCCAGGAATGTGCTCCTATGTAGCAGCCTCCAGGTTCTGTCACTTCTCCTCCCAGTTCCTGCAAAACTTCAGCCACCTCCCAATTCAGAGCCTTATCTTATTGTGTCCAGATTAATGTTACTTTTAAACTGGCTTTCTTGTTTTTGGCTTCTTGTCCCTCCAGTTCTCCTGTCACTAGTATTATCTTTCAAATGTTTGGTGGTTCACATCTCAATTTATTAGCATATTAACGAGTCCTTTACAATGGACACCACATACCTTCTCATCCTTTTAGCTACCATACCCTTGTGCATATATATACACACACTATATATATGCATGCACACCAAGCTGCCAAAGATCTGTATTATCCTGTGTTCTGACTACTTCTGAGCATATCTTTTAGTGTTAAAATATTTTTCAGACTAACCCCTCTGTCTTCTATTTCATTTCTTTCCTCTTACCCTTTTGCAACTAGTAATTCTTCAATTCCAGTAAAGTTACCAAGAGCAAAATCATAAAGCAGTTTTTCTTTGGTAACAAAAAGAAAAGCTTGAGGTAGTTTCTCATTCTTGGCATCCACCCTAAACCACCTCTCTGGTTTTGTCCTCCCTAGCTTTAGGTCCGCCTCTGACAAGGTACCTCTTCCTCCCACCATCGCTCACCAGTGACACCTGCCCTTCTTCACCTCAGCTAAGCTCTGCTCTCTTAATTACCAGCCCAGGAGTTTCTGTTTGACTTAAATTTATGCTTTGGGGTTCACGACTTAATTACTCAGTTTTCTGATGTACAGTAAGATTGTTTAAATATCACTGCCTCCTCCCTTTTCCTAACAAATTAAAATTGCAGTGATGCCTGTACCACCTTGTAGTGAGAAGACCACCAAGACAGGTAGATTTCAACACCAAGAGTCAGTGACGCCTCGGTTTAAATGAATTTCCTCCACGGTGGATGATGACTGCTCCCTATCTTCGTGTGTTAACAGTGCTGGGCTTATTAAAAGGGAGACGCCTGTTAATGTGAAGAGATGAGCTTCTAATGATGGAATTTTAGACATTCAGCAAAATAAAGACACATGTTCACTCAGTGTGAAAATAAAAGGATTTCGGGGAGAATGAGGAAAATACTTGGGGCCAAAAGTATCCTGGCATCACGTAAGTGTTGCCACTAAAGCTGTGAGTTTCAGTGTGTACTACCCAACCGTGCTCAGCTGGGGATATTAGTGAAAGATTCAGCACAGCTTAAAAGAAGGGGAACTACGGAAAATTGTTCCTCAGCAAGTCCAAGGTGTGGAGACTTGTGTTTTGTTTTTTTCTTAATTGTTATGGTGACCAGTGATCTATGAGAAAGAGCACAGAGAATGAGTCTCTAGAGAGTAATTCTATCACAGATCCTGAGACGTTAGATTGTGTGTAGGACAATGATTCGTTTGCGCCCTCAGAATATCCCTAGGGGCTTTACTGATTTGGCTACAGAGAAGTCCATGAAACTAATATTTGGTATGAAGGACATACTTTATGTAAGGCGGCGTTCTAGGCTCAGTGAAGAATCACAGTCTAAAACATGGGCCAGAAAGGTTGCAGTCCCTTTAGAAGCAAACTCAAATGCAAAGAAAAGAAACTCAGTTCTAGAAGACACCTAATCAATTTCAGCCCTGTCACCCTCCTGTCTGTCAGAAGTCCATTTAGTGAGTTAGCACCTTGCTTTGCATAGGTAGGGCATCCTACCTTTGCACAGGTAAGGGAGGTGAGCAGTGACAGAACTGAGCTAATCTGGTGGAGCCATGCCATTGACTGGTGTCTGATGTCCACATGGGCATGTAGTGCAGTGTTGGCCAATAAGTCATGAGCGATCATCTGCTGGGAGACTTCTGGAAAAGGAACTTTGATTTCCAAGAGAAACATTGGTTAAGAAATATATTGCCAGATTTAGATGTGAAGTTTGGAATAACTACAGCTATTTTGCAACTATGATGTCAGCTAACTAAAGGATGAAGCCAATATGCTGGGGTTAGACTCCTGGAAAGATACAGGATAAAAGGGCCCTTAAAGTGGTCTTTGAACTACCAAATTATTGAGATTGGAGTATAGGACATAATACTTCACAGTATCTTCAAAAAATTAGATAATTTAAAACTTATAGTGTTTTTTTCCTAAAATTTATTTCTTTGAAAAGCAAAACAACAAAGAGATGATAGCAAATAGAGATCTTCCATCCAATGATCCATTCCCCAAATGTCCAAAGCAGCCAATACAAGCCAAGTTGAAGCCAGGAGTCCAGAACTTCATCTGAGTCTCCCTGTGGAGGGTAGGGACCCAAGAACTTAAGACACCACCAGCTGCATCCCAAGATCTGCATTATCAGAAATCTGGATAGGAAGCCAAGAGGGGACTCAAACCTAGGAATTCTTGAAATGGGATGTGGGCATCCCAAGTTGCATCTTAACTGCTGCACCACTTATCCTTAGAAACTCAATTTTTTTAAAAACGGCTTCTTACAAAAAAATTACATATATATTTAGCTAAAAATGTGAGAATGTCTCTATAGTTCTACTTCTAATTTAAAACAAAAGTCAACCTAAATGATGTTGCAGTGAAATATAATTCTATGGAGTCACTAAAATAAATGTGTATATTTTATTACTATGGAGAAATCCAATGTGTACTGTTAAATTCTGAAATGTAGCCTAGAGAGCAAAATTATATTTAAATTTTTTTTACAAATTTTTAACTTACTATTTTGTTTCTGAGATAATATCTTTAATTTACCTTTTAGTCAAAGGCTTAATGCTCCAGTAAATAAAGTTCAACAAACAAAAGTAAGAATTTAGTTAAGCAAGAAAATAGGGGCAGTAAACAATGATCAAATGAAAAAATATTCATATAAAGTAAATTTTTAAATACCCACAAAGTCATTAAATATAGTAGTATATATGTCTTACCATTTTGTTTGGCAAAGATTTAAAACACAGTCTGACAAATCTACTTGCACCAAAATTGATATACTTAGGCATTTCTTTTGTTTTGTTTAATTTTAGCTCTCACATCTAAGGGAGAAGAGGTGGTGTTTGTTTTTCTGTATCCAGCTTATTTTACTCAACATGTCTTCCAGTTGCAACCATTTTGATGCAAATAATAGAATTTCATTTTTATAGCTGAATAATCAATTTTACATGTACATAAAATTTTCTTTATCCATTCATTGGGTGATGGACACTTTGGTTAATTCCATATTTTGGCTATTACGAACAGTGCTTCCATAAACATGGTGATGCAGGTATCTCTTATACAATGTGTTCGTTTCTTTGGGGTATATACCCAGTAGTGGTATTGCTGGACCATATGGCAAGTCTCTTTCTAGGTTAAGAAATCTTCATTCTGTTTTCTACAGAGGCACTACTAATTTACATCCCTACCAACGGTGTTTCAATATTCCCCTTTCTCCCATCTCCACTAGCATTTGTTGCTCTCTTTTGGATAATAGCCATTCTGACAAGGGTGGGGTGATATCTCATTGTGATTTTGATTTGTATTTCCCCTGATAATTAGTGATATTGAACATTTTTTCACATATTGGTGATTTTTCTTGTTTTGACAACTGTCCACTCAGGTCCTTTGCCCATATCTTAACTGGATTGTTTTGCTGTTGTTGAGTTTTTTGAGTTGTTGATATGTCTAGATATCCTTTGTCAGATAAGTAGCCTGCAAATATTTTTTTCCCATTCTGTCAGATGTCTCTTCACTCTGTTGATTCCTTTGATGTGCAGAAGCTTCTGAGTTTGATATAATCCCATTTGTCTTTTTTTTTTTTGGACAGGCAGAATTATAAAGGTCTTCCTTTTTCCGTTGGTTCACCCCCTAAGTGGCTGCTATGGCCAGCGCATTGTGGCCAGTGCGCTGCGCCAATCCGAAGCCAGGAGCCAGGTTCTTCTTCCTGGTCTCCCATGACAGTGCAGGGCCCAAGGACTTGGGCCATCCTCCACTGCACTCCTGGGCCACAGCAGAGAGCTGGACTGGACGAGGAGCAACCGGGACAGAATCCAGCGCCCTGACCGGGACTAGAACCTGGTGTGCCAGTGCCGAAGGTGGAGGATTATCCTAGTGAGCCACGGCGCTGGCCCCCCATTTGTCAAGTTTTCATTTGTTGCCCATGCTTTGGGAAGTCTTATCCAAAAGTCATCACCTACACCAATGTCTTCAAGTGTTTCCCCTATGTTTTCTTCTGGCAGCTTCATAATCTCAGTTCTGAAATTTAGATCTTTGATTCATCTTGAGTTGATTTTTTTTTTAATAGTGAGAGGTAAGTATCTAATTTCATTTTTCCAAATATGTACATCCTATTTTACCAGTACCATTTGTTGAAGAGATTATCCTTTCTCTAAGGTATGGTCTTGGGGTCTGCACTGTGGGGTAGCTGGTAAAGCCACTGCCTACAGTGCTGGCATCTCAAATGGGCACTGGTTCAAGTCCCGGTTGCTCCACTTCTGATCCAGCTTTCTGCTGTGGCCTAAGAAAGCAGTAGAAGATGACTCAAGTCCTTGGGTCTCTGCACCCATGTGGGAAGACCTGGAGGAAGCTCTTGGCTCTTGGCTTTGGATCGGGACAGCTGCGGCCATTGTGGCCAACTTGAGTGAACCAGCAGATGGAAGACCTCTCTCTTTCTCTCTCTCTCTGCCTCTCCTTGTCTCTCTGTGTAACTCTGACTTTCAAATAAATAAAATTTTTTTTAAAAAGGGTAAAAATGAATGGTATGGGCACTCATCAATTGGCTGTATGAATGTGAATTAATTTCTGGGCTCTCTATTCCACTGATATGTGTCAGTTTTTTTATGCCAGTACCATGATGTTTTAATTGCTATAGCTTTGTAGTAAGCTTTGAAGTCAGCTATTGTCCTTCAGTTTGATTTTCTTTTCTCAGAATGGCTTTGGCTATTCTGGATCTTTTGTGATTTCAAAATTGTCTTGGAATTATGTTTTTCTATTTCTGTGAAGAGTGTCATTGGTATTTTGGTAGAGATTGCAATGAACCTGTATGTTGATATGGATAGTATAGACATTTTAACAATATTCTTCCAATCATGAGCAAGAAATCATTTTTCTTGTGTCCTTGTTGATCTTTCATTAATATTATATATTTTTATTGTAGAGATCTTACATATTTGGTTAAATTTACTCCTAAATATATTTTATGGCTATTGTGAATGGGATTTATTTCTTGATTTCTCTTTGAGCAAGTTCATCATTGGTATACACAAAAGCTACCTTTTTTCTATGTTGATTTTTGTAACCTGGAACTGTACTGAATTGGTTTATCAGTTTTAACAGCTTTTTGGCAGAATGTTTAGATTTGTACATGTATGCACTCATATCATCTGCAAACATGGATATTTTGACATTCTCCTTTCCAATTTTGATGTCTTTTGCTTCTCCTCCCTAATTGCTCTTGCTAATACTTCCAATACTATATTGAATAACAGTGGTGAAAGTGGTCATCCTTGTCTTGCTCCAGAACTGAGGGGAAAGCTTTCTCCCATTCTGTATGAAAGTGACTACTGTTTTGCCATACGTAGTCTTTATCATTTCCAGGTATGTTCTTTCTATAGCTAATTTATGGAGAGGGCTTCTTTTTTGTAATCATAAAGGAATGTTGAATCTTATCAATTGATTTCTCTGGATCTAATAAGGTGACCAATGACTTTTCATTTTGGTGATGTTTTAACTTAGAGCTATAGCATATGCTTTTTTTTTTTTTTAAATTTTTGACAGGCAGAGTGGACAGTGAGAGAGATAGAGAGAAAGGTCTTCCTTTGCCATTGATTCACCCTCCAATGGCCACTGCGGCCAGCGCGCTGTGGCCGGCGCACCACGCTGATCCAATGGCAGGAGCCAGGTGCTTCTCCTGGTCTCCCATGAGGTGCAGGGCCCAAGCACTTGGGCCATCCTCCACTGCACTCCCGGGCCACAGCAGAGGGCTGGCCTGGAAGAGGGGCAACTGGGACAGAATCCGGCACCCCGACCGGGACTAAAACCCTGTGTGCCAGCGCCGCAAGGCGGAGGATTAGCCTGTTGAGAACATATGCTTTTTTTTTTTTTTTAAGAAGTATTTTATCTATTTGAAAGAGTTAGAAAGGTAGAGAGAGCGAGCAAGCTTCCATTCCTCTGGTTCATTCCCCAAATGACCCCAACAGCCAAAGCTGAGCTGATCCAAAGCCAGGAGCCTTCTTGGGTCTCCTATGAGGGTGCAGGGGCCCAAGTTGAGCCATCTTCCACTGCTTTCCCAGGCCACAGCAGAGAGCTGGATTAGAAGTGGAGCAGCCAGGATTAGAACCAGCGCCCATATGGGATGCTGCACTTCAGGCTGGGGCTTTAACCTGCTGCACCATAGCACTGGGCCCCAGCATATGCTTCTGTATCATATAGATGTTGTGTGTTCAAATATAGCTTCTGTTTGGTATAGAACTAAGTGTTGGGTTCAGAGGATGGAGAGATACCATTTTGACACATTATGGTGTCCAGAGAGGTCCTCATGGTACAGGAAATATACATTATAATTTAGAGCTGCATGAAGGACCTTGAAGACTATAAAGTTCAGGTCTCTTTTAAAATGGCAGTAAGTGATACTATAGTAAGATAAAACAGAACTGTAACTAGCAATAGGACCCAAACCCAGGTGTTTAGGTTCTTGAATAGGAAACCCAACAAAACAGGAATTCATGGTGTTTACAGAAAGTGAAAGCTGAGAGCTAAGCAGGCACCAGACTGTGAAGGAGCTCATACAGCAGAGGAAGGAACCTGAGCTTTATCACAAGGACAATGAGAAGGTGTGGAAGGGACTTTGAGCAGGGGAGCAACATGATCAAACTTCCTTAGGCAGATCACTCTGGCAAGAGGGTGCTTTGGAAGGAGCGCAGAAGATATGCACCAAGACCATCTAAGAAAGAATGGTTTTAGTTTGGGTTTAGTATACCAGCTGAGAGATGTTGAGGTAACATCTCAGCTAGTCACAATAGGGAAATCGGGTAGGGTACCAATGTGAATGATACTCGGGAAGAACAACAGACAGGAGTTGGTGACTGATTTCCTATGGTGGCACTGAGATGGAGAAAATGAGGCTGGAGTTTCTGAGCTGGAAAACTCAACATAGTGCCATGTATTAAGGCAGACGTGCTGAAGGAACTGAAGGAAGGCAGGTTGCAGGGAAAAGGTGATGAGCTCATTTTGAGAGGTTGAGTTCAAGAAAACCAGGTATTCATATCTATGTACTAGATAGTGATATATAGTGACATTAGGAACAGGCAAGCGTGCTAGATGAAAATAGAGATTTAGGAACCACCCATATGTACAGTAATAAAAGACACATCATTGAGTCAGGCAAATAAGAGGATTTTGGCAACAACTCAAACTGTAGAGGTCAGGTTAGGAATAGGAGATGCAAAAGGAAAGTGAAGAAGCAGAAGGAATATTGCAAGAAGTAGGGTTTCTGGGGCCGTTGTTCTGGTGCAGCGGATTAAGCCAATGTCTGCGATGTAGGCATCCCATGTGAGCGCCAACCCTGGTCCAAGCTTCTACATTTCAGTCCAGTTCCTTGATAATGCACCTGGGAAAGCAGCAGAAGATGACTCAAGAATTTGGACCCCTGCCACCCATATGGGAGACCTGAATGAAGTTCCTGGCTCCTGGCTTTGACCTGGCCCAGCTCTTGCAGTTGCAAGTCTTTGGAGAGTGAATCACTGGATGGAAATTCCCTCCCTCCCTTTCTGCCTCCCTGCCTCTCTTTCATTCTCTCTCTATGTAACTCTGCCTTTCAAATAAATCTTTTATTAAAAAAGCAGTAAAGAACAGAAGTGGCATGTCATGGAAATATCTGGAGAAGGAAGATATATGGTCAACAGGGTCAACTCCTTCACAGAAGTCAAGCAAATCTGACAGATTTGACAAGAGTGGTCTCCATGAACGCAAAAAGTAGAAACAAGAATGAAGTGGGATGAGCATTCAATCTAAGCAGGGAAGCAGTTTCAGAAAGCCTGGTAGTAAAGAGGAAGAGTGAGTCAAGACGGGAGCAGCTGCCGTTAAACAAACATGTAGAGAATTGCACAGAAATTTTAAGAAATATTACTTAGAGTACTACACAATACAAAACCTTTTAAAAAAACTGCATTAAGGCATCTGTAGATGGCACAGATCCATGACACGAGACACTGAAAGAAGGGGTAGGGAGCTTTGATGTTTAAAGAAACAGGGGAAGGAGAGGGAGAAAGTTAGATGATCCCCTACAGCAGCACCTCTAGAAAAAGGAGAAGCCACAGAGCGTCATGCAGAGGTAGATAAAATAGGTTCCGGGCTCTGAGATGGAGAGGATAGTTCTTGATTAAAGGAGAAGTTGATCCATGATCCATGTGTACAACGAGGGAGAGAACGGAGCTATGAAGGAAGCAGAAGAAAACAAGAGCGATGGGGAAAGGCACTCCCAGTCCACCATGCCGGCTTTCAGCACATGTCCACCATAATAAAGTGGTTGTTTTTCACGTGTGTAATATGTTCCAGTTTTGATAATAGAATAAATATCAACGCTTTAGTCAAATTTCCTAAGCAACAAGTAAGTTCATTTAGAGATTTGTATTTCTGATATTTTAATTCGATATTCTTTCTAGCTTAAGAAAAATTTCCTAGTACTTTCAGAAATCAGAGAATTAGTGTTGGTTTTGTAAGTTTTTATTACTAAAATATTGAAATCTTTTATTCTATGTAACTCAGTATGGTATTTTTTGAAGCATTTTAAGCCATTTTCACTGAATCACATACATATAAAATTCATCTTTTTTTTTAAAGATTTATTTACTTGAAAGAGTTGCACAGAGGAGGAGAGGGAGGGAGGGAGAGAGGTATTCCAATTGCTGGTTCATTCCCCAGCTTGCCTCAACAGCCAGAGCTGTGCCGATCCAAAGCCAGGAGCCAGGAGTTTTCTCTTGGTCTCCCATGTGACTGCAGGGGCCCAAGGACCTGGGCCATCTTCCACTGCTTTCCCAGGCCATGACAGAGAGCTGGATAGGAAATGGAGCAGCTGGGACTCAAACCAGGCTCAAATGGGATGCCAGCACTGCAGGTGGTATCCCCTCATATCCATTCTTTTTGTTGTAATTAGTTCAAAGTTCTTAAATTCAAGGAACTTATTTAGTCTATGCCTATTGATTCTTTTTTTTTAAGATTTATTTTTATTTGAGAGTTACAGAAAGAAGTAGAGAAAGAGAGAGGTTCTTCTATCTACTGGTTCACTTCCCAAATGGCTGCAATGGCGGAGCTTTGCCAGTCTGAAGTCAGGAGCTTCTTCTGGGTCTCCCACGTGGGTGCAGGGACCCAAGGACTTGGGCCATCTTCTACTGCTTTCCCAGGCCAGAGCAGAGAGCTAGTTCAGAAGAGGAGCAGCCAGGACTAGAACCAGCACCCATATGGGATGCTGGCGCTTCAGGCCAGGGCTTTAACCCACTGCACCACAGCACTGGCCCACCTATTGATTCTTATAAACTACGTTTACTAATGAGTATAAGCTACATATCTTATAATTCAGCTGCATAGAATATTGGATTTTTAAATAATTTTCAAATATATTTTACTTCCTTAGGCTGGTGTATTCTGTCCAAATAGTTAATAGAAATTGTACAGTTTTGTTCACAGACCCCTGCATAATTGCTCTGTGAGTACAGCCCTTCCCTTTCAGTAATTTTTAAAGTGATTAGAGACACTTCTTACTATCGCTTCTCAGGCTTCTCAGCCTTTTGGCTAATACCAAGTACAGAGACCATTCTTAGTGCAGAGCCTTGTGCAAGTCCTGATCATTGACTTTGTTTAAAATAGAGGTTAATGCTGAAACAGAATTGGAAATAAAAGTGTTGGACACTGTGTCAGCCTAAGAGATTATTGTATTTTGAAAAGCATGAGCAAAGCTACTGCACTGATGGATGCCGTGAACATTGGCAGTTGTCATTCTCCCTGATTCATTTGAAGGTGGCCTTTGTTTGTCTTTGTGTGGCCCTGATCTCATTTCCATGGATACCATGTAGAAATGCAGACTGAACACAGGCTGGCTTCTGCGCATTGCAGTCGGACAACTCTATTCCAGACTCTTCATCAGTTACCTTCAGGTCTTTGAATCAGATCACTTACTGGATGCTTATTACAATAGGGGTCCAAAATCTTAAAAAAATGAATTTTATAAACTTTTCTAAACAGTGTTCTTAATACTAGTATATGGTACAGATATCTGAGAATAATTGATTAGTTTTCCATGCGCTGGGAAGGAGTGGAGGAAAGCATAGTGTTGGAGTTGGAATAATTTTATATAATATGTTTTTCTGTAATACTCTTATGTAATTATTTTTTCAATCCAGTATAAGAAATATAATTGTTCCAATGAAAAATATAATGTAAATTTAAAATGCTTGAGTTAATCAAGTACCATAGGAATTAAGAAATCCCTTTAGTATCAGAT
This sequence comes from Sylvilagus floridanus, assembly GCA_949820135.1. Classification (NCBI taxonomy): domain Eukaryota; kingdom Metazoa; phylum Chordata; class Mammalia; order Lagomorpha; family Leporidae; genus Sylvilagus; species Sylvilagus floridanus. The sequence continues at coordinate 62,606,478 of OX463246.1, read as the reverse complement.
TTAGTTTTTGCTCCCAAGTAATCAGACTTCAACTTATTAGTGTCACTTTATTATTTTTTGAGGTTATGGTTCAAGTGAGCTATGACTTCAGCCCCTTTTAAGAGTACAGCCTTGTGATTTTTGCTTTTGTGTTTTCTCTATAAATACTCTTTAGGCCCCGATTCTCATCCTGTACTTTATTAACTCTCCGCTTCTCTGCACCCCCACCTTCTAATCCAATTTAGGTGTCGCTGCTAAGGTGGAACTTTCCCTGGCAGTTTCATATTGTATTTCTTTTCTTTTCTTTTCTTTTTTTTTTTTTTTTTTTGACAGGCAGAGTGGACAGTGAGAGAGAGAGAGAGAGGGAGGAAGGTCTTCCTTTTGCCATTGGTTCACCCTCCAATGGCCGCTGTGGCCGGCGCATCACGCTGATCCAATGGCAGGAGCCAGGTGCTTCTCCTGGTCTCCCATGGGGTGCAGGGCCCAAGCACTTGGGCCATCCTCCACTGCACTCCCTGGCCACAGCAGAGGGCTGGCCTGGAACAGGGGCAACTGGGACAGAATCTGGCGCCCTGACCGGGACTAGAACCCGCTGTGCCGGCGCCGCAAGGCGGAGGATTAGCCTAGTGAGCCACGGCGCCGGCCTCATATTGTATTTCAATTCCCAGCTTACTGGGCTAAAACTATTTTTAATTTTGTTTCTATTTATTTGATAGGTAGAGTATAGACAGAGAGAAAGGTCTTCCTTCTGATGGTTCACCCCCCAAATGGCCGCTACGGCGATCCGAAGCCAGGAGCCAGGTGCTTCCTCCTGGTCTCCCATGCAGGTGCAGGGGCCCAAGCACTTGGGCCATCCTCCACTGCCTTCCCGGGCCACAGCAGAGAGCTGGACTGGAAGAGGGGCAACCGGGACTAGAACCCGGTGCCCATATGGGATGCCGGTGCCGCAGGTGGAAGATTAACCTAGTGAGCCACGGTGTCAACCCCTAAAACTTTATTTTTTGATAAGCAGAGACAGAGGGAGAGACAGACACATGGAGAGATTTTCCATCCAGTGGTTCACTCCTCAAATGACTACAACAGCTAGGGCTGGGCCAGGCAGAAGCCAGGAGCCTGCAACTCAACTGACTCTCCCATGTGGGTGTCGATGACCCAACTACATGGGCTCTTGCCTGCTGCCTCCCAGGGTGCACATTAGCAGGAAGTTAGAATCAGAAATGGAGCCAGGATTCAAACCCAGGCACTCTTATGGGACACCACATCCTAAGTGGCACCTTTATCATTGCCAAATGTCCAAAGCTTAGCTATAACCTTGAAGAAAAGCCCTATCTTCTTGTGCTGAGTGTTCTTGGTATCAATTTGCTGAGTGAATGATCAATGAATGAGCTCTGGCTGACAGCTTCTGTAACACTGGGTTAAAGGCACACTTTCTGAAAGAACGCCAAGCTGAAAAATCCCTAGTTCTTTTCAACTAGTATGTGGAAAAAAAAAAACTCGTAAATCTTTCTGAATTTGCTAACATATTCCTTTAGCTGGTAAATTTGTTCTCACTTTTTGACTATTTACTTTTAAAATGTTTCTACTTAGTATTAAAATGTCTGAGCACTCTATTGGTAATATTATACAAAACCCCCTTTCCTATCCCTTTTCTCATAGGAGCACCATTATTTATCTTCAGCTTGACTCTCCCTCCTACTGAATATTTTAAAATTTATTTATTTTCATGTTTATTTGAAATGCAGAAACTGTGGGAGACCTCCCATCCAGTGGTTCATTCCCTCAATGCCCTCTGCAACCATAATTGGATCATCCTGAAGCCAGAAATCCAGAATGTGGATGACAGGGACAAGTGCTGGACCCATCACTGTTGCCTCCCAAGGTCACATAAGCAGGAAGCTGGAATGGGAGATGGAGCCAGACTCAATCCCAGGCACCAGATATGGGATATATGGGATATAGGCATCCTACGTGCGGTGTTAGCTGTGGGCCAAGCACCTGCTCCTGAATGCATTTTTTTAAGATCACCTTCCATCCTAGTTCTCATTGTATTCCCAGAGCCTAGTATATAGTAAGCACTCAAAAGTGATAGCTTTTTTTAAAAAAAAAAAAAAGTAAAATGTTTTATTGTGAAATATGTGCATACAGAGAAATGCATAAAAGGTAAATGAACCACTTGTCAGGGCTGGGGCTTGATTTTTACCCTTAAAATTAGTGTGATTGTTACTGTTTCATGGATGCTGACAGAAGGCATGCGACTTCTGGCTCAGAAATCAGGAATTTTGGTACTCATGGCATGGCAAGCAACATTAATATGAGCATATTTATGTTTGTTCCCTTTGTCTCCCAAGTCACAGAGAAGCAACACAGAGGGCCCAGGCTGACACCTGCACACAGGGTGGGTTGCATTAGAGGCAAGGAACACCAAGCTTGGTGAATCTGATATTTTATAGCAGCAGTTGTCAAGCCTGCTCTTTGTCCTGGAGGGAGACATCACCTCCTCCCTCCAATTTGTTCACTGAAAGCATAACCCTGAGAAAGACGTGGTGAAGTCATTAGGGCCTTGCATCTTATGGTGCATTCGGTGTGTGTGTAGGTGTGTGGGATGCATGGAGGAGGATCTCCTAGCACAGCTTGACATATTGCTTTCTTAAAGTCGTGTAACCACAACTCTGGATACATGCATTTACCAGGACCTAGAAGTCGTCTTTATGTTCTTCCTCATCTCAATTCATTATATCCCTACATTTTATTTTTAATTCTTAAAAATAGATATTTATTTGGAACACAGGATTACAGAGAAAAAGGGCTAGATCTTAGATCCACTGGTTCACTCTCCATTTGGCAGCAACGGCCAGAGCTGGGCCAGTTCGAAGCCAGGAGCTTCATCCAGGTCTCCTACATGGATGAAGAGGCCCAAGTACTTGGACCATCTTCCACTGCTTTCTCAGGTGCATTAGCAAGGAGCTGGATCAGAAGAGGAGCAGCCAAGACTTGAACTGGGGCCCATATGGGATGCTGGAGTCTCAGGTGGCAGCTTTACACACTATGCCACAGTGCAAGCCCCTCTGTCATTACATTTTAAAAATTAATTAATTAATTTATTTATTTAAAAGGCAAGTAGCAGAGAGGGATGGGGGAGAGAGGAAGAGGTTGATTTTGAGAGATTGAGATTTTGGATTGGGCCAGGCTGAAGCCAGGAACTCCATCTAGTTCTCTCATGTAGGTAGTAGAAACTCCAGTAATGGCACCATCATCTGCTGCTTCCTGGGCATATTAGCTGGGAGCTGGATCAAAAGTAGAGTAACCAGGACTGAAACTGGCACTCCAATATGGGATGGCGGGTGTCCTAAGCAGCAGCCTAAACCTCTGCACTACAACAATGGCCCCTCTACCATTACTTTTTTTAGAAACAATTTCTTTGCTTTTTTAAGATGTATTTATTTGAAAGTCAAAATTACAGAGAGGGAGAGACAGAGATCTTCCATTTGCTAGATCACTCTAAATGGCCACAATGGCCAGGGCTGGGCCAGACCAAAGCCAGGAGACACATTTGGGTCTCCCATGTGGGTGCAAGGGCCCAAGGCCTTAGGCTATCTTCCACTGCTTTCCTAGGCACATTAGCAGGGAGCTGGATCAGAAATGGATTGCTTCTCAGCCTTTTGGCTAAGATCATGCGTATGTGTTGCATGGAGATGTAGTGTTTTTCCCACTTCATAGTATTCCATTGCAACTTACCCATTAATTCTAATTGGTGAACATTTGGGGAGTTCTCATATTATAAATAGTTCTGTGAATATTTTTGTTCTGTGTTAAACCTGTGTGCAGATTTCTACTGGGATGTACCTGGGAATGGAGTTGCTGGGCCATAGCTAACACAAATATTCGTCTTAGTAAATGCTGATAGTTTTCCAAATGCTTGTACTTAGTCTCTCCAGGAGTGTGTGAGCGATCTTGTTGCTCCAGTTTTTCCCTGCATTGACCAATGTAGGAGTTGAGTTGTAGTCATTTGGTGCATGTGTGATGGCATCTTACTGTGTTTATATTGAACATTTCTTTGACTAATGACAGTATATTTTCATATTTTTGGCCATTTTTATTTCTTCATTTGTAAAATACATACTATAGCCAGGCACAAATGAATATGTGACTTCCAGGGGGATTGTCTTTTTTTCTATGTTGATTTGTCATAGCTCTTGTATGTTCTGAGTATGAGTCAGTTACCATGTGTTTTTTTTTCTTTTTTTTTTTTTTATAGGCAGAGTGGACAGTGAGAGAGAGAGAGACAGAGAGAAAGGTCTTCCTTTGCCGTTGGTTCACCCTCCAATGGCCGCCGCGGTCGGCGCGCTGTGGCCGGCGCACCGCGCTCGTCTGATGGCAGGAGCCAGGAGCCAGGTGCTTTTCCTGGTCTCCCCATGGGGTGCAGGGCCCAAGCACCTGGGCCATCCTCCACTGCACTCCCGGGCCACAGCAGAGGGCTGGCCTGGAAGAGGGGCAACCGGGACAGAATCCGGAGCCCCGACCGGGACTAGAACCCGGTGTGCTGGCGCCGCAAGGCGGAGGATTAGCCTGTTGAGCCACGGCGTCGGCCGTTACCATGTGTTCTAAATATATCCTCTCATTTGGAGGATTTCCTTCTCTATGGATTAAGTTATTAATGTTATAGTTAAATGTATGAAGTTTTGGTACTTTTTTTTTAAAGATTTATTTATTTATTTGAAAGTCAGAATTAGAGGAAAGGCAGAGAGAGAGAGGTCTTCCAGCCTATGGTTCACTCCCCAATTGGCTACAATGGCCGAAGCTGTGCCGATCTGGAGCCAGGAGCTTCCGCTGGGTCTCCCATGTGGGTGCAGGAGCCCAAGAACTTGGGCCATCTTCTACTGCTTTCCCAGGCCATAGCAGAGAGCTGGATTGGAAGAGGAGCAGCTGGGACTAGAACCAGTGCCCATATGGGATGCTGGCACTTCAGGCCAGGGTGTTAACTCTGCTCCACAGCGCTGGCCAGTTTTGGTACTTTTTAAAAATTTTTTTAAAAGATTTATTTATTTGAAATGCAGTTATGGTGTGTGTGTGTGTGTGTGTGTGTGTGTGTGTGTGTGTGTGTGGAGGAGGATGTCTTCCATTAGCTGGTTCACTCCCCAAATGGCCGCAACAGCCAGAGCTGTGCCAATTCGAAGCCAAGAGCCGGAAGTTTCTTCCAGGTCTCCCACATGGGTGCAGAGGCCCAAACACTTGGGCCATCCTCTACTGCTTTCCAGGCCCTAGAAAAAAGTGGGATCAGAAGAGGAGCAGCAGCAACTCGAACCAGCACCCATATGGGATGGCAGTGCTGCAGGCTGGGGCTTTAACCCGCTGCACAACAGCACTGGCCCCCAGTATTTTTATTTTTTTCTGTCAGGTTCACAGAGTAGTTCTCTAACTCAAGATCATAAAATTATTGTCTTATCTATAAGTATAATTGTTCTCAGGGGCTGGTGCTGTGGCGCAGCAGGTTAACACACTGGCCTGAAGTGCCAATATCCCATGTGGGTGCCAGTTCGAGACCAGCTGCTCCACTTCTGATCAAGCTCTCTGCTATGGCCTAGGAAAGCAGTAGAAGATGGCCCAAGTCCTTGGGCCCTTGCACCCATGTGGGAGTCCCGGAGGAAGCTCCTGCCTTCGGATCGGCACAGCTCTGGCCATTGCGGCCAAATGGAGAGTGAACCATCAGATGGAAGACCTCCCTCCCTCTGCCTCTCCTCTCTGTGTAACTCTTTCAAATAAATAAATTTTAAAAAAAGTATAATTGTTCTATACTTTCAGTTAGACTTGTATTTTACTGTAATTGATTTTTGAGAACTGTGAGGCAGGTATCAGAGTTTGTGTATAGAAAAGCCAATTAGCTCACACAATTTATATAAGAGTTCATTTTGCAATGCCTCTTTGTCATATATGCTTTGATCTATTTCTAGTGTTTCAAGTCTGTTCCCATATTAAATTATCTAAATGCAGAAAGTTTATATTAAATGCTGTTGTCCAGTAGAGCAATTTCCTCACTTTTCCCACCTTTGGGGTCTCTTTCTACTCTTGACCTTTTGTTTTTTTGTTTTTGTTTTGTTTTGTTTTTGACAGAGTGGACAGTGAGAGAGAGAGAGACAGAGAGAAAGGTCTTCCTTTTGCCGTTGGTTCACCCTCCAATGGCGCCGCCGCCAGCGCACTGCGGCCGGCGCACCGAGCTGATCCGAAGCCAGGAGCCAGGTGCTTCTCCTGGTCTCCCATGGGGTGCAGGGCCCAAGCACTTGGACCATCCTCCACTGCACTCCCGGGCCACAGCAGAGGGCAGGCCTGGAAGAGGGGCAACCGGGACAGAATCCGGTGCCCCGACCGGGACTAGAACCCGGTGTGCCAGTGCTGCAAGGCGGAGGATTAACCTATTGAGCCACGGTGCTGGCCAACCTTTTGTTTTTACAATAGGAATTTTAGAAGAAGCCTGTTAATATATATAATTTAAACCTTAATTGCATTGACTTTATATACTAACTGGAGAACTGACTTATTTCAAAACTTATTTCCATCTATGTGTCTGATATATCTCTCCATTTATTTTGATATTTAATTTCTCTCAGTAATGATTTATAGTTCCCTGTGCAGAAGACTAACTCAGCATTTGTTAGATTTATTCCTAGGAATGTGATACTTTTTATGATACTATAAATAATGATTTCTTAAAATTTTCTGAGTATTATTTTGTTTCACGTACATTGAAAGGCATTTTTCTGTCTTATATAAAGCAATCTTGTCAATCTTTTTAGTTCTAATCAAACTTTTCTATCCTGTTAGATTTTCTCTATGCATAATATCATCTATGAATTAATATAATACTGTTTCTCAAAATGTTCTTGTTTTATTGCCTTGTCTTACCTTTCTGAACCAGCTAGGTCCTCTCATGTGACAATGAATATTATGTTGAATAGAAAAGATATGAATAGAAAAGATACTACTAGGTATCCTCTTCGTGTTTTCAATCCTTGTGAAGAGATTTCGGCATTTCACTACTAGGTGTGATGTCTGATGCAGCCTGTTCATAGATACGTTTTTATCCATAGTTCTTCCTCATTGTTAGTTTCCTAAGACTTTTTAAAGTTACAATTGAGCATTGACTTTTAGAGGTATTTTTCTGCCTTTACTGATGATCGCGTAAATTCTTTCACCTTTAATCTATGAATATAGCAAATGGCATTAATTTTCAAATATAATGACAACCTTAGGTTTGTAGGATACACTCAGCCTGGTCATCCAGTCCTTTTTATATTCTTGATCAGCATTTTGTTTAGAATATTTTAATTCATGTTCACGGGTGAGATTAGCCTAGTTGTCCTTTCTTGTATTCTTACTGGGTTTTATGTACAAATACCATAAGATGAGATGGGGACTCTTATCTTTTACTGTTCTCTGGAAAAGTTTGTGTACACTTGTTGTTTTTACCCCTTATATACTTGGTATAATGCTCTAAGCAATCATTTGTGCCTACATTTTCACTGTAGGTAATTTTTAGTTATACACTCAGTATTTTGAATAGTTTTATGCCCAGTTTTTCATCTCATTTTTGGTCAGTTTTTGTGAGTTGTACTTTTTCAGGAATACGTTAATTTCATCTACATTTTTACATTAACACTAAATTATTTATAGTATTATAAATAGTATTATAAATTATAACACTATTATTGTATTATAGTTTTAATATCCCATTTCACTCCAATTCTTGGTCACTCTCATCAGAGTTAATGAAATTTAGGTGTACTTTCAGAGAAGCAGTTTTTAGTTTTTTCTGTTTATACAACATATATTTGTCTTCTCTATCAATAATCTCTTAGTTTTATAGATTCCCTTATTCTCCTCTCTTTGAGAAAACTCTTTCCCATCATCTCTTGAAATATTTCTCTTGTCCCATATTGTTTTTCTTCCCTTTCTGGGACTCAAGTCACACATAGTTGATTTCTTATTTGCAAATTTGCTCAATCACTAACATTTGCATGAATCCCCTCTTATTTACTGGAGACACATTGCCCAAATCCCCTCACCCCACCAGTGAATATCAAACCACAGATAGCGCAAAACCCTACATATACTATATTTTTTCTAGATGTACATATCCATGATCAAGTTTAACTTATAAATTAGGCATAGTATAAGATTAATAATGATGAAATAAAGCAATTACAAAAGTGTATTTTTAAAATGCTATGTGAATGTGGTCTCTTACTCAGAATATCAGACTGTGCTGTTCTCACCAAGCTCTTGTTTAGTGAAGTGAGACAGTATATTGCCTGCATGATAAGATAAAGCGAGGTGATGTTTTATTAGGCTACTACATAAGGGTCACTTGAACACAAGCACTGCCATAATGCAACAATCATTCTGATAACTGAGGCAGCTACGAAGTGACTCACGGGGTCATGGCCTGCACAGTGTGCCCACACTTGTCCATATGGGTTTTAATTTATAACTTTACATTAATGCATCTTGTCATTTCATGGTTAACTATTGTCCCACTTTTTGATATTTAGGTTGTTTCCTGTGGGACTGTTTCCTCCTACTGTAAATGATGTGGCTGTAAACATCATTGTACAAGAAGTTTGTTTTTTTTTTTTTCCTTTTTCCTTTTGGATGATTTCCAGAAGGGGCTTTACTGTGTCAAAAGATTTTGTCTATTTTTAGCTCTAGTCCCACTTGAACAGTATAGCCACGTGCACTGTGGAAGTTAACCAAGTTTACCAACATTAGATTTTCATTTACTTTTTGTCATTTGGTGACCATTAAGTGGTACTCCACATTATTTTAATATTTTTATTCATAGGGTATGACTTTTCAAATCATAATTTTAAAATGCCTACCTTTTGAAACTATTTGTAAATTAGGGCATCCTAGAATTTATGCCTATAAAAGAAAACCCTTAGGAAATCATCCAGTTTAGCATCCAGCCTCAGCTTTTGAAATGATGAAAGCCTGGAGCTCCAGCTTGCTGTCTAAACACTGTCAATCATTTGAAGATGTCCTTCAGAGCTGGTCCTCAGAGTCTCATTTCCCACATGCTGATGACAATCCATTTTCACTTGAGGAGTGGTAGTCCTCAAGGTTAAGGTTTCTACACTTCCCACAGATCAGAACCCTTTGAGGCAAGAGGGAAGATGTTTTGTCTGTCAGAGCACTTGACCTCAACTAACAGGAGTCTGGAGATTGGTTACATAGCCATAGATAACTAGAGCAATCACACCAAAGCCTAGTGGTTTACAACCACGGTCATCTTTTCTGATCTCTCAGTTTCTTGGGTTAGGACTTTGTGAATGGCTTGCCTGGGCAGTCTGGCTCAAGGTCTCCCATGGGTTGCTGTCAGTGAGTACAGAGTTCTCTGTCTTCCTGTGGATTCTTTCAGTTGCTCCAGCATTGTGTCCTCTGAGTAGGCTGAATTTTTGCATGGTGCCTCAGGCTCCAAGGGCAAGTGTCAACTGACAGAAACTCTGTAGTACTGTTCCATCCTTGCCTCGGGAACCACACAAGTACCTCAACTAATGAGAGCAATCACAATGTCCCACCTTTGTTTCTGGGGAAAAGATTTAGAGGATGCTTCTTGAGGGGAAATTGTCCAAAAACATTCCCAGACTTTTTTTTTTTTTTTTTGACAGGCAGAGTGGACAGAGAGAGAGAGAAAGGTCTTCCTTTGCCGTTGGTTCACCCTCCAATGGCCGGCGCGCTGCAGCTGGTGCACCGTGCTGATCTGAGGGCAGGAGCCAGGTGCTTCTCCTGGTCTCCCATGGGGTGAAGGGCCCAAGCCTCCACTGCACTCCCTGGCCACAGCAGAGGGCTGGCCTGGAAGAGGGGCAACCAGGACAGAATCCGAGGCCCTGACAGGCACTAGAACCCGGTGTGCTGGCACCGCAAGGCGGAGGATTAGCCTGTTGAGCCGCGGCGCCGGCCCAGACTTGTTTTTAAAACATCATAAGAATTTAATCACCTTCATCGTGCTTGCAAAACTGTTCATGGTTTACACATTAGCAATGACTTTTGGAGCTGATAATTCCTTCTAGGAATAAGGTGTGTGTGTGTGGGGGAGTGGCCAGGGGGGCTGAAGGATGTGGACCAGCATCTCTGGCCTGCATGCACTGATTCCAGCAGCCCCCCAGGGCCTCCTTCCCAGTGTGACTAGCAAAAATCTCTATTCATTACAAAATGACCTATGAGGGACAAAATTATTCCAACTGGAGATCCACTGTGTGAAACAAACAGGAAACAAGCGCATTTAATGTTCATGGCATCCTGGAGAACCTCAGCTCTGAAGAGTAAGTTAAATGCCATCATCTTTGAGTTAACTATTGGATCATTAGAAACTTCAAATGGGATTATGAAAGGACAAGTATTCTGCAGATTGTAAAAGCATATGATGTTCTATTTTAAAAATCCATGTACTTGGTGTCCATTTGTTTTTATCATCCATTTAAGGATTTTTTTTTAATGGATCCTTATGGCATGCCTATCATGTGATAACAGTTTCAAATACTGGGGGAATTGGAGGATCAGAGGAGCTCCTTGTCCCATTTTTACCATCACCTGTGGAGGGGAGTGGTAGTACTTAGCTCCTTGTTCCATGTAGTTTCACCCTTAAAGCAAAATTGCATTTTTCTTTCTTAATGAAAGCAACATTGTGCCTGCACATACAATAGCAGTAATGTGATTGTGTGCTCTTAGCTTTATTTTTGGTTTTTAATAAAGTGCTATTGCTATAAGCTAGACATTATAGAACTTAAATCTGTACACTGTGGGTGGTCATTTCCAAAAGGTCTATAATTTCTAGGTTTAGTTGCTTCATGTATTTATTTAGGGAGAGAGGGGATTTTCAACCTGCATTATTTTCCTTTCAGCATGAAGACAATGCTATTGAAAATGAGATTTCCTGTGGTTATATATGTGTTTAAAAGAACTAGTATGACCTATGACCATTTCCTGTTGCCACATATATCCTGGGTTATGATTAGTTAAACTGTGGAGTTTGAAGTCTGTTTGCTTAGCTTCAGAGACTGGGTATGAATAACCCCACTTCCTGTTAGTGTGAGTTACAAGAGCGTCCATGGGTTGATAGTGTTTTCTTGGTGTGTTTTTTCATGTGCCTCAGCAAAATGCACAGTGTGTCATCTTACCCTTTATACAGCAGTTTTCAGTAACCTAAATAGGTATATTCAGGATATGGTTTTTCATAATTGTGGTACAAGTGAGATCCCTTAGTAAATTTCACAAGACCTGTGGTATCTTCAGTAGTGTATAATTATATTAATAAAAAAAAAACACATTGTCATTTGTTAGTGCCTGTCATTTGTTAGATACTAGATTAAATTTAATTTTCACTTTCTTATCATACTGAGTCACATATTTACCTTACAGAGAAAAAGCAATGGCTTATATAAGGTAAGGAACCTTCCCAAGATCAGAGAGCTTTTCAAACTTCAGAGGCCAAGCTCTTAGGCACTATGGTATGTTGTTGACTTTGCTAAACAAGTGGATTTTTTAGTTTTAAAAATACTATACTGTGTTGATATTTGGTGTAGCATTTAAGATGATGATTGGGACACATGCATGCAATATCAGAGTGCCTGTGTTGGAATCCCATCTCCGCTCCCAACTCTAGCTTCATGGTAATACGCACTCTTGGGAGGCAGCAGGTCATGACTTGAGTATTTGGGTACCTGACCCCAACTTTGGAGATCAGTATGTAGTTCCCAGCTCTTGACTTCTGGCTACCCAGCCTTGGTTGTTGCAGCACTTGGGGAGTGAACCATTAGATAGTAGGTGGAAGATCTCTGTCTTTCTCTCTCTGCCTTTCAAACAAAATAATAAACATTCAGAAATATACTTCTAGCAGTGGCATACTTGTATCATCCCATTGCATTTAAATAAATATTTTAGGGTTCTGCTATAGTTAGATATGAAGTTCAATAGTCTCTCAAATTCTAAATGGAAAATAAATTGTGTATGTGTATGCACATATATGTAGACATATATTAATCTTTTAATCCTGTATGTATCTGCTCAGTAACATCAATTCATGTCTTTATTTGAACCACTCCAGAGCTCAGCATATATTTATTAAATTGGCCTTAATTGATTTCACATGCGTAACTTATTGTTTGATGGAAAGGTAAAATAGTCTGTTTATTCAATAATTATTGAGCTACAACCCTGTGATAAGCACTATTCTGAGACTAGGGAGCATGACAGTTAATACAGTAGACAAAGTCCCTACTCTTAGGGACAAGAGTAGATTTACCATAAAACAAGAGAAGCAGAAGTTTTAGGGATTCTGTGTGAATATTTTCTGTGTGTTCATATGGCCTGATATTTTTATTAAATACACAAAAGTTATCACTCTCCTACCCTAATATGAAATTTCAATAACAAGGATAGTCACAATAAACCAATTCAAAATTTTCATCAATTCAGAGTTAATACATTAATCCTTGTGTCTTAGTGTGTTTTCTTTAACAGAATAATTGAGACTAGGTAATTTATTAATTAAAGAGGTTTACTTTGATGTACAGATCTGGAAGTCCAAGAGCATGGCACCAGCCTCTGCTAGCTTTCTGGTGAGGATCACATGGCAGAAAGCAGAGAGCAGGTGGGCATGTTTCTGGTGAGGATCACATGGCAGAAAGCAGAGAGCAGGTGGGCATGTTTGGAAGAGAAAACAGGTGGGGGAGGGTGTAACTTTGCTTTATAGTGACCTTCTCTCATGAGATCTAAGTGACTTACTGGAACCACATTAACCCCTTCATGATGATTGAATTCCCATGAACCAAACACCTTTTAAAGGCTCTGCACCTCTCAATGCCATTACATTGACAATTAAATTTCAACGTGAGTTTTGGTGAAGACAAACTACATTTGAACCATAAACTTATAATCTACTCACATACAAGATACAATCATTCCATTCAAATAGTGTCAGAAGTCTCAACTTGTTCCAGCATCAACTCAAAAGTTCAAAGGTTAATCTGAGTCTACGAAATCAGACCAAGTTATCTATTTCTAATATATAATAGTGGGACAAAGATAGGGGAACATTCTCATTTCAAAAAATGGAGATGGCAGAAGAACAAGGTAACAATCTCTAATAAATTATGAAACACCAGGGCTGACATTGTGTCTCAGTAAGCTTTTACTCCACGTGCAGCCTTCTGAAGATACTGGGGTGGGGGATGCGTCCAGGAGGTCTCGGAGAAGCCCACCTTCTTGACTTGGCTGGGTTCATCCCTTATGGCTGCTCTCTTGGACTGAGTGGCATCCTGTTGCCTGTGGCTTTCCCAGGCAGACATTGTATGCTGCTGGTGATGCTACCACTCAGGTCTCAGCAGCCACCCCACTCCCAAGGCTTCAGTAGCCATCACCATAATGGGAACTGTCTCTGGCAGCTTGACCCATTTGGCAGTTCTCTGTATGGGCTTCCAGGTAGCTCGGTACATCTTTTAAAATCTGTGGGGATCACTATGTCTTCATAGCTTTTGTATACTGCACACTTGCAGAATAGCATCACATGACCACTGTCAAGCCTTACTGCTTCCGCCCTTCAGAATGGCCCAAGGTGACTTGGGGTCACTTGAGTCATAGATAAAGCAGTCCATAAGCATTGCACCAGAAAGTGTGGAATAGGTTCTGGAAGCAGCCCTGAGCAGGAATTCCATGGAAGGTGCCCCAGGCTAGCCCAGTGAAACCATTCTGCCCTCCTAGAGCTCTGGGCCTGTGATGGGACCTGAAACCTTGAAGATCGCTGCTGTATCTTCAGACCTTTCCCCCATGGTCTTGATAATGAGTCTGGTGCCCTTCTACCTGTGCTAATCTCTTTAGTCACCCAGTGGCTCAGCCAAACCCTTGTTTTGTTCTTCCAAACACACTTTTCATTCTTACGTGGCCTGGCTGTGACTTTTCCAAGTTTTTATAATGTGCTTCCTCTTTAATTATAACTCTGCCTCTAAATCATTCTTTGTTCTATCCTTTCAGCATAAGAGGTTAAAAGTAACCACACAGCAGACTGAATGCTCTGCTGCCTTAGAAATTTCTTCTGCTAGAAATCCTAGCTCATTACTTTTGAGTTCTGCCTTCCGTAAAGTCCTAGGGCATAAGAACAACACAGTCAAGTTCTTTGTTGTTGTGTAACAAGGATGGGCTCTGTTCCAGTTTCCAGTAAGATATTCCTCATTTCCATCTGAAATCTCATCAGAATGGCCCTTACCGTCTTCTCTATCAGCATTCTAGTCTTGAGCACTTAAATGATCTCTGGGAAGTTCTTGATTTCTCTTCTTATGGCATCACCAAAATCAACCTTAGTAACCTGTTCATAGAATTACAGGTCTTTTCTAGTCTGATCCTCCAAACTCTGCCCATTACCCAGTTCCAGATCTGCTTCCATATTTTCAAGTATCTTTGTAGCATTAATTCCTGTCCTTGGTACAAATTTCCAGTCTTAGATTCTTCTCTATTGCATTAATTTATAAAGAAAAGAGGTTTATTTAGGCTCCTGGTTCTAGAAATCCAAGTGTTGCAGAGTACAGAGAGGGGGAAACAGAAAAAGAAGGAAGAGGAGGAGGAGGAAGAAGAGGATGGAGAAAGCCTCCTGCTAGACTTGTTCAGGAGTTCTTGCCACCATGCATAAAAATAATTTGAGGAGACATTAATAAAGAGAAACAGGAATGTACAATTTATTTAAAGACAGATAAAGTACACACTTAACAAGGAGTGCAAGTAACCACAGAAGGAGTGCTGCAATTTATAAGATTTGAGGTCGCCCTTTCCTAGAACAATGGTAATGCCCAGTGTAGTGCTTAAATTAGTATTTTATTTATTTAACAGAGTTAGACAGGGAGGGAGAGAGACAGAGAAAGGTCTTCCTTCCATTGGTTCACCCCCCAAATGGCTGCCATGGCCAGAGCTATGCCAATCCGAAGCCAGGAGCCAGATGATTCTTCTTGGTCTCCCATGCAGGTGCAGGCACCTAAGCACTTGGGCCATCCTCCACTGCCTTCCCGGGCCACAGCAGAGAGCTAGACTGGACGAAGAGCAACTGGGTCTAGAACCTGGTGCCCACATGGGATGCCAGCGCGGCAGGCGGAGGATTAACCAAGTGAGCCACGGCGCCGGCCCCTTAAATGAGTATTTAGAGGAGTTGGGGCAGGGCTGCACGGAACATGGTGATCTCTAGGAGTTTCAGGGTGTCTGGTGCATATGTGGCTGAAGAGCACATGTTTATCATGGTGCCTGGTGCATGATGGGAGGTGAGGCTCAGGTTTAAGACAGGGAGTAAGTGTCCTGAGTGTGTAGCCATGTTGGTTTGGCATGGAATGGGGTGGTAGTGGAGCATGCAGTCTTCAGCTCCATCTCACTGTCTCCTTGCCTATATCATGTGAGTATGGCAACAACATTTGATCAACTTCTGGTGAGGGCCTCATGACACAACAGAAGGGCAGGCAGTGGTATGGGGAAGGGACAAAACACCAGGGGTAACCCTGCTTTATAACAACTAGATCTCATAATTAACCCAGTCCTATAGGAATTGCACTAATCCCTTCGTGAAGGTAGGGGCCCCGTGATCAAACAGCTCTTAAAATGCCTACCACTGCGTAGTACTGTTACTTTGGCAATTAAATTTCAACATGGATTTTAGCAAAGACAAACCAGATTCAAGTCATAGCACCCTTTAAAAGGAAACCTGATGTGTCTGGAAATGTTTAGTTCTTGTATGAAATTGGAAAGCGGTCCTACATATTTCCATAGCTTTCCATAAGGAGATGTGAAAATGAAAGGAATGCTTATTAACTATAAATATTCATTTTAATAATTTAGTATACCATGCTAGAAAAGAAAATGAACAAATGAACTCTTATTTAGAGAATGTGGCTTTAAAATTGTCTGGAGAAGAGGCGATCAAAAGATATAGAAGGAAAAAAACTGGTCATTGGAGAAGTGTCAGGCAATTGGTAAAATGTGTGTGAGCTTTTTGGATTTGTCAGTTTTTGAAAATGCATTATTTGCTAGAAATGCTTTTTTATCATGAATAAATATGAATTTAAAAGTCTTATTTATCTTCATTTGTTTGAAAGAGAAACAGATACAGATAGATAGGCAAAGATCTTCTATCTGCTGGTTCACTCCCTGAGTTTGTTTCAAAATTTTTTGTACCATATGAACTTTTAAAAGAAATATTAATTCAGCTTTGTCTGTTTTTTCCCATATGTGAGATATATTTTGTTACTTAGGCAGTTGGGACTAACTAACTTGCTAACTTCACAAAAATGCCATTAAGAGGTAGAGAGGGGAAGTGTTTTTCCTTTCACATAGAAAGAATTTAGGGAAAACTGAAACCAGAAGGTGAGTTCAAGAGATGGTATTTCTAGCTTCTCTTCCAGTAACTCTTGGGCCAACATTCTCACTCCTGTGTTTCACTGTCTCCCTTTGAGCCACTGCCAGATGGTAGCATGCCCCTCAGCAACCTTATAAAAATACAAACGAGAATCTATTGAGTTGTTAGAAGGCACTAAGCCATTGTAAATGGATGTAAGAAACAATTACAGTGAGCTTTTAGGGATGTTCATTGCCTGCAAGATCGAACTTTTGCAATGTAAAGGGTCTTGAAATGACCCAGCCATGTGCCACAGCACTCCAGGCCTTGGACTTGATGCAGTTACAGTGATGCACACACACACACACACACACACACACTTTGGAATTTTTAACACAAAATATGAGCCTTAACTGATACAGCTAGAATTAATGTGTATCTTTCCTTGTATTTGTTTGTGTATATATGTACCGACAGCATTATCTTTGCAACCTGGAATAGAAAATGGAAATTTTCTGTTATAGCCCAATTTTCTTCTGTTGGTCTGCTCGGGGTGCCATAACAGAATACCACAGACTGAATGGCTTTGCAAACACAGACTTACTGTCTGACAGCTGTGGTGGTTAGAAGACCAAGATCCGAGTGCTTTCAGAGTTAGTTTCTACAGGGACACTCTCTTCCTGCTTTTGGACATCTGCCTTCTCCCTGTGTCCGTGCAGGGCCTTTCTTTGGGCTGAGAGCAGTATCTCTGGTGATGCTTCCTCTTCTGAGGACACCACCATAGTGCATTAGGGCTCTACTTGAAGACCTCAGTCAACCTTACTTACTGTATATGGACCCTATTTCTTTTTTTTTCTTTAAGATTTATTTATTTATTTGAAAGTCAGAGTTACACAAAGAGACGAGAGGTAGAGAGAAAGGTCTTCCATCTGCTGGTTCACCCCCCAGATGGCTGCAATGGCTGGAGCTGCACCCATCCGAACCCAGGAGCCAGGAGCTTCTTCCGGATCTCCCACACGGGTGCAGGGGCCCAAGGACTTGGGCCATCTTCCATTGCTTTCCCAGGCCATAGCAGAGAGCTGGACTGGAAGTGGAGCAGCCGGGTCTCAAACCAGTGCCCATATGGGATGCTGGCACTTCAGGCCAGGGTGTTAACCACAGTGCCAGCCCTATATGGACCCTATTTCTAAATACAGGCCCACTATGGCTTAGGGCTTCAATGTAATTTTGAAGGAGACTGTCTAGTCATCATCATCCCATTAGGCAAAATGATATATTGAGTTTATTTCTGGCCATGGAAGTGTTGCTTTTTATATGAATACAGAGTAATTGCCAAGTAAATGATATATGCATATGCTGTTTATAAAATGGCTGCTAAACTCTGACTCTCTACCTTTTAAAACTGAGATACAATTCATTCTAACACTTACTCTATCCCTCTAAGAAAATACAGTGTTCTCCCAGGATTTCCCTGAACCTTCAGGATGTGTACATTTTCATTCATTTGGCCTCCAACTTCCTGGCTGCAGAGTTTTTGTTCTCCACTCTGTCAATCTGCTGTTGGATTTGACTGTGACCATGCGTACAAGCTTATACATTGGCCTGTTACTGTGTCAAGGGTGCAGGTGTTGGCATGAGGTTCACGAATCAGAAAAAGACTTCATTACAGCAAACCGCATGAGCATCCTCTCTCTGGTACCCCTTACCCCACTGTAGTCTCATACTAGTTACACGAAGGTGCCCAGACAGACGGCGGCACACAAAATGAATTTCATTATAGGAAAGGAACACTGAGCTTCGTTAGCCTGCTGTTTTATAGCAAGAAGCCAGCAAGCTGCCCTTTGTCCTGGGAGAAGCTGTTACCTCATCTTTTGATGTTGCCCATTATGAAAACAACACTGAGAAATTGCCCAGGTAAAGAGCAGTCTACATGCTTAGCTTACCCATTGTGTTGGGATAAATGCCACCCCCCCACATTAATATGTGTCTATCCTGGATTAACACCTAGACATATTACCTTACGTGAAAAGAGGGCCTTTGTGGATTGCATTGAAGAGACTTGTTCATCGGAACAAGAATGTTCAAGCTGTTTTTGGCGAGGCTTAGAAGGAAATGTGGAGTGTGATCTCGGAAACCTAGGAAAATGTGATCCCCCTTACAGAGTAGCTGAAAATGTGGCCTGCATCCCAGAGCTGTGTAGAAAGCATATAACTTTTTTAGAGAAGAACTTGGATATTTAGATGAGCAAATTTCTGAGCTAAATGTTAAAGGTGTGGCCTGATTTGATTGTTCCTTGTTGAATACAGTAAAATAGGAGAGAGGTAACTTAAAGATATGTTGGGGTGGGCATTGTGGCATAATAGGTTAAGCTGCCACTGGAATGCCCACATCCCATATTGGAGTGCCTGGGATTGAATTCTGCTTCCAGTTCTGATCCAGCTTCCTGCCACTGTACCTGGGAGGCAACAAATGATGACCAAAGCACTCAGTTTCCTGCCACCCATGTGGGAGAACCAGATAGAATTCCTGGCTCTTGTCTTTGGCCTGGCCCAGCCTTGACTGTTACAGGCATTTGGCAGGGTTGTGGGCGGGGGGCATGAACCAGTAGATAAAAGATTTCTTTCTCTCTCCCTCAATCTCTCCCTCCCCTCCTCTCAATCCCTTTCTCATTCCCAGTCCTACCTCTCCCTCTTCCTCTCTTTCCCCCTCTGTTTCTCCCTCTGTGATTCAGTGTTCAGATAAATAAGTAAAAAATAACTTGTGTCAAGAAGAGGCTTTTTGTGCTCCACATCCTTCTTTAAAAAGAAGGGTTGACGAGTTAGAGGAGGAGGAGAAAGAGGAGGAGTTTCTTAAACAAAAAAGAACCGGCATTTGATAGTCTGGAAAATTCTCAGCCTGATTGCAAGCCTATCAGATTGCAAAAGAATATATGCTGGGTGTTTATGTCCCGCTGAAAATCTTGCGTAGAAATACAATCCCCAGTGTGATGGTATTTTGAGGTGTGTCCTTTGGGAGGTTATTAGGTTATATGAGTACAATCCTTATAAATGGGATTAGTGCTATTATAAAAAGGACCCTAAAGCTTATTAGCACTCTCTGGCTCTCTTTTCTTCTCTTCCTCTGCCTTGTAAGGATGTAACAAGAAATCTTGTTATATGTAACGAGAAGTCTTCAACCTGGAAGACGGCTCTCCCAAGAACCTAACTGGGCTGATACGCTTTTCTCAGACTTCTAGCCCCCAGACCTGTGAGAAATACATTTCTATTATTTAGAAACATCTCAGTCTCTGCTGCTTTGTCGTAGAAGCCCACATTGACTAAGCTACTAGCAGTGGGAGATTCAGTGTTTAGGAAATCATGCTCTGAAGAGAAGTCCAAAGATGTGGCTGGACAATCTTTTGATGAACAGATTAGATGTGCAATTCATGAATTCCTTCAACCATCTTGGCAGAGGCCAGAATAGAGATTAGATTTGGAAGGAAACATCTGTGAAGAACTGTTTTTGCCAGATCACATGGATTCTCATTGACATTCATCAAAAACCTACAAGGGAATATTTCCTCAACCAAAGCACTGCCACCTTGGACTGAAAGGGGACACAAAGGCAAAGGCCAGTGCAGGTGCAGAGAGAAGTGGTGCTCTCATGGGCCTGGGGGACAGAGCCCTGAGCAGCACAGAGGATTAGTCTCAGGCCTTGAAATCTCATGGTATTTTCTCTGACAGATGTCAGATTTGTTTGGAACTGGTGGCTCCTTTATCTCTCCAAATTTCTGTTGGAAATGTCTACCATACCTGCCCATCATTGAATTTTGGAAGTAAATAACTTGTTTCCTAAGTTCATGGGTCCACAGGTGGGGAAGAATTTCACTCATATCTGATAATGAGGATGAGATTTGGGACGTCTGAGTGGATAATATTTAAATGAGATTTGGGGCTCAAAGTTAATGCTATAGTGGGTTGAAACATTTGGAGAAGTTGGGAAAGGTGATGAATTTATTTTGCATATGATATGGATGTTGGGGAAACCAGATGATGTTCAAAAGCCATATCCATGTCTTAACTGCTGGAAACAAAGTGTGACCTTATTTGGAAAAAGAATCTTTGCTTATGAAGTGGAATTAAGGATCAAGATGAGAACATCCTGAATTATCTGGATGAGGCTCAAGTCCAATAACAGGTATCCTCATGAGAGTGATGCCGATGGAGGTCTGGCACACAGACACAGGCAGTGCGGCCACAGAGTTGGATATCAGTCATGTAAGCTCAGGTTAAGGAAGTCCAACTAGAGTTCCTAGAAGCTAGGGGTGGTAAGGAATAGATTGCTGCCTGCAACCTCAGAGGGAGCACAGCCCTGCTGGCCCCTTGATTTCTGACTTCTGGCATCCAGAACTGTGAGAACACATTTCTGTTGTTTTAAGCCACTCAGTTTGTGGGAATTTGTGACAGTAGCCACAGGAAATGGATACATCATTAAAATGTGCAAAGGAGCAAGAGACTGTTGGAAAACTCTTTCCCAACACACTCACTTCCTATACTTGTCCAATTCCATTGCGTGTAAGGTTGAGTCTTACTAACTTTGCTACAAAATCATTTATTCAAGGCCAAGGGCTGGTATGATTGGAGGCAAACCAGTTTTAGCAAAACCAACAGACTAAATGATAGTGTTGGGTGTCCCTGTTCTTCTGAAACTTCAACCATGCCCTGTGTTACTGCCCATCCTTTCTTTCCCTCTTTCATTGTTTTCCTTCCCCCAAAGTTCTCTGTCTTTAGTGGCCCTGCCTCTTAGTCACTGATGCCCTGAAAGTTGTATCTTTGCCTCACTTTAAAAAATATGTAAACATCCTTGATAAAGATTTGTTTGTTTATTTGAAAGAGCTACAGAGAGCGGGAATGGTGGGGAGACAGAGATCTTCCATCCCTTGGTTTACTCCCCAGATGGCTACAACAGCTAAGGCTGGGCCAGGCCAAAGCCAGGAGCTTCATCTGGGTGTCCTATAACGGGTGCAGGTGCACAAACACTTAGGCCATGATCCACTTCTTTCCCCAGGCCATTAACAGGGAGCTTGATCAGAAGTAGAACAGCTGGTAGAACCGGCATTCATATGGGATGCTGGATTCACAGGTGGTGGTTTTACCCACTATGCCACAATGCCGGCTCCTCAGTGATGATTTTAAACAGAGACTATTCCTCTTTAAAATATAAAATATCATCCCCATTAAATAGTAATCAGTTTCATCAGTGTATTATTATTTGAAAGAACTGTAATGGACTGTGAAAACATCAATGTGAGGAAGGCATGCAGATTAGAGGGTGATAGTGAGGGAGGAAGT
Source organism: Sylvilagus floridanus (assembly GCA_949820135.1). Classification (NCBI taxonomy): domain Eukaryota; kingdom Metazoa; phylum Chordata; class Mammalia; order Lagomorpha; family Leporidae; genus Sylvilagus; species Sylvilagus floridanus. The sequence continues at coordinate 62,584,815 of OX463246.1, read as the reverse complement.
CAGGATGGGTCCAGGAGTCAGAGGATCTTGAAAGTAAAACACATCAGAGATGTGCAGAGAACATGGTTTCATCCATTCAGATATCAAAGACAAAGTAGGAGAATTGGCCAAAATAACTGGGTGTAATGAAAAGAATTGTCATCGTTGACTTTAGAATCTGTAAATCAAATATAAAAACAGTCATGGTTGTAAAACAAGAATTCTTAGGAATAAAGGGTTTTTTTAAATAGGTAAATTAGTATTTTTTTAAGATTTATCTATTTGAAAGTCAGAGGAGAGGCAGAGAGAGAAAGGGGTTTTCCATCCAATGGTTCATTCCCCGATTGGCCGCAATGGCCACAGCTGTGCTGATCCGAAGCCAGAAGCTTCTTCCGGGTCTCCCACATGGGTGCAGGGGCCCAAGGACTTGGGCCATCTTCTGCTTTCCTAGGCCATAACAGAGAGCTGAATTGGAAGTGGAACAGCTGGGTCTCGAACCGGCGCCCATATGGGATGCCAGCACTTCAGGCCAGGGCATTAACCCACTGCGCCACAGCACCACCCCTATGTAAGTTAGTATTTTTAAAAAGATTGACTTGAAAGGCAGAGGGACAGAAAGAGAAAGAGGATGGTTCATTCCCAAATGGTCACAATGGCCGGGTCTGGATCAGGCTGAAGACCAGAGCTAGGAACTCCATCCCTTCATGATGAATACACAAACAGACTTCAATGCTGAATTTTGTGGACAACATTATAGACAGTGGGATAGGTACCTGCAAAGACCATCAGTAGCATGAGCTGGGTGTTCTCAAAGAGCCAAAGGGGAATGTGGCTGGAGAGTGGTGGGGAGTGAGGACAGAGAGGTACACAGGATCTTTGAAACCATTCTGGAGAAACAAGATTTCATTTAGTGTAGTGGTAAGACACTGGGGTATATTTTAAGAAAAGATATATTTGAAACACACACTAGAGATTTTTCCATCTACCATTTAGTAATTTACTTCACAAATGGGCCAGGATAAAGCTTAAAGCCCAAAACGCCATCTGTATCTAACATGTAAGCAGCAGGAACTCAAGTACTTAAGCCATCACCTACTGCCTCCCAGGTGCATGAGCAGGAAGCTAGATCAGAAGCACAGAGCAGCCAGGACTCAAACTAGGCTCTCCAATATGGGATGCAGGCATCCCAATCAGTGACTTAACCCTGCTGCACCACAATGCTTGCCCCTATGTTGGATTATTTTAAGCAGGAAGATGAAATGATGTGTACCATATTGTTAATCATGTTATATAAATGTGCTTCTAAGTATGTATTTATACATATGTGTATAAGTAAGTATATATATATACATATATAATAAAATTGGACTGTTAGGTATTAAAATGAACTTGTTTTCCTGACTTGTAAGCTGATGATAGACATACACTTATATGCATATTTAATACACATATATAGTCATGCCCTGCATAATGTTTTGTCAGTGACAGACAAAACATATCCAGTGGCGATTCCATAAGCTTATATTGTCTGACATCATAAACATCTTAGTTTTTCCTCTGGTGTTCTCACAGCAATGAAATTGGCTGGTGATGCATTTCTCAAAATGTATGACCATCATTAAGTGCCTGTGTATTTTATAAATATATATACGTATATATCATACATATATATAAATAAAAATTTAACTCTAGGTGATAAAATGAACTCCCTCATGATTTTGTGCCATTATACCATTTGCTGAGGTCTAACTGAAAAATGAAATCAATGTCTATATAGTCACACATGTTGCTTCCAGCATTAGAAGTTTTAAAAGTGGGAACAATTGGCATCATCTCCTCAACATTTTACTGTTTGCTGGCTAATTGATAGCATACTCAAATAGCTTTTATTGGGTTCTTCACAGTAGGGTGAAAATAAACTGTTGATTGGAAACACCAGTATTTGAGATGCCGATTCTGGTTTTCTGCTTGGTTGGCCATGTCATTTTCTTTTGCACTTTATTTTCTCAAGAATAAAAAGCAGTCGTGCATATGAAAAATAGTAAGGAGAAAATTTACAAATGTTGTGTAGATTTTGCTACAGAGCATTTTAAAATTAATGTTTGTATTTCTTTCTGGCAGTACATATTTCTGAGAAATGACGAGCTTTCTGGAGTGAATAAATCCCCAGTAGGATGACTTTGGCACATTAACTACAGACACATTAACTACTCTAAGTCCCAATCACCACTGATTTCATTATCCCTTTGGCGCACTCGGACAGTCTGCCCCACAAGTTTGGAGGCACGGTGCAAGAGCAAGTCATTTTCTTCCAGCCTTTCAGTGCCTGAAACAATAGACTTCGAAATACTGTATAGTTTCTTTCTTTTTTTTCTTTTATTTTTTTTGACAGAGTAGACAGAGAGAAAGGTCTTCCTTTGCCGTTGGTTCACCCTCCAATGGCTGCTGTGGCCAGCGCGCTGCGGCCAGCGCACCACGCTGATCCGAAGGCAGGAGCCAGGTGCTTCTCCTGGTCTCCCATGGGGTGCAGGGCCCAAGCACTTGGGCCATCCTCCACTGCACTCCCTGGCCACAGCAGAGAGCTGGCCTGGAAGAGGGGCAACCGGGACAGAATCTGGCGCCCCGACCGGGACTAGAACCCGGTGTGCCAGCACCACAAGGCGGAGGATTAGCCTATTGAGCCTCGGCGCCGGCTTTACTGTATAGTTTCAATGCTACCCAGAATGTGGGATATTTGCTGGTGAAAACACATATTAACAGAGCTTCTGTGTTGACCTTAAAACGTCCATTTTTCAGTGTCTACAGAGATAAATATGGATCTTAAGTAGCATGAAACATGTTCACTTCTGCATAGAGAATATTAATCTACACAACCATCTTTCTATAGCAAGAAGGCCTACCAGCGTGAATGCTATCAGTGTCAGTGGAGAAATGCAATCAGAATTTCCCTTTCCATAAGAAACAAGAATTTTCAGAAACGTCAGTCAAGGCCTCCTTGGTCCTTTTCTGTTTTAGATGATTATCATTTATTCTTCATTTAGAAAGAGGCCTTCGAAAGCACAACCCCTTTTGATAGTTTCTCCTGGAATAAAACAGATATGGAACATTTTTGCTACATTTTCATCCTCAAAAGTGATCCCTCCTGAAGTAAAATGATACAATTTTAAAGGAGCTGTGATTTTGCATCCCTTTTGATGTAGTCAGCCAGTAGCACTCTTCAACAGACATTTCGTGTAGAGTCTGCATCAGGATCTTGAAGGGGATTCAGAAGACGTGGATGATACCCTTCAGACCCTGCACTGAGGTGGTTTAATGTCTTGTTAGGCAGTACAAATAGGAACTCAAATTACTTAACACTGAGAGCTAATGCAGTCGTTTAAAAGGTCAGGATTGGGGCCACCACTATGGTGTAGTGAGCTAAGCCTGCACCAGTTTGTGTCCCGGCTGCTGCTCTTCTGATCCAGCTCTCCGGTATGGCCTGGAAAAGAAGTAGAAGATGGCCCGAGTGCCTGGGCTCCTGCACTAGGGATGGAAGACCTTTTTCTCTGTCTCTCCTTCCCTCTCTGTAACTCTACCCCTCAGATAAATAAATCTTAAAAAAAAAAAAAAAAAAAAATCAGGCTCTTGAATCACTCTTGTGTTCAAATCCTGCCTTTAACCTTACCACTCCCCAACTATGATATGGAGTCACCTCCTAGAGTCTCAGAAATCTCTGCAAAACAAAGATAATATCTGCAATCACTTCCTGAGGTTTCTTTGGGAATGAATAAGCTTGTAAATCATGCATATGAAACATTTAGCCTGTGTGAGACCTCAAACAAGTAGTCACACACATCACTTAGCAAAAGGAGCTGTTAGCTGATTTTGTCATTGTGCAAATATCAGAGTGCATGTACGCAAACTAAGATGACTACAATGTCTCTAGGTATATACTGTCATGGGACCACCATGATATATGTGGTCTGTCTTTGACCAAAGCAGTGCATGACTGAATTTTGAAAGCAGAAGTTGCTGCTACTTGTGTAAACACTGTTAAGAATAATTATTAGGTCAAACAAGCTTTTTAGAAAAGTGGCCTTTTGAAACTTACATTATATACTTATATTCACAAGGTATAAATATGTGCTATGCTTTCATTTTTTTTCTCGATAGGCATTTTAAATTGTTTGGCATACAATGTTGGCCTCCCAGAAGCAAAAATATTTTCTGGTCCTTCAAATGAACAGTTCGGCTATTCAGTGCAGCAATTTATAAATCCAAAAGGCAACTGGTAAGAATATTCTCTTCTTATGGTTTCAATAAAAGTACTCGGTAGATTTAATATTTGAGTGCAATTTCTTGTTCTAATTGGTGAATGATTATAGTGTTAATGGGTAGGTTCTTATGGAAGGCTCATTTTTTTCAGAGTTGACAACTGCATGTTTATAATTAACGAAAGGGTAAAATTTGTGCCTTTAAAAGCCTGGCTGGAAAATTTTCTCAACATATTCCATAGCAAATTCATGAACCAGTTTTGATTACTTAATACATAGGTAGGTAGACAGATTCATTTATCTTGATTCCTTATCATGTAAGCTGATATTCATAATGGCTTTACAAATTACCACCTTGTTAATGTTGTCTTTGGGCTACTTCTAGAGTGTAGACACATTCCCTGAGTCCTTTAGCAAGGTCTTGTCTACTTGTTTCTTTTAACTTAGTTGTCTTCACACTTTGTGATGACTGTTCCGCATCAGCATCAAGGCAAGATTTACAAAGGTGACTTTCTCTATTTTTGCCACAAAGTGCTCCCAGTGTTCTAATGCTGTGGAGTGGTTACATTTATAATCCACGGCCTTTTCTACCCAGGTGGAAAACGACTATCTCGATGGAGATTGATATGGGTATTTCTATTACTGGTTTAAGTTTCCTGTCATAATAATGTAAGTAACTCAGGGCGATCAGATGCCTCTGAAAGTTGTATTTAGGAAGAAGAGCTGTAGCCCCTGTTCTTCAGAGTTGAAGCCCATTTGTGCAGAGGACCTGCCAAGGAACTCTCACCTCCCTGTTGCAGCAGAAGGTTCCAGACAAGTCCTACTCACCCTGGAACTAAAGATCCTGAATCTTCACTCTAGAGTTCTTGCCAATGATTAGATGATCTGTTGTCGGCTTAGCAAATAAGAGCTGTAAAGTATAATTCTTTTTCTGTTTGAACTTAGATTTGATGCTCTTTAGAAGTGAATTCAAACAAACATTTAGAATCCAAGCTATTCTCATATTGGGGCATGCCTGTGAGATGGGGAAATGAAATCGCTGTGTGAGAGTAGTGTGTCTCAGAATGCATCTTGGAAAGGGGTTAAATTGTGAGGTGGGCTTATAAGGGATTGATACAAATAGGCTGTAGATAAGCACGAACTAATATAAGCAGACTTAAAAAAACAATGTATGTTGAGATAGTTTATCAGTCATCTGCAAGGACAAGAATAGTCTGGTTGGAAACCCAAAGATGAACAATTACTGCAATTATTTTGGATATGAGAGAGAGTTACATCTCTATCACTTAGCAAATTTTGCTTTCATAGTCATACAGTAGTAAGAAGGCTAGAAAGAGGGTATGATCACCGTTGGTCTCGGGATCGAGGAGATGAATAATTTTGTATATCTGGCTCTAAAACTTTCGAACAGACTCTCATATCAGACAGTCTAACCAGCATTTCCACCTTAATGCCTAGTAGATACATCTAATTTAACTGAGAGAACACATATTTGATTTTCTGCATCAGCTACTAAGACCAAAACTTAACTCCTTTCTCTTTCCCACCATATGTCTTGTCCACAAGCCAGTGCTGTTAACCCTGTCGCCAAAATACACATTGTATCTGACCGATGCTCACCAACTCTTCTGTATCCCCACCCCACCCTACCCCACCCCCAGACAGGAATCAGGAGGAGCTTGCAGGTACACCTGTAACAGCTTGGCCACCTGTCTTCTGCTGTCCTCCTTACCCTTCCTTCTTCTCACTTCACTGCAGTCAGGATGAACTTTGAAAAACATGATTCACTTCCTTCTGTGGCTTTCTCCTAGAATAAAATAAATTAAAATTCCTTGCAATACCCTCAAGGATCTGAGGTCAGCCGCCTTCTCTGCTGTTTACTGTGCTCCATACACTATATGATTGGTCTCTGTTTTTTGAATATACCACACTCATTCTTTTTTTTTTTTTTTTTTTTTTTTTGTGACAGGCAGAGTGGACAGTGAGAAGAGACAGAGAAAGGTCTTCCTTTGCCGTTGGTTCACCCTCCAACGGCTGCCGCGGATGGCGCGCTGCGGCCGACGCACTGCGCTCATCCGATGGCAGGAGCCAGGTGCTAGGTGCTTTTCCCTGGTCTCCCATGGGGTGCAGGGCCCAAGCACTTGGGCCATCCTCCACTGCACTCCCGGGCCACAGCAGAGGGCTGGACTGGAAGAGGGGCAACCGGGACAGAATCCGGCGCCCCGACCGTGACTAGAACCCGGAGTGCCGGCGCCGCAAGGCCGAGGGTTAGCCTGTTGAGCCATGGCGCCGGCCCACACTCATTCTTATTTCAAAGCTTTTGCACATCTTTTTCTGAAGAGTCTTCCCAAAATCTGCACTCAGCTGATTGGTACCGCAGGTGTCTCCTCCTCACAGACCTTTCAGAAGAAGCATTTAAATAGCCCCACATCATACCTCCTCATCAGTCTCTAGCCTTTATGAAGATTTGCTATCAGTTGTTACTATCTGAAATGATCTTTGTTTGGATGTTGATTATCTGTCTTCTGTCCTTGTCTCTGAGTTGAGGGATATTGTATTAAGTGGTGTGTACTCAGCTCCTAAAGCATCCTGGCCTTGAGGAGGAAATCAATAATTATCTCTCAAATTATTGAATGAAAGTCTGGCTTCCAAATGATTCCAAATGATTCATCCTTGGTACTCTACAAAATGAACTCTAGTAGACTGACAAAAGAAGTATGGACTGCAGCTCTCTGCTGTGGCCCGGGAAGGCAGTGGAGGATGGCCCAGGTGCTTGGGGCCCTGCACAGGCATGGGAGACCAGGAGGAAGCTCCTGGCTTCGGATCGGCACAGTGCCAGCCATAGCGGCCATTTGGGGAGTGAACCGGCGGAAGGAGGACCTTTCTTTCTGTCTCTCTCTTTCACTGTCTATAACTCTACCTGTCAAACAAAACAAGTATGGACTAAATGAAACCATAAGATGTACTCCAATGGTCTGTTTCCTAAAGGTGGTCTAGTTGATGACAACCTGATATAGAGTTTGAGGGTATCCTTTTTATATGTGAGAAAGATCCACCATTGATAGAGCTTCTTGGTTGTAACAGAACTCAACCACTGGCCATGCAGCAGGTTGGAAATTAAGATAGAGTCCTGGGAAAGTGAGAGGGAGCCACATCTCCTGCCTCTCTCTGAGATTCCCTAAATGCATCTAAGACATTATTAAATGACAAGACTATCAGTAGTTCGGTGAGATTCTGGTGCTGATAGGGTGAGGTCAAGACTAAATCCTGCCTTGACATTTTCATGACGTTCTTTAAAAATATATGAACAAGGGGCAGTGATTTTGAGAAACAAGGCACCATCTTACTTTTGGTAGGCTGCTACGCTGAACCCTAGTATAGAGCTTTCTGGCAAAGTGTGGTATAAAGCTTAGGCTCAAGGCCTTACTTCCCTCCAGCCTATGTATAACCACGAGGAATGTAATCCACCACAGAGGAGCAAGAAGCGAAAGCACCTGTCTGACCCGAGGGGCTGAATTACATGGAAAAGAGAAGCAGGAAGGAGACAGAACAAAATTTGACAAACCTGTATGACTGGTTTCTTTCACTGGGCTGTTGTGCAGTAAAAAAGCAAAGGTGGCCAAACCACGTGCTGACTTTCTAATCACAAGGTGAACACTGGGATGCAGAAAGCTCAAAACATGGACTTGACTTTAAGGCATGGGGAGTAGAATCCATGAGGAAGATTTATGTGCAGAGGAGGCGACTAACATCATATAGAAGATAAAACAGGTGCCAACCCCATGGGGTTAATGGTGCTTGAGTTTTTCTAGTGTCCCCAGTGATAGAAACTTCCTGTCAAGAGCTCACTTTTTCTTTTTAAAAAGGGACAATGTTTCCTTGTCACTTGTCATTAGCCTGGCCCTGCCAAGGGGCCTTGCTGCAGAGGGTGGGGGCTGTGGCCAGGATCCAGGTGAGTGGGTCAGACCTTCCCAGTACTCAAGTGGGCCACAGTTATAACAGGCAGCCTTCATGACTCTCTGACTCAAGGAAAATAATCTGCAACTTGGAATCCAGACTTGGCCATTTGTTTTGACAATTGGCACTGTGCCTTCTACCACTCCTAATTTATGACAATAACACAGATATTATGGAAATAGCAGATGTGGGAAGGACTGTTTAAACATTAACTTTTCTTCTGATACTAATCAAGTTAGCTTTGGGCACAGAAAGTGTGTTACTGTGAATCCCTCTAATAGAGTTTTCTGTCTTGGATTTATACATATTATACACACACACACATGCACACACATGCACATATATTTTCTCTTTGCTGTTTTATTGCTTATTCTGAAGCTGCCACTTGGATAACTTTTTCCTCTGCTGATTTTGACTTTCTTTACACTGTCATTTTGAGCCATGGCTAAATCCCTCAGCCCCTTCCATCACTCAACCAACAAGCTTAAGGCTAGAATCGGAGTTTTCTCAAGTCACACTCTGTTATTTCTACAATATAATTTTAATGGTTCTATATGTCCCATGTTTCAAAGAACTCATAGGCATATTTTACATAAGCATCTACACGATTTTTAACAATATAATCTAGACTCTTTTGCTACTTTTAAATGTTTGACTTTTATTGCACTATGGACCTTTACTCTAGAAATAGTGTGGATATGACTTTGATAGTTTTTTTTAACAGTCTCAAGTGGGCTGAATTGTTTAAAAAGCAAGATGACCTCCCAAGTAGAGCTGCAAAGCAGCCCAGTGACTGTTGGTCGACTTGTGGCCTGTTTACCCTACAAAGAAAGAGGGCCATCCTGCTTGGGGGCCCTCATTAAATACACAGGATGTCCACATGCAGATGATGCAATCCTTATCACAAACAATCTACGAGGATTGAGATGTTTAAAATCATTTCCTGGAGCTTGTGATGTGCACGGTTTCTGTTTGCCTAATCTGAAGGCCTGTCTTGAGAAAAATCTGAGCTCATTATGTGACTCAAAAACCATAGACAACTAGAGTCACTTGTGTGATGAGGACTGACTGGTAATTGTGGGTATTTCCAGTTGTAAAATTTCATCTTCTTGCCCTAGTCAGGACAAGTGCATTCTTATTCCTTGAGAAGACAGGAGAAATATAGTGAGCATGTGTCATAGCTTGAAAAACTAATAATACATGTATATACGACCTTATATATATTATAGTTTTAACTTTAATAAGAATTTTGATAAATTTTAATAAAACCTCTTGTATGTTGACAATATAATGGATTGTCTTCCACATATCCATCTAAAAGATTTTTGAAAAAAAAAAACTGTTCAAGTCTATAAAGGTTTCAAAGATTATGTCATATATTACCTTGGTAATAATAATACCTGATATTTACTGAATACTCTCTTTGCAAAAGACATACTACTCATAATGATGCATGGAGATTTGTAAAATTATTACCCCTTTTACAAATGAAGACTGAGATTCAGAAGGGTTAAATGACTTACTCTAGATTACAGCGCTTTAGATAATAATCAAAGAGTAAATCAGTGAAACACAGAGATGAGATGTTTCAAATGTATATATATATTTTTTTTTGACAGGCAGAGTGGACAGTGAGAGAGAGAGATACAGAGAGAAAGGTCTTCCGTTGCCGTTGGTTCACCCTCCAATGGCCGCCGCTGACGGCGCGCTGCGGCCGGCGCACCGCGCTCGCTCGTCTGATGGCAGGAGCCAGGTGCTTTTCCTGGTCTCCCCATGGGGTGCAGGGCCCAAGCACCTGGGCCATCCTCCACTGCACTCCCGGGCCACAGCAGAGGGCTGGCCTGGAAGAGGGGCAACCGGGACAGAATCCGGCGCCCCGACCGGGACTAGAACCCGGTGTGCTGGCGCCGCAAGGCGGAGGATTAGCCTGTTGAGCCACGGCGCCGGCCCAAATGTATATATTTTATAAGTATCCAAGAAAGGAAGTGGAAGGGCACAAATGACATTCATAAATACTATTTGTTTTATTTTAACACAGACTTTATAAAGCTAAACTTTGAGAATTTTGAGTCTCAAGTTCTCTTAGAGAATTTCTCCCACCTTTGCTCCATTGTCTTTACTGGCAGATGTCGCCTGGGCAAGGATAGAGTGAACACCCATCTTTTCATCCTCTCATAGACAGGGGCTTCTCGGGTAGATCAGGAATCAGAACAGGGTTTTACTTCAGCTTCGCTCCCCACTGCTTGGGTAACTCTAGAAAAGTCACACAGCCCCTCTTGAGTACAGAGTACTGTCCCTACCCAACCAGCATGTTATGAACACCTGGTGTGAGGACAAAGGGAAAGCACTGTGAAAACTACACTGTCATGCAAATGTGAGCTATTCTTACTAGCACTAGGATACAGGAGGAAAATCAAGTTTTCATAGCTCACTTCTCCCTACCTCTCTCTACCCTGGCCCCTCAGCCAGTTCTCATCTGTCATGGGTTAGCTTCCATGCATATTGGATGAACTTCAGTCCATTTCTTCCTCTTCTTGGACAAGAATTGTATTCCAATCCCCTTTCCAAAATAACCGTGTCTTTGTCTCTCATTATGGCCCACAAATATTAGCCAATATCATCCTTTATGTCTTTTTCCAGAGATAAAATTCTCCTCTTCCTAGACTCTCCCTGCAGTGCCATTTAACATGCTTATTGGATTTATCCACATGGTTTGCTCTTATTTTAAATGCATGACATAGATATTCCTTTTATTCTTCCACCAAATTTGGGTTATTTTTCTAACTTAATCTAATTATTGATTGTGTAAAGCCTGACTGAAATATGTTCTTGGACTTCTAAATTTTAAAATACGTTGTTAAAATTTTTATAAATATGATGCTATTGCCATGTATTTGAACCATCATACAATATTATTCACGCAACTGTGCTGAGTGGCGGATCTGCTGTCAACAAGGACTCCGCATCAGCTGGTGGCAGTTGCAGGGTAGGTGGGGGAACCAAGCACCTTTAGGAACACTGGCCCTATGACCACCCTAACTGGGTTCATCTGCATTTGCCTCACCATACTTCTTGATCTTTTATTACTAACGTTAAACAATATTTACAGCTAGTTTTTAAAAATGATTTGTGTTATTTGCCATAGATAGAATTCTATAGAAGAATAACCCCTACTCTGTCTTCCCCTACTCTTGGCACAAGTTTGTGTACCTACAAGCACACTCACTGTCTGTGACTTGTGCATGACACAGATCTGCTCCAGAAGTGCTTCAATGATCTGGGAAAATCCTCCATGCTCAACACCTAGTCATGGTGTTAAGACTTTCCTCTGTGCTGTCTGAATGTCTGTTACTGGAAGTAATTTCATTGACAAACGTAATTGGAATTTACACACACACCTTCCTGGTTTCTGGTGAAAATATTTCAGACAATTCCTCTATGAAGAGGTGCTAAGGAGTGGAATAGGAGTGGCACAGGTGGAATAGAAAGCATCAGGGATTTAAGTGGCAGGGGGGTGCAGAGCTAGGCTTTGTTACCTTGTAGACACCACTCAGACTGAACATATGAAAATAAAAATAGTTATGACCTTTGATCTCACATGGTATTTTTAAAGATCAAAGAAGGTAATGTGCATAAAAAGAGCTTTATAAACTGTAAGCAGTGTACAAATGTTGCTATTCTAATTTTTATTATTAAACCACCGTCTACCAAACACCTGTTAGAAATGTGCTGTCTCATGAACTTTGATTTATGAAATGTGAAATGTGGTGTCTCTGAATCATCCCCTACTCCCTGCTCCCAGGAATAGGCCGAAGAATAGGAATTTGCATCATTACAAGGCTTTAGAGTGACTGTTTCTGCTGTAGGTTTTTAACTTCAAGAAAACTGCATGTTAGGTGAGTTGAAGTAACAGAATTATTTTTAGTGATGTATTTGCTTCCAGGAAGAAAGCTAATCTCCAGGGTTTTTGTGAGGCAGAACAATAGGCTTATGATATTTCAGCAATAATGAGCTTGGTGGACTTTTTGTCATGAAACCTTGAGGATTTAGCCGTGCCACTATTTGAAGAAGCAACTTGGCAGCCAAAGAAGTCTGAGGCAGCCTAAGGAAGCTTAAATTCTAAAACTGCCTTTTAACATATGCCAGAGAATTTAACTCTTGACTTGACGATAGCAGCATTGCCCGACTCAGACCTGTCTTCTCCTCAGGGCTGTGAAGTCTCGTGCACCAGTTCTTGCCATCACAGACTCCTTTGCCATTTGCTACCAAGAAGCAGGTAGCCACATAGCCATCACCGGCCACTTTGTATTGACAATGGCCCAGATCTAAACAATGTAAAGAACAATCTATTTATATGCAATGGACTTTGAAGTCTCTTACACTGACATAGTGTGAACAAAAGGCTTCTCATCCCAAGTGAAATATACCCCCTGGATGGGGTAGACATCTCTTACTTAGCACATCTCACACTGAGCTCCTGAGCCCCCCATCACAGAATCTTGCTTTACCAACAGCGATCTTCTTCTCTGACCATGCTAACTCATTCCTTTTAGTTCTCCAGCCAGAAATCCTGGGGTCATCCGTGACTGTCGACTGACTTACCTAGTTTTTAAATCAAGGAAATCCCACTGGCCCTACCAGCTCCATATATCTGAAGGGAAGACCGCAAGACCGCTTTCTGCCAGCCTCGCTTCTCCCAGCTCTGTCGAAGCCCCCATCATTTCTTGCCTCAATCCTTACAAGTGCTTCTCACCTGATTTACCTAAGCGTGGGTACTGTCATCCTGAACAGAGCAGCCTCGTGGTCCTCCCAGAGTGTCGGATCACAACTCCTCTTTACTCAGAATCCTCCCGTGGCTTTCTTATTCCAATTAGAGGGAAAGTCAGGCCTCCAACTACATACGAGTCTCTGTTAGATCCGGACTCGTTACAAGTCTGCCTCATGCCGTCCTGTTCTCCCCCTCGTGCACTTTGTTCCTGTCACAGGGCTTTTGCACTAGCTGTTCCCGCAGCCAGGACTGCTCTTCTACTGCTCCTCCTCCTCCTTCAAGTCTCTATTTCACTGTCCTCTTCTCAGCGAGGCGTTCCCTGACCTCTAATAAAGCTTCTACTACTCCTCAAATCCCTAACTCTATCCTGTTCATTTTCCTCCAAAGCACTGATCACCACCACATGTTTTGCTTATTAAATTTATTGTCTATTTTCTCCTAAAATGTGAACGCCATGAGGCCAGAAATGTTTAAGTGATTTATTCACTATCTCCGCTGCCTCGAATTCAGTCAACATGTGTAGCCTTGTACACTACTCCAGGTTAGAGCACACAGTTCACAGGGGGAATGGCGCCCCCTGTGGTTGAGCCCCATGGGTGCTCAATAAACAGTTGTTGAATAAAAGCAAAATGTTCTCCCTGCTATTTTAACTAGACCTGTCAGTACACTCTAGAAAAATCCCTAGTATAGAAGGAACACTTGGAGAGTTTAGAGAACCACAGCCCAAAGGAAGATATTTATAACAGCTCCCAGACTGTGAGTTTAAAAGTATCTTACCTACAGGACCATAAATACTGTTTACCAACTAAACAAAGAATTTTGAATTCCATTGGAGGTGGGCAAGTTGGCTATGTTTGGGAAGTCTACATAATCACTATTTTCCCACAAGATAATTGAACAGTAAGCGTTACTGAAAGTAGTCTTGGAAGAATTCCCAGTTTCACGGTAGGAAAGGAGACGTTTACATCTCCAATTTTGTTTTGAGAATCGGCACACACGATAGCTCATGCAGCTCTTTTGTCTGGTTGAGATTAAATTAAATCCACTGCTTCAAAGCAGTGGTGCCATACTTCAACATAATCTGCCCCCCAACATGTCCCATCCCCTGCTGTTGTAACATTCTCCCCTGGTGTGTCTCTGCTACAGCTGATTACGTAGACTTTTAGAAGTAAGTACACCAGTCTCCCTAACTTCCTGTGTGAATTATCGAGGAATGACGTCTGGGTTCCCTCTGCAGATGTTTGATGATGTCACAGCCTTTACTTTTACAATGGTGAGTTGTCAGGAACCATAGCTTCAGGATAGAAATAAGGAGGAAAGCCTGCAGGAAACTTTCCCAATAAAAGACATGGACAATGGTCTTTGAAAACTCGGTAGTCATGACCATGACCTGCAGGCTGCTTACTCATGTGGTTCCTGACGTTTAATGAGTGAGTCACACATAATGCAGACACCCTTGCTCTTCCTTAGTCACCAAAAGGGTCTGGTTCCCCACTGTTGTGTATTGTCTGTGTTAAGAGTATAAAATGACCTAATGCTGACAGAGTGTATTTGCATGTACTGGCTGAGCGTGTTCTTCGTGTTAAATGGCATAGAACTTTCCAGATGCTTGCCTTTCTCTTCTTCCTGTCTGATTAACTTACAGGGTCACAGTTTTCATCGCATTAGTGGTGATGTCATAACCCCTCCAGAGGCACGAGGTTACCAAATCCTGGATTCTTAGATGAGGTGGGAGGAGGTAAGGCAGGGGCTAGGGAATGCTTAGTCGAGAAGATACAGCAAATAGTCTTTGGTACTTTCTCATGGGGAATGAGATAGCTTGTGTGCAGCTTGACAGCTGGAGGCTCAGAGAACCAATGGTTAAACTTCAGATCAGGCCGGTGCCGCGGCTCAATAGGCTAATCCTCTGCCTGAAGCGCCAGCATCCCGGGTTCTAGTCCTAGTCAGGGCGCCAAATTCTGTCCCGGTTGCCCCTCTTCCAGTCCAGCTCTCTGCTGTGGCCCAGGAGGGCAGTGGAGGATGGCCCAGGTCCTTGGGCCCTGCACCCGCATGGGAGACCAGGAGAAGCACCTGGCTCTGGGCTTCGGATCAGCACTTTGTGCAGCTAAGAGGAAGGACAATGGCTTAAGAGTTAAGAATTGAATCTCTGGGACTGGTGATCTGGGTTAAGCCAGCATCTGCGGTGCTGGCATCCCATAGGGACGCCGGTTCAAGTCTCAGCTGCTCCACTTCTGATCCAGCTCCCTGCTACTGTGCCTGGAAGAGCAGCAGAGGATGCCCCAAGTGCTTGGGCCCCTGTACACATAGGAGATGCAGATGAAGCTCCTGGCTTTGGTCTGGCTCAACCCTGGCCACAGCCATTTGGGGAGTAAATCAGCAGATGGAAGATATTTATCTTTCTCTCCCTCTCTGTCTCTCTCTCTCTCCCTCCCTCCCTCCCTCCCCTTCTCCCTCCCCTCCCCTCTCCTCCTCTCCTCTCCCCTCCCCTCCCCTCCCCTCTCCTCTCTCTCTCTCTCTCTGTGTAATTCTTTCAAATAAATAAATCTTTAAAAAACTTAATCTCCTCAACTGGGCACACCGTGAGTGAATTGCTAGCTCTCTGTGTCCCAGTGATTCTATCTATAAAATGGAGATCAGGTCATCTCAGACTTGTTTTGCTGATTAAATTAGACATTATTTAGAAACATTATTTAGGGCCAGTGCCACAGCTCACTAGGCTAATCTTCTGCCTGCGGCGCCAGCACCCCGGGTACTAGTCCTAGTCGGGCGCTGGATTCTGTCGCGGTTGCTCCTCTTCCAGTCCAGCTCTCTGCTGTGGCCCAGGAGTGCAGTGGAGGATGGCCCAAGTGCTTGGGCCCTGCACCCACATGGGAGACCAGGAGGAAGCACCTGGCTCCTGGCTTTGGATCGGCGCAGTGTGCCAGCCATAGCAGCCATTTGGGGGGTGAACCAACAGAAGGAAGACCTTTCTCTCCATCTCTCTCTCTCTCACTGTCTAACTCTGCCTGTCAAAAAAAAAAAAAAACACATTTTTTGGAAAGTCTTTTACCTAGTGCCACATGTTGGAAGATTTTCTGTGATTAGTAGGAATTCCTGGCAAGCTCAGGGGCAGAGTCACACTTCCTATGCTAGCTTCTTGTTGTAAGGTGCTGGTTTGTTCCCTACAAGGATTCTATAGTGAGCTTTTGTTTAAAGCACAGTAAGTTAGGTTCGTGGTAGGTATGTGTTAATGCTGGCTACAATTTTCATCCTTCAGTGTCCATAATGTCCATTTTTGCATCCTTTGACTATCTTAATATTTTTCCCATTTGGGAAACTAAGTCCTATCTCTTCAGCTCACTTGTATTATTTTACTTTTCATGTATCTTGAACAGTTTTATTAGACTTAGTAGACAAGTCTTTTGTATCCATTAGAAAACTTAGAATGGGCTACATGTTACATGACTGATAACGACAAAATATTGATGTAGAGGCTCATAGATAATCTAATCCTTCTCAATATTGACGAGAAAAAAATGAAAAAAAAAAGATAGTGTTGCCTTAGTAACTGAATGTTGCTGAGTAATTAACCTGCTAACCGTTACATAGGCGGTTTCTGCCTAGCTTTCTGTGGTCAGAGATGGCAGGTGATTGCTTCTACAGGGAAATATCTAGTCTGTAGTTAGAGAACTCTGTAAGAAGTAAAACAAACCAGCGGAAGGATGTGAGTACCAGCCTCATCCTGTGTCCTGTGCATATATGCATTGCCTCACGAGAAGAGCCCTGTAATATAATTGTCCTCTATTTTTGCTAAGTATTCTCTTATAAAGACAATGATGATAAAGCCACATAGATTAATCATCTCCCTAAATGATAACATACTAGCATGAAAGTGCTTAGAGCATAGATAGCTCTCAGCAAATGTCTGTTCCTGCTCTCGGTTTTAATATCGTTTCATTGTTGAGAGCTGTGCTGCCTACCAGTATGGTAGCCACTAATCATGTGTGGCTATTGAGTACTTGAAAGGTTACTTATCAAGGTTGACATGTATTCCGAGTATAAAACATTGACTTTCAAAGACTTGATAGGGAAAAAGAAAAATTGGTCATCAATAATTTTTATTTTGAGTACATGGTAGTTTGGATACATTGAATTAAAATATATTACTAATTGAAATATATTATTAAAATGAATTTCACTGTCCGCTTTTTGTTTTATTAGTGTGGCTGATGGTTAGAAAATTTTAACTTGCATTTGTGGCTTACATTGTGCCTCTGTTGGGCAGCACTGCTCTAGAGAGTCCTCCAGGGTGTGTGGCTGAGCAGTTATATTGTAGGACTTATGAAAGATCTTGGTAGCTAAGAAGAAAGGAAGGAGGCCAAAGAAAAACAAATGTAACTCTGCACTTAAAAAATTTAAATTGTTTTTCACTGATTTATGGTCACTTTTATCTTCACGAAACTAAACAGTGTATGTCTAATAATAATAACAAAAGGAAAACCCTTGTTCCTAGGTTACTGGTTGGTTCACCCTGGAGTGGTTTTCCTGAGAACCGAATGGGAGACGTGTACAAATGTCCTGTTGACCTACCCACTGCCACATGTGAAAAGCTAAATTTGCAAAGTAAGTTGTAATGAGCTGTGTGATTTTTTTCTTTTACCAATAACAAAAGTGTATTTGTTATATACTCAGCAGAAAAATAATGGCAAAGCAGTCATCATTCCATCTTAAAGACACAGACAGCTTTTTAGTTTTTGCTCTTCAGTCTTATGGTGCCCAAATTGCACCTAATTTTCCAAAGTGGTTTGAAAGCCAGATTTAACAAGATGCATAGGTAACGTTCTGCCTCCTGGACCATCTACTGCAAGGCTGAGGACAGATTTCCACCAACATTTAGGATTGATTTGCTCATTACTTGAAGAAATATGAGGCTGCCAATCTTTCTCCCTCCTCTTCTCAAAACCAGAAACAGTACAGAAAATCAGTTCCACTTCTGTGTTTGGAGGCACCAACAAGAACTCTGTATTTTGACCATCTCTAAATGAGTACATTCTAATAAAAATATCCATTATTTTGAATATCACTTGCTATTATAATTACCCACATCTCAAAGGGTTTGTATTAATGCAAGAAATATTAAACATGCAAGACTAGAAAGCTAAATGAGTTATATTTCCATAAAATATTTCCTGATAGTAAAAAGTCATGCAGTTTATCATTATCACATCAGCAATAGCAACATTCAAAAGTACAACAGAGAGTGGTAAGGAGTTCTTAAGAATTAGAAAAGAATTAAGTCAATATGCAGTTATGTACATGAAGGGAAGGACTTGGAAAAATATTACTTAAAAGTTGGAAATGGGGCTGGCATGGTGGCATAGAGGTTGAAGCTGACACCTGTATGGCTGGTATCACATGGGCGCTGATTCATGCACCAGAAGCTCCACTTCCCATCTAGCTCCCCATAATATGCCTTGGGAAAGGATCTTGGGTCCCTGCACCCATCTGGAAGACCCAAGAGAAGCTTTGGGCTCCTGGCCAGCTCCAGCTGTTGCAGCCATTTGGAGAGTCAACTAGCAGATGGAAGATCCCTCTCTTATCTCTAACTCTGCTTTTCAAATAAATAATCCTTTTTTAAAAATTTTATTTATTTACTTGAAAGAGTTACACAGAGAAAGAGGAGAGGCTGAGAGACAGAGGTCTTCGTCCGATGGTTCACTCCCCAGTTGGCTGCAACAGCTGGAGCTGTGCCGATCTGAAGCCAGGAGCCAGGAGCTTCTTCCGGGTCTCCCATGTTCGTGCAGCGGCCCAAGGGCTTGGGCCAGGATACGAACTGGCGCCCATATGGGATGCCAGTGCTTCAGGCGAGGGCATTAACCCCCTGCGCCACAGTGCCGGCCCCAATAAATAATCTTTAAAAACTTGGAAAAAAGAACAATAATGTTTTTACACATTTCTGTATCCCTAATTTCTAGTCTCATTTTCGGTGTTTAGTTGGAGGTAAATAAACACATTTTTGGTGAAGTGGAAGGATTATCAGTGATGGCAATTCTACAGAGATGGAAGCCATGGATACTGCATAGATTGAGGCTGTAGGAGACATAGATTAGTAACCTTTAAATATTGTGAATACTGTACCCACAAAATATTCAAAAAAGTTCATGAAAATGCATATTATGCAAAAAGCTATGCATAGATTTCAAAAATTTTCGCATGCATTTTTGATTCCATTTTCTGTGAGCTTTAAGAAGTACACTGGGGCCAGCACAGTGGCAGAGTAGATTAATCCTCAGCCTACAGTGCTGGCATCCCATCTGGGTACCTATTCTAGTCCTAGCTGCTCCTCTTCCAGTCCAGCTCTCTGCTATGGCATGGGAAAGCAGTGGAAGATGGCCCAGGTTCTTGGGCCCCTGCACCCACGTGGGAGACCCAGAAGAAGCTCCTGGCTTCGGGTTGGCGAGCTCCGGCTGTTGCGGCCACTTGGGGAGTGAACGGATGGAAGACCTTTCTGTCTCTCCCTCTCACTGTCTGTAACTCTCTCAAATTAATAAAATCTTTAAAAAAAAAAAAAGAAGTAGTACACTTTGTGGGGCCAGCACTGTGGTGTAGCACGTAGGGCTGCTGCCTGCAGTGCGGGCATCCCATGTGGGTGCTGGTTCAAGTCCTGGCTGCTCCACTTCCAGTCCAGCTCCCTGATGTGGCCTGAAAAAGCGGTGGAGGATGGCCCAGGTCCTTGGGCCCCTGCACATGTTTGGAAGACCCAGAAAAAGCTCCTGGCGTTGGATCAGCATAGCTCTGGCCGTGGAGGCCAGTTGGGCAGTGGGCCAGCGAGTGGAAGACCTCTCTCTCTGCCTCTCCTTCTCTCTCTGTGTAACTCTTTCAAGTAGATAAATAAGTCTTTTTTTTTTTTTTTAAAGTACACTTTGTGTGTTTGGTGTAATAAAATATATACATTAGGTATGAATTTTCAAAAGTTTTATTGTATCATTCCCTAATATATCATCATTAAATATTTGTACATTGAGGTATATATTTTTGTTTTTAAAGCTATATACATTTGCTGAAATTTTATTAATACATTTACATAGAAATATGCTTAAAAGTAGAAACATATCTTGAAGTTCTATCATTTTCTTTCTGCCTGTTGCAAATCATATTTTTTGTAATTTCCTCACCTAGAGTAAAAATTTGGTAGGGTCTCAGGGGAAAAAGATGAAGAATTAGAAGTGAGCACCTAGTGAACAAGTACATGGAGTGTGAATTCATCTCTTTCTAGCTGTTGAGTAGTGCAAGAGAGCTGAGAAAAACAGTTCAGTGAGTTGGTAGGACCAAGAGAATATTTTCCTGGTGAAGAGATGATCGTTTTTGTAGGAGAATGGCAGGAGATAGTTAAATGGGGCTCATAGTTGAGGATACTTAGCTGAACGGGATTGTCACTATTACCTGGAAAAAAGAGGGCCTATTAAGAAAGTTTCCTTTGGCCCGGCACCGTGGCATAGTAGGTAAAGCCTCTGCCTGTGGCACTGGTGTCCCATATGGACGCCAGTTTGAGTCCTGGCTGCTCCACTCTGGTCTAGCTCCTGTCTGATGACCTAGGAAGAGCAATGAAGGATGGTCCAAGTGCTTGGGCCCCTGCGCCCATGTGGGAGACCCACAGGAGGCTCCTGGCTTCTGATAGGCTCAGCTCAGCTCTGGCCATTTAAGGAGTGAACCAGAGGGTGGAAGACCCTTCCTCTCCTCTCTCCTGTCCCCTCCCCACTTCCCCTCCCCTCTTCCCCTTCCTCTCCTCTTCCTCTTCTTCTTCTTCCTCTTCTCTCTTCCTCTCCTCTCTCTCCCCCCCACTCCCTTGCTATCTCTGTGGCTCTGCCTCTCAAATAATCCTAAAAAAAAAAAAAAAAAAAAAAAAAAAAAGAATGGTCCTTTTACTAGAAGGAAAGAGAAAAATAGGAGTTTTAAGAATGGCATGTATGTAATGATGAGAGAAGTTGAAGGTGACTCTGAAACTAATCTATCCTCTGCAATAGACAGCTTGTTCTCCCAGAGGGAGGGCACCTGGGTTCAGGTGGGTGAAGTTAAGTGGGAACTGGGGGAAGGAGTCCAACTGAGGACATGTGAAAGGGGCAGTGATAGCTTGGCAGAGGTTAAAGACCACTAGCGAAAAAGACATCACCGAAGGATGTCATTGGGCAGTCACCCAGGAACAGAGACAGAGGCTGATGCCCTTGTTCAGTGGGAAATAGGAGGTTGGGTGGACTCATTTATTATTTTCATGCGTGGGCTCACGGTTTTCTTTTAAATTTCACCCAGATTCTGTCAGATGACATTTTTTTGATAACACTTGGAGGATATTTTTACCCACCCCAGGGGTGTGTGTGTAGGGGGCAGGGGCTGGGGGCACAGAGGTAGGGCATGAGACAGGCAGCCTGACTTTGGGGGAAAACAGAGGTTGCAAAGAGGAACAAATGATATCCTTAGATGCTCTTGGTTTGGCCAGAATGTTGTACAAAATTTCAATTTTAATGCCTCTAAATGATGTGTTCTCCAGAGTCCACCTCCTAACGTCTTAGACTCTGCAGCTTCACACATTACAGTCATTATACAACTCCAGCACCTGAATGCATGTCACTAAATTCAGTGCTGCATGTAAACGTGGGTGTGCCTGCTGTTTTCCTAACATCTCTAAGTAAATCACTTTTTCATATCTTTTTCCTTTTGAAAAAAAAAAAAAAGCTTCAACGAGCATGCCGAGTGTGACGGAGATGAAAACCAACATGAGCCTTGGCTTGACCCTCACAAGGAACGTGGGAACTGGAGGATTTCTCGTGAGTGCTCGCTTTTCAAATCCTCATTCCTCTTGAGAAAGTTTGTAGTCGGTGTCTTCTCGCCTTCTCTCCTATCAGATCACAGCTTGCTTTCTGCTATTGGGATGTGCAGTATAAAAGACAATTTTTTGACATGTAGACTTCAGCAAAACATTGCAACAATGTTTTGAAGAAAGGGAACTAACTGAGCACAAATCATTGCCCTTGAAAATTACGCTTAGTATATGTTGATAATGTCAGAACCCCAGGTCTGCTGCCTGCAGGAACATTCAAAAATTGGTACTGCTAATTGAGAACGACTCTCAGGTCCACTTCCTAATCATTCAAGATAGATACTCCTCATTCAGAAAGCAGCCTTCAAAGTTAAAAAGTATGTTTTTAACCAAATCCTGTAACCATTGGCTAATCTGAGATTAGTTAAGGTATGGTGTGGTCTCAATATATCTCATGTACCCTCATTTAGCTTCTAAGATGATATGAAGACATCATGAATCAGAAATAGAATGCCTGACTTAACAAGTGATCTGGAAACAATTGATTTGCATACCTAAGTGAACTAGAGAATTAATATGAAAGTTAAAATGAAAATTTTCTTAAGGAGGTAAGAATTCCTGAGCTTAGAACTAATAAAAATAATAAAGGAAATTTGTAGCCAGACTTCACAATATAAAAAATGAAAAATATCACACACCAAAAAATTTAAAGATAAGTACTCATAAAAGTCTAGTCTGACATTTTCACTAATTCATATGTGTTTATCCCAGTTGTGTAGCCCTGTTACTATTTTGTTTTGGAAAGTCTAATCTAGCTTTACATCAGTTTTATTTATACCATTGACATGCTAACTAATGTGTTTTAGAACTCTTCTAAAAATTTCAATTTTCAACAGTCACTCTACTTTTACTAATACTCATAGGTATTAGTATTCGTATGACCTCACTAGCACTATATAATTAGATATTGCTTATATTATTTCAGTGCACAAATGAATGTTACAACTTTGCAAAAGTCTTTATAAGAATGCTGCCTTCCTTTGTTTTGCTTTGTTTTCTTATTTAAGGTTGAATAAGAAAAACCTGTTGAGAATTAGGGGGATTAAATAATGTGCCTCAAAATTTTTAATCTATAACTTCAGATAAAATGTAATAAAAATGCAACAGAAATTGAGAGATTAAGCAGAGAGGCACAGAGAGAGGAAGAAAGAAAAAAGCGAGAGTTTCCTTCACATACCTAAAAGGTCAAGAATCATAAGATACTATTAAGAATTATGTGGAAAAGATTGACAATCATCACATATTTTTGAAACTTCTTAAGGTCTGGGCTTAAAGCTGGAATGTAGCTCTGGCACTAATAACTGGCATAATTCTAATTTCAACTTCTCAGTGCTGTTTCCCATTGCTTTTAAAACAAAAACAAAATCTTTCCTTGAATATTGCATGAGTTATTTTTCAAGGTTATTAAAAAAAAACCTCAATTAGGGATATAGGAATCAATAACTGGTTTCTGTTATTTGGTAAACTAACCAAAGCAGTGAATAATGATTTTCTCCAAATTGGCAAAATGAACCAATTTTATGGGAGAACTGCACAGCTGCTTCTAACTATCTGCTAAGTTACTAACAGTTAAACTGGGTCAAGCAGATTTCCTTTTATTTTTCCCATTGCTCCTTGAAAGAGCACACTTCTCTGCTCAGTTTTTAAAATTGACCCACAGCTTTACACACTTAAATTTTGTAGACTTTTTTTTTAGAATCTTGACAAGCCTCCTTTTTTTTTTTCTTTTCATCAAGACATCTTAATATTTAATCTTTCTCATGTGATTTGGTCGTGAATTCGTGCAGAGTTCTGGGTATTTGAGGGCTGCTAACTAGAGAAATGGGAATGAACTGATGGCGATATTCAGGGCTGGAATTTTCCTGGTGTGGCACGGAGACAAGTGTCAGCCAGCTTTGGTGGTGGAAGTCAATTAGGAAGTGGAATAGGGAACTTTGAAGTCCTCCAAGGAAAGCAGCGCTCTACAGCTCAGCCAAATGCTCCCACTCCATGAACCTCATTTGTATTTGGGTAGCATATGGTGTTCTGGGTTTTTTGGTTTGTTTAGTGTTTACTTGTTTTCACGTAATTGAAAGGCAAAGTCAGAGTCAGAGACATCTCCCAGCTGCTGTTTTACTTCCCAAATACCCGCCGCAGCCAAGGTTGAGCCAGGCCAAAGCCAGGAGCCTGGAATTCCACCTGAGCTCCTGCGGCTGCAGGGGCTCCCGCTGCCTCTCAAGCTGCATGAGCAGGAAGCTGCCTGGAAAGCAGAGTAGCTGAGTCTGAAGCCAGCGCTCTGATTTGGGATGCAGGTGTCCCCGAAGGCAGCTTCATCCACTGCACCTTGACTCCCACCCTGCAGTTAGTGGTTTTTAAGCTGTGAGTTTCCCCGTGAAATTTACCTTCTCTGACTCTCATTGGGAAACTGGGCGGCCTGGAAACAAAGGCCCTGTTTCACACCAGAGAGAGAGCAGGGACCCCAGTGACCTGCCTCTCTACATGACGCGCGGGTTCTTCATTCCCCAGGGTGGCTAGACCAGGCCCAAGCCCTCTTGGAGGGTTCCTGCCAGGCCCTTGGGGTCATGGTTTGTGCTGAGCAGTCTTAAATGAAAGAGTCAGGAGGAAATCCTTGCTTAGCAATAACAGTGATAGATGGTGGCTAATTTTCGCATTGCACTTGCTGTTTATCTGGCACTGTGCAGTGTTTCTATCCCTGAACCCGTTTAATCCTCACCTCACTCGTAGAGAGGAGATACGGTTTTTCTCAGTGTACAGATGAAGACCCTGAGGCCTAACTGAGAGACAAAAGATGAACTTTGTGTTCGGTTTCCTCCTGCGTGTTCTCTGGAAGAAAACCACCATTTCCTCTGGCTTAGTGGGTGAGCTGGTGGGCTGCTTGCTGTCTCGCATAGCACCTGCCCCTGTCAGTCCCAACTCTCCCTTCTGGGAGGCCTGCTGGAGGGCACAGAGCAGCTGCCTGCCTCTCCATCCCTTCTCTCCCCAGTAGACTCTCACTTAAAGTGGTTTTTGACTTGTTAATTTCAAGAGTTGACAATTTCTGGTATCTTGCAGAAAAAGTGATATCTGTGCTGCACAACTGGAGAGCTGGAAGGTGAGCATTTTCTACATGTTTCCATTCATTGTCTTTTCATTGCTTTGCAGACATGTGGTCCCCTGTGGGCACAGCAGTGTGGAAATCAGTATTACACAACCGGCATTTGTTCTGATGTCAATCCTGATTTTGAGCTCTCGTCCAGCTTCTCACCTGCCGTTCAGAGTAAGTTATGACTGTGCAAAAGGTCTGAGCAAGGCCTCACTTTTAAAAACTGTGGGGAGGGGTTTTATCAAGTGGTACCTACCCCTGTCTCTGTCTCATTTTTACCTGGATGCGAAGTTTGGTTTACATCTCCCATCTGCTTCGTTCCTTTTCTCCCTATGTAGCCTGCCCTTCACTCATAGATGTGGTGGTGGTGTGTGATGAATCAAATAGTATTTATCCCTGGGATGCAGTAAAGAACTTTCTGGAAAAATTTGTTCAAGGCCTGGATATAGGCCCTACGAAAACACAGGTATGGATCTCACTGGCTAACTACTTGCTTTCTGAGAAAATATTATTAAATACGAGGTCTTAGATTTGCATTTGTCAAATCTCCATCTGCAATGCATTTATTGGTAACATTGAAAGTTAATAGAAACTTGTACTACATTGGGTTATTCTACCCCTGACTTTGCCTGATGAGTTTATATGCAGGCATCAAGCATAAAAGATTTAACATTTTCATCCTCTTTCAGCTGCCTATTTCCTGCTCTTCTAGCCCAGGAGTTTATAGGTACATTTTAAAAGTCAATATGATGCTTCTTTCTCATGCCTATTCAGGCTAATAATTGATTTCATCTCTTTATGCCTTGCTGGTAAAACTATCATGTTTGAATTTTGGAATTATTTTATAATAATTCTACCATTTGTTATTTTATAGTCTTTTATCATATTCTAGTCTAACCTCCCTTTTTAACATGGAACAAATCTTTTCAATAATTCGTTGTGTTATGTTACAAAAATCTTTAATTTGTGTTTGTGTTTCCTTGAGGCAGACAACCCAAACTCAGGAGCAGAGTCTTCATGCTTCTGGAAGAACACTCAATAGCATTTATGCTAGGAGTTCAGTTCCTGGTTTTTGTTTTGTGTTTTTTTTTTATTAATTAATTAATTAATTAATTTTGGGGCCTTAAATTGGATCTGCCATTCCATGGGTCATTTTAGTTACAGCAGGACAGTGAACCAATATCAACAGGGACCAATTCAGTTACCACTGCATGTTCTTGGGTTACAGCAGATCCTCCAGTGTCCCACAAATGGCAACAATTGTTAGCATATTTTCTGCTGAACGCTTTTGTTGTGATTTGGTTTTCTGCTTTCCTATATAGTATTATAAAATCTTGTTAGACATTTTTCCCACTGAGATTCATTCCAAGGCTAAGAAGACACTACCGCCTGCTGAAACCTTGGAATTTTTCCTGTGGGCTGTTACTAGAAAGTTCTGTTACGTGAGAGTAGGTGTAGCACTGGTGTCTGAGGAGTACCATGTTTAGGCCTTTATATGAGAAGTTTTCATGTGCATCTTCTTATTTTGTATCACTACACGAATTCCCCTCCCCCCAGCATGACTTTTTATTTAATGGGCTCACACACAATTCACAGCTCTTTTGCCTCTTCCTGCATGCATCTTATTCCTTTATAGAAGTGGTTAAACTCATTCTCTGTTATGATCTAAATTTGACCCTTCTGTAAGTCCTGTTAATACAGCCTACCTTTAAATCTTCCTTCACTTTTCTCACACAGGTGTTTGGGGGCTGTGTCATGGGGATTACTCTACTGTTACCTTCCTTTCATATTCGACTTGAAGTCTTCAGAGCGATCTTTGATCCTTCCCTCCCTCTTCAGTCTTCCATGCTAAAGCAAAGGATCCGGGAAGACCAGTGTTCTGGGCATCTTCCCAGTGCCTTGCTCACTGCCTTCCTAACAAAAAGAAAAACAAAAACAAAACTAGCATATTGAGCTCCTTCCTCCTGCCTCGCACACTGACCGGGGGCCTCCCACCGGTCCCTTCCTGCCACTTCATGTTCTGGGACCCCATCTCTGAACCTCAGAGATGATCTCTGACAACAGGCATTGATAGGAGGGTATGATTTTCTTGATCTCAAGCATTGGAAAATGTCCAGGAACACCTTGTTCAGAGGTTAGATACTCCTGGTCCCACATGCACAGACATCAACTTCCCTCCAGAGCTGCTGAAGCTCCTAAAGTCTAGCTCAATACATAGACCCAAACTGACTACATTCAGTAGGAGCCTATGGATGTTTCTTGCATTCAACTGGAATTCCTTATTGCACAATTACTATAATTACTGATAAGATGGTGCCCTCCTTCTGTGAACTCTCATCATTGTTCGCAAACCTATATCTGTTGGTAACTAGAATGTTTACTTATATCTATTTTAATCTTCCTGTTATAAACTGTCTTATGATATTCATCAATATTAAGTATTATAATAAAACATCTAAAATTACTCTTTCAAAGCAGTTCACAGGCTGCAGCCCATCATCTTACTTGGCGATAGTAGTGTTGTACATAGATGGCGTCTCACATCAAAAAAGCCATTTCAGCCGGCGCCGTGGCTCAACAGGCTAATCCTCCGCCTTGTGGCGCCGGCACACCGGGTTCTAGTCCCGGTCGGGGCGCCGGATTCTGTCCCGGTTGCCCCTCTTCCAGGCCAGCCCTCTGCTGTGGCCCAGGAGTGCAGTGGAGGATGGCCCAGGTGCTTGGGCCCTGCACCCGATGGGGAGACCAGGAAAAGCATCTGGCACCTGGCTCCTGCCATTGGACGAGCGCGGTGCGCCGGCCGCAGCGCGCCATCTGCGGCGGCCATTGGAGGGTGAACCAACGGCAAAAGGAAGACCTTTCTCTCTGTCTCTCTCTCTCACTGTCCACTCTGCCTGTCAAAAAAAAAAAAAAGCCATTTCACTGAAAGAAACATAGCTGTCAAGAACGGAGTTGGCCGGTGCTGTGGCTCACTAGGCTAATCCTCCACCTGCGGCGCCAGCATACCGGGTTCTAGTCCTGGTCAGGGCACCAGATTCTGTCCTGGTTGCTCCTCTTCCAGTCCAGCTTTCTGCTGTGGCCTGGGAAAGCAGTGGAGGATGGCCCAAGTGCTTGGGCCCTGCACCCACGTGGAAGACCAGGAGGAAGCACCTGGCTCCTGGCTTTGGATTGGCGCAGCACACCGGCCGTGGCGGCCATTTGGGCAGTGAACCAACAGAAAGACCTTTCTCTCTGTCTCTGACCGTCTAACTCTGTCAGAAAAAAAAAAAAAAAAAAAGAGTTGAGAATGATTCCCTTAAGCTATCATATATCTAAATGGGCTTTTGAGGTTTATTTTTTTGGCTAAAGAAAAATTACTATAACTTAATGGCAGTCCGTTTATAAACTTTTGCTCTTTTGAAGGTGGGATTAATTCAGTATGCCAATAATCCAAGAGTTGTGTTTAACTTGAACACATTTAAGACCAAAGATGGCATGATTACAGCAACATCCCAGACATACCAATATGGTGGGGACCTCACAAACACATTCAAAGCAATTCAGTTTGCAAGGTAAGTTTTGCTGCTAATAGACCAATATTTTGATAACATAAAAGTGCTAATAACTGTGAAAGAAAAAATAATATACCTGCTAACCACTGCTAAAATCAGAACTGGTACACAAGAAAAATTTGAGTATTTTGTGACTTGCATAGTTTGAGATGGTAGCTTGCAAGTGAAGTGAAAATATTTGATTCTAGGATTTTAATAAGATATGACATGATTTTTATGTGATTTAGATGAAGTAAATGAGAAGATTTTAGTTTAAAACAGTAGGAAATGGAGCAGTTGTCATTATTTATATTTTCATTAATTGAGTTAGTGAAATACTTGCAAATTAACAAGAGCCATCCAATCTTCAACATGAGTCCAATTTGAACTGAATAAGTCTAGTGAATTTCTCATCTGTGGGAGGTATGAATGTTTAGAGCTGTATAGCACTCTCCTCATTCTGGCCTCAGTTTCTCTATTTCAGCTCCAATGAGCTTCCCTTCTGCTCTTTTTTTTTTTTTTTTAAGTCATTCATTTTTATTTAAAAACGCAAGGCAACAGAAAGGGGAGAAATATATAAAGATCTACCATTGCTGATTCACTCCCCAAATACCCGCAGCCAGGAGCCAGGGACCCTGTGTGGGTCTCCCACATGGGTGGCAGGAACCCAAGGGCTGGAGCCATCACCTGCTAGCTTCTGGATGTGCATTCTCAGGAAGCTGGCACCGGGAGCAGAACCAGGACTCACATCCAGGCATGGTGATCTGACATGCAGGACTCACATCCAGGCATGGTGATATGACATGCAGGACTCACATCCAGGCATGGTGATCTGACATGCAGGACTCAGATCCGGGCACCATGATCTGACATGCAGGACTCACATCCAGGCATGGTGATCTGACATGCAGGACTCAGATCCGGGCATTGTGATATGACATGCAGGACTCACATCCAGGCATGGTGATCTGACATGCAGGACTCAGATCCGGGCACCATGATCTGACATGCAGGACTCCAATCTGGGCACTGCGATATGAGATGCAGGCATCGCAAGCCGTGGCTTAACTCACAGTACCACAAACACCCTCCCCCTTGACTCTGTTTTAACCAGATACCTCTCAGAGATGCTATACACTCTCTTCTTGTTACAGAATAAATGAGAGTGATAAGCTTGGCTTCCCTTTTAGTTACTTCCTGCTTTTTTTATCTTGTGTATTTGTTCTACCATAATTCCTTGAAAAAAGCACCGTCCCTTCCTCTACTTCCTTGAAGCCTCTATCTCTGCCAACAGGCAAACAGGTTCCTCTATTTACCTCATCCGGGTGGTCCTGCCTCAAGCCCTGCCTCTTCCCTCCTCTGAGCAGTTAGTAATGATGGACATGCACTACTATTTGGAACCCAGTTGCCATGGCACTACAAACTTCTGGGACCCCTGCCAACTTTTTCTCAATGATTTTGGCCTCTTCACTGGCTCTTTTTCATTTTTTTTTTTTTTTATTCACTCAACAGCTTCTCTTTAAGTTCTTCCCTCTCAGAAACTGCATGCACCATCACAGCATTGGCATCTGCTCTGTCACTCCATTGCTGTGTTGTCTGTCCTGCGCACTTCCCCAAGGTTCGCACAGCCAGGGTGTGGGCCCATTCATCCCACTCAGCACATCCTAACCTGGCCTTGTTATTTTCCCTACCACTCTGCCTGACTTTTGTCATTTTGATTCAGGCCACTGCCTGCTTCATTCCGATTGAAAAACCTCATGATTCTCTTTATTCTTCTCACAGTTCTTTAGGTCACATGTCTGGTTGGTCACCACATCCTGTCATTCTGTTTCTGCATTTCCCGTTATATCTGTCCCTTCTTTGATCTGTATATTTAAGTTGCTGCTCCATCAACTGGTATTCTCCTTGTGTGCCTCAAAAGCAGATTTTGCACAAGAGAAGATTGTTTGGTTTGGATCATCTTTATTTCCCCTATTAAGATGTCCCTTTGGGAGTAGGTGGATATTTGGCACAGTAGATGCTGCTTGGGACTCCTGCGTCCCATGTCAGGGAGCTGGGTTAAAGTCCCAGTTCTGATTCCAGCTTCCTGCGCATGCACACACACATGGTTGGTTCCATGCCATTTATATTTTCCCGGCCCCAGGCTTTGGTTTGACCCAGCCCCAGCTGTTGCTGGAATTCGGGGAACGAACCAATGGGCTAGAGATCTGTGTGTATATGTCTCTCTCTTTATGTCTCTCTACTCTTCAAATGAATACATTTTTTAAAGATGTCCCTTTGGGCCTGAACATCTCACAAGCCACTGCCCAGTCAATAGGTCGGGTGCCAACAGCTGAAGTGCCCTTCCTGGTCTGGTGAACTGGACTAAGAAGAAATTTTTTTCCTGGAGTTAAAATGTGCTGAGGGACAGTGTTTCCAGCAGGAAATATGGGTGTGGAATTTTTCCCTGGAAGGAACCTGGGAGCCTGGCAAGCTTCCTTCTCCAGGATAATCGTGGTCACTGCCTGAGGTGGGACTTGTCTGGCTTTCAACATCGCTGCAAAATTTTGATTTTCTCTCCTGTGCTAACATCTGTTTCCTTCTTGCCACAATTTCCCAAACTAGTAGGTTTTAATCCTCTCATTGCTAGAATTGTTCAACTTACTCACCTCCCTGCTGCAATACTGAGTAGAAGCCCGTCACTCCCTTAGTAGATACTGCCATGTTTTTATTCACCTATTTAATTGAATGCCTATGGTTGCAACTTAATGTTCCAAGTGCTGCAGGCCATTACAGCTAAATGATTTACAGTTTCTGTCCTCAAAAGCTTTATAATCATATGGAAGATCTACAGTATGCCACACAGAGTATGTCACGGGGTGGGCATCGAACACGACAGTTCAGTCGCTGTCTTCACCCTGTATCAGAGTGCCTGGCTTTAGTCCCCACTCTGTTTCCAGTCCCGCTCCCTGATAACATGCACCTTGGGGGACAGCAGGTGAAAGCTCAAATAACTATGTTCCTGCCACCTGCATAGGAGACTCAGATGGAGTTTCAGCCTCCTGGTTTCAATGTAGCCCAGCCCTGGCTATTGCATGTGTCTGAGGAGTGAAATAGTGTATAAAAGATGTCTCTCTGTCTCTGTTTCTCTCTCTCTCTGTCTTTTTTTTTTTTTTTTTTTGACAGGCAGAGTTAGAGAAAGGTCTTCCTTTTTCTATTGGTTCACCCCCCCAAATGGCTGCTACGGCCAGCGCGCTGCGCCAATCTGAAACCAGGAGCCAGGTGCTTCTCCTGGTCTCCCATGGGGTGCAGGGCCCAAGCACTTGGGCCATCCTCCACTGCACTCCCTGGCCACAGCAGAGGGCTGGCCTGGAAGAGGGGCAACCGGAACAGAATCCAGCGCCCTGATTAGGACTAGAACCCGGTGTGCTGGTGCCGCAAGGCGGAGGATTAGCCTATTGAGCCGCAGCACCGGCCAGTCTTTCAAATAAATAAATTAAAAAGAGCATATGTCACTAAAGAGGATCTTTATGTGAGTATTGTAATTCAAATTATTTCTTGCTGAAACATGGAATATTTTATATTTTGATATTATATAGAATGTAGAAAGATTTTTAGGAAATAACATTATATGCTCAGTTTTAAATGTGTTGAATTTGAAATACTTCTTACACATTTAGGTAAGAATATTCAGCAAGCCTTGAAAACATACATTAAAAAAAAAAAAGAATGGACAATAGATGCAGATGTTAAATGTCATCACTTTGTAGCAGTTATTCAGAGAAGTGAGTGACATTACTCGGGAAGAATGTGAACCAGAGCCATCCAATAGATAGAAGGAAAATCAGCTGTTTGACAAGTGTCTCATCACCTAGAAACAAAACAAGCAGAATCTCTGCATCACTCTTGCATCAAAGTAGATTTCAGCTGAGCCAAGAATTTAAATTTAAATTTAAATTTAAAAAGGAAGCAAAGGACGATGAAAAAACTTGGATGATTTTTTTTAAAAAAAGCCCTTAGAAGTAACACTCTTGTAATATGCCATGTCAAAGATAAAATACACAAAAATTTAATGGAACTGATTATTTCTCTGCAGAATTTTAATTTTTATATAATCACTGAAGTGTGTAAGTACGAATCAAAAGTTATCAATAAGCTGGAGGCATTTTTATAGCATGTGACAAAGGATAATTTTCTTAGAAAACTTACTAATCATTAAGAGAATGAGGAACAACACAAAGTAAAACAGGAAAAGGTACAGAGAAATCGAGTTCACTGAGAAAGATAAATGCCTACTAAGCATACAGAATTCTCATCATTCCTTCATATTGAAAAATAACTGCATGTTAAGGCAATGATTATGTTATTTCTCACTAATCAAAATTCCAAAAATGAATGATTTTAATAATCCTCAGTGCCAGGCAAAGGAGCTGGAGAAATATGCAGCCTTGTATATTGATGATATAAACTGGTGGAAATTTTTGCAGGGCAATTTGATATTATTAAAGTTGGAGATGTGAATATTTTTTGTTTCAGTAGTTTCACTGATCTCAATAACATTTGAAAAAAATATACCAAAATGTAGACAGAGGGACATTCATTACAGCATTACTTGTAAAACTAAAATTGGTTGAAATGCCTAATAATGGGGAACTGGTTAAATAAACCATGGTGTCTCCACATAATGAAATATTAGAACAAAGGCTTTGTATGTGCTGATATGGAAAAATCTCCATTCAAATGAACAACAATGGAATAGAATATGCCCTCCTTTGTGTAAAAGTTTAAAGAGTAGACTATGCAGGTACTAACTGTAGATCTAGATAAATGCTTTATAGAAGGAAACACAGAAACTGTGATAGTGGTTATCTTTGGAGCAGGGCTTAGTGTCACATTTTTGTTTTATACTTTTCCCATTGCTCTGAGTTTATTTTATTTTTTTTAAGATTTATCTATCTGAAATCCAGTATGGCAGAAGAGAGAGAAGTGTGAGAGATTTCCATCCACTGATTCACTCGCCTAATGTTTACAATTATCAGGGCTGAGCTAGGCTCAAGCCAATAGCCAGTAACTCCATCCTGGTCTCCCATGTGGATGGCAGGGACTCAGTACTTGAGCCATGATCCGCTGCCTCCGAGGGGCATTAGCAGGAAGCTGGATCAGAAATGGAGTGCCAGGACAGCAGCACCCTGATAGGGGAACCAAGCCTTCTAAGCAGCATCTTAACCCGCTGCACCACAACACCTGCCCCTGCTTTGAAGTGTTTAAGCATATGTGTCAATTACTTTTAAAGACATCATTAAATACTGAAAAGGCCCAATGGATAAAATTTATGACAGTAATATCTATCTGCTGCTGAGTAATAATTCATTTAATTTTCTTATATGAGAATTAAAAGAATTCCTGGTATGAATACACAAGCATTGGCCGGCGCCGTGGCTCAATAGGCTAATCCTCCGCCTTTCGGCGCCAGCACACTGGGTTCTAGTCCCGGTTGGGGCGCTGGATTCTGTCCCGGTTGCCCCTCTTCCAGGCCAGCTCTCTGCTGTGGCCAGGGAGTGCAGTGGAGGATGGCCCAAGTGCTTGGGCCCTGCACCCCATGGGAGACCAGGAAAAGCACCTGGCTCCTGCCTTCGGATCAGCACAGTGCGCTGGCCGCAGCGTGCCGGCCACAGCGGCCATTGGAGGGTGAACCAACGGCAAAGGAAGATCTTTCTGTCTGTCTGTCTCTCTCTCACTGTCCACTCTGCCTGTCAGAAAAAAAAAAAAATACACAAGCATGTATGCCATGGAACTCATGGAGTTTTTTTGATTATCAAGCAAAATTTATATTACTGTATGTTTCTTAGCAACCTACAAATAGAATGTACCTAAGTAGTCACCAGCATTGACATGAAGGGAAGTTCTATATCACAACAATTTGTGCTCAAGAAGCTAACTTCCTATTTCGATTTCAAACCAGAGGTCTCATAATTAAAATTCATCTTTTGATCATGAGTCTTTATCTGCCACAGAGATTTCGCTTATTCAGCAGCTTCTGGTGGACGTCCAGGTGCTACCAAAGTAATGGTCGTTGTAACTGATGGTGAATCCCATGATGGGTCGAATTTGAGAGCTGTGATTGATCAATGTAACAATGATAACATACTGAGGTTTGGCATAGCAGTAAGTGTCCTTTGACTTGTCCTTCAGTGGGTCAGTAAACCTTCCATTATAGCGTTACTTCTCAAGGCTGCGTTTCTTGTTGGCTGTTCTTAGTTTCATATAAAAGGAACTTTTTACTCTATCTCTGCCTCTTGCTGATTATTTTGGTCCTGTCCGCTAAGGGAATGTGGAAATCCTGCTTGATCCACTTCTGCCCAGGGCCCTTTGTGTTCAAAAATAGACTAGAAAGTGCTCGTGGGGGAACAGGAGTACAACAGTAATGACCTTGTTTTCTTCTTTCTGCATTTCCAAGGTTCTCGGGTACTTAAACAGAAATGCCCTTGATACTAAAAATTTAATAAAAGAAATCAAAGCAATTGCCAGTATTCCAACAGAAAGATACTTCTTCAACGTGTCTGATGAGGCAGCTCTACTAGAAAAGGCGGGGACGTTAGGAGAACAAATATTCAGCATTGAAGGTAAAAGAATGTCCAAGGATTTTCCTTCAACACCTTTGTTTTCAACAATATTTTATTATCATAAACTTGCCCTATTAATGTTAGCTTGTCAGTCTTGTTTAAAATTTCCTATAAAGCAGTAGGAAACGGACAAACAACATGAGTAAGTATTTTGCAAGATTCAAAACACAAGCAAAAATCATAAGAAAATATTGCCAATTACAGTAATTCTTTGAAAATATGAATTAAAACAATGTTATGTTTCACCTGAAAGATATCACAGATTAGTAATGTTTAATCTTTGAGTTATGACGGATAAGCAAAGAAGCTCCTATACTCTTGATTAGGTCGTAATTGTTATAACTTTTGGAGGGACAATTGTATCACGATCATAAATAGTTTCACCTTTTTGACTGTTAAATATAATTGCTGAAAATGTTTATAAGTATATAGACTTCTCAATTAGGAAAATATAGTGAAGATACTTAATAGGTCAGTGTTTAAGGAAACATCTTATTTATCAGGCCTGAAATAATTTACTTATTTGATTCAAGAGGACTAGTCAGTATGAAAATATCCCATGCTTAGAAGCCCACTGTATGGGGTTCTGAAACTCACAGTGAATAAAAAGTTCCACGTAATCCAAATCCCGGTTCCCCAGAAATTCTCTACAGTGAAGAGCACATTTCATAGGCCCTCTGTGTACCTGGCATTGCCTTGTATGTTGGAGCTAAGAGGTTGCATAGATCAAGAATTCATTCCTTTAGACAAATTTTGATATCCTGATAATCTACTGGAAAGCTCTAGCTAACAAAAAAAAAAAAAGTATTGCTTCTTAAATAACTCATGTTCTAAGTTCTTTATCATCATCAAAATCTAATATGCCTTGAGAATGTCCAAAATTACTAAGCTGTCTATGCTAATAAATTTGTTTGCTGGTCTTACATGAATAATAACAAACACAGTGCAATTTATAAGTTCATCTGAAATTATTTTTTGCATTACCTGCTATCATAGACTTTTAGAGAGCAATTCTCTATTTTATTAAAAATTATCTCTACTCATCCTGCATGAATTGTTAAACCTTTTTTTTAAAAAAAAGATTTATTTATTTGAAAGGCAGCATTACAGAGAGGCAGAGGTAGAGGGAGAGGTCTTCCATCTGCTGGTTCACTCCCAAGATGGCCACAACAGCTGGAGCTGCGCTGAACCCAGGAGCTTATTCTGGGTCTCCCATGTGGGTTCAAGGGGCCTAAGGACTTGAGCCATCTTCTGCTTTCCCAGGCCATAGCAGAGAGCTGGATTGGAAGTGGAGCAGCCTGGACTGGAACCAGCCCCCACGTGGGACACCGGCTCTGCAGGCTGCGGCTTTACCTGCTACGCCACAGCGCAGGCCCTTTAAATCTTCTAAACAAGACTTTTGTGGTGCAATTTGTCTTCTCTGGAGTAAAGCATCAATCCAGGAATTTAGCTTTGCTTTTGTGAATACTGGGGAAGCTTAACCAGTCTGACCACACTATATGGAAAATGAGTACTAACTGAGTCTTAGGGTATCAGTGACAAAAACCAGCATTTATACATAAGTTGGAAAAACGTCTCGATTGATAAAATCCTTTCAGTCTTGAATCCTGATTCCTAGTGGCTAGCCTGGATGTCTCTGGGCAGTCTTCATGACAAATCGATTGCTAGGCTCCTCCACCGCATTTGAGATACGTGTGCATGTAGTGGCACCAATATTTAAAAACTAAAAACTCAAGTTAATTTCATAGCTAGCAATGATCAACAATTTGTAAAAGATATCACCTCTGCATCTTCCCTCATTCCCTTTGTTGAGGGTTCTTTAATATTAGGAACTATATTAAGAATTCTGTCACATACATTAGTGCTTGATTAAGCTTAATGCCGACTTTGAACACTTTGTAGAAGTGTGTGGATCTCTGTAGTCTGGTAGAATACTTCCTCATGATCATTTCTCTTCAGATTCTGACTGCTCTGTATTTTGGGGTGACTATTGTGTGTGTGTGTGTGTGTGTGTGCGCGCGCACATGCGTGTGAATGCTTATGTTTGCAGATGCAATTTAAGACTGCTGACAATAATATAATTTTTAAAAATGATATTTCCCAGGTACTGTTCAAGGAGGAGACAACTTCCAAATGGAAATGTCGCAAGTGGGATTCAGTGCAGATTACTCCCCTCAGAACGTGTGTATATCATAACTTCAAGCCATGCTGTCATTTGGGATAAGCCTTCTAGACACTGCAGCCTTATACACAAAGTAGAACACACATCTAGTGACCAACAAAGAGTTCTGATTCCTAGTCACAGTCATCTGTGTTCTTTATGCTAACATTTCTTAGCCTTAAAAATGAAGGTGAATAATGTTTTCCCTTCCCCATTTCACAGGGATTTTTTTTTTAATAGAGAAACAAAAAGACACTATACAAGAGAGCCTTTGAGTGTTCCAGGCACAAGCAATGTTTAAACTCAAATTATCCATTCAGGAATTTCCTTTGACTCAATTAACCACTGAAAATGTTTCTTAGAAACACAAATTCTTGTCCATACTGTCTGCTGAATTTCAACTTGCTGCAATATCTTTTTCTGCGTATAGAAGCAGATAAATTTAGAAAAATGCAAGTCCTGGGGAGATATTTTGGGAGCCCCAATGCTCAGAGAATTTGTAGATCAAAGGACCAGGAAAACCTTGTTTTCTGACTTAGATAAAAGGAGTGAACTTTTTCTGAATCAACAGTCCTTAGAGATACTAAAAAAAAAAGAAATTAGGTATAGTTCCCTCAGTAAAAAAAAAAAAAAAAAGTAGACAAACCTTTGCACAGAATATTTTGCACACAATTCCATGAAATTCTGTGTGTTCTTAGGTCTATTCACACACCTCTGATTTAGAGTTCCTGTTTTCATTATAATCCTTCAGATAATTTCATGGTCTTATCCTTAAACTGCTAAACATCATCTCTTTATATGCTGTTCTTTAATCTCAAATCATCATATCTTGGATGGTTTCTAAAGCCTAAGATCAAACATGTAAAAATAGTAATTCCATGCTAACTGAACCTGCCTTTTTTTTTTTATTTGACAGAGTTATAGACAGAGAGACAGAGAGAAAGATCTTCTCTTCCATTGATTCACTCCCCAAATGGCCGCTACAGCTGGCGCACTGCGCTGATCTGAAGCCAGGAGCCAGGTGCTTCCTCCTGGTCTCCCATGCAGGTGCAGGGGCCCAAGCACTTGAGCCATCCTCCGCTGCTTTCCCGGGCTATAGCAGATAGCTGGACCGGAAGAGGAGCAACCGGGACTAGAACCCGGTGTCCATATGGGATGCCAGTGCAGCAGGCAGAGGATTAACCAAGTGAGCCATGGCGCCAGCCCCAAACTGAACCTGCCTTCTGCAATGGCTTATGGCTTTGAATATTTAGCTTAGAACACTTTGAGCCAATCCAGAATGACCTGTCCCTCTCTCTACTGCTGACCAATGGTTCTTTTCTTCCCAATAGATGAAATGTCACAGCTACAAGTGCCTTTTGAGGTTGTTCTCCTATCAGTTGGATGAATATTGGTCCTAGAGGAACATTCGAGAAAGAGTCAAAAGAAGGGTGAAATGGGTTAGATCAGAAGGACCTCCCCGACAGGCCTGGGCCAGCAACAGCGTTCCCGTTTCCCGCCTGTGGTCAGCACCTGCTGTTTTCAGGCAGGTCTCGTGTCTGGCTGTGAGCCTTCCTGGGAATGTGGAAGCCACTCTGACTCCTCTCTAGAGGCTCACAAGGGTTCAGCATTTGGAATTGTAGGGCCTTTTAATGGATATATCAATATGGCTGTGTACCTGCCCTTGTCCCTCAGCTGATTTACAAGACTTAGCTATTCAGTGTCTCACCCTAAATAAAATCTGAGACAACACAGGCCATGGGAAGCCTTGTTTTCTAGCACACATCATAAAACAAATGTAGTGGGGCCAGCGCCGTGGCTCACTTGGCTAATCCTCTGCCTGCGGCACTGGCTTCCCATATGGGCACTGGATTCTAGTCCCGGTTGCTTCTCTTCCAGTCCAGCTCTCTGCTGTGGCCCGGGAGGGTAGTGGAGGATGACCCAAGTGCTTGGGCCCTGCACCTGCATGGGAGACCAGGAGGAAGCACCTGGCTCCTGGCTTTGGATCGGCGCAGCGCCAGCCGTAGCGGTCATTTAGGGGGTGAACCAACAGAAGGAAGACCTTTCTCTCTGTCTCTCTCTCTCACTGTCTATAACTCTACCTGTCAATAAACTTAAAAAATATATAGTAAAACAATTCTGAGAAATAGCAATATACATTTGTATATTTCCCTTTATCATGTTTAGTATTTTCCTTAAATCTAGATAAATTATTCCAATGTTTTGCTTACCTAACAACCTTATGCTTTAAAAGTTATTTGTGTTAATTATCTTCATTTTCAACTATTTCAGGATATTCTGATGCTAGGTGCAGTAGGAGCTTTTGGCTGGAGCGGGACTGTTGTCCAGAAAACATCTCGTGGACATTTGATCTTTCCTAAACAAGCCTTTGATCAAATTCTGCAGGACAGAAATCACAGTTCATATTTAGGTAAGGCACAGCAACATTTGGCTTCCTTTAGACCAGCTCCTAGTTGAAGCTCAGAGTCAGTTCAGCAAAACTTCTGAGGTACCATCGTCCTACAGATGCATGCCCTGGGAGGCAGCAGATGATGGCTAAGTACCTGAGTGCCTGCCATGCATATGGGTAATGCAGAATGGAATTCTTGACTCCTGTTCTGCCTGATCCATCCGTGGCTGTTGAGAGCATCGGGGGGGGGGGGGTGAACCAGTGGATGGAAGCGCATGCGCTCTTTCTCTCTCTATTTCAAATAAACATTTATTTATAAATAAATATTTATTCATTTGAAAGGCAGTTACAGAGAGGGGTTCACTCCCCAATCGGCTGCAATGACCAGGGCTGGGCCAGGCCAAGGCTAGGAGCCTGGAATTCCTTCCAGGTCTCCTACATGGGTGCAGTGACCCAAGCATCGGGGCCATCTGCTGCTGCTTTCCCAGGTGCATTAGCAGAGAGCTGGATCAAAAGTGAAGCAGCTGGGACCTGAACCAGTGCCCAAATGGGATGCCAGCATTGCAAGTGGCGGCTTAACCCTCTACACTACGATGCAAGCCCCTGTGAAACATATTTATTAATCAAATATATATTTTACCTTCTGCTAATGAGGCCTTAATCCATATTACTTACTGAAACATCATGTTAGAATCACTGATCTCTTTTGGCTTTTCCATCAGTTAAATAATTCCTGGAGCATAATTGTGTTTCTCCAAAATGGAAATCATCTCTAGAAGTCATTACTACTTATAAAAGTGGCAATATTATATTATTTTAGAATTCTTAGTGTTTTTTTCATATAATAATCAGTCACTGATTTTTTAGCACTTTTTACAGGACAGTACCTAAGCTAGCTATTCTGTCTACACAAACATTTAAATCCTTCCAACAACCCACTAAAGGCCATTATACCTTTGAGAGACAGTGAAGTTAATAACTTGTCTACTGTTCAACAATCTAGTAAGTGGTGAATCCCAAACTTGAACTTGGGACTGTCTAATTCCAAGCACTGTATTTTTTTCCATTGTACAGCATTACCTTTCAAATTAATGTATTCATTCTAGAACTATATATTGGATCCCAAGTTCACAGGCAGCTAATAAAGACAACCCAGAACCTAGAGATAGCTTTGTTGGTAGAGGCTCCACCCACATAGGGCAATGGTAAAGGACAAGGGTACAATTCATCTTAGAAAAGATGTGTCCTGGGTGATACATTCATGAGCACTAGGAGTACTGTGCATCATACCTCACACAGAGGAACCTCTGCTCATATCTACTAGCTGTGCAGGCCTCATCTGGCTGAGATGATCCTTGGTCCTCTCTCTCTCTCTCTCTTAGGTTACTCTGTGGCTGCAATTTCTACTGAACAAAGTATCCATTTTGTTGCTGGTGCTCCTCGGGCAAATTACACTGGCCAGATAGTGCTCTACAGTGTCAATGAGAATGGCAATGTCACGGTTATTCAGACTCACAGAGGTGACCAGGTAGATGCCACTGCACGGTTGGTGAAATTGGTTTTATGGACAACTGAGGCAGGTGGGGAGTTGAGCGGGTAGAAATGGGAACATTTATTATGTGCCTACTCTGGGACCGGCTCTGTGAGATCCCATGAATCTTCCCAATACTAAGGAGAGCCACCATTCTCTTCAGACAGGTAACTAAGAGTTTAGATCTCTTACAAGGCCACACAGCATGGCTTTAATGAGACTGACTGAGTTGTCAGTAAAATCCATCCTATTTGGCCTCAAAGCCTGTCCTTGTGGATTACATCCGCCCATACTTTTGACTGCCCAGGTTAATAATGCATGGGCATTTAGTCATGATGGCAGGCACTGGTTGGTAGGCAAGTCCTCCCAGGGAGCCAAGCACTGGGGGAGATGAGAATGGAGCAGTATAGCACTGTAAGGACTGAGCATCTCTACACAGGAACCTGTCAAGGCGTGCTGTTGGTTTTGATGTTTCTGCAAGTTAAAGAACTCTCTTCTCTGCTGCTTTCTAATGATGGGTGGTGGCTTGGTAGTCAGACCCTGTGATGAATTCCAGCTGTGGGCCCCCACACCAGAGGTCTGTTGCTACTGTCAAGAGCCGCCAATTGATTGCTCATTCCTTATAGAGCAGTTTTTTCTCCTGGGCTTGGCACCTATTGGAAGTGGGCATCCCTGATCCCTGACAACACACAGGAAGTGTTACCCTTCCTTGAGTCGGAGAAACTGACCACAGATTTCTCTTCTCTGTGACTGATCTCACTGTTGCTACTGGATTTTCTGAGCTCTTTGACCAC
The DNA here is from genome assembly GCA_949820135.1 of Sylvilagus floridanus. NCBI lineage: Eukaryota > Metazoa > Chordata > Mammalia > Lagomorpha > Leporidae > Sylvilagus > Sylvilagus floridanus. Next base: position 62,542,918 of record OX463246.1, on the reverse strand, counting down.
AAAAATAATCCCATACCTTTTCCCTCCCATTTAATGTTTTAAAGAAGGGTGTTTTTGTCTTGAGAAAAATGAAACAATTTCTTATTCTTTTCTAAATCCTTTAGAGGCGTTCTCTTAGGCATTCATGCTGTCGAATGGGATGAACATTCAAATTTTCAACTTCATTTTATTTTATTCCCATTTTATCTTCCATCCAGTTTGTCCATCAACTATTTATCTGTCCCAGACCATGCCATGGATGCTTATGTCATTCATGCTTTCCCCTCCCTCTCCACCTGCAAAACCCCTGGTCCTGTTTAAGATGTGATTCCAATAATACTTTAGCTTTTTAAGTCTCCTGCCTCCACTGCATTCGGATTACTCAGATCTGGGACTTGTCTCTATCACAGTAAATTTTTCCATGGAGACACTATTGTTTGTCTCACACAGACACTGCCTCTGTCTCTACCTCTCCTGCTCTTCCCTACAACACACCTTGCATAGCTACTCAGGGTTTCTCTCCTAAATGTGTCTTTGGCCCACTAGCATCAGGAACATCTAGAGGGCTTGTTTAACATGCTGCTTCCTGGATCACACCCTAGCCATTGTACTAGACTCTCTGGAACTAGAAATCGGGGATCTTCATTTTAAAGACACTTTCTTGGTGACTCTTGTACACACTGAAGTCTAAGAACCAAGGGTTAGGCAGTGATATATCCTGAGGTAACAGACTATGCTGTCCATCCTTGTGTTCCTAGCCCCTTGCAGGTAGTAAACATTCAATTTTTGCATGTTGAATAAGCAAATAAAAGTTCAGTGTGCTAGTAGGAGTCTGAGTCCCAGGAATCCTGAGGCTGCTGTTCTTTATATTGCTCCAGATTGGCTCCTACTTTGGGAGTGTGCTGTGTTCGGTTGACGTGGATAAAGACACCACCACAGATGTGCTCTTGGTAGGTGCACCAACGTACATGAATGATCTAAAGAAAGAGGAAGGAAGAGTCTACCTGTTTACTATCAAAAAGGTAAAAAAAAACTTAATATGCTTTAATACTGATAAATAAAGTTAATATGGATTTTCAAAGAAAATTTATTATTCAGTGACCATTCATTTGCATATATGTGCTTTACTGTTTTTGAGGATGTCACATTAAGTTGTAATTTTTAAAATCACATTAAGAAGCAACTCAAGTGTAATGCATAGTGTACTTTCATTTTCTATGAGAGATCTTTGAATACATGTTCTATTCAAATGGTCATTAGAAATTCGCATGATTTTCTTTAAAGATTTTATTTGAAAGAGTTAGAGAGACGGAAGAGTTCTCCTCCTCCATTCACTGGTTCACTCCCCAGATGATTGGAAAAGTTGGGAGCCTCTTCCAGCTCTCCCACATGGGTGCAGGGGCCCAAGCACTTGGGCTGTCTTCTGCTGTTTTCCCAGGAACATTAGCAGGGAGCTGGATGGGAAATGGAGCAGCTGGAATTTGAACTGGTTTTGATATGAGATGCCAGTTTCAAGGGTGGCTGCTTTATCCACTATGCCACAATGATTTTAAAAAGTGTATTCAGACACACACAAACATTTGTGTATTTCCCAAGTATCAGATGCAGGTTGTTTGTTTATTTATTTATTTTTTTGCTGTGAAGACATGACAATACCAGGGCAATGCGGTCTTATTATCATTTTACAGTGAAAAAGACAAATTGTACCAGGCACTTTGGCAACCTTAAAATGATCACAGATGCTTTACTTAGTTTGTCATGAAATTCCATTGTTTAGTGGAAGATTTAAGTATATGTCCAACTCGTGGGATTTCCAATCCTTACACATAAAGCAGCATACTCTAACATTGGGAAGCACAGTTGTTCCAGTTTGTAGATTGAACTCTAAATCCCTGCATATAAGTACAGTAAACTCAGTGAAAGCAGAAAAGAAAATCAAGCTAAGGGCATAGGTTGACATAGAAAATTTGATGACTGTAAAGGAGAAAAGTTGGAAAAAAGAGTTGCACTTAATGTAGTAAATATGTTTAGCTGTGATATTTTGTCCTGCCTTATTCATTTAAATTCATGTTCAAGTTAGTCCTTTAACACAAACAATACTATTCTAAAACAATTATGACTACAAATTTACAGTTATATATATATATAGTAAATTCTCTATATATAGAATTTGTAATTGAGTAAACAATAAGGGAAATGCATGTTTACTTATTTGAAAATTAAATAAATTGGGCTAGCATTGTGGTATAGTGGTTAAAGCTGCTGTCTGTAATGCTGGCATCACATATGGGCACCAGTTTGAGTCCCATCTGCTCCCCTTCCGCTCCATGCTGATGGTCTGGGAAAAGCAACAGAAGATGGCCCAAGTGCTTGGAGCCCTGCCACCCAGGTGGGAGACCCAGAAGAAGCACCCAGCTTCAGCCTGGCCCAGCCCCAGCCATTGGGGCTATGTGGGAAGTGAACCAGCAGATGGAAGATTCTCATTCATTCTCTCTCTCTCTCTCTCTCTCTCATCCTGTATCTCCCTCTCTGTAACTCTTTCAAATAAATCCTTTTTAAAAGGAAAGAAATTAACAAATCCTCAGTTTGTAAATGTTTCTTGCTTGTCAAATATTCTGAATTACCACTAACTGTAGAACAGTAAATGATCTCCCACTACGTTTTCAAACTCAGTAGCAGGTGAATGTCCCAATCTTGTGGTAGAGAAGAATCAACACTGACCCAGTTTCCTGGTTGAGGAGTGAGCACTCTTGTGATATCATAAAATATTTTCACAGTTGGTTATAATATCTGAAGGGGAAACTGTTTCACAGAAAATGTCTTTTCCTTTGGGTAGAATTACTTATATTTCTTATGACAAGAAATTAACAATAACATTTTCTATTTCCTATACCATATTAATTTGCTACTATTCAGTAATTTTAAAGAAAAATCTAAATGAGTGTATTGGATTTTATTTTGTGTCTACCTCAACGTCACTCAAGATAGTAGTAGATCTCTACTGAGAATCTTTAAATCTAAAGGTTTGGATACAAGCCGAGATTCTAACACTAAAGAAAGAAAAGATAAAGGAAAAGCTTTCATTTTGATTGCTCAGCTCCAGTAAAAAGAATTCTATCTCAGGCCGGCGCCATGGCTCACTTGGTTAATCCTCCACCTGTGGCACTGGAATCCCATATGGGCGCCGGGTTCTAGTCCATATGATTGCTGCTCTTCCAGTCCATCTCTCTGTTGTGGCCCGGGAAGGCAGTGGAGGATGGCCCAAGTGTTTGGGCTCCTGCACCTGCATGTGAGATTAGGAAGAAGCACCTGGCTCCTAGCTTAGGATCGCATTTGGGGGGTGAACCAATGGAAGGAAGACCTTTCTCTCTGTCTCTCTCTCTCTCACTGTCTATAACTCTACCAGTCAAATAAATTTTAAAAAATTATATCTCAGCTTGTTTAATGAGCATATATCCTATGACCTGTAATTCTGATTTAAAATTCTCTTCATAAGTTGAGTATTTTGAATCCTAAGTTTAAAAACCCTATCTATTTTTATCATTTTGAAATATTGGCTTGGTCATCAGTGACTGTGAATTTTAATTATGCCAGTCACGTGGTTTGCTTTAATCATCCTCTCACCCTCCCATCCCTTTCCAAGGGCATTTTGGATCTGCAGCAGTTCCTGGAAGGGCCCGAGGGCATTGAAAATGCACGGTTTGGTTCAGCCATTGCTGCTCTTGCGGACATCAACATGGATGGCCTGAATGATGTGATTGTCGGTTCCCCTTTAGAAAACCAGAACTCTGGAGCTGTGTATATCTACAATGGCCGGCGTGGTCCTCAGAGCACCATTCACACAAAGTACTCGCAGGTAATCTATGAGCTACACAGCGATGGGTTTGCCTATGAGTATCATCACGTTAGAGCTAGGGAGTAATGTGTAGGCCACCCCTCTTATTTCATAACCTTATTTATTCACTCAACAAATATTTCTTGAGCCTGTACTATTTCTCTGTGCCTAGTACTATTCTAGAATCTGAGTATCCTGTAAAGAGCAGGACAGGAAAAAAAAATCAGATTTTTGTGGATTTTACGGACTTCGAATGGCAGAGGTAATTGACAGAAAGATTTATGAATAAATAACATGAAGTATTCCAGATAGTGCTAAATGCTTAGGAATTGTTTGAAAAATAGAAAACTAAAATAGAGAACAAACTTTCAGGGATGAGAGATATCAGATGGTAGAAAATGTGACCAAGGAGGCCTCACTAAGAAGGCAACTTTTGAGTAAGACCTGAAGGAAGACAGCTAGGATAGGGACCGAGGCCTGAACTTGCTTCAGCTCATGTCCAGTTCCCTGATTTTTCACTCTTCTGTGCTACTCTGTAACTTTAAAGATTCATGCTATTTCCTTGATAAAAGCATGACTTCAACCGTGATACAGAAATTGGATATGATTAAAAAACAATGGAATTTTGTGGAGAATATCTGGATAGAGAATATATTAATATCAAACTTGCTTTTTTTTTTTTTTAAGAAAATCTTAGGATCTGATAGAGCTTTTAGGAGCCATCTCCAGTACTTTGGGAGGTCCTTGGATGGCTATGGAGATTTAAATGGAGATTCCATCACTGATGTGTCCGTTGGTGCTTTTGGTCAAGTGGTTCAACTCTGGTGAGTCTCTGAGAGCCAGAATTCAGTAGATTTGGCACTGTGTCCTCAAAGTTATGATATGTGTGCTGTGTAATAATGTCCACTTACTTGTTTGGATTTGCCTTTCAGGTCACAAAGTATTGCTGATGTAACTGTGGAAGCTTCATTCACACCAGAAAAGATCACTTTGTTGAACAAGAACGCTCAGATACTCCTCAAACTCTGTTTCAGCGCGAAGTTTAAACCTAGTAGGCCAAACAGTCAAGTGGGTGCGTGGACCTGAAATAACCTGTACTGGGATGGGTTTGCTTATGGAGTTTCAGCCCTAAATATAACCAACCTATGTTTTGGTTTGTAGTCTAAAGAGACAGATTTACTTGCAGAGTTTTAGTCCTAAATATAACCTATGTTTTGGTTTGTAGACCAAAAGAATTAAGGTCTTTAGTTGCAGACCCTCAAATTGCTGTGCATTTGAAGTACCTTACAATGGTTCATTAGGCATGGAGAGTTTTAGATCTTCTCCCCTCAACTCTAGAAGGTGACATTCTGCTGCAGAACATTATAATCTCTGTGGCATAATCATGGGCTCTCAAGAGTCCATCCTCTGGGTCGGCACTGTGGCTTGCTTGGTTAATCCTCCACCTGCGGTGCCGGCATCTCATTTGGACGCTGGGTTCTAGTCCTGGTTGCTCCTCTTCCAGTCCAGCTCTCTGCTGTGGCTCGGGAAGGCAGTGGAGGATGGCCCAAGTGCTTGGTCGCCTGCACCTGCATGGGAGACCAGAAAGAAGCTCTTGGCTCCTGGCTTCGGATCGGTGCAGCGCCGGCTGTAGCAGCCATTTGGGGAGTGAACCAATGGAAGGAAGACCTTTCTCTCTCTCTCTCTCTCTCACTGTCTACAACTCTACCTGTCAATTAAAAAAGAGTCTATCCTCTGACTGTCTCTTACCCACAGTTTCCTTACTTAATCATTAGGCATACACAGACTGAGCTGGGCTGCCTCTACTCTTAAATGAGTATGCCATATTCTGGATATACCATAATCTAGATAGAATATGTTCAGTCACATTTTTCAAGTGTTATTCCTATTCTTGAGGAATTATTGAGCATGAAATACTGAGCAAAATAATGCAAAGCAATATATAACTTAAACCCATTATTTTAAATTTTCTAAATAATCCAGAAAGGTGAGCAAAATTCTGAAATGTATCATCACATCAGATGGGAGTGTGAGAAAAACACTGAGGGAAAAAAAAAAAACAGGAATTGTCACCTTCTCTCTCTGTCATCTTTCCAGACATGGCTGAAGGACCTGTATCCTCTCTAGAGTCTTCACTCTCCCACCTTCATCTCCCCTGCCCCAGTGACAGTTGATTTAAATGCTGTCTTTCATTCATTGCTGTCTTATGGGTTCTAATCCCACTTCCATCAGATTTTGGCTCTCAACTTCAGAACCTTTGGTTCCTACAGGGTTTTTTAAGTGCTAAAAAAAAAATTAAACCTATTTCAAAACCTAAAACTTAAAGACAAGTTATTTGCCATGACTCATAGCAAGAAATGAATTGGGTAAGAACACAAAGTAGAAATTTGAGTCATATCTTGGCACAATTTCCTTATTTTGCCACTTTTTATACCCATTTTTAAGGCTTTTATCTAGTGTTCAAACCCAACTTTAAGCAGCATAATTCACAGATCTGACTTACAGTACACATCCATCGGAACAATGATGATTGTTAAGTCAAAATCTGCCATACAAACACTGAGTTGCTAGTCTGCATTAAATTGGAAATATAATCACTGGCAGAAATGCTTGGCTGGCCAGCTCTTCTGGCCTTGAAGCATGAATGCACTGACAGCATGTACCTCCTACTTTCTGACTGGTCTTCATTGCTTCTGTTCTGCACACTCAGAAATTATACTTTCAGGCAATTCTCTTCCCGTTGGCCGGCTGCCAAGGGCTGCCAAGATTTCTTAAAATGAACATCTATCCTCTGAGCCTTCAGATCCCAACAAGCCAGATCATAGTCATCTGTCACTCTGTGACCTGGCAATAATAGTGTATAAGACATGAATCCCGGCTCCACAATGGTGACAAGTGAATTTATAAGGCATATGATTGCAATTATTTATTGCATCAGGTGCACACTTCAGTGTAAGATTAATAACATTAAAAATTAATACAGTGCCTATGAGACTAAACATTTTTACCAAGATGCTTAAAACACCAAAAAGTATAATATTATACATTTTGTCCTATTTATACAGTCACCTCCCTGCCTTTATTTCCTCATTGCTTCTCTTTGACCTCTATTTTTAGTTCATTTGAAGTTTTTATAGTCAATTTATCTTTGCTGGCCTCTTTAAGGAAATAAGAAAGATGATATAACATCTCCAGTAGATGCCTTAAACATAACATGGAGAATTAATGTTATGGAAGTATATTCAACATTTAAAACACTGAAAAGTAATAAGATAGGGTAGCTGCAAATGAGGCTATAAATGCTATGAATAGCATCAGTTGCTCTTTTTCGTATTTGGACACACCGGTAGTGGGCTGCAGCTAAAGTTCCAACAGTTCAGATATTGACACTGGCAGGTATTTTATTTTATTTTATTTTATTTTTGATTTTTTACTTCCTTGGCTTGACATTTTTTTTAATCAACAAAGAAATAGAGGTTCAGGGTCTGGTGCTGTGGTGCAGCGGGTTAATGCCCTGGCCTGAAGTGCTGGCATCCCATATAGGTGCTGGTTAGAGACCTGGCCACTCCACTTCTGTTCCAGCTCTCAGCTATGGCCTGGGAAAGCATTAGAAGATGGCCCAAGTCCTTGGGCCCCTGCACCCAAGTGGGAGACCTGGAGGAAGCTCCTGGCTCCTGGCTTGAGATCGGCACAGCTCCAGCCATTGCAGACAACTGGGGAGTGAACCATCAGATGGAAGACCTCTCTCTCTCTGCCTCTTCTCTGTGTAACTCTGACTTTGAAATAAACTCTCTGAACCTCTATTTCTTTTTTTTTTTTCAAAGATTTAAGTAAATTCTCAAAGTCAGATTTCATGAACTGTGTGAATTTATCATTTTTTTTTTTACTTTTTAAAAAAAATTTCGACAGGTAGAGTTAGAGAGATGGAGGGGAAGGTCTTCCTTCTGGTGGTTCACCCCCCAAATGGCTGCTACGGCTGGCGCTGAAACAATCCGAAGCCAAGAGCCAGGTGCTTCCTCCTGGTCTCCCATGTGGGTTCAGAGGCCCAAGCACTTGGGCCATCCTCCACTGCTCTCCCAGGCCACAGCAGAGAGCTAGATTGGAAGAGGAGAACTGGGTCTAGAACCCAGTGCCCATATGGGATGCCGGCACCACAGGTGGAGGATTAACCAAGTGAGCCATGGCACTGGCCCCTGGATTTATCATTTAAATCAAGTCTGATTCCAACCTTTCTGCTACCATATTTCATGCCTTTCTCCATGAAAGCATCTAGAATATGCCAGGCACAGTACTTGTTCCCTTAGACTATCTAAATTAATCCCCACAGTAATAGTTAATCCTGGCCGGCACCTCGGCTCACTAGGCTAATCCTCCGCCTGCGGCGCCGGCACACCCGGTTCTAGTCCCAGTCGGGGCGCCGGATTCTGTCTTGGTTGCCCCTCTTCCAGGCCAGCCCTCTGCTGTGGCCAGGGAGTGCAGTGGAGGATGGCCCAAGTGCTTGGGCCCTGCACCCCATGGGAGACTAGGATAAGCACCTGGCTCCTGCCTTCGGATCAGCGTGGTGCACCGGCCTCAGCGGCCATTGAGGGGTGAACCAACAGCAAAGGAAGACCTTTCTCTCTCTCTCTCTCTCTCTCTCTCTCTCTCTCTCTCTCTCTCACTGTCCACTCTGCCTGTCCAAAAAAAAAAAAAAAAAAAAAAGTTAATCCTTACAATGGCATCAAGATAGAACACAAGCTGTAGTTTCAAAAAGACCTCCATTTTATTTCTGACAGTGCCTTAACTGTGTGAACTCAGGTGAATTAACTTCCTCCTTTTGTTCTGGTTTGTTATCTGAAAAATAGGATAACAATATCCACTGTCCAAATTTAGTGAACCTTGACTAAGATAACATGTGAGAGTGTGACGGTGGACACTCAAGAATTTTTCCATTCTCTGCATTAGGGATGATGAAGCCAATGTTTGAGTGAGTAACTGGCCCATGTTCATGCAGTTTCCTGGTGGCAGGTCCAGTATTCTACAAGCCACATTTCTCTGAACCACATTTCTTCATATTCATTGTCATCTACATATCAGGGCTAGAATTACAAATGGCCTGTGAGGCTACCCATAGTCCACAAGCTACCAATGCAAATACTGTTTCTATATTTTCTTGAAGCCAGAGATTTTGTCCAGTAAGATACAATAAATCAGGGATTGTCTTTATAAATTCGTTTGTAGTAAGACTTTTTTGTAATTTTTGTCGTAGCCATTGTGTATAATATCACACTTGATGCAAATGGATTTTCCTCCAGAGTAACCTCCAGAGGCTTATTTAAAGAAAATAATGAAAGGTACCTGGAGAAGAATATGATAGTAAACCAAGCGCAAAGCTGCTCTGAGCACATCATTCACATCCAGGTAAGGTTTCCAGGTTCTGTTCACCTCATTTCCTCTTAAAGATTGCTGAATGGTCAAAGTCTAAAAATGAAAATTATGAGTTAACAAACACTTGCATTTCTAGACTTAATGCCTTTCTTGTCTAATTTGATGAATAAGAAGCCCGTTTCCTTTATGCTAACACTAGCAGTCAGTCTATTAATATGTAAGGTAGTATTTTTGTGTGGAATTTCATGAGAAAAAGGCAAAAATAAGGTACATTAAAAAAAAATCAAGAAATAGTACTTTCTTAAATGTTTAACAGGTCCAACTTTTAGTTGGTACTCTATTTTGATATTTTCTGACCAGGGAAAATTTCACCCATTTTTAAGGTACTGAAAATGATAATTCCTTGGGCCAGCACTGTGGCCTAGTAGGTCAAGCCTCCTCCTGCAGCACTGGCATCCCATATGGGTGCCAGTTCCATGCTCGTCTGCTCTACTCTCTGTCCAGTTCCCTGCTGATGGCCTGGAAAAGCGATGGAAGATGGCCCAAGTACTTGGGCCCCCGCACCCACATGGGAGAGGGGGAAGAAACTCCCAGCTTCTGATGGGCCCAGCTCCGGCTGTTGCTTCCATTAGGGGAGTGAACCAGTGGATGGAAGACCTCTCTGTCTCTGGCTCTCCCTCCCTCTATCTGTAACTCTGCCTCTCAAATGAACAATTTTTTTTAAAAAAACAGAAAGTGATCATTCCAGTTGTAATTTCTCTTATTTCATATATACCAAGGGTGGTAGATCAGGTGGAGGTAGGATTTACTTGTTCTAATGTTAGCTATGATTTTGATATTTCTTGTAGATTTTGAAAATATTCCAAGTAGGAAAAATGCTTCTTGGGGTTAAACTTCCAACAGGAAATTTATTTTATAAATTATCTGACTGTTTCCCCTTAGCAACCACATAATGGTGTTTGAAAGTGTATTTGTCTCAGGAAGCAACTTTAAAAAGAGCTATTTACTTGCCTAAATATAATTCTCAGAATTCAGACTGCATAAAAACTGACTAGATAGCCTATAAAATGCATATTCTGGGTCCCCATCATCAGAAATTCAGGGTTGAAGGTCCAAGAAATATGCAGGTTTGTGGGGTACCCCAGTTATTTTCAATGTAGATGAATGATACAAAAATCACACTTTAAGACTCCTATATCCTATATCAGAGTGCTGGTTGAAGTCCCACCTCTAGTTCTGAACTAGCTTCTTGCCAATGCATCCTGGGAGATAGCAGGTGACAGCTCAAGTACTTGAGTCCTTGTCACCCACAAGGGAGACCTGGATGGAATTTTAGGCTCCTGGCTTAAACCTGACCCAGCCCTGGATGCTATAGCCATTTGAGGAGTGAACCAGTAGGTTGAAAGAGCTCTGTCATATATATATATATATATATATATATATATATATATATATATATATGAAAAATATTAATAAAAATAAAAGATATTAAGAAAAATAAATCCTATTTACCATTTGATATAAATACCAGTTAAGTCCATCCTAAGTGCCAAGTCTGCAGCAAGATGAGGACATTTTCCTCATAGTCGAGCAGCTGTTAAGTGGTCAGGGCCCCCACAGGGCTCAAGGCCTGCCTGTGAACGGGCTGAAAATGAACATATCACTGCCCAGGTCGAGGCAATATGATTGTTAGGAATTTTTACTGGTGTGGACATTGTTTCCCTGATGGGAACTGGGAAGAGATTTGGAAGAGGACTGCTTGCTGACGTTTGCAGCCCTAGTTTGCATTCCCACAGTTTTCACTGGAGAGGAAGCCTCAGAAACCAGAAGGGGCCCATGCCTCCTGCAAGGCTGCAAATCCTCCCCTTCTGTACCAAAGTCCAAGTGGAAAAGTTGGACTTGGAGCTGGATAGGGTTGGCTTTAATGGCTGCTGAGTGAAGCATGCATCATCTTAAATGCACAAGGAGCAGTGCAACTCCTAACTGTCAGCTAGGGCCAGAGTTGGGGAGTTTAATTTAGGACACGGGAATCACCTTTGTAGAAAGCGACTGTAGAACACAAAAGGTTTTGTATGGAACAGAGTCAGTTTTGAACTAAAGAAGAGAGTCGTCTTGTCCCTTACTGACAGCATATCCTGGGCACCTTCCACTCTAGATCATTCTATTCCTTTCCAGAGATTTCGTTACAACTCCCTATGATAGTAAGTAGAAAGACATAGCTGGGGGGCTGGCAGGTAAAGCCATCCCCTGCAGTGCTGGTATCCCATATGAGTGCTGGTTCAAGTCCCGGCTACTCCACTTCCAATCCAGCTCTCTGCTATGACCTGGGAAAGCAGTGGAAGATGGCCCAAGTGCTTGGGCCCCTGCACCGCATGGGAGACCTGAAGAAGCTCCTGACTTTGGATGGGTGCAGCTCCAGCCATTGCAGACAATTAGGGAGTGGACCAGTGGATGGAAGACCTCTCTCCTTCCCTCTCTCTTTGCCTCCTCTTCTTTCTCTGTGTAACTCTAACTTTAAAATAAATAAATCTTTAAAAAAAAAAATACATAGCTGGGGCCAGTGTTGTGGAACAGTGGGTTAAGCCACCACTAGTGATGTCTGCATTCCATATAAGAAAGCAGGTTCAAACCCTGGCTGTCCTGTTTCCAACCAAGCTCTTACAAAAGCATGGGGGAAGGCAGCATATAGTGGCCCAGGCGTTGGGGTCCCTGACACTCAATGTGACTCCCCGTCTCTCCATGTCTCTCCGTGTCTCTCCGTGTCTCTGCCTCTCCTACTCTGCCTTTTAAATAGACAAATCTTAAAAAGGAGGACTTGGCCAACAACCAAGAGGCCAATATTGACAGTAATTTTATAAGCATTGTAACTGGAATGTTATCTACATATGTGCAATGCTTGTGTGTTAATCAGAATACTGATGAGCTTAACTAAGAATTGCTTTCAGATTTTTGCTGGACCTAAGTGTCTTTAGGTTTCTTAATAGTGGAGGGGCTAACAAGTGGAGTTAGAAGTAAGAGACTTGATCATACATGACAAGGGCATTCTACATAATAGAAGGCTGGCTGTGTTTTCCATTGTAAACATGTTTGTGGCCATTTTTTTGTTTTAAAGCTGTTGTACCCTAATAAACTGACCGTGTGTGTGTGTGTGTGTGTGTGTTTAGGAGCCCTCCGACGTTGTGAACTCTTTGGACTTGCATGTGGACATCAGTCTGGAAAACCCAGGCACTAGCCCTGCCCTGGAAGCCTATTCTGAGACTGCAAAGGTCTTCAGTGTAAGTGTGGTTTGCCCTTCCTGGGTTTTCACTGTCAAGCAGTGTTTCACAGTCACTGCAGTAATGTTTGGAAGAATGAAGACAGTCTCTAACTTCTCAGCTTTCAGGGAGGTATCTGATCTATCAGGTAAGATGCTGCATTATGTCACCTGCACCTCATATCAGAGAGCCTGGGTTTGCTCCCAAATCAAGCTTCCCAGTAGGGAGACCCAGATTGAGTGCCCAGCCCAGTTGTTGTAGACATTTGGGGAATGAGCCAGGGGATGGGAGGTATCTCTCTGTCTCCCTGCAAAATAAATAAAAATTGAAATTTTTTTTTTCTAAAGGAATTATAGAGTTCACTAGTATGTAAGTTCTGTGACAGGAATTTTTGTCTGTCTTTTTCACCACCCTATTTCCAGCCCCTAAAGCAGTGCATGGCATACCACATGTTTAATGAATATTTGTTGAAGGGATAAATAAAAATCAAATACCTTATGGTCACCACCCACTTGAAAATAAATATCTTAATATGTAGCAAGCTCTGCTACACCCATCATATCCAGTTCCCCCTAGTCAAAACCTTATCTTGAATTTTATATTTATCAATGCTTCTCATTATGACTTTGTTCAACCTGTGTATGTTCCTAAACACCGCTTGGTCTTGCATGGTTTTGAACTTGGCATAAATGGAATGATGCTATGCATTCTTCTGCAATTAGCACAGAAGAAAATGTATGGGATTTCCCCCTGTTTTGTAGATCCCTTTCTACAAAGACTGTGGTGGTGATGGGCTTTGCATCTCGGATCTGGTTCTCAATGTCAAGCAGCTGCCAGCTACCCAGTAAGTCTGACTTGAAAGCTTATGTAAGACGTAGAAATAAAGACACACTGAAATTATTTTATTCAAATAATATTTCTGGAGTTTCTTCTACAAAGAAACATTCATAATAGTAAATGCCTTTAAAAGCAAAGTTTAGGTTCTGCCATCTGCCTAAGTGTAAAGCAGTAAGAAATGTAAAATTATTGTGTTTGGATGGCTCCTATCTCTGTAATGTCATTAAGAGCGATGAAGAAGAAAATCCTGTGGCATTTATTATTTTATTGTCAGTATCATTTTAATATGAAGATAATTTATTAAGCAATTTTTTCAGTATACCAATTAAACCCAGGGTTTATTTTTTAAATGAATGAGGTTTTGGAGCACTGGCCTTTTAATTTTTTTACTTTAAGGCTCCTTTTTCTCTCTCCTTTTTTGCTTTTAACAGAGAACAACCTTTTATTGTCAGCAATCAAAACAAACGGTTAACATTTTCAGTAACACTGAAAAATAAAAAGGAAAGTGCATACAACACTAGAATTGTTGCTAATTTTTCAGAAAACTTGTTTTTTGCTTCATCTTCCATGCCGGTATGTGATGGCCCCCTGTGTGTACCGCCGTTGGGTTTCCTACTTACTATCAAGTCCTGTCTTCCTTACGTTTACCCAAATCCCCTTGTTCCTGTAGTTGTTCAGCACATTCAACCCCAGCACGATCACTACTGACTCTGTGACTGCCAACTAGTTAAACCGCACGAGGACCTGGTCTGGCTCTGTATCTAGGCCATTTCTGCTTCGAGCCTCGTTCAGTTTTTCCTTCACCCTGGTACTTGGCCGCGGTAGCCAGACACTCCCGTCACCTTCCCGAGCCATCCGTGTGATGTGGCTGCTGCGTGCTGCACAGATGCTGTGCACTTGCTCAGACACTCAAGTCCCACAGCTTAGCCCGAGCTTTGCAACCACATGTCTTACTGCTGCCAAGAGGATGCATTCCAGCAAAGCCAGGTCATCGTGCTGACTTGATCACCAAACCAGCAACACACTTGACCATGAGTGCCCCAGTCCCTCTTCTAGATCAACAATGGGTGGAGGAAAAAAGAGAAGGAAAAAGCTGAGATTTTCCCAATTAAAAAAGAGTAATAGTTGCATCCGGTTTAAAGTGAACTTAATAAATTTAGAGTTTGACACCAATCCTGACCTTAGTACTTAAACAGCCTGTGGTTCAACTCCCAGCTCCTGCTCCTGATTCCAGGTTCCTGCTAATGTGAACCTTGGGAAACAGCAGCAGTGGCTCCAGGGGTTGCGTCTCTGATGCCCAGGTGAGAGACCTAAGCTGAGTTCCCAGCTCCTGGCTCGAACATAACACATTTCTGGCTGCTGTGGGCATTTGGGGAGTGAGCTAGTGGATGGAGTTTATTCATTCTCTCTACCCCCCACCAAGCAAATGAAATAATATAAACATACTGTGCTAAATGATAACTTCTTATTTTAAAAAGAAACAGAAAACTAAAGGATTACTTAAATTATTAAAAATATATAAACACTGATATGATTTTGTTTCCTTCTCTTAAATACACAAATTTCAAATACATTGAGAGAAAGATATGTACTAAAGATAATCTTCTAAATACTGGATTAAAACTCACTGTGTTTCTGAAATACAAGAACTACAGTTTCCTTCTGGGAAAGAACTTCTGTACTAAAGCTCTTCTTTGGCTTGTAGGATGTGCTGCTTATCTTTAGAATCGGCAATAATAATCATACTGGAAGCTGGACAGTATAAGTCTTGCAAATTTTAGGGAATGATAAACTATTTTAATGTGAAACCAACCTTATTGCCAAAACATCCCTCTGTACCTTCCAATGTGTATGTGCACTCTAATGCATCATTTTTTGTCCCTGGTTGTCTTCAGGCTGATGGAACAGAAGTGACATGCCAGCTTGCTTCATCTCAGAAGTCTGTTAGCTGCAACGTAGGCTACCCCGCTTTAAAGAAGCAACAACAGGTACAGCTTGCATTCCGTACCCACATCCATGCTAGCACCTTCCCAACACCTTAGTTAATTTACTATTGTAGCATCATTTGTGTTGGATATCATCTTTTGATGGGCATCACACAATAATAGGCTATATACTTTGTGGAAACCTTTTAACATCTTAATATTTTAAGTTATTAAATAAGGTCTCCCTTATGCAATTTACTCCAAAAAGTACATGCAATAGAAAAAAGTTCTTTTTGCCTAAATGTGTTGACCAAAGTGCTGTATACAGAATTACAGATACCAGTTTTTTCTTAAGATGTATTATTTAAGAGGCAGAGTGACAGACAGAAAGGGGGAAGACAGGAAGAGGAAGACAGAGAGAAAGATAATCTTCCATCCTCTGGTCCATTCCCCAAATGGCCACAATAGATGGAGAGTGGAACTCCTTCTGAATCTCCCAGATGAGTAGCAGGGCCCAAATACTGGGCAGCAACTTCTGCTGCCATCCCAGGCACATGAGGTGGAGCAGCTGGCACTTGAACTGGGACTCCAATATGGGATTTTGGCATTGCATGTGGCAGCCTAACCCACTGTGCCACCATGCCAGCCCCTAGAAAACATGTGTCAACACTTGGTTAACAAGATTCACATCATCACAGAGATTTCCAGTTCAGACATGTATGAGTAACTTGGACGGTCCATTGAGAATTAAGCTGTCCCTAGAGTGAGCATGCCAAAGCAAGAACAGCTTAAGGTGGATACAATACACAATCAGCTAGGAATGAGTTTTCTTTTATGGGAAACATGTTTCTTCGAGTATGATGCATAAGCTTGACAAATGTTAATTTTGTGTGTAGGTGACTTTTACTGTAAACTTCGACTTCAATCTTCAAAACCTTCAGAATCAGGCATCTGTCAGTTTCCAAGCCATAAGGTAAACACAGTGAAGTCACGGATTGATGATATCTAGCCTTTAAAATATCTTTAAGTAATTTCCCAGCATTTGTTTTAACAGTGAAAGCCAAGAAGAAAACCTGGCAGATAATGCAGTCAGTCTCAAAATACCTCTGCTGTACGATGCCGAGATTCACCTGACAAGGTAGGTAAACAGTGGGGAGCCTAATATATTGGTCGTGACTACAAAATTGCTGTATACATACATTGCTAAAGCAAGAATTTGGATCAATACATCTCAACTTGTGAACTAAAACAGAAGTCCAAGGGCTTGGCACAGTAAGCTGCCACCTGTGACACTGGCCTCCCATACTGTAGCACAAGTTCAAGTCCTGGCTGCTCTACTTCCAATCCAGCTCCCTGCTAATGTGCCTGGGAAGGCAGCAGAAGACAGCCTATGTGCTTGGGCCCCTGCCACCCAGCATTGAGCTCCAGGCTCCTGGCTTCCATCTAGCCCAGCCCTGGCCATTGCAACCATATCGGGAGAAAATCAGCGGATGGGAGATTCCTCTCCCTCCCTCCCCTGACAATGGCTTGGTCGATCTGCCTTTCGAATAAAATAAATAAATCTTTAAAAAAGAAATAGAAGTCCGCAGACAAGTTTGACTCTAGGAAAACCTTGAGGGACTGTTTAAGTTTATTGACTGTTTAAGTTTATTGCAAAGACAGAGGAATTACTCTTAGGCCATGTGCCACAGGGAAGCTCCTCTATCAGCCCTCAAGAGGAGCTGCAAACTCTCTGAGATGTGAAAACAGAACTCTGAGAGTTGCCACACTTTCTTCTCACCGCCTACTTCCTAATGTCCACATGAAAGCTCAAGCAGTTCCCCCATTAGGTTATTCAAGCCCCAAGCATAATGCTTTGCACAGAGTAATTCCCAACCTATACTGTATATGGTCACAGGTTAAATCGTCAGATACTGGAAGTAGATCCAGTCTAGTTTCTGGGTGGAAAATGAACAGTTGCAGTTTTCTTCCATCCAGGAGGAAGTGAGGAATTTTCCAGAAGGAGTCATCCATGAAGAAACGCTTTATTCCCTCTTCTTGCTTGTTCAAAGCTAGTAAACCTGAGAGCAGTGGGCAAAGTGATACTGGCCGGTATCACTGTCCTAAATTGTTGACAGAAATGGGTGACTTGGGAAGTGGGTAACTTACAAATACTAAGGGCATTAATAGACTTCTTTAATCTTAACTCACAATTGGAAGGGCGGCAAGTTCATGGCACAGCCACGGAGCACAGCTGTGCCAGTGTGTGGGCTGCAGGCAATGCCCACCTCCAGCCTGGGTCCCAGACGTCTCTACCTTCTGAAGCCTTGTGCTCATTCCCAGCTAAATCAATGACCCCTGGAAAATACACGGCCGCATTTTCCCAAGTTCAGTGACAGGTTGCTCTAACTTCCAGCATATCACCCCAGCTGATCACTGAGCAAAAAGAGAAAGGAAAATATGCCATCATGTCTAGAGCCTGAGCCACATGAGCAAAGATGAGAGGAATGCTTCTGTGTCCAGTGTGCTGTGAACAGCACAGGCAGAAACAGAATCCAGCCCAAGCCATCCATCCCTGAAAAATCAATCAGGAACTTCAGATGTGACAGGACTCCCAGTTGCTAAAATAAGTAATTGAAAACAAATGCAACCAAAGAGCTTGCTCTTACCACATTACCTGAACTACTCACTGATGTTTCCTCTCCTTGGATGCCTTTTGTTGATACAGCTTTTTTACAGTTTCACACTTCCACTAATTTTTTTTCAGATACTTTAACAAAAAATAAACATAACATTCATTTTCCTGTCTAATATCTTAGCCACATATTTTTCTGGTAGTAACTTAGATTCTAATACACTGTAATATTTTTTAAGCAGAATTAACATTTTAATGCAAAGAATTAAAGAACAAATGCTAAAACGATTCCCAATGCTATCACCAAGGTATGTGCTATCAATACTTTTTTTTAAATTTTTTTAATTTTTTTTTTTTTTTTTAGACAGAGTGGACAGTGAGAGAGAGAGACAGAGAGAAAGGTCTTCCTTTGCCGTTGGTTCACCCTCCAATGGCTGCCGCGGCCGGCGTGCTGCGGCCGGCGCACCGCGCTCATCCGATGGCAGGAGCCAGGTGCTAGGTGCTTTTTCCTGGTCTCCCGTGGGGTGCAGGGCCCAAGCACCTGGGCCATCCTCCACTGCACTCCCGTGCCACAGCAGAGGGCTGGCCTGGAAGAGGGGCAACCGGGACAGAATCCGGCGCCCCGACCGGGACTAGAACCCGGTGTGCCTGCGCTGCAAGGCGGAGGATTAGCCTGTTGAGCCACGGCGCCGGCCGACTATCAATACTTTTTATAAAAGAAAAGTATGGCCACTCTTGTGCTATAGCGTGTTAAACCACCACCATGATACCAGCCAGTTGGAGTCCCAGCTGCTCCACTTCCAATCCAGCTTCCTGCTAATGTGCCCAGAAAAGCAAAGGAATATGGCCCAAGTGCACGGGCCCGGCACCCACATAGGAGACCTGAATGGAGTTCCAGACTCCTGGATTCTGCCTGGCCCAGCACTGACCACTGCAGCCATTTGTGAGTGAACAGCAGGGCAGATGGAAAATCTTTCTCTCTCCCTGTCTCTCCCTCTGTCTCTTATTTTGTTTCTCAAATAAAATCTTCAAAAAAATGAAAAGCACAAAAGGTACATGTACAGAAAATTTGAATGTTACAGAAAGATACAATAAACATGAAGTTATCCCTGCCCCCTCCCCACACACAGTCAGTCATTTTCAGAATTGTCTTGAAGGTATGGGGTTTGTTTATCCACCAGGATATATGCATGTAACACAAATGCGTAGTGGTAAAATACTCTTCTATACCTTTTTATGTAATCTTAGAAAAGTTTTCTTCTCAAGCATGCATATTTAGCTTATTCTGTTCTTGGCTGGGTCATTCCAACATTAATGAGAGATTATTTTGCATTTTTACTTTGTTTCAACATTCTATGCCATGCAAAAAACAAAATTTAACACACATCTTTGCAAACTTTTGAAAAAGGTTATGTTGATTCTTTAGCAGCCACTCTGCTATGCATGAATGTGCAGTTACATTGTACAAATATGACGGGTAGAAACAGACAGTGATAGAATTATTTCTGAAGCAAGATCCCTTGACTGTATATATATGGATCAACACTTAGGTAATTTAAGGAACACTTAAATAACAGATGAGAAAAATGTTAGATTTTATCGAAATATGAAAAGAGAACATATTGATCAATTTAGAAATTGTCACTTTTTAGGTGCTCACACAAAAATCTCTGGAAAGCAAAGCAAACTATTCTGGCACACACAGCCAGGTTTCTGTTTCAAAGCCAAGTCACTTTTCCCATTTTCCATGTAAGGCTGACGGCTCACTGTTTCCTCTCATATACATAACCTTGACTGCATCTATTTAAGTCTCCCTATGACATATTTTCCTTTTGAGACTTTGGAAATGTTTTTTTTTTTTTTTAAGCCTAAAAAAAGAGAAGGACAAAGTTTTAGGAAGGAAACAATTTTATCTCAGGAAATGTCCAGGCCATTTTTCAAGAAAATATAATGAATATCCTATAAAGATAAATTGTCCCTAAGATTTTTTAAAGATTTTTTTAAGAATTTATTTCAAAATTGGAGGGAGAGACAGAAATCTTCCATCTACTGGTTCATTCCTCAAATGACCACAATGGCTAGGGCTGGGCCAGGCAAAAGCCAGGAGCCATGCACTTCATCTGGGTCTCCCACATGGTTTCAGGGGCCCAAGCACTTGGGCCATCTTCTGCTGCTTTCCCAGGTGCACTAGCAGGGAGCTGGATCAGAAGTGGAGCAGCCAGAACTAGAACCAGCGCCCATATAGGATGCTGGCATTGCAGGTAGTGGCTTTACTTGCTATACCACAACAAAGGCCCATCTATGATTTAAACAGAAGATGTGTATGCTTCTTAGACTCCTACCCCTACTACTCATTCCTCTACCCCTCAACCACAGAAGCTGCCCTGGTTGGAATCCGACCTTGAAGCCTCAGAAATGAATGAGAACATAGGAGAGTTTCCAGTTTCATTCCAGTCTGAGTAATCCAATGGGGATTCCTCTGACCTAGATCACTTTGTGGGAAGACCTAAATCGGCAATGCCTTCAACTCTAGTTTAAAGAAAGAGATCTCTCATGCATCTGAAAGGTGGTCTCCACCCCACAGATCCCACCAACTGCAATTCGGACCCATACAATTAACATGGGCTTGGAAACAGAAGGATAGGAAGAACGAATAATTTTAAAAACATGGCCTGTCTCATAGGAACCAATATCCAATATTCTTTCCTTGTGTTTCTTGCACACGAAGTAGAGAATCCCTGGCTTATGAACCCATTCATCCAATCAGCAAGGACTGGGTGTCCACTGTGTTAGCACACCAGACAATAAAGCAGCAGTCTTGAGATGAGTTTCCTCATCAGTCTAAAGTAACACTTTTGTATTTATTTTAGAGATGTGATAACTTCTAAAAACATATCACAGAACCTCAAGGGAGAGACTAGGAAGGGATATGTTTTGAAAGGAAGTTTAGTCTTAGAAACAATCTTTGGCAAATAAGCCCATAACGGCATTAGTTTTCATGTAGTGCTTTTATAATTAAATGGTTTTACCTGTAACCTAGAAGATACTAAAGAAACAGGAAGCTTTAATAACAACAGCAGAGGTGGGCATTGCAGTGCAGGGGCGTTAAACCACTGCCTGGGATGCCCACATCCCAAATGGAAGTGCTATTCCTCCACTTCTGATCCAGCTCCCTGCTAATGCAGCCTAGGGAGCAGTGGATGATGGTTCAAGTGCTTGGGCCCCTGTCACCCATGTGAGAGACCTGTATGAAGTTTTGAATGCCTGGTTCAGCCTGGCCCAGCACTGGCTACTGCAGACATCTGGGGAGGGAACCAGCAGGTGGAATACCTGACTCTACATCTATCTCTGTCACTCTGCCCGTCAAATGGATGAAAATCTTTTTTTGGCCGGCACCGTGGCTCACTAGGCTAATCCTCCACCTTGCGGCGCCGGCACACAGGGTTCTAGTCCCGGTCGGGGCGCCGGATTCTGTCCCGGTTGCCCCTCTTCCAGGTCAGCCCTCTGCTGTGGCCCGGGAGTGCAGTGGAGGATGGCCCAAGTGCTTGGGCCCTGCACCCCATGGGAGACCAGGAAAAGCACCTGGCTCCTGCCATTGGATCAGCGCGGTGCGCTGGCTGCAGCGCGCCAACCGCGGCGGCCATTGGAGGGTGAACCAACGGCAAAAGGAAGACCTTTCTCTCTGTCTCTCTCTCTCACTGTCCACTCTGCCTGTCAAAAAAAAAAAAAAAAAACTTTTTAAAAAGAACAGTAAAACTAAAATGTTTGGCTTTCTAAACAATCACCCAACAGATCCACCAACATAAATTTTTATGAAGTCTCTTCAAATGGGAACCTTCCTTCCATCGTGAACAGTTTTGAAGATATTGGTCCGAAATTCATCTTCTCCCTAAAGGTTGGTAAGCTTCTTATAAGAAAGGCAAATCAGGAGGAAGGGGAAAGAAAAAATGAGCCTGGTAAGAGGGGAAGAAAATAATACACCAGTGGATATGAAACTTGAGTGTAAATGCAGGTCATCTGGAGATCTTGTTAAAGCACAGATAGCTAGGATTCATCTATATAGTTTCTAATTCAGTGGATCTGGGGTAAGTCTGAGTCATTAACATTAATTAAACATTTCTAACAAGTTTTCAGGTGAAATATATTCCTGCTGCTGGTTCCCATTTCATACCTTGAGCACCACAAAGTAGACCATTGATAAATCTTACTGGGTTTGTTCATAGTGATATGTCTTGGGTAAGGGTAACTGTGATATCTGGAAGGCAGATGTTCAATATTAATGAGATGGAGACCATTTCTGTTTGGGATGAATGCATTGGTATACAAATAAGGGTTTTGTACAGGTAGTAGCATAACCCAAAGTCTATTACTATTCATCAGTAAGTATTATAATATCTGTTATTATCAATTATAGACACAGAAATAATTATATTAGATAAACTTTGGACAATAAAAAGCAAATTCATCCACTACCCTAAGGCAGTACCATTTTACTATTTTACATTTCCTGCTCATCTGTTACAAGACTGCAACCCTACTATTATAATTTTTTTAATCTTAAAAGAATCTTGATTTGTTATCCAAATAGTGGAATTTATAAACTCTGGATGGTATCTGACAACTGCATTTTTTAATGGGAGATTTAATCAATTTGTAATAACATAATAACATTATAGAGATTATAATAATTATCAGCCTTCACAGCAATTGCTTTACATGCTACTCCTATTTAATTCCTAGATCAGTTATGAGGTTGATACAATTATTCCTAGGGTCATTATAAAATAATTTGACAATCAAGAGGGCATAAGCACTGCAGAATCGCAGCGCCATGAGTAACAACTGATGCACCAGGGCACACTTACTGAGTTTTGGATCCAGTTTATTCTACAAAGACTGGAGCACAGAGGGGTTGAGTTGTTTCCCCAAGCCACACTGCTAGTCAGTGGCATGGTGGGGACCACACCCTACAACCCACCTCCACAGGTGGCATTTTCATTCATGTATACCACGTTTATCAAGTCACCAATTATTCCTCATTAAAATTACAGATGGTGAGGTTTTTTCCATTAAGAAAACTCGGAGGCCTAACATATGATAAGGTAGTGAGTCACCTCCAGAGAAACTGAACTTTACCACTTTGTGGTTGATCCTAATCTACATCATGTTGTGATCCCAGCATGGGTTTCCACACACAGGTAACAACAGGAAGTGTCCCTGTAAGCATGGCGTCTGTAATCATCCACATCCCTCAATACACCAAAGAAAAGAACCCACTGATGTACCTGACTGGAGTGCACACAGGACAGGTAAGGATGACAAAGTGGGCTAGAAAAAAATGCATTGTTCAGGATGGAAATACTCCATGACGTTATTATCATGTCTGACATTTGCACGTGGCAGACAGAAGATAACCCTGATGTATCATGAGTGTCGGTTGACTGATTTATTAGCAAACAAGTGAAGTTCTGGCTGTCTGGGCTCTGTGAGGAGGAAAATGGAGTCAACTTGGAAGTGAGTCTATAGCAGGAACATAGTAGGTCTACACAGCTGCAGTTAGTAGCTGGTTGCTGTGGTTTCAGTGCTTATCTCCTACTAAGCTCCAGCTGACACGGTGATTGCCTTTGTATCAGTGTTAGGAGGTTGGGGCCTTAAAGAGGTGGTGGGGCCATGAGGGTTCTTTGTCATGGATGGGATTGGTGTCCTTACAAAAGGACACATTGGGCTCCCCATTTCCCCCGTCCCTCTCTGACCTCCACCCATGGAATGATGTAGCCAGAAAGCCCTCCCAGCTGCCAGCACCTTGGTTTTGACTCCCAGCTTCTAGAACTGTGAGCCAGTAAATTGTCCGTTTATTACAAATTACCTTTCTCAGTGTCTCTGTTAGAGCAGCACAAAACAGACCTAGGACTCTGGCCTTCGAGCAGCCAGCCTGGACTTTGCAGGTGGCAATACTCCACCCTGGTTCTTCATTTAAATGAGTTGAGTCTTTTAAGTAACAATGATGCCCAGCCCCACCCAGGGCAAGGAAGTCAGAATGTCCAGGGGTAAGGCCCTAACACCAGAACTTTTCTTTATGAGCTCCTCAGGTATTTCCAACGTGCAACCTGACCCAAGGAGCACCGTTCTGGTGAGAACCCTTGACATTGGCTTATCCTTGGTCTACCACTTGGCAGGTCTACAACAGTGTAATTCTTGTAGTGTGTAAAGGGGACTAGGCAACATCAATCTCCCTAAACTAAAGCAACTCACATTCTACTATTACTGCAAATCTATCTCATAAGAACCTACCCCATCTCATCAAGACACATCAAAGGATTTGAGTACTCCAGGGTTTATTTAATGGTTACAGGCAGCGTGGCCTGGTCAGCACCAGTGAAGAGAGGCTAAAAACCCCTCCTCTTTTCTAGTATCTAGCCCGGGATTCCCTAACATGTCAGGAGCATCACAGAGTGTTTTGCTTACTAAATCTGATCAAGCATTCTTCTTTGTAGGCTGGAGACATCAGTTGTAATGCAGAAATAAATCCACTGAAAATCGGACAAATACCTGCTTCTGTAGCTTTCAAGAGTGAGAATTTCCGGCACACAAAAGAATTGGTGAGGACAGGTTAAGTGTGAAAGTTGCTTCGAGTGATTCGTTGTTTCTCTTACCTGGAATCAAGGCCCCTTTTCTCTCACCACCTGGTAACACAGAGCTTTCTCATCTCACCTTGATGGCTTGCATGAATTGTGATTTAGAAAACACTTCTAACACTCAAGTCTAGGTTTTAGACATTGTAAAATATAAAATTCATCTTTGGAGTTCCTGATATCAGAAGGACTCCTGCAATTTCCATGTTTCTGTGTTGTGTGCTTTGGGAACATCACAAAGACCTGAGAGGGACTGGGTATGTGAGGCCTCGAACATCCTCCATCCAAGACAAGTGTTTGGTGCGATGGTCAAGACACCACTTGGGATGTTCCCATCCGATGTTGGAGTGCCAGGGTTTGAGTTCCAGCTCACCGCTAATGTGTACCCTGAAGGGCAGCAGGTAATCATTTAAGTAGTTGGATCTCTGCCACCCATGTGGGCAACCCAGATTGATTTCCAGGCTCTTGGCTTTAGTCTGGCCCAGCCCTAGTTGATGTAGACACTTGGGGAATGAACCAATGGATGGAAAATTCTCTATGCCTCTCAAAAAAGTAAATAAGAAACTTCAAATCCCTATTCTACATCACCACTGGAATCTTTTATTATCTGCTAAATATGTGCCTCTCCTATTTTCCAATTTTTTTATCTCCTATTCCTAAGATGCACACTCTTCTTTGGGAAAGAGATTAATCTAGCAGGTGCTTGCCCAATTAAGTATTCAAGTAAGTCAGCAGTCCATAAATTCTAAAGAAAGCACAATGTTAAACTCATCCTTGTCATCTCTGAGCAAAACTGTTTTTTAAAACGTAGTGGAAATAGGAAAATAGGAGAATAAAATTCCTCCCTTAAAGTATATTAATTTACAGATACTTGTAGATACGTGTGTGCTGTTATATAAAGAAGTCATGAAAAACTTGGCATTTGACATAGGCCAGTACCTTATACATTTTTAAAAAACAGACTTGTTACAATGTTTATTCACTGTTTTTCAATTTATTTGAGTGAGGGAGAGAGAGAGCACACTTCCATCTGCTGGTTCACTCCCCAAATGCCCACAACAGCCAGGCCTGGACAAGACTAAAGCCAGGAACCCAGAACTCAGTCTAGGTCTGTTACATGGGTGGCTGGGTTCCAAGTACGTGAGCCATCATCTGCTGACTCCCAGAATACCCACCAGGAGGAAGCTGGTCAGAAGTGCAGGAGCCAGGACTCCAGCTAGGCACTGTGATGTCAGAGGTCACTGTCTCAAGCCACACCTTAACCACAATGCCAAACACTTGCCCTAGACTTTAGAAAAATTTTAGGTTCACAGCAGAATTGAATGGAATCTACAGAAGTTTTCCAGATACTTCTTGTCCCTAAATATCCATGGCCTCCTCCACTATCAAAAGGTTAAACCAGAGGGCAACATTTGTTGTAATCAATGAGCGTACCACTGACACAGCATCATCACCCCAAATCCACAGTTTGCATCCTAGTTCACTGGTGGTATAAAAATCCACACTGTGGATCCTCATAAATGTATACTGACGTGTGTCTTCAGTTATCACACCAGAGAATATGTTCACTGTCCTAGGAATTCTCTGTGCTCCACTGTTCATCCTCTGTCCTCCACTGTTCATCCTCTGTCCCTAGCCCCTGAGAACTGCTGATCTCTTACCACAAACTTTTTTTTTTCTTTAAGATTTATTTATTTGAAAGGCAGAGTTGCAGAGGCAGAGAGAAAGAGAGGTCTTCCATCCTCTGGTTCACTCCCCAAATGGGCCCCAACAGCTAGAGTTGGGCCAATCTGAAGCCAGGACCCTGAACTTCTCCCGGGTCTCCTACATGGGCACAGGGGCCCAAGCACTTATGCCATTTTCAACTGCTTTCCCAGGCCATAACAGAGAGCTGCATCGTAAGAGGAACAGCCGGGACTTGAACCACTGCCCATATGAGATGCCGGTACTGCAGGCAGCAGCTTTAACTGCTATGCCATAGTGCCAGCCCCTCAACATTTTTTTTTTGACAGAGTGGACAGTGAGAGAGACAGAAAGGTCTTCTCTTGCCGTTGGTTCACCCTCCAATGGCCACTACGGCCAGTGCGCTGTGGCTGGCGCATCGCACTGATCCAAAGCCAGGGAGCAGGTGCGTCTCCTGGTCTCCCATGCAGGTGCAGGGCCCAAGCACTTGGGCCATCCTCCACTGCACTCCCAGGCCACAGCAGAGAGCTGGACTGGAAGAGGGGCAACCGGGACAGAATCCGGCGCCCTGACCGGGACTAGAACCCGGTATGCCAGTGCCGCAAGGTGGAGGATTAGCCTAGTGAGCCGTGGCACCGGCCATCCCTCAACATTTTTTAATCAGAAATTAATCTTTTTTCATTTTGAGTAATGACTATTTTGTGTATGTCCAATAATTGATAAGTATATTGTTGACAAGCATTATTTTTTGTTTTTACTCAAATAGTACAACAGGCTTGGTGCACTTTGGTGCCACATATTTCTGATGATACGTAGACAGGAAATGGCAGGGGCAGGGAGTATGCACATTTTACATTTCAAGACATAGTACCAAGATCCCACCCAGATGAATAGATATGAGCTCTAATAGTTCATGAGATTGCCTGTTTGCCTAGATCTTTCCCAGCCACGGGGTTTATCTGTCTTTGTGAAATGTTACCACTTATGGTTTTAAACCCATGCCAACCCTCTCTCTCCTTTTGCTACTGACTTCAACCTGAAAGAACTGCAGAACTGCTTCCTGTAGTAATGTCACCTGCTGGCTGAAGGACCTCCACGTGAGAGGCGAGTACTTCATTAATGTGTCCACCAGGATTTGGAACTGGACTTTTGCAGCAGTAAGTATCAGATTTATTGGCTGGGTTTATCAAGGAAATATAAGGCTGCATTGTGGAGAAAATCTAACGTTTTGACAAAATTCATATTTCGGCTACTACCAGCAGTGCCCAGATAAGCCAGAGCAGGAAAGCAGCTTGTTTCCATCCTGTCCAGTGCTCGCCCGATCCGGCCATGCCTGTCACCTGGGGTGCTTATGGTACGATCTGCTTCTGAGGCTCCATGCTGACCTATGGCAACACGATGGTGTCAAGATCAGCTGCCAAGGGCCATCTGCTTTTGCTTTGCCTCCTTTCATATGCTCCCAACATTTCCATCCTCCCAGTCTTCATCACACTTGAGTCAAAATGCCTTTGTCTCTCTCCTAGAGCTCTTAGATAACTGATCTTAAACTACCCAGGAGATACATAGTAGCTGAGGGTCCATCTTCCCTTATTAGGGCCAGTAACCCTCCATTCTGTTTTTCCCATCTTCTGATAAAAGAACCCAGTGCCCTGACAACTTAAGTCATTTCCATCCCCAAGAGCAGTTTGCACAAAGTGCCAAAGCCAGGTCAGGGCTGATTTTCCATGTGCTATAGCGATGTTTACTTTGAGCAGGGATTTTGGTAGCCAGGATATCAGTCTGGAATGAGAAATAGAAGGACAGACAGCTGCCCTACATCTGCTTGCTTCAGTGATTGGCCATCCCTTTTACCACTCCTGGCTCCAACTGAGTAGCAAAATACAAATTAGTCTGAAACCTCTGGGGCCCTTTGTGGCTGCAGTTCATTTCTTTTAAATAAATCAGTTCACAAGGTGCTTACAACTAGACGTCACTCCCTGGTTTTTCACTAGTTCATGATGTCTCCAATCAACTCCACTCCTTGCTATCAAGTTTTGTGTTAGAGAACTGGTCCACACTTGTCCCTGGAGTCCAAATAAGAGCAATATTCTTGGATAAGGGAAAGGAATGCTGAAAACAAAAAAAAAAAAAAAAAGGGGGGGGGTGAGGAATGGGGAAGTGAGGAGGTGCGTTTTCTTTTGGCCTTGCTTTTATTTTCTTCTGAGCTGCACTGGCTCTCATGCCTTCAGGATAATTCTAAATCCTCTCCGATGCAAAGCGGCTGCAGCTTGGTGCTCACTTTTACCACTCGATTCTTGGCTCCTTGAGTTTGAGGAACAAATGTTTTCATAGCGAACTCTGCCAACTGGAAAGGAAAAACGTGCTGTTGCACATCAAAATGCAATCATGCCAGCTCTGTAAAAAGCATTTTGTTTGTCTCAGGTTGGGTTAAAGCTACGTCATTTCAATTATAAGACCAGCTTCTTAGGAAGAATATTATTTATGCTTTTCCATATGGTTATGGTGGGTAAACTGAGATGATACCTTGGGAGTTATCATCTGTCAAGTCCTATACATTTTCCTCCTTTGGAAAGGTCAAATGATTATCCCCATCTTGTTTTCAGCAATTTCTATGGAAAACTGGATGTTCTCAGTCCACCTGGGTGATCCAGTCTGAAATGTGGATCTCATTTCCTGTATTAGAGGCCATTAATGTGCTGCTTTTTGTTGCCATTGTGTGTGTGTGGTGGTGGTGGTGGTGGTGCAATTCAACATGACATTTCAAATAATTCCATCACGAAGTGAGGGCTCAGGCCCTCAAATTAATGGCAGCACTGGCTGCAATTTCTAAGTGAATGCTTTGATGAATGCTAGCAGGTATGTCACTTCACTCCCCAGATGTGCATGCTTGCCCACCTGTGTGCTAGCCCTGCAGGAGACCATTGTGTGCCTGTGTAAAGGGCCTGCTGTGGGAGTACAGATGTTAACAGTATTGTAAGAAAAATGCTGTCTTCTATAACATACAGGAAGCATGAAACCACAATTCGCCAACAGCTACTTATTTCTTCCCACTTTCATCAGTCAATACTGCTTATGTTCCATCAATAAGATATTTAAGAGAGCAGTGAATGGGGTTAACTTTTGATGCAGTTGTCCATCTTGAGAAAATTAAGAATAGCCAGAGACTAAGCCAATGGAAAGGAAACAAACTGCTCACTTTTTGGAAATATATTTTCTCTTTCTGGCTCCTAGATATAGTTTAGCAGATTACCTCATGGAGTCTGTTGGATTGTGTGGCCTGGTAACCAAAAAAACTCAGTCCTGTTCTAGCCAGGGTATGTGAGGGCTGCTCTAAAATTTGAGCACTGTATTCTACTTCACAGTTGGCATCTGGTCCAGTATTTGCATTGCAGAGAAAACAATAGTGAAATACACACATCAATGTTTCCATTTAAAAACAGATTTTTCTGTAACTCATTTGAGGAAAATATATAGTTATTTCATAATAAAATGTTACTGGTAATGTCAACATAAAATGTACACCCTTCCCATCTGCCTACCCCAAATCCAATGTGTTTGGTAGAAACACCTGGATTAGGAAATCTGTAATTATTGATGTGATGTATAACATGCCAAAAAGTTCAGGTGTCTGCAGCCAACAGGCATGGTCAAGTTAAAGTGTGCTTTTAAATGGTATTATTTTACACATACGCACCTAAAGGAAAATTCTCTTCCCTGTTAAATTTTGGTTTCCTGTTCCATTATATGCCCCACTGAGGTAAGTATATAAACTCAGCTGGCAATTTTGTCACATTGCAAAGTTCATTTTACAATCTTCACTATAATCTTCCATAACTAAAAACATGCCTTTTGGGCACAGTAGTTAAGTCACTGCTTCAGACACCTGCATCCCCTATCAGAGTCCCTGGGTTTGCATCCCAGCTTGACTTGCGATCAGCTTCCTGCTAATATTCATCCTGAGTGGCAGCAGGTGATAGTTCTAGTAGTTGGTTCCCTGCCACTCACGCGGGAGACTATTGTGGGCAGCCAGGGAAATGTGTTAATTTGCTGACGTCTGGATCCCATCCTTCAGAGACTTGGTTTAATTTTCAGAAGCAGAGCCCAATCATCTGCACATTTCACAAGTTCCCCAGCTACCTCTGATGGCTGTGCTGTTCCATACTACCAATTTTTATTTTAAAGATTTATTTAATTTATTTGAAAGAGAGAGAGGTAGAGACAGAAAGAGAGGTCTTCCATCCGCTAGTTCACTCCCAAGGTGGCCACAATGGCTGGAGCTGTGCCCATCCGAAGCCAGGAGCCAAGAGCTTCTTCCAGGTCTCCCACATGGGTGTAGGGGCCCAAGGACTCGGACCATCTCCCACTGCTATCCCAGGCTATAGCAGAGAGCTGGATCAGAAGAGGAGCAGCCGGGGCTAGAATCAGTACCTATAGATGCTGGTGCTTCAGGCCAGGGTGTTAAGCCGCTGCACCACAGTGCCGGCCCCCATACTACCAATTTAAGCACTCGAAGAGTCTTTGGGGATTTTGCTTCAATTGTTTACTTAGAGAGGTGTCCCATTCACTACCCAAATTCCCACAACTAAGGCTGGGTGAGAGCTGAACCATCACTCCAGGTCTCCCAGATAGGTGTCAGGAACCCAACAACCAGAGCCTTCCAGAGTCTGGGATCAGGAACTGAAGCTGGGAGCTGAAAGCAGATGCTGTGATGTGGGATGTAGGTATTGTAACCGAGAGAGGCCTGTCCCACAAGTTCTCCAAGACTTGGATTTTCTCACCACATCCCACCAGGAAACAAATCATAAACATGGATTTCTGCGTTTAATACTGCTGAAGTAAATATATTCCTTTTAAACAATTATTTATTTGAAAGTGGGAGGGAGACAGAGACACAGAGCTTGTCCATCCACTAGTTCACTCCCCAGATGACAGGCCAAAGCCAGGAATTTCCTGTGGGTCTCCCACATGGGTAACAGGGACCTGAACACTTGGGCCACCTTCCACTGCTTTTCCCAGTCCATTAGCAGGGGCTACATCACAAGTGGAGCAGTCAGTACACAAATTGGCACAATACGGGATGGCAGGCAGGGGCTTTACCCACTGTCACAGTGCCAGCCCCTAAGATGTTTGCTCTTGTGTTCCAGTCACCTTTCCAGACAGTACAACTGACAGCAGCTGCAGAGATTGACACCTACAACCCCCAGATATTTGTGATCGAAGAAAACACCGTCACGGTGAGTGCACAGCATCCTCTACACAGTGTTAGTCTGCGGCAGGCGGCCCCTTTCTTAATTTGCAATGGTCATTCTTCCCATTTGTGTGTGGAAATACCTTACTGAAACCCAGAAGAATCTGATGGCTATAATGCTGAGCTTTTGATAAGGGTGTTTGCTGCTCAAAAATTTGAGTGATATACTGGTCCTCCTCCAAATCCCCACATGGGCAAAGCTGGCTTTTCAACAAGTAATGATCTAATGTAAGTCACACCAGGGGCTCTGTCTTGCTTGGAGATCCACGGTGTCCCTTCTCCGTGCCTAACCTGGCAACACCAGTTCTTCCTTGCTCTCCACGCTCACATGGAACTCTCTAGATTGGGGGCTACAAAATCTACGTTGTGTTTGTTTAACTCATCAATTGTACTTTACAGTACTTTTTTTTTAAAGAGGAGTACTGAAGCATGCTTAATAATTAAGGCATTAGAGGGGTCCTTTTTTCTAAAATAGTGCTCCTTAAAAACAGACACTGACATTATGTGACACATCCATTCATTAAGTCTTACATTCTAGAAAACTGTAAATGCGCCCCTTGATTAAAAAGCTTCTGCAGAGAAATGTATTTTCACAGAAAACAAAGGTTCTCTGTTCCAAGAGCTGGCACAGGACATTTTCCTTTGCACTGAAACTCTGGGTAGAATATGCCTTATTTAGATACAGAAGATTTCCATGCCTGGCCAATCTGCTGGCAGAGCCTTGAGCATTTTCCTCTCAAAGCTTTTGTTGGGAGCTGGAAGCCAGTTCAAGACTCTGCCCCCAAGGCCAGCTTGGCAGTTGGCCTCAGTCCATTTCTTCTGCCTACGGACTTGGCTAAAAAATTCATGGCCCCGTGAACTTGGGGCTGCTCACAGCACTGCTGCCCCACTCTTGTCCCCGGGACAGTGATGCACTCAACAGAGAATGCATTTCTGCTTCTGGTTAAGGAACCTCAGGGAAAGTGCACACCCTCTCTTCAGAGGTTCGGGCACGGAAAATCAGAAATGGAGCCAAGGGAAAAGTGGACTACAAATTCAAAGTGCTATGAACTTATCCTAGGGAAAAAGTACTACAGCTTTGTTTTTTTCAAAACTCACTTCAGAAGAATGTTGTGCTCAAGTCATATGTGAAATTCTGAAATCTTTGTTTTTTAGAAAGCAATGTTAAACACATTAATGGAAAATTCAAATATTTTAATACACTCAAATTTTTTTCTTGGATTCTCTGAGCAATGCTAATAAACAACAGAGGCCAACTTGTCTATGAAAATGTTTTAAAATATAAACAATTTGGAGTTTTTTGAATAATGTTTTTAAATAATAAATTGTCACACTCCTATAGATTGTAATAGATTGGGTCCTAGGCTTACTAACTCTGATCCACAAAATTTCATACATGGGGATGCACAGGAATATGTGGGCCCCAGATGAGGAAACTCTGGCATAGAGAGGCAGGCTGTTAAGCAGTGAGCAATATGGATTTTTAGTCACTTTATCCATAAATTTATAAAGCCTATTTTAGCTCTAAAGTACACAAATTTTTAAAAAGTCACCAAGGCCAATTTAAGTGTAATGCACCTCACAGATGGTACGACAGAAGGCCTCCACTACCATTTAGTGCTGAGTCAAATGAGTTAGATATTACACTCTTTTGGTCCAGCATAGGACTCTTTAACAAGTATTTTGTGAAGAAAATGGTTGAGATTCCAGTTTAAAAAAATACGCAGTTTTATCACCAAAACTCTTAGAGAATACCCATTCCATAACAGCATCACAAGAATGCCACAGTGTGAACATAAAGGATCCTACATAGCTTCAAGGACAAGTTTATTCTTCAAAAGGTCAACTTGAGCCCAGACGTTTACGTTCCCCAAAATTGGTACCAACCTTGAATGAGAGTTCCGTGAAAGCGGTGTTTTAGACACCCAAGACAAACTGCTGTGCGATCACAGCCGAGGTTGGTCGGTTGCTTTACTCCCTTCCCTAGGCCTGCTGAGGGTGTTTTCACTTGGTGGTGGTAACGTGTGCCAGAAACTGGGGTTCCTTCCTGTTTCATGCCTCCGGGAGGGTCAGGCCCATCACAGGCACAAGGCACTGGTGCAGTTCTAGGGAGGACAGCTGCAGACTTTTGTTCTCTCTTGAACTTGGCAGGCATGTTTTCTCTCAAGTAGTCCTGGACAATGCTGAAGAATCCTGAGTCGGCATCGACAGTTAGATCACTGGACTAGACTAGCTCACCTTGTCAATGCTGAAATTAGGTAACTGGATTGTGAACATACATTTACAGGTTCCCCTCATGATAATGAAACCTGACGAGAAAGCTGAAGTGCCAACGGGAGTCATCATTGGAAGCATAATTGCTGGGATCCTTTTGCTGTTAGCTCTGGTTGCAATTTTATGGAAGGTAAGAACACTTCACATTTCATAGTACAGGAATCCTGCATGCCTCTGCTCGACTCTCCTTACAAAATGGCAACCTTGGGTTTTCACGTGGTGTCTCCTCTCTCATAAGAGGAAAAGAAATATGTGTTTATGATGTCCCCCTTTATGCTCCTTGAAAATGAGGTATTTTTTCTCCTTTAAAAAAAAACTTCTTTCAACCAGCAGGGTCATCTACCTTTTAAATAAGTAGACTGAAAATTTATGAAATTCAGTTGAACTATCAATTCACTAAAGAGGTGGCAGGGACCAGGTAAGCAGTCCACCCAGCACAATCTCCAGAGATTCCTTCAGAGACAGTGGGTACCATACAAAATAAACCAGTGGGCCGGCGCCGTGGCTCAACAGGCTAATCCTCCGCCTTGCGGCGCCGGCACACCGGGTTCTAGTCCCGGTCGGGGCACCGGATTCTGTCCCGGTTGCCCCTCTTCCAGGCCAGCCCTCTGCTGTGGCCCGGGAGTGCAGTGGAGGATGGCCCAGGTGCTTGGGCCCTGCACCCCATGGGGAGACCAGGAAAAGCACCTGGCTCCTGGCTCCTGTCATCGGACGAGCGCGGTGCGCCGGCCGCAGCACGCCGACCGCGGCGGCCATTGGAGGGTGAACCAACGGCAAAGGAAGACCTTTCTCTCTGTCTCTCTCTCTCACTGTCCACTCTGCCTGTTAAAAAAAAAAAAAAAAAAAAAAAAAAAAAAAAAAAAAAGAAAGAACAAAATAAACCAGTGGTCACGTTTTCTACTTGCACGTTTATTAGGTGCAGTGTGGTGTTCCAACACACACATGTACACTCTGTAATGATCAAATTGGAGAAATCCGCATATCCAGAGAGTGATAACATTTTTATATCACCTGTGCAGCTTGGCTTCTTCAAAAGGAAATATGAGAAAATGACCAAAAACCCAGAGGAGATGGACGAGACCATGGAACTCAACAGCTGAACCGCCGAGCAACATGCCCGCCAGGCTCTGCTGCTGTACCTGGATGGATTTCTTTTCAAATCCTAGCTGTCGTTTGTTTTTAAATAATGACAAGGGGAAACTAGCCTGATACTTAGAGAAAAACTGCTGGTCAGATTGGAATGTATAAATTGTATGTGGGGTGGGGTACAGGTCTAAGATTTATTTGGGGGGGGGGCATCTTTAAGCTGGCTGGTCCAAAGATTACCTTCTAATGTGTTATGTCAGGAACATGAAAGGCTTCCCGGCATGACAAGTCCTAAAGAAAAATAGACTTTCTCAGACTTAGGGAGGAGTGGGGGACAGGGCAGGGGAATGCACTCATAAAAGTGGAAGCACACAGTATGTGTGTGTGTATATATATTATATGTGTATGTGTATATAATATATACATATACATGTGTATGTATACACATATATACTATCACATATCCATCTTACATAATTATATATTAGTATTTATTAAATATACTAGAATATTATATATGATGTATATCATATACTGGTTACTTCCACAGATATACAAAATTATAAATATTGATGTTACCAAGAGCGGGTAAAAAAACAACACAGGGTGTTTTTAAAGTCGGGCTGCTCCTCTGAGCTTGCTGCAGCAGTGATTTTATTTATAAGTGAGGTAAAATTTGCTGTTTTTTTTTCAGCCCACAGCTGCCTCTTCCAAGTTCTACCTTGCTACCTTTGGTAAAACCTGCCTGCCTAACCCAGCGGAGGTTAGGAGCATGCTCTCCTCCAAGCTGGAGGATGGGGCAGTTTATAAGCCAAGGCACAAAATACTGCTTAAAACCCGTGTAAGAGCAGTCAGGATAACACTGTCTTCTGGAAGCCCAGCCTATGCCAGACAAGAAGGAAGGATTTTCTTTTCTCTTTCAGGCCTCAATTAGCTGGCAGGAAGAGACTCGGGGGCTTTTTGAAAGATGGGCAATTTCTCTGGCAGCCTCTCACCCGCAGGTACCCCCACACTAAAGAAGCCATCACAGCCTGGCTTCCTCTCTAGGGTCCAAGCCAGCCACCTGCATTTACCCCTCATCCAATCCTCCTCCTCCCCCTGGTGTTTGGGGGGGGGGGGTGATTTCTGTAAAGTCATGTTTGTTCACATACCTTTGTGAACTACTGTATATGAACTACGTACCCTCAAGGGAGCTATTTGCATATATTAGCAAATAAGAAAAATTAGCCTGAGGAAATGCCCAAATGTTGGAATTTCTGGTAGTGTAAACAAGGCAAAATAAAACATTTTGTGAATTTGCAGGAAGTTGTGGAAGGAGCCTAGGAAACCACCAAATTAGCAGGTGCACCTGTGCTTCCTCCCAGAGGCGGGAACTGCAAATGGGCAGGTGTGTTCAAAAGGTAACTTCTTTGGCCCCAACTCCCAAGATTCTAACTTGTTCACTGTGGGATGAGGCTCAAAAATGAGCATTAAAATGTGAATGGAATGCATCTTAGGAACTACTACCCATTTCTGCTTTTCCTCTTTATCTGAGCCCAAATGTTCTCTGGTTTGTGCCAGGGTGACGTAGAGGGCAAGGGCTATGGTGACTATGTTGTCAGACGCTGCATACCTAAACCTT
This sequence comes from Sylvilagus floridanus, assembly GCA_949820135.1. Taxonomy (NCBI): domain Eukaryota; kingdom Metazoa; phylum Chordata; class Mammalia; order Lagomorpha; family Leporidae; genus Sylvilagus; species Sylvilagus floridanus. Next base: position 62,506,563 of record OX463246.1, on the reverse strand, counting down.
GGACAAGCCCTTGGTCTCTAAAAACCTTAGGGTCCTCCTCATAAACTGGGAAGGCTGGACTGGAGTTAAGCAGCACTTAAAAATCTATGATCTGGATTTCCTAGAATATAGACAGTCTTCAAAAATCTGACTTGGAAAGAGGTCAGAGGAAAGCAGGTCTTTGCCTGTCTGCATGTGCATGGCTCTGGCTGCCCTCCTGGGCCTGGCCCACGTTGGCAGCCCACAACTATCTGGACAGTTTAATGATTTACTTTGTATTTGACAAAGCAAGGCAAACAAGAATTTAAAAGATATCAATTAGCCATAAAATGTCAAGGGTTTATAGCAAAAACAGCTTGGTATTCTCTAGCTGGTTGTGCCAAAGCCCAATTGTTTTAGCAGCTGTGTGGATTCACTGTTTCATTCCAAGATTTTATTTAAAAAAAAAATGGAGAAACTATTAAGTTGAATATTTAATAAACCATGTAGCTAATGTATACAAGGGGTCTTCTGAAAGTTCATAGAAAATGCATATTATAAAAACTAAGGATTTCAATGTTACACCAAAATAACCACCTTTTAATTCCATTTTCCAAACTTTTTGAAGTACCTTTGTATATAGCTCATTGAAAAATTAGCATGCATATAGAGTATATTCCTTTTTATTTAGTTTACCTTCTTAGATAAGCACTAAACAAAGGTCACATGGAGCTCCAGAGCTTTAGCTCACCTTGGTTTACAATACTAGCCTCCACTGCACATTTCCATGCAGTAGTGGGATTATTATACACTAAAAAAAATTAGCCTAGCCACTTCGCTGCACCCCTGACCACACTAAGCCAGGCTTTCTCAACCTCGGCACCATCATCACTTCGGACGTGATGGTTTCCTTGTTTGTGTGTGGGTGCTGGGGCTTTCCTGTGCCTTACTGGATGTTTAGCACCAACTCTGGCCTCCAACTACCACTGTAGGGCAGTTCCTTCCTCCCGCAGTCAAATGACAATTAAAAAACGTCTGCAGGCATTACCAACTGACTCTTGGGTCAGGAGTATTTCTCAAGTAATTTTAAGCAAAGGTGAAGTCACCCAAGAAATTCAGAGGGGAAAATATTTGGAAAAAAAGTTAGGTGCTCCTGTTCGGACACATTTTTGTTTTAAGGCTGGTATTCTACTTTTCAAAGACAGCAAGTTAAAATTTCCATTTCATAAATGGTAAAAGTCTATGGAATATGATTAAAAATTGTTTTTTCACACATGGCTACCGCACAAACCTTGTAAGATAGGAATATAGTCAAGTAGCTTGATGAAAAAACTTATAATTTTGTGTTTTCATTTTAGAACTGAAAAAAATAAAACTAATTTATAATGGTCAATCAAGTGATTAAAAAATTATGAAGGGATAACTTTATGTATTTATCCTGATGTTATAAATTGATATAAATAGAAGGCAGGATTCTTATAATTGAGTTCCTGGACCCATCTTTAATATTTTACTTGCACACTTATAACGATTATATACAAAACCTCAGGACTACGCTTTGTGTACATTTAGGCATGCTTGTTTTAATCAAAGACTAAAGTTTAAAATAACGTTAACTAAAGAATAGAAATGTAGCTAACATGTAAATAGTTTCCTAAGTGTATATATTGTAAAACTGTAAGAATGGCTTATTTTTAAAGAAAATTGAAAAAGTTCTTTCCTTCAAACAATTCATGTCTTTGATAACTGTATTTGCTGTTTTTCTTTCCACAAAAACTGTAAATTGGAATGTATGCATGATTGTACATCAAGTTGCACAATTCCTTTTATTTCTGAGAAACAATCAAATTGGCATAGCAATCAGTAAAACTAGTCACTTTTTTCTCCTAGGAAAGAATGAGGATCTAACAGGAAAGTTATGTAATTGCAATTGACTATATATTACATTTTAAAATGTCATTAAAATTGTTTTGAGAGCTGGCTTCGTGGTACAGTGTGTTAAGCTGCTGCTTGCAATGCTGGCGTCCCATTTCAGAGCCTGGCTGCTTTGCTTCCAATCTGGCTTTCTGCTAATGTTCGTAAGAAGGCAGTGGATGATGACCCACTACCTGGGCCCTGCCACCCAACAGGGGGGTGGCCAGGATGGAGCATATGGCTTCAGGAGTGAACCAGCAGACCGAAATCACTCTCCCTCCTTCTCTGCCTTTTAAATAAAGCTTGAAAAGAAAAGTAGCCTGAAAAGTGTTGCCTTTAGGTTTTGTTTTTTTTATATATTTATTTGACAGAGTTAGAGAGAGAGAGACAGAAAGGTCTTCCTTCTGTTGGTTCACTCCCCAAAGGCCACCATGGCCGGTGCTGCACCGATCTGAAGCCAGGTGCTTCTTCCTGGTTTCCCATGGGGTGCAGGCGACCAAGCACTTGGGCCATCCTCCACTGCCCTCCCGGGCCACAGCAGAGAGCTGCACTGGAAAAGGAGCAACCGGGACTAGAACCCAGCGCCCATATGGGATGCTGGTGCCACAGGCGAGGATAAACCAAGTGAGCCACGGTGCTGGCCCCTAGGTTTTGATTTTTACAAGGCATACACTGTACTGTAGTTGTCTTATACTCACATTGCTTCAGTACACAATGAAGACTCAAGGAGACTGAAGATATAACTAGCCAGATTATCTAGTCTGTTACAGCAGCCAAACCACTGCGACATTCAAAGACATAATCATATGTTGTTCAGTAAAGATTAAATATGCCGAAAAATTAAGATCTACATCAGGCTGACAGCCTGCCACTGTTGTATGGAGGACAGATTAATGCCCACTCTACCTGCTGTGCAGTAATGTGCCGCCTTCATCTCTCTCATCCGTGTATCTGGTGCTCTTTCACATGCCTTCCTGTCTCAATCGTAGCAAACAGCTCACAAGGGTCAGCTTACTGCAGAGCTGTTTCCAGTAATGTCTGGGATACGTCTCACCTTCAAGTGCAATGCTGGAGAAAATAGAACAGTGCTGCTGCTGTCCACAGCAGAGCAGGCCTGCAGTAAAACTACCATTTTCTGTTAATTTGTGATTTTATATTGAATTTTTATTCCAAAGTACCTGTTAAAAAGTAAAACCATTTTAAAAACGCCTCCCTCATGCTATCATAATCATTTAATATTAAAGCAGGGCCCAACCTTAATGAAAATGGCTACCACACTGAATTTTTTGGGTCTAGTCTCTATAGTGTATCCCTGTCTATACTGCCCTCTGCTGGGTGATTCACCTAACTACATCACCTAAAAGCTTCCTCTTGAAGATTTTTTTTTTGAAAGTCAAAAAAAAGAGGTCTTCCATCTGATGGTTCACTCCCCAGATGGCCGCAAAGGCCGGAGCTGCACTGACCCGAAGACAGGTGCTTCTTCGGATCTCCCACGTGGGTGCAGGGGCCCAAGGACTTGGGCCATCTTGTGCTGCTTTCCCAGGCCACAGCAGAGAGCTGGTTTGGAAGTGGAGCAGCAGGGTCTCGAACCAGTGCCCACATGGGATGCTGGTGCTTCAGGCCAGGGTGTTAACCTGACATGCCACAGCACTGGCCCCAAAGGTGAGTTTTAATGTACAGGATGCTCAGTAGTTTTAAAAGGTCACTGGGTGGGAGTGGGGGAGCAAAGCTGCACAGATACCATCTCATATCTGTCAGACTACATGCATCAGGTATAGAACCCTGGTATTCAATTTAAGCTCATGCGCTAGTGAGGCACTGTAGTGACAGGCAGAGTCCCCGTCTCATGAAGTCTACGGTCTAGTGATGGCAATAAACTAGTAGATGTGGTACACCAATTAATAGTGAATACCACAACAAAAATAGTAAGACAACAGGAAATAACCGAAGTGAAGGAAGTTAAGTGAGGACTATGGAAGGATCTGGAGGAAGAGCAATCTAAAAGGGATGGGTAAACACCCTAGGTGGAAATTAATTTGCCACATACAAGGCACAGCAAAGTGGGAGCCTGGAACAAGACAGGAAACAGCAGGAGTCTCAGTGTGTAGGACAGTAGGTCACAGTGAGCAGGCCCAGGTCCTCGATGTGACCAGCTATGAGAAGGTTCTGAGTAGCAGGGTTACGTGGAGAGGAAAGGTTAGTACACTAGGACAATCAGTGGGCCAGGGCAATAGTTGTCAAGAAATGAACTGGAGGATTTGACTATGGAAGGGAAAGTGAGGTAAGGAAGAACTGGTTAAATTAAGATACATCCAGGATTCCATTTTCTAATCCTCCAACAGGTTCATTCAAGTCCAGCCTTAATCACTGTTTCTCAAATACTGAAACTATATTGCAACCCTAAATGCCACACCCAAAAGACAAAACTATCCAGAGACTACTTCACTTATAACCATCTGCTGTTATTTCCATTCAAAATTGATAAAATCCTTTTCATTTCACTACCCATTCAAAAACACCAGCAACAAAAATAACTTAAACATGCTGCTTCTTGAGTCAACTTACCCTGCAAACCTTGAGGCCATCTACTTCCAGGCTGACTTTGCCTGTCTTCAGGTTGCTCTTCTAAGTACCTGAGCAGCCAAGTTACATATATCAAAAGGCTAAATGCCAGTGATGCTGGCCCCTTAATATCTCAACCACCAATTAAATCTGCCACTCCTAAAATTGCAAGGATTAATGAAGATCCTATTTAAATCTAGTGCAATGCACTAAAACCTTTCAAGGATGTGCCATCCAGTTCTAGCATGCCCCAGATCAACTTAACTTCTGCACAGGAGATTTAAAAGCGTAAAGCATAACAATCTTGGCTCCAAACATAGAATAAAGGCACTTAATTGAAGGCATGACTATAAAAACGTGTTCAAACAACGTGTGGCATAGAACATAATTATCTTCAATAGAGACCTTTTAAGAACTATTTGAGTAGAAATTCCTGAATTCCACATATACTTTAGATTAGTAACACACACATCACATTCATTCACAATTTGGGTATAGAATCCTAGGACTATCTTCATTGGCCCACTCACTGTGTGATAATGAACTTTCAGATACACTGCAGTTGTCCAACGCCCAATCCCGCATCCCTAGTAGAAACTGGTTTCTGACCAGTGAAAAGGAGGGGCTATCGAGTAGAGAGGGTAAGGCTGAGAACAGGCAGGCAACCCTACCTCAGTAATGGAAATAAGTGGAGATTTGAATCCTTCTGGCCCACAAGGAATAAGTACCAAGTAACCAAGAGATTCCTAAAGTCCATGTGGCTGACCTATGGGTCCCAGCCAGAGACAAGGTGCAGGATCTTCTTCCTAGTATTTAAGGGTAGTAGACAAAGATCACTGGGTGGATACCTGGCATAGAATGGCCACTCAATAAATAGCTGTTGAATACATGAGTTCCTTAGATAAAAATGTGCTCCCACCAGATATAATAAGTAGCATTACTAGATTTCTTATCTGTTACAGAAACAAGAAAAAACCCTTCAGTCTAAGTATCATAATACACGTAATGATAGTTTTGTAATAATACTAACTACCCAACTTATGCCAATTATTTTTTAAAAGTATATATGTATACTTCAAATTCTGCTCTAAAAGAATAGAACTAATTAAGTACTCACCTCAAGAGAGACACAGCCTTGTAAGGCAATGGGTTTGTTAATTAGGTGAGTTGTGGTAATCATTTCACAATACATTCATATATCAAAATATAACACTGTATTCTTAAATATATACAATCTTTATTATCTTCCAATAAAGCTGAAAAGAATTGGAAAAAAATATGGGACTTGTATATACAAATTAATAATATATAGGTTGATCAGTAAAAAACTAGATTACTCTTCATAAAAATCTAACAGAGAATTTAACTGTTTATCAATAACTTCACTAAGGATCATGATGCAAAAGCAACCAGAAAGTAAACTACCTGAAAATGTTTTAATAAACATATAATCTCCCTTATATTACTCTCCTTAAAACAATTTCTGTAAGTCAAATTTTAGACATCAACTAATATTTTAACATAAAACACAATGAAATTTACAACAATTTCATTCTGATTTGTACATTGATACAATATTAGTAACCATAAAATGCAACAAGTATTATGGTCAAGATTAAAGATTCTAAATTACTAGAAATCTCTAGAATATGAAATATTTTAGGTATTATCACTGAATTTTTAAAAATGGGAAAATTTGTAAACTTTTAAAATTATCGGCTTATTTTTAAAAAATGTATTAAGTTCTAAAAATACGTATCAGGACGGGAGGCTGAAGGGGAGGCCATGTCTGAGACGAGGTCGGTGAGCAGCTGCCAGACCTCAGCGTAAGCGGAGTCACAACTAGGCTTAGTCACGGAAAGACGTCCTCCACGGATGCTTTCCCTCTCATTTACACTACTGCTGGTCTTCCCTAAAGTCCTTGCTTTGGCTCTAGCTCCCAGTAACCTTCATCCTAAATACACACTTTCTTAGCTTTTTCTCTCGTTTGCCCCACAGTTATAAAACACTGTGCTTCGGTGAGCTATCAATCTGTGGAGGAGAAAAATCACAGAGGAATCAATGGTGAAACTTTACCCAAGTGTGAGAGTGCTAAAAAATATAACTGATTAATCACTGTTTGCCCAAAAGCATTCTTTGTTTCTCTTCCACGTTGAAGATGACTCCTCATACATTTCCTAAAAAAAAGAAAAAAAAGGTCTCCAAAAATAAACCATTAAGTGTATAAATCAAATAAATCTCATATCTATTTCAATAAGCCCCTCTCGCCACAATCCAATAACCACTTATATAGGCCACTGAGAGCAGAGAGAGAAACTGACATGCTCCCTTCATTGACAGACACCCAATCTATTGGAGAAATGACAAGAAGCCACAGCACTGAAGGGAATACATACCTAATTCCATCTGGGGTCATAATAAGACACTGTTGGCCAGATTATGTAGATGATGGAAGTCTTTAAACACTGTTTCCTTAACAACATGCCTACTACAATTCCAATGACACAAACTATGTTTTGCCAAAGGAAGAGGGGACATTCCCATTAGTTGTTAACTTAAATGTCCATCTGCGGAAGTTCTAAAAGAGGTGTGACCTGGATACTGATGTGAATTGGGCAGCCTTCCCTATGTCATAGATGATCTCAAAGCACAGGCTGGGACTTGAACCAGTGCAGGATTTTAGATAGCTCACAGATGGAAGAAGATCCTATCGGTTTCTCTTCCCACTCAGTAGCGAGATTGCCTTCCTGTAGGGTGAGGAACCCAAAGCCAAGTGTCTAAGTTCATTCACTACAGTTTTCAGCACAACGATTTCAGTAGGATTTTTAAAGAATTGTTTCAATCTCTTTGTTAAATTTCTCTGAAAATTCCTCAAATTGATTTTCTCTGTTCTCTCAGAATCCCCTGAGATTCCTCAAAGCAGTCATTTTGAATTCTTGGTCTGCAATGCCTCCCATCTCCATCTGAGACAGTGGTGGTGTTTGTTCCCCTTGGTAAGGTTAGTTCCTTTCTGCTGATTCTCATGGACACGTTCCTCAGAACACCTGCACCTCCCCCAACTCTCCACAGAGAAGAGCCAAGTCCCTGCACTACTCAGAGCCAAAACTGAGCACCTGCCCCAGCTCCTGTCTGCTTCCCTTGTTTTCTGGGGCCACCCCTCATCTGCTTTCTTTCTGGTAAAGACAGGTAGAAACAGCTATTCTTGCTGCCTTGGCTTGAAGCTCATTTTGGAATGCTCTTCCTAACTCTCCCTCTTCTAGGGCCCACAGCATGGCCTACCAGAAAGACTCGGGGCAGACTGTTCATATCAAAACCACCACATATCTGAGTATTACAAGTATTACAAGTATTCCCTTGTAACTACCAGTTTCAGCTTTCATGCAGAAAATGTGGTCCCTAGATTTCCCAGGCTCTGGTTCAAAGTTGCACTTGCTCACCTCACCCACTCACTGAGGTGGAAGCTCCTGGGAAGGAGAGGAGACCCAGCCTTTATAAATCTGGCCCTTTGCCCCCCTCTTCTGAGTTGTTCATTAATTCTTCAGCTTTGCTATCAGCCACAGGCAGAGGGCAATTCTGGACCAAGGAGTGTAATTACATACATTTACAAATACAGAACAATCCTATTATTCCTGTTACTACACCAGGGGAGAAATTAGTGAGTTGGTCCTTTTCATCCCTTTGGAATGCCCTATTTAACCAGAGAATTACTTGCTGTTGTTTAGTTGGATTCATTGACAGAAAACAAACCAGAATTTCCTATTAATGTTGTTAAAGTCACTCAACTATGTATTTTATCAAAGGCAGCAAAAATAAAAGACTTCCAGGAAAGATTCCTTTCCCTTGAATTTCAATTCTAGCTACTACTGGCATAGCAAGACTTTACAAGAGTCTCTAACAGAAAGACTCTAATTCAGGGAAGTTCAAATTCAAGAGAAATGACTTCAGGGGCCAGCACTGTGGCACAGCGGGTAAAACTGCAGCCTGCATTGGTTCAAGACCTGGCTACTCCACTTCCAATTCAGCTCCCTGCTATGGCCTGGAAAAGCAGAAGATGGCCCAAGTCCTTGGGACACTGTACCCGCGTGGGAGGCCTGGAAGAAGATCCTGGCTCCTGATCAGTGCAGCTCTGGCCGTTACAGCCAACTGGGGAGTGAACCAGCACATGGAAGATCTCTCTCTCTTTCTGTCTGCCTCTACTTCTTTGTGTAACTTTCAAATAAGCAAATAAATCTTTAAAAAAAAAAAATGACTTCATATACAAACTACTGGAAGAGTCCTGACTAGAAATTTGTTTTCATTTATTGAGGCTTACTGGGCCATGCATTCCTTGGGGCATGCATTTTCCCTGCTTAAACCTGACAAAGGAGATATGTTATAAATATCCTGTTTCACAGATAAAGAAAAAAAGATTCTACAGTCACAGGGAATGGACACAAACAAAATTCTAAGAGTATTCTAACTTTGTAGATATCATATTAAGAATACTTGAGAATAAAATCAAGTACATATAGCAAAATGAGGTATTTTCTGAACTTACCTTTTTCCATATGGGCACCTTGGCTTTTAAATTATCAATGGCGTAGCTCACAGCTTCAAGAGATGCAGCCCTGTGGGCTGAGGACACAGCGATGATTATGCTTGCTTCTGACACCGGAACTAGGCTTGAACAAGATGAAAGAAATCAGCACCCCTGAATCCACGTGTTAAAAAATATGCTAGACACATGAAAAAACATCCATTGACATTCTTAGAACTATAATTTACTTAAAAATCCAATTTAGTTAGAAAACACTACTTCATCCCAGTTGCAGTCAGGAAAATAGACACTGGGTTGATATTGCAGCAATTTTAAGCATCTATCCACAAAAACTGCTTGATGGGCACCAAGAAGAAAACAACTTTTCACTGACTCAACAAACATCTGATTCAAACCAGGAAGAATGCTAAGGAATACCTAGAGATACAAAGTCAACAAATGGCAATTTAGAATATAAAATAATATATATAAATTATAAATAATTATATATATATTATGTAAAATATAATTTAGAATATAAACATTAATAGGCTAGATAACATTAGCCATTTCTAAAATTACTGATTTCTAAAATTACTAATGAACAAATAATAATACAATATGATAGATGTAGTCTCAACTGCTCACTTCTTTTTAAAACCGAGAACTCTGTTCTTTTTGGTGGTACAAAAAGGCGAAGCATTTTAATGACTTTCAAAGCATTTACACCAAAAATAATCTGTAACAGACTGTAAACAGAGTCAAGAATACAAAACTCAACAAAGGCAGGACTCAATGACTCTGACTTTGGCTCATGTTCACACAAGCCCTCATGCCCAGGGCCTGAAAGTCTTGGCACATCTGCATTGTGTTACAGCACCCAAGGAAATAGGAGCACTCCCCAAATTACAACCCAACAAGCAGTCGTGAGAGGCACTGGGAGCCATCCCTGCTGTCCTCCAGAAACCATTCACAAACCTCCCTCTCATTGTGACACAGAATTCCCAAGAAAGACTCCAGAGTCAGAATTCTGATACGCATTAGGACAAAGCTGGAAAGCAACTGTCCTTCACTTCTAAGTCGATAAAGGAAAGCATACCCAAGTCGATGGAACACTGCTATGTGTGTGACTGGCCATTTCTGCCTGATGTCACTACAGATTTTTCTGACCTCGTTTTCTGCCATTGGTAGATAAGCTTCATATTCTAAGCTAATGACTTTCTTCCCTTCAAAGTTATTTCTTGTAGTCCCTAAAAACAAAAAACAGAATTATATAAGGTTGAATTCGTTTTTAAGAGTAAACAAACAGCCTACCTATTTAAAAATTACTTTAAGAAACTTGATTAGAAGCCGGCACTGCGGCTCACTAGCCTAATCCTCTGCCTTGCGGCGCCGGCACATGGGGTTCTAGTCCTGGTCGGGGCGCCGGATTCTGTCCTGGTTGCCCCTCTTCCAGTCCAGCTCTCTGCTGTGGCCCGGGAATGCAGTGGAGGATGGCCCAAGTGTTGGGGCCCTGCACCCCATGGGAGACCAGGATAAGCACCTGGCTCCTGCCTTCGGATCAGCGCAGTGCACCGGCTGCGGCGGCCATTGGAGGGTGAACCAACGGCAAAGGAAGACCTTTCTCTCTGTCTCTCTCTCTCACTATCCACTCTGCCTGTCAAATAAGTAAATAAATAAAAATAAAAGAAACTTGATTAGAAAAGCAAAGGATAATTATCCCAAAGATAAGGAAAACATTCAGGTGACAAAGAATAGTCCCTTTTCCAACAGTTGCATTTGATACTTAAAGAAAAATAAAAGACTACAATTATGTACATTTTTCCCTTAAAATTTGGAAAATACCAGAATTCTCTCTGCTAGCCATGACTTATCCTACTCTTTATACCTTGTGATTTAACAAAGGCTAATTTGAAGGTTACTAAAACAAAAGAACTAAAAAAAATTTTACTCGCTTTCATGAGCAATGGAGATTTACTGATGGTCAAACCTCTTTCAACACTGAACATGGGAAGCACCTGCTCATTTCTACCATCCAGTGGAGCCAAATGAAAATTACTACTCACCTACAAATAGGGACACTGCACCACAAGGTGGAGAAATCACCAACTGCGAGACCTCATCCACTGAAAGTTTCTCAGCAGTGAATTTTATTATATCCTTAGGTTTCTCTTCAACATCATCCATATCTTTCCTAAAAATAAGATTTTAATAAATGGTAACACTAGTTAATGTTAATAAACACTAGTTAATTTTAATAAATGTTAACATTAGTTAATGTTAACACTAGGGCAAAACATTCAACTTCTAGGCTGTTTCAACCTACATTTTTTGTACATCAGATGTGTTAGGAGGCATGATTAATCTGAATGATAAAAGTCAGTTTAGAATTTTAACAAAGCTCAATATATTTATAAATATCCCTAATGAATCAGGTATGAAATAAAAAGAAATTTGCCACTGACAAGATCACTAAACTGTAATCTTATCTGAAATGTCAGTTTATTCCAGATTCTGTAATTGCCACTCATTTCCCATCATGATACAGCTGTGCAAGCACCATCTTCATCTATATGCACATCACTTCTAATCACTGTTACTAGACCCACCCACAGTGCCTTTCCTTTATCCAAAAAGGAAAGGAAGAAAACAGAGGTGAAGGTGATTCTACTGGAACTAAGTTCCTTTCAAAGCCTGGCCCAATCCCAGCTAACTCAGGAAATAAAACGAACTGCACCACCTATTCACCAGGGGTTATGCAAAGTCCTTTGCCATGCATTTCTCAACTCATTAGACATCATTACACACTCACCAAGGGCTATTATTACATACTCACTAAGGGCCAGAGACTAATCCCAGACTCTAGACACAGACCAAGGATCAAGAGCACAGGCTCTGGGCCGGTGCCGTGGCACAGTAGGTTAATCCTCCGCCTGGGCACCGGTCTAGTCCTGGCTGCTCCTCTTCCAATCCAGCTCTCTGCTGTGGCCTGGGAAAGCAGAAGATGGCCCAAGTCCTTGGGCCCCTGCCACAGGGGAGACCAGGAAGAAGCACCTGGCTCCTGGCTTTGGATTGACACAGCTCCAGCTGTTATGGCCATCTGGGGAGGGAACCAACAGAAGGAAGACCTTTCTCTCGGTCTCTCCCTCTGTCTGTAACTCTACCTCTCAAGTAAATAAAATATTTAAAATTAAAATGAGAAAAAAATGGCTCACAGAAATCAAGGACTCGCTCAAGTTGCTGAAATTCCAACAAAGAATTCTAAACAGATCCAATGTTCTAGTCCCTACTTCCTTCCAACTACTGAAAAGCAAAGCACCATTCTTCACAGACGCCACGACTTTCCACCTACTGTGCCACCTGAGCTTCTTCCTCCTCTTTTCCCTGGAACAAGATATAGGTAACCCTGTGAGCTTTACACCCTCTTGAGCTCCCATGACTTCTGGTTCTACAGTGAAAACTAAGCTGGCTGGTTCTAAAATCCCGTAACACAAACCGTGTCAAACACAATTAACAGACGCTGCTTCTGAGCCGTCTTTCTAATCTTCCCAAAGAACAGCTGTAATCATCACAGACATACCCGCCCCTTTAATAACAGCTCGCTGTGTTTTTAATAAATTCCCCCCAAAGTTGTGATACATATCTGCAAGGAATTCTATTATTTCCAGATAGCAGGTCCTGAGAAAGATCCCTAAGTGCTGATATGTTGGGTAACTTTCTTTATATGTCAAATCTTCATTTTTCATTGCCCTTTAGTAGTGGGAGGGGGAAATGGGTGAAAAACAATTAAAAAGAATCCTGGCTTATTCCTTTCTTTAATGGAATCAAGGTTCTGCCATCGACTATGCTGTTTACTCTTCATTTTGGATACAAACTATCAAAGTTTTCTTTCATTCCTAATTTACTAGTTTTTAATCACAGATGACTATTAATTCCCACATTACTTATTTTCAGTTGACATATACTGACGTCTCTACTTAAGATCTCTCCAGACCACGCTGGATAATGTTTCTACCCACTATCCTAGTCAGATGTGGATTAATTTGCCTGAAAAGATGGCACAGTTCATACAGCTATCTGCAATAGAGCTCAAGTTCAAACGTTGGCTCTATGCTTTCTAGCTATGTGTTCAAAGGCAACTATAACTTCTCTGATTTTCAGTTTTCCTACTGGAAATATACGGATATTAATATTCCACAGCCTAGCACTGTGCCTGACAAATAAAATCTTAATAAACCATGTCAAGTGAAAACAACAGACAAATCAAACTTGGTACAGGCAGGAGAAAGCAAGCTAGGTTAGGTTAGACTTGGGCAGACAGCCAAGTATGGGTGGTGGTGGTGGGGGGTGCTCCAGGTCAGAAGAGCAGCTTCTGGTTAGTAAACGACACAAAAGCATGCCCTTAAGAGATATGCTTTGCAAAAACTAAACGGAGAACTTACAAAGCAAAAGTCTGGAGACTCAAATTAACAGAATAAGAGAAAAACCTGTGATTCTAAACTAAGGAACACAAGACCACGAAGAGCAAGGTAGGGGAGGCTGGCTAACCCACAGAAACACCTGGGACTACAGACGAGGAATGGCAGATAAGGAGGCAGAACGAGCTCACTCCCTTAAAGGACCTCACACAGATTTTGCAGAGGGCATAGAACCACCAGGTCACTTTCTTTCAACAGTCTGTTTGTTTCCTGAGAAAAACCACGTGCAGCCTCCCAACAGTCTTCTCTCGGTTCTTCTCAATAAGGCCTTTCTGTTTTAAAAGCTCCCTTTTGCTAAGCCACATGGCTGCAAGAGCTGTCTCTGTTCACTTCAATAAAACTTTGCTTTAAAAATTTGCTTTCTCGTTTGTTCCTCAGCCCCAAACTTCGCCTTCTGGTTTGTTCACCAGCTTCAAAGTTCTTATCCACAGAACAAGTGCCCCAGATTCATATCAGCTGTAACAAACTGGTATTAAGTTAAACTGCTTAGAACAAAATGGACTCAGACGTGGTAGGGAGGTATCATGTCTGCCTGCACCCAGAGTTGACACATCAATCAAGAAGCTGGGATAGGCCCATTCGTTAAGAATACACAGTAACAGCAAAACAGAGCTTATAATCTATGAATTCTTCTGCACAAGACTGAAAAAGACATATCGCACATACCTACATGGCTTAAATGCACTAGCCTCCACTAATGGGGGGGATAATAGCAATTTCGTCTCCGGGCTGAAGCCGGAGGAGCTGATCTCCAAGCTCGACATATTCTTGACGAACAGCAAATATCACCTGATTTCTAACATCAGCCAATCTGAAGGGAAAAAAGATGAGAGGTATCCACACAGTGATCCACATCAAATCTCTTCATTTGGATAAACGACATACCCACTTAAGAACGTACCCATTCACTGCAAAGAACACATTCAACCATTAACATCTCTTCAACGCATGTTGTGTATCTTGGGGAATGAAAATAGCAACAAACACAAGACTGGAAGCAACATTCCAATCAGATCAAAAGCAAAGAAAAATTTCTTAATCACTACCCTGCCTTTTCAGGGATCTTCCGTCCAAGTATACAATCACACTAAGTAGAGCTAGGATGTTTCCTGCAATAGCAGTTGTCTCCCCGAGGGTAGGTTAAAGGTAAAACTGAACAGAAGCCCCACCATGTTTCATTATCAGGTGCTCAGAACAAAAGATGACACTGGGGCATGTGCTGGTGGTAACTGTTAGACACCATTCAGGACACCTTTATCCATAACAGAGCACCTCAGTGCCTGTCAGCTCCACTCAGATCCCAGCTTCCTTGCTAAGGTGAACCATGGAAGGAAGCAGGTGATGGCCTAAGTGTTTGGGTCCCTGCCACCTACACGGGAGAACCCGATTGACTTCTTGGCTCCTGGCTTCAGCCTGTCCCAGTGCTGGTTCCTGTGGGCATCTGAGGAGCGAACCAGCTGACAGGAGACTGTCTCTGCCTTTCAAATAAATAATTTAAAAAATACATGCAATCCAGGAGTACTCATAGGTTCCTTTCCAACACACATTGCGAAATCTCTTTTACACAGCACTAGGATTTCAAGGTTAAACATCCAACACAGACTTACACAACACTAATATTCCCTAACACCCTCAAATAAGTCACTTTTTATGTTTTGTTTCAAAAAGGACTTGAAGTAGCAATGACAGCAGTAAAACCGTAGCTTTTAAAGAATTAGAAAAAAAAATCAAATATTGTCAAAACTCAAAACTAGCAGCATTCAGGGTTTGCTTTAGCTTATTTTTCTTTTAATCTTACAAATTTCTACTCCAGAAACATGTACACACTCTTTTTGACATTAAGCAAACAAAAATTAACCTTTATTAACTTTTTGAAGACATTTTCAAAATATTAAAATTGTTAATCATATGCTACAAAATTTTAGCTACCCAGGATGCCGAGTTTCTATCTCTTTCCACAGCTGCGATGCTTTTATTTCTTGGGGCACAGAAATGGTCTCTGAACGAACTCCTGCTATTTCGGCACTCTTTGCAAAATACAACACTTCAACCTGAAAGGACAGAAACAGGAACAGTCACTTCATGACTGTCCACGCTGAGGCATTTTCTTATTGTTCAAATGCATTATTTTAATTAAAGACAAATAGTATAACCTAGAGAAAATCAAATTGCTCCCCTCCATTCAGTACATATGCAAGTTACAATCTTGGGGGAAAAAAAAGTCTTTAAGAACAATTCAAACTGATTTCCGGATGCTTTTCAGATTCACAAACTTATATGTGCCTTAACTGCAACCTTAGGTGTATCTTCTAGAAAAGACTTTAACAAATGTTACACAGTTTTCATAAACACTGAAGCAGTGATCATGTGACTCGAGAGAGAATTAATCCAATAAATGACCAAGTCAGCAAAAGAACTGTTTTCCGGGTTTTCAAATAACCTTTGATTCCCGTCTACATTACAGCCGCTGAGGTCTGAGTTACGCAATACACAAAACCTGTCACTGATACAAGCAAGTAGGTTTGAAATACAGGATAAACTGGTATTTCCCAGGGCAAAGCTGTGCCATCGATGTCGTGTCTTAGGGACCCAACCCAGCAAAAGGGCCCACCTGCCACTCGAACTTACCCTCCACGAAATAATCACAGCTTTGTGGGTAATCAAGGGTTTCAGTAAGTCCACAGGTGAAGCACATTTACTTACAAGCATTCTTAAGTCAGTCTAAAAATACAATTAGATCCCATCCAAACAACTAATTTGAGAAAAGGGAGACCCCCCCCCCCAAAAAAGTCAAAGCACTTTCGGAAACCAGCTGACCCTCGACTCGGTGGCCCCGAATGAACTTGACTTGCTAGGGGCGGCCAGGGCAGAGCCCCAAGGTCAGCAGGGGCCGTCACGGCGGCCGGGGCTGAAGGAGACGGCCACGGTGGGCGGGCGGGCGGGCGGGCGGTGGAGGGGTTCGGGGAGACAGTCTAAGGGCCCACTGCCCCGCCTGCGGAGGGCAGAGCAGCGCAGACCCGACCCAGAAGGCTCCGCACCCGCGCTCGCCCGCACACGCCGCACCCTTACCTGGCACCGCTGCACCATCGCTCCGAGGACCCCGGGACTGACCTACAGGCGCAGAGGCCGATGGGCAGGCCCCGCGCCGGCGCAGAGCGCAGGCGCAACACGACTGCAAGCCCCACCCACCGCGTGTCCGTGCGGAGCATGCGCACAATTAGCCCCGGGCAGCGCCCCGGGCAGCGCCACGCCCCCGCCGCTGCTCCACCGCGGTCGTGTTGCGCGGGACG
The DNA here is from genome assembly GCA_949820135.1 of Sylvilagus floridanus. Classification (NCBI taxonomy): domain Eukaryota; kingdom Metazoa; phylum Chordata; class Mammalia; order Lagomorpha; family Leporidae; genus Sylvilagus; species Sylvilagus floridanus. The sequence continues at coordinate 62,489,845 of OX463246.1, read as the reverse complement.
CTGCAGCTCTGAGGGGCACTTTGGTTTTCTCTCCCAGTTCGGGGAGAGGGTGACAGCGGAGTCCTAAGTGCGGAAACGGAAAAAGGACTGAGCCCTTGACACCAGGAGGGAGGCCATGGTGCTCCCACGACGGGCGCCGGCCTCCCCTGGACACCTGCCGCCTCCATTGTGACGGTGTCCTAGGAATTCAGCAGAAGCGTCAGGCGGCTCCGCTCGCACACCTTTAGGCTTCCTTTAGCTGCGCTGCCATCCGGTTTAGGATTGATTAGTGGTCCTTAAAGACGCCGTTCGCCTCATCGGCGCCTTCCACCGGCGTCAAATCTAGGCCTTCCCTAGTTGTTGGCTGCTCAGTGCCTTACAGGCTACTCATCCGGTGGTTACCGGGTGTAAAGTGGGCGTTCCAACCCTGGGAGCTCCCGCTTCTGCCCAGGCGAGGGTCCTAAGCTGTGATGGTAACTTCGGGTGCCAAGTGTAGTAGGGGGAGGGGAAAGGACGGAGTGGCCCCGGGAGTGTGCGTGCGGAAGGCTCACCCCGGAGATGCAGGAGCTACCGCTGCTGGGATAGGAGCCCCAAATGACAGGGTGGGGAGCAGGACATAGGGCCTCTCACTTGCCGAGCCAGCCACAGGACTGAGAAACAGCATAGTGAGGTCACCGAAGCACAGAGTTGACAAGACACGTGTGCCTCCCGAAGGGAAGGGGTTTGTGGGGAAGGAGGCCGAGGGAGTGGCAGCCCTCAGCAGGAAAGATTGACAGGGGTCCCTTAACACCCACAGACAGTCTGGTAACGTTAAATCAGGAGCTGAAAACAAAAACCTCACCCAACATGTTATAAACGACCGAACTGGTGTTTATAGAGGCCAGAGCTTGATAGTACCAAACCTAAAAAAACTCAAAAAAATGCAATAGCCAAGGCTGGAGTGTGGCACAGTGAGTAGAGCTGCCCGCCTGCAATGCCATATTCCATGTGGGCCGCTGTTGAAGTTCCGGCTGCTCCACTTCTGATCCAGCTCTCTACTAATGCGCCTGGGAAGGGCAGTGGAAGATGGCCCAAGTGCTTTGAGCCCCCACACCCACGTGGGGGACCTGGATGAAGCTCCTTCGGCCATTGTGGCCATCTGAGCAGTGAACGAGTGGATGAAAAATCTCTCTCCTCTTACTCTGATTTTCAAAATAAATCTTTTTTAATGCAATACTCAAGAACCCTTCTTACAAAATTCTTAGAAAAAAATTCACTCTGGAGTAATCAAGTAACAGTAATAAGACATTAATGGTATAAACAAGACACTGGCATTGGGATTTTAATCCACTCAAATATAAGAAAACATCAATTGTAGGATTATGGTTATAAACATCAAAAATTTTTAAAGATTTATTTGTTTGAAAGAGAGAGGGAGAGATAGATATCTTCCATCTGCTGGTTCACTCCCCATATGGGCTCAAGTGCCAGGGATGGACCAGGTGGAAGCCAAAATCCAGAAGCTTCTTCTGGGGCTCCCACATGGGTGCCGGGGCCTAAACACTTGGGCCATCTTCCACTGCTTTTTGCAGGCAATTAGCAGGGAGCTGGATTGGAAGTAGAGCAGCTGGGACATGAACCAGCATCCTTAGGGGATGCCAACGTTGCTAGCATGATCCCACACCACCAACCCCAACAGCAGAACTCTTAAAAATAATATAAATTGGGGGCCCAGCACTGTGGCGTAGCGGAATAACCGGCATCTGCAGTGCTGGCCTCCCCTATGGATGCTGGATCAAGTCTTGGCTGCTCCACTTCCAATCCAGTTCTCTGCTATGGGCTGGGAAAGCAGTAGGAGATGGCCCCTGCACCCACATAGGAGACCTGGAAGAAGCTCCTGGCTCCTGGCTTCAGATCGGTGCAGCTCTGACCATTTTGGCCACCTGGGGAGTGAACTAGCAGATGGAAGACCTCTCTCTCTCTCTCTCTGCCTCTGCCTCTCTGTAACTCTGCCTTCAAATAAATAAATAAATCTTTTAAAAATAATATAAATCACCCTTTTAACAAATAGTTACAAGGTATTGATTCAAGTTTCTCAATATTTTTCATAAACATTTTAAAAGGATCTTCTAGGAGCAACTATCTCTTAGGAATGATTTGTAATTCTGTTAATTTCAGTTATTTTGTGTTGATATTGTATTCAAGTAAATAACCCAACTGAGAGAGAAAATTGTTCTCTGTCTCATATGTCAATAATACTGCCGGGTGGTGGGTGATGTGGTACAACTAGCTATGCTGCTTCTTGGAATCCCTGCCTCCGTTCTCTGAGTGTCTGGGAGTAAGTCCTTCCTCCACTTCTAATCCAAGTTCCTGCTAATGGGCTCCCGGGAGGCAGCAGATAAGTAGTTGGGTCCCTGCCGTTCATATGGGAGACCCAGGTGGAGTTCCTGGCTCCTGATTTAGGTCTGGCCCAGCCCCAGCTGCTACTGGCATTTGGGGAATGAACCAGCAGATAGAAGATCGATCGATCTCTGTCACTTTCATCATCATCATCATCACCATCATGCCTTATTTTCAATTATATTTTCTAATTATTAGAATCGTTTCCTGATTTATTGGCCTCATATTCTCTGTAAAGCTTCGTTCATATCTTCTACTCTTTACAGAGCATATGTGAAACATAGTTCAAAAATATAGCACTACCTATAACTTTGGGAATGCAAGAAAGACTAATACCAGAAAACTCCCACTTTATTCCAGAGTCTCTAATTTCTTACTATAAATTCAATAATAGTGAATGATCAAAATGGAATATAATAAACTATTTTAGGGACAACAAAACATTAGAAAGAGTTATTCATATTTCACTTAAACTACATTTATGATAAACACATATTACAGCTATCATTTTCAGAATTATTTTTACCATTTTTACCATAAGGAATCCTATTGGGTAAAAAAAAAGTTAAGGCAAAACCACTTAAATTTATTTTCATATTTAGAAAAGGATGAGATTCTGTGAAAGTAGAAATATAAGAGCATCTCTAACCCTCACAGAAGTCTCCATTAAAAATCAGAAATATAATCTAGCTTATATTCTGAAAAGTAGTTTTTCCCAGAAATTACTGGCAGAATCATAATTATTTGTTAGATTTCCTGGCAATTATTTCACAGGTAGGTAATGGTATGTTTTTCTTTTCCTACCCAATTCAAATAGTATAATTAAATATTTGTCACCATTAATTCTGTTTTTTTTTAATGTTACAACTCAGCAGCTAATTGAACTGAGTCTAAAATGGAAAATTTATCCTCCAGTTTTAGAATCCATCCCATCCACCCATTTATAGAAATTTTAAATATCTATAAATCATCTTACCAAAAATTTTAGCCATATCCTACAAGTATTTCCATTTCTGTCCAAATAGTTTCTGTCATCACTTTTAGTTACTAAATAATAACTAATCCTAAGATTCTGGGTGCCTTTGTCAAAGGCTACCACTGTTAAAAAAATTCTGTGAAATGCTCCTAGTGACTTTATTTAAGAAAGTTGGGGCCTATAACCATATGCTATGTTTCAAAAATAGGAAATAGATTTTTAAATCTCAGCAAACATGTACACCTTTATTTTTTATTTAAGATTTTTTTATTTGTTTGAAAGGCAAAGTTACAGAGAAGCAGAGGCAGAGAGAAAGGTCTTCCATTTGCTGGTTCACTCCCCAGATGGCTGCAACAGCCAGAGCTGCACTGATTGGAAGCCAGGAGCCAGGAGCTTTTTCCAGGTCTCCCACATGGGTGCTGGGGCCCAAAGCCTTGGGCCATTTTCTACTGCTTTCCTAGGCCATAGCACTGAGCTGGATTGGAAGTGGAGCAGCTGGGACTCAAACTGGCACCCAAATGGGATGCTGGCACTGTAGGCGGCAGCTTCACCCACTACACCACAGTGCCAGCCTCAATACTTCTTTATTTTTAAGTGAACAGAATTTGTGAACAGTGAAAATATCTACATTTGAGGAAGTTTGTGAGGACTGCATTGTATAAGCCCTATAGACACTGGATTAAAATCTTTAAGGTATTTTTAGTGGTATTTAAATTTCTTATTAAAAAATAGATGTTGTGATAGTTATTTTTTCAAAGGCTCATTAGACATAAATCCATCTGGAACTGCACATTTTCACAAATAACCCAGAATGTCAAGCCTCTTTGTACACAAATAATTTGTAAAGGCATAGAATGTTGCATGCTTCAAATAAACAGCCCAGCGGATTGTCTTGTATGTTGTAGGCATACAAAATATTGTTGAGTCAGTTTTGTGATTGAATAGGATTTTTTCAAAACATCACATCCTTCTTGTGTAATTTTATTCATTTGTTATTATAAATAAAAGGATAATCCAGTGTAAACTACATATGCTTGTATTCAAGGAAATTTAGGTCAAAAGAAGCACTCCTCTTTGTCATCTGTTATTCCTATTATAAATCCATCACTGTGCAAATAATGAGGAAGCTACAAAAGAGCTGTTTGCACAGTTTTTTAAATTTACATTTTAATTAACATAAACAGCACAGATTCAATGTAGTTCACGGATACGATTCCAAGAATATAAATATTTCTCCTTCCTTGCTCTCACATTCTCTCCCTCCCTCTTCCATCCCTTCCCTCTCACTTTTTAAATTTTTGTGAATAACATTTTTATTTCCTTTTTAGTCAAACACCTAATGTGCCACTAAATGAAGAGATCAACGAATACAAAGTAAAAAGATCACTGTTCAGCAGTATTATATATCAGAACTACCAACAATAATGAAATCTGAAGATGTCAATTTCATCTATCTACATTAAAAACTTTTTTGTACTCTTTCTGTGTATCAACTACCACAAATCAGAGAAAACATAATATTTGTCTTTGGTGGCCTGGCATATTTCACTAAGCTTAATGATTTCCAGTTGCATCCATTTTGTTGCAAAAGTCAGGATTTCATTCTCTTTTATGAGTGAGTAGTATTCTATCATGTATGTATATATACCAAATTTTCTTTATCCAGTCATAAATTGATGGGTGTCCATGTTACTTTTATATCTTAGCTATTGCGAATTGAATGGCAATGGACATGGGAGTACAGGTAATGCTTTATTACTCCAATTTCATTTCCTTTGGATAAATTCCCAGGTGTAGGATAGCTGGGTCCTATGGAAGATCTATTTTTAATTTTCTGAGGAATTTCCATACTTTCTTCCATAGTGATTTTACTAGTTTACTTTCCCACCTACATTGTGTTAGGGTACCTTTTTCTCCACATCCTCTCTATTATTTATTATTTTTTTCATTTTTTGGATGATAGCCATTATAACTAGGTAAGGTGATCTCATTGTGATTTTTATTTGTATTTCCCTGTTTGCTAGTAATCCTGAGCATTTTTTTACATGTATTTCTTGGCCGTTTGTATTTCATCCTTTGAAAAAATTCCTGTTTATTTCATTTGCACATTCCTTAATTATATTGTTTGTTTTGTTGTTCAGCTTCTTGAGGTCCTTATGTAGTCTAGATATTATTTCTCTATTAGATACACAGTTTGCAAATATTTTCTCTCATTATTGGTTGTCTCTTCCCTTTGTTGAATGTTTCCATTACTATGCAGAAGCGTACTAGTTTCATTTGTCTAATTTTGCTTTTATTGCATGCATTTCTGGGGTCTTATCCAAGAAGTATTTGCCAATGCCTTGCACCATTTTCCTTATGTTTTCCTCTGGTTATTTGATGGTTTCAGGTCTTAGGTTTAGATCCTTGATCCACCATGAGTGATTTTCATATAAAGTCTAAGTTAGGTGTCTTGCTTTATATTTCTGCATGTGGAGATCCTATTTTCCCATCACCATTTGTTGAAGAACCTGTCCTTTCTCCAGGTAGTGATTTCAGCTAGTTTGTCAACAGTTACTTAGTTGTAGATGGCTTGGATCAATTTCTGGAGTTTTTAATCTGTTCCATTGGTCCACATGTTTATTTTTGTGCCAGTACTAGGCTGTTTTGAATATAACAGCCCTATAGGTTGTCCTGAAATCTGGTATTGTGATGCCTCCAGTTTTGTTTTCATTGCTTGAGATTGCTTTGGTTACTTGGGATCTCTTGTGTTTTCACAAGGGGATTTTATAATCTTTTTTTTTTTCTGGATCTGAGAAGAATGTCATTGGTATTTTTATTGCAATCACATTGAATCTGTAAATTGCTTTGGGTAGTGTAGACATTTTGATTACATTAAATCTTCCAATCCATGAACATGGAAAATTTTTTCTAATTTTTAGTGTGTCTTCTATTTCTTTCCTTCTATTTTGTAGTTTTTATTATAGAGATCTTTTACAACCTTGGTTAGATTTATCCCAAAGTTTTTAAACTTTTTATACCTATTGTAAATGGGATTGATCTTGCAAGTTCTTTCTCAGACAGAGCATTGTTGGTGTGTAGGAATACTATTGATGTTTGTGTATCAATTTTATATCCTGTAACTTTGCCAAATTTTCTCATGAGTTCCAATAGTCTCTTAGTGGCATCTTGGTTCCCATATATATATATATAGGATCATGTCATCTACAAAAAGGGATAATTTGACTTCCTTTTTTTCAGTTTGTATCCCTTTGAATTCTTTTTCTTACCTAATGGCTCTGGCTAAAACTGCCAGGACTATATTGAATATTAATGATGAGAGTAGGTACCCTTGTCTAGTTCCCAATCTTAGTGGAAATGCTTCCAGTTTTTCCCCATTCAATATGAAGCTGGCTTGGGGTTACACATAGTTTTTCCTTGGTTATGTATGAAAACCAATATAAACCTCCCTTTTTCAGATGTCAGAAAGAAGGCAAATCTCAGAATTTCACTTATACAAAATCTAAGATATGCACAACAAACAATGGCAGGAAAAAAAGAGGAAAATACATATACCACACAGGAGTTGTTAGCAAAAGAAAACCAAAGCTCTTAAGGAGCATATTGTGGGCACTAATTAAAAAAAAAAAAAAAACAAAGAGGAAAATCTCACCAAAGAGGAGTTGGTGAAGAAGAAATCTTCATAGAAATAAGAGACTCGTCCTCTTCTGGAGTAAAGAAAGATCTGAGCCAGGTGCAGGTGAGGGGAGATGCTAAGCCCCAGCTCTTAGTGGACAGCCCAGGTAAAGTCCTCCTAATCTTAATGGTGTTTAATAAGGAAGTCAAACCCACCATGGTAGTAGCAATGATTGACGCCTAAATACCAGACAAGGCTTAGCTCCAGAGGCGCAAACAGAACTGGAGATTAAGGATTATCCCTGGACTGCAAGAGGCTATGACTGGCATTGTGCAGTGTTACAGATTGTGTGTCTGTGTCTCCTGAAATGTGTAGGTTCAAACTGTAATCCCCCAAACTGATGTTATTCACAGGGGGGCATTAAGAGGTTATTAGGTCATGAAGGTGGAGGCTTCATGAGTGGAATTAGTGTCCTTAGAAAGAAAACCCGATTTAGGGCACCGATTTTAGTCCCAGCTGTTCCTCTTCTGATCTAGTTCTCTGCTATGGCCTGGGAAAGCAATGGAAGATGGCTCAAGTCCTTGGGCCCCTGCACCTACATGGGAGACCCGGACGAAGCTCCTGGCTCCTGGCTTTGGATTGGCATAGCTTGGGCTGTTGTGGCCATCTGGGGAGTGAACCAGCAGATGGAAGACCTCTTTCCTTGTCTTTACCTCTCTCTGTAACTCTGTCTTTCAAATAAATAAAATAAATCTTAAGAAAAGGAACCCCAGAGAGCTAGCTTGCTCTCTGCACCATGTGAGAACACAGCAGGAAGTCAGCAGTCTGTAAGGAGGAGAGAGCCCTCACCAGAACCTGATTGTGTTCATACCCGGATCTCAGCCTCACAGCCTCCAGAACTGTGAGGAATAGATTTCTGCTGTTTGTAAGACACTTAGTTTATGGTACGGTTGTCTCTTCATGTCTGTGGAGTCCACAATCATGATTCAACAAATGACAGCTCAAACTTTTTTTTAAATTGCTTCTGTTTGAGAATGTACTTATTCTTCTTTATCATTTAGAGTGCATTCAGTATTATAAGTACTCTAGATATGATGGAAGGTATATGAGGGATTGCACAGATTATATGCAAATACAATGGTATTCTATAAAAGGGACTAGAGTATCCAAGAATTTTAGTATCCACAGGGGCCCTGGAACCAATCCCTCCCAGAAATCAAGGGACAGCTATGCTATGCTATGCTATGCTATGCTATGCTATGCTATGCTATGCTAAGACATGAAATAAACCCAGGCCAAAGGCCTTTAATAAAACTGCAAAAGAAGAAATAGGGCCCACTTTGGTTGATGAAGAACTTCCTCTAACCCTGTCCTCACCCCCAGCCTGTGCTCTCAGGCTATAGAGAATTTTCCCTTCCCTGCACTTCTGGGGTCAACAGTGTCTTCCTGAAGGGGCCAGACTGTAAGTATTTATACTTCCCAAGCCGTGTGATCCCTGTCTCTGCTACTCCATTCTGCTATTGCAGCAGGAAAGCAGCCAGCAGCAATAAGTAAATGAATGAGTTTGGCTCTGCTTAAGTGAAATTATTTACAAAGATTTGAGATGGGATCACTTGTTCCACAGGCTGTCTTTGTTGGCCCTTGCTTAGAAAGTAAGGGAAAAGATAGAAAAGAAGTCACAGACAACTCAGCCACATTATACTCAACATAAATAGATTTGGACAAATCTTTCAATGCTAATTTCAGTCAAATGAAAAACAAGTAGAAAAAAATAAAATAGAAAAAAATAATAAATAGAAAATAAATAATAAATTTTAAAAAATAATAAATAGAAAAAAATTTAAATACTATATTAAAACATATATTACAGTAGAAAGAAGAGCCTTCCAGAGGGAAAATTCCCCAGCATGGTTGACACTGTGAGAGCATTCACAGTAGTCCCGCCTTACCCATGGCTTCCCTATTCCATGGGTTTCAGTTACAGGCATTCAACTATGGTCCAAAAACATTAAATTCAAAGTTCCAGATAGAAACAATTCATGAGTTTTAAAGGCACACCAGCCTGAGAACTGTAATGAAATCTCTCCACCTTGTATATCCAAGTCAGGACACGACTCATCCCTTTGTCCAGTGCTATCCATGGCACACGCACTGTGAGCCAGTTGGTCCCTTGGAGGCTGTACAGGTTATCAGATCACCCATTAAGGTACTGCAGTGCTGTTGTTCAAACAATCCTTACACAGAGCCTAAGGCTAGGTCACAATGCCTATGTCAGTCACCTCACTTCATCTCAACACAAATATATTGTTTCATCTTATATCAACACATGAAGAAGGGTGAGTACAGTTAAATAAGGTATTTTTTTAAAAAAGATTTATTTATTTGTTTGAAGATCAGAGTTACAGAGAGAGATAGAGAGACAGTGAGATCTTCCATCTGCTGGTTCACTCCCCAGATGACTACAACAGTCAGAGCTCAGCCAGGCTGAAGCCAGGAGCCAGGAACTTCATCTGGGTCTCCTACATGGGTGTCAGGGGCCAAGCATTTGGGACATCTTCCACTGCTTTTCCCAGGCCATTATCAGGGAGCTAGAACAAAAGGGGAGCAGCTTCGGCTTGAACCAGTGCCCATATGGGATGCCGGCACTGCAGATGATGGTTGTATATATTAGGCCACAATGCCAGCCCCTCAATAAGGTATTTTGAGAGAAAGACCATGATACCCAACATTTACTACAGAGTATTGTTGCCATGGTTCTGTTTTATTATTCTTATTAAACTCATATTGTGCCTAATTTATAAATTAAACTTTCTCCTAGAAATTTATATATGGGGTAAAAAAATAAATAAATACTATTCACAGTTTAGGCATCCACTGGGGTCTTGGACTGTATCCCTCGTAATAAAAACAGGCTACTCTATAAAAATACAAATAGGGTGAAAAGGAAATACCATGAAAGAACCAAACAAAAGATAACTAAGCCAGAGAATCTCAATTCTTAGGGTACAGAGCACCATCAGGTGAACTTCTTTCAATGATGAGAATTTATTTGCGCTACGGATTATAGTAGCCACAAGTATCTACTGAGCACTTGAAATATGGTTAGTGCACTGGAAGAATTTGACTTTATTTAATTTAAATTTAAATAGCCATATGTGGTTGGCGACTATTGAAGTGTGGGCCTGGAAGAAATACTGCAGACAATTATAATGAACTCAGAGAAAAAGCAAAAAGGTGTCACAACCAGAGAGACTATACAGTAGGCATTTAATGGAGCTGCTGTGATGCCCACATTCCACATCAGAGTAGCTGGATTCAATTCCCAGCTCTGGTTTCTGACTCTCACTTCCTGCCAATGCATACCTAGGGAGACAAAGGTGATGGTTTGAGTAGTTGGGTTCCTGCCACCCATGTGGGAGACCTGGGTGGAATTCCCAGCCCCTCACTGGCCTCAGTCTCTGTGAGTTCTCTCTGTGTGTCTTCTTCTACCTCTCAAATAAATAAAATATAAAATTTAAAATAACTACAGAGAACATAGCAAACATACAGGGGGCTGGCTCTGTGGCTTAGCAGGTAAAGCCACTGCCTAAAGTGCTGGCATCTCGTATGGGTGCTGTTTTGAGTCCTGGCTGCTCCACTTCCAATCCAGCTCTCTGCTATAGCCTGAGAAAGCAGTAGAAGATGGCTCAAGTCCTTGGGCCCCTGCACCCACGTGGGAGACCCAGAAGAAGTTCCTGCCTCCTGGTTTTGGATTGGCCTAGCTCTGGCTGTTGTGGCCATTTGGGGATGAACCAGCAGATGGAAGACCTTTCTCTCTCTCTCTTTGCCTCTGCCTCTCTGTAATTCTGCCTTTCAAATAAATAAATAAATCTTTAAAAAACACCAAGAATACAGTAGATATAAAGACCATAGAATATAATCAGAATCCTTGAGTAAGGACAACATAATATGAATGTCATTATAAGAGAAGATAAATTTTTCAAATAAAGGAGTAATTTATATCACCCTTTCAAAGGACACAATGTACTTTAATAAAATCCAGAACTATCATATTGGATAGTGAAATATTTTGTGTTCTTTACTCAATTTAAAGGATAAGATTTCTTCAGGTACTTAAGAAGAATAAGAGAAATTATAAGTGGAAGAAAATTGTGACTTATTCACAACAACATTTAGCATCAGAAGGCATGGGGCATTATCTATAAAATACTGAGAGAAAGAAACAGCCTAAAATGTCTTACTTCTAGACTTGCCATTGAGCTATAAAGACAACAAGCAAATTTGAAATAATTTGAGAAATATAATATACATAAGACTATCTTACAAAACTCTACTCATGATAAAATCTAAGAAAACAGTAAGTAAAATGAGAGCTATTGTAAAAAGACCAGTGGAAATCCACTACACAATCAAGTTTTGGTATTTGGCCTAGTAGTTAGGATGAATGCTGGGACACTCGCATCCCATACTGATGTACCTAGGTTTGAGTCCTGGTTCTACTCTAGATTCCAGCTTCCTGCTGATGTGCAGCCTGGCACATAGTAAATTATGGCTTAAGTGCTTGAGTTTCTGCCTCTCACCTGGGAGACCTGGATTGAGATTCTGGCTCCTAGCTCTAACCCAGCCCACCCCTGGCCACTGTGGGCATTTGGGAAATGAAGCAGCAGATGCCTATCTGCCTCTCTCTGCCTCTCGAATAAAAAAAAAATTAATATATAACCAAGTTTAAATAGACATGGAAAGTGTGGTTACAGAATTTGGACAAGCTTTAACTACTGCAGTATACTGAATTATCTTAGGCCAGGTTCCCCAGATGTGCAGTCTGAAATGAGAATCCAGGGACAAGTAAATATGAAGGAAATGCTCCTAGGAAACTGGTGAAAAAAGATGAAGGGGAACAAGGCAAGGAAGTTTGCAAAGGTGCAATTTCAGGCAAAACTCCAGCATGGTATAGACGTAGATTTCTGACTATACACAGTAGGTTGAGCACATGAGTTCACCTCTTCTCCCTCTGAAAAGTTATAAAGGCGGGGGTGGGGAAGCACAAACCCCTCAGGGTGAGGGGACCAGGAACAAGCCATTGTTGACAGCTAATTTTCCCTAGATGGAGGTGGAATCCTTCTGAGTACTCTACCCAGTGTTATACAACCTACGAGGTTCTCCAGTCCATTATTGGGAACCATCACTAATCCTGGGCCCTTGAGCTGTGTGCATTGTTCCCTCCAATCCTTGACAGGAGCACCTGGACTTGGGTAATTTCTTCACACTCATGTGCTGAAACTCAACTGGATGCTTATAGGAGACCCTCAGCAACTGTCTGGAGCTTTCTCTGTGCCCAGATTTCTTCTCTAAGGAGCCTTGTTTCCAGGCTCCCCCAGAGGCTCATGTCCTCCTCCACTCAGGGAGACCATTCGTTTCAGCCTGGGTTTGCCTTCCTGTGTGGCATTCTGGAAATTCTCTCCAGATAGTAAGTTGGTCCGCTACCTTGTCCACCTCTTTTGTTGCCTGTCTCTCAGGAGTCACAGTTCTCCACTGCCTGATATTCAGTGTTCTGGGAACTGCTGTTTCCTATGCCTTGTCCAGTGTTTTAACTATTTCAACTGGAAGGGTGGATCGAGTCTCTGTTACACCATCTTGGCCAGAAGTAGAGGTTTTTTTCTGTAGCATTTTGGAAATGAAGGCCAAAGAGATACATTCCAATTAGGTTTTTAGGGCATAACTCTGGCCTGAAGCTTTGTGCATTTAGAGAGGTTAGCAGCTAGGAATTTAGAGCCAACTTTCCTATCTACAGATCTTAGGTCTGCATTCTCACTCCCACACACCATAGTGCTTTATCTCCAGTTCTTGGCTTCTGAGGTCTATTCAAAACTTCTCAGCTATATCCTTCTCTGAAAACACTCTAGCCTGTGTTACAACTTCCTGCGGCCCATTCCTTAACTGTTGTTCTGGGCACTCATTAATGTATCATTCATTGGTTTTGTTCCCCTCATATCCCTCTTCATCATTGTGGATGTACCTATTGAAATTGATTCATTTTTATTTAACCTAACAAGTGGTCAATTTACAAAACCTTACTTTAATATCTCTATTATATGTATATATAAGGGAAGAGAGAGAGAGAGAGAAAGAGAGAATCATTCATCCACAGTTCACTCCCTAAACAACTACAACAGCCATGTCTGGACCAAACTGAAGCCAGGACCCGGAATTCCATCTTGGTCTCCCACCTTGGTGGCTGGGACCCAAGTACTAGATACATTTCAGCTGCCTTCCCAGGTGCATTAGCAGGAAGCTGGATCAGAAGTTGAGTACTGGGGCTGGCACTGTGGCTTAGTAGCTAAAGCTGCCTCCTAAAGTGCCGGCATCCCATATGGGTGCTGTTTGAGTCCTGGCTGCTCCACTTCCAATCCAGCTCTCTGCTATTGCCTGGGAAAGCAGTGGAAGATGGTTCAACTCCTTGGGCCCCTGCACCAACGTGGTAGACCTGGAAGAAGCTCCTGGTTTTGGATTGGCCTAGCTCTGGCTGTTGTGGCCATTTGGGGAGTGAACCAGCAGATGGAAGACCTCTCTTTCTCTCTGCCTCTGCCTCTCTGTAACTCTGTCTTTCAAATAAATAAATAAATCTTAAAAAAAAGAAGTCGGGTACTCAGGAATTGAATTTCGCTGATACAGGATGCCAGCATCACAAGCTGCAGCTTAACCCTTTGTGCACAACGCCAGCCTCTACCCCTTGTTACGAATGCTGGTTAATTTTTTTTAGCATCTTATATAGTTATTTTTACTCAGAGATCAATCAAGTACAGGTCTAAGCAAAGAAATCTATTTTTTTTTGGCACAGTTAGACAGTGAGAGAGACAGAGAGAAAGGTCTTCTGTCCATTGGTTCAATCCCTAAATGGCTGCTTCAGCCAGCGATGTGTCAATCTAAAGCCAGGAGCCTGGTGCTTCCTCCTGGTCTCCCATGCGGGTGCAGGGCCCAACCACTTGGGCCACCCTCCACTGCCTTCCCGGGCCATAGCAGAGAGCTGGACTGGAAGAGGAGCAACCAGGACTAGAACCTGGCACCCATATGGGATGCCGGCACCGCAGGCGGAGGATTAACCAGTGAGCCACGGCGCCAGCCCACAATCTAATTCTTAGTTAACATTATTTATGTCCAGACTATTTCACATTTCAGTTTGCTGTATATGTTAATTTCTGATCCCAAAAATTAAATCATAAAACATTGGCCTTTTATACACTTTTGAATTACATGCATTTGAAGTCATCCAATTAAAAACAATAATGATATTTAACAAGATATAATGCTGGAAGCAGTGGTGATTAAAATCTATTAATCAAATTATCAACATCAATTAATTAAAAATTAGTAAGACATTGCAACTTGCAGAACCGGCTTTCTGAGTGCATGCTATATTTGCTCTTACCACAGGGTGGCATCACTTTAGTGGATAATTAAAAATAGTCTCCAATAGGTTTTCTTAAAGTATGCATCTTTTGAATCCCACTGCATCTCTAGAAATCAATGCCTACCATGAACTGTAATCACTGAGTTTGTGGATCTGACGCATCCCAGAGTCCACTGTGAGCTGTCGAACAATCAGGGCTCAGGTGTCCAGGTTCCTCATAGATCATGCTCTGTAGGGATTAGAAGCTCTTGGTTCCTAAAAGTCCTATCTCTCTGGCAAAGCAAGGAAGCACACTGCATTCTGCTCATACTGACATATAATTCCAAGTCAACTAAGAGAACTCACTCTGTGTGTATCTGAATGCTGGGAAACCAAAATGTGTTCCAATCAATAATCAAAGATTATTAGAGATAATATAAAACGGTGAGACAGATGGAGAAACACTCCTCTGACTCATAAGGTAGGGCTCTCAGGGATAATCAGGGACACAAATTAGATACAGGAAACACTTGACCAGTGTCCCCTCCACACACACATATACCCATTAAGTCTTTAATCATCAAGGACTGTTTCTAGCCATCTGCCTTTTCCTCTTAATAAGAACAGCATTTCAGAGATCCTTCTATGTGCTAAGCACCATGTTGTATGCTTTTCATTTTTTATGCTGCTTAAATCTTGTATCAGCTCTGTCAGGTAAGCACAATCATTCTTCCTTCACAGATAGAGGTGGCTCAGACACTTACCTGGGGTCATTCACCCAGCAAGGATCAGAACCAGGGTTCAAATCAGGTCAGCTGTGCCCCAAAGGCCACACGTGGCCTCTCACCCCAGGATGGGCTCCTGTTTCTCTGTGCACACCCACCTTCTACAATGACACATTTTCCTATCTGAATCAACATCCCACCTTTAATTAGAACTGACAGTTTTCTGCTAATCAATATTGTTCTTGGTGTTTTTGCAACTGCTTAAAAATAATAGTGAAAAGGCCTATCTCTATTATGGTCAGTCTCCTGATTATTGTGCACTTTGAAGGTTCTGAGGGTTTACTTAAAAGAGGAATTCCAGAGGAAAGTACAGACTCATACCACGAGAACTGCATTCAAATCATGTTAGGCCTGAAGAGATGCAACAGAAGCGATCGGTTCATTCAGTGGGGCTCGGCGCCAGATTAAACAGGAGAGCTTTAGAATCTCAAGGTGGAAGGACCAAGAAGACGTATTGAGTCCTAATAACTAACTGGCCTTTAATATATTCTTCCCTGGACCTAATACACAGTCAACCAGCTTCCCCTTGAATATCAGAGAATTCTATTATCCAAGAATGACTTTCAGTCTTGGTCAAGTATTACTGTTTGTCTTTATATACTGATATATTGCACATGCGGTGCTAAGGAGGCAGAGGTGGACATGGAAGCTAGCGTTCCTGGAGGATTTCCCACTTGGTCAGAACTGATTCCAATCTGGGTCAGAACCAATCCCTAAGAGTATAGGGGGGCATCAAGAGAACTATTTGCAGATACTAAAGCAGAAAAACAGAAATAGAGACAAAAATAAATTTCTTTGCCTTTAATTGTACTTATCTGATTTAGCTTTCTGAGGTGGACTAGAAATGTACCTAAATTCTGACAAAAGTTCTTGGAACATTTGGGTCATATGATAGTTGAAAGTCTACTTAAAAGGGAAAAAAGGTCTTGTAGTATAAATCTGTTGCAGAGAATCGTTATTATGCATGCTAAAATTTTGGCTTACACTTTCTGCATAAACAAAACCATATGATTAATTCGAAGCCATCAAAACTTCTGGAAAAAATACATCTATGGTAGGTATGCCACAATGCTGTTGTGGTTTTCTCAACTCCTAAAATAGTCACTTCCACAAGAGGGCGCCCGTTGATATCTTATTCTCAGAATATTAATTGGAAGCTGGATTTTGAAATAATAGGATGTTGTTGTTACATTTTATATTTATGTATTACATCGAATATTTCAATAAAAGCTACATAGTGCACTTGGGAAGATAACCTTCATTGTTACTCTCCCCAATATAACATCTTATGTTACAGGAAAAGTACAATTTCTATTTGATTTACAAACACACACACACACACACACACACACACACACACACACAACAAAAAAAACAAAAAACAAAACCCCTTTCTCTCCAGTTCAGTAGTTTTGTTTTTAAAAATAATGGGCTGGGCCGGTTATGCTGCCACCTACAGCGCTGGCATCCCGTATGTGTGCCAGCTCAAGTCCTGGCTGCTTCTCTTCCCATACAGCTCCCTACTAATGTGCCTTGGAAAGCAATGGACGATGGCCCAAGTGTTTGGGCCTCTGCACCCACGTGGGAGACCCGGATGAAGCTCCTGTCTCCTGGTTTTGGTCTAGTCCAGCCCTGGCCATTGTGCCACTTGAGGAGTGAACCAGCAGATGGAAGACTTTTCTCTTTCCATGTCTTCCTCTCTGTTTCTCTGCAACTCTTTCTTCCAAATAAATAAACAAATCTTTTTAAAAAAGAATTTTAAAATGCATTTTGGAAATATAGATTCGTGTTATCAATATGCTTATAATTTTCTTACATATTAAATATGTGCAAGATTGCTTTAAATAGCAAAATAAATAGCTATGACTCCCCCTTTATTTTTTTTAATCAAATCCAAGAGTAAAAGGCCTCTGCCCTGTATTGGGGTGTTGCTAAAATCATAAATGTCTCAAATTTGGCAGATTCTCCAAAGTATTTTGTGTTACTCTTTGGAAGGGATCAGTGAATCTGCTAGCTTAAGCCTAGTAAGAACAATCCAGTCACATCTATATGCATGTATGCATGTACATATACACACATACACACACATCACTGCTTACAACAATTTATACACTTAGGTTTGTCCCCTTTCCATCTCTTATACTGGGTCCTTTTACTACAGCCAAAGAATAAACAGCGAAATGGCAATGCAATCTGCTTCCTGCACAGGATGAAAGCGTTGAATTGTCCCCTTCTAGAAAGTGCTGGGAGAATTCGTCATAATTTAGGACATTTCTTCATAAAATCGCTCTCTGACCACAAAGGAGGAAATGTTTAGCAATAAAAATAGTCTTTATTGGGTACCTAATTGTGCCAGGCATTACATAATAATAATTATTATTTTATTTTATCCTCTTAACAATAATGACTTAGATGTTGTCCATATCCTCAGTTTATAGCTGGGGAAAACTGAGTGTCAGAGAAGTTTAGCACTTACCTAAGGTTCCTTGCTCTGGCAGAACAAGGATTTGGACCCAGGTCCATCTTACTACAGATCCCAAAATGTTTAACAATCATTCTTTATGCCCCTCTGAAACCCAGACATAATTTTATTATAATAGCAAGCCCACACCTTAAACTTGAGTCCTAGTGTGCCCTCAGATTTTGTATGGACACAACTGGATCTGAGAAATCTATGGCCGTCCTTGATGGACACCATTCTGGAAAGGAGGAAAGGAGGGAAGTTATTTCCAAACTTCCACTGGCTTTCAGAAGGGTATCTGCTATCCCTGAGTGCTGTGATAGGGTCAGGAACAGGCACAGGAACCAAGTCATGTTCCAGGACTTTTGTTCGATCAACTGGGAAAGCTGGGCTGTGATGCTGTGAGCACTGGGGATCTCCACAAGGGCCCCAGCAGTTTCACTCACCATATCTTCATCCAGGGAAAAGGGAGTGGAGCCATGGACCTGGAGATGCCACTTGAGCAAAACTCCATTCAACCTGCAGCCAGGGCTCCCCATCTGGAATTTTAAGTTAAGTGAGATAATATACTTCCTCCTTGGCAGAGCCATTTTGGACCTCTGTCACCCATAATGTGAGTACCCTAGTTGAGTGCACTGGCTCAGTGCAGCAGTGTGGCAGGATGTTGAGTTGCACTGCTCTAGACCTGGCACCAAGGGTCAGCATGGAGAGCCCTCGCGTTCTGAGAGCAGCCAGCAATGGACCAGACATTTCTCCCAGGCCTCCCAAAGGCTCTGCAAAACAGAGCCTACTACACATGACTTCTTCAACTCCAGAGTTTGTGAACAAAGGGCTCGGAATAGAACAGAGTGAAAGTCAGGAGAATCCTTGTCCTCAGGAAATCTGTGGGGTTTGGGGAGAGAACAGGAGGGTGCTCCTTCACCAAAGCAAAGTACAGGAGGGCTCCAAGCAAGAGCTCAGCAGCTGGGGACCTGCACGATTTGAACTCTCAGTGGAATCATATATGCCTTGGTAGGATGCCTGCTTAGACTGTGAACTGACTGATTTGTTTCTGTGCTTGTCTAGATGGGTGAGAAAGAACCAAAAGAGAGATAGCAGGAAGAAGGGATGGGTGGTCTACTCTACCACTGTTTGTGGCAAAGATGAATGAGTTGACTGTGGGTCAAGTGGGTAACACAGAAAGTAGCCAGAGTTTAGGAGTCTTAACCTGCCTATAATGGTGGCCGGCTGAGCAAAGGAGCCCCTTACAAGAAGCAGTAGGGTGATGGCCTGAGCTGATGGGAGAGGTGAAATTAGAGAGGGATTTCTGGTTAGGAAACCATGGAGTGCAAGGGTCCTGCAGGGCCTCTGCAAGACTCACACATGGACCACACAAGAAAGATCACAAAGCAGGGAAGAGGTTTAAGTCACATTTGAGATTGATGCTTTAAAAATAAATTTAATGTGTTTTAATGGCTTAAAGTGACTGGGAATTTATGGGATTTATCCCAGATGGTATTAAGTGACAAGAAATGGAGAATGAATTAGGCATGGTGGAAGGCAATGAGTGGAAGAAACAAAACTTTAAATATTTATACTCTACTGAATTGAGATTGCTCAGTAACTCTAGGGGAATATGAGAGAATTTCCCCCGTCACTGCCTAAAAATGGCTCAAAAGGCAATAGAAATGTCGGCATTGAGTCTCAAGTGTTTATGGCATAGCCAGTGCTAGCATCTATCTGTAGTTGTGTTGCAATTTTGGTTTCCCTCAAAATCCGATTTTAGGAGGTTTTTCTGGAAGAGATTGGAGTAGAGAGGGTTAGGCCAAGAGCAAGGTAAGAGTGTATGTCCATTGCTTATGTAGGTTTCATGAAGCTACACATGACCAAAATCCATTTAGATTATTATTTTTAGAAGACATGAGTGATTGATCATTCTTTCTTATGTGAAATGTGTGTCTCCTTTCTTCTTTATATGTTGGGAGATGATTTTTGTTGTTGTTGTTTTTATTTTAAGGTATAATTCTAAAAGACTACTCTCATCATTCTTAATAATTCCTCAGGGGTATTGGGGAGCCCTAGAATAATTCAGGAAAGAAAACATGACATGGGAGAATGACAGGTGAAACGATAGGTATTTCACTCAAATATGAAGAGGGATCCACAGGCAGGGAGCTTGATAGAGTGTAGAATAGTCTGGGTGGGGCTTTGCAGAAGTGCAGAGTGCCTTGTCAAATGATGCAGCAGCTGCTACTCAATTCTAGATGACGGTTGCTATGTGAGCACACATACTTGCTTTCACCAAGACTTCCAATTTTTCAAGAGAAATGAAAATTTTCAGGTTTTTATATAAATCTCATCCTTTTTAAGTGTTGGCAACTGTTCAAAAATTTTTTAAAGCACCCCATGGGCCAAAGAAAACACATCTGTGAGCCAATATGGCTGGTAGGTTGCCAGCAACCTCTGGTATAGGTAATGGGAGAAGGTGGTCAGACTGAAAAATGGAATGAAAGCTCAGAGCCTGTCAATCATTATTGCTCTTAAAATAAGTTTCGCACCAGAGGCATCAGTCAGACTGGAAGAAAGAACTTTGTAGGGGGTCTGAGAGATAGAGGAAGCAAGGCAAAGTGTGCTAATGCTAAAGAATGAAGCACTGGTGCCCCTGGATGCTGACAGTCATCCTGGGAATATGTCAACTTCAGAAAGACTCATGTGAGAACAGGTGAAGAGACAGACTTCCAATTAATGCCAGAATCTGCTTTAGCAAATATGACAGAATCTGCTGCAGGTAAGACTGGGGGCCTTAAAAAAGTTACGAATGCAAGTTTCCTACAATGACATTTGAAACTCAGAGGAATAATTTCTGAGAGGCAAGAGGCCAAACAGTTTCCTCTACTGACATCATTCCAAAGGGCTGGCTTGGGTGGGGGTGGGCTAAAAAGATGTGGGTGCACATATGGAAATGAGATCAGAGCAAGTTAGGAATAGTTCTAATTCTGTGCTCAGAAGGTGGCCATGAGAGGAGCATCATGGTTAAACATTTTATTCAGCCTGAACTAGATACATACATTTCTTAGGAAAGACCTCATCCAGTATTTGTACATTGCAGTTGTTTCCTAAGTCTGTTCATTATGCTTTATGAACTTGACCTCTACAGTTTGCTCTCTACACAGAAGCCCAAGTGATTCTTATAGAACTTGAAATGGATGACATCACTCCTCTGCTAAAAGTTCTTTCATGGCTCCCCATCTGCTGTGGTTTGACTATGGCTATCTCCACCTAAATTCATGTTGTGCCTTAATTCCTCCATACAGCAAGGATTGGGACCTTTAGGAGATAATTAGTTGTAGAGGCTCCACCCCCTGAAAACTGGAATGATTAATGGATTAGTAACTCTCAGGCATCCTAACTCTCATGGGACAATATTAGCACTTGAGAAAGTGAGTTGTGATTAATGAGGCTGGTATGGCCCCTGAATGTCACTTCCACATATGCTACTCACCATTCTCCCAGGGCTCCCATCATATGAGGGCATCTTCCACACTGTGACACAGCAAGAGGGCCCATGCTAGACCCCAGTATTATGCTGTTTGGACTTTCCAGCCACCAAAATCATAAGCCAAATCAATGCCAATTCTTTATACAGTACCCAGCCTCAGGTATCTTGCTAAAGCAACACACTAAAACACTCTTTCCCTTGAGGAATACATCAAACCCCTTAAAAATTGGATGACAAGGCCCCTAATATGGTCCCAGCCCTGTTTTATTTAAGATTATTTCTTCCAATGCTGAATCTTTCGGCCATTCTGCTCTAGCCAATCACACAGGCCCCATGCCTTCCTTGACCACATCAAACATCCTCAGGACACCTATACTTCTTGTTTTCTCTGCCCAAATGGCTCTTCTCCTAGATGTCTGCATGGTGCACCACCTTACCTCATTCATATCCTGCTCAGTGCATAATATCAAAAGAATAATCACTGAATACAATGCAAAACAGCAGCTCTCGCATCTAGCACTTTTTCCATAAATCTACTTATTTTTCACATCATTGAACACTACCTGGTAGATTATTGTTTTCTTTCTTTAAAACCATTTGTCCCTATTAGAATGAAAAATTCATTAAAGTTTTGCCAACGGATGTATTGCCAGAGTCCAGAACACAGCTGGCACATAGTAGGTACTTGATAAATATTTGCTGAATGAAAGGATGAGCAAATGAAGCAACTAAGGAAACTTTCAATAATGTCTCAGAAATGAGAAGTCATAGACTAGGGAACTACTTAGTTCTGAAAGAGATTTGGAACGTTGGGCTATTTCCAACATTAAAAAAAACTGTGATTATCATTGTCTATTCCTCTACAGTGATGAGTAATGCTGGTGACATGAAGTTGAAAGGATGGGTGGTTGCTTTCTGGAAAGAAGGGAGGCTGACTCCTTGAAAACTGTTGAAAGATCAGAAAGGAGCAGATAGGGTTCCAGGCTTGCATGAAGAAATTGGCTCTGAACTTGGCCAGTAAAAGACCCATATGCGAGTTTACAACAGAGAGGACATTATGTCTAAAAACTATTACTGTGATTGTGCCAGAATCTGTAATCAGGACCTATGACTTTTCTGGATTTCTTAACTTTTTAGAAATTTCATGATTTAGATATATTTCTTCTGAATGTTCGCTGTCATCAAGATCTAGTAGTGACAGCGCTCTTAAGGGATTACTAGTGGACTTTCCTAACTTGTTGAGCATTTCTTCTTCTGTAACTCATATTTATGAAACATAGGCGAGAGGGAGACAAATATTTGACATAGTCTCTCCCAACGCCTTTTATCCCCCTCCTTCTCTTTAAGGCTGTGGATATGACTGTACATACATACAGTATACTATTTCCCACTTTGAGTTATTTATTCTCAGCCACCTTTACTCCTAGAAATGGGTGGAAAGCAGGTAGGCACAGGATGAGTAACTTCATTCATTTCCTAATATTAGGCACTGAACAGCACATTAATCAAACAGTCCCAACTGGAAAAGACCAAGAGACAAAAATGACTCCCATGTTGCTGTAATAGATATCTAAATTTGAGATGGGCAAGGCTTTCCCATTTTTAAGACTTAAAATTGTTAATGTTCTGAATTTTAACTTTATTTAGTTTCAAAGGTTTTTTTAAGTTCCAGTGTAGAAAACAGGACTTTGTTTTCAGAATAATTTATTTTAATTCAAGTTTAATAAACTCAAGATGCGGAAATGACTCAAAAACAATGAAATGTGCTTTCCTAAGCAAGCGTATTAGGTTATAATTCCAAGAAAACATGTGAATAAAACCACAAAAAATAAAATTTTTAATTAGAATATTTTATGGGTCCAATTTTCCTTGTAGGATATATAGAATTTTGTGCTCAATTCCCACTAAATGTCATAAACACAATACATAAAATTCATCACACATAATGGTCAAAATGTGACTTAAGCCCAAAGAGTTATTTCTCTCCCTGTAATTGATGGAAATCTCATTTGGGTTGTCCTGTACCTAGCTGGAAACTTTCCTGACCTCTTTGCAGTGATAAAAATACTCTACCATTTGACTTTGTCAGTAAAGTATTGTCTATTTTACTATTTCTCAATTATGTCTCTTCTCACCTACTTCATATTTTAGACACTTATAATCTACTTCCTTTATTCATTGATATACTCATAAAAATAATCACTTGAATATCTAATTCCAACCTCTCCCCATGGGGAAATAATGACTTATCAGTCACATTTCCATCAAGGATTGTAATTTAGATGATGAGATAACATGTACATAAGTAACTACATGCTGGGGTTCTGTGTGATCTTTGTTGTACAGAGCCAAGTTTCATAGGAAGTTGAAGAAGGAAGCTATCACCTCCAGAAAGATTAAAAAAGTTTTTGTGGAGGAGGCAGAATGCAATGCTGGAACTTGAGGACAATGTTGCAACACTGGAGTCAAAGAAGGGAGGTGATTACTGATGAAAGGATAAAAAAATGGGGGAGGATTGCTTGGGGAAGAAACAACACAGGCTAAGTCACTGAAGCAAAAATAAATAAATAAAAAAGGGGTGGTGGTGGTGGTGGTGGTGCATCAGGTAGCCAAGTCAAGATAGACACGTATGGAATGACAGCTTCCAATCAGATAGAGTGGGTATTTGAATAGCAAGCTGGATTGGTTAGGAATAACGTCATCTGTAAGAACCAGAGAATCTGATTACAACACAGACATTTGTGATATTTTAAACAAGATATCCAGATCTAGGAATTCTTGAGATTGTGTCTGCAGCTCAACAGAATTCTTACGGATCAGGGTGTTTCTCCATCTGCTCTGTCATCCTTTGGGATTTAATCCTTGTTTGTCTCCCCATGGTTGTAAGATAGATGTGGAAGTTCCAGGCATTATATCTGCCTTCAAGACAGGAAGTATGGGGACAAAATGTCCACAAGCACATGTTCTTTTTATCATGAAAGCAGAAGATGGGGCTGGCACTGTGGCACAGCAGGTTAAGCCACCGCCTGCAGAGCTGGCTTCCCATATGGGCACCAGTTCGAGCCTTGGCTGCTCCACTTCCTATCCAGCTTTCTGTTGTGGACTGGGAAAGCAGTAGAAGACGGCCCAAGTGCTTGGGCCCCTGAATCCATGTGGGAGACCCGGAAGAAGCTCCTCGTTCCTGGTTTCAGATTTTCTCAGCTCTGGCCATTGCAGCCAACAGAGGATGGAAGACCTCCCCCCCACCCCCCATCTGCCTCTGCCTCTCTGTAATTCTGCCTTTCAAATAAATGAATAAATCTTTAAAAAAATAAAGCAAAGGCTTTTTCAGAATCCCTCAGTAGTCCTGTCCAAAAATGAATCAATGGCTACTTGTAGCTGAAAGGGAGTCAGAGCAAACATAGTATCTGCTTTCCAGACTTTGTGGTGGGTGTGTCAACAAAGAAAAGTGTTGAGACTCACTGGTGCCTCAGCTAGCCAACTTGCCCAAGTTAGACTAGAGTGTGTGGATCTTGTAATCAATAGGCCACCAGTAAAGAGTTTCAGGAGAGAAATAGCATAGGGTAAGGCTTTTATATGATTAACCTTGTTGAGTTGTGAACACTGGATTAGAGCTGAGAGATTGGAAGCTAAAGTAAAAATTAAGAACATGTTCTATTTTGGACTTGATGAATTTGAAATCTTACTGGATATACAAGTATAACCATTATCATTCCCAAGTGGGACAAAGTTTGAAGGTGGGAGTGTGAATTTGTGTTCTTTTTTGTTTCCTGTCTTTGAGAAAGTTTGATCACTCTATGCCCACCAAGCACAGGATTAGAGTTATAAATGCTTATATACCCGCTTCCAGTTCTTTCTACTTGGACAGATTGTCATTACTTCCAACTCATCATTTCAACAATGAATTTATGGCCAAAGGCATATTTTTGTACTGTATTGAAGCATTTTACATTATTAGAAATAATTCAACTGTTAGTATATATCTTTTTTCTTGATTTTTAAATTTTTATTTTCATTAATTTGAAATATGGAGAGACATAGAGAAAGAGATGGAGATAGAGAGAGAGAGAGAGAGAGAGAGAGAGAGATGTTCATCCACTGATTCACTCCCCAAATGCCCATAAAAGCGTATTGTGCTTCAAATTGATGTTAAATTAAGAGGAAAGTAATTAAGTAAATAAGAAGAAGATATACTAGAAGAATGGCTATAGAATCAAAAGCCCAGTTTTCATAACAAATGAGTAAGAATCTGATGCCTAAGATGTAATCTGTTATAGCCAGCCCCGAGGCTCAGTAGGCTAATCCTCCACCTTGCGGTGCTGGCACACTGGGTTCTAGTCCTGGTCGGGGTGCTGGATTCTGTCCCAGTTGCCCCTCTTCCAGGCCAGCTCTCTGCTGTGGCCCAGGAGTACAGTGGAGGATGGCCCAAGTGCTTGGGCCCTGCACCCCCCAGGAGACCAGGAGAAGCATCTGGCTCCTGGCTTCGGATCAGCACAGCTCTGTCTGTTGCAGCTAATTGGGGAGTGAACTATCAGATGGAAGACCTTTCTCTCTCTGCCTCTCCTCTTTCTGTATAACTCTGACTTTCAAATAAATAAATAAATCTTTTTTAAAAAAAAGAGTGCTTGAGTTTCACTTCTGGATCCATGACTTCCTCACTGTGTCACCCCAGGAAATTAGAAATGAGTTAACATTTCTGTGCCTCGGTCTTCTCATCCACAAAGGAAAGAATTCCTGTGATGGTTCAGTGAGGTAACCACACACATAAGTGAAGCAGAGCCTGCTGCTCTACTGTGACTGGTAGTAACTGCTCTACTGCGGCAGTTACTACCAGTACAGTTACACTACTGCTCTGTTACTACCATTACATAGCATGACACGCCTGTTACTAGCACTACTGTCACTGTTCCCACCAGTTCCAATGTGCTATTGTTACTATTATTACAACACTACATTGCTACCATTACAGCTATATTCCAATTACTAATGCTACTACCATTATTACTACTATATCATTACACCATTGTTACCACTTCGGCTATCACAACATTGCTGCTGCTGGCACCACTACAACTGCTGTCCTGTCACTGATATATAATCATTGTCACTGATGGTACAATATCATGCTACTGTCACTATTCCTAGCACTACTTCTACAACATTGCTATGCACTATACTCCTGTTACTATTGCTACTTTCAATATTACTATTACTACTAGCAGGATTACCAGTGCTGTTAGAATACTTTTGCTAATACTACCACTACTACAACTACTTGGCTGCCACTACTGCTACTATCACTGTTGCTATAATTTCTTTAAAATTTTTTAAGATTTATTTTTTTCATTTGGAAGGCAGAGTCACAGAGAGAGAGGGAGAAATTGAGAGCTCTTCCATCCATTGGTTCACTCCCCAAATGGCCACAACAGAATGGGCTGGACCAGAACAAAGTCAGGAGCCAGGAACTTCAACCAGGTCTCCCACATGAGTTCAGAGGCCCAAGTACTTGGGCCATCCATCCTCTGCTGCTTTTCCAGGTACATTAGCAGGGAGCTAGATCAGAAGTGGAGCAGCTGGGACTTGAACAGATGCCCATAGTGGATGCTGGCATTGCAGGCAGTGGCTTTATCTTCTCCACAACAGCACCAGTCCCTGTTTCTACAATTTCTACTACACAGTAATCTACCATTACTTCTGCTCTGCTGTTATTACTACTACAGTTGTACTACTCTTACTGCTACTACTGCCACTCCTGTGACAACCAACATGGAAATATTTTCTTCATGGGAAAAATAAGAAAATCTCAAAGTCTGCTTTTGCAAAGATGCTCAAATTCTCTAGCAGCCAATGATCTCAGGTGACCTCTCAGCAGTATTTGACATAACTGGCTATTTTCCACTGCTCGGTTTACTTTTCTTTCTCTGATTTCCTGGACACTGTGATCTTTTGGTCAAATTTCCCCCCTTATCACTGGCTATTCCTTCTCCATCTCCGTTCCTGGTTCTTCCATTCCTTGAATGTATTTTTTAAGATTTTATTTATTTATTTGAGAGATAGAATTTCAGACAGTGAGAGGGAGAGACAAAGAGAAAGGTCTTCCTTCCGTTGGTGCACTCCCTAAATGGTCACAATGGCTGGAGCTGTGCCGATCCAAAGCCAGGAGCCAGGAGGCAGGAGGCAGGAGGCAGGAGCCAGGAGCCAGGAGCCAGGAGCTTCTTCTGGTCATCCCATGTGGGTGCAGGGGCCCACAGACTTGGGCCATCTTCTACTGCTTTCCCAGGCCATTGCAGAGATTTGGATTGGAAGAGAAGTAGCCAGGACTAGAACTGATGCCCTTATGGGGTGCTGGCGCTGCAGGCAGAGGATGAACCTACTGTGCCACAGCGCCAGCCCCTTGAACTTCTAATACACAACAGCATGAGACTTAGCATTCATATTAATATTCATGTCTGTGTTCTGGACTTCAATTCTTGGTCCTTTCCTTGATATTCCATCATTCCTGATCCTATTCAATCCCATGGTTTTATTTTTTTTTCTTCCCAGAAACCTTTTATTGAAGGTATACAAACTTTCATAAATACAACTATAGGAACATGGTGATAGTGATTTTTCCCATTGTACCACCCTCCTACCCTTCTTCTTCCCTCTCCTAGTCCCATTCTTATTTTTTACTAAGACCTATTTTCTTTTCTTTTTTCCCAGAAACCTCTTATTTAAGGAATACAAACTTCATGCATTTCATAAATGGAACCTTAGGAATGCATTGATTCTTGCCACCCTCCCATGGTTTTAAAGACCAGCTATATGCTGAACTCTCCAGCCCAAATCTCCTCCCACATGTTAACCTCAATATCAGACCTCTCATTTCACATTTCTGCTTCTATGTCTAGTAGACATTTCAAGTGATACAACAAAAGTGGAATTCTCATCTTCCCTCAAAAATCTGCTCCATATACAATGTCCTCTATTTGTCAATTTTTCTATGTATGGCAACTCCATCATTCTAGGTGCCCGAGCCAAAAACCTCAGCCTTATCCTTGACTCCTCTGCTTCCCACACAACATCTGTCTGTCAAGAAACCTGGCTGCCTGTCTTGAAAATGGATGTAGGTTCTGTCCATGTGATTCCATCTCCACTCCTCCCATCCTTTGTAATGTAACTTATAGGCTCTCCTAGGAAGAAATGAAATTCTGGGGCCAGCAATATGGCACAAAGGGTTAACCTGCTTGCTCTCAATGCCAGCATCCCATATGCATACCAGATCAAGCCCCGGCTGCTCTGCTTTTGACCTAGCTTCCCGCTAATTTTTCATAGGAAAGCAGCAGAAGATGGCCCACGTATTTGGGCTCCTGCCACCCATATGGGAGGCATGATGGAATTCCTGGCTCCTGGTTTCAGCTTGGCTCATTTGGGGAGTAAACCAGTGGGAGGAAGATCTCTCTTTATTTCTGTCTCCCCTTTTGTTCTGTTGCTCTATCTTTCAAATAAGTAAATAAATACATCTTTTAAAAGCAAACTGGAATCTCCAGTCTTCCAACCTGCATAAGCCCCATGACTCACTTTAACTAATGAGTCTTCCTCCTGGGATGGTGTAGCAGTTCTGAGCCTAGGCCTCAAAAGACCTTGCCCACTTCTGGTCATTTAGAAGCCCACTGCCACTCTGTGAACAAACACCGCCCAGTTCTCAAGCCAGTAGGTAGGCAGTTCCCTGAAGAAGATCCTCCTGCAATTTACTACAGAGACAACCAGTACCTGCCTGAGCCCAGCCCGTTTTTCTAATCTACACAATTGTGAGCTCAACAACAGTGCTTACTTTTAGCCACCAAATCTAGAGTGGTTTGTTCCCTAGCAGTAGCTTCCTTACACATCTCCCTGCTGCTACTCTGGCCTGCTCAATCTAGAGTTAGCAGAGTAGACAGTGTGAGAGAGACAGAGAGAAAGGTCTTCCTTTTGCCGTTGGTTCACCCTCCAATGGCCGCCACGGCCGGCATGCTGCGGCCGGCGCACCGTGCTGATCTGAAGGCAGGAGCCAGGTGCTTCTCCTGGTCTCCCATGGGGTGCAGGGCCCAAGCACTTGGGCCATCCTCCACTGCACTCTGAGGCCACAGCAGAGAGCTGGCCTGGAAGAGGGGCAACCAAGACAGAATCCGGCGCCCGGACCTGGACTAGAACCTGGTGTGCTGGTGCTGCAAGACGGAGGATTAGCCTATTGAGCCGTGGCGCTGGCCAGGAACAACTTTTTTAAAGACACAGACCAGAATCACATCACTCCTCTGGCTCAACACTCTACAATGGTTCCTTCCAGGAACCTGTAAGGCTATAACTCATCTGGCTTCTGTTACTGCTCTGCCTGCATCTTCTACTACTTGATCCTTCATGCTCTCCATTCCAACAACACCAGCTTCCTTTACATTTCTTAAACACCAAGCACACTCCTGCCCTATACAATCTCTGCTCTTGTTGGTTGACCAGCTAGCAATGTTTTTGCCAGATAGTCCCTTGGCTAACTTTCCCAATATCCCCTGATCTCTTCTCTAATCTCATCTTTTCCTTGAGGCCTCCTTACTTTATCACAACAGCTTGATTCCCACTCCCAGCATCCTCAGTTTCTACATTTATCCCATTCCACATTTTCACTTTTCTTTCATCCTTACCTTCTGATATACCATGTAGTTTACTCAATTTTACTCATTTAGTAAAATTGTTTAGTAAAGTTTAGTTAAATTACTCATTTAATTTACTCAATTGTAAAATATTTTTATAGTATTTCTCTTTGTACTGATCTAGGTTCTCCAGAGAAACAATAGCAATACGAATAACATGTGTGGTATGTGTGTGTGTATGTGTGTGTGTGTGTGTGTGTGTGTGTGTGTGTAGCAGAGTGGGTTCTCTCCTCTCCCTCTCTCTCCATGCATACACACACACATATTTTTTAAAAAATAAATTGACTAACACAATCTGAGGGACTGGCAAATCAAATTCCGCAGGACAGGCCAGCCTGCTGGTAACATAGGGGCACAATGATATTACAACTCAAGTCTGAAGGCAGTCGGGAAACAATATTTCCTCTTTGTCAGAGGACATCACTCTTTGTCTCTTAAGACTTTCAGCTGATCATGTGGCTCCATGCACATTATGGCAATTAGTGAGCTTTACTTGAAGTCTACTGATTTAAACATTAACCTCATCTAAAAACACATACCCTCATAACAACATCTAGACTTGCAATGGACCAAATACCTGGGCACCATGGCCTCAGAAAGGTGACACACAAAATTCACCAACACATTTTTTTGCTAAAATATAAGCTCTTTGGACATACAAATCATTATTTTGCTCACTAATAGATATTTAAGTGTCTAGTATGTTACATGAATCAATAAATGAATGATTAATCCTTAAAAAGTAAAGAAAGAATGTGGTGAGGGTGACTGGAGTCCAGAAATCTCCCTGGAGGATGTGTTTTACGCATAGTTTTAAAAGGAGGATAGGATGTGATTTGGCAGGAGAAGGAGTGAAGAAACTCTGGGAAATCAGAGTGATGTGTATGTTGGCTCAGCGTGGGGAGAAAGCAAACAAAGTGTGCCCTCTAAGATAACCACATATTATGTAAATAAGAGGGACATTTTTCAATTATCCCTGAAAAACTAAACACTTCCTTGTTATCTGTTGAAGTTCCAAGGCATCATTTGTCTGTCTATAAGAGTCAAAAATTGTGGTCTCTGGAACATTTGAACTTTTTCCAAGTGAAATAAAGCATTTATACAAAGCAGATGTACACAACAAAACCTTCCATCGTGGTTTTCCTATACCCACAATAAGATCACTACAAATACAAGAAGCCATTCTCTATGTCAAACCAGTACTTTAAAGTCAAGTGCAATTTGATAATGGTATTACAGGTACCAAACAAACCCAGGAAGTTTTCTGCCGAGACAAGCAGAAATTTCTGCCAAAGTCACTCAAGCTATAAAATTCTCCTAAGATCTGACACTGACCAGGGCCTGGGAGAGTCCCAAGAACCTATTATTTCCACTAAAAACTAGAAACTACAGATAGTGTAGAGAAGGTGTTTTTAAAGATAATCATTTCTCATTGTGGTTGATTTAATCAACATCACAAAAAATAATCTCTGGTAATTTCTAAATCTCTCTACTTAATTATCCAATCATCTTGCTCTATTTATCATGTTCCAGTGTTTTGCATACTGTAATTACACATCGGCATCCAAATTCTAATATAAATGCAAGTCTTCCTTCTCTTTGAGACAAGGTCAGAATGGGCTGCTTGCAGGATTCAGACTGAGTGGAGACTGGAAAACAATGGCACATCAATTCAAACAGCTCTTCATACTCGAGTGGTTGCAAACCTCTCTGTAACCACAGTTTAGAAAGTGGTCTTTGTTTTGTTTGTTTTTGGAAGACTGAAAAGGCCTTAACCTTCTCATGGGATAAACTGCCAGAATTATATATAACCATTGAGAACAAAAAATCTCCAGAAGTCAGGCTATCCAGGAAAGGCAATTACTTCTCTGAATATTTGTAACCCTCTTTTATTTAGCATATAATATTGAAGTAGATTATAAAACAACAGCAGAAAAAATTTTTATGGGAAATAAACATTCATAAGGCATTTAAAATAATCTGTATATTTTTCTTTAAAACTCCTAGTACTAACACATAAGCAACACATTTTTAACATTAATTCCAAACTTACATATTCACATATTGAATGGATGGAAGCATAAACTCAGGACACAAATATCCATTTTCAACAGTTGATTTCTATAAAATATTCAAACTAATTTGAAACACATTTTACATAGTTCATTAGCATTATCAACCAGTGATTATCAATTGCCTAATTGCTAAGTGAGAGAAAGAACCATGAGTGTTCTAGTACAGATAGGTGTCTGAGTGTCTACCCAGAAATTTTACTGTAATTTTAAAAAGTCAGTTATATTAGCAGCATATGCAAAGTGTTAGCTCAATATTACTAGTAGCATAATCCAAGCTTATTTCAGAAACCCCATAAACCATAAACTTATTCTCTGGGTAGCCTAAGCTGCTAAGACAAATTCCAGTGTAACTTTCATAATGCATCTTTATCTTTGAAGCATATTCCATTGTTAATTACAAATACTAGAGTCAGAAAAATGAAGCCAAGGAGAGACAAAAAGTAAAAGAAATAATGTTTAAATTATTAATCTGATCATAAAAGGTATTCACCTTGACACACTGTAGTCAAATGTTCAACAGTAAAACATAAAATAAATTCTAAAATGTGCATGAGAGAAACACCAAGTTACCTCCAGAGGATCTCCAATAAGAATGACAGCTGATTTCTCATCAGAAACCCTGCAGGTTAGGAGAGAATGGGGAGACATAGTCCAAGTCTTAAAAGAAAAAAACTGTCAACCCAGAATACTGTAACCTGCAAACCTCTCATTAATGAGTGAAGACAAAATACTTTCCATACCAAAAAAAGTTGGAAAAATTTGTCACCATTCATCCTGCCTTATAAATGATGCTGAAGGTGTGCTACACACAGAAACACAGAAAGATAGCCATCATTATGAAAGAATATAAAAGCAAAAAATCTCCCAGTAAAAGTACAAAGGAAATCCAAAGCAAACAATAAGAATATTCATGGAAAAATGGCCCTGCCAAGACATTACTTATCAATACTAACCTTGAATGTAAATGTAAATGGTGTAATTCTTCAATTTAACAATACAGACTGGCCAAATTGATTAAAAAACAAGACCTAACTATTTACTGTCTACAAGAAATATACCACTCAAAAAAGATATATGCAGACAAAGTGAAATGAGGGAAAAGATATTCCATGCTAGTGTAAAGCAAAAAAGAGCAGGTGTAGCCATCCTAATATAAGACAAAATAGACTTTAACACAAAAATTGGTACTGAAAGATACAAAGGATGTAATGATTAATGGATCAATTCAATAAGAAGATATGTCTATAATAAATGTATATGCATCCAGTGCCAGAGTGCCTGGCAATTTAAAACAAATGTTAATGGACCTAAAGAGAGACAGATTCTGATATGATAGAATGGGGACTTCAACATCCCACGTTCATTAGTGGACAGATCAATAACACAGAAAATCAACAAAGAAACAACAGAGCTAATCAACACTTTGGACCAAATGGACCTGATATCTACAGAACCTTTCATCACACTGTTGCAAAATACATATTCATCAATGCATAAAACTTTCATTAGGATAGACTATATGCTAGGCCCTAAAGCACGTCTCACCAAATTCAAAAAAATAGAAATCATACCACACATCTTCTCTGACCACAATGGAATGAACCTGTAAATTAACAACTCAAAAACCTCTAGAACATATACAAACACATGCAGACTAAACAACACACTCCGGAATAAACAGTGGGTAACAGAAGAAATCAAGAAATTTCTGGAAGTGAATGAAGATGATGATACAACATATCAAAACTTATAGGATATAGGAAAACAAGTGTTAGAGGGAAGTTTATGGCAACTGGTGCCTACATCAACAAATTGGAAAGGCACAAAATAGAAGAATTATCAATATATTTTTTAAATTTTTATTTAATAAATTTCCAAAGTACAGTTTATGAATTACAATGGCTCCGCCCATAACTTCCCTCCCACCCACAACCCTCCCATCTCCCACTATCTCTCCCATTCCATTTGCATCAAGATTCATTTTCAATTATCTATATACAGAAGATTGATTTAGTATAAATTAAAGATTAAAGATTTCAACAGTTTGCACCCACACAGAACATAAATTGTAAAATACTGTTTGAGTACTAGATATAGCATTAATTCACATTGAACAACACATTAAGGACAGAGATCCTTCATGAGGAATAAGTGCACAGTGACTCTTGTTGTTAACTTAACGAACTGACACTCTTGTTTATGGCATCAGTAATCACCCTAGGCTCTTGTCATGAGTTGCCAAAGCTATGGAAGCCTTTTGAGTTCACTGACTCTGATCTTATTTAGACAAGGTCATAGTCAAAGTGGAAGTTCTCTCCTCTCTTCAGAGAAAGGTACCTCCTTCTTCTCCTTCTTTGATGGCCCATTCTTTCTACTGGGATCTCACTCACTCGCAGAGATCTTTCATTTAGGTGGCTGTTTTTTTTTTTTTTTTTTTTTTTTTGGCCAGAGTGGCTTGGCTTTCTATGCCTAAAGTACTCTCATGGGCTCTTCAGTCAGATCTGAATGCCTTAAGGGCTGATTCTGAGGTCAGAGTGCTGTTTAGGACATCTGCCATTCTATGAGTCTGTCATGCATCCTGCTTCCCATGTTGGATTGTTCTCTCAATCCTAATTCTATCAGATAGTATTAGCAGACACTAGTCTTGTTTATGTGACTTCTGACTCAGACCTATCATTATGATCAGTTGTGAACAGAAATTGATCACTTGGACTAGTGAGATGGCATTGGTACATGCCACCTTGATGGGATTGAATTGGAATCCCCTGACATGTTTCTACTTCTACTGTTTGGGGCAAGTCAGCTTGAGCATGTCCCAAATTGTACATCTCCTCCCTCCCTAATTCCCACTCTTATATTTAACAGAGATCACGTTTCAGTTAAATTTCAACACCTAAGAATAATTGGGTGTTAATTACAAAGTTCAACCAATAGTATTAAGTAGGACAAAAATACTAAAAGGAATAAAGTAATAAGTTGTTCAGAACAGTCAGGACAAGGGCTGATCAAGTCACTGTTTCTCATAGTGTCCCTTTCACTTCAACAGGTTTCCTTTTTGGTGCTCGGTTAGTTGTCACCAATCAAGGAGAACATATAATATTTGTCCCTTTGAGACTGGCTTATTTTATTCAGCATGATGTTTTCCAGATTCCTCCATTTTGTTGCAAATGATGGGATTTCATTGTTTTTGATTGCTGTATAGTATTCTATAGAGTACAAGTCCCGTGATTTCTTTATCCAGTCATCTGTTGATGGGAATTTAGGTTGATTTCAGGTCTTAGCTATTGTGAATTGAGCTGGTGCAGACAGCTTTTTTATTTGCCAATTTAATTTCCTTTGGGTAAATTCCAAGGAGTGGGATGGCTGTGTTATATGGTAGGGTTATATTCAGGTTTCTGAGGAATCTCCAGACTGACTTCCATAGTGGCTTTACCATTTTGCATTCCCACCAACAGTGGGTTAGTGTCCCTTTTCCCCCACATCTTCGCCAGCATCTGTTGTTGGTTGATTTCTGTATGTAAGCATTTTAACCGGGGTGAGGTGAAACCTCATTTTGGTTTTGATTTGCATTTCTCTGATTGCTAGTGATCCCGAACATTTTTTCATGTGTCTGTTGGCCATTTGGATTTCCTCTTTTGAAAAATGTCTACTGAGGCCCTTGGCCCATCTCTTAAGTGGTTTGCTTGTTTTGTTGTTGTGGAGTTTCTTTATCTCTTTGTAGATTCTGATTATTTTTCTTTTTCTGTTGCATAGTTTGCAAATATTTTTTCCAATTCTCTTGGTTGCCTTTTCACTTTCCTTACTTTTTTTTTTTTGCCGTACAGAAACTCTCAATTTGATGCAATCCCAGTAGTTAATTTTGGCTTTGACTGCCTGTGTCTCCAGGGTCCTTTCCAAGAAGTCTTTGCTGGTGCCTATATCTTGCAGGGTTTCTCCAGTGTTCTCTAATAATTTGATGGTGTTGTGTCATACTTAGATCTTTAATCCATGTTGAGTGGATTTTTGTGTAAGGTGAAAGGTAGGGGTCTTGCTTCATGCTTCTGCATGTGGAAATCCAGTTTTCCCAGCACCATTTGTTGAAGAGATTGTCCTTACTCCAGGGATTGGTTTTGGATCCTTGATCAAATATAAGTTGACTATAGATGTTTGGAATGATTTCTGGTGTTTCTATTCTGTTCCATTGGTCTATCCATCTGTTTCTGTACCAGTACCATGCTGTTTTGATTACAACTGCCCTGTAGTATGTCCTGAAATCTGGTATTGTGATGCTTCCAGCTTTGTCTTTGTTGTATAAAATTTCTTTAGCTATTCGAGATTTCCTGTGTCTCCATATGAATTTCAGCATCATTTTTTCCAGATCTGAGAAGAATGTCTTGGGTATTTTGATTAGTATCACATTGAATCTATAAATTGCTTTTGGAAGAATGGACATTTTGATGATATTGATTCTTCCAATCCATGAGCATGGAAGATTTTTCTATTTTTTGGTATCCTCTTCTATTTCTTTCTTTAAGATTTTGTAATTCTCATCGTAGAGATCTTTAACGTCCTTGGTTAAGTTTATTCCAAGGTATTTGATTGTTTTTGTAGGTATTGTGAATGGGATTGATCTTAGAAGTTCTTCCTCAGCCATGGCATTACCTGGGTATACAAAGGCTGTTGATTTTTGTGCACTGATTTTATATCCTGCTACTTTGCCAAATTCTTCTATGAGTTCCAATAGTCTCTTAGTAGAGTTCTTTGGATCCCCTAAATAGAGAATCATTTGTAAAGAGGGATAGTTTGACTTCTTCCTTCCCAATTTTTATCCCTTTAATTTCTTTTTCTTGCCTAACGGCTCTGGCTAAAACTTCCAGAACTATATTGAATAGCAGTAGTGATAGAGGGCATCCCTGTCTGGTACCAGATCTCAGTGGAAATGCTTCCAACTTTTCCCCATTCAATAGGATGCTGGCCGTGGGTTTTTCATAAATTTTGCTTTGATTGTATTGAGGAATGTTACTTCTATACCAAATTTTCTTAGAGTTTTCATCATGAAAGGGTGGTGTATTTTATTGAATGCTTTCTCTGCAACTATTGAGATAAAAATATAGTTTTTTTTCGGCAGTTTGTTAATGTGGTATATCGTATTGATTTATTTGTGAACACTGAACCATCCCTGCATACTAGGGATAAATTCCACTTGGCCTGGGTGGATGATCTTTCTGATGTGTTGTTGCATTCTATTG
This sequence comes from Sylvilagus floridanus, assembly GCA_949820135.1. NCBI lineage: Eukaryota > Metazoa > Chordata > Mammalia > Lagomorpha > Leporidae > Sylvilagus > Sylvilagus floridanus. The sequence continues at coordinate 62,452,818 of OX463246.1, read as the reverse complement.
GCCAGAATTTTATTGAGGATTTTTGCGTCTATGTTCATCAGGGATATTTGTCTGTAATTTTCTTTCACTGCTGCATCTTTTTCAGGCTTAGGGATTAAGTTGATGCTGGCTTCACAGAAAGAATTTGGGAAGATTCCCTCTCGATTTTTCTGAATAGTTTGAGAAGAATTAGAGTTAGTTCTTCTTTAAATGTCTGGTAGAATTCAGCATTGAATCCATCTGGTCCTGGGCTTTTTTTTTTTTGTTGGGATGGTCTTTATTACTGTTTCAATTTCTGTCTCAGTTATGGGTCTGTTTAGGTTTTCTATGTCTTCATGATTCAATTTAGGTAGGTTGCATGTGTCAAGGAATCTATCCATTTCTGATAGATTTCCCTGTTTGCTGGCATACAAGTCCTTGTAGTAATTTCTGATGCTTTTTTTTATTTCTGTGGTGTCTGTTGTTATGTTTCCATTTTCATCCCTGACTTTATTGATTTGGGTCTTTTCTTTTTTTAGTTAGTTGGGGCAATGGTGTGTCAATTTTGTTTATTTTTTCTAAAAAACAGCTCTTCGTTTGGCTGATTTTTTGTAATTTTTTTGGATTCAATCCTGTTGATTTCTTCTCTGATTTTAATTGTTTCTCTTCTTCTACTAGATTTGGGTCTGGTTTGCTGCAGTTCTTCTAGATCCTTGAGATGCGTTGAAAGCTCATTTATTTGGTGCTTTTCCAGTTTCTTAATGTAGGCACCTATCGCTATAAACTTTCCTCTTAACACTGCTTTTGCTGTATCCAATATGTTTTGATATGTTGTGTTGTTATCCTCATTTACTTCCAGAAAGTTTTTGATTTCTCTTTTGATTTCTTCTATGATCCAGTGTTCACTCAGGAGCATGTTGTTCAGTCTCCATATGTTTGCATATGATCTAGGGATTCCTGAGTTGCTAATTTCTACCTTCATTCCACTGTAGTATGAGAAGCTGCATGGTATAATTCTAATTATTTTTAATTTGCTGAGACTTGCTTTATGGCCTAGTATGTGGTCAATCCTAGAGTAGGTTCCATGCACTGCTAAGAAGAATGTAAATTCTTTAGATGTAGGATTGAAAGTTCTGTAGATATCTATTAGATCCATTAAATCTTTCAATTAAACATGCTGTTTCCTTGTTGGTCTTCTGTCCATTTGATCTGTCTATTTCTGAGAGTGAGTATTGAAGTCCCCCAGTACTACTGTATTGGAGTCTAAGTCTCCCTTTAAGTCCCTTAACACATCTTTTAAATAAACCAGTGCCCTGTAATTAGATGCATATACATTTAAAATAGTTACATCTTCCTGTTAAATTGATCCCTTAATCATTATATAGTGTCCCCTTCATCTCTCTTAACAGTTTTTGTGTTAAAATGTATTTTGTCTGATATTAATATGGCTACGCCAGCTTTTTTTTTTTTTGGTTTCTGTTGGCATGGAATATCTTTTTCCAACCTTTAACTTTCAGTCTGCATGCATCTTTGTTGGAAAGATGTGTTTCTTGTAAGCAGCAAATAGATGGGTTTTGTTCCTTAATCCATTCAGCCAGTCTGTGTCTTTTTACTGGAGAGTTGAGGTCATTCATGTTCAATGTGACTATTGATAAGTAGTAATTTTACCTTGCTATTTTCCCAAAGATATCTAACATATGCTTTGAATTCCCTGTGATCTTTTACTGTGAGGTTTTCTTCCTTTACCTTCTTTCATATTGATGGCCATGTTTCTGTGTTTCTGTGTGTAACACATCATTAAGCATCTTTTGCGGACTGGATGAGTGGTGACAAATTCTTTCAATTTCTGTTTGCTATGAAAAAATCTTTATTTCACCTTCATTCACAAATTAAAGCTTTGCAGGATATAATATTCTGGGCTGGAAGTTTTTCTCTCTTAGTACCTGGGCTATATCTCGCCATTCCCTCCTAGCCTGTAGGGTTTCTGATGAGAAGTCTGCTGTGAGTCTAATTGGAGATCCTTGGAGAGTAATCTGACGTTTCTCTCTTGCATATTTTAGAATCTTTTCTTTATATTTCACTGTGATGAGTTTGATTACAACATGTTGTGGTGAGGATCTCTTTTGGTCATGTTTATTAGGGGTTCTATGAGCTTCCTGTATTGGATGTCTCTGTCCTTCTCCAAACCCAGGAAGTTTTCTGCTAGTATCTCACTAAAAAGGGCCTTCTAATCCTTTCTCCCTCTCCATGCCTTCAGGAACTCCTAGAACCTGAATGTTGGGTTTTTTAATAGTATCCTGTAGATTCTTGACAGTATTTTTTATTTCTAATTTCCTCTTCTTTTCTTTGACTGTATACTTTCTTGTTCTCTGTCTTCCAAGTCTGATATTCTCTCTTCTACTTCCCTCATTCTGTTTTTAAGGTTCTCTAATGTGTTTGTCATTGGATCTATTGAATTCTTCATTTCATTTTGATTTCTCTTCACTATCACAATTTCATGTTTTACTAGTTTCTTCATTTCATTTTGATTCCTCCTTAAGATTTCATTGTCACAAGAGAGATTTTCTATCCTGTCCAGTAAGGATTTCTGTAGTTTAAGAATTTGTTTTTGAGAACTTCTAGATGTTCTTATCATAAATTTTTTGAAATCTGTATCTTGCATTTCTTCTATCTCATCATCTTCATAATCTTGAATTGGAGTGTCTTGTTCATTTGGGGGGCATCATAATGTCTTCCTTGTTCTTGTTTCCTCAGTTTCTGCATTTGTTGCTTGGCATTGTGGAAATACTCTTTGGTTTCTTCTTTTTTTTTCCCCTCACTGTGGTGGGTTTTCTTGGTATACTATGACCCTAGATTAAGTGGACTGTCTGCTTTTGATGTATCCTTAGAGGCTTGTGATAGGTGTGGCCAGTGAGCTCTGTTCAGTTCTTCAGGATTAAGGGTGTGCCAAAGTTAACACACCCAGGTTAGGCGTGGTAAATCTCTCTCTCTCTTTTTATTCAGAAGGAAAGTAAGTCCACACAGCTGAGCAGAGTTGAAGGCAGTACTGAGCTCTGAGCTCTGGCCCCTGCGGGTATAATATTTGTCTGCTCTGTCCCAAGAACCACACAAAGGATCTGTGCAATCTTCAGTTTAAGCTCAAATTCCCCTGCAATCCCCCAATGGGTTGCCAAGGTTACCGAGATTGTGGCGCCTCTGGAGAGTAATCACTTCTTCGGTACTCTGTGAGTCCTCTCACAAGCTCTTGTTTTTTGTTTTTTTTTTTTCCTTCACAGTCTCAGTTCATTAGTTGCACACATTAACTAGGTCCTAACCTCCTATTACTTCTCCCCACCAGAGTCAGGTTTTTCTGCTGGCTGATGGCAGGCGCAGCTTTTACGTATGTCCAAAATGGTGCCTGCTCTTTGTCTTGCTCTCCTTTGTAAGGTGAGTGTAGAGAGAGAATTGTGTCCATACCAGTCCTATCTATTTATTTATTTATTTTCTCTCCTCTGGTTAGTCTGGTGAATTGTTCCCTCAAGGCTCTTCCTGCTGCTTCCCCACCAGTGTCAGGCTACTGAGGTTTCACCTCACCTCCCTTTCCAGCACTGCTGCGAAGACTCAGCAACTGGGGTCCTGAGCCGTGGGTGTTCGTGCCTTCCACGTATGTCCACCATGTCCCACTAGTTCTGGAAGAGTTTCCTCTGCAGTTTTTTCCCTAACTCTTCCCTGAAACTACAGTATCTCCACGTTTATTAAACTATCTTTTCCCAGACTATCAGTGTGCTCCCCCCCATTCCACCATCTTCAAGTTATCAATACATCTTAAGGATTTAGGAAAACAACAAACCAAACCCAAAATTATTAGGAGGAAAGAAATAACTAAAAATAGAGAAGAAGTTAACAAAATTGAAACCAAATAAAATACAAAATATACATTCCATTATTGTTTATAACCATTGTCTGTATATGCACTGAACTTGGATCTTTTTGCTTTTAACTTGTTAAGCTTCTTACCTAGTGAGGTATTAAGCCTTTACTGTAATGTAAATTTAAAATATGTTATCTCAAATACTAAAAAAAAAAAGACACAAATGTAGGATGGAGGACTTGAGGGAGGGAGGGAGGAGGGTAATATCATTATGTTCTTAGACTAGTATTTAGGCAATCATATTGAATCTGTTAAAAATTAATTAAAATTAGGGCCAACTCTATGATGCAGTAGGTTTATTCTCTGCCTGCAGTGCTGGCATCCCATGTGGGCACCAGTTCCAGTCCCAGTGCTCCTCTTACAATCCAGCTCTCTGCTATGGCCTGGGAAAGCAGTTGAAGATGGCGTAGGAGTTTGGGCCCCTGCATTCACATGGGAGACCCAGAGGAGGCTCCTATATCCTTGCTTCAGGTAGGTGGAGATCTGGTCTTTGCAGTCATTTGGGGAGTGAACCAGCAGGTGGAAGACCTTTCTCTCTGTCTCTCCCTCTCACTGCATGTATCTCTACATCTCAAACAAATAAATAAAATCTTAAAAAAGAAAATAGAAAATTAGGGCCAGTGCTGTGGCATAGTGGGCTGGGCCTCCACCTGCAGTGCCAGCATTCCATATGGGATCCAGTTTGTGTCCTGGCTGCTCCTCTTCCTATCCTGCTCTCTTCTGTGGCCTGGGAAAGCAGTAGAAGATGGCTCAGGTGCTTGGGCCCCTGCGCCCATGTGGGAGACCTGGAATAGGGCCCTAGTTCCTGGCCTCAGATAAGCCCAACTCCAGCCTTTGTAGCTGTTTGGGGAGTGAACCAGAAGATGGAAGACCTTTCTTTTGGTCTCTCCCTCTGTGTCTGTGTCTTTACTTCCCAAGTAAATAAATGAATCTTTAAAAAATTAATTTAAATTAGAGGAAAAAAAGAAAGTATATTCTGCCATTGTGGTTTTGTGTCAGAGAAAGATATGTTGGGTTCCATGTTTTATAAGATTGTTAAAATGTTATATTTCCTTCCTGCATAGTTGTTTTATCCATTCTTTTAAAAGAGGTACTGAAATCTTGAGCTATTACTACTGAATT